>OZ024690.1:10385486-11807358 GCA_964016905.1 Perithous albicinctus | reverse complement strand
AAGTGTAATTTGGAGGATCGATGGACTTTGTGACTGGCACGATGATAAGTTCGCTTAGGATATTTATACAGTGTTGTATAGGTGTAGCGCGTAGGCTTCGAGACGAGCACTCGGTCATTTCCACCCACTCTTCCAAGCGGCGAAGGCGGACAGTGAGCGAGAAGACATCGCTACAAACCAGAGAGAATCCTCCAACGAACTACGCTTTTTCTGCCTTGGTTTTGTGTACTTCGCCTTTTTATATTCTTTGTGTTGCTTCTTCTTCTTGCTCGCTCCATTTCTGCCTAGCCTAAAACTCAAATAATAATATACCAAGCTATTTTTTTTTAAATATACGTTGTATACTATACATTTTCTAGATTGCTCATTTATATGTTCTGAATACGATGTATCTACACACTTTGATGTAGTTGCAATATAAAATTACTACAATCACAACATCAAAATCTTAGTTATTTATTTATGATCTCAGTACACAATTTAGGTCAGTTTTTTTTTTTGCAAAAAATGTTTTAAATCATAACTACTAAATTTGGTTGTTAACACGTAATAACGCCAACGTAACTGGTTAAAATTCATTGCTTAGTGTAATACAGCAGAATTTTTTAATTACGAAAATCAAGATTCTCAGGTTTTGCACAATTATTCTATTTCGTATAAGCAACATTATTATTAATTGATATCCCGATATTGGACTTTGACAATTTCGAAAATGGATGACTCAATGAAGTTATGACAGCGATGAGGACTAAAAAAATTGAAGGTAACCTTTAATTGACCTTGAATCCTAAATTGATGAAACTGACGATGAAACCATCGTATGACTTCTGTGAAACTTTACAACTTTTGCATGAAAGAATTTTTGGTTAAATGCATGACTTTTGGGACATATCGCTATTTACAAAAATCACCCATAACGAAAACACTTTTTTTAGCCTTCCAAATACGTTTTCTCACTCTGCCAATTTTTGTATCATACAACTGTAGGTTATATAATTAAGAGGGTAATAAAGAGTATCGGAATTACCGAAAAAAATATAATTCGAAAAAAGAGTTCCAGTTGATAATACCCTATATATTAGAATGTAATTCATAGGATGAATGAAAATTTACAGAAATTTTATATGAAAACAACCTAGAAAGAGTGTGCAAATTTGGTGGAAATTGCTTTACAAGAATGAAAATTTCAAAAGTCACTCAAGCATAGAAATCTTATGCCTTCCCTTAAATCCTCAAGCATAAAAATCCTCACATACAGTAGCATAACTTCAGTGACTTGTCATCCTGTACTTATTGACCACCGTGAATATAAAATTTGTTGCAATATTTTTTTCCATACATCTTAAGTCGTGTATATTGAAATGACTTTGGCTTCTTCTGATTTCGTCGTTTCTCGACTAATTTTTCTTACAGACAGCACTAAAGTCGCCGGGCATGCTTGCTTGGTCGTGCTTCCTTTCTCGTCTCGCGCGGTGGTCCAGAGATGTCCTCGCACGGCCGCGCGCGCGTTACCGTACGGCGAGCGAAAACCCGTCGCACATACCGCGTCTGATGCTTAGATGGCCCGCGCGACAAATTCTCACTCGCGCCGCTTCGTAATTGCGATTTATGAGCGCGAGGCAGCCGCCGTAGCCCGACGTGCGCGCATTTAATGGCGTGTTGAATAACGAATTTATACGCGACGGGAGAACGTTGCGGACTGGGATAAAGCAGCCAGAAAAGCTTGTATGTAACCGAGCGAGGGCGGAAGCGAGAGGAAACGATATGGAGACGACGAGAGTGTCGGACTTTTGGGTAGCACACGTTCGTCTGAAATATACGCCGGCGACATTGCGACTCACCCTACGACGAAGACGAAGCCGACAAGCACACAAGCCCGACACTCTGATGCTTCCCGCTGGAAAACCGAGGTCTTCTATACGGCGGACGTGTTTACGGCCCCAAAAATACGAATAGCCGAGCAAGTATAGCATCTCTACATCTACTATACGTGTGAATTCGCATACATAGTGCATATGAAGCGGTCTCCGCCAAGTCAGCCACGTCTCCCCGGATCCTCTCAGATATTCACAATAATAAAAAAGGTTGCGAAGTAAAACTTGCATATTGCTTCCACATTGTTTTTCACCCGCAATTCACAATGCGGAAAAAATTGAGATGATTCGGTCGAGTAGTTCAAGAGTTACGGATTTTTTATTTTGACATTTTATGTATAATGTAATCAGTAAAATTACAAAAAAAAGCTTAATACTAGATTGCCTCTAGTACATGAACAGTAATAAAACAGTAATAAATAAAAGACCTCATCACACATTTGCGAGACCAATGAAATTTCTTGGACCTTTTAGGATTTAAGTGATTTAAATTTTCTCAGACCTGGCATACTTTTATAGATTTTTGTGAGAATTAATTAGACCGGCTGATACTTTTTATTACGCCCAAAACCTCCCAAACTTTAATCTTCAAAAACTCGAAAATACATCACCTTAAACCCAAAAGTATTTAACATCTGCATGTAAATGAGGCTTACCCAAATGCCTAGAATTACAATAGCACTAAAAGCAAAGTATAGATTTAACGAAGGGTGTAACTTCAAACTTGGTCTACACCGTCGCCGTTCTTATGAGTATACTAAGCTTAAGTATTCAGAGCTACACAATTTCGCAGTACTGCCAGCATGAGAAGCTAAGGAATAAGAAAGACATGCTCAAACAAAGGAGTGAAACCGCGTTCAAGAGAAGACCAGAGACATTGCCTCGCTATAACCACGTCGGTCCGGCTCCTCGACATAGTCTTCAGGGTGGGTGCTTCTCTCCCCACGAGTTCGCTCCCTTGGCCAACAGAAGCATCAGCCGCAGCAGCAGCAGCAGCAGCAGGAGGATAGTCGACTCGCCGGCGTGTACTTGGCAATCGAAGGAAGCGATAAACCACGAAGACAATGCACGCTCTCCACCATTGTACGTAGCCAGGCAGCGTGTCTCGCGATGGGGACTGAGAAGCTTGGGCAACGAGCAAGCAGCCGCGAACGAACGGAGGCGACTGGAGAACCAGTAGTAAAACGGACAACGACGACGACAACAGCGGCATGGAAAGCTAAGAATGAAAGGAAGATAGAATAATAGACGGTACCCAAACGTAAAAGTGAGACAGCCAACACAACGTTCTCCGAGTTCCTTACATACTTACATGTACGTAGAGCTTTATACAGATAAATTGCATGTTCATATATACATATATATATACACCTATATAGGTCTGCTCGAAAGACCAAGCAAAAAGTCGAGGTAGTCTGCTATACTGCACAATGTGAGCACCGGAGAACCGAAGCAGAGGCCTTTGCTATGGTCCTATTGACTAACTTCAGGCTTCGCAAGCGTATACCCGGCGTACCCGCGTTAAGGAAGAAGGACACCGCAACGCCGACGTAGCACACCGCAGTAGCGCAGAGAAAAGCAGAGCCGCTTGCTTGCCCGCTGCCAGCATTACCAACCCCGGCCTGGCTTCTGCAATTAATTAGCTCGCAGTTCCGCCGAGGAACACTCCGACTACTTCGTACCACCACGACGATCGGTTCGTCGATGTTCGGGTAACTTTTAATCCGGGCCTGGCTCGTGACTATCGTCCAACCGTTCTGTCCCGAGAATCTTACAATGTGGACCTTAGCGCTTCTTCCTCTTCGTCTTTTACTTTTAGCCAATCTTTACTGCTCCCAACCCATTCCCATTTTTTTTTTTTGCGCTCTTGGTACTCTTCCCGCTAGTACTTTTTCTTTACTTCTACTAGTTCTTCGCCTGTCGTTATACTTTGACGCTCGTCTACTTTGGCTTCTATCGTCGATCCTAACTTCGGACATCAACTTTGTTCTAAATATGCTTCTAAGTAGTCGACATTGGATGGTTTTAAAGTTGCTTGAGTGAAGTTATAAATGTCCTGTAAATGTGCATAGTTTTGTGATAGTTTTCTTTATACAAAGGAAAAAAGCTAATCATATAAATCACCTTCATATATTTATCTCTCTAAAAAGTTGGTGGGTCACGAAATATCTCGAAAATATCGAAGATTTGATATTTGCATTATTGCCTCTTTATTCGTGCTGTGATTGGTTGCCAGGGAAGTCCGTGATAAACAAGTTCAGTTTGTGTCACATTTGATATAAGAGGACGGGCACTGCAACGCCCGTAATCTTTTAAAGCTTTATAAGAGCGCAGCAGCGCAAAAGTTTTTCAGACACGCGCGCTAGCGCGTGTGATTAGGCTTGTTCTTATCTTAAAAAGTTCATGAGCCACAAATGCGAAATTCATTGTTAGCGATTTATTCGTCCTCTGATTGGTCGCCGGTGTCGTCAGATACACAGAGATCGCGACTAAGTTCATTCATTAAAATGTTTTGTTTATGTCAAATGTCAAATCTGACATAAAGATAAAATGTAGATCCTGTAATTAAGTTAAAATGTGGATCCTCTAAATAGTCTTCATTGACTTCAAATTGCAAGCTGGTTATCTTTTTTGTTCTTGGCCACTCCGTGTCTTGCTTGAAAACCACGAAGCTTTTAGTTTCCTCGTTGCAATGCAGTAGTTTTTCTACCGTCCACAGGGTTATCACGTTAGGACGGGCTTTACCACAAAACGGTCATCAGGAATGTGACCAACAATTCCGTGTTTCCATTTTCGTGTAGGTTATTTTCATTATTGACATAGCACAGACATATTTCTGCGTTTCTTAGTTTTTTCACCTTGTAAGCTGGTTATCTTTTTTGTCCTTGGCCACTCCGTGTCTTGCTTGAAAACCGCGAAGCTTTCGGTCTTCTTTTTGCGATACAGTTTTTCTACCTTCCACAATGTTATAACGTTAGGACGGGCTTTACCACAAAACGGTAGTGGTATATAGTCACGAGGGATAATCGACGACGAGGGGATATACAGGTTCGCCCAGGAGCTCATGTGCATTATCAATCTTCGGCAGAGAAGAACGGAAGCCACGGGTGGTCGTGGAGTAAGCGATGAGACCCAAAGACCGCGCGGATCGGAATGAGTTGGAAGGGAAGACCGCGAAGCAGAAGAGACGGCGCAAGGAATTCTCACAAGAAAATCTACTGAAAAACTATCGAGGGTCGGGGAAGTAGAATTCGGAGACGGTGGCGCGGTTTCCGCGCGCCCCACGGAGCCGCAAACCCGGTGAGTTGAAACCGGAGACGACACGACGAGACCGCACGACGACATCGTAGACGGAGGAAGAAATGCACAAGAGATTCTTTGGACAAAAAAGTGCATAGTTTGTTCCGGCTCTTGCAAAATATGATCGCCTTCCGGCTCGTGACATTGATCGAGTCTTCTACGATTAGGAAGAGCTGCGTTTTTTACCGTTTTGTTCTTTTTTTTATCTATTTTCAATTCGGAATATGTTGAGAAAACACAAAATGACTTGGTAGGCGATTCCATCATATGACTATTGTATTCTTCATGTTGATGATCGCCGGAAAAAAATTTGGACGGCTGACTATCAGCGGGAGTGAGAACGCGGAAAAAAAGACAAGCGGCAATTCACGAGCCACGAGTAATAAATCCAGTGTTCTGTCATATATTCAAGCTCTCAGGCGCCTCCGCGCAACATGAGACAGCTTAACCACGCACAGACACAGTATTTCTCTCGTAGCCTTGCACATATTGCGCTGTATGTGAAATTGAAAAAAAGTGTATTCGTCTGAAATTAATTAAGTATACGCAGATAGCCGACACTTTAATGAAGCAGATGTTGGTCGACGATGCAGCCGAATACGGGAGAGCCTTCCGCGAAGTTAATTGGGCTAATTTAGACAAGCACGTTGTGTGGCGTTTACGACGTACGGAAATGATTCCCTAGAAGGTTCAGATTTTTTGTCGTCTTTTTTTTTCGTCAGCTAGACGTACAGTTAGTTCCTCTAAGTTCCTCACAGGGCAATGAATTTTAAGATATGAAGAGCTTGAAGCACACGAAATTCGGAGTTTTATGAAACGGTCGGTCGAGTATGTTACTATATCTCTGTTTTATTAAATTTAAAATATAATGGAAAAAAATAACACTTCGTCTTTGAAGACCACTGCAAATTCTATAATTGCAGCCCATTTTTTGTTAAAAGCTGCAGTAACATATTTTTAAATTTATTCGATGATCGGAAGCGAAATTTAATTTACTGTTTTTTGCTTAGTCAGACTTTATTTTTAGTCTAAAAAAGTAGCTTTACAGAAATAGTTCCTAAGAAGCACGGCATCGTTCACCCAGAAATCGTTCAGATACTTTTGGATCTGGTTTATCAGCAGCTTCCAATTTTAATTGTGTCGCTGGGCGAAATTCTCAGGTCGATGAAAGGACCATATACATTCACGTACACAAAACCTGCCTGTAAGTGTGGGTGCACGGGGAGGCAGAATCGGCGTACACAGGTGTAGAATCATGCCGTACAGACATCGCCGAAATGGGTATCGAGCGTGGTATCGTATACATTTCTGCTGGAAGAGAGAGAAACCACGTACGGATTCCCACACCGCCGCCACGAAATTGCAACGTTGACCCTTGAGGTCGCCGGACTAATGTATGCGGACGTAGCGTTCTTTATGTTTAGCGCCGGTGATTCTGTTCTTCGTATATTTCTCCTTCCATTCTTTACTCTCTTATGTCCCTCTTATTTCTCCCTCGTTGATCTCGCTACCGTTGCGGATATGAATATTCCACTATGACTCATATGGAGCTACGATGACATCAGACCAAAAATGTCTATCTTACACTTTTCATTTTTTAATATTCGGGCATTCACATCACTCTCTCCTCATTTTGATTCTGTTTACTCGAAACGTCCTAGTTGATGCGCATCGCCATGTTTCATTGGATTTATTCTCTGTAATGTCACATGGAATCGATACAGGCTAATTTTATAATAAAATGCGCCTCCTGGCTTTCCATTAAGACTAGAATGAACAAAATCGGTGCAGTACTTCCGGAGATACACGTATTTTCGTCTTCATGACGTTTGGTTGTATTAGTAAAAAGCCTCTGATTTCTGCCACGGTGAAAGCCAAGGCGTTAGTATCGAGCCTAAATGCAGAGGAACAGCATAGTCGGTTGGTTGGTTTGTCATGTAATATATGTAAGGTAACAAGAGTATACAACGAAAATTAAAAAATATATATTTCTTAAATATGAAAAATGTACATAAGTAAAAACCATTCTTAGAGATGCATTAAAAAGATTCTGTGATATATATGCTACGAAAAACTATATTTTTTCATCGTTTAAATTATTATCCCTCTACATTTCATAAATATCTTGTTACCATTATGGGCAAGGATCAATATGTATGAGGTATTTTATATTAAATGGACAAGTGATTCAGTTTTAAGTAAGGAATTGTCGAGTAGGTCACATTTATATTTTATAAATTAAATTTATGTGATATTCTACGTCGAGTTCATCACGTTCATATTTTCCGACAGACAACAGATAATATGAGTGAAGTATTTTGGACCCGACAAAAAAGGTAAGAACTTCAGGTGTTTTTTCGAATGTCTTCAGTTTCATGAAAACCGCAACAAAAGCAAAAGATTTACAATGTGAAGGACTTGCATTTTACCAATTTAAATGGTTTTATTTATTTATTACTGTTGCAAAAAACACGAAAAACAAAAATGAAATATTGGCGGATCCAAAAGATTGATACTTCCCAGTACGTGAACACCAAGACTTTTTTTTCTTTTCGTGTTCGTTACATCAAAATAATCTTTCAAAATCAGTATTAAAGTAATACAAGTATCTGTGTAGCCAATTTTTTATTAGAAGATCGCCTAAAATAATAATAATGAATTAATTTTCTATGTAACAAAAATGTCCCAATGTATTTTTTTTTATAATTCGTGACAAGTAGTCTATGTTCGTTGGTAAAACACGAGTGTACCAACGATGTACCGAAACGATTATCCATCCGGCATTTCGCGAATAACGCAATTTGTAACGTCGGTGGCTGGTCGCACGTCTGTAAACTGGTGTATATATATAGACATACATTGTATATGTACAGAAGGTACGAACGGAAGCGAGTAAGCGCGTCTCTCACTTTCTGTGATTAATGACGAGCCGCGATGATTTAGCGCAAGGCCCTCGCATGTCGGTGAACGATGGACCGCGAAATATCGCGTGACTGCATATATTCTACACTCACGGATAGGAAGGGCCAGTGGAAGGTACGTTTTATACGTATTTGTACTACCCATAGTTCTATGAGGCATTCCACATCAATTCAGCCACCCAAAAAAAGGGATTTGCACATTTTTTTTTAAATCAGGTTCACTGGTTCCAACACATACACCAAATTTTAAATAAAAAAAAATCGGTCGGTATATGCCAATTTTTTTTATTTTTCATTTAACCTGTAATATCGCAGAAGCGATTAAGCATATTGGTATCTCTAAAAAATAAAAATGTGCATTTTTCCATGGCCCACAAGAAAAAAAATGTATTCAGAGTTCATTCTTTAATATTGGGGGCGACATTTTATGGCAAAATCAACGAAAATATTTTTTTTTACGGAAAGGACTTCCGACATCGTCGTTGGAAAAATTGTCTCAAATTCTGTAAGTGATTGTCGAATTTTGAGTATTTTTTTTTCATGGGATTCCGAAATGTTTATAAGTTATAGCAGTGTTAAATGTTTTCACATAAATATCCGTCTTTCAATGTCAGGACACTCATTATTATCGGCGATATCAATTATTTCATCGTATTCTGCGTACAGACCAATATTTTGCATAAAGCCCGATTTATAGAAAACACAATCTTCGGAATGTTATAGTAGTTTCACGTCAGAATTTCCTTGATTTTATTTTTTCTCAGTTGAACGTCAAATTTATTTTTACCTTATTTTTTTGCTATAACATTCCGAAAATTGTGTTATCTATAAATCGCCCGCGCAAAAAAAAATTGAATTCAGTCCAATAGATCATACTTCGGATACTTTTACTTTCTATACTATTTTCAATACTGTTTCAATATTTCTTTTTTGCGCGGGCGGCCCTTGTCCAAAATATTGGTCTGTATGCGGAGCACGGTCAAACAATTGATATTGCCGATAATGAGTGTCCTGAAATTGATTTGAAAAAATAAAATCAAATTGCTATATCTTATGAATATTTTGGAATCCCATGAAAAGAAATACTCAAAATTCGGCGATCACTTACAGAATTTGAGGCAATTTTTCCGATGACGACATCTGAAGTCCTTCCCGTAAAAAAAATATTTTCATTGGTTTGGCCATGAAATGTGAACTCAAATTACACAATTAATTCGGAATAGATTTTTTTTTTTATTATGAGATAAGAAAAAACGCACATTTTCGTTTTTTAGAGAAGCCGATATGATGTATCGTTTTCGAGATATTACATATTAACTGAAAAGTAAAAAAATGGTCATATTCCGGCAGAATATTGAAAACACCGAACCTGATTTTTAGAAATTTTTGGGATTTTTTTTGTGGCTGCATTGATATGGAATGTCTGATATACGTACTATAGTTCTACTATACCTAATATTATCTACAGAACGAAAAGGGATTCCGAGATATCGATCACTATTTTATCTACGATGAACTCGAGTTAACAGCCACACGATTTCGCAATTCGATAGTCCGAGTTGTAAATTGTCTGGTAGCACTGAATCATTATTAGGGCTATCAAAATACCGTATAAGCCCGTATAAATAGTAACGGGTGGAATACGTCGTTACTGGAAGTAAGAGCGTCGTCAATAAGAGTACTCTTCGTCATCTACATGAAGAGTAGGCCTGTCCAAAACTACCATACTATTTGAAAAGGTGAGGCAATGAGTCCAATTTAAAAAGAAAATTGTCTTATATTTTATAAGATTATACATGCATGGATATTTCTTATGCATAGTACAAACGTCATTTCATCATCCAAATCTGAAATTTCTGGTTGAATGTACTGGTTTTCAACTTATCAATATACTAAAAAATTGTTAATCGGAGGATTTAAAAAATGTGACAGTTTTGAAACATTTGGTTTTACATGGGTCCATTAGTACCGTGTGGTCTAACGGAGCAAGTGAAAATTTTTCGCTTGGTCTAGTTTCATAAAATTGTATTCAAACAATCTCATTTATCCCATAAATTAATAATGACAATTTAGTTCTTTTGACGTTCATGTTTTAGTCCGAAATTCCGAATAAACATAATTAATGAATAAAAATATCGTTTAATCAAAAAACAATTTAGAACAATCAAAGTACACTGAGAAAAAGCATTGGTTGGGATAACCAAAAAACCGATTACAAATGTTACAACAAAATGCTTGCTAAACCCAACCGAGTAATTGGTTAACATGACGAATTATTTGGTAACACAAGCAAGAACGTGGTTATGTTAACAATTACTTGGTTTGACTTACCAAGTAGGTCGTGGTAACATTTTTAACCAGGTTTTTTTTGTATTATCAGTACAAGATTGAACTCATTTGTAGGTTGAATTTTTTTTTTACGACCCAAATGAAGAATACTTTAGGATTCATTTTCCCTTGTAATACCCCGCATCTTGAAAGAAGATAGGACATGGAAAAACTCAAAAAAGCAGCTATGATTACTCCGTCATGGTCATTATCGATAAACAAGACTTTAAATACAAACCAAAGGAATTTCACGACCTAGAGTACTAACGCATGAAGCTCTTTGTCAATTCAGGGAACACACAACGCGAGCGAAGCATTCTCGTTGAAGTGAACAAGAGGTAGTAGAAGCGTAGTTCGGATTTGGCCGATCGGCTTAGCCTGAGCTACCGTGAGCACTGTCACAGCTGTCGTCCGCCGAGCGAGAGTGACGACAAGAGTAAAACGATGGCAAGAGAAGGTGGATAGAGCTGGAGAGCTGGAAAGACTCAGCGACTGGAGGGCCAAAGAGCCTTGCGTCCTCTGAAATCCTGGGTCGTCCATGTGTACCATTAGTAGTTGTGGAGGTCGTAGGTTAAACGAAGTAGTGATTGGCCCTTTAAAGGAGAGCAACCACTAGTTACAAATGCCATCTCGATTCGCATTCATCGAATGCATTTCATTGGCAATCTTCGTGATGAGCCCAACGGAATGATAGACTCTGTCATACCGACATAAC
Source organism: Perithous albicinctus (assembly GCA_964016905.1). Lineage (NCBI taxonomy): Eukaryota > Metazoa > Arthropoda > Insecta > Hymenoptera > Ichneumonidae > Perithous > Perithous albicinctus. Next base: position 11,796,220 of record OZ024690.1, on the reverse strand, counting down.
ATCTGCAAGTGGGATGTTGATCTACAGACTAAAGTTGGCATTACTGTACCAGTACAGGCTGGCCAATGGCTGGATCTGTCATCCTATCTGTAGAAATACTCCCTGCAGGATCAAACCCAGTTCGTAGTGGTGCGAGTTGCTGCTAACGCTTCTGTTGCGTTGCGACGCAAAGTCGTTACTTATGCAAGCCCCACTTACAGGTTTCCCTAAAAGCAGTGCTGTTCCAACCGGCCAAGAAAGCCTAACAGGAGTAGCATCACCCTTTTCCATTCCCTCGAAGTGCCAGAAGCAGCAATCCCTAACATCAGCAACCAACGGAAAGGGTATGAGTGAAACTGCTGGTTTGAGTTAGCGACAGCTTCCTTCGCATCACGATTGTATATTAACGATTTCGAATCGTAAGATAACTGGTGGATACTTTCAGAGGTTCCTTCGTATTTGTATCTATACCGAGGCATAATTAAATTATGTAAAATGCTAAAGGCAACAGACTAACGAGGCAAAAATTTAGGTGTGGCGTCAAATGGACGGTTGCTTTTGTTATATATCGTACTTACGACATAAAAAAACTAACAAGAGCAATCATACCCTACACGGCGTCCTCGTACGTGAGTTAGCGTGTAACAGCCGAACGATTATATTTCGATTATATCGGCACGTTATTCTCGACAGGATAATTAGGCAGTTAAGATGAAACTGGTGCAGAGGGAAAAGATGGAATGAGAATGAAGAAATGAGAGAATAAACTATCGTGCGGTTAATACCTACAGTCGGTTGTAAAATTTGATTGGCCAACAGGAACCGGAGTTACGATCTATCTCTCAGAAGCGGTGAGAGATCCCGAAAGTACCCTAGCTCTGTATAAGTGAAGGTGATGACGAGTGAAGAAGGAGATATGCCGATGCATATGTATGAACCGCAGAGTGATAAAAAATATGAGCAAAGAATGAAAAACAAAATTGATGCGCCCAACAGTTATCTCTGCCTTCGACACAACAGTAGATTTTTAACGGCGAATTTGAAGTTTTATAGTTGATGAGATTTAGCTCTCTGTTTCCCTTTTCTTCCTTATTACTAGCCATTACTTATTTTATTTTTGAATTTCAGTTTACTCGATCTAAGTACATGATTTTCTGGTTCGCCGCCCATGAAAGTCGCTTGTGGGTGTTTATAAGTATCGGTGTGAGTATTTGTGAGTGTCTATGAGTGTCTATATGAGAGTTTGAACGTATTTGCGAGTGGTTAGGAGTATTTGTGAGTGTCTGTAAGTGACTGCACGTGTCTGCGTGAGTGCTTTTGTGAGTATCTACGAGCTTCTAAGTGTTTGTGAGTCTCTGTGAACGTTGGTGTGAGGCTGTGAGTTTGGAATAGATATCAAAATGTTAGTACTTATCATTACCTAAATTATTGCCACGTATTATGAACAGCTTTTCTAGACTACTGTTCTCTTTTGCTTTATACATTACGGTACTTTTAGCCTTGAGAGAAAAATATAGTTTTTGTAACTCTCATTTTACCCTTGTTACGCGGCCGGAAGGCGATATTCGCGACTACATGGCAGAGGTTGTTGCTGTAAGGCAACGCGGATAAGCCGCAGACTCAAGAGAAACGACTTTACCGCCGCGTTCTGGCCACAAAGAATCGAGAAGCGGCCGGGGAGAAGAAGCGCCTAACGATCGGCCAAGAGAAACGAAATGAGGGTACGCCATACCGCAGCTTTATGTCGCCTCTTCTTGCTCGCGCTCAAGCAGTAAAGTCTTAATTGGTCGGTTTCACGCGTACAGTCGCACGTATGTACGCGTTTTCTACATACACACATATTTGATGCTCGAACGCCAATTTCTCGCCATCCCTTTATTCCTTTTCGTCTGTCCTCTTGTCCTTTTTCCCTTCTCTTTTTCTCTGCTACTTATATAGCGGGCAAGAATAAAAACCGTAGAAAAATATGAATGAGATAATTATATTTAATTTTGGGAACGACAAGTACAAAAAAAATACTATGAATTAGCTTTTAACGCAATCTATATTTTTATACTCCCGGACTTTTTATATTTAACAACGTACTAAAATGTCATTCAGATATAATTTTCAAAATTCTTTACTTGGATATGTCAGCAAATAATATTATGTTAAATTAAATTTTACAAAAATTCTAAACCAAAACAATCTAAAGAAATGTGCAAAACGCTGATTTGCTGAAAAATTCATCACAATGGTAGGAAGTTAAAAAATCACTCTTACCTAAAAAAAAAAAAAATACGTATTTCGATACTGATAATTTTCTATTTTAGTCGAATGATCGAAAATACAACAACGAAAAATGTAGTAACCAATTACACGGCAAATATGACTAAGTACATTTAACATCCGACTTCAAGAAGTTAATCTTACCTAACAAAAAAGATCGATAATGCATTGCCTTTTTTTTCTTCGTGGTTTTTTAAAACTTTCAAGATCTCCAGTGTATCTAATACTATAAAGCTGGAAAAAGAACAAAATGAAAGATACCATTCGAACCATCGATCCTCGTGAACGTCCAATTACTCTCAAGACACGACTAGCTCACGATGGAGCTTCCGTTGAACGTCAATCTGAGAGAACGAGAGGCCGCTGCCCGGATTATTAGGTAGAGTTCGCGTCAATTTGATCACGAAGACGTCACTTATATAAGGACGTAATTATGTTACAGTATTCTACCTTCAATTTAACTTTAGTGTCAGAAGTCGCAAATAATCTAATTTTATACGGCTTTATATAGAATCAAAAGTGACAAGAACGCAACGATACGGTACTCTGTAAGAAATTCACGATACCAAAGGTTTTTTTTTTGCTAACTTTAACGCTTAAACGTTTCGGTTCTTGACGCTTTCCAACAGTGAACACTTCTACTGAGGCTTTATATCCATTCTACCTCTTCGTCTCGTTCCATTGTCCATTTCAGTCTCGCACGTTTTCCTCTCCATCGTTCTCTCACTTTCGTCGGATTCATCCCTCGAGGGACTGAGAGTAAACCGGGAATTACGCCGAGTGCCAAAGAGAATTGCCAGACGTTCGGCTCCGAGTAGAAGGGAAGGGGGAAGGTCTGAATAATTGATGGGTATCGCTGACTGGCGACGGGGTATCGACCGGAAGCCCCGTGATAATTAATTCACGAGACGTGGAAATAGAAATAGCACGAACCCGCAGCAGCAGTCGGGTATAGTGCGGCTAGAGAAGGCCCGGGGATGAGATAAAGAGAGATATAGTGGATATAGTAGTTGACGAGGGGTTGCCACTGGGTGGTTTCGAAAGCCGGGATAGAATGGAAGGACGAGAGATGAAGAATGTGATGTTAGCTATAGCTTTTGTAATCCATCAATGATGTATTCACGTCGGTAAAACATTACTGGAATGCCTTCTACTGTAACCGTACGCCCGTTTTTCTGACGTTTCCAACTTATACGGTAAAACAACGTCTCTGGAACTGCTACCGAATACTAGTTATAACACTAACATATTCATGTTTGTGAATTAACATTATCGAAAATTTGATTCATTATCTGGTATAGGATCAAGTTGGGTAATTATGCTGATGGGGTAAATATGACAGAGGATATTTCTTACCGTCCGTATTTTTTTACGGAAAATGATTCTTTATGTTGTGCTGCGTCAAACGTATATATAATTTTGTCAAAAACTTGAAGTTTATTATTTTGGCTTAAGGTGGAAACCTGAATTAACATGAAGAACACTGAACAAAGTGTAATTTTGGCGATTTTTTCTCGGCTCCAATAAAACGAATCCTTTCGAAAATATTGGGCTGTTTTATTACATATTCTGACATATCTTGCATGTGCATGTCCGTGGGTTTTGTTTATCTTTATGATACTCCTGATTTTTCTCAATCATAATCTATTTAACTCCTTACAGGAAATGTAGTAATGACAACTCAAAACTTTAACTTTAATTTTCTCAAAATTCTGATCTCTATATCTTTCATTTTGCGATTGTATAACTTTGTAATTTTTCAACTTAGAGATTTTTTTTCAATATCTGTGGAATTATCTATTTGGGAGTTCTTGCAGTTGCTAAATTTTGAGTCGGTAGTAAAAATATTGATATCCCAAAAGACGTATCCAAAATGGTAAGGAAAATCTGTCAATGATGAGAAGGCCGATTTGGATTTAAGTAGATATTCTCAAATAAGGAAAAAAATTACTCAGTTACCTTGAAAAGTGCCTTTAATCACTACTAAATCAAGTAAAATATGCCTCAAAGGTTAAAAAGTAGAAACCTCATTTCCAAACACTCTCACATAAATGCCTGTACAATTCAGTAAAAATATGTTTCCTAACTTCGATAAAACATTTATGCACTCAAGCAGAGTTTTGTTACGATGCACCAAGAACTATGCTCTTGTTCGGTTAGAAAAACACTGGTTCTTCATAGCATGTCGAAGTCACGGTAATAATAAAAAATGCAACGTTTCACCTGCGTCAAACCATAACTGTGAGGCTATAGTCACTTTCTTGGCGTGCACATTTGCATGAGCACATACTGAAACATTTCTCACTGCATGACATGACATTTGTTATAAGGTAGCTTATATAAGCTAGATACGGTGCGAGATATCGTTTTGTTACGTCCAACATTATATATTTTTTGCCTCTTGTGAGAACAGTGAAGGTGGTGTATACTGTAAAATTATTGAGTCTATCTACAACCTACGTCAACTCTTTTTTTCCTTCCGTATCTATTTCCTTCGGTGACGCACGCAACTTCCACTATTAGTGCTAGATTTATCACTGCATCACATAAACCGTCGATTGTATTCCCGTTCGAGTTTCTCGAGTGCCAATTATACTCAACTGTTTCCACTTGTACGTTCACCCTTTGTTTCTCTTGTGCTATAGTGTATTCTGGTACGTACATATTACAGTTCAATAATATGGTTTGGGCGAAAGTATGACGTTTACATTTTTCAGCAGCAGAACTCGTCGTAGGGTTTAATAATTAATAGAACAACTTTTATAGCCTTTTGTGTGGACTCGTGCAGACAACCTCAGAACTCGTATAAATTCTTCGTTACTAATACTAACTTCAACGACTTCTTACGACCTACCATTCTAGCCGGTGAAATTTATTTGGGAGGATGAACCGGACAAACGCATTCTATCGAGAAGAGAGATGGAGACATATAGAAAAGAACGGACAGAGGACGAGGTTCGTATCATTCGTTCCAGTAAACGGAAGTCGTTCAGTCCCGGAATCTGCGAACTTTCTTTCTCTCGTCTCGAAGTTATCCAAGAGCGCAGGTATATACGAAACTTCAGGGCGGGCTCGTTACCCGGAAGTCGAAATCATGGGAGTCACGACATTCCCGAACGGTGAAAGGTTGTGAATCGATAGACGGTTGCTTAAAGGATTCGGAGGGACAATGGAAGATTGAGAAATAGGAATTAAGGTCATCAATGTCAAATGAGAATTGAGAAATGTCATCTGCAATATCATTCAAGTGTGTGCAGCTATTGAGAATAGAGGACAAAGGCACCTCGAATGAACTGCTACACGGACCTCAGTATTTGTCTTATCAACACGACGTCTTTTTGATTATCACTGAAGAGTATTTTCAAAAGTAAAGTTGAAGTGAACTCTCAAGTTACAGGGGAAGATCTTACCATCTGGTTATATCACCCTCCGTTGACGGAATGAGAATTAGAATGAACAATGGCTTGGAAAACATTACGATTTAGCAGTTTTGTCTTCTTATCCCGCATAAAAATAATGCGTCCAGGATAGATTATGGGTACTCCCGGGTGGAGTCTGAATAGGACAGGGCGGAGAATGGGATTTAATCCGTTCCCATTGTCCATCTTGGACTCCATCCTGGACTGGCCAGGCTCCATCCGGGTCTGCCCAGACTCCATCCGAGACCGCCCAGACTGCATAGTGGATTCTGCCTCGGATTCCATACTGGACACCTCATCTTTTTTACGCAAACTCATATAGATGAAAGTTCGTTCCTGTGAAAAAAAGTGATTTTCATATCTTAATACTGAAAATCTTCTGAAACGTTCACAAAAGTAGTCTAGAGAATGTTGTCTAATTTGAACAGAAATTTGTGCGCGTGAGTGCGCGTATTTTGTTCTTGGAACATATTTCGTGAGGGTTACAGAAGTTAGGTTATGATAGGTGGGATTCACATGATATTTTGTGTAAAGCACGCGGCAATATGCGTCAAAAGTCGAAATGGGTGATAGGACTGTTGTGCTGTGATTCCTGCGATATGCGGCTGTATGGTACTCGTAAAAGAGAAAGAAAACGTGAAAAGAGAGAAAGGAAGAAAATATGGAAAGGGCGGGAATGCTATAAGCCATGAAAGAACTCGCGGGAAGGGTGCCTCTCCCGAATGAGCAAGTGAAAGCGAGTGAGACGATAAGGATGAGAAAGTTATGGAGTGAGCGAAAATATCGACGTCAAAGCTACACGAGAAAGGGAAAGAGAACTATGGGATATAAAGGATCCTCCCTTTTTCTGTCGTTGCCAGATACCGAAACGCATGATTCATATTCGGATGCTTAGAGCTAGTGGGGTGAATCCGAACGATTTTCTTTCTCGTACGTAGAAGCCACTGACGTTACGTGTAGTAGCTGCTATACACACTACGAAAAGAGAAAGCCCACGATTGTCCAATAGCCTGTGAGTGTGAGCTGATGGTTGCCGTGAAGCCATCGATGACCATTCACACGTCCGGTCAGTGGTACAAAAAAGTCCTTGGTCTGCGAAAACAAAAATCTGAGGGTCAGAGATTTACTTGCGTGGAATTGTTCTGTTTTTCTTTCATGAAAGATGATCCCACTTACGTTTTCCATCAGATTCTATTATTAAGTGCATTAATCCACATAATAGGAACTGCTTTTCATTTGTTATCTCTTCGTGAGTCGACGTTCAGAAAAATCGTGTTGTAATTGACAGCTATTGATTAATAGTTCATGCGACTAATATCATATTTTAATTAATTTTTCTCTTTTTTTTTAGCCAGTTTAGTAATATGGCTAAAAGTATTCTCAAAATGCATTCCAAAGTTGACAATGTTTTGAGGTAGTATTTTGTATTTAACTCAAATTCACATTTACATAGAGACGTTTCGCTAAATTTCTGGAATGATTGTGATGCTTTTTGAAAATATTTTTGTCTATCCTTCCTTAAAAAAGTAGTGGGTACAAAATTTCGCATTTTCGATATAAGTATTGTTGTCGGTTTATTCGATCTCTGTTTGGCTGTTGGGTTACCTGAAACTTGTAGTAATCAAGGAGCAGCTTCAGTGGTGTTATTGTAGTTTGACAGTTCTCGATGACGCGAGTTTTGAAGGTTGGTCGAGGTTAGAGAAAAGCAGAGTAGCAATTTGGTAGAGAGGTAGAGATAGAGGTAGAGGTAGAGGTAGAGGTAGAGGTAGAGGTAGAGGTAGAAGTAGAGGCAGAGGCAAAGGCACTGGTAACAACATTTGTATGTTAACGTATGTGACTATAAGTTTTTATGCATAAACTATTATATTTAATCTAATGTGCAAATTGTAATGTAAAATTGATGTACTTTTACAGCAAAATCTAAATACAATATTAAAATTAAAGTATTTTGAAGGTTTTTAATATACCGTAAATAATTAATTGTACGTCATACTTGTGTATCAAAATCAATATACCATTTTATGTAGATAAATTTCCAGTACAGGTACGTACGTTAAATTTCATGGATCTTTTTATAATGTAGATAAAGGCAGATACTGAAGAAGAGAGGTAGAAGAAGAGGTAGAACACGAGACTCTGGCAATCAAATTTGTAAGTTGGTATTCGTGGCTGGAACTGTTATGCACAAACAGGTATATTAAATGTAATGTGCAATTTATATGTAAAATTGATGCATTTTTACAGTAAAATTAAATTACATTATTAAAAGTAAAGTACTTTAAATAATTTCAATATACTGCAAATGAGATGTACATCACACTTGTATCCGAAATTCAATATACCATTTTATACAGATAAACTTTTTAAACTAAGTCCAGCTACATTAAATTACATGCAATTATCTTTACATAGTTTAGGCGTTGTGACAAAGATAGAGAAAGGAATTAAAAAAATAAAGAAATGAAAATTCATTAGAGCAACCAATATTTTATTTACTTCCATTGTTCAATAATTAGTTTCACATAAAAATGTTCAGATTAAAAAAAAATGTAACAAAATAATGTGAAAGAAATTGGATAAGCGCGCGAAGCGCGTGTGAGATAGCGGTACTAAACTTCCAAGAGGTCGATAACGCTTTTTTTGCGGACGCTTTTGGCTAATTCACTCAATTTCCAGAATTTTCGTGATCGTTTTTCAAGGCAGTTGTGTTTTTACACTAAATTTCCAGAACAATCCTAACGCTTTGAGCTTTATCGTTACTTTGACTTCTTTATATCAAGATTTTTATTTCCGGACACCGAAAATGGGACCGACATTAACGGGGTAAAGTTACGAACGATATATACAACAGTTTTGGAATCTCGTAGAATAATAGTGATCAACATTGTCCCGTCGGATTGTGTTATTGTTACGTAAAAAAATATGGTATGGGCGGAGAAGGATTTGTGACGTTGGCCAAACGTTCCTGGTTCCCAGACAGTCCAAAACTGCAAAATGCTAATCGAAAGAAAGCACCGAAAAGCGTGGATTCGGATGGTTTGTACGCGCCGGAGCAACCGCACGTTGCACAACCTCCAACCGGCAATGAAAAGGAAGGTACGAACCACCGCTAAAACGTGAAAAAATCGTAAACCAAGCTCACACCCCTGCACCCTTGCCCCCGACATCCTATGAATATTGCATTTCCGTGTGGTCACTGGTAGCGTTTCCGACTACACAGGGACGTTGCGTTTACTTTTTTCTTTTCTTCTTTTTTAACCAGCTAGCACAGGGAATACCTGAATTATTCGTAACACGACGTGGAGTCGAAATGTATTCGGTATGCGAATAACTACAGATTCCTAGACTACATAGCGAATTAGCAGATTTAGAAGAGATATATCGAGAAATGTAAAAATAACGTTTTTCCTCAAAACTATGGTTTTACCTGAAAACTACGTTTTCCTTTTAAAAAACGTTTCTTTAAAAAAAAAACTTCGTTTGTCTAAACGTTTTTCCTTTTAAAAAACGTTTCTTTAAAAAAAAAACTTTGTTTCCCTAGGCTTTGCATAAAAACTACGTATTACTTAAAAACTACAATTTCTTCAAAATCACGTTTCCCTTACAAAACTATGGTTTCCTAAAACTACGTTTCCTAAGAAATTACACTTTTCCCTCAAAACTACACTTTTTCATCAACGTTTCTTCCCCTTCAAAACGATGCTTTCCTCAAAACTACGCCTTTCAAAACTTCGTATCTCAAAATCTATTCGTCCAAAACACTTCAAACTTGGACAGGACCTTTATTATTAAATTTTCTATCGAATCACCGGATGAGTATTCAAAACAAATTGCTTCCTCATTTTTCCACTTTTGACGAAGGTCAAAAACCTCTACGAGGAAGAATGATGATCAACTTTGGCTTCCCTCATAGATGAAGCGTCGTCAAAAGTGGAAAAATGAGGAAGCAATTTGCAAAGTTCGACTTTGCAGCCTTTTTTTACTTCTTTTTCACTAGAAAATAAAATATCCCGTAATTTGCGAGAGCTACTGCCCAACCGAGTTATAGTATTTTTTTTAATTACGAAAATACAAATTCCGACACAATCTTAACTACATTATCGATTTCGGCTAAATTTAATATTAAACATCGATTTTATTTAACTTTTATACAAAAGTTTACATCAGATACTTGAACTGTTCTCGAGTTATAGAATTTTCAAAAACATTCCGAAAATTTCAAAATGCCGTAAAATCCGAATCGAATTCCCGATTTCATCAAAATTAAATATGAATCAACATTGAACGTACCTCCAGTTATGAAGAACTATTTAGCGAAATCGTCGAACTTTTATGAAAGTTAGAGCGATCACGCCCTTTTTTCAACAAATTAAAAACTGGATAAAATCTTAATGACTGTATATATTTTGTCAAAAATCGCAACATTCAAAGGTGGACAAATACTCGACTTGCCTGCCAAATTTGAGTCTCATCGCTGAAACAGTTACTGAGTGAGAGGCGATTGATTTTTCGACGCACACGCACACGCACACGCACACGCACACGCACACGTCATTTCTTCTCAATCACTTTTCTCGACGTTTTGGACCATTCTGAGTATACTGACATGAAAATCTCGAAAAAAAAAAGTTCATGAAAACGAAGCTTCCTCTATGAGGAAGCAAATTGTTATCCATTTGTCAATAACAAATTATTAAAGTAGTGTTCTTATTCCTCGAAAATTGAACTTTATTTTCCAACAGGTCAATATTTTCACAATTTTAAAAATTCAAAAAAATGTTTCTGTCTCATTACCGGATAACTAGCCTAATTAACCGGTTGTACCTTTTTCATGTTGAGAACTCAATTTGTTTATCTTCATGACACCTCGGTAACTCGTACGATATATTAAGAATGATATGATAAATGCTTGTATGCATATACCAATTTGTTTTGGGCGTGTGAATTCGTTTCCGCACGCCTACAGAGCTGGCGCGGGAGTGATATTCTCACTTCAGAGAATTCTATATACATGCACCACCTTCATATCTTGGAAACCTGTTTTATTCTCGTGTAATTACACTCGGCACTGATCTACGGTTATTAGGGTGAAACAGGCAGGCACTTACATGGCACGTATACGTCGCTCGCTGTGCAGCAGACAGAATATATACGTAACTATATCCATACATACGTATATAGATATTCACGGAGTCGAAACGCATTGCCAGAATCCTTGGAACCCTTCTGCGATGGTAATTGCTCGCTGAAAACCTCAGCAAGGAAGCCCGAGGCGAATGCGCCGATGTACTCGGCAAGTCCTTTCGCTGCCGTGTTAAAAACGCGTGAGAGAAAGAAGAGGTGCATTAAAAAAATAATATGAAATCTGTAGAGCTCTGGATAAGAGTGAGGGTGAGTGAGAAAAAGGGGCAGAGTTTTGGAGGGCGAGCAAAGGGCGAAACTCTCTTTTTCGACCATTAGAGGTAATTTGCGTCAAATCGCATCGAGCTTTCGAGTTTCGAGAGGGAAAGGTGCGTGCCTGGAACTAGTGACTGCTGCGAACGGCGCCAGTAAATTCGAACGGCCAACTCTACCGTCACCCCTGTAACACTTCCGCTTCTGGCAAGCGTGTTCTCGCAAAAGGGCCACCCCCCCCCCCCCCCCCCTTATATCGCCTAACCCACTCACAACGTATGAATGTGAACGTCCGAGACATGAGAATCGCAAATTGTACCAATTTTACACTGTATATGTATATACAGTGCTATGCAGTGGCTTTTCTTATCGCGAGGGCATATAACCTGCACGCATCATGTGTATTAGATCGATAAAAGTTTGTACACTGAGAGAAACGTCTGGTTTTGGAAACTGTAAATAGTAGATTTCAATAATTAACTTTATAGTTTTTTCTTTAGATTTCAGGTAAAGTGTGAAAAGGTATTGATGTGTCGGTTAGGATTTCAATACGAAAACTATGTTTTGCGGATAGAAGACCCACAACAGATTACACTGTAGTCTGCAGTCACTTTCGAAAGTTGTTGGGCTTTCAGACGAAAGACAGGCAGACAGGCAGACAGAAAGACGGAAGAAAGTGAATATATTTTTTTAAATCTAGGACATTCGATTTTCCTACTATTTTTTAATAATATTGTCATCATTTCAAAAAACAGTGATTTTTATTAGATTTTTATTTGGGGTCCTTCTTGATTTATAAAAAAAATATAGATAATTAAAAAAATGCTGAGCTCGATAAAAAACGTGATTGGGATATATAAATAATATGACCTGTTTTTCCATGATGTAATGTATAGTAATATAAGAATAGTATAAATATTCATAAACATCACATCGAACAAGTTTATCTAGTTTGAAGCAAACATATTAAATTTAATTACCTTTTGACTTATTAGAAACGGTCATCAAAATTTTGCAATGTAAATTCGAACTGTAGTATCGCAATGGAAATATCAATATTTAATTGTTGAAAAAATTATCGTTTTATTTAACAATATTACAACATCAATTTTCTGTTGTTCTTAAATTATTTTTTTACCTGTTATGTGTGTAAAAATATATATAAAACATGAGCTGCTTATTAAAAAAATTAATTAAACACTCTATATCATTTATTTAAGAGATCCTACATTAGTTTACGGTTGAATAAAACAAAATAATTCTAATTCCAACTCTGAACTGAGAACAGAGATGGCTGACTTTTGGTTGACTTTTCGGTACCAACCATAAACAAACGTTTCATCATGGCCAAGAACAGTTGGTTGATGGTTGGATTTGAGAAATTTACAAATCGAGAGTTAAAAAAAGTTTCACTTCATTTTCTATTTCAACATCTCATTTATTTAATACACGATTTTCTTTAATATCGATTAAAATAACTTCAGGAAAAGTAAAAAATAATCTTGCGTTATATATAAAATGTTGACGCAACAACCGGCCATGAACTGACATCTCGTGTCATCTTTTTCAATTTTTCAATGCCTTTTTTTATATGACTTAAAAAAATCGACGTAAACGTCTATACGGAGAGACAGAACTGGCAATGACACACAAACATGTTTGGGAATTATCCACAGACAGTTTAGTAAATAAAAGACAAATCGGAAGTCTAGGATTGTTTCCTATGCTGTTGATGGAAACGAAATAATTCAATCTATACAGACGTGAGTTCTCGCGACACTGTCTGGGGATCAGCCACAGATTCTCGGTGTGGAAATCATTCCTCGACTGTCGTATGCTACGCTACGCACTATGTAGCCGTGTACTATAGATGTACAGTTTTCCCAATTGGAATATATGGGACTAGGAATAACAATAAATATAACTATCATTAGTTTTTGAGACCATACAATTTATTTCCGTATTACATCCAATTTTTATTGATATAACGAACACCATTACTTATTTTATTAAGGTAAGTGATCGTTACAAAAGCCAAGTCATTACGCAATAATAATTTCGTTTCGCAACTTGTGATATCCCAGACTTTAAATGCTACGGCGTGCACGTCGAAGTAACATATGCTTATCTGTTTGGTTAATATTACGAATGCACTTTTATCGCTTAGTATCTCACAAACTACAAGAAATAATGGGCCTTCTTGACTCGGAATATTAATTCTAACAATTTTCCGTCCTAAATATTTGATCCATTTCACCGCGTTACATTTTCCTTCCAACCGAAATTTTTCGCGTAGTTGATCAAGCCAAGGTTCAAACGATGTTGCTGTAATCGGGGTTAAAGGGCCTACTTCGCAATCTGCATCAGAAGTTCTTCCCATTAAGAATCGGTGACTGAGACGCAGCCGTTCTCGTACAGCGATAGTGTAGCATATATTAAGTCGACTAATTGCACTTTTCGCTATTTTCTTGCCGTCCCTATGCTTGCTTTCGTAACGCATCGAAGAAATTTTCCAAAGTACACAACATCGCAGTATCTCACGAGCGACTGACTGGTTTTTTCTTCTTCTGCGGCAATTGCGCGTCAGTCAAAAATCGCTATAGTCTATCGGCTAGGAGCTCGCGCGAAGTCGTCTAAGGCTCATCAACTGCTGGAACACACTCTCTAAACTAAATCCAAACATTTAAGAAACACCTCTAGAAATGAAGGTATTTACTATTTACTGAGTAGCTGTTTTTATTATAACTCGCCATAAACTGCGAACTTTGTAAAAGCTGCAAGTAAATTTTGAGTTGTCTATAAGAAATCATCTTGATATATTTTATATGTGTCGGCCGATAACTTCCAAGATTTGGGTACGCGAATTATGGTAATAATTCTATATTCTCGTCTGTAGTAGAGCGAAATACGCATTCTAATGCTCCACTAATGTTTAGACCTGAATCGCACTTTTCCAACATATCTTTCGTTTACTAAATAAATTTTGGGAAGGATCCCAAGTTGATTGAAAATAATTAAAAGTGTTTTTCGAGCATATAGAATAGTACAAAAAATGATGGAGTAAATTGGAAAGGATCAGGGTTGAACGCTTACTGAGTTGGCCAAAAATACTTTATATGTATCGCAAGAATTTCCTTAAATATTATAAATATTATTTTCGCAAGAAATAAAAATGTGTAAAGTTTCAAGTGATCTCTAAATTATGTTTTGTCGATTAAAACTTTTATGAGATCAATCTTATGACTAGAAATAATGTAATTTTTGGGAATAATAAAAAGTACAGATCGTAATATTGTTACTCTAACAATTATAAAATAGTTGCATGTAGCACCAATTAATATTCATTATGTAAATATAATTGTCAATAATAAAACGATTTAACTGAGTGTGTGGTGTGAAATGTTTGATGCACAGACGCGTTATGATTATTGAATTTTTATTGATACCTCAACAGTCTTTTGTGCTCAGTGTCGCTTACCTAATTTCTCTCGAGGGCATTGGTATTACTTTGTCGTGATTTCTAATAAATCTTTCTCTCCGGAAAGACACGAGGATCCCCTTCGCACGCGTATAATATGTATACGTATACATATACTCTATCGAGGGTGGAGAGATACACGAGTCGAGAAGAGATTGCGTCTCGACATCCCGCTGAGAAGGGGTGGCCATCGCTCTCCTCCCTCGCCCTTTTCCTTCACTTCGCTTTTCATGTTATATATTCTTCCCAAGTATAGAGTTTGCACCCTCGTACCGCCAAACTCACCCGGCATTATATTTTCATTTGCGAACGTAAATTTTCGTGCACGGCTAAGGAAACGGCGACGATTTCATCGAGTGTGGGTGTGTTCGATACTTTTCTGTTCATCCATCGTCAATCGTAACTTCGTGTTCTCGTTTCTCACTTTACCGGGAGTAATTTTTTCGCCTTCGCTATCATTCGAGAAAGAACGTTTTGCGCCGAAAATGTGTTGGTAAAAAAAGTTTTTAAACTTGCATGTAAATTTGAGTGTAACAGTTTTTGTGGTCGTTGGATTCGTATATCAAATCTCATTTTGAAAATTCAAAATGCCGGATCCAATACGGTGGCCTGAAAGTCGAGAAAATATTTCGATATACGTAAAAAAATGGGTCTGTCAACGTTTATAAGGTAACTGAATTCGAATCTAAATTCACACTTTGAAAATTCAAATAAGACTCTTATAATAGGTAGATCTTCTCGTATGTCATTGAGGAAAGTGCTCCTTCCGGTATAATAGAAGAAATTCCCCCTATTGCCTTCCATTTCGTATACCACCTGCGCTCCTATCTTCTTCCTATTTTAAGCTTAAAGCAGACAGATACTTGTGGAATTTCCATATCCAACAGCATTCCCCTAATATGTAGTAAGGTGTGAATCTATTCCTTCATTCGACTTCCGTTCACATAAAACATCCGCTGCTGTCACACGCGCAGTTAATTACCATTTTACACTCTTGATGTACTATGATATATGTTGAAATGACATACTGTTTGTTTGTGTCAAAGTTGAATTTTGGAACAGTAATGTTTAAAATAAATTATATGAATTATTAAAACGAATATAATGAAGAAACAGTATTGTTATAAAAAAACAGACTCACAAATTTTTAGTCTGTCGTCCACACAGCCACTATGATGATATAAAATCTAAATGTCTGCATACATTTTGTCAAAAATCATAGCAATTACAGCAGTCTTACCAGTTTAAATGTGTGCCAAATTTCAGCCAAATTAGTCGAACGGTTTTTAAGTGATCGAATTTTCGGAGTCATGCACACCATTCTGAGTATCCTGACATAAACATCTAATTTTTTTCCTTATTAAAATGAAGCTTCCTCTAATGAGGACGTAAAGTATTTGATTATCTATGTAAGTTTATTTTTTCGTATCCAGAACTGCATTCTTCGATTCGCCATTTTGAATGTTGAAAATCTGACATTCGATTCAGATTCAGCAACCTCAAAAACCATAAGATACCCATTTTTATTGAAATCTAAATATATTTTTCTAATTTCGAGCCGCCATTTAGAATTTAGAATATTTGATATTAGATTCTAATTTCGCGACCTCAAAAACAATAGGATTTTTTTATTTAAATCTTAATATTTTTTTTAGATTTCGATCCGCCCTATTGAATGCACCATTGTATATTTTGCAAATTTGACTTCAAATTTGGATTCAGCAGATGCAAAAAACTTAAGATACCCAAGTATCGTAATGTCCAATCCATCTGATCGTAATAGTATAAATATGTTTTTGTTAAATTGACCCTATAGGGATCATATGGTATTTATTTACTCCAATATGGATCACTGATAGTAACGGGGTTAACTAACAGTACGAGCATATGTTGTCTGACTACTCAAGGATCGATACAAAGTCGCACAGTAAATGATTAATAGCATATTGAGACGAAATTTTTCAAGATTCCCATCATTGGTAAAATTTAAACGTGGATCATCAGTAAAGATCGACGATTTATATAAAAAAGGAAACTCTGTTTTTCTTACCAGAAGCGAAATTTGGAATCTCAGTCTCTCTTCCTGCTATTGGGGGAATCTGTTAAGCTCCTGAGAAAGAATACAGTTTCCCAATCCAACTCGTCACTGTCTTGCGCTTCATTCCCTCAAAGAAGGAATGAGGTTGACGCTTGTCACGAAGTCCACGCGTTTCGATCGAAAAACAAGAAAAAAAGGGAACTCCGTAGGATTCCGTTGCCGTAACGAACCGAGAAACGTCGAAGAGAGCAGAGTAGGCCAACCTACGAAGAGGAAACGTGTGACTCAAGGGCCGATAAAACCCCGGGTTGCAAATGGAACAATGACAACCACGTCGATCAATCCTGGCGAGGGTGAAGAAAGATCATCGTCGCCTTTCGCGAGCTCTAACTTTCAAGGGTCCAAACGAAACTAAGGATGAAGAAAGACAGAAAGTTAAGCAAGAGGATTTCGCAACCCCGCTGTCACTTGGATGAAACGTGAACGGAAGTCTCTTCGAACCGATCATTACCGCGATCATCGTACTGAAGCCAAAATCCGGAATCGTACTTTATACGTGTGACGAAAGCTCTTCAAGGGGATATCTTGATTAATCAAACGGCCAAATTCGCCACAACACTTTAGTGATCTGAAGATCAGCACTCGTATGTCCGAAAGTTTCAGATTTATGTGTTTCTCTTTTGTCCCACAACACAAACGACTACGAACAACGATAGAGTCTTATAGTAGGTGGACATGCATATAAATGGCAGTGAACAAAACAGGATGTGATGAGTTCAGTAGTCCGAACGACTTTTTGAGATATTAGAAGGAAGTTACAGTCACGTAGCAAATCGGAAATTACGATCAAACTTTTTTTGACACACACACACACACACACACATCACACAGTATTATGATGCAGACAATAACAGTAATAGCTATAAAAGACGTAACCGGGACTCGGGGAAATGCTCATCACTTCTTCTATCGTATTTACGTCCTCCAATACACTCTCTGGGTGCAGCATTAAGGAGCATTAGTACGAATACGAGAAAAATCTTTTACTCCATTCGTGGGTACTTGGCGAGAGCCGAGGACTCCTCTTCACCAAATGGCTCGAGACAAGTGAAGTCTGCGTTCAGGCGAGTGTGTCTACAGTCTACCCCAGTGTTATCCAGGCTGTGTGTGGAAACGCTTAAGGTTTTTTTTTTCGCGAACCGACTAAGCGGAGAGGGTAAAAGCTTGGTGATTCGTGCCCAGGACGACGACGAAGCGCAACCACCGGCAGCCTGGAAACACAGCCGTTTGCTACTTGCACCCCTTAAAAGAATAATGCAACGCTCCGCTTACCACACCCCTTCACTATTGCAACAGTACTTTTGTGTACCATGAAACTGTGTCCATGAAACGATACTTTATGGTCTTTTGCGAGTTGCAATTCGCTAGAGATAAAAGCATCAGAAGTTGCAATACGCATCGTTCTACTGTACTTTTACTCTTTCTAATGTGTGTGCGTGTATTTTTTAAACTCGGATCCTATGTTTTTTGGTATTAGAAGAAAAAAAAGGTTCTTCAAGTTCGTTAGATGGGGTTAGATATGAGTTAGATCACGAATGTTGGTCATCCGTGTTTGAAAATTTTACAAAAACAGTTTATAATTTCCTTCAGAGTGGTGTAGAATATTTGGAATATGTACAAATTATTTTAGATTTTTTAAATTCATATCTTCGACAGGTTTAGTCGGGATAATCGATACAAAACTTGAATTGGCCCACTAAAAATGGTTATAAAAATAGCTCTCTGAATTTCACGCACACAAACTACTTTTCTCATAGGTTTAGACCATTTTGAATAAACTAGCATGAAAATCACAAAAACTAAAATAATTCCACAAAAACAAAGTTTTCTCTATTAAGTGGCAAAAATCTAAAATAATAACAAACAAATTATCAACTTTTTTGTGTATCCCAAAGCAGGGATATCATTGGTGAGAAAATCGTCTACCCTCAAACCGGAAGTAAACAGCAAAGAGTATCTACATCAAAATCAAAGATAAAATAGTTTATCTATGTATGTAGTAATCGTATGTACGCGCTGCAGCTATATACTACTAGTAAGGGGAGTTCTTACTGCTTGGATAATGTGTAAAGCTATTCAGGATACAGTAGAAAATACATTTATACGTAGATAGTAGGTATGGTATAAGTATGGTCAGTCCAGTTGTTCCAGTAATCATGAGTGACGTGACGTGGCCCGTGCACTATCTGGTGTTTCACCGCTCCCGATGTAACTCCCAACACCGAGAGGTCTGATGATCATTGCAAAACAACACACTTCCCCACAGGCAGTCTCGCATAATAGAAATTAACCTGTCACATTCGCCATTTCATGAAATTTCTATTCTGGCTTGTCCCTTTTCAATATTAAATAGTGACTTCGTGGCACCTCATCCGTCCGATGCGTCCCTACTCTAAAATGGCTATGACAACTTTTCATAGAAATGCTTGTTCCCGAAAACAGTCTGACACCCCGTCATTTCATTTAACGTTCTATGAGGCATTTTCTGTCAAATACAGTCACAAAATCTTTATACTCCCCAAAGTTCCTTACAGATAGACACATTTTTTTCTACTACTTGAGTTTATATTCCGTAAATTTGTTTCAGAACTATTATTCCAAAAGTGTCTTTATGTAGTACTTGAAGTCATTCGATAGAAAGATTTTCAATAATGTCTTTTGTGATCACGAGACATAAACCAAGACAAAATAGTATCCCAAACAACCGCTGCAGAGTACGTTATCGATTAATCGTATTTTTATGCAAGCTTCAATTTTTATGTCATTAATTATTGCACTAATATTTATCACTGTTATTAGTTATAAATTTCTGGACCCATATGGAAGAGATAGCTTACGTATATAACGGAGGCGATCGCGATGATTTTATTGAATGAAAAAAAGTCCTTCCGGCGAGTGTAAATCACACGGCGGGTAGTCCGCCATTCGTTCCGGCGGAAGGTGCCTCATAACTTCAGGAACCCTATCCGGGAGTCACCTCCCCGGCTGCACGGTTCCAGCAGGAAAAGCGTAGCAGCGCTGCCGCGGTTGCCGCAAAAGCGTTTGGATGGCTTCGCCAGGAATATCAGACTAGCGCGGAGAAGAACTCCCGCTTGCACCGCAGCAGCAGAAGCAGCAGCGACCTGGGGCCGTTTCGCCCTTTCCATTTTCTCCACGCCGGAACAGCCGGGCACGTGAAATATTAACCTCGGCGAGCATAGGCATCCCGACGCCGGTGCTGAGGATGAACAAAAAAAAAGAAAAGAGAAGAGACAGAAACCAAGAGAAGGGGAAAAGTAAAATTACGAGAAACGGGTGGAGAGCGGAAAGAACGAGGCCAAGCATCGTTTCTCTAGCGAGAATATCGTGGTTTCTGCTCTGTAAGGGAACCAGAATCAGGAACCTCCACCGGCGCCGAGTGGACATCGTCCGATTATACGTTAGGACTAACTTAAGGTAGTATGAGTATGAACCTTCCTATTAGATAAACATGTGATATTTTATGCTCTAGAGTAGGCTTAAAAAATGTCGTCTGTTAAATTTAAAAATGCGACACCGACTATCTACAATAAACTTACCAAGTCGGGTACGCTGGTACGCTTCACCGTTTTCCATTGGGGACTACAGCGCTGTTGTACTGCACCTTCAGAACGCATAGACAAACTGTCAAAATTTTGTTTTGGAAGTAAAAACATTGGCCAGGTGTTTGTGGCTGACCACAGGCAATCACACAGCCGGCACGAAGAAAGCGGCTTCACATGAGTATAGCTGATTGCCATAAAGTTTTTAAGAAAAGTATAATCAATGTGCAAAATCGGGAAATTTAGTACATGACATATACGGAATCTGCTCAAATAAAACTTTGAGGCCGAAATATGTCATTCGTTCTTCCTCACAGAGGAAGCTCTGTTATACCGGAAAAACATGGTTTTCGAGTGTGCGTGTGCGTGTGAGTGTGCGTGTGCGTGTGCGTGTGCGTGTACGTGTGCGTGTGTTAAAGGGACTAAAGTTCATACTACTATAACTCGGGAACTACTGAACCGAATTGTTTCAAATTATGTGCCGTACACGATAGTCATAAAAATCGGTTAAAGCATTTTGATTTTATTGGATTTTTAAGATTTTGAAGAATGTCTGTTATCACTTTAACTCGAACAAATTTCCAGCTATAAGGCTGAAACTTGGCACAAAACTTTATCAAAGTGGTGCGACCTTTGGTACTGACATGAATTTAAGCGAAATCGATAAAGTAGATTAGATTTGATTAAATTGGACATTTTCGCAATTTTTTTAAAAATGGTATACCTCAAGAATGGTTCAAGTAACAGATCTAAACTTTTGCATAAAACTTGAATAGAGTATATCAATGTTTGAAACGGAATTTGGACAAAATCGACAAAGTGGTTAAGATTTTATAGAAATTTGCATTTTCGTAATTTTTTTAAAATTGCAGTCGTACCTTGCACGTACGAACCTTACTTTCTAATTTTTTTGATCCAATATCCACAAAGCTTCTTCTATTTGGAAACCAAAACTAAACAACGTACTTCATAATAGAAGAGGGTTTGTGACTGACCAATAAAATGAGTAAATAATGCGCAAGGTTCGACTTTCCAACCATTTCCTTTTTTTTAAATTATTTATTGTTTCATACTCCTTCCACAAGCTATTACTTTTGCCCTCTTCATTTTCCCCGTTCCTTCTTAGAGACCCCTCCCAGAGTGTTAGCCGCAGCCACTCTTTCCTAATGCACTAATGTGCCGCTTTTGCCCGAGAGCACAGGAATACTATGGAAAACCTGGCCGATACAGACGGCTTTATTTTTACTGTCTTTCTGTTGTATAATAATACATCAGAAACTCTGAAAAAACTGATTTCCGCTCAGTAGTTGTCGCGCGATCCAGTGCATAGGTAAGCAGTTATCCATTCCTGTACTGTTCCTAACTATCTGAAATGAAAGTATCAAATATCGAGAAACTTGTCACGATTACGTACGTTCCGTAAAAATATATATGTCACTGGATATTTTGAGCAGATATCGTCGATTGAATTGACTAGTTTTCACGATCTCCTAGAAAAAATTGTATCTCAGAAATGATGGGATTAAAAAATCCAAACAAAATTGCCATGAGTTTTTCATCATGTAGTTCTATGTAAAAAATATGTGGTACATGTAAGACATCCCCACCAGACCTTGATTGAGTTAAGACAAAAACAGTCTGCGTAAATATTAGCCCGATTAAATAGTATTGACCCGTGGCCCAAAGAGGTTGAAGGTATTAGAGTGAATGTACCAGTAATTGAACAGTCACCAGTGAATTAACAACAGATTTTTAAGAGTTCATAAGAAATTTTGTCGACTTAGCGCAACCTTAGATTTTGAATTTGTTTATTTTTTTAGCTATCCACTGCAATTATTTTGTTGCTGAAGCTTATTTTCGACATATAGTGTAGGTTAGATTGGTCCGTTCGTTTACTGGTGTTTTTGGATTTTCTGCGTATAGTATTTATTTTTATATACCTTCCGATGAAAATACGATTTTTTAAAAGTGCATCACATAATTCAACATTCTGGGTATCTATTAAAATGTTCACAGACGGTCTGGAAATATTACATTTTATAAAAACCCATGATTAACAAATTGTTCTGCTTAACTGTTCAATTACTGGTGATTGTACCCTAATTCATTTTAAACGGGGAAAAAATTGTTTTTGCATGTAAACGAGCGAAAATAAATATATGCGAATCTATAATTTACAAAATAAATAAATAAATAAATAAATAAATTACAAAGTATATATACATACTAGAGAATGGGGCGCTTCGCGCCCGGTCCATGTTCACAACTTTGATCGCGAATTTTTTCGGATTTACCCGTTTGGCAACACTTTGACGCCCGTATTTATTGTTTCTCGGCTGGATGGTACTCGAAAATGAAACAAAGGTCACATTTTGCCCGAATTATCGCTGGAAACACGAAAAAAACAGCATATTGCGGAAATTGAAAAATACACGTATAGGACGTTATTTTTTGTTTTTGGAGATATATGAGGTAAAAAATACATCCAATAGAGTGCCCGTGTGTACTCCCATACATACACTTGCGCGTATGAACATATGTCGCTAATAATACGCCTTCAGATGACAAAAAGTAAAATTTCGCCGGATATTTTCACAACTTTGATCGCTAATATTTTCGGATTTAACTATTTGGCAGAGTTTTAACGATCATATTTTTAGGTTTTTTACCGTTTTTCCAGCGCACACCCTCTTGGGTTTCTGCGACCCTTCTCCCCTTCCTCCTATCACTTCCTATCCGCGCTTCGCTAACATAACCTAACTTCCGATGCGTACGCATCCGACTTAGCTACACGTTACCGCATTCGCCGTGGGCTCGGGGAAACTGCGGAAAACCCGTGCCGGTACAGACGGCACTATATTTCTCTGATTCCTCGATATATCCACGAAAGTAACGATGTTACTTAAGTGCAAACATCAAAGACTCAGAAAAAATACCGCCGCTGACTTGTTGATGGGCCAGTCGATCCACAGCTAAGCGGTCATCCATCCAAGTGTTGGCAGCACGAAATATTGCTTAACTCGGGGGAACACCGAAGCCGCACACCGACCGCACAACCATCAGTTTCGGTTGTTTAACGCTCATATTTGTTGTTCCTCTGCCCGACGGTACTCGATAATGCAAAAAAGTGGGGATCAGACAAGTAGATTTAGCATAAACCTATGTGTGCATCTAGACCCAACACTGCAAAAAAAAAAAAATCGTCGGCTTTAGTAGGTGTGCGTTTGATTCGAAAGGGTCCTGTAGTTGCTGTAATTGTAATTCCTGTAAATTTTAGGTTCATATAATCTTATTTGGCTTGTTTACATCTAGAAAATTTTTAAACATTTTTTCCTGTTTAAAATGTAATAATAACTTCAAACTCTTTGGGGCACGGGTTAATATTTTTCGAAGGGGCTAATGATTTACGATTTATTAATGATTTATACCAATTTTTTTTTCGTCAAGACGGGAGTTATGCGTTTCGCGACGATTGAGAGATCTCACCTCGAATCTTCTTGACAAGTTTTGGTACAGAGCTTCTATTACTGGGATCTTCTTCTTCTATGGTTTACCATAAGTCCATGTATTTTTGAGATCCATAGTGCCTCCGCAGAGATATATATCTTTTGAATAAAGCTGTAAAATTGCCAATTCGTAAATATCGCCTTGTCTACTACATTCTTACGACTACTGTATATATGTGTGAGCCTAGCCTGACATGGCGTCGATTGGATCAAGCTAAGGCCAGCTGAGGCGCTGTCGTCCGGCCGTGTCGGTGATATAAAAAGTGTGAAGTAAAAAAAAAAATTAAATTTAAACAAAAACTTTCGACTGCAAAAAATATTACCAAAATATTCTTTAAGAAAAAATGTATATATAATAAAAAATCATATCTAAAAAAAGTCTGAAATAATTCATAACATTTATAGGAGGATAGCTCCCTCATTATTTTTTATTACAATGGTAACAAGAGATTTCAATTATTTGTTTGTAATTATTCAACTCACGGGTCTTTTTTTTACAACTGTCGGGAAACGTCAAAGTAGAAGTGCCAAAGTCGTAGGTCATTTTACATAAGGATTAATTTAACGACATCATAAAAGACGTCGCCCGACTGCTGTAAAAAAAGACCCGTAAGTTGAATAATTACAAACAAATAATTGAAATCTATTGTTACAATTGTAATAAAAAATAATGAGGGAGCTATCCTCCTATAAATGTTATGAATTATTTCAGACTTTTTTTAGATATGATTTTTTATTGAATATTCATTTTTTCTTAAAGAATATTTTTGTAATTTTTTTTGCAGTCGGGAGTTTAAAAACAAAAATTAATTTTCTTATAAGAAAAAAGAAACAACCGAACCTAACTTAACCTGACATATCCTAACCTAAAGAATGTAAGGAACCGATGGGTTTTAAGATCCTACCAGTAGTTTTACAGTTTTTTAGGTTAAGTTATGTTCTTTTTGGTTATATTAGTTTAGGTTAGGTTTGTACCGCCGTAAATTCGCTCGATCAAAATAGATTTGATTCACTTCAATACAAATTTTTTAGTATAACCTTGTTTTTCGAACGGCCGAGAAGGGCTATAGTGCAAAAAGTATCTTTCTATAGGTTCTCGGACAAGTCCCAATTAAATCGGTGTCATCCGGTCGGAAGCTCGTTGGAAGCAAAGCTGGCAATAGGAGGAGGAGGAGGAGGAGGTGAGGCATCCCTGGGGGCTCCCGCAAACAAGGTTAGTTAGGGAAACGCGTGTATAATTGGGACGTGGCGTCGACGGCGACGACGACGACGTCAACAACGCAGTAGCGTATATCCCACGGCCAAGTTATAATGAACAGCGGGTGGCGGAGGTGGCTCCTGCTGATGCTGTAGGGCAAACCACAGACGCCAGTGGGATCTCAAAACCGTGCACCGCAAGATATAAGCCGCAAGCACCTTGCCAGAGTAGCCTTATGGTTGAAAGCAAAGCGAGCTTCCTTCCGCTTTGCTTCACGCCCAACTCCGCATCACATATATATATAGTAGGGGGGCTCCGCGCGCTTAGTGCGCCAAATCCCCGTGTCACAATAATTGTAAATTTTCCTTTTGGAGTTTTGTAAATTTTGTAAATTTGATCTATTCTTTAGAGGGGGTTTCAAAGGGGACTTAGAAAATTTTGGGATTGAGGGCTCAAGGGATTGAAGACATTCGGGCCTGGGGACTTAAGGAGGGACTTATAAAGTTCGGACTTGGAGTGGGGCTTGATCCTCAACACGACGCCCTAGCAGGTCTGAACACCGACGGAAACACTGAAAAAGCACTGAATGGTTTTCGGATACTAAAAACACCGGAATTTTGGTCGAAAGCACCGAAAAAGCACCGAAAATTTGAGTTTTGGAGTCGTAAAACTACCGTGCTTTTTCGGTACCTCCTGTACAAAAAAAGCACTGAAAAATCACAGACCGTATTTCTCAACGTGCAGTGTCTTTCTTAGCAAGTTGGCGGACCGCTGAAAATTTATTTTCTGTACTTGCATTTAACTGAACACGACTGATTTTTGATCTTCTAGTTTTATATTCGAAACTTATTCGATAGTTTGGTACATTTTGGTCGCGGATAAAGATTATAAATTTTTATATCATAGGTGGGACTCGAACCTGGAACCCTGTGGATATATATCAACGTCTAAGACCACTCGGCTATTCACAACTTTGAAAGTATCTATTTTGATTGTCTATTTTAAGTATATGGAAGGTCTAAACATGATATGACTTTGTACATTTGTATAATTACTTGTAAAATTATTTAAATAAATACCTCGAAAGATCGATCGCTTCATCAGTGCGATGTATGTATTCTATACATACGTCAAAATGGGAACATGCAAAATCTTTGTGAGTCAATACGTAACAATTAAAACAATCAATTCCCGTGAAAATCGTTCCGATGATTTTCACGGGAAAAAGTTTATAGTTTAATAATTTTAGATGCAATCATATAAATGTCTAACATTTTTTCACATTTAGACTTTTACTATACTTCAAATAGACAATCAAAATAAGTACTTACAAAGGGGTCAATAGTCGGGTGGTCTAAAGCGCAGATTGACTTCCACAGAGGGTCCGAGGTTCGAGTCCCATCAATGAAATAAAAAATTTTAATTATTTTCCGCGATCAAATACATACCAATCTGACAAATAAGTTCGAATATGAAATGAAGAGACCAAAACAAAGTCTTTTTGTTAATTGCAAAACAGCCATTATTGGGTGCTTTTTCGGTGCTTTCGATTAAGGAGGTTGGATCGCTACGTACTAGTCAAATTAGCTGTTATTGAAAATAATTTTATGACGCACATAATAAATATGTATTTGGTGTCATTTTGTTAGTCACGCTTCGTGCAAGCGAGAAAAACATATAAATTGCAACTATTCAATCATATACACTAATAATTAGCCAAAAACGAAACCTCTAACTAAGGGTCTTCAAACCAAAAAAAAATTATCATTATTACCGATAAGAGAAGGCTTACACATGGTTAGAGTTGTTTCGTGAGATAAAAGAATAGTCATTTAACCATAAAACAAATTATACACGTATTTTGGCAAGATTTTGTTTGTCTCGAAAATACTTTCGAAATGTAACAACCGTCGCACGGTTTTCGACGTTGGCAGTCCTGAAGTCGCTCGGCTGATGCCGGCAGTTCCCACAAGTAAACAAAATGGCTCTGACACGAGATACAAAAATGTCGAAGTCTGAGCTGCAACTTCGCGGTCCAGATAGAAAATTTGCGGTAAAAAGCAAACTCGAATGGGAAGAAAACCTTTCATCTGATCAGACTCGGTCAGACTCGATTATTATACAGAACGGCGGCGGCGGCGGCGACGACAGCCGCGAAATATTTATATAATATAGACAGATATAACTATGTCAGAAATAAATGCTTTACCTCCTACATCATATAACTATAGTTTGAACCATAAAATTGAACCTCGTTCAAGTAAAACTTTTTACGAATTTGTTTAAGAGGTGGTGCAACGGGGTTGAGAGCGTTTGATAGCTTATGCAATTATCTTTAATAGGGGAATCGTAGGATATTTTAGACCACCTGGTGTCCTAGACATTTGAATTTGCGTTCAATGATGTTTTTTACTTATTAAAAAAAACGATTATCTAAGATAAACTGTTAATTTTCTCGTTGAATCCACTACAAAAATTTGTATATAGTTCACCGATTACATGGAAAAATTGTATTTAATAAAATCTACCCATTTAACTGTCTCACAAAAAAAATGTTGTGACAGTCTAATAAGCATTGAATATGTTTGGAAAAAAGTTAGGCTAAGTAATGTTACACTATAATGTAGGTTAGACTGTCTAATAAAAAGACTTTTTTTCGACTTCCTTACGAAGTTATACCTTTAAATTGAACCTCTTGAAAGGGGAACTCTGAGCAATTTTTTTTACAGCTGGCGCAAAGGACTTTTGTATTTGCAATTTGATTAACGCGTCAAATATCTGTCTCTGGCATTTGGATGGAGATAGAAATTTTTGTTTGTTTGTTTAAAAAGGTAAAAATCATAATTTTACGCAAATTCAAATGTCTTGGATAACAAGTGATCTAAAATGTCCTACGATCGGCCGAATAGAAGAAAATTGCATAAACTATCAAACGCTATCATCCAGAGCACAATGATAGTTTGTGTAGAAATATGTTATATATACATCCAAACTAAAAGTTAGATCTTTTACATATTAATCAAATGGGAAAAGCCTGTTGCGCCACCTCTAAACAAATTAATTTTTTTTTAGGTTGTCTATATATATTCCTAACAGACGAAAAAGGGCGAACGTCGAGTAAAATAGAGTAGCGCTAACGTCTCGGTCATTTTAATTTCTCTTTTAATACTTGATGTCGAGTCGCTACCGCGGCTCTTTATGTTAAGAGTTTGTAGAATCCAATTATGGATTTTTAAACTACTAATAGGATGTTAAAAATCCATAGGTCATTTAAGTTCCTTATTATCTTCTAAGTACTAGGATAACATTCTTGAGCGAGTGAGACGTTCTTTTGGAAAATGGAAAACGTTATGGAATTAGACTTGAAATAGAGACTTTCAGCTTCTTTCTTTTTGAGATTTTTATTGTAAGAGATCTTATATCACGTTGTCAGCATAAAATACTTATGAAATCAAAGGCGTGATTTTTTGTACGAATACACGACAATATCTATAATGATTATCGTTATCTGTGTTATCTGCGGACTACGCTTATCTATACCTCAGTCTAGGAAGTAAAGATACACTCACAGGTTTTCCAGCTGCACAATATATGGCATAGGTACAATATTTATAATATATATATGGGGAATTGTACACCGATTCGACCTGGGTTTGACCCTCGACCACTCGGATTTCGTCCGCGATCTTTTGTGATGTTATGTCAACTCTACGGGGCACTACAAAAATGTTTAGATTAAAAAAAAATTAATTATGATTTTGTATAAATTGTTAATTTTTTAGATTTTTAAATTTTTATTTCCCGTTTTCCACCGCACACCCTCTCGGATTTCTGCGACACTTCCCACCCGTCCTCCTATCACTCCCTACCCGCATTCCGCTAAGCTAACCTAACTTCCGATGTGTCCGCAGCCGACTTAACTACACTGTACCGCATTCGCCGTGGGCACGGGGAAACTGCGGAAAACCCGTACCGGTACAGACGGCACTATATTTCTCTGATTCTTCGGTGTATACACGAAAGTAACAATGCTACTTAAGTGTAAACAGCAAAGGCTCCGAAAAGATGCCCCCCGCTCACTTGTTAATGTTCGATGTACGGCTAAGCGGTCACTCATCCAAGTGTTGGCAGCACGAAATGCTGGTTAACTCGGGGGACCGCCAAAGCCGCACACCGACCGCATAACTATCAGTGTCGGTTTAAAGTATTAATTTATAAAAAAGAAATATTGTTAGCCCGAATCGAAAAATCTGAAAACATTCTTTAAAATCTCAAGATTTTTTTTTCGGAGATTTTTTCGAAAAACCTCCGAAAAAAATAGAAGCAAAAGTCAGCCCACTCTGGGTCTTGGCTAAAAGATGTTTATATCGTTACGGGATTAGTTTAGATTATTCAATTCGGACTAACAGTATATTCATATAAAAAATCGTAATTAATAAAAAAAAAACAAATTCAAATTTTTTTTGAGTACTCCGTACAGTTGGGACGATATAATAAAAATCGCGAACGATATCCGAGAAGTCAAGGGTCAAACCCAGGTCGAATCTGTGTAAAATTCTCCATATGTATATTGCTGTGAAAGCACTTGAGAGCAGCTTGCTTTTTGTTTATTATATAGAGCTCAATGTTCAATCGACGCGCCAATCAGAAGCAAGTAATTCAAAAGTGTCGAACACAGCAGATTCTGCTCGTATACGTTCGAATTAGTTTGTGTACATCCCAACTATTAATTATATATTTCTATATTCAGTATATTCTGCTTGTTGCCTCAAATCGACTCAATTAAAATTTCATGTACATAATTCTGTACGGTAAGTATTTATTTGTCTTTATTACACACGTTAAATAAATGATACAGATGTTGTTCTACGTCATTCATCTTGTAATTCGATTCGTAAAGATATGTTAATGCCAGATCATGAACAGCAGTGGCATCGCAAGAACGGCCAGTGTGATCTGAGTGATTGTGATTGAGCTTGCTCCATTACATAGATCCGAAGAACACAAATTGATCGCTACATTGTCAACTACTTCTCCAGCTCGGGAGTTATACGTAGTAGGCAGAGCAAAGCAGCTCCGCATTGTTGCTTTTTCATTACCTGAAAGAAACAAAAAAAATAAAAACCTTGCACATGGTTCCTTATTATTTTATGAATTTTTTCATAGGAATTATCATGATCAATTTTGGCTACCTCATTCCGAGGAAGCAATGTAAAAAAAATCCTCTGGTTTGTGAACTCTTTGTTGGATGCTCACCAAATTAAGTATTAAACAACGACACATCCGATTTAAATTTAATGCAGAATTTTGGATCAACTTAAGAACGATTCAACTGATCTCAAGTTACAGATTTTTTTTCTTTACATTACGAAAGTGCAAATTTCTATAAGATCTGAACGGCTTTATCGATTCCCACATTCAGTATCAAATGTTAACTCACTGCATTTAAGTTTTATGCCATAATTTAGATCTGTCGCTTGAACCGTTCTCGAATTATAGCATTTAAAAAAAAATTACTAAATTTTAAAAACTCCATGAAATCCGAATCACATTTCCGATTTCTGCCAAATTCAACACCAAATAACATTAAATATACCAGCACTTATGAGGATCTATTTAGCAAAATATAGTAAATTGTACAAAAGTTAGAGCAACCACGCCCTTTTTTGCTATAAAATCTAATTTCCCGCATACATCTTGTTAAAAATAACAATAGTCAAAGCGGGCAACTACTTGAAATTTAGCACTTCTGTGCCAAATTTCAACTCAATCGCTTGCCCGCACTCACACACACACACATACGGACATTTTATGTAAACTACTTTTCTCGACATTTTGAACGATTCTGAGCGTCCTGAAATGAAAATCTCGAAAAAAAACTTTTTCATGAAAACGAAGCTCCTTCTATGAGGAAGCAAAAGAAAAACAAGCATAAGTTCTATGAACCTAAAATGAGTTTTAATTCATGAACATGGAAGCTTTCGTTATCGCACTTCCTATAGGTGCGTCATTGCTTTAGTTTCGACGGTAAGGCATCTTCAAGTTTTAATTTTTTATGTGTGTCCAGTAGGTGTGAAATAATGTTGTTATCGAGGACATTAGACATACTGGGATTACTTTGAGATTTTTTTTAGATATTATTATATCTGATGATATTCCTTATTAATATTAATTAAAATCTCGGTAATGTCAACGTCAAAGCCTTCTCTATAAAAAAAAATGTTTATGAAACTAAGATAAAAAAAAAATAATTGAATTAACAAATCTTAGTGAAAAAAGTTGAGTTTTCGTTTTTCGAAAGCGAAGTATTTACTGATCTCATGCAATTATGATGTTTGAAAATTGTAAACGGTCGTTTTTAAGAAAGATAAGATCTTTACTATAACGGTAGCTGTATACATATATATATATATATAATAGTGACGGGTTTGGAGCCATCTTCTTTTTTGAACTCACCCGCTTCTGCAACTAGTTTTGCACAAAAACATCCTGGTGGAAAGGTGGTAACTTTTATTCCATCGGCTGACTTATCGAATGGATCATTGCAGTTTGCATTGATCTGACTGCACTCGTAACATCGCAATGCTTCTCCTGAAAAAGCGAAACAGTTGATTATTAAGATTGAGCATTTACCAAGTATTTGTTAAAAATATGCATCAATTTTTAGTCAGAAGTGTTTGTTATAAAATATTCACAATCCCAATATTTTATTCCCTACAATATTGCAAAATTTAAAAAGAAAATTGTTCAAAAGTTCAATATAAATCTTGGCTCGACTGAGCAAATAATTCTCAATTCATAGGTCCTTAATCTCTTTTTTTAATTCCCAAAGAGGAAGTCAAAATCACAACTTAATATATAATAATCTTAGAAATACTGTATTGATTACAGTTGTATGTTGTATCTACAAGTGTAAAATGGCTATTCTTAATCCAACATTTCTGAAAAGTGTTTGGTGTGTATACAAATTTTTATTTCACTAAGTCAACACTTTCGAAAATTGAAACAGTGACAAAACAAAAAATTGAACTACCGCACCAATTCAAATGAAACTCGGTACTAAACGTCATTGAATAGTATTTCGTTTCTATATCAAATGTGTGCATGCTGGCTCGAGTTTTACGAAAATTAGTTAAATAACATCAATTTTTCGACAAATTCAAAATCTGATAAAATGTTAACCTGTTTACCGCTTTCGGATAAATTCGACACCAAATAACCTCGATCGTATCGAGAAGAAGTGTTTAGCACAATAGACAAAATCTTATGAAAGTTAGAGTGATCACGCCTCTGTTTAAATTCAAAAGGATATACAAACTAAATGTTTGCATACATTTTCTTAAAAATCGCAGCAATTGAAACGGAGAATTCGCTTCACTTGTGTGCCTAGTTTTAGATAAATTGGTTGAATGGTTCTAGAGTTATAGGTGCTTGAATTTTCGAAGCCCTGCTTACACTCACACTCACATAAGCGAAATTTTTAAAAAAATCACGAAGACAAACATTTTTTAGAGGAAGCAAAAATTTGAAAAGTTGTCAGTGAAAATATCATATTACCAGAAGTTGCAAGGTTTACACATACCTGTGGCGAAGAAAGCAGCGACAACGAATAGCACCAGCAGATACTTCATAGCTTTATCGTTAATTGACTGGATGGGAAGTAATAAAACGTTTGCGAACCGCCAGAAGATATATACTTCTTTATACGATCATCACTCGGTATCCACGGAAAATATGATAAGATAAATCCTTAAGCCCGATAATGTCGGACTCGCTACGATAACGCAGATAGTGACAGCATGCATGAGTACGTGCAGATATCTACTGTAAAACCAGCAATGTTGTGGGACACTTTTTTTTAAACAGGGTGGAGTCACCCAGAAAAAATTCTTTCTAGGGATTTCTATTTTTTATTCTAGTCAACCGATAAATAATAAATTCATCGATCATTTAGAAACCCTACAAAGAAGTTTTCTGTCAGTGTTGGAATAGATTTCATCAACCGGTACTCTTGTAAATGAAATTTGATATTTTTTAAAACTTTGCCCGTGATTCAGAATTAACCATTTAAAGAATTTTGTTCCGAGATGTCTCATTTTGTTTCTAACAACATTCTACATCGTCTAAAACGAGGGGATATTTTTTAATGACCCCTATGCCTAGTTATCCACTTATTAAGAAATTGTGAAAACAACCTTGGGATTTGGAGGAATTAAAAGTTGACATTTCAACATTTTTCAATATTGGCTCCATTTAGACGGTGTTTTTGGAGTATTGTTTGTTTGGGAATTGTAGCACACGGATATAAAAAAACTGAAGAAAAAAAAATAAACGAAAAATACATTTTTTAAAAATTATATGTCTTTTCTTTTTCCATTTGACATTTTGCTGTGCTTTAATGTTAATAGCACTTCATTGGCAATATAAAGAAGCATACAATTAGTTTTGGTTTGCGTCCGGGAGCAACTTTTTCTTGTTATTATTAAACAAACCTTAAGTAATACTATGAAGAGATAGTCCTACTGCAAAATATGTATTTAAAATAGACTTATAAAAGATCTGGTGAAGCTAATTTTCATTTTCAATCAACTTTTTCTCAATTTATAAAATTCATAAAATTACAACAACTACAAAAACGATGAACTCTTGAAAATTCGAACATTTTTTATTTTATGTATTTAGTAATACTAGGGTTGGACGGACCCGAGCGAACCCTCTTTATCTCAGCTTTGACATTTGACATAAACAAAACATTGGAATGCATAAACTTGGTCGTGATCCCTGTGTGTCTGATGACACCGTCGATCAATCAGAGCACGGATAGATCGCTAACAATTACGCATTTGTCGCTAATGAACTTTTTACTGAAGGAATACTCATAATCAGTAATATCCGGTTGAAAAGTTTGTTATCTCAATTCAGCTTGGGTGTCGATAGCGATCGAAAACTACTTGAATATAAAGATAATGCGTGACCTCATACTACACACTAGACTTTAATACGAGGCTGACATTGACTTCTATAAAAATACCCGGATTTCGATAACATGCATTTTTCGGAGTTGAAAGGCGTGCGTGCGTGCGTGCGTGCGTGCGTGCGTGCGTGCGTGCGTGCGTGCGTGCGCGTGCGTGCCTGCGTGCGTGCCTGCGTGCCCTTAAGTGTCTTTAAGTACCTGTGTGAGTACCTTGTAGTATTTGTGAATATCTGCGAGTGCCTGTGAGTGACTCTGAATGTCTGTGAGTGTCCAAGGAACCACGGCGCCCTTTATTATATATGGATTCGTCTTTTAAGAAGCAATCGAGCGTACTCGTCCGACTCGCTTCAACCGGAAATAGAAAATAAACGATAGGCGTCATCTAGAAACCCGAGACAGAAGTCTGAAAAGAGCGGACAATTCTACTACTCACCATGCCCTCTCAATCTACACTAGTAGCAACATTTGAAGATCGATGTACTGGCGGCAAGACGTTGCAGTACTATAGTTCGTTGGCGGTTTAGCTATAGTATTCACTATTGGCCTGTTCGTTTCAGTAACTGTTGAACCATCTGAACTATAGAGCAGTACATAGTGTATATAGGATTCGTAGTGTACCAGTGATACCGAAGCCAACCTTCGCCAAGAACCATTCTCGACCCTCGTCTATTTTTATTTCCACTTTCCAATCGTTCTACCACTTCTATAGCCACTGAAAGCTCTCACTCACTTTTATCGGCCTTTTTGTTCATCTCCTCTTCCCACTCGTTCGCCAAGGAAATTGACAGAATAAACGAGAAACCCAACTAGTAATCGAGACTTTGTCGAAACGAATTTCGAGTTGAACTATAAACACAGTGGGCGAATAGTAATCAATACATGTATTGAGAATAAAAAGGATGTGTGATTGAGGGTGAATATTGGCCAAGGAGGCGTGAATATAATGTTTTCTTTGTTTTCTCCAAATAAATTTATGTGTTCGAAAAAAAGTTGTACTCTACAATGAGGCGAAATGTTGTTTAAAGTTTCGTAGGTATAAATGGTTGTACAATGTAAAAACGGAAGACGTATCTACTCAAGATTTTACTGTTACAGTAAAACTTCGATTAATCAAACCTCTGTTGTTCGAATCGTGCACAATCCATTTCGCAATTTGCTTTATTTAAATCATCGCGTGAGATTTTTTTGCAAACACACATACCTAAATGCATTCAAGTCTGCGTTTAAGTGTGTTTAAGCTGCTATTATGCGCAATATTTATTATAGTTTCTGGCCGCGCAA
The DNA here is from genome assembly GCA_964016905.1 of Perithous albicinctus. Taxonomy (NCBI): domain Eukaryota; kingdom Metazoa; phylum Arthropoda; class Insecta; order Hymenoptera; family Ichneumonidae; genus Perithous; species Perithous albicinctus. Next base: position 11,761,065 of record OZ024690.1, on the reverse strand, counting down.
AAACGAAATAAATAAAACGTGTTTTGAGGCGCTGAAATTCAACACAGGCGTAAAAATGATAGGTCCTGGATGGAGTTTGGGTAGTCCAGAGTAGAGAATGAGATTTGATCCGAACCCATTGTCCATCTTGGACTCCATCGTGGACTGCTCATAGATTCTATTCTGGATATTGCCCAGACTTCATAATGGATTCTGCCTTGGATTCCATCCTGGACGCTTCATCTTTTCTAAATGGGCATGTAGGTGAATGAACTTAAATTGAAGTCTCCTTACCTCACCGTAGTTAATTCATACTCTTGACATTTTTTTCGTTGCATACACAACACCCATGTACTTAAAAATGACATCACCTGATGCTGGTATGTAAATAAAATATGTAATTAGTGATATTTGATACGGTTTTTTACTATATCACCAAATATTTTTATTTGGCAATCAATCGCTGTATGTTTTACTCTACCTTCTCGTTATCCTGGGAAATTCAGGTGTATGCGGTATGGTCGCCGTGGTACAAAGTGTAGAAGGACCCTGAATTAGAGTACGTTTTATTCCGTGGACGTCCCTGTCGGTGAGTCTAGTTGTGTGTATAAAATCGGCACTGTGTGAGTGCTATGACGCCGGTCGATCGAGAGGAACGCGGAGGTCCTCGGGGGCGCAGAATCCCTCTCGAGACTGGATTGACACTTTAATGAACGAGACCTCGTGCATCGATTGTCGGTGAAAGCGAAAGCGAAAGAGGAATGAAAAAGAGTAAAGGGCGCGGTGGGGAGGGGCAGGAGGGAAAAAACGCACGAAAACGAAAAAGAAAAACGCGTTCATTGGCGACGGGATGAGCGATATACAGGGATAGGCGGCAGTGCAAAAGGTGCGAGGAAGAGCGCAACGTTTGAGAAGCAGAGAAATAGAGAGACGGACACATGTAGAAAGAGGCGAAAAAAAAAGAATGAGAGTGGAGGAAATCGAGCGGCCCACGAGAAGCGATAATGTCGAGCGTCGAGGCACGTAATTGCCTTCGCTTCGGCACGGCCATCGAGACAAGCCTGGAAGGCTAAGAAAAAGGATATATATATATATATATATTTGTCTCTCTTTCACCATCCCTGACGTTCTTGCTCGTATACGGGAACCTTGTATAGCTAATATAGGTATATTCGTCCAGACCTTCGAGATAAAGGGTCGCCACTCGTTGCCTTCGTGGCTATCCTGATGATAACGTACAGCAGACACTAAAAGGTATGAAAACAGGGAGAAGGATTTCGAATTCCCATATTGCCTTGCAAGTCGACATTTTTTGTGTGTCTTCCATGTATAAAGTTTAGTTTTTCTATTGATATAAAGGTATCAATCCCTTCTAATAGTTTACCTGAATATCCTTTCTTAAAAAAGTAGTGGGTAAAATATCTCACAATATCGATATTAGTGTTGTCGGTTTATTCGTTCTCTGATTGGTCGTGTTACCTGAAACTGGTGGTAACCAACGAGGAGTTTCAGTCATGTTATTGCAGTTCGACAGTTTTCGACCGCGCGAGTTTTGAAGGTTGACTGAGGTTAGAGAAAAGCAGAGTAGCAACGTGACATCCAGATAGTGGTAAAATCAGAGAGAAGGAATCAGCGAGGAGAGGCAGAGGCAGAGAGGCAATGGCAGAGACACTGGTAACAAAATTTGTAATGTAATGCCTGTGACTGCAAGTTTTTATGCATGAACTATTATATACTAATTAATGTATAATTGTGACGTAATTGAGCAAGAGTCGCGGTGTACAGTTTCGATATACTTTTACGGCAAAGTTCAAATACAATATTAAAATTATAGTATTTTCAAGGTTTTTAATATAACGTAAATTAACTGTACGTCACACCTGCGTGTCAAATTAAATATACCATTTTATGCAGGTAAATTTCCATTACAGATTCACTAAATTTTATGCATTTTCTTACAGCGTAGGTAAAGGCAGATACTAAGGAAGAGACAGAGTTAGAAGAATAGGTAGAAAACAAGACACTGTTCATCACATTTGTACGTTAATGGTGACGACTGGAACTGTAATGCATAAACTGGTATATTGAATGGAATGTACAATGGTTATGTAAAATTAATGTATTTTTATAGCCAATTTAAATTACGTTATTGGAATTAATAGTATATTACACTACAAGGGCCGAAAGTTGAGATTCCTGCACTCGGCTACGCCTCGGGCATCATGGCGCGCAGTTGAGGGCTCTCAAATTTCTGCCCATGTAGTGTATACTATTTTTCTTTATACTTGGCCGAAAGTACGAAAAAAATGGCATTTTTGTATTGAAAGATATTGATGCCTGCCCCGACATTTGCGGCACGAGCGAAGCGAGTGTTGCTGGTCGGGGGCAGGCATCAAATCAAATATATCCGAATAGGCACTACTTTCCTAAAGAATATTAATTTTATTATTACTGAGCTTCTATTTCGAAGTTCTATTAGCAAAAATTAACTAAGCTTCTATTTCGAAGTTTCTGTTCACTTCATCTTCGTCTGTTGATTCATTTGAAGATGATGCACTCATTTTTTATGTTGATTTCGAGTACATATCACTTACTGATTTATCGTAACTGTTAAAGTTTAGCACACATCAATTGTAAATAAACTTTGAGGTTATACAGAGTGTTTGTAGTGAGCGAGACTGCGCGCGAATAAGTTGCTACTCCCGTTGTTATAGAGGGCACGTGTATAGCTTGACCAATCCACGAATGAGATTATGTGTATAAAAAGAGTGAGCGACTCTTGACTTTCGGCCGTCTTGTGTGTGTGTTTGCCGGGCTCAGTGCACGAGCAATATCTTTCGGCCTGCTGTCGCAGAGCGCATGCGCGTCTCTACCACGGCATAAAAGTTAGCCTTTCTGCCATGATATCGCGGCCGGAGGGACGTACTTTCGGCATAGTATGAAGAAAAGTACTTTTTAGGTTTTTAATATGCCATAAATGAGCTAGTAAAGATGAAAGAAGAGGTTGCTAAGTTGAAACTCACATATTGCTTCCTCATTTTCTTTGCTTATCCACACAATGGTTAGCATAAAAATCAGTGTTTCTTTTAAAGCTAGACGTATAATATTTTTTAAACTGTGAAATATGTAACAAAAATTATGTAAAGCTCGCCTCATTATCGAGTTGACGTGACGAATTCTCCAAATTACTTCTTTGATTTCTTGTTGCCATCACCGGTAATTTTGATATACAGGTATTGCATTTAAGATTACATTATTAAAATTCAAATGCAACGTATATGAATTGTAATTTGATAAATCTCGGTGGTACATTTCATATGACTTTGTGTACTAAACATGTTATAAGTTTCATAACATTTTTAACAGTGGCAACTTACGAATTGCTTAGTTTCTAAAATGTCTTTCACTCCACAAGACGTTCACGTCGTACTGTTACTTCTCTATGAATAGGATCGTTATCATATAGCGAGCAAAGGTTATATGAGGGGTGAAATCTGTTGATCGTTGCTCGTTTGTAACCACATTATTGAGCTCGAACAAACTTCACCAGAAGTTTCTCGGGTTCTCTGAAAGGTGTCTACAGAGCGTCCATAGAAACGGCAAAGGTGTGAACAGCGAAACTTCGATGACCAGGATTACACAAGGTCGACGATGGCAAGGCTGTGATCCTGCGGGTTGGTCTCTTGAATTTCCGCCACTTATATACGAAGCTACAACGAGGGTTTCTCTGAAGAGCCAAAGCAAGCTAAGGTACAAGACGTGAAAGGAAGAGAAGGGAAGGAATTGAGAGCTAGCATTGCTCAAGAGGATTCTAGCTTTTGACGTCCTGGGAGTCCTTCGTCCACTACTCGAACTCCTTCGGGTTTGCCTCGTTGAACTGTAGAAACGATTGAGTACGGGTCCCATGTACATCTTATGTACATATACATCTTCCCTACGTGTACTTTGCTGAGCTGAATATATCCATAAGACATGGGATCAGTAGCTGGCTTTTCTGGTTATCTACAGAATACATGTATAGGACATTCCACGATAATTCACATAGAATAAAATCCGATCGTTGTTAATTACCCTAATATTTATTTATATTGTTATTATCACTGAAAGGAACACATATAATCTGTATTACATCGCAAATTGCTTAAGTCTCGCCAATTCCTATTTTTACTTTTTTTTTCAAGACTTTTCAATTCCTGCGAACTTCACAAATATCAGTCTATATGTATTAATCTTTTCAAAGCAAGTCAAGATTTTGTCAAATAGTATCATGAGCTCGCCGGTAGTGAACAAAAGAAGACAAAGAAGGCTATCGTCGCAGTACCTATGAATGTAATCCATAAAAGAAAATAAAATTTAATGCGAGAGCCCTTGAAAACGATGAAACTTCAGAATAGTTAAGTAGCGATGAGACCGGAGGATTTCTCACAATTGTAATGAAAGGAAGAGCGGGGCTTTGACGGTCCCGTCTGTAGTCAAAGATGATTGTCGACGTGCCCGGTTGGGAAAAGAGGATCCGGATAAAAAATATAAATAAGAACTCCCGGTGAAGGAAGAATTGAGAGAAGACAAGGAGAAACTGTGGCAACAGTACAGATGTCCACAGTTAGATTGAGAAAGAAGGAAGACGAAAAATGAAAGATAGACATATCTTGAAGAGTTAGACTGAGAGGGAAAAGACTCGGAGCTCGGGTAAGTCGATTTGCAAGCAGAAAACAGCGTGGTTTGCAGTAAAATTCAAGCCCATCTCTACTATTCGCATTTGCTGTCGCATAGTCGCGAAAGTACTTATGCTTTTGACAAAAGAGAAAGGAAGAGGGAAAACGTACTTGGCCGATCCTATCTCTATTCCCCGTCTCTGTTTTTCCTTTTCCGTTCTCTATCTGTCTCACAGTTAGAAACGCTCTAGCTTCAACTTCCGTTCGTTCCTTCAATTCGCTCGGTCGTGTCTGTTGGCGGTTGGGCCGGGGCGAATTTCAATCCGATAGGCACTCGTCCGCGTAGTTGGAAAGCCGGCACACCGCGCCGAGAGAATGAGAGATATAGATGCGAGGTCGTCGGTCGTTTGCGTCGGCGAATAAGCGATTTGTAAGCTGATTTTAATGCCGGGTTTACAGTCTCTGGCTTTTGCGGGGAAAAGAGAGAGAGAGAGAGATTTGCTTTTCCTCCTTCCCGCACTAACGTTACCCTTGATTCGAGAGGAAACCTCTTCTTATTCTCTTGTCGCGCAACAGTCGACTCGGCGAATTTTCCCGACAAAAGGATTCACTGACTTTCGAGCCTTAAAGAGTAGGAGACCAACTCAATTGGTATGTATACAACGATGATAGAGATTACATGAGTCGAGGAATATGGATTGTGACTTATATATTGAGGAAAATTGAGTACGGAATAAGTGGGAATTAAAATATGCGCAGAGTACAGAACTTGGTATTTGTTGCTTTGCTTCCTCACAGAGGAAGCTTTGTTTTAGTGAAAAAAAGTTTTTTTTTTAGATCTTCATATCAATACGCTTTAAGCAGTGTGAACGTCGAGGAAAGAGCTATTGAAAAAAATGTCTGGTGCCAGTGCGAATTCCATCTCAAAATTACAATGATATTAGCACGAAAACAAGTGAAACTATATATGGGATAATTGGGAACAAAAACAAACATTTAAAAAAGCGTGAAATTTTATGTTGTCACAGTTTTAATTTTCGGAGACCGATCGTTCGTCTAATCAGTTTCGGTCGGCAGCTTTTCAGTTACACGACAGTTTTCACCCCACAGACACGTTGCACACAGGTTTTCGATAATAAATCACGTTTCGGCTAGTCGTGTTACGTGAACCCTCTCGTGCGTGAGCAAGCACCGACAAGGAGTAAAAGGGGAGAGTGGGAGGGCCGCATCGCCCTGTGCTTTTCTCCACAACGCCGAGAGATAAGGTCGCCCCTGGGTCATTAAGGGGTCATTAAGGGGCTATGCTAATGAAACGTCCCGAGACTCCCGGAGCGCGCAGCTTGCAGGATCGATCTGCTTTACCTACACTTGTATCTTATACGTATACAGCAGACTATTCCAAGAACGAAAGAGTCTAACGATTACGGCATAGGGAAATACGAACTCTTGGCTCTCGATATATACTCTTCCACTCGACGAAACATCGGAGGTCTTATTTTTACGAGCAGCATCCTTAGTATCTCCCCATTATCAAGATTTAGGCATTGCATGAAAGTTTACAGAGTAATATCGATATGTCGACATGATAATGTTATATTTTCCATTATATTTAATCAATTTGAGAATACGATTATTATAACGACCTTGATGTCGATTGATCCCGCACACAATTGCTCATAGTATCTATGAGCCAACTGAATTCAGTAGTATGAGCCAACTGAATCGAGTTGGCTCAAAGAAAATTTAATGAAGGTAACCGACTATAGTTATTTCAACCTCCCAGTGAGGTTAGATATGGCAAAGTTCATGATCATCTTTAGTCAACTCCTGCTAAACTTGGGTCAACCATATCACGCATATTCTCTGCTGTTTCCTCATATCGACCCTTAGCTTGACGTTCAGTCAACCCCCATGCGATAAATTTCTTCCACTGAATATCATGATTGCTGAATTGATGTAACAAACGCCTAACCATCAAGGGGAGTTAACGGGTCAACAGTGAAGATTTCACCGTAAGGTTGAGCCAACGACGTCAAGTTAGATGAACGACATTTTCTTTGACACAACAGAATTCATCCAGTTCTGTTGAGTCCATCCTAGAAGATATCTCTCTGTTTGCGAACCTCTAATGTGACGTTATTTAAAATGGTTTTACCCGCCAGTTGTAGGGTCACATATCATGAGACTATCATCGCGTATGGCGTTTCTCATTACTGCACCCCCTTGACTTCTATATATCTATTATCACACATTGATTCAATAAATCTACAGCGACAAATTTATTGGCGAGGTTAACGATATATTCCTTCCTTTCAATATCAAGATGGCTGGATCGATGTAACAAACGCCTAGCCGTGATAATCCAACCACACTTTCCTCGGGAAAATCGCCGTGCGAATTCCATTCATTACATAGCCTTTATCGTGGTTCATAGAATGGTGCGTCAAGGGGAGCTAACGGGACGCGAACGAAGACCATACCTGCCCTTTGATGGTGATGATCGCAGCCAAGCGTACAGCAATAAAGGCCAATAAGCGATAATAAGACTTCGATGGACGCTCTCGCCCGGCGCTTCACTGTGCGTTCGGACAGAGGAATGTCAACCGCGTAAAGTGGCAGCCTGTCCCGTTGCGGCCAGGGACCGCAACCCCCCAGCTCTTCGGTAGAATGCAGCAGTAGCAGCAGCGCCAGGACCATGACCGTCAAGAACACAGTGTCCCGACGTAGTTGCGGTGTCGACGGGCCAGCAGAGAATGATGGCGCACGCAGCACATACCAACTTATGCGCAAGAGCGAGACAGAGCGATTATAGTGACGCTGGTATTTTCCGCAGACTTCAGCTACGGAATTACGCTCGATTCTGAGCCGAACGGGCAAAGCCCTATGCGAACTTCGCGCTCTCTGTCCTTTGTCGCTTGTATCCGAGACTGAGCTTTGCCTGCAAAGCCACGGCTCTTTAGAAGCTGTGCTAGCAATCTCGTAAATTCTTATTGCTCCAATCAATCGCTGTAACAACGTCCGCGCATACCATAGACGTACGAAAATACACGAGCGAAGAATGATGGTTCGATGTACGGATACAAGAGTGCCTGCGGGAGCCAATTTTTTCTAGCAGCCGGGATCGAGACTTTGTCATAAAAATATTTTGATAATGTCTGCTGTAAATAAACACATGACTGCTTTAACTAGACTTGACTCCATCAAAACGGCTTTTGCAGATAAAACTTTTCTATACGAAAGTAATTATGATGATGCATTTTCAACTTAGTGATTACATTTTTTTCATCCACCTTTGGCCTACTTTACGTATGTAAGCTTAAAAAAAGGACACCATCAACGGGGGATAGTATGTCGACAGAAGCCGGAAACAAGAAGAGGGATGTGATGCATGAGGGTTCTAGGTGAGTCACCTACCAGGATATGACGGTCCAGATTCTCGGTACAAAAACAGCCATCGATAATTCATTACCATGCCTCCCTCATACCCTGCTCGTTTCTGCAGGTCTTCCTCGCATCCGATTCTCGATGGTAGTGAGTATAAAGTTTCCCCTTGTTCGTATCCGAAGAGCACAACAGCCCACACAACAGCCCATCAGATCAAAATTTCGAGAAGCACTGTCGCTTCCGGTACTTCGACCTACAACGAGGAATCCGCACATAGGATTTCTACGAATACCGTTCATTTTCTCCATTCCTTGTTTTCCCCTCTCTAGCTTCTTCGCTCCCTTGCATTTTCTTCACAACCCCAAAGCTCTATCATAATGCCAACTGTCCCCATCAAAAGACGTTCATCCCCCCAATCTTGATGTTCCTGATGCCTGAAAGTCGAATTCGATAGTCAGGATCGATTCATTCGTCTCCTAGTCACTTTTATCCTTTACGATCCATTCCGGAACATCAAGAAGCACGGTGCGTCCGTTCTGTTTCGACTAGCTGAGCTAGCCCAGGTCACACTTTGTGTCCGTCCACCGAAGTTCACTTCCCAACTGACTCATAGATCAAGACCCCTACCGTTGTCCTCCAAAGCACAGCGACATCGCCTTCACAGGGTGAAGGGGAAGAGCCAAAAAGGGAAAGCAAGAAAGGCTGACTCTACAGTGACGATATAGGCTATCACCCTCTTCTAAAATCTGGTGGGTTTTGTTGTTAGGGTAGATATTCTCCATCCTTTTCGCTTCCGTTTCAATCCTCTACTTCAAACGACAGGGTCATTACAGTACGATTCTGGATATATCGTTATCGTTGGCTTCGTTTCTCGATCTGCAACCACTAAGCGAAACCAAGCCGAGACTCACGGCTCTCGATGTCCTCCTCTTTGTCGTCGGTACATAGCACGTGCGTGTATCTGTACTGTGCAATATAGACATAGTCCTCTTGTTCCCGTGCGGGATATTGATTTCCACGAAGGTCAGTTTACCCAGAGTTTCACTATCTCATGTGTATATGTGTGTACTGTGTTCGTCCTATTCTCGCGACATTTCGCACGCATCAGCGGGCTTACGAAGTGCTGGGAGAGAGCATGACGAGTCCTCGATGAGCACAACACGAGGGCTTGGATTTCATTCGGAGAAGCGCGATATTAGTCGTATACTATCCATCGTCACCCTTCACAGTAATGTACATTTGATACAAACTGGTGTACACCGTCGTGTGTATCGAATTAATTGAATTACACTACCGACATACAATTACATTGTATACGAGCAGTCATGACTACATCCAATCACTTTATTGTTTCACTCGTGTCACATAACTGTATTACGTTGGATTTACACGGTACGATATCATCCACTTGCTCAGTCGTAAAACATTAATAGCAGTGTGTAATACACAGATTGGATATATCATAGTTTATGTACAGTGTCTACTAACGTTAGGCTGCAGGGAAGAACGGGGTTATATGAAACGATCTTATTTCAAATATACGTCCCTCTTCGAGCTTAGAGTGTATAATCCTGTCTAAAACATACATCGGTTAACTTATGTAAATAATTGTTATCGAAAATATTTTCTGCTTCAACGAAGCAGCAATTCAGTCGAACGTCGGCAAACACATATTTAGTCTATGTTTTTCTCGATCCCTCTATACTTTTTAAAAATATTTCGTGGTAATATCTTAATATGAACTCATTATGAAGAGATTGAATTTCTAGACAATATTTTTATTTATCCTTCAAATGCATAGGAGCAGTATAGTCCAGATTGCTTCTGTGCAATATCGCCCCGTCCTCCCTTGGTACATTGCAAGGGTGTTCAGGATCCGATTATATCGAGATAATTATGCCGTAGTCGGCCGGCTAATTGGACTCGACCACAGGAGCATACAAAGCAGGATGGCACGGCCACAACTGTCTCGAGCAGAGTGGCATAGACATAGGTTACTATATAGTTTCTACCCATATCCGCACTAAGGTAAGTGCCGGTCGTTTGCTTCGCGTTCTGGCAATTTCACGCGGCTACGCTAGTTTACGCCTGCAGAGACACGCGTGCATTTCTCCACGCCGGATACTGCGCTCGTCACCGGACGACCGGACGAGAAACCCCTCTCTATGTTTTATTGCTAAGGACGCTAACGTATTTCTGTGACTAACGTGAATGCCTCCATGCGCCAGACTCATCTTAAATTTAGAGATGTATTATTTTCGTCCTCTACGTGATGTGCATTCCCATTTCATATATGCACGTATGAATGGCTATATATTTCTTGAGTACGCCAACCCTCCACGTGGTATTTATCTTCAAGGGTGCAAAGAGTGTGCTTATGACGTAATAGTGAAATATAAAACCTCCATAATGCTTTCTCATTATTTTTCACTATTCAAAAAGTAACCTCTATGAGGGAGTTAATCGTGTCTGGCTTCTTTCAAGAAGCAGCTTTGTGAAAAATGAAAAGTAATAAACAAATGTGTGATGTGCAAGATTCTACTTTGCAAGGATTTAGATTTTAATGTGGATGTCCCTATAAGTAATCGATCAGTTGGGTGTTTATGAAAAAAAAAACAAATATCTTTGAGGTTTTTGTATGTTATGCTTTTGGAGTCAGGAAAATATATTACGCTTTTTTCACCACTTCAGGATGAAAATAAAAGCGAATTAATGCTTAAAATAGGATATAAATAAGCGAATCTACAACTTACTGTAAATTACATATCTAAGTAATACAACGTGAAAATAACGCGTAAGTTTGACGCACGAGATTATATCACAGGTAACCTAACAGAAACGCACACGCACACGCACACGCACATTTTTTTTCTATTTAAAACCTTATAACTCGATTTAACTCGATATATCGATATATCGATGGCTCGATAAACGACACTCTTACATTCCTCTTTATTTTCCAGAACGTAACACATCTTAATTGAATAGAATAATGATGACTGTATGAGTTATAACAACTTAGTAAGAGCGGAATCTGTCACAGCAGCAAAGATGTGGGAATATAGATTTCGCTGTAAAATAAAGAAAATTGAAAAGGAAGTTTGTAGGCAGTGGAGCGATGAAGACGATAGTATCATCGCATCTCGCGAAACGACACGTGTCGCATATTGGTGCGGCAAAGCGGCGTCCATGGTGTGCCGGCAAGTCTGTTAGATCTCGACTCGGTGCGTTACGTTGTCAAACACATGGCGTTTAACTGCGTCGCTATAAGGCCTCACCGGTCGTCATCCCTTTTCAGAGACGACTCTCTTGCGAGCCGCGCGGTGGGATCTCGCTTTAATCTTGGCGAATACGTCGTCCTCATCTCCCGCTTACCAACGATTTTAACCGTCTGGCTTTTGCCTTTACTTTCTTCTTGTTTATTTCGCGGGTCGATGCCGAGAAATAATCCACGACTGAGTGTTTGCGTCTCTTGCGTATCACGCATATTATTCTTGAGAAACTGATCGTATACAAGGAAGAATCGAGAGCAAGTCACCTCTTGTATTTAACGACACACTTGTTGTAAGCCGCAGACACAGCGGTTTTTCTATTCTATTTATGTTGAAATAAATACCTCACAAAAATTGAGAGAAATTATCATTCACCGGGAAAAATTAAAAGCGGAATGTTAGAGTCGCGTCCGTCGTGTCGTCAACCGTAAAATAATATGAGAGTTTACGATAATATTTACGATCTTGGGGAAAATATTTCTCCGAAAATATCGGAGAAAAAAAGTCTTCCTGAAGATTCTTAAATATTTTCCACTATTGCAAGATTCAACTTTGCAGCTTCCTAATAGGTTTTTTACTCAAATTTCGTAATTGGTATTCGACTACCTTAAAATATAAAATGCTCTGTTCCACCGATATGGTAATAATTCCCAGATCCATAAATCCATAAATACATTTACATACAAATTTTCAACGTAATCATAAATATGTTTACCAGTTTTTTTTCTGTCATCTGTTCTTCGTATCAGTTAAAGCTATTACATTTATGTTGCTAATAACGTAATAACATTATTTTACGATCATCAAAACGTATGGCGTTGATTATTCTCAAGGTGCCGTGTGCAATTAGCAACGCGTTAGTTATTGAACCGGGTGTACGATATCATGTACACTTATACCTTGCTTTTAGCGCATGTAATTTCAAGAGAGAGAGTTGCGCTGGGTTACAATGAGTTACAACGACGATCGCTAAGCTCTCGCTTCTTCGGTTGTACTACAACCGACCATGTGCTGTATATTACCGCATGTCTGTACATCTGTACCTGGTATACATTCGACGGGGTCTTATACCTTATACATTCACCGGTAGCCGACAAGGATGGGCTGTAAGACGGGAGGCGATCAATTAAGTGCAGCCCGCAAAGTGCTAAGACGTTTATGGCCGACATCTTATTATACGTGAGCCGACCAGCCAGGCTGTTATACTCACAAACACACAGAAACGGGAAGAAACGACAGAGTAAGATCGAACGGATGACTAAGAAATAGAGGAAGAAACAAGATAGAACTATAGAATTTGCCAGGGTTTCGTAACGGGGTTGTTGGTTGGGTCGTCGGCCTCAGGATAGACGAAGGGAAGCGTGAGTGACAGAGATAAGCGCAAACCACGCTACATCCGCGTTATCGAAATGGCGAGACTATTCGAGGCGCACGCCAGTAACCCATGTCTGAAACCTTAGATGAGGCTCGCTCTACAAGCGCACCAAACACGCACAGTCGTCTCGCTTATTTGCGCACGGTCGACGTCTTACAAGATTCGTTTAGGGTAATTTTCGCGAGTTTCTAGATGCCACGGGTTTGTAGTGGTTCGTAGTGTTTACACTAACGAGCCTCTTCGAGTACCTTTCCCGTGTACCCTTCTCTTCCTTCATCGCATCATATCCATTTTAGCCATACTATTCTGGGAAGCCTAACGAAATTAATAAACCACCGAAGCAAGCCATTTAATTGTAGGAATATAATTAATTAAGAGAGAGTCAACTCCCGGGAGGGAGATCAAGTACTGGAAAGTACTTCATAGGAGAATTCTGTCATTAGAGCGGTTAAAAAAAACCCCAAAGATATCATCCGATAACAAAAAAGCATGCAAAGTAGAACCTTGTAAAATGCTTCCTCATTATTTTATATATTTGATAAAGTCACTTTTATGAGGAAGCGTTTTGATCAATTTTGGCTTCCTCATAGACGAAGCTTTGTCGAAGACACAAAATAATTAGAAAGCAATTTGCAAGGTTCTATTTTGCAGGCTTGTTTAGATACTGTATACATCAGCTGCACTTAAAACGCTAAAAAAAAAATTAAAAATGTATTTAATTATTATTTACGAACATTTGGAATTAAATAGTAAATATGAATTCTTTGTTAGTTTATTACCAAATTCAGTACCAAGCAACGACACATTCTATTCAAATTATGCAAAATTAAAAAAAAGTTATAAAAAATAAAAATGTCGAAAACACACATTTCTTAACAAATTTTAAATTCTATAAAATTCGAACCGCTTTACCGGTGTTGTTGAAATTCAATACCAAACAACATTGAACGTATCTTCAGTTGTGAGGAACAATTTAGCTAAATCTACGAACTTTTACGAAAGTTAGAGCAAACGCGCCCTTTTTTAAAAAAATTCAATTTTTTTTAGAAAATCTTAAGGGCTGTATATATTTTGTCAAAAATGGCAATATTCAAAAGGGGATAAATATTTCAGTTACCTGCTAAATTTCAGTACAATCGCCTGAACGGTTACTGTGTAAGACGCGATTGTCTTTTCGAAGCCCCTCACGCACGCACGCACGCACACATACGTTTTTTCTAAACGACTTTCTCGACGTTTTGGATCGTTCTGAATGTCCTGACATGTAAATCGTGAAAAAAAGTGTTCACAAAAACAAAACTTTCTTTATGAGGAAGCAAAAGAACCTAAAAGTACCCTAACGTGCCCTAGACAAGCCGGAAGAACCTGAAAGTGTCCAATAAAACCTAATTTCCCAGTTGTATCGCTTATTTACGTATCGTTGACATCTTGCAAGATTTGTGTAGGCTAATTTCCGCGAGTTTCTAGATGCTAGGGGTTCGTAGTAGTTCGTAATGTTCACACCAATGAGTCTCTTCAAGTACTGTGTATTGTGTAGCGACCCTTCTAGACCTTCATCTCTCTAATCCATCTTCGCCATACCAGTCGTGGATGCTTAACGAAGTTAATAAACCACCCGCCGAAACAAGGCATTTAATTGTACAAATATAATGAGCCTCTTGAGAAATATTAGTAACTAAAAAAGTTACATGTCGTAGACGGGTTCTGTCATTAGGGCGGTTAAAAAAAATAGATTTTTTTTTTACATTTCACTCTTCATGGAGATTCTTGCACCTACCCGAGCAGAAAATTGATCAGGCTGGCTACCGAGCATATACAAATTTATCTCAGGAAAAATATCTTCAAATTTTCTGGTAATATCATAATTCAGTCCTGGAATATTGTGCCGACGAATTATATTTAGGCCTGAATTAGGCGGGGACCTGCCTTAAACCTGGGGAGCCTGATCGGACAAGATATACCAAAATCAGATTTGGCTCAAATCCGACTAAAATCCGATGAGTCTGATCAGGTAAGTCGTAATGATGGCAGACTCGGCTTAAGTTAAACTGCAATTCCGTGGACCTGATTAGAGAAAACGTACTAATGCCAGATCCGGCCTAGATTCGTCTTAAAGCTGCCGAACAAGATCAAGAAGTATGTAACGATACCATATGTAACTCAGATTTAGCTCAAATTCGGTCTGATAAACACGTAACAATGCCAGATTCGATATGGATTTGTCTTAAATTTGGCAACCCTGATCAGGTTATCCGAGATGGGCAGTATTTTAAGTACATAGTATTATTTAAGTATTTTAAATACGTACTTTAAGTACTCAACTACTTTTCTGGTATTTTAAATACTTTTTGGGCCCTTTAAGTACAAAATACAAAATACTTTTACTCCATCTGCATATTTGGAAGCCTTCTTTTTTTACTGAAAATATTTTTGAAGTACAACAGCTCGCTATCGTTCTCAGCACCAGTTGAAAGATTATTTTCATTCACGGGCATCGCTAATTCACCATGGATGCATGTTCTTTCAGACAACAATTTCGAAAGAATCCTGTTACTGAAAAGCTTTTTCAAGATGGGAACGGCTCTTGAATAAGCAGAATTTAAAAATAAGGGGTTTCTTCAAAACAAGGGTGTCAGCGGCGGAAACGATATATTACGAAAATGCTTGGATATATATGGGGCATCCCATACTGATTCAACCTGGATCTGATCCTCAACCTCTCGGATTTGACATCTCATTACATTTTTTTTTTATTTTACTGCTCCAACCTTAAGAGATTCGATTTGAGACAGAATTTTCATTAGATTTTTTTTTTAACATTTGATATAAATATGATTATTTAAAATCAATAGTAAAACGCCCTCATGTAAAAACCTGGAAAAAGTCTTAGAAGTCCTGTATCAGATATCAATATTTTTTAGCTTGGACCCAAAGAGGGCCGGAGCTCCTTTCTATTATTTTAGAAATTTTATTTTTCCCGAAAAAAAAATTGAAAAAAGTTAGATCCGTGAATATCATTTCACTGTAGCCTGTTGCTTGAACATTTTTATATATGTCAGGACTTCGACGAATTTTTTCAGAGTTTTTCATTGCGATTTTTTTTTATTTGAAAAAATCATGATAAATCATGGTCATCAAAGAGCTTTTTGATTTTTATGGTGGTGTCTGTATGAAGAAGTGCATTCTGACTTATATATGAGAGATTCTATAACAATTCAGCCACCCAAAAAAAATTCTCAAAAAAAAAAAAATTAGGTTTAGTGATATCGTCATAAAAAAAAATTCCCTCAAATTCTGTAAGTGAATGCCGAATTATGAGTATTTTTTTTCCATGGGACGCTTCAACGTTCATAAGTTAAAGCAGTTTGAAATTTTGTATGTATAAGTGTCCGAAAAACGGATCCATGAAAAAAAACTCAAAATTCGGCATGCACAAATGCCGAAAAAATTGGTATATTCCGACACAATTTTTTTAATTTCAAATTTGGTGTATTTATTGGATTCACTGAACCTAATTTTTTTTTAAATTTGAGAAATCCTTTTTTTTAGTGGCTACGGATCCCTCATGTATAAATATAAGTCAACATTTTAGATAATCTTTTAAGATTTCTGTCACATTGTTTTTTTTTTTTATTAAAAAGATGAAGTTTAAATTATGATTTATTTATATAAAGTTGAAATCGTGATTGTCAAAATTATTTGATTTAACAAAATGTTGTACTTCATTTTTAACAGTCTGCACATCGTCCTGTTATTGGGATCCACATATTTATACTGACACTAGCATAAAAAACCAAAAAGTTCTTTGATGGCCATGATTTACCATGAATTTTTTAAATTAAAAAAACGCTTTGAAAGAATCTGAAAATATTCTTCGAAGTCCTGTAGAAATGTTCAAGTAACAGCCTGCGGTAAAATAATTTTTACAATTCTAACTCCTTCAATTTTCTTTTTGAAAAAAAAATCGTTAAAAAATAAAAGCGAGGTCCAGCCCACGTTGGGTCCAATGAGGGCTAACAATATGTTGGTTTTAAATAATCATAATTATATCAAATGCTTAAAATAAAATTGAAAAAAAATTCTGTTTGCCTCTTAGAGTTGGAGCAGCAACATAAAAAATGTGGATCAAGTTCGAGAGTTTGAGGGCCAGACCCAGGTCGAATCGGTGGGGAATGCCCCATATATTGTTTACTTTATTTAGTTGAATAAAATTATTTTATATCCATTGTACTACATTTTATAGATTTTTTCTATACACTATTTATCGGCAACTGACATTTCTTTGACTTTTACAATGTGTTTTAAAAAGTACGTACAAATGTATTTTAAGTGCAAAAAGTATTTTGTATTTCAAATACAAATTGTATGTTGTGTTTTGTATTTGGAGTATTTTCGAGTATTTTACCTAGCTCTGGGCTATATGTATCGATACCATATCAGATTTAACTGAAGTGCGGTGGGTTTGATCAAGTCAAACGTAATAAGGCCAGATTCGGGCTAAATTACACCCAAATTCGGCTTAAATCTGACGAGGCTGATCAGGCAATATGTATTGATGCCATATCTAGATTGCGCCCAGATTTGGTTGTCATATATTGCTCATATGTCATATCTTCTTGTCAGGAAATTTATTTTTGTTAAATCGAAGTCTCGTTTTTTTTTTTAGCATGTTTTTACTTTCAAACCAAGCAAAAACCACTATCCACTTTTAATTACTCTTTAAACATTATTTTTAAATGTTGGGTGAACAGTCCCACGACATTTTCTAATCTCTTGACCTCGTTCTATTGAAAAATTGTTTTGCTCTCGAACTGATTTGTCATCCGCCAGGGTGGTTTAGTTGTCTATTCAGAAAGTTTCTAAGCTGATCATTCACACCAACCACTGTAAAATTGTATTTTCGTCAGACTGGTGTATCATGTCTCGGTTGTGAATGCAGTTGCTATACTCCACATTATCAGAAACATGTAGCGGTATACGAAGAGAATGGTTATGAAATATTTTTCTCACAGACGGAACTCCCGTGGGATCGCATGGAATCCAAGAAGGAACGTATCTTATATTACACATATAGCATCAGGGCGTAGAGAAATGGAATGAAGAGCGTAGATATTTTTCACACAGGTAGCACTGGTAGCGAAGCGTCGGTGTTTTTCCTCAAGACAGTGACGAACATGCGTTCTTGTCCGTACGTGCCGTTGCAATCCGTCTGAGGCGCTGGAAGTGACTTTTCCGTGAGTCAAAAGGGTTCGCCGAGGTGGTCTTATCTTTTGCTAGTACTCCCGTGTGGGTGGTAACTTCGGCGAGAATGTGAAGGGGTTGCTGGGACTCGCTCGTGCCGCAGCTATCTGGATAGTTTGCCAAACCCACCAACCTATTTACTTTCTCAAAGACGATAAATCTCGGCATGAAATATAAATGAAAAGAGAAGTTGGTTTTTGCCCAATGCCTGGAATTTGAGTAGAGAGTCCAGCTGCCAGTATGGAGATGTCTGAAACGCCTCTAGGGTTTACCTGCTGTAGGTTATAATGCGTGTATTATGGTACTTTTCGTATATAAGGAAGGTTTATGTGGAGGGCATTCCAGGACAAATCGACAGGGTCATGAGGCCTATTTTTCCATTAAGCATATCGTTAGTTTCTTGTCTTGTTTTTACAACTTTGTTTCTTACAATTTCACTTCGCCGGACTAAAATTTATTTATCATATGCTTTTGGAAAAAGCAGTTTCTTCACATAGTATATTACACATTCGATCATTCTGCTTGATCAACTTACAAAATGTCATTTATTTAAATCGGTGGGAAATTTTGAAGTAAAAAAAAAGATATGTGTAAAATTCTATAAAATACAAACTCTTTGGTAAATTTTCACAAAATTCGGTGTCAAACATTCATACATTATATTTAAGACACGCACACCATTTTTCTCGACCTTTCAGTCTATTTTAAGTATAATAACATGAATATCTTGAAAAGAAAATGTCATGAAAATGAAGCTTCTTCTATGAAGATAAGCGAAAATGACGAAAATTAAAGGAAGAGATGAAATGAGAAAAGCGAACGAGAGCTTACGATGTCTCATGGGAACTTCGCTCCGTAACGAATAAAGCTGGTGTGTTCCTCGAAAACTTACGCTCTTGGTTCTAGATAAAGTGAGGAGGGAATAAAGATAGAAATATCGTGGCTTAATATGCACGCGCGGAAGTATCTCCGTCGAAAATTCTTAATTAAACATTAATGCATGCGGCTCGAATTATCATCCCCTCCGGGCCGTGCGTCAGCTGGTGCAGGCTTTCGCTCCGCTCCGTTACAGAGCTCGGCGTGCAGAGAGCACGACACCGAAAGAGACTTACTCTTGGCTTGTAGCATGAAACTCCGTATACGCAAGCTTATATTTCCTCTCAGGTAACTGCTGCTTCTGTCGCCACTGTTGCTCCTACACATTTACCTCCGAGCTTCTGACGGTGACATCGACGTCCCAGACTCGACGAAAAAGACAGAAACACCTTCTTGACAATTTAATTCAAGAAATTACTCCTGCGAGAATCGTGAAAATTATTATAATATGACAGGAGAGTAGAAAAACTAAGTGTACGAAGCAGAAATAAGATTTTTCATTAACAGTGTTGTAGTGAATCTGTTTAAAGTTTAGTTTCTTCGCTACTATGTGAGGAAACTAAATCCTCTGAAAACTTTATTAATGGTATAATTGAATTGGTTAGTTTTGAAAAATAAAAATAAGAAAAATCTGACATAATTAACTTTAATAACTGGTACAACATTCGATACAGAACATAATTAAGGAAAAGAATGAAACTATTTCTATGATTCTTCCAAATACATATGATTTTTTAATAATTTTCTAACAATTATGAAAATTTTGCTTTTTCCGAATCGTTGAAGTTTTTTCCAATGAAACAGTTCGTTTAATACGGTCTTGAACCTTCCCATGTGTAATGTGAAGTCTTTCTACGAGAACATATTAAAAAGTTGCGATTTTTAACTGTTTCAAGAGCAAACAAAAATAAATTTCATATTCTAAATAAAATTCTAACAAAAATGTGTTGAGAAAACACATGTTGTTGTTTTAAAAAACACTTAAATATTTGACGATTGTAAGACAATTCTAAGATAAATCATATACATACGGAAAAACCATAAAACCTTATTGGATGTAAAACGAAATTATGTCCACTATCTAATTATAGTTTAACAATTTTTTAAGTGACTTGTTAATTCCTTTTCAACATTATTATTGTAAAAAATGAAATCTTCAATAAAACGTAAGTTGGGAAAGCTAAAAAGACTTACTGAACGATGAAATTCAACAAAAATTGATAATAGTAGTTTAAATTTGAATAACAAGAAAATAATGGAATTAATAACCATACTGAAGTAATTTTCCAAATAGTATGTTTCTGTTGTTATAAGTCATAGCTAAACAGTCATAGTCTAAAACAAAAACAAGCCTGCAAAGTAGAACTTTGCACATTGCTTCCTCACAATTTTCTATCTTTGACAAAGGTTTTTTTTACAAAACTACCTCTATATGAAAAAGTATGTTGATCAATTTTGGCTTCCTCATAGTGGAAGCTTTATATAAAAAAAGCTTTGTCGACGGTAGAAAATTGTGAGGAAGCTATTTGCAAAGTTTTACTTTGCAGGCTTGTTTGAGCTCGAAAGACATTTAAAAAAAAAAATGCAACATGTCATAAAATTTAAACCACTCGACCGATTTGCGTCAAGTTTTCACTCAAACCCTTTTCCAATTCGTAATTTGTGAAAGCTAGTGCGCAAACGAGATTTTTCAAAAAATTCTAAAAGCCATAAAATTCGAACCGCTTGACCCATTTGCGTCGAATTTGTACTCAAATCTTGTTCAATGGTAGTCCATATGTGAATCATATTTAAGCTAGATCTACAAAAAAATTCTAAATTTTTGATTGTTCGTGATTTTTTTCTTATTTATTCACCAAAATCGAATTTTACCGACATATGGACAATTCCTTTGACTATATTTATCATTGATAATCAATAATCGTGAAATCATGTCGAAAATTGCAGCTGAAAATCTCAGAATTTACAGGAGTTTTTGCAGACATTTAAAACAAAAATTAAAATTGCAATAGAATTAGAACCACCCTATCGGTTCTCGTCAAATTTGGTGCACATCATGGTTTGATGGTAGTCCATTTACGTACAAAATTTCAGCCCGATATCTCATAATTTGCGAAAAATATAGGGTGAAAACAAAATTTTCAAAGAGCTGTAAAATTTTTATTTTCCAGCCGATACGCGTCAGTTACAATCCCAAACGTTGTTGTATGACAGCCCACTCTTGCACCAAATTTGAAGAAGATGCAGCTGAAATTAGAACAGTTATCGTGCTTTCAAGGAAATACACACACACACGCACACGCACACGAAATGAAAATCCCTTAAGAATCCTAAAAAACACTAAAGAGCTCTAATGAAACCTAAAGAAGAAACCTAGGGAACCTAACCGAAGCAATTATTAGTATTTTAAACGTAACACTAGTTACTAATTCCGTTGTTGTACGGGGTAATTAATAAAATGGTATTGATTAGACGTGTGTCGTTATATTACTGTGTTATTTCGATTGTCTTTTTTGTTGTTCGTTATTTTTTATTTGTGTTATTCAGGCGTGTGACATATTTTAAATGTAAATTTCTCCGCACTATCATTTCAGTGTATAAACGGAGTTCTTATTTTACTTTCTTTATTACTCGTTCTTATTTGGAGAAAGAGCGGCAGAGTACATTAGACGACACCGTAATCGGTATAGAATTCGTAGAGAGATGCGATAAGACTGTTTACCATGGTGAGCATCTGTCTGAAAGAGGTCCGCAAGAGCAGAAGCGACGCAAAGCGGAAAAATAAAAGGAGCCTCAAGGTTCAAGCGAATACGCAGAAAGACAAAGAGAGAATCGCGACTTGAGAATGCGACTGTGGTGCCTCTCTCGTTGAGTATGGCGAACGTGCATGAAAAATCGTGGGCGCAAAGCACAGGAGCGAGAGCGTATCTTACACAGTGAAACGATAAAATGCGAGTACGCGCCCTTTCTAGCTTTATGCCAACGATACACGCGTGCGAGTGCGCGTTCCGCCACTCGAGATTTCTCGGTGAGTCATATAATCCAGCGCGAAGTCTGCCTCTAACTCTGCAGCCTGGATAAACTCGCGTGCACATTCTGTTGCACCGAGCGGTGCACCTCAATGCACGCATTGCACTCTGGCGGCCTTCTGTACAGCTTCCGACTTATTCCACGAATCGTGTCTTTTCCTGCGGTTGGTTCTGTTTCTTTTCTGAGAATTACCACCGAGAGAAAGGGATGAGGAGGAGAGAAAGATATATATGTGTATATATATTATATATAAAATCCATTTCGACTCAATTTCTTTTCAAACTAAACAAACTTTGACGTAAAACTGCTATGAAACTATTGATACTGCCCATAATGACGAATGACCTGACATTGAGAAACGAATATATATTTTTTTAAATTTCAAACTGCTGTAATAAACACTTGATTTTCCCATATATAAAAAAATACTTACATTCGGCATTCATTTACAGAATTTGAAGCAATTTTTCCGATGACGATATCTGACGCTGAAACCGTAAAAAGAAAGTTCGTTACTTTTGCCGTAAAATGTGGCCTGAAATTACCGAATTAATTCTAAATATTCTTGTGGGCTATGAAAAAACGCATATTTTCGTTTCTTAGAATTGTCGACACGATCAATGGTTCCTAAGATATTACAGATGAAATAAAAAATGAAAAAGTCGACATATTCCGGCGGGGAATTTTTTCAAATTTGAAATTTGGCGTATCTACGACTGAACCTGATGTTAAGATTTTTTTCAGATTTCTTTTTTTTTGAGTGACTGAATCCATATGTAATGCTTTATATATAGTATATACCGTTATCCTGAAAGTTATCTCGAAGCGAGGTAGCACGTGGCTCACTGGCAGCCCTTTTCACCTTATTCCATTATAGCCAATCACTATTACTAGAGTTAATGTTCTAGTGAATATATATGGGGCATTCCATGGTAGTTCGCACATGATGACACCATCTTAAATTTCTTTAATTCTTTGTATTGTTATCACTGAAAAGAAGATCTGTGATTTTTAGTTGGCTCTGTTCTTGATTAAAAAAAAATGATTTGGAAAAAATGCAAATTTCTAACGTTAGTTAAAAAAAACTTGAAATGCTAAATTTTTTCGTAATGGTTAATATTAAAATAGTACAAATATTAATAAACATCATCTTGTACGTATTTTAAAAAACGTATGAATATTTTTATGGAAACCTATAAATTGTAGCAAGACTACATACAAATTCATCGAACATAGTGCAACACTAAGTACAGTCCGCGACTATTAGCAATAAGTTTTAAAGGTTCGATGAACCCGCTACCTCGAAAATTATTATCCATATCAAGAAAATTTCCATCCTGCCTCTCTCTCTCTCACTCTCTGTCTCTCTCTCTCATGTACCCGCATAATTTATATTTAATATCCGATATTGGCCATTAACTAAATGGGTTTTGGAGCTTCTGCAGCTCCCTGTTCTGAAGGCCAACAGTGAAAATCGATCTTTTACATATATAGGTAACCTCATGTTCCACACGTTTGGTTGTATGACAAAATTAGAATTCATGGAAAATTATACTGTCGTCATTAAAATTACTACTTTGAGCTGCATACTCTAACCAATATTGGTTCTTTAATTTTAATCACCGGAGTCTGTCGATGTTCAACCCGTTAATTTAACAAGATAATTTGGTTGGTGGTGGAATAAAAAGTAGTGTTCATTACCGAGTCTAACCAAACATTGTCAAATATCATTAAGCATTAGGTTATTTATAAAAATTGATTCAGTGCAATTGTTGAATATTGTCAAACGTTAAAGCGTGGGTTCTTTTAACGCGTACATACTTTTTCGAAAATATTAAAGTGGCATAATTACAACGATTAAAGAGCGCTTACTTGCTTTACATGTATATCATCTCTTTTGCTCTTGAGATATAAACGTTCAATTTTTGAATGCTCAGAAGCCACAGACGTCCGGACATTAAAAAAAAAAAAGATATTCCCGGATGTTTCAGAAAATGTGCTGCTTCTTTTAGAAGTAACATCCACTATCAGACTTTTTAGTTGATACTACATACAAATTCCTTCCGAATGTTTTTGTTACTCCACAATTAAATATCTACAATGTAATAAATAGCGGTGTTTTCTTACACACACACTAGCTCACACGCCCACGCACGCCTAATATCTCACATTCCAACATCCACAGGACTGGGGGATCTTAGGAGGGTCTTTAAAAAATGTGGCGGGGTTGGGGGGGGGGGGGGGGGGGGGCAATGTGCAAGGTGCCTGAACCAAAATAACCCGTTAGTTCCTTATATTCTATTCTACACCTTAAAGACTTTAACTTCTTTACTTTCTTTAGATTCCATTCTACATCTAAAGATCACCCGGCGACAATACGAAGTAGTAAACTTTTACTTTCATACGCCGTAACATTTACAAATGAATGTTGTATCGGAACGGTGGGTAAGTCTGGGTACCAAGCTTCCCACAAACTAAAACCACAGAGAGTTATCAACATAGCAGCAACACATTAACTCTGTAGCTCGACTCCAGAATCTCCGCGTAGCCACTCTCGGAATCTCTTATCTTACAACAGACATCGGAGACTGAAAAGCGCATCCGTTTCCATACTCCAGCTGCGTAAAGCATGACACACATAAGACACACAAGGCATCATACATATCTAGCCATACGACACAAAAGATAGCAGCATTACTATACATCTCATGAACCTTGAATGTTGCATCTGCATCAACCGCACCGCCTCTTCACGCTGATGGACCTCTTTACCCGATTTCTTCCATGCAATATCAGAGAAAGAACTCACGTATTTACGTTTTAACACGAGGCAATTCGTTATATGAAGCACTCTAGATACGGTTGATGGTGCGTGTAAGATGGTGCAGGATATGCGCTCGCAATTCATGAAGGTTCTAAAGAATCTGCCGGTCTTTCCACTTTAGCCCACACACGGTATATTTCAAGTTGGCTTTACTAAGGCAGCTTTCCCTATGTTACTTTTGTACTACATCCCGATTACCCCGAAAAATCCAGGGAGTTTAAGCGCGATGCTTCTGTTTAAGCTCTCAGAACCGATCATCTGAACCAAAGTGACTTATCGATCGGCGGTTCACTTTGAATTTAGCCGAGTTATCCGAAGTGTGTCTGGCATGTTGGGTTGCAGACAGATACTGTGTATCGCGGCAGGGTGACTGAGAAGGTGGCCTTCTTGTTGGATTACGACATTGGATCGTCCTATTTCATGGTAACCACGGCAATCGCAAGCTTCTGAGTGCCCCACGATCCTCTACTGCTTCCTGTGCTATTCTCGTGAATCGACCACACATAGTATACGCAAGATATGCCACATACGCAGACGGCTTCGTGCAGCTTCATGGTTAGGGATCCTTCAATCCACTTCTATCTACTAGCACGTAGTGTGTATACAACATCCGCATCCGACTCCTGGATCATCGGATGCCAGGTTAACCAAAATTGTCGTGTGCGAGTGAGACTCCAGGCAGCATAGTCGACTATGTGATGTTGAGATCTGTACTATCGGATTCTCCATAAAATCGGAGGGTAGACGAGGCGAACGTATGGGATGTGTTTTCGCTGAAATGAACCCACTTTCTGGCTTATTTTTAATGCATAGGACGTCACACACCAAATTTTTGAACAGCTATTTTAATCACCGATGTAGACGGAAATTAGTGTTTTTCAGTGTTTGCTCCTTCGATGCTTCAGAACTGTAGAAAGATAAGAAAATTAATTCATATTCTTTTCTAAGGAATTACGGTCGGAAATTTTTTCCGCTTTAAAAAAAAATGTAACTGATTTCGGAAAAAAAACATTATTACTTTTTTTAATAAAAAATCGATAATCAATGAGGTAGTCAATTATTAAATAGTACATCATTTGGGGAAAACATTTTTTTTAAATGTCTGTATTTGAATTAAAAAATTCTGTCCACAAGAATATTTTACTTCTCTAACAGAGCTCCTTAGCAGTATACGAATTGGAAGTGACAAAAAAATTTATCAAATTTACAAGTTTTTCGTAGTAAATTAGAAATAGCAAAAAATATTATCAAAAATACAATCTTTCACTAAATTAGAACTGGCAAAAAAGATTGTCATGTATACAAATTTTTATTTGTCAAATTAGGAGTGGTATAAAAAATTTGGCATACTTAAAAAATTTTCTTTATTAAGTTAGAAATGACAAGAATGTTTTCAATCTACAAAAAAAGAGATTAATCAAATAGTATCGACAAATATTTCTTTTTTTTTTATTGTAAAAACGCCAGAGAGTATATCGTAAAATAATATCAACAGATGTTTAAAAAATTATTTTTGTGAAAATAGAAATTGACGAAAAAAGTGTCTCAAACAAACATTGCGTTATATTTTCTATTTTCATAATTTTTTTTTTTTGTGAAATTTTATTTTCTGTCTACCAAATGAAACGAAAAGGGAAGGAAAACCTTCTTTAAATTTGATTCATCATTTCTCTTATATTAACAGTAGTAGTAAGCGACAGTTTATTGACCTCTTTACAATGATTACAAGTAACTTTACAATTAATTGGTTAGTTTCTTATGTTCAAATTATTCCTGGAGGCCATTGACCTAAGTCCTTTGGCCTGTAATGTTAACATTTTCTCTAGTATTAACTAATTTTTCCAAGCTGTTCCACAAACTAATCGAAGCTAATTTAAGAACCTAAATTACCTATATATTCTTGAAATCCTATTAGTAGTTTGAAGACCAATGATTGGAACTTAAAATAAGTTTTTTAAGTTTTTTAAGTTTTTTAACTTTAGGTTAGGTTAGGTGAGGTGAGGTTCTCTTTTTTAATTGTAAAAAATCTCTAGATTTTTCGAGGTCTGTCCCGAAAACTGCTTTTACAGAATCTAAAAGAACCTAACCTAAAGGATCTAAAAGAACCTGAAAAAACCTGCAAGAATCGAAAGAACCTAATGAACCTATTATAGTAGCTTTAAAACCAATGTTTGGGTCTTAAAAATCCGTAGCTTCTTTAGATTCTTTAAGGTTCTTTTAGGTTCAATTACTTATTGCGTGACTAAAGACTAAAGGGATTAAGTGCCACAAGTTACGACTTGGTGTGTAACAAAAACCCCATAAGGGCGCATGTGTATGCTACTCCGTACATAACGGAGTGAATACGGTTAAGGTCTAAAAGACGTGTCTCCTGGTACATACGCCCTATGGTTATTACAATTTTTTTCGGGCTCAGGTGTTTTTTATGAATGTACGCCTTTTTGAAATTAAGTTTTTTTTTCATTAAAGAAATCATTATGATGAATAAGAGCACCATAAAGAGTGCGTGGTTTTGTCTTATTCCAAAGTAAAAATCTCAATGATTGATTCCTCTTTACAAAAAAAAATATATATATAAAACGGCCATGAGTAAATAAATAATTCATGAGTTAAACTAAAAAAACAAATGTTCATTGATAGATACACGTGCGCCTTAGAATTGTCATGTATTTTGCTTCCGCATGGAGGAAGATTTGTTTTCGTGAAATTTTTTTTTGTTTGATACTTTCATGTCATGACACTCAGAATGGTCCAAAACGTCGAAAAAAGTGATTTGTACAAAATGTCTGTATGTGTATTTATGTGTGTATGTGCAGTATTCCTTGTAAGCACGATAACTGTCGTAATTTTAGATGTATCTTCTTCAAAGTTGGCTCGCAAGTGGTCTGTCAAACAACAACGTTTGGGTTTGTAGTTGACGCGTATCGGTTGGAAAATTCAAATTTTACAGCCTTTTAAAAAATTTGGAAAAATCATTTTCACACTATAACTTTCGCTAATCGAGAGATATCGGGCTGAAATTTTGTATGTAAATGGACTACCATCAAACCATGATGTGTACCAAATTTGGCGCGAATCGATAGAGTGGTTCTAATTTTATTGGAATTTCACATTTTTTTAAATGTGTGCAAAGACTTCAACTCCTATAAATTCTGAGATATCCGGCGGCAATTTTCGACATGATTTCACGATTATTGATTATCAATAAATAATTAGTCATGCTGTCACGGAAAAAAAAAATTTCGAAATTTTTTGCAGTTTCAGTTTAAATATGATTCACATATAGACTACCATTGAACAAAGTTGAAGTACAAATTTGACGCAAATCGGTCAAGCAGAATTTTATAGCATTTAGAATTTTTTGAAAAATCTCGTTCGCGAACTAGCTTGCACAAGTTACGAGATACCGGCTTTAAATTTTGTTCACATATGGACTATCATGGAACATGGTTTGAATAATAATTTGAAGTAAATCGGTCGAGCGGTTCGAATTTTATGACATTTTGCATTTGTTTAAAAAATGATTTTCGAGCTCAAACAAAGCAAAGAAGCAAAGCTTCCTCTATGAGGAGACCAAAATTGATCTACATACTTTCCCATAGTGGTAGCTTTGAAAAAAAAAAGCTTTGTCAAAAAGATAAAAAATTGTGAGGAAGCAATTTGCAAGGATTTTATTTTATTTTTCATTACGATTCCGAAAAGACTTGTTGTTTCCATATTGCATTAGTCTTTCTTCATTTTAAAACTAAGCTCGAGATGAACTATTCTACTATTCTAAAAGAAATGTTATACCAGGTTTAAAATAGGACATAGGCTTCATGGACGACAGTCAAGGATCTATTTTCCAATGCCGACGAATGACCGGCATCATCGCCATTACGACAAGGTTTAAATAAAAAGTGTAAAATAAATGGATTTGTATATTTTTATCAACTCTGTGAAGCATAGATTTTTTTCGTATAATTCGTTGATTGAAAAACTGAGCCGAAAAATCAATTAATATTTTTAAAGAAGGGTTAAATGCAAAGTGTAACTTCAACCGTACAGACCTCGCTACTTTTGTTCTAAATTTTTTAATGGAAGTTGTTCTTTGTCAAAGGTTTGTAAAACCTAATTTAATTAACGTTGAAAAAACATAATTATATTTGGTTAATTAATTGAGAATTGATATGTAAAGGTAATGTTCTTAAATTATAATTTCAATATTGTTAAATTGAATTAATACACTCATGTATAATAAGATACCATATTAAAATTACACACGTATATTGTCATTGAACAACGCTTGGGATTGAATCTGACATGAATCGGTTCAGAGGTTCAAATTTTGTGGCATTTTGAATTTTATTTAGAAAGTTCATTTTTGCCCAAACTTGAATTATTTTTTGCTTCCCCGTAAAGGAAATTTTGTTTTTTAGATATCTAGCTGAAGTTCGGGCTTTCGGACTTCTAACATTCAATCAGTGCATGCAGAGATCTGCCTCTTGACGTATTTATTTATTTTTTCAAGCTACCAGTTAACAACATTTTGGAGGGAGTCGTGAACTACGATGTTTTACACATAAAATAAACTATCCAATCACAATGTTCTGTAGATTACGGAGGCTCATTAATATATATTGCAAATAATTTGAAAAATTAATACGACATCCATGTTTTGAAAATGATTGCTCGCCCTCTAACTGTACTTAAAATGGTTTTTTCATGGATAAACCTTTTGTTCTATCAATTTGTAAATGTATACTCAGCTAAAACCCAAAAACTCATGCAACTAACCACAAAGCAAAACTTCCTTTACGGGAAAACTAATTAGTTTTCCATGAAATTCGTTTTTTTAACAAAGATACCTGTACGAGGAATTCTTCATATAATAAATACGAAATATTTTGAAAATGCTATAACTCGAAAATGGTTCAAGTAACTGATTTAAAATCTTGCATAAAACTGAAATACACTTTTGAAAATATGTAGTGTAAACTTCCATGACGGATGAAGAAAGTTCTTTTACAGAATATGGTGTATTAAATTTGATATGCAAGTGAGATGTAAAATTAAAATACTAAATCATATAAAAACGAGACAAATTTGATATAAAATTTTATGATTTTACTACACATGGATATTAAATATAATATATCAGCTGATGAATAAAATTTCCAGTAACGTAAATTTGCAAACATTTTTAACAGTATAGAGTGTGAAAATGTTTAATACTAAATTTAGACGAAATCGATAAAGTAGTTCAGATTTTATAGAAATTCGCATTTTTTATTACTTCTGTTGTTCTTTACTTCTAATAATTCGTTTCAGTTGCAAAAAAAATGTAACAAAATATCGTGGTGTCAATTGGGTAAGCGCGCGAAACACGCTTATGAGCTTGATGAAGACGAAAAAATTGGTTTAATAGAAGTAAGCAGGAAGGTTTAAGTGAATGTAAGGTGGGGTAACCAGAGGCCGATGATAGGCCCAAAAATTATTGGGAAATTGGAAAGAATTAGGTCACGAGTATTCGAAACAATTTGAATGCGGAAATTAATAAGCAAAAATAAAGGTGAATGTCCAATGCGCTCGCGGAAATTCCGCATCGGAAGATTAGAATGTGGAAATAACTGAAAAACAAATTATTAATGTGCCGCAAAAATCCCAATCTGGAAAAATTGAAGGCATGTACATTTACATTAGTGGCATTCTATATATCCAAAAAGTTGTGACATAAACTGAAAACACTGGTAGCATATATTGTCAAGTGCATGTGTGTTAAATATTTATGCGTATAAGGGCAGTCTTTTATAAACCTGAAAAAAAAAATCTTGCATTTCGAGGTAAACAGATTTTTATTGAAAATTAGAAATAAATAAAATGGAAAATAATTGAGTAATGTTATAGCAGAAAAAACATTAGACATTAGCACTTGATGAGTTAATATGGTACCATATTAAATAATGAAATAATAGACTACATTCCACAAACTCGCCAAGTACTAAGGTCTGATTTTTTTTGCTATAAAATTACCGTAATAAATTAATTATTTTCGATTTTATTTGTTTCTATTTTTCAATAAAAATTTATTTTACTCAAAATACAAGATTTTTTTTCTTCACGTTTATAACAGACTGTCCCCATATGCAATAATATTTAACGCGCATGTACTTGATAATATATGCTACCAGTGTTTTCAGTTTATTTCATGACTTTTTGCGTGTATAGATCCGGGATTAAAATGTGGGAATAGCAGAAAAACAAGTTATTGATGTAATAATAATTAAACATAAAGACAACAAAATTGCTAGGATGTAACAACGGTTATCTCAAGATTGCGTAATTCAGATGTAACTTAACTCACGTGCTGCATGAATGTGAAGATGTTTAGATATAGCCTTAAGTATTATATATTATGTTCTACTTCTTTAATGCAGCCAGTATTTGTACACTTTAAAAGATATAATGAAAATGAATAATGATTACCAAAATAAAGAAGATTACGAGTGTGTTTATTTCCTCTTATCAGGCTCTGTGGTTAATTCTGTTCATTTGACGAAATTAGTGTCATCGTTTTATGAGAACTTCCCGTGCGTCTTTGATAGACTTGAAAGCAGACAACTAACACTCTCCATCTATATTAGTATAATAATATGACGCGGTCATACCATTACAGTTAATAAGTACGAGTCTCAAGTAACGCGTGCGCTTAGAGTGGAACCGGTTGCGGTGGACGACAGTTATGACAAACGGACGACGGTCCATTGTTCGCAGCGCCGCTAATTATCGGGCGCTGTGCGCGCTCTCGACGCGAAACGTCCGGCTGTCAGTAATGCGCGTTGAACGTCACCCTCCTATATGATGGATTTCATATCGGTTCAGAATTTTTTTTTTAAATCATCAGAAAATATAATTCCAACAGAGACGTTAAATTTCAAAATTTCTACATTCTTCTTGGATGAACTTTAAAAATATTTATTACTTTTCAAGAAAACATTTATATCTCGAAGCCCGCTAGCTCTATCTGCAATTTAAGAAATTAAAAATTTTAAAAACCCCCGGTTGCAAAATTGACGCTTATTAAAAAAAAAAATATTTTGAAAATAATGACTCACATAAATAAAAATATTGAAAAAATAATAAGATAATTCCTAATACACTTTAACCTCAAGATGAACTCTCTCGAATGCAGTCTTTAATATTATAAATGTTATAAATATAGTCAAGAGGCGTATCACAAGAGAAGTATGCGATTATAAAAACCCTTTAGACTTTGTTTAAAATGATACGCCTCCCGACTATATTTATAACATTTATAATATTAAAGACTGCATTCGAGGGAGATCATCTTGAGATTAAAGTGTATTAGGAATTATTTCATTAATTTTCCAATATTTTTGTTCATGTCAGTCATTTTTTTTCAAAATATTTTTTTTTTATTGAGAGTTAATTTGCAGTCGGGAGTTTTTAAAATCTACATTTTTTTATATATCTCATGCTTTTTAAAGTTTTTTTTTTTGGTGCATATCTTATTGAGACGAATCCAATTGGAACTAATTAAACAGACAAAAAATATCGATTGAAACCTATAGGAGCCTATTATGTTTCAACAGGAAATTTATCCATTTGATCGTTTTTTATCAGTTTCAATCGGAACTCCTAAGCAGGGTATACAGGTGCAGAATCCAACCCGACTACGAACTATGTACCTTGTTTCTTTATTATTCCACCTTTCACAAAGTTACTTCTTTGAGAAAGTATGGACATTTCCTGCCTTCTGGAAGAAGCACTGTGCAATGTTCCACTTCACCTATCTTTCGAAGTGCAACAGAAAACGTATTGTGGAGGTTTCGATAATCAACACAATGGTATGATAAATAAAAAAAAACGATTATCATGAAGGGTGATATTTACCAACGCAGTAGCGTGAAGCAAGGTTTTTTGAAACATCTAATCGGTATAATATTTTAACCATTATTCTCTCTTACTATTATAATATTCTTACAAAGTAATAATAATGATAATTTCAAAAAACCATTATGAAAAGCATTGGATGTTGGGACCGATTTAATTATTTAAATTATGTTAAACGAAAACAGATTATTTGTCGAAATTGTTTCGTGGAATTCATTTGATCGAATGATCGAAAGGGAGAGCAAATTAAAAAGTAAAATAAAAAATGACTTTCGTCTTAGATCAAATTCGAAACCCATAAAATAAAATCGACTAAAAACTTGTTTTTGTCTAACATTATTTAAATAAAATAAGTCGGTGCCGATATCCGATGTTTTCAACCTTAAATACATTCATTTTTTTGTTTATTTTACCATAAATTTTGTTCAAAGTTACGTAATTGAACTTGATCAAATGTCCTTCTCATAGATCATGAAAAACGCATATTTTCATTTTTTTTAATTGTAGAGAATGTAAGCCGCTTTCAAGATAAACATATTTTAGTGAAAAGTAATAAATAGTTCAAAAGTACATTCAAATTTTTTTTTAACTCGCTTGAAATTTGGTACCTCTGTTGGAATTATATCATCTGATTTTTAAACATTTTCTTTTTTAATTTTCAGTCGTTGAACTGATATGGAATGTCTCATTTGTGTAATCTCTGAGGCCTTGAGTATACGGCGGAGATTCGGATGCTGTACAGATGCTCGAAGCAGAAGCCCCACTTCAGTGTTCTACCATCGCTGTATATATGCTGCTCCGGGTATTTCGCTGAGGAGTTGAGTAGGCGGACGTGCCGCTTTTCTTTCTCGGTATGACCAGTGCGTCCAATCCGGCTTCTAATATCGTAGCACTTGCGAAGGCAATGAAAAAACCTTGCCGGATATAAAGTGCCATTGAAGACGAAAATCAAATTGGAATACTGAGAACTAAAAGCTGCAAGAAAACATTCTCTACCAATTCAACCACTTTTTTTTTTTTGAGCCTCCCAGATATTTTCTCATAATTAACCAGATGCAGCCACTTGAGACTAGTTTCTGGGGATTTCTTCATACAATTTTCTTTATTTTATGTCAAAGATGTAGATGCAGCATTTTTTGTTAACTATTTATATATTGCAAGGGTAAATTAGTACAAGAAAAATACGGCAAATAAAAATTTTCTAACTTTTTAAATAGAATAGTAAAAATGTTTTTATGTGCTGAAACACTTTAGATGTTAGCTACAACTATACAGAATTTACGTTGATTTATTTAGAATACACAAATAAATTGTCAGTGCGAAAAATAAAATCCTTAAGCAGTACAAATTTGATAATTTTATGGAAGCATGGCTTTCGTGACATTTTTTATTTTTAAGATCCATAACTGTAAATCAGGCAGAATCTCAAGAACAATTTTATCAATCAAACTGAAATTAGGCATGCAGGAGTAGCACGTAAATCATATGATGTCGTAACTTAGTCAATATGAGAGCTCGAATAATTTATACCGCCGAAGATTTTGGGCAATCTTTATAAATGTCGTACAGAGGTGATAAAGAGAAATCTAAGGTAGAAATGTTCAACGAGGTGGTAAGTCATAGAAGATTAGATAAAGAATTTTATACTCCGAAGAAAAAAGGATAAAATAAAACAAAGAAGAATTGGTGGCGGTAGAAAAAGTTGAAAAGTATGAACATTCGTGCGTGCGTGCGTGACAGAATCAGCTCAAATTTTAATTAAATGTAGAGTGCTGGCCAATCTGCACTCCGTATACATTTTATAAAAATCGCTTTATGCATTTAATTTTTTTGAGATTTTGAAAAATATCCGTAAACGCTCTAGCTCGAATAAATTTTTGCGAAATTTGGGCGAAATCGGTAAAGTGGTTAAGTTTTTATGTGACTTTAAATTTAAAAAAAAATCGTTTTGCTCTAACCCACGACAAATCTCAACAAATCAACTGAAACTTCCTACAGAATCTGAAACAATATTCAGCGCTGCAACCTACCAAATTTGATTTTTTGTAATTAACGTTTTCTGTCTGGCTTTCGCAAAATGTAAGCAAATAAGCAAAAACTTGTGATGCAACTGTATTTGTAACGGTGTTTGGTAGACGTATATAACGTCGTTTATTTTATTTGTTTATTATACGTCTTTCATTTCAGGTGGATTGTATTTACTCCTCTTCAGCTATTGTGATTTCGTAAAAAAAATATACAGATTTCATGGAGTTTTCAAAAAAAGTGTATGTTTACGTTTACGTTGTTTGTATTGTTGCACAACTACCAAAAAATAGAGGTAACGAAAAGAAAAAGTTACTAAATAAAATTAAAAATGACACAAAGTAGAATTTTGCACATTGCTTCCTCAGTAAATTTCATTATTCACAATGCTTCATCTATGAGGAAATCAAAATGTATAGATAAACTTCCTGATAGATGTGGCTTTGTGAAAAATGAATTTTAATGAGGAAGCAATGTGCAAAATTCTACTTTGTGTCATTTTTTTAATACAATGGGTCATTCTTTACGTACAACGAACTGAAAAAACACTAAAATAAAAAATCGGTATTTAATCTTGTATGAAATATCCTTCTTCAAAAAATCTGTGGGTAAAATATCTTACATTTCAGATAAAGTATTGTTGTCAGTTTATTCGTTCCATGAATGTTGTCGGGTTACCTGAAACTTGTGGTAACCGATAAGCAGCTTCAGTCGTGTTATTTTAGTTTGACAGTATTTGTAGTTTGATCGTAGTAATGTGGCACCTAGGTGGAGACAGAAACAGATAGAAAGAGTCAGCGAGGAGAGGTAGAGAGGCAGAAGCAGAGGCAGATGCAGAGAGGCAATGGCAAAAACACAGATAACAAAATTTGTAAGTTAATGTCCATCACTGTAAGTTTTTATGCATATACTATCATATTTCATTTAATGTGCAATTGTGATGTAAAATTGATATACTTTTACAGTAAAATCAGATTTCATTATTAAAATTAAAATACTTTCAAGGTTTTTTATATACCGTAAAATAATTATACATCGCACTTGTGTATCAAATTCAGTATACCATTTTATGTTGATAACCTTCTAGTATAGGTACATTAAATTTCCTGCATTTCTTTTCGTAATGCACGTAGAGCCAGATGCTGAGAAGGAGGCAGAAGCAGAGTGGCTGAGGTATGGGAATATCAGGAAAAAATGGCCGATCGAAAAAAAGGTCGTGGACAAAATGTCTGATGGAAAGAAAGGCCGATTTCGAAGAAGCCCGCGTGCATACAACTCACAACAACATTTATGTAGGGCGAATCAGATAAAAGAGCTAATTAACGGATATGGCTGAAATTGACATATGAGCATGTTATTTTTTTCTATTGTCCTTTTTTTTTCCATCGGTCTTTTTTTCCTCGGCCATTTTTTCATAGATCCCAAATTCACAATATACCAATTAATGCATAAAAACTTCCAGTACCGTTACATTAAATTTCGTGCAATTTTCTTTATAGTGAAGGGGTAGTGGCAAGGATAGAAAAAATATTTTTAAAAATAAAGAAAGGAAAGTTCATTGGTGAAACCAATCTTTCTTTTACTTCCATTATTCAATAACTAATTTCACAGAAAAATGTTTAGATGCAAAAAAAATGTAATAAAATAATGCGCAATGAATTGGGTAAGCGCGCGGAGTGAGCGTATGAGCGTATGAGTAAGATTGGAAAATCGATAATAATTTGTACATATTATAGATATTCTACATCACCCTCAAACAAATTATAAACTCTTTTTTGACATATCGAAACAAGGTTGGTCCATTTCGTGCGGAATCTCTCGTATATCCGGAGATATCTGTATGCAGGAGTATAAACCTATAGAAGCTTTAACCCATTCCGGTAAGACCGTACATCTTTTAGTTAGCCGTAAATCCCGAGATGGGTCTAACCTAATCTAATCTAATTTAATACCGGGGAAAAGCGTCGTTCTAAGAGGCTACTCGTAGTATACCTATTTCGCCTACTTCGTTCTTGAGACACGAGATCCAAGTGACGCCGTAACGCGAGAGGGTGGTGTACACGTGGCTTTCTCATGTGCCACCTGTACATATAAATTATCTACTTCAGCCTATATTTACATTTCTGCACTTACATATGGTTGCTGTAACGGTCAATAATTTGAAATTTATATGTAGATTATTCGCCAAATATTAACCAGTGTCTGTACCTCAAACCCTTCTGATTCGGCTGTAACTTTATGAACTGTTGGTACACCTTCCATATAAGTTACATGAAATTCAGTTTTTCGGTCTTAGGTCATTATATCCTTAAATTAAAATTTTATCAGTAAACGACATCATATTGATTCCTCCCTAGGTGGCAACCAACATACATAACGTCAAACTATTAATGAAAACAAATCAATACTTTTGCAAAAAATGTATATGGCTTATAGCGTCTATGGTCACTCGATGAGATTTACGTGGAATCCTCAAGAATCTTAATCTAAACGTCCAGATGGACTGTACAAGTAGTATACGTATAAAACCTCATCGAGAGATTGGATGAGCCAAAGTAATCGGGAGGCTCTTACTGCCAAACGATCCACGACATAAAGAGAAAAAGACCGGGTTGAGTTTTAAAAAGGAGTCGTGGAACGAGACAGCCGAAAAAAAAGTCCTTGATAACTCGTAGAATTGGCGTATACAGCAGCACTCGATTCGATCGTTCAAGCGAAGGCAGGATTCACCAAAAGGGGGCCGAAGAAGAACGTGAAAGAGACAGAGAGCAAAATGAAGGGAAAGAGAGTACAGAAAGAGTGAGCTTATCCCGATAAGTCCAGTAATAAAATCGTCGTTCTGTCCGTCCTTCGTAGGATATAGTATAACTACAACCCACCCTCCCAGTCGCTTTAGCCTCGAACCTACAGGAAGCCACAGCATCAGTGGCAGTGTTAGTAAAGGAGATGCCTCCTGCTTCTGCTTCTGGGATTGAATTTCCAACGGCTACATCCACGAGTATACGACCAACGAATTCGAACAGCCAATTGAAAGTTCCTACGGACTATCTGCTTGGCGTGTCCGCGTTTGCAGCCATCCAGCCTTCCAGAGCTAAGGCGATCTCATGCTGGTCTTAGATTTCCAGCGGGCCAGTTTTCTAGATTCCCTTACCTTTCTTTCGCAGCAACCAGCTCTTCCTAGCTGTCCTTCTCTCATTCTCATCTTCCTCTCTGGTCTCTTGTTACTCCCTTCTCACTACTCACTCTATCTCAGCTATTCTGACGATGGAAGTGAAGGTTTCCCTTTCACTCCAGGCCTCGCTGCCTCATTTTCCCTCCTTGTCGACCACCGATTCATCCAGGACCAAGGGTGTGCGGTCAATGCTCACGAAAATTGGCCATCCAGCCTTCCAGAGCTAAGGCGATCTCATGCAGCTCGAGGATTTCCAGTGAGCCAGTTTTCTAGGTTCCTTTACTTTCTTCCAGAGCAACCAGCTCTTCCCTGTCCTTCTCTCGTTCCCATCATCCTCGCTGGCCTCTTGTTTCTTCCTACTATCTACTCAGTCTGTCTCAGCTATTCTGACGATGGAAGTGAACGTTTCCCTTTCACTCCAGGTCTCGTTCCCTCGTTTTCCCTTCCAGTCGACCACCGACTCATCGTGGGGCTCTGGTCAATGCTCGCGAAAATTGGCTTCTAAATCTTGCGGCAGGAATGAAGCTTGCTTTCCCCTTCACCATCCTCTCTTTTTAGCTGCATCGCACAATCCTTTTCCTTTACGTTCAGCTATAGCGAGTCTCTTCGTCCCTCCTTCAATCGACCTGCGGCTTCCTATTTTTCTACCTCCCCATCCGCAAGTACGACGCTCTTTCTTCAGACACATGCCTACTCGCGGGAATAAGAAACTAGCTTGCAGGGCCGCGCATTGTCAAGGTCCTTCTATCTTCCTCCCGTTCTCTGATAAAACGACATAGCAAGCGGAGAGGCTCTTGTCCCGGCTTATACATTGTGCCAGAAGGACCATGGCTGAAGGAAACTTTTTACCCCCACGGACTTCCATAAGTTGCCATTCAACGGGCGACATTGGAATTTAAAAAAGAAGTTTGGGTGGAATGAAAGAACTATGGAGAATAGGGATGTGATATATTTGCGGAAAATCCTCGAAGGGGGTGAAATCCCAAGGAGAAATTGCGAATGAATGAAGAAATGAGAATCTGTCATCGTCGTCTCGGATGGTACGGAATCAACGTGGTTTTAATTCTTTTGTATTTCTCTTTACTCCTTTCTTTTTTCGTTCTTTGACTAATTATTGTTGCTCCACTTTCTCGGTCATAAACCTTCAGTCGTCTCTCGTCACATTTCACGCGCATGCAATTATCCAACTACTTCCCGAGTTCTTTCTACTCTTGTACTCCGTGCTCCCTTTGTTTTCTTTCATTCTTTCTTCCTGTTTCACTTTTGCCAGCTGATTATATAACCTCGCGAGACGCTTCTTTTTTTTGCTTCACTAGGCTGCTCTTCACTTGGTAAAAAAAAGTAGGTGGTCTGTCAGGTCACGAACTCTTCCCTTGTCTACACTGTATATAATATTACATCTTAACCACTGGAAAAAAATTTAGAACGAAAAAAAGAAAAAAGTTACCAGATTCTGTTCACCAAAAGCTTTCGCGCTGGCACACCGTCCTTTGTGACACGTGACCCAATTGTTCTGGATAATTAAAAAAAAATTCTTTATGGAATACATTTCCTGACTGCACTTCCACACGTTATTCCGGGAATTTCAAAACAACATTTTACTGCAGCTAATATTGACGTATGTAGAGTAATCAATTATTCATGATGTAATTAAAAGAATGTTCGTGTATGTTCTAAATCTAAATCTAAATCTTAACATCTGTTTAGATAACTTTTAAAAGCGATTGCCACTCTTCACATTATCCTGGACTACTACGTTGGGATCATAATAATCTGACGGTGAGGGCTTATCACATCGTTCTGAACCAGGTCAAAGTTATCCTAGGACACCTATCAAACGTTGCATACCTCGCTTAGAGATGCATCCGTGTGAGCACGTGTGTGAGTAAAGGGGGTGTAGTTCTAACGCCGTGTGCAAATAGTCGCTCGAGGGTGTTCCAGCACTGAGAAACGTGATCCCCGTGGTAAACCGTTGTTTACCGAGAAGGAGGTCGACTCCAGGATGAAGAGGCCAAAGCCTAGTAAGCAGAAGGGACGGATGAAGGTGTGTATATATAAGTGTACGGCACACGCGTACGTTGAGGGAGGATGAGGGCAAACGTTTCTGGTGGGTTTGTTAACGCTCGAAGGACAAACGTCTTCGAGAGTTGATCGATGTTCGCGTTAATCTTTCTTCGTGCGTTGAACACTCCCAGACGTTCGCGGCGTGGACACCGCAGGCGTTGAATAGCTTCCTGTCACGCTATCACTGTCCTCGAGATTCTCCGATGTCGTGTGCCCAGCGCAAAATCGTGTGAAACATTTCCGGTACTAGTAAAACAGAAG
This sequence comes from Perithous albicinctus, assembly GCA_964016905.1. Taxonomy (NCBI): domain Eukaryota; kingdom Metazoa; phylum Arthropoda; class Insecta; order Hymenoptera; family Ichneumonidae; genus Perithous; species Perithous albicinctus. The sequence continues at coordinate 11,721,014 of OZ024690.1, read as the reverse complement.
ATAAGGGGAGATGAATATCACCAAGGTGAGAACAAATGCGCTACCAGCGACAAGATTAACGGTTAGTGTCTAGTTGTCATCAACCTGACCATCACATTGTCCAAAAAGGGTCTAAAGTAGAGCCTTGCACATTGCTTGCTAATTATTGTTGAATTTTTACAAAGCTACGTCCACGAGGAAGTTTGTTGATCAATTTTAACTTCTCAATTGATCTTCATTTGATGCTCATCGAAAACAGTATCAAACAACGACATGTTCTATTCTATTCTAATTTTATGGAAAATTCAAAAATAATGAGGAAGGAATGTGCAAAGGTTTTTGAAAACTGCATTAATTATTAAGGACTCTTTCAAATGTACTATCTTATTTATTTATTTTTTCCGTTGATTTTGTTAACGTTATCTTCAGTCGGTAAATCTTATCATTTAAGCTTGGAACCTTGAACTTGGTGTTCGTTTTTTTATGTAATATTTTTTTTGTATTAGGAAAGATTTACATATTGGATTGTATGAATGAATGAATGAAGAGACCGGGTTGCAGGTCATTCCATATGACTTGAAAACCGGACTGCCAGCAGAATAAGCTAATACTGGTGAGTCGGTAGACAGGAAGGGAATTGTTTGTTGTCTTAGGTGCGGCGAGTGCGATTTGAAAGGAGAGAAGACTGCCAGAATGCACACGCCGCGCTCTCAAACGTTGAGAGCTACTACTACTGTTACTATAGTACAGGGTATCGAATGTACGAGAGAGGCCGAAGTGAATCCTAAAGAAACAATCGTGAGGCGCCAGCCTGCCTGGTTATATGAACGGGTTATGGGAAAAAGATCGTTTCCGGAATAAAGAGACGTCGAGAGAGCACCTGCGATTTCCAATATAATATCAAAAAGGCGAAAATCATTCCCTATATTTCTTTCATTCGCTTTTCACTTAACTTTTTTCTCTTTCTCAAGTTTGCCGTTTTGCAACTCGCCATGTGGCGTTAAGATTTCTATAGATTTACATTTCTTCGCTATTTATTTCATTTATCATTGATAAATTTAAATCGTATATCTTAAACATACGCTTTAATGAGTAAATCAAATACGGATATTTTTTTACTTAAAGGAAAAAGTTTCTATCCAAAAGTACTTTTTGTTAATTTAAAAAAATATATATATTAATATTTTGTACCTCAGAATATGTATTTTGATTTTTTTGTTGTTGCAAAAACAAAATTGGTTTTCCTTTTACTGTATATTTTGTTGTCTCTTTTAATTAAACAAATTTTTGTTTCATTTTACTGTTAACAAAAAATCCGTGAAATGCAAAAGAAATAGTTTTGAAAGTTAAGTCCAATATACAACTCAATACTTAATGGATATGTTTTTAAGACTCCAGACTACAAGTAAATTCAATTTAAATAAACCATTTTTTTTTCTTTTCCGGTTGGACTAAAATGCCGCCTTAAGACGTGAGAACTGAATCTAGAAATGACGTAGACCCCACTAAAATGTGCTTTAAAACCCTAAGATCGAATGCATTCCCTTTTTCGTAAAGCACTTTTGAGCGCTCATTCGCGTTGTATCTTTACCAACACGACCTTTTATACTTTATGATAGTGGGGACGCATTTTTTTCATTTCTCGCGTCAGAATAATAGTGGCCCTTGAGCACTATATTTTCTTTCTGTAGTGCCTATATGGCAACGCAGAAACAGTAGCTATGAAAAAAAAGAGAAAAAAATGGGGGTCCGTCGCGAGAACACTCCGCGAGTCACCAATAAATTTTATCTTTACTACATACTTCCCGTACTACAGAAAGAACCGCACGAGGCACTCGTCTGTGCGACAAGAGCGTTCTCCACGACTTTCTACACAGAGCCGCGTATTCTTTCTCATATTTTCCACCGCTCGCTCTTCACACTTAAATTTAACTACCAGCAGAGTTTCCGTCTGAATGAAAACCAGTTAAAACTAGGCAAGTTATACAGTCGTTCCCTGCCACTACTCACTTGGTATTTATTGTGGTAAAACACACAAAGGCAAACAACAATAAAGTTCAATTACTTATTTTACTTTAAATTATTCATAACTTGAAAAACACGAATATTTTCTTAGATCAAATACTCAGGGAATAATCCGGTATTGGTAACTGTAACTAGTAAGTGAAATGAAATTTAATTTAATAGTTAAGAAAAGATAAAGTGACCATAAAACGAATTCTGATGAACTACAAAAATAATAGTTGTCTTTTTAGGTTGTGTTGACTTGAAATTGCTGAGAATTTTCAAAGGTTCGTGAAATAGTTACTGAGATATCTACAATATAGTGATGGGCTGTGCTTTTCCTTGAACCCTCAGACGGACACAGACACTCGCAGATACTCACATAGTTACTTTCAGCAAGAGGATCATCTTACAAAGCAAATATCTTTTTGATTATAAATTATTATAATCCAGGCTGAAGGACCTCGGTCGATGGCCAATTGGCAATAAAACAAGGCGTTAAAAAAAAGAAATGTGAATAAATGTTTAATCAATGTATCGTTCTGTTAAGAATAGAAAGTTGTCCTATGTTTTGTATTGTCAATAAACTCACTATTGCTACTACTATTATAACCTGCCCGCAACGATTGCTAGATCTACCACGATTTTTCTGATTGTGTTTCCTCAATTTAGTTCAGATATTCGAAAAAGGCATATATGCCAATAACTATATTCTTGGCCTTCTTGAGTCATAAATAAATATAACGTCGACCCCATTTATCACAGTCAACCAGATTTTTTCAACTCTTTTAGCGTTGGCCCTCCGTTTTTTGTTTTTTTTTTTTTATAAAAATGTGGTCAGAGCGTTTTGTGGGACGGACTATTAGCGCCTAAATTTGGGCCGAGTCCAGCCAACGCGGGAGGTGCGCTCCAGTTATAGCGACAGTGGACTTTTCTATAATCTGCCACATTCAGCAGCTGTCGAATATAAGCAACTGCCTGACATTTCTTGTCGAAATATAAATCCTTCGCTCGTGTCCTCGTCATCTTCATCTTAGTCGTTATCGCTGTTCGATCTATGCCACTTTTCACCGTTTGCCCTTATTATGAAGCGAAACGCCGTCTCGAGTTCTTATACTTCTGTATACTTTTTAACGAGCGAAGGGATCGTCAGTTCTTCTGAGCTTTTCTACGGACAATTAGTGCTGACCCCGAACGTGTTCCTTCCTTGAAGTTTCAAGACTTTGATTTTCTTGTACCCGGAAACGATCAACCGCTAGGCAGTGACGACGCAATTGGATAGAAAGCTGACAAAAAAGGAATGAGACAAGAAAAAAGGGACTGACAGAAAAAAGATCTGGTTTATAGTGGTATCGCGTTAATACGGGAAATAAGAATCTATCTTCGCCTCTGAGTTAATTCATTGTATCATTAACAGGATACAAAGAAATGCCTGAAATTGCATATTGTGTATATAGCTTCTTCATTCTTTTCTCCCAAAATTGCTCAACTTATTTCCTCATAGAAAAAGCTTTGCTATACGTGGAAAATGATGAAGAATCAATGTGCATCCTAGATCTTATTTCGTATGCTTGTTTTTAAGGTTACTTTATTCTGTGCACACTAAAACCAAACATAGCCAGAGTTTGTCTCCATGGACACTGTTTCTACACTTCTGTAGAACTATCTTGATGAATTAACTGATCAACAAAGTACCAGTAACCATATGTAGAGCTTTGAGACCACCGGCTGACAAATCTAAAACCGTCATCATTTGTTCGTTTTATGATCTCCGCGGTGAGATTAAATCGTTATCCACCGCGATGCAAGATATCATTTTTGATGTTACTCAACAAACAAAAAAAAACCATACACAGCACCATAAGACGTCCGTATTAGTTGTAGGATGCACAGTAGGTATGATACACACCTCCGTGTAGAGAAAAAGGTCGAAAGAAAAGAGGCACCGTGCGCCGGCGATGAGTGGTAAGCTTTTATCTTGGAGTGATATACTGCTGAACTTTGCCTCACTTCACGTGGAAACCATTATATCGCGTGGGTCCTATACCGTATACTCAGGCAAAGAGCTCACTGCTATATACGAAGCGCCGGCTGCTGCGTGGTTTCTCGGACGATGTCGTATATCTCCTCCTTTCCTCTTTTTTTTAGACCCAGGATTACATTTGCCATTAAATCACCCTCCTCTATCGTCTCTACATATTAATTAATGGAAAGTACAATGCTATATAACAAAGTTTGAAGTCGGAGTTACGAATCGATACAGGCACATAAAAGTACGCTGCAGTGTCGATTAATCTTATACCAGAGTGGAAGGTCAGAGCTGAAGTGGAAAAAAAATCTCATCCATTGGAATTGGAAAGTTTTCTCTTAACCTGGAAAATATATATTTAGAATTTTCCTCGTTAACTCTTCGAAAGCAGTCGTGCAATGACTCTCAAGTTACTCGAGTCGTTGCGTCACCCAGTGCGGCGGTTTACCAGCAGCGGAAGAGTTTTTGAAAATCCTACGGAGCTCATATATAGCGCTGGGTGAAACGAAGGGTGGCTAGCGGGGAAGGGAGTTGTCGAGGTTTTTCGGGCCTCGCGCGACGACTAACGACGTCGCAGGTCAAGTAAATCAGTAGGGAGAGTGACGATAAGTTTTTGCTCGTTACAGGGAGCAGCCGCCAGCTAGAGAGTTGCCTCTGTGGGAAGCTCATTACTGCGACTCTCTCTCTACTTCTGTGACCCCACCCTGACAACGCCACACAACCCGGAAGACCCTTGCTCGACCTTTGCCGTCACTCGTTTCCGTCTCACTCTTTCACGTGCAATGAGAAAACACCCTTTTCGAATCATATTTTGGGGTGCACAGATCTTGCGGTGGGGTCCACTGAATTTTTGTGACATTCTTTTTATAGTCATTAAATTAGAGTAATATTAATTTTTTATTATTTTTATTATTAAAATAGAAACCTAATAAAAGCACAAATGTTCTTTTCAGTGATAACAATAATATAAAAAAGTATTAGAGAAATTGAAGAGGAATTTACAAATAAAACAAACTTATTATAAAAAAAAAAATAAATGCGATGCAATTTTTGTTTAACTATGAAAAAATTGATATTTTCATCATGGCGTCATGGTGAGAATTTCGGGGTTTCAATTCAGAACATCGGTGAATTTTTTAAATATGACAAATGAGGGTGTACTTAGTGAAACATAAAATGTTTACATTATATTACATAAACATGCTCGATATGATGTTTATCAAATTTAGTACTATTTTCATATTAAACTGCGTCATATGACGAAAAAATTGGATGTATTATTTATGTCGAAATCATGCTTTTAATTTTAAGTTAGCATTTTTTAATTGTTTTTTTTTTCCAGATATCAAAAACAGCTCAAACAAAAAATCACAGATGTTTTTTTCAGTGATAAAGATATAAAATAATACTAGTGAAATCACTAGAGTCGGGTTCCATCTTGTGTTGATTACCATGGACTGACCCATGTGAGATACTCTTTATCAACTAGGCCACCATTTTTTCTAATTACATTTTTTAAAACTAATACCGACACTAACTTTATATTTTATTTTCAATTCTATATAACTTACAATGGTATGTAGAGAAACTAGATAAATTGGCAGGGTGCGCAATTAATAAATTTGAAGGACTCAAAAAAGTATTAAAACAAATGTTGTCGCCCAGTTAATAAAGAATGCCTGATTTATTAAATAGAACTGAATATGAAATTGATTTATTCAAATAATAATACATAACCTATTTTACAAAGGTTTGTTGAATTTTTGGTACAAGTAAATGCAACCACCGTAGAAAGTTACGTGAACGGAACCGCGCATTGGAACTGGGGTTTGCTCGGTGTGCCCGGTGTCTCGTAAAGGGGTGAAATTTATAGGCTAGCAAGCTCGGCGTCCGTTGTTCCCGCTTTTGGCATGGATTGCGGACCGCGGCACGCAATACGCGCATCCCCGCAGAGCCGGCGTGTGTACTCTTAACGTTCGCGTCGACGCCAATTACGTCCGAAACCAGTTTCAACCAGCGCGAAAGCGTCGCTCGGTCTGCCGCTGTTTTGGTGTGCGCGCGGTGTCGGCTACTGCAGGCTACTGTCGCGGCCACGGACGCCAACCTCATCCCTCCTGCCATACGAAATGGTTCCGACACCCATTGCGGCTGGCTCTACCGAACGCGTCGTTACCGTTAATTACGCCAAATCCTGCCTGTCACTCCCGATTCCTGTGATTCCGAGGGTTCCTTCTTTCCGCTCTAGGATTCAGTGCCTAGTTCCCTGTGTCGTAAGCTCCGCCCTCTTCTCGGGTAAAGAACTCGATAATTAGGGGTATGACAGAAGAGCATACACGCAGTCAGGCTAAAATGAATAACAGATGAAAAATAGTCAGTTAAGTGTTGTATTTTCCGGAATTCAACTAGCCTCCAATTTTATTCTCACGTTAATAAGGGACAAAGTGAAGTCTGGAAAAAATTACTGTATCTGGGGAAATATGATACACTCTGCACCAACTTGTCCACTTTTGTTTTAATCCTCTCGGATCTGTTCCGTAATTGGCCATACAGTAATTCACAGATAATTCACACATTTCGGAAATGGATTTCAAAACGGTATTTGGTGGAAGATTGAGGTGAGGCTAAGAAAATGTGAAAACAAAAACGTTATGTTTTTCCATAAACTATTTAATGCGATATATGTTATATTTTTTATTACATCAAAAAGAGTATTTTCACCGAAAAAAGTGGAGAATATTTTGATTCTGTCAATGCTTTTATTACGCTGTAGATTTTACAAGGTATTTGGCAATGTATTGAAAAGATATTAAACAATTTTCTTGCCCAGTAGAAAAATATTTATCAGAAAAAGTTGTCTTCAGGTAAATGTAAGTTTTTCATTTCAATGAACCATTTAATGTAATATATATGTCGATTTTTAAGCAATTGATTGGAAAATGTTATTTGAAAATTAATTGTCTCTTGTATATCGAAACGGTTCATAAAACACATTTTAAAAAAAAGCATTTTTCATGTACCCCAAATGAAATCATACCTCAACTCTTCCCATCTCCATACAAAAATCCTCTCATTTATACCTCCTTAAATAAACCAGATATTTAATCCCCACTAGATTTATTGTCCGGATTTAAATTAATCTATCATAAACCCCTCACGAAATCGCAGCAATTTAATTTTTTTGATTTTTCCACGAAAACCAAGAATAAACAAAAACTTTTCATCTCGAGAGAACATCTGACTCAAGTCTTAAGCGTTAATTACTTTAATCCTACCATTGGTCCTGATTCTGGGACATTTGGAAGAACCGCTATGGAGAAGTTACGTTACAATGGGACTGGAGTTTGGGGTGAGGGGGAAGGAGTCAGAACAGAGTTAAAATGTCGCATCTCGGCACCTTGAGTTCAGATAAGAAGGTTAATAATTAGTGGTGTGGTGGTCTAAACTGGCTGGCCTAAAACGACCGCAACAAGACCAAAAACCACCACTCGCTCTGACTGTGACACAGAACGAGTCAGCCTTCGTCCACGAAGAGACCTCCAAGCCTGGTGGCGGCCCGCCAGGATTTATAATCCGGCCGGCTTGAGATTATGCCTTTCACGTTTTCACTTTTCTCCGAGATCTCGCGGGAGATTGCTCTTGCTACGCGACCCCCGGGGGTAACTCGCCTTTCATGAGATATCGCGTTTCCCCCAGTACTGTTGGGTGAGTAGGAAGGGGAGAGAAGGGAGACGTTATGTGCCGTTTTTCCATTTCTTTCTTCGCTCTCTCAGCCTCTTTTTCTCCATTTCTCGTTATTTTCCACGAGAGTGTACCTTGTATACCTGGAGCACGGGGCTTTCGTTAGTCACGGCACGGTATACCTGAAAACAATTCCTCAGAAATAAGAAGAAAATCTTTTGCCTCTATAGTTGTCCCAAGCGATAGAATCTATAATAACAAAAGAAAAATACAAGATGATACTGTTGAAGAAAACAAATGTTTATCTGCAGATGTGCAGTGAAAACAAATATGATTGATTCAATAATAATTTTATCATGGGCTAACAAATATATGAGACATTTCGTGGAAATTCAGATAGCTCGAAAATAGACAACAATATAATATGAAGGAAATTGAGGAGTGTCGTGTATTATTCTGTATGAATTACCATGGAATGTCCCATACATTTTCATACAAACTCACATGTATGAAAATGAAACGTCATAGAAGGAAATACTTTGAATCGTTTCTTCTGGATCACGCGTACAGTAAAAAAAGCCAAAAAGTGGGCTTACAAAGAAACCAGATGACAGAATTGGTTCTGCCATATAATAGAACAAATCTTCATTCCAGTACTCAATGAACACAATTTTTGTAGAATTTTTCAACGAGTTTTTTTTTTAAATGTAATGTAGAAAATACATTTTTTTAGCTGTCTCGGCTACCTTGATACTTCATCCAGAGAAAGGGGAGAGGGGCTTTGTTAAATTAAATATGAAAAGTTATTTGAATAGAATAAACTTTTTTATCAGTAAAATAAAATATAGTTGAATTAAATAAAAGCTATTAAGCCGGCCATTAAATAAATGTATTTATTAAATTTAAATAAACACTTTTTCTTAAAATGCCGACCAAATAGAATTTATTTAATTCAACTATATTTCGTTTGATTTAAATAAAGTTTTCTTCGACTGAAATGAATTTCCATATTTAATATAAATAACCTCATTCCCCCCTTTCCCTGAGTATTAATACGTAGTTTTTAATTAAAAGTCTTAATAGATTGTATTTCGTTTCTGACATAAGGTGACAGCACTCACCATCATTCATATTTGTATATACCCACATGTTTCTATAAAAAACAACAATATATATATAATATACATTTTCTCTCAGCTCGGTTATATTAAATGCTTCGACGAGAGTTCCTCGTACCCACGAACCCTAAATGCCTACACTCTGGCATATTGAACTGGAAGAACGTCGACCTCTCTTGTTCCCTAGAAAGAGAAGGAAAGAGAAGAAGAACACGTGGCCCGCGTCACTTTAAACAACTTCCCCCCTTCGACGCACCCGCGCGCCTTCCTGTAGCCCAAGGGCTTCACTCTCAAGGGCCGCAGGAACTCCTTTGCGGCATTAGTTTGCCTCGCGCGCGCGGCCTCATAAAGCCTCTAATTGTTTCGAGGGCGACCACGTGGAAGTGAGCGCGCAGCCAACACTCCATGAAGAGTGAATAACTCTCGAATGTGCCGCAGCAGCAGCAGCAGCAGCAACAGAAGTAGCACCCGGGCATGCGTACTAAATCCAGTAAATCAGTCTTCGAGATCTTCGTCGACCACTCGACTTTCTTTCAATGACATATCCTATTGCTCTGTTGCGGAGACTTCCCGCAGGACAGACATCGGTCTCGATAAAGGATATATGGACTGTCGAACGCGATCACCCAACATAACCACAAAAATCATGGCATCCTGTGATGACTCTTTCTCTAGGTCTTTCCAAAAATAGGGGTTTTAATAACAATGTCACATCTATAATGAACTTTCTGGATAGGCATGAAGAGGTTGGTAGAAGAGATTTTCTTTTGAAGTTGAATAATATCTTTTTATTTTGGGGACTACAAATCTTTCATTTACATTTTATTGATGAGGGTCTTGTAAATATTTTCATACAGATGAGGCATTCTAGATATTCCAAAAAGGTTGATTTTTTGTAAAGCTGTGTTAAATTTGTACAAATTATTGTAGATTTTTGCATTTTATATTTCACGCAAAATTAAGTACCAATTTCAGCGGAATCGAAATAGTAATAATTATACAAACGAAATGTTTTAACATAAGATGTAGGTTTATGAATCCAGTTCAAACTGAAAAAATCCAACATCTTAACAAAGGCCAATATACATATCTTGTAACATTTGCCTAACGTAAATGAAAATAAAAAGAATTTAATTCGTATACATAATAACAAAATGTTGATCAACTTTGCAGCACAATTACTTATGCCTCTCAACAATTTTTCTTATTGACCTTGAATTTTTAGGGAAAAAGCATTAAAGCCTCTACTATTTTTTAAAACATTTATCAATTGAACCATTTTTTTTTAGTTAAGGAATGATTCATATAAGATTTATATAAAAAGCCAATTTCGTCCATCGGTGCAACATGAACAATACAAATAAGTTTAACATTGAGGATAAATTTTTACCAATGAACTAGGCTACAAAGAAAAACGTATGTATATGTTTCATATAGCTTCTGCTTATGAATTAGTATTTCTTAATGAACTTCAATTTTTTGTAATAGTAGACTATATAAAAATATACAAAATGAAAGGAAGAAGACATTTTTAAAAAACACGAAAAAGATTCACATTTAAATTATGTTCTATAAGATGATTTATTCGCAATATTTAAACACTTTGTTGATTTTGAAACGTACACCGCAATCTAATTTTCATGATTTTAACATGATCCATTTCCCCTATGGTAAAAAAATGCCTACTGTACAATAGAAAATTGTTTTCTCCGTATACTGTGAAAGCACACAATATAAATGCAAATGGATTTCCGGTACAAAAAGCTAATGCAAAAAATAAGCGAGAAATACAAAGCTATTGGTATAGCATAATGATTCGTTGTACCGGCTGTTCGTTAATCTCTGCTTTATTATGTTGTTTTTTATTTGTGCTCTTGTACTCACACCCACATATGCACACACACATGACACGGTTGACACCTCCTGCTAAGAGATTCTCATCGCGCGATGACGTTTTACACGGATCGAGGAGTCACGTGAGAGAGAGGCGCGGAGCAGCAAGTAAGATAAGTGAGTGCGGGTACCCGCGCGTGTATCGCAGAGGCGCCTGCCGAGTACCACGCGAGAAACTACATGTATCACGAGACTGAATACAACGTCCAACAGCTTATACCCGACGTATATGTATATATCGTATATATGTATAGTGTATAGGAAGGAGAAGGAGGAGAACGTGGTCGCGGGCCGTTTCCTGGCGCGTGCGCGTGATCCGGTCGCGCGGCCTAGCCGCCCCCGGCCGGAACCCGGTCACCGCCGGCGACAGCCGACGACCACGAGCACCAAGAGGTGTGGGATGAATGGGCGCGCGCGCGTTACGCTCCGTAGCTCCCGCTTCCAAGCGTCAGAGGCACACGCGAGCTACTATGCTGGCTCTCTCATGGTTGCATTAACCAACACTCAAGATAGGTATAGGGCATTCCATGGAAACATCAATCTTTCATATTTAAGCAAAAATGTTGTTGATCTTTTTCAAAATAGTATTCTTAAATTTCGTTTCAATTTTTCTAATATTTTTTTGTATTGTTGTTATCACTGATAGGAATACCTATGTTTTTTATTTTCGGTAATTTTTTATTAAAACTACAATTTAAAAAATTCCATCTTCAATTGAAAACATGATTTCGATATAAATAATAATTTTCGATATAAAATTCGATACAAGTAATAAATTAGCATTTTTTATGTCATTTAACGCAGTTTAATAAAAAAATAATAGACAAGATTGATAAACATAATATTGAGTGTCTATCTAGTTAAAATCATTAAATTTCGCTATCGCGCACCTTTATCCTTTTCCAGAAATTTACCAAAACTCTGCATTGAAAATCCGAAATTTTTCCTGGTGCCATAATGGAAATACCAATCCTTCATATTTGATTTAAAATGTTAACGTTTTTCTTTTCTAATATTTTTAAAAGAATTTGTTAATTGTCGAAAAACTAAATTTATTATTTTTCAAGTGATGAAAAGTTAGGAAAACACACGTAGATTATTTTTTAGTAATAGTAGTGATAAATTGAATGCTTTTGAAAACGAATTTTCATCGCTTTTTTAAACATCATATGTTTCCAACAAAAATCCAAGAAATGTTGAAAATTCATAACACTGAATTCGATACACCACTTCTGAAACCAAAAATTCGTTCTGAACCTAAAACTGCAGTAACGTGCAGCAATTTCCAATGCAACCAACAGACAAATAGAAAACAAATAAAATGGCTTCAAGTTAGAAGACCATTTGGAATGATTTGATACAATTTTGTAAAGGAAAATTGCCTCCATAGCTATTTTAACGTAATAAAATAGCTATGGAGGATGGTAGAGAAATTATTCTCACTTGCTCTTATTCTTACATAGCAAGTTCCCTGGTTTATTGTCCTCTTCAAGATCTATCTCGGTGAGAGTACGACATAGAAGAATAGCTACGCAGCTGAGGAGACTACGACGACGACGACGACGACGTCGCGTAGCTCGAGCGAGAGAAGCCAAGCAACGAGGAAACTATTCTCGGCGAGGGCGGCACGAGCTATGCTGCTGTTGCTGTTCTCGTGAAGACTCGCGAAGACGCTGAGGACACACATTGAGACTGCGGGCTGCATGCATCTCGAGACTCTCTCTCTCTGCAGTATCAGTCCTGCATACAGACTACGATATAACGTACACTCTACAAAACCGTATAGTCTACAGGCAGTACGTACAACGACAACGAAGCTCTTGAAGGCGGATCTTTCCTCGGGAGTAGACAACAATTGGAGCTTAATTACGTAGTCGAGTCGAGTCTCTATCTTTCTCCCTCGGGGTGGATGATTCATTCACAATCACAATATACATTTTCTTCGCTATGACGACGACGACAAAAGATTTTTCTCTTAGAAAATATATAGCCGTGAATGTTTTTTTGTTCACAAATTTCCGGATCGGGTAATTCTTGGTCGGGTCATGATTAGGTTGCCCCTTACAGTGGGCACTTTTAGGGTAACCTGATAACACCGTGAATCGAATTGTAATATTTTATCAGATATGGTCCTGACATGGCTGCCAGACCGGGTCATTTTTAGGTTGAGATTACGACTTTTAATATATCCTTATAAGATCGTTCGGAAAATCACCGATAAGCATAACAATGGAATAATTTTATCGATGTCTCTCTGGATGTGTCACGAAAGTGGAAACCAAAAGAGTCATAAGGAAAGCCTTATACGGGCATTTTCAGACTTGCCTGATCTCACACATAATAAGACAACATTGAATTACATCAGATCGGAACTGAATCAGGCTTTTCGTGATAGAATACTTGTTGTTGGGCAGTGGTTGTTTATCAATAACATTATTTTTAATTACGCTTCGTCGAGTTCAACCTTTATAGTTAGATGGCATTTTTGACACGTCATAGTCAGGTCTGTGAGATATCAGTGCTGCAGATTTTGATGTTACCGACGTTTTTTTTGTAGGAAAGTCTTTGAATAATTTTCTAATCCTTAACTCCCTTTGACTTACTCTAATTGCTCGACCAGTTTATTAAGAATCGATGGAGCTACCACAGTGACCAATTTTTTACAATTAAAATTAATCGTGAAAAAATATCGCCACAGCCCGGATTCCGTGATAGGGACCACCGTAAAATAACCTGGGCTTTTCATGATAGGGCTTGTTGTGAAATTGTCTGATCAGAGCCTAGGAAGGCTTACAATAATATGGTTGGCCGTATAACATTGCCTGATCAGGTCGTAATCTTCGTTAGGCGAGTCCTAACGAATTTGTATTTGGATTAGTAACACTGAAATACGTATCATCTATTTACTCTCGATGGTCCCTCTCTCGTGGCCAAAAACAGGTCTTAAGCGTTTAGTGAATCTCACTTTGATTGTTAGTAATTAATGTTTTTGGAAACGACGAAAATTCTGTTGTCAAATTTTGGCACAACACAAGGTACTCAAATTCAAACCAAATCACTAAATCCTTCTGACACTTTAACTGAAATGTACAAAAAAAATTGCACAAAGTCTATATTTTGTCATCAAAATGATTAACGATAACGTCATCATGCCAAATAAAATATCCTTAGAAAGTCACGTGTTGTGATTACGTCATTCGTATCTCCTTTTCTTATCGACGTTGTTGATTGAATTGTCTAAAAACGGCAACACAGCCCATTATGTATAATACTCAATTTTTATATGAAATGCAAGTCGATTTCTCCAACACTTGTTTTGTTTTTTAATATTTCTTTTGTAGAGGATCCTAAGTGCGAAGTGAGTTTAGCGATCGCATTACCAATGATGGATCCCCCGATAAATCTCATTCATCATACCTCCCGCAGTACTTTATTCTCCGTTGATTTCTTAACGCTTCAACGAGTCCTTCGTCGACGATGGAGTCGCCAAGTATAGTATACACAGTGCCTGTATAAGGCGATTGAGTTTCTGGCCATGTTACGGGAGGATTCCACCAAACTCGGAGTCGAGACGCGACCGCGTGCCGATATATAAATAAAATTGGTAAACGGGGGCTTGCGACGCCGAGCACGGCGACGATTTACGCCGGTGATCTGGTGAAAGAGGCGGGGGGGGGGGGGGGGTGGCGCCGGTGGACCAGCAGCGCAATCGAGATACTCTGAGTAGAGGAGAGTAGCGGCATCCGAGCGGCGGCATGTATGAGAAAGAGAGAAAAATAAGGAAAAGGAGTTGGAGGCGAGGAGCAGTAAAGGTTTCCGCTCGATCGAACGTGCAGGCGCTCGATGTGGCACGACGATACACGATATCGTGCCTTCGACTCGGCGTGCACAACCGGATAACTGCGAGACTCGATGGTGCGCTGCAGCGTCTCTGCTGCTCGACATCTATCGTACTCTCTTTTTCTCTCTGTCTCTTGGCCCTTTTTTCTATGTATTCCGTCTCGCTTCTTCAAAAGGACTTCAAATAGACGACAACTGCGAATATACACCGCCACAGACTTTTTTTTGCAACACTGTAGGAAACCGTGGAAAACGCGTATAAAGTAGAAAGGAGCATGTAGAGCGAAGAAAATGAAAAGGTAAGGAGATCCTACATTGGCTATGACGTTATCGCTCCGCGGTTCTACACGCTTCATAAGACTTCAAATAACTGCGTTTACGAACAGAGTGATCGAATTTTCACGAATCCAAGGAATGGATAAAGCACCCATGTAGAAATTTATTTAAGGGTTTATATTATATATTGGACCCGTCTAGTTTACACTAATTGGTGTCTATCAGGGAATGTAACAACTGCCTTTATACGTTTGTATTCGTCAGCTCAACGTTCATAGTTTCATACTTCATCATGGATGATCACTTGAATCCCATTCACAATACTAGTGTCTGATTTTTTGTTCCACTTCTTTGTCACCTGAATCCTTTCTTATGCGTCGACTTGTAAGTAGACTGAAGAAGACGAGACATCCTTGAGTGTATCTATATACTCTCGCGTTGATGCTTACGTACCTACAATACTCATATAGTATGCCACATTGTATTATATACAAGTATACACAAAGGTTTGGATTGTGGGCGAGAATTACAGGCATTGTGCCGGGCCTTTGCGGTAATGCGGTACGCTGATTTATCGCGGAGGTGAGCCACGAGAGAAGGTGAAGGAAGGAGGTGTAGCTAATTGTTCTTGCATGCAGATCCTCGTGTCTCGGGGAACGGCCCTTCTTCTTCTTCTTGTTCCATTGGCCTAGCTCGATCTGGGAGAGACCAAGAGTGCGATCTCCGTCTCTTCCCCGCGATGTCTCGAAATTAATCGTCCATGGCGTACGACTCCACCGTCAAGGTTTCTTCTTCTTCATCTTCCGTCCTCCTTTACCGGATAGATATTCATTAGGGCATGCTTGATGAGGATCTGGTCGTGATCAGACAATGTCATGGGTAGGAATATTATATTAATATGAAAATATTATTATTATTATTATATTCTATTATTATGAAAAGCCCGACCAGGCATTGTTCGGGCGATGTCAAGATCAGCCCTATTATGGGAAGCTTGGTTAGGCCCTGATTGGGCAATTTTACGTCTTGGGGCTAATCTAGTGTAATTCAGAGTCCTCGTATTAGGTGTGAGATCTGGAAAGCCTGAAAACAAAGTCATGATCAGGCCCATATCTGACACAATGTCATAATTCGATTGAAGACGCTATAAAAAGTGCCCTAACAGTCAGGCAACCCGATAGCGCCCCAACGAGGGCCTAGCCAGAATCTCTAACCACGTTATTTCGAAGTCATCGTCCTCATTGTCCTGTTCATAGCACAATTCTTGCGGTAACGACCACTCAAGAAATTTTCAATTTAGCAGCCGACACAAAAAATTCGCAGCGATCAGCACCGACGTTTGTGCCAATGCAGTCTCTTCTACGTTCCTACCGAAGAGAGTGATCGGAACCCTTGCCAAAATACGAAGGGTAGTTGCGGAGACCTACTTCTCGACTCTCGTCAGCGGGAATCGATAAATCCAAACCGATAAATTTCGACCCTCAAGCTCACTCTCGGTTTTTCGTCTCTCCTTCTCTCGCGGTCAATTTTTATGGTTCGAGTCCAAGTGGCCGTGAAGAGAATTGGGTGGTGTGCGCGAAAGCACAGACTCGTAATGAGATTGGATTTGGTCGTGCGAGCAGACGGTTAGGTAACGAAAAAGGGTGCACTTTCCTGTAAGAAACTCGGGATTTTAGATGTGCGCATTGGCAACCCTTGTAACGAACTGTGCGACGAAGAACGACGTAAGACGTAAGACATGGTGGCGAAGGGATTGCAGAATAGAGTGTCGAAGATCGATCGAAGCAGTGATACAGACAGGGATTGAACGGGTTTCAGAACATATGTATAGTAGTATCATTTGTTCAATTCTGTTTCCTCTTAGGTTTCCCCTACTTTCTTTGACGTAATATAATCTCCCCGGTTTTTCTTAATACCGGCGGAGTGCCTAGTTGCATCCTCCCGTCTCAAATATAGTTTACCTTCGAGATCAAACATTTTTGCT
The DNA here is from genome assembly GCA_964016905.1 of Perithous albicinctus. NCBI lineage: Eukaryota > Metazoa > Arthropoda > Insecta > Hymenoptera > Ichneumonidae > Perithous > Perithous albicinctus. The sequence continues at coordinate 11,704,213 of OZ024690.1, read as the reverse complement.
TCTCTATAGGGAAAAATGAAATATAAAAAGGTTACACAGTAGAACTTTGCACATTGCTTCCTTATTTTTTTTTTGTTGATCCATCATACACAAAACCTCTTCCACCTTATTTTTAGTTTCCTCGTAGCTTTACGGATAGCGGGACAAAAAATTGACGAAACAATGTACAAAGTTCTACTTGGCAACTTTTTTTTTAGTATTTGAATAATGCATTAGTTGATTTTTGGCCGGACTATTGGTTAGAGTACAAATCCACTCACCTGTATGTTCCGCAAACACGAAAAAAAGCGAAATGAAAGGTTCTACGTTGTATCCTTGTTTTTAAAAAATTGTAAACTTAATTTTAGCAAAATTTTATGTTTCAAGAATTAATATGATTCCAAATTTTCTAATACTTATTGCTGCCATGTATTTTTATATAAATTGTAGGCAATAACGAGAACTTACTCCATAACTGGTGTGACAATGTTTTGTATTTATTGCTGAAGTCATGTACTATTTACGTGATTTATGTTTTTGCAAACTTCGACGATAATGAATGTAAGATTTCAGTTTACTACAAATATGGAATGCCTTCGTCGATATTCATCGAATTTTGTACCAAGTATTGCTGATAAATGAAATATACAGGGTGTTCCACTTTAATCTTCCACTTGATTTATCTCGAAAAAAACTACCCAGACCTAGATTTGAGTATAATAAAACTTTTAGGGTTCGAAGGGGAACGTTAATAAAAAAATGGTCCAACATTAAAAATGGCGGAGTTACGATGGCCGACATGTTTTTTTTTTAAATACACATGGGCGCGTGCTTGCGCTGACATAGTCAAAAATGGTCTTCTATCCTAACAAATGTACACTTTATCAAAAAAACGTTTCCTACAAAAGATTTTAATTTTGACATTATGAATCTTTTGGTACGTATATTTCATGATTCCATTTTATAAAAACATGTCAGCGGTCGCAGCTCCGCCATTTTGAATGTTAGACCAATTTTTTTTAACGTTCCCCTTCGAGCCCTAAAGATATTGCCCTAAAGTATTTTTCGAGATAAATCAAGTAGAAGATTAAAATGGGACACCCAGTATAGGCAAACATATCTTTTTTAATCCAATGGTTACAAAATTGGATTTAGTCCCAATCGCAATGTTTAAGCTAATGAATATCTAATTGCAGCATAAAGTATTCACAGAACACTCGAAATTCGTTTATATGACGATACAACCTGATGAAAATGGGGCTAATGTGAGTTTGCTGCGGTAAGAGCGTCTTGGAGCATCTCATAGGTCGGTATGGTATAGAGGTAAATATACTTGTCTCGTGACGCTACCGCATTTCTTGATAATATACCGTCCCATTTTCCTCTATAAGTATCCAAATCCTCTCCCTCAGTATCGCTTGGAAAAACAGACCATCCAATAAAATTTCCTGAAGACACGATGATTCGCGTGACGCATTAAAAACGTCTGCAGCGATTTCTTCCCGTCCGTACGAATAAGCATATCTCCCGACGAAACCCTAGGAACCGAGATCAAATATATATATATATATATATATATATATTCGTTCTAGACTTGCTTATATGCAACGCATTTCACTCGTGAACTGTTAGAGAAGAAGATTTGCAGGCTTTGGAGAGCCGGTCTTGTGCCGCGACAACGGAAAAGGCGGAACGCATGCGGCCACCGTTGAATCGTGTTTGAAATAGCACATCTTGCTCTTCGTGTCTTCATCACGTCGCAGCAAAACGTGGCCCACTCTGAAATGTTGCACATCTCATATCTTCTCTTGCTTTAGCTTTCTTGATCTCTCACTCTTCTATATTCCGCATACGCTACAGGTTTCATCCGGCTAAAAAGCATGAGCTCAGTCGTACATTAGTCGGTGAACGAACACGAAAGGACTTATCAAAGAGGATCGAGAGCAAACGAGAGTCACCCTCTTGACAGTCGTATCCCCTTTTGGCCATCATCAGAGTCCGCGAACCAGAGACCAAATACTCGACCAATATGACTATATTACGCAGAAGATTTCGTCTTTTTTCACTTCTTGTCGCTTTACCTTGGCTGTCTCAAAGTACGAATAGAGTCAAGAGACTACGACAGTCCTTTGGTCCTGCTTTTGCCAACGTAGTCTCTGCTGCGTCACAACGAATCTCACTTCGAAGAGCACACGATTATCGTAGTCGTTCGTCTCTTCCCACATGACCGAGTATCTTCAATCCGTGACGATCCTTTGAGCCAGAGCTACGAATCGCTTCAACTATTTCGCAAAATACGAGACATGTGACAGCCCACGAAACCTATATGAACATAAACTTGTGTAGTTGATGTGCGGTGTATACTTAGGATTAGTTTTTTTTTGTGGGTTTGTGGATATTGATAGTAGCAGTGGTGGCGCCATCTAATCTGGATGTTGATATCGTAATTGCGATCAATGTGAACCACCACAAAAATGACAAGTAGGAACTTTTATGTAACCAATTTGTATTTTTAATTTTGGTCCAACGAATTGAACTTTAAGATGTTGGAAGTGAGTTTATTTTTTCTTCTAATGTCGCACTTAAGTTATTGTCATAATCTTGATGTGAACATTTACCTAACAGTCTGCCAGAATGTCATTTCATATCAAGAAACATTCCATATCATGGAATGTTTAATTTATATATGAGACTGTATAACATCACGAACAAATTGATCATATTATTTATGTCGAAATCATGTTTGCAATTGAAGGTGGAATTTTTAAATTGTAAAATTTAAAAATTCCTTTGATAACATCAATACAGAAAAATATTAAGGAAATTTAAGCGGGTCAGGTTTCATCCTGTATGAATTGCCATGGAATGCCATATGTATAGAAGCTTCTGTTCACGACGATTATAATTCACTCAACAATTATATTATTCATCAATTATGTTACATCTCGTTTTTGTTTTCCTTTGCTATTCCGTTCACGTCCTCGATTTGTGAATACCACGGGCAATTTAACAAGAGATAGCACAAAGCGGTGTGTTTCGTCTCAACAACGAAGACGAGCGGACAATCTCTTTGACTGACATCAAACGGATTCTAGTGGCACAAGTACATTCTAGTGGTGAATTTGTTTTTCCATTCAACCTCGACGAACGATATGCAGATAGAGTCTCGTTTAGTATCTATATTCTCTTCCAACAGTCGCGAACGTTGATTTCACCTTACAATTATAATTACTGCGTTCACAAAGTCGCTTCTCTCTTCACCCTAACTCTCATCTTTGGATTCAACTGGATCTCTTCGCCTCCTCGAACGGAATTCGAACGGGCAATTTGTCGTTTCCGTCGAGGGCGAACGCGCGTCCCACAAAGCATGCGTACATTCACCAACAGTCTTTCACGAAACTTGGAACGAGTCCAGAAGATGTGCATCTACTCCCAACAGTGTCATCGACCATTTCTTCTTTTCGATCCTACGCAGCTCGTTGCTACATTACATTTCACACTCCAACGAAAATACGTTGATCTTTCACACTCCCCATTATTATCATTATTATCTTCGTTGTATAGTCATTGTTTTTTGTCATTATCCCCCCAACTGACAGAATGTATCGTTATTGCGGTCGTGGTATGTACTACAATCCGTGTACCCTTTCTTCCCCGGTCAAAGGTCTTCAGTTTCGTTGCGCAGCCAATTTGCTTCAGCATATTCGCCTCCGCTGGGACCAACAAAGCAACACGCACCACGAACCGCGGAACCAATTTACTTTGGAGCGAATCAAAAATATCCTCTTTCCATGTTTCTTTTTTTTATTTCTTGTTAATAAAGGAAGCTTTGTAATTGTGAGGTAAATTTCAAGTTATTGCTTTTGCATAGAGTAAGCTTTGCGTTAGTAATATTTGTTTGGTAGTAGCGACATGTCTAAAATACGTGCGTGTGCGTGTACGTGTTTTAGGTATTTTACGTCTTAAACTCAATAACAATTTATAGAACTTTGTATATTCAAATTTCTGATCACCCACATTGCGTTAAACTTCTGTTTGTACAATTATTTCTAAAGAAGGCTTTGCAAATTGCTCTTCCATTATATTTTCCGTTTTTCACACTACTTCTTTTACGCGGAAACAACAATTTGATCTACATAGATAAGTTTGCAGAAAATGTGAAATAATGAGAAAGCGACTTTTTATATAAGTCGAATAGAAGACCTTCGTATTTTCTTCCATTTTAAATGTAATATCTTACCAAGAGAAACCATTAGGCGACCGCAGAGGCCATCGTTCTCCGTATAACCGAGTGACGAGAGTCCCGTCGTTGAAACGCTGAAGCAAGAAGAAGCTGAAGAAGAAATTTTAACGCGCCTTTGCGAATCTCATCCGAGAGTGACGAAAGAGAGAAGCAAAGGGAAAAGTAAAATTTAAAGAAAAAAATAAAAGAACGTGAATGCGTACGAGTGAAAGAGAGACCGATGGGCTCCTGTTTGTCAAGGGACATCAAGGCGGCGGCCACAGTTTGTCAAGGGGATTACCCTCCAGCCTCGGCGCTCTCGTCGACGCGAAATATTAAAATTCCGGGACGTCTTCGCCCTTCACACCGGGCAGCATGTCACATACAGCAGCATATACTATAGTATGGAATATTCGCTATATATAACAACTTTGGACTATACTTCGAGGGTCGCGCGAAAACGCGACAAGTAACGCTCTCATCTTCTCGCATATTGCCTCATACCAGTGACGTTTGTTTGCCGAGATTCTCGACGGATAAACCCGAAAGCGAAAGAACAAACATGATGGGCCAAAGCAAGCGAAAATCCACGGTTGCTTGATGGTAGCGTCAAGCGAATCCCTCGCGGCCACCTAAAACCAAAAGTTGTATATATACATATATCAGCAACGAATATCCGCTGTGTTAGATCGGTTGTGAAATATGTTTAAATGATTGACACAGGCAAAAAACCTGAGGGGATATCTGTCTGCATAATAAATCCCCACAGGCAAACAAACTCTTTCAAATTATTATGTAGAGGTTTTAAAAATAATCTTTTGTCTCGAGAGTAATATTCACGTGGTACAATCGTAAGAGTAAAGCTCGCGGCTGAATCTATTAAGCCTTTAGCAAGACTATATGGAACTATTTGGAACCGATCATAACGGGCAGGCAATATTACGAGATTCAAGAGATATTTTTCCCGAGCCAGAAAATTACCAGTATTTGCATGTCAGAATATGATGCTTAACTCACAATTAGAAGGGAGATGTGCTGTTTTTTTCGAATTAAAATGATCGGTTTGGTATTTGTAGAAAATAAGGATTTCCAGTATTACATTTTTCGATCCAGTCAACTTATAAATATGATGAAAAATCTATTACTTGAGGACTGGAATGAAGATTTTTTTACTCGATATCAGGATCTATTAGGTCAACTAGTTTTCTTGTAAACCTGTTTTGAGCTTTTTCCATTCTAAGACGAAATTAGAATAATCCACTATATATTATACTATATGACATTTGACTTGAAAACAACACCTTGCATAGGTCAAGTAAAACAGATACTATAAAAAAAGTGTAATCCTCAAGAGTGAAATCGCCAAAAAAAAAGTATACAGCGTTTTTAAGTTCGGCACTAGCTTTGACATGGAACCACAAATAAAATGATATCTGCTTAACCGATGTACAATTTTGTTGCGAAGAAAATTAGACGTCATAGAATATGAATCTTGGAAATTGAGCAGTTTGTTCTGAATAACACGCGAAATTGAAAAATCCCAAGACTGGTTTAGATACGAGGGAACTGGTTAACCTAATCGCTTCTGACACCAATAGAAAATTCTACCTACCAGTGGTCAAATGATAGATTTTTAAATATATTTATTCCACACCCGACCGAAATGGCCACCTTTTGCCCCTGAAAATCGGGCCAAACGTAGCATATTATACCCGCAAATCGCATTTGCGGGGAAAAAATTATAAAATTTTTTTTTTTTAATTATTAAATTTTTTGTTACAATACGATTCATTTTGTAATAAATACAGAATCAAAAAGTAACCACGATCGAGAGTGAAATAAAATACAAACAAAAAAATAAACCCACTCGCGGGAAAAATCTGCTACTTTCGCCCCTTGTTGCATAACGTACTATTATCAGTTGAATGAAAAAAAGTCAAAAATTCTTGGCTGTTTCGCTGACCACATCCCATTAATTACATCTTGGAAATCAGCACAAAACATGTAATTTCGGTATTCTCTGACTAAGTCTCAGATTTCCCATTCAATGTATTATTTTGTTCTTTTCCGAGTTACAAGCCTTTTTAATTTTCCGTTTCGAAAATACTTTTTTTTATTCCAGGTTAATCGGAATAACAAAAAGAGTTCTTGTAAGTGATATTTCGTTACTAACACCCAGTGATTTATTTCGAGGCAGTAAAAGAATTAATGACAAGAAAAATAAACGCGAATTGCGTGCGGACATTCGTTGGCCGTGTTTGGCGTCGTTAAAGTTACACTGAAATGAGGAATAAGCACGGGTTTTATTGTATACAGTAATACTGTAGCTAAAGCTTCGCTTATGGTTTCCACACGTGACTCAAGACGAGTGCCGTTCTTGACATCGTCGTCGTCGCAGTCTCTTCGTTACAACGACCATGGCGTAAATCACTGGAAGAGAGGTCCATCACGTTGGGACACGTGTCACTTTGCCTACATAATAGTTCATCGTTGATTCGTTTGGGTCCCAGGAACGAAGCCAAACGACGCTCCAGTCAACGTTCACGAATACATTTTGTTCGCGCGCGTTCTTTGCTCGTTCGTGTCTGAAAAAAACGATTCACGAACACTATAGTTGCGTTATACGCCATTTACACCGCTCGCACACCTCCTCGCGGTAAATTTATCTGACGTTTAACGTTCCCATATAACCAACTGTCATATAAATTGACCCTGAGCTTCGTGGTTTGTGCTAGCAAGCCCTTTTTCTTCCCTTCCACTATAAAGTTTCTCTTTAATTCTTTCTTGGACTTCCTCTGCCTCTCCCCATTTACCATTGTCTCTCGTTCCACCGAAACTGCCTGGCATCATAGCCACTACGATCTCTTCTCACTGAGGAATAATAAAAGTGATACATAAAACATGACCTCAGCAAGTCCTACCTACCTCTCTCACTCCGTTGAGAAGTTTCATGAGCCCATTTGATGCGGAAAAACCTACCGATACGATTGAATAGGTACTTTTACCTTGAATTGATAACCCGACGCGGCTCGTTCGTTAGCAAAATTCACGATATGGATATACGACAGCAACCCACTTCTCGAAAAAATTTCCATCGTACGAAATGGGAAATTACACTACACACCGTAAATGCATTAGTACGACTTCATTCTCCACAATGAAACTGCGATTCAAATATGAAGTGGATTCTATCCCACCGATTCTATATACACCGTTTTGCGATCCACGTCGATAGCTTACACTTCAATTTCTACACAATACACATCCTGAACGTCCATGGAAGCTGACTCAGGAGAATTTCAATCCGAAAGATTTTAAAAAGCTGTCAATTGAAAGCTGAATTTCTTTTAAAATTTCGTATATTATTTTATAACATAACGAACTGGTTCATCCCAGGCCGATATTTGTATAAGTACCCGACCTATGAGACTATTCTTCTATTGACTATTATTCTATGCCTCTTTAATAGACTTCGGTAGGCTCAATTTTATAAGACCCCCCCCCCCCAGACCTGTGATTGATTGGGGTGTCTGTGAGTATCTGTGAATGTTCGGTATTGTATGTGAGTGTCTGTCAATGTCTGCGATTATCTGTTAGTGTCTGTGATTGTCTATGAATGGCTGACGAGTATCGGTGATTGTCTGTGTGAGTGTCTAGGGGAACTATGAGTGTCTACGAGTGTCTGTGAGTATGTGTGAGTGCCGTGAGTGACTGCGTGTATCTGTGAGTGTCTGTGAATGTCTATGAGTGTCTGTGAGTATCTGTGAGTGTCTACGAGTGTCTGTCAGTGTTTAAGATAATACATCGCCCTATATTACATTATGGAGTAATTGTTTCATTAAACAGTACATTCACTTTGTAAAGTTGTTATTCCTTGTGGCTGGACACGTTTGTGTAACTTTTTTAAAACAACGGTGATGTAAATTAAAAGTGTCTAATATTTTCTTGTATTATTTATATAACAAATATATTTATATACATAAAGAAAAATATTTGCAAAGATTACCAATGAACGGCGTTGCCAATGGTTTTACAAACATTTTGGTAACTTTAACCAGTGATGGATAATCGCATCCAATCATATTTTGTTTCATGAAGACATGTCTTTTTATTCATAATATCTCAATTAACCCACGGCTTCATCTATGTAATTAAACCGTGCCTCTATCCTAGATAGATAACAAAATGACGTAGTCGATATAGTCAAGGTGTACTATCTGGAACTTTTATATTTTATAATTCTCGTGAATATTCGAAAAATAGAGGCACCTACAATTACAGTGTATATTCAATAATTATACCTTTATACGGGAACTATGAAATACAGACGTTCCCTCGGGGAAATATACCATACAGTTGAATTTACCATACGATTTCTCAGTGTACACAAACGGTATTTCTAATTGCAGAGTAGCGGATATTCCACCGTACACACTGAAACATTCTATCGCACTCCCAATGCAACCATTTTCGCAACTTTGCATCTCTGTGTTTTAATCGTAATTATACATGCGTGGGAATATCTGGAGAGATTCATAGTATTTGTGCTCTTACTAAACCTATTATTGTGTAATTAATTATTACGTGGAGATATCATCAGATCTTTGCGTCATAGGTATCACACCTCTAAATCCATATATCCTTTCATTAAATATCTATAATACGCCTATAGCATATTGTTTTAAATCTTGGCCATCGTGTCCTGTTGAAAAGCGACCTCGTAACCGTTCACGAGCGCTCGAGTAGCAAAGATTATTGGGATTCCTGTGGTAAAGTCGCGAGAGTTGTGTGGGTATCATACACGATGATCGACTGTTAAAGTTGTGACTGCTGTATGCATTCACTTCGCTTCTTCACCTTGAATAACGCCGTGGGCGAACTAACTCGACGAACTCGAATGAGCGAGTTCGTCTTTTCTTGAGATCTTGAGCGCATATGCAGGCGCTCGAGTATAACGTATTTGATATTTATTAGCTCGAGGCGCGAGCTCGCTTCGTTGAGTTACGTTTTGCTAGAAAGACTTTTATGCGCTGCCGCGGGTTGCACCTATCGCACTTTGCCGCTTGTAGTACTCGATATCATAGGTTTCTATAACTATAGTAATTCTCAAAGACGTGTGGTATAGTCGAGATTCAAAGACTTCAGTGCCGTTTCTTCCCTCACTCGCCGTTTCTTGCTCACCCTTGGAGTTAATTGACTAGACGCGCTTCTCTGGCCCTTGACACACACCGATTTGAACGTACATTATGCGTGTACAGTCGTATGCTCTACTGAAATAAGGATTTATATTCACCCATCGAAAAGGCTATTTTGCTATAGAAGAAAACTCTGTTTCATGAAAAACGGGGTTTGTCGAGATTCTAATGTCAGTGTACTTAAAATGGTCTAAACCATGCTCATGCGCGTGTGAGTGTGTGCGTGAATACAAAAATAAAAAAACGATATTTAACTCTTAATAAAATATAAGATTAAAAAGTCTGAAATAATTTGTACATGTTCTAGACAATCTATACCGCACCCAAAAAAATGTTGAACGATAATTATCATCAACATCCACAATCGTATGAACAGTTCTATGACAATTTCCAATTGTGCCAATTTACTTTTAATGAAATTGAATTCAATTACGAATAAAAATATTTAACTATTTTTTTTTTTTTTTCAATAATAATAATTTAATTAAAGAATGTTTGAATAATGTCCAGTCGACTTCCTACGCAGTATGTCAGCGTTATTTTCCATCGCAGAGTCATACTAAAAGCAGCGCGTGCAGTTTCTGTAACTGCGATAAGTTACATAGCTGGAAGTCTGGCTGACGCTTGGTAGTACCCTGCTTGATATTTCGCCCCCCGCATTAGATATCAATATCGCGGTGAGTTCGCAAATGGCTCACGCACGCGAACCATGACTTTTCACTGGACTTCGTGGTAACGTTTGGTATGTGCTTACCACTATACATGTATGGATTCCATCTGTAACAAAACGAATAGCTGAGACCGCAGCAAAGCACGGGCACGCAACTCCCGCGAGACCCGTCGATCGTGGATATGTGGGTCGAGCCTTATCCTTCTTCTTGGTCGTCGTCAGCGTGGTCGAACATGCGGAGAAGTGTGACCGCAGGGTGACGCGAGATCCAGACTATTCAATACTGTAGTTTGGTATAACACTTGGATATACAACATCGGTACGATACTACGTATAATATTACCATACACATTCGCTTCCGAGAACACTTGGATACAATTTTCATTGACAGCATCTCTGAGCACGTACGGTGTTAAAAAAACATCAAGAAAAAATGAAAAATAAGTGCATATCTGCAATCCACCGTCCCAATTTTTTTTTCAAATTATTTTCGCAAATTGGACATGTTCATAAATATTAGGGAAAGAGAAGTTATTGAAAAATCTAATCAACGTTTGGAGTTTGGACCAAAAACATCTTTCGAAATTGATGAAATTAGTGAAATCAATGAATTTAATGAAATTAATATTCGAAAAATTCGAAGATTTCTTGAATATTCGAAAACTTCGAACTATTCAAAATATTCAACATTTTCGAAATATTCGAATAATTCAAAATATTCACGAATACTGGGCCCATATTGTATTTTATGCCGCCTGTCTAAATTTCCCCACGGGAAGTATCTTTGTCTATCAGCTGTGTAGTTTAACAAAAGATGCAATGGCGTCCTCACACCGAAGTTGGAAAAAAAAAAGAAAAAAAAACGTTACATAGAACGTTTTATATATACCACATGATAGTGTCAGTTAACTTTTTGAAGAACTTTAACATAGTACTCATCGCTTAAAAGTTACAACTTATCCTATCGTTAGAATTAGCGGCTATGATACAACATTTTCCATGTAAAAGTTAGTACGTACACGAGTTGTCAACTTAACGAATAAAAAAAGTATCGCATAGCATCGATGACAGCCCCAAGCGAGAAAACTCGTCGACCATATCGTTATATTTTATGTAGTTACGAGCGAGTAACTGTTACCTATATCTATATAGACGTTACGTACCGCTTGTTCAACGCTTGCGCTTCACCGATATTCCAGAAACTAACGGCCGGTCAGTGGCGAATCCCCCGAGGCGTAAGGGCTCCCGAGCGTGATATTCGAGCTGCGCCTGTCGATACGTCGACGCTTTTCAGTCTCTTCCAATTAATTCGCGAGCTGCTTGCTCCCGTCTATCCAGAATCCAAACGTATTGGCATATCTCGCATTTTCCCTCTCTCCCTCCCTGCAAAATACTGTTTTATCTTTCACGCTCTTAACTGGAGTTTCAGATAAGTGACTGCGATGCTTTTTATTCGACATATCCTCTCACTCAACGCCAACAACTCGATTTCTTTATTCGTAACGCGTGCCCGCCGTGTTCCAGAATGTCGGATAACCGCGTTACTGTCGCATACCGACTATTACGACCGGCTGCGCATATCGCCAGCGGTAGTAATACTTTGTTATAGGCTGTAGAAAAATCTGTTATAATTACATTCCTGTTCCCGCATAGAAAACTGTTTTCGTGAAAACCGTTTCTTTTTTTTGAGATTTTAATGATCAACATTTTCTAAAACATTTGGAAGTTGGACAGCGCACACGCACACGCACACGCACACGCACACGAGTATACCGACATGAACATTTTGGATAGAAATACATTTTCTGTAAGCAGAGCTTCATTTATGAGGAATCACGAACCTAAAATAATTAGTACATATTCTAGATTTCCTAACCCACTCTCATATCAATTATAAACTTTGTTTATGAAATTTAAAAACATGGGTGGCCCACTTCGTCACAAGAATGCATCGAGCTCAACGATTATGCTAGTACAAGTATATATATAATTGACTCTAAACGACGGAGAGCTCAACTAACGACATAGTTGCTCCTTGCGGAGTTTGCGTGGTCTGCATTGTTCGATATCGAACGCGATGCACTCGCACAGAATATTCATATGATGCACGAACGTGCTGTATACAATTACCAGCACAAATTATTGAAGTATACAGCGCAAAATTCCGATCTCATGCTTAGTTTTATTGCTCGATTATTCGATAATATACGAGAGCAATGACGAATGTCTCGAGCAACTATAAATGTAGTGCGAGATGAGAAGCGCCAATAGACGAGGCTTTTAAAAGTCGATATAATAAGAGGAGGAGTGCAAGTATTGCTGCCCACAAGAGTGATGACAAAGAATGAGAACGATGGAACTGGTGAGACTATAGTCGTAACGTACTGTCGGCGCGAGATGCCTTGTCGAATCGGTGGCAAGACGCATCGTTTGGATTAATGAATATATGCGCGTGAACCCTGACCTCTCTCAACTACGGTTAATCGCGTCTTTATCGGTTGGACCGATAAACGGCTTCATCAGTGATGTTCGGACGGGATGCTCCAGTCGGCGTCTTCTGGCTTCACGCACGGTCATTCTTCTGACACTCTGAAAGTATTAGTCATTCCAATGATTTATTGTGCAATGTATTCATATACACATATATACGTACAGAGTGTACGCATTTGAATCAGAGTGACGTCTTATTTGTATATGAGGTATTTCTGGCCAAATCGGTAAAAGCTTGATTGTGCCCATATTCAATTTGTCCGATTATTTTTTATTTTATTGTAACTGTTAAAAAATCCCCTCTGAATTTATTTTAGTTTTTTTTTACTAGGCAATATTTTATCATGAATTTATTAGAATAATTTTAATATCTGAAAAACTGATCATAAACCCTGTAGCAGATAAGAATGTTTTAAGTCCAGAGTGGACCGGCGCCCATTTCTATTTTTTTCGAGTGTTTTTCGTTAACAATCATTGAAAAAAATGGAAAAGCAGAAGTCAGACCACTGTGGAATGTTAGCTCAAAATTTTGATTTTGTACGTAACACAGCATTTTCAAGAATTTTTGCAGATTTGTAAATTAAGCGTAAAAATGTCAAATTTAAAAAAATACAAAATAATGAGTAAGCAATTTGCAAAGTTCTCCTTTGCAGGCTTCTTTTCTTAGAGGAAATCTCTATCATCGTTGGTAACTGTAGAAAAAACAACCTGCAAAATTCGGCGAAGAATCGTCGACATTCCACAGTCACTGCTAAAAGATTATCTAAGTCCAAGACACACGCTTCCGCCGCGTCGAAAGATACGGCAAAGTGCAAATCAGTCGACGGAACCAGAGAGAGGGACGAAAGAACGTAACATAAGACTGAACTCGAATGAGAAAGGACAAAAAAGAAACGACGCCTCGATTTATCGGACTGACGGCGAGCGAATGGCGAATGTCAACGTGCATACGCAACCGCATCCGCATCTCGTATATAGGCACGAAGCGTATAATTAATAACCCGTTTAATCAGACCCATCCACGTCTTCGTGGACATTCGCCGGAAAAACGTCGTCCGACGGTCCTAAAAACAAGCTGATTTACGGCAAGAGCTGGGTTAGGGTGCAGTGCACCATAGTGTGTATGCTGAAATAGTAGGCTGAGCTCGCACACCAGGACGCGAAATAAAATCATGCTGGGCATGACGAAGCGCGGGCGGTGCAAACGAGAGAAGAAGATGAGAGAATGATGGCAAGCGCAAATAATAAGAAAGAGGCTGAAAGAAGAGGGCAGCGCGAGAGATCGAAACTAAATGAAGAAAAAGGGACGAGCGATAAATCGGACGCCTTCGACTGCTGGTCACCGCGGTATATTCTATACGGCTAATGGAACTCATATTACACTACGTCAAATGTACTACAGGACTTGCACGTATTTATAACGTGTACCGATATATGCCGTATCTTGCATGTCTCACGTAGTGATCGATCTTGATCAGTGAGTAATTTATTAACGTCTTCTATCCCGAATCGCATTTACCCTTGAAAGAAAAAGATAAATTATTGTATGAGCAGAAGTCAATTAATTAGTATTTTTCAAAGCGCATTTTTAGAAGCGGAGGCGAGGGAACAATTTAAAATCTTGAAAATGGTATTCAGTTGGTAAATGTTCTTGGACACGCTGACGCGTCGAAACGCCAGATCCGAAATGTCTATCGACAATATTATTTACGACAGAACATCAAATGACAAAATATGACGAAATATTTATGAAATAATTAAATATCAAAATGACAAAATGTCTGCGACGAAACATCAAAGAGACAAATATTTGCGAATAAGTACCTATAAAATAGTAAAATATTGAAAGCGATATGTATGCACAATGAGCTGCGGAGGTCCACGGGGTCGAAGTCCCCCGGTGGATTTTGTAATGCAAAATGGTGTAAAACGGAGTTTTGTATTATATTGTATTACTTCAATTATTTATCGATTTGTTGTTTATTTAATGAACATTCCATGTCCGTGATTTTTTAAACATTTTCCGGATTATCCGTTTGATTTTGCCGCCTGGCAAAAAAATCTTCGTTTGATGAGTCGATAGTAAATGCTTAAAAAAAATTTTTTTAAATAACTAGCGACTACGTAAATAAGAGAAGTCTTTGAATATACGTTAATTTAACCTAACTCCCTTCCCTCGAGTTCAATCTTGTCTTCAGAATGACTTGCTAGCTTTCCAATATGTTCTCGCAAAATACACAATTGACAATAAATATTTGGAAATCATGTCACCACATGTTACACTGAGAAATAAACATATAAATGGCTGTACTGACCTGTAATGTCTCATACATAAACTCGGCTCCGTACCATGGATTTTTATCGTTAACATAACTATGGCTATATTTCGGATTTTACTATATAATTGCCTACCTCTCTATTTCAAAACATTATTTTTTCAATTTCAACAACTTTTCCATCCATCAGAAACTCGAGAATAAAATCCCAGCGCTAAATCTCCTATTGATGATCGCATAGTCAGATTTGGATAGGTATATTTGTATAAGGGTATTGTGCATAGAACGTCTCGTATTTCTAAATGTAGTATTTCACTCAAATTTGACGCAATGGAGTTCACGATGAGAATAAAACTCATGTATAGCACTATAGCAGGTATTATATACGCAAGTATAATAGTGGATTGGGGTAGTAACTGCCAATGGCAATTTTTATAATGGACGCAAAAAGAGGCACTCGAGTTGGCCTCCCCATTTCTATGTACAAAACTCGAGCCGTTGTACGGCTCAGAGTAGAGTGCAAGCGGCACGATGCAGCAGGTCTCCAACGTAAACGCTGGAATTTAATTCCTTGAAAAATACCTACCAACGTATCGCAAGCGGGTTCGGAAAACTCACGGGGAGTTTCCAGCATCCATGATATTCATGATACCGAACTAGTTGAGAACTATGTGTACTGCAATATCGATGCATGCAATAGTATGTGGGGCATTTCATACCAATTCGACCTGGGTGTGACCCTCGACTTCTCCCATCTGGTCCATGATATTTTATATCATTATACTGACACTAAAAGGCGCTCTAGTTTTTTTTACATTTTTTAAAATTTATTTGATGTACTCATGATTTTCTTAGAGAAAAATATCGAGGGTCGTAATTTAAAAATCTGAAAAAATTCTCAAAAATACTGTGTTAAGTATCAACATTTATGAGCTTAGACCCATAATGTCCAGACCTTCGCTTCCATTGTTATTAAAGGTCTTACTGGATAAAACGTTTGAAAAATTAGAAGCAAGAGTCTACTTTAACGGCCGTTGCTTTAACATTTCTATATGTAACAAAGAATTTGTGGAAATTTCTTCAGATTTTTTTCGAAGCGATCGCAATTCGACAAAAAAGAATTCTCACTTCGTTAAAATATTTTCATTGCACAAACTTATATATTGAAAAGTTAATGAAATCATTTATTAACTTGACCCAGATCTTCGTCCCATCAATTTAATAAGTATTTGTTATGATGATTTGGTTGTGTCTCCTAAAAAAATATAGCCACAAACATCATTGAAATAAAGAATTTTTTTATATCAAAGGATTTAGGATTACATTTTTTTTAAATTGTATCGCTTCAAAATAATGTGATAAAATTACCACAAATTGTTTGTTCAATATAAAAATATTCTTGCAACAGCCTATATGTTGTGTGCTCCCTTTTCGTTCTAATTTGTTACACCGTTTTTTACGCGAAAAGCTTTAAAAGTAATGGAAATCAAGGTCCAGATATTACAGGTCTAAGCTCGAAATTTGTGCTATTTTGCTATTTTACACATGTTATTTTACACAAGTTATGGAGAATTTAAAAAAAATTAAATCATGGCCCTCGATATGTAAAAAGATTAAAAAAACAAATTCGTCAAATAATTTTTTTTTCTATTAGAAAAGAAATTTGACAAATAAATGTTAAATTCTAATCAAAATCTGTGTGCCTTTTAGAGTTAGAACGACTATATAAAAAAATCGTGGACGTCAAGATCGTGTCGAGGTCAAGGGTCGAATTGCTATAGAATACCCCATTTACAAGTATAGAATCTAGAGATAGGTACTACTCTGTACTATACACAGTCGTTTGGGCTGAGCCTGGGGGTACTTTACGAAATTTAGATCGTCTGTTACATGCAAAACCAGAGGTCTTGGAAAACTTTGGTGGATACTTGAGTCGACTTGCTAACCACCTCAAAGTTTCTTCGAATTTTCTATGCATTACCCCAGTGGTTATGTAGGTATTTTCCATCCTGATCAACTTTTATTCCCTTAGAACTGTTTCGGCCGCGAATTAATTTCAAGTTATTCGAAGGGATTTTGAGGATCTCGGTCCAAAAATTCTGGGGCGGGGGGAGGGGCAACATGGCGACGGGGAGGTTTAGTGGCAACCAGTACAAAAAATGGAATATTAAAATAGTATTTCTAAAGCATTAAGAGTCGAACTATGCGAAGTCTGTTGTGTTGGACTGAAAGGTATATAATAATACTTCGGAAATTTCAATAAGGTTAAAAAACATATTTTTTCGGAAAATTGATAGAAATCGTTTCGTATTTGAAAAAATTGCGATTTACAAAGAATTTGTTTTTGTTCCTTACAAAGACGTTGATGCTATATCTTCGGATTTTTCTCTCGTCTGAAAGTATTCAAATGCTAATGGAATCACACTTTTTGTATTTATTAGAATTAACAAAATTGTGATTAAAAGCTACAATTTTTGACGATTTCAAGGTGGTTTATACGAAATTTGCATTTTTTTGTTGTATAAACAAAACAAAACAAAAACTTAAAGTGACTTCTTTTCTTCTTTTTTTCGAATTTTAAACATTGCATGACAGCATGTTTTTTTTCAATATTGGCTTTTTCAACCCATTTTTTTATTGCAAAGAACAAAAATCTCAATGACGAGTCTGAACACAACGAAGTCTTGTTTAATCGCCCAAGTGTAGATTGAGGTCCAATATACCTAGATGTTTCTTCATACTTTGTAAGTACCATCAGCGCATCGAAGAAAATGTTTTCACTTTCGAATCTCTATCCACTTCGTAAGAAAAATCGGATGCTATACAAGATTCATTGTGCTGTAACAGTAGCAAATCATCAAAGCGAACAAATTTTTCTTGCTGCCACTGCTGCCTCAGCAATTTTACGGCCACTTCCCGCGTGCGGGTATTCAATTGTGTAGCTATACGTATATACGTCATTTGTAGCAACACAGTTATAATATAAGGTACACGTATAAGTCGCGGTGTTAGCGTGTGCCCGAGATTTTTTAGCACAAAGGGCCCGGTGTTACGGCGTACCATTGTGTGATTCGAACTCATTTTCCATCCTTCTTTCACGTTTGCGAACTAACTCTCAGTGAATAATCCGGTTGTACCACGCGAAAGCCTGCCAAGAGAGCAATCCGACTAGTCGGCCAGTCATTGTGCAAGAGCATGGACGAAGGAGATAATAAAGGAAGGGACACAGAGGTAGCCAGAAAATGAGAGGTCCGGACATCAACTCTGTACCACGTGGGAGGCGAACAACGGTGAAGGAAGAAGGAAGATGAAGGAAAAAAGATGCACGCGACACGAGTACAGGATTGAGCATAGAGTTCCCACACAAGTGGAATGAGAGGAAGTGAGGCAAAGGGAGGAAGCTGCATGAAAGCCGGAATGAAGAAAATACGGTGTAAAAAAGCGTACAGGCCGAGTGAGCTGAGAAAAAAAGGGGGGCGGGGACGTATTGCTGGCAGCTGGTGGAACATGGTGGTACCTGGTCGGTGGACCGTGCTTCGATACGTGAAATGAACGAGATCACCTGTTGGTGGGCGTGCGAGAATTTGCCCGCAGGTATATATGTGAAAAGTGTATGTTCGCGTTGAAAATGGGCAATGGTTAATCTCCTGGGATTTTGGTACCTAAACGCTTTTCTGTATATGTCAGTGCCTTTACACAATTCTTTTATTCCCTTGATGAAAGCGTCACACACCAAGTTTTGACTATCACTGGCTGATTCCACTTTTTTCATTTCCTTGATTTTCACTTTTATTATCGTGGTTCGAGGTAATTTTAACAATTTGAAATTGAAACCTTCATTTGTACTGTAATTCGTAGCCTTCACATTTTATCTCTACAAACACAAATTTTCCTCATTTGTATTAGAATACTTATCAAAAAATCATAAATATAATTATAATTATCTGATTACTTGGGTCAAATTGAAAAAAGGTGGTGAGATACATTTTCGTATTTTATCATTTTGTTTCTAATATCTTGCTTCTATTATTAGATAACTTAACTGCTTTCTCAAACCCAAGACACAAAATGCATGATAGTTATATAAAATCTGGTTCCCGTTTCGTAGATTAAACTTCTATACATCTTTTCTACGCGAATTCTTCTCTAAAATGAGTCTTTAGCGGGCTTTTTCCAAGAGAATTGTTGACGATGATAAAGACTTGATTAAACATGTTACCACGATCTAGTTGATAAGACAAACCAGATAATAGGTAAACACAAGCACGCTCTTGGTTTTTTGACCAAGTACTTAGGCATATGATGCCTAATAAATAAATACTTGGTTAACATATGTTAACCAAGCATTTTTGGTGAGCTTACCAAGTATTCCGTGCTATCATTTTTAACCACGTTTTCGATTGATCCAACCTTTTTCTCAGTGCAATAATATATTGTTAATACAAATTTGAAATACAATGCAGTTTTTCCTGTAAATGCCTGGATATTGAAACTTGGAACATCTCACATAGCGCTCTTTATTAACTTCTGATGTGTTCACAAAATAACATTCCATATCATGTCCCCATAGTTACAGACCACCATGTCACGAACCAGAGAGATTATTATAAACCCACTGTGGTTAGCATTTTTTTATTTCTTTACATTTATCATTAAACTCGAAAGTTACATCGTGAAACACGAGAACGATTCCTGCCTGTTTCTCATTTCTCTTCTTTATTTTCACCATATACATCCTCGGCTGTCCCTCATTTGAGTCAACTCTCACGTGTGTATTATATACACCATAGTCTTCGGCGTTCCCTACGCGGCTCTCCACTTTCCATCGTCATCATCATCCTCTCGCAGGTCGTGGATACTTCTCATAAGTCGAATGCTTCTAGTGGGCAGGCGTGCAAACGACTCACGACCGCAACGACCGCAGACACTCAACGCAGTCGCGGGCACGGGCCTCTCTTATTGTATTCCGGTTTGACCAAGTTCTCATCTCGAGTCTAAGAGGGACCCGGCATCAACAGCAAGAGCGGCAGCTACCTCGCCGGCCACTCGACATCGTTCAAAGTGAATATTCCCGGAGTTCTTCGATGTGTGTGCTCTGAGGCTCGACTTCTCTTCTATTTTCCTCCATCCCATTTTTACCTTGTTTCTCTCTCTTCATAGCCCGTCTCAACTACTTGTGCCTTTTTTTATCCTCGTTCACGTAGAGAGCATGAACCTTCGAGTGGATGCGAAGAAAGACCTCTGTGGGACCTCGTTCTCGTCTATTAATCCGACCTTTTGTATGGGCTATCGATCACTCCCTCGGCGCACTGGGGGTTCCCTTCTTCTTGGTTGCTTGCGGTTCCATAGTATACTCGTAGTATTTTATATATATCGTACTGCTATATCTACATCGTCAGTCGCTTTGACCATCCCCCTCCAGCCAAACCGCATCATTCTCGTGTATATATACACCGAACTGTGTAGTATGTACATAACGTACTACGTCGTCGTGCGTCGATCCCTTCCTCCCCCATGGGTTCAGCCCTAACCCAGGTAACAGTAGTATAGTGACGTTATTCTATATGGACTCAGGTAATGGCCCCACGCTGTGCAACCGAAACGTTCAGAGCCTTGTTCTCGACCGTGGGAGGCACTCATCGACCAGTTATTAATTACATTAATTACTGACAGCGTGTACAACGGCCTTCTAGACAATGCGACCCAATGAAACGGAGATGGAGCAATTCAAAAATCTTCTGGCACATACCACATCATCGCGAAAGGGTGCGGAAAGGTAAAACGGAGAAAACGTTTGTTTTTCTTAAACTCCCGATCAAAAGAATCCGTTTTTTGACCGTTCAATATATACCATACAGTTACAAAGAAAAGGGATAGTAAAAACAAATCGAATGCGTTTGGAAGCCCTTTTACACCATTCATGATATTCCTGTTTATTTTCTATTAATTCTTTGGATCGGACTGAAATGGTATACTTCAAACGTATGATTAGATATTTATATATTGGCCCTGAGGGGTTCTGAGATGTTTCGAGGATGGTCGAATTGAGACTTTGAGCTAAAATGGTTTTACTTTGCAACTAGATCGCATCGCATCGTCTTACCTCCAGTTCGGTCGTGTTTCTTTGGTCGAACAATCGGGCAGCCGGTCAGGCGTGTGCGGAGGGTGCTCAGGGCAACTCAAGACAGCCCAATGGATAAAATGAAGACAGTCGTGTGCTTCACTGCGATCGACTGATTAGGACTGTTTTCTTCGTTCCCATGTTTTTTAAACCTACTGAAGATGTCTGGAGGAGTAGGCTTGCGCCATGAGGTCTTATGTGACCGTGCGGGTTGTCAATGTACATTTGTTGCACAATAATAAATTGTAATGACAAGAAATTCGTATTCTTTTTGCTTCCAAAAGGAAGCCGAAATAGATCAATATGCTTCCTCATATTATGATAGTTTTGTCATTAGAAAAGAATGAGGAAGCATTTTACACGATTCTACCTTGCAGGCCTTTTTATATGTGCTACTGGTGCACCACTTAATTGTCATTACTTTTAGGTATCTTGGACCCCTTACATTGTTATCGCAACCACATTTCTTTGGTTGAGCTATTACACTAATTTTTATTTTTACGATAGCAATAAAAAAATGTTAATGTAAATATTAAAATGGTTGCATAAATTAACAATTAATAGTTATCACTTTATGATTGCTAGTTTTACCATGATTTCTCTAAGTAGACCTTAAGGGAGACCCGAGGCTGCGGACATCTAGCCAGTGAGAGTTTCCTACATGTGTGCAGTTTAAGCGCGTGTAAGTGGTCGCACGTGCGTACCAACACACAGGACTTCTTGTATAGTACACATACATGCGCTAAATATACATGGATGTGGATTTAGACTGTACAAGGGTCCAGGTAATAGTGTGTTGGTGCTCAATTGTGAACGCCTGCTTGAACGCCGAGTAACTCGAGTACCCCGCAATCTCTGCCGGCCGCTGCGGGATGTATTTGTGCAACAGGCTTTATACTACAGTATATATAGAGTACCTATAGTTGTATACAATACTACAGAATGGAAGGAGAGACAGAGATGGGGATAAAAGCCGCGAGCCTTCGCTACTTACCTATGCAACCGGTGAATTCCCGTCGACGTTCCTATGCATTTCAATGTTTCGCAATGGCAACGCTGGGGGAGAGAGGGGCGAGGAGGGGGGCAACTCACACTCTCTCGTTATACCGGCGGCGAGCATCTCTTGTTGCCACAAACAGTGGGGCCCACTCCTATATTGGAAAATATGTGATGCTAGGGGGTGACTGAAGGGAATGAAGAAAAAATGTAATTTGTCGTGGATGTTTCAGAATTTCAGATGTTATACACATATATATATATATATACAAATTAGCTTTCCACCCATCTTTTTTTTTCTATGTTTCTTTAATCCCATCGATGACATTGCCGCAATATAGCGTAAAAGATTGTCCAGTCCTTGTGGTCATTGACCATATATGGCGTCACATCGTTTAGTTGATGATTGGATTACGCGATTAACATAAAAATTATTATCCCAACGTTTTTTGAACATGAATTCAAGGCAAAGTTTTTAAAACTACAAATTGCGGACCTAATATAGGGGACCGAAAAAATGAAAAATTCTGAACTTGTTTGATTCTTGCGACACTTGATGAAACGACTTTTTTTTAACGTTATAATTTAATTCGTCCCTAGATTTATTTAATAGCGATTTGAGGTCTGGTTTAATAGTTTACATGGAGTGCTTGTAGGTTTATGTAGGATCTGTGAAGAATGTATTTCATGCCTGGATTAAGCGGGAGATTTTCTGCACGCTAATTTAAATTTCGACTGTGGAACACCCCCTGTGAAGTTTCTGAGATAGATTTTTCGGTACGATTGGTAGAAAGTGTGAGTGCCTGACTATGTGTGTACCAGTTTTCGACGAGCTATCAAAGCGAGAAGACCCAGCTGGGGGTCAATATACTTTACTCTACTAAAATGCAATGGAAGGCTTCGACGTGCGTAAAACACGTACAGCGTGTAAATATTCTAGCTCTCGACCTCGAATCTCGACTCGGGACTTGAGGCCACCCCACGTGGTACACTCGAGCGCAAAGCTATATACATGGCAACCCCTGGGCTGCAATAACGTGTTTTTAACATGCGACTTAAATTCACCATATGGGACCTGGCTTTCCACTCATTGTGTCGCAATCACTTTTCTCATTCTATCTTGGACGATCTGTCGTTCATTCGATGGCGAATGAAACTCTCAACTCGGTATCGAGATATGAGGGGTTGAATGGTAGGGTAAAATCGGATAAATCGAATCACCTACTAACGAAATCCGTTACCATTTATTTATTTATTGGGTTTATTGGGTCGCGGAACACAAATCCCAGCTTGAAATTTTGAAATTCAAAATGGCGGAACAAAATGCAGAGAATCACTTGATTTGAATAAGTCTCGGTACTCGGCAGCTGTTGAGGAGACCGGATTACGAATCTGAAGTGAGAATTCAGAAATCATCCGAATCAAGTCATTATTTGCGTACTGTGATAGTAAATATAGAACAGCGTGGCTCACTCGTCACATTGGTGAAAGAATAGCCCGATTCAATAAATAGTTACCAAAAAAGGGTAATCTTTTTTCAGACTGACTCGATTCACCTGCAGAACCGATTCATCCGCTTATATCGGCTACCGCGTCAGCTTTTGTATCTCATTACATTGCAAGTTCAATTCCACCAGCTTTTTGAAATATTTAAAAAGAAGTTTCCTTCTCATTTTTCATTACATTGAATAACAACGTTAACAATAGATTCTCATGAATTCAAAGCTAAAAGCGTAAAATGAATGGAAGCTAGTGCAAAAGACCAAAAAAATATTCCCAATGCAATCTACAACATAAGCCAGAGAAATCCATTTAAAAAACTACTCGTGTCACTGCATATTATATGTCCATTTAGGAACAACTCTAATAGCAGTCCAATACACCGAAAGTTCAATACAATAAAAAAAGAGGAGGCGAAGTGAATAAAAACGTGAAAAGTAAATTCAAAGCGTTATAGCATGGATGAGAGGAACGCGCGAGATCCAATTTGAGCCCACCGGTATCACGTTTCCGGATGTATCTCGCCCTCTGTTGGTTGGCATATGCATGCAGAGCCAAAGAAATAAAGAGGCCAGGAGAGCGAGGGAATACAGTAGAACCGAGCTTGGTAATGCGATCAATTTATTTATTAAAACGTTCCGTACTTTTGTTGGGCTCACTGGTTCCCACGGGAAATACGAGTCCGTTAAAAGTACATGCTCGCGGTAGAACCTCCGGGAAGTGAGGGGACCGAACGAGCTGAGGTACGAGCTTGAGTTCAGCCATCCTGCTTACATCTTCCAGCAGCCCGCTTATCACTCAGATTGAGACCACTGTCCTTACTAACATTTTTTATAAAAAAAGACAAACCTTGCACATTGCTTCCTCATTGTTCTGGCCTGTCACAAACCCTTCTCTATGATAAAGTACGTTGTTTAGTTTTGGCTTCCTTATAAAGGGACCTTTATGTATGTCGGATCAAAATAATTAAGGTTCAACTTTGCAACAGTTTTAATAAAATTACGAAAACGCAATTTTCTATAAAATCTTAACTACTTTATCGACTTTGTCCAAATTCAATATCAAATACTGCTACACTGCATTTAAGTTTCATACATACATTTAGATCAGTTACTTGAATCGTTCCCGAGATATATTTTCAACAAAAATACCGAAAATTCAAATTTCTATAAAATGTGAACTATTTGATCGCTTTTGTCAAAATTTAGTATTAAACATTGACACACTCTATTTAAGTTTTATGCAAAATTTTATATCTTAGTTCCTTGAACCATTTTCGAGTTACAGAATTTTCAGAAAAATTACAAAAATGTGAATTTCTATAAAATTTAAATAACCTTATCGATTTCGCTTAGGTTGAATACCAAAAGATCCGATAAAATCAAAATGATTCAACCTAGTTTGGTAAAATGTATACCAAAAAATCATTTAAGTGTACTGTATGCGGCAGAAAAATTTAAGATGATTCGATTTAGTAGTTCCCGAGTTATGACAATATGGATTTTAGATTAATAGTTTTTGTAGTGTAGGCGGCCGTCAATTGTCAATAATGATGTCCAAAAATTTGCGACTACGACTCTGCTAGTTCCCGGCTGTCAGGGAGAAATAATTCTTAGTTCAATTTTTTACGTTTCGGTTCTGTTTGTGGATCCTTTTCAGAATGTATTTTCAAGCCTGTACATTATATATTAAAACTAGGGTTAGGCGCATCAGCGCCCGGGTCTTCTTCTGTCAGTTTTGACATTTGACATAAACAAAAGATTCGATATGTGAACTTGGCCCCGTATATCAGACGACATTGTCGACCAATCACCGGCCGAATAAATTGACAATAATACCGCGTTACTCACCAACTTTTTAGAATAAGAACAGTATAAGACGATGCAACATAGAGCTTTACACATTGCTTGCTCATGATCTTTGAATGTTTACAAAGCTACATCAATAAGCAAGTAACTTTATCTATTTTGAATACCTCGTAGAGCTTTGTAAACATTAAAAAATCATGACGAAGCAATGTGCAAAACTCTACTTTGCATACTTGTTTTAAATTAAAAAATAAATAAATGCCGTTTATATATCATATCTTGCTCTCTTTTTACACTTAAATTGATCTGGTTTCAGTTGACCTGAGTTAGAGGAAAATATTATTTTTTAATAAATTTAAAATGCCATAAAATCTAAACCCGTTTATCGATAATCATCAAATTTTGTACATAGCAATGCAGAGTATTATTTTTCGTCTGTAGAAAATTTGTGTTCATTTGGTGAGATATGGCGTGGGTTAGAGCAAATTTATTATATTTTGAAAGATTTATTCCAACTTCAATACCTCTCGTCTTTTTGACATAGCTTTATTTGTAAAAAATTATTTAACTCGATAGCTACAAATTTGCGGCAACTAGAACGCGAACAGATATTTTTCGTAAAATGCAAGTTTGATTAAAATTTTAAAGACGTTTAAATATTTCTTAACTGTGTTATTAGTAACAATGTGACGGTTATTTGAATTATGAGGTGAATCTGATTAGTGCTATCAATTTATGAGAATAACAATTTTAGTTATGAGCATAGATAGACAAGGCAACTGACCTATGTTTAGCCTTTAATATGTCGTTCTCTCTCCAAATAGGCTCAGCTAAGTTCTGCGACATATTTGGATCTTTTAGTTTCATTGAGTTAGCACAGCTAGTTTATTTAACTGCGCGTCCACAAGGAGAACTAATTGATATGAAATGGTATTATGAGGTAAATCTGATGTCGATAACTGACTGGCAATGTCGGCAGCAGTGTAATAGATTTATGTATATTTATAATCATGAGGTAAAAGAAAGAAATTATTTAATTTTTAGTTATGTGGATTCAGAGTGTTATTACCTTTTTTTATTTTTTCACATTAATCACTATTTTTGTTTAAGTTATAGAATTTTCAATAGAACCTCCCAGAGAGGTTCGAGAAAGAATGACATATTTTTTTTCACTTTTGGATATTGGAACGAGAATAACAAGGTACTGTATAAAGTCCAAAAATAATAGCAATGTAAGAGGTAGTGTCGTATTATCAACTTTCTGTGCCTTGTCTATACATATGTAATTTTTTTTCACCTCTTTCACCTCTTCGATTTATAATCTCAATCATTATTTATTATTTCACCACATCCTTTCAAACCCTAGCTACATAATTGAATTATACATAATACTTAGTTTTTCGATTCTGAGGTTTACAGTTTCTTCCTGTTTTTTAATTTGAATCATTTCGAGAATGAGTCGCTTTATTAAATTCTGTTGAATGTTTAGAATTTTAACCTCATCGAATTTGAAATCATGATTAAGGTCCATTACATTAGTGTCTAAAGCAGTATGTTGTGAATCTAAGTGCTCGAGACTATTTTTACTTTCTTGCGCGATTTCCTAACCATCATTTAACAAATCTTATAAGTAACACTATTGAAACACCTCGATCTCCCAAACATGTAATGTCAGGGTGTCGAGTGGTTTTTTACTCTCCATTTCCTTTCCGGAGTGCGTGAGAATCGTTGAGGAAATTCAACGGAAACTGGGCTTCATTTCTTTTTCATGCTCGAGTATCCTTTCTATAGTTATTACCAACTGGTATAACCATAGTATACAAGAAGGTCGCACCCCTAATGGCCAAGATGGAGTATGTTATATACAGCCACTCGAGAGATCCTCCTCCACCCTTCATCTTCACTCCGTGCTAAAAGCGCCTCACGCCCAAATGAATGTTCCTTCCTCTTCATCTTCCGCCGTCTGTATCATTGGTGGCAGACTCTCAGAAAAAAAGAATACTCTGTCCTTGCCAAACAGTGTCTTGTGTAGACGGCTGCACCAGCTCGGATGCTTTTCCCACACTATAGTTGTCGATGTAGTTCTTCTTATTCTTCATCCTCCTCCTCGTTCTCGAAATGCGAAGACCCTCACGGAGGTCCGCCGATTCTCTGAGCTGCCGAATGGAGACAGGGCTTCGCCATTAGCACAATCTAATCGCCGGGGCTCCCTTAATAACAGGTTAATGCTGTATACCATCCTACCGCGAAGAGAAACGAAGGAACAAACTGAAAGTGGAACGCGACCACAGTGCTTCAGGTATAACCTTCCCGAAGAAGAAGTACAGTAGAGAGCAACTGAAAGAAGATAAAATTGTGGCCGTCTGCATGAAAAAGGACCACTCCGTCGATTCTAGTTTTCGAGATATATGGATTTTTCGTCTGACGATCAAAATTGATCTTGAATTTTTTCTTTTTTTTTTTTAATTATTCTTTAATCGATATTCCGTCACGTGCTCAAAGAAACAGAAAAAATTAGATTCATAAAAGAATATCGTTTCAACTGGCTTACCTGACTAAAATAATTAATAACAATAGTGAAATTATAAAAGAAAAAAAGAAAAATGAAAATTCAAAATATAATAAATTTCAAATTATAACCAGTTCTCATTACTTTATATTTTTTAAATTCAAATTCAAAAGTGGAAATATCTCGCAATGTGTTACCTAAAAATCAACCACGTGGAAATAAGTCAAAGCGAGAAGTCAGTTAAGTCATATTTCAATATTTGAAGAAAGAAAACACACAAATTCAAATTAAAGAAAAAAACAATGTAAATGTTTAGAGTGACTATTGTGTCCTAAAGATTAAATAAATTTCCTGAAGAAGACTCGGATAAGTGTCGAAAAGTTGAAATTAAGAGGAGAATTTGTTAAACATTCTATTGACGCTACTGTCCTACATATTATATATAGTGGTCGCTACAAGCATCGAAAGTTTAACCGTGAATGCCGACGGTCGCAAACATAACAAAAAAAAAGTATCTGTAACTACGTAAGAGACAATAAAAAAACGAAGATGAATCCTTTAAGGTAAACTTAAAAGGCCAAATAATTCGTCCCTACAGGGCAGCCGTACATAGCCAAAGGCGGTTGCGAATGCGCACTTAAATTCTCGGTCGACTTCGTCGAATACCACAAACGAGCAAGCTTTCGTACATCTCTGAATGTCTGTAATCTTTGTCGGGGAAGTTCAATTAATGTTTAACGACAGAGGGAGTAACCATCCGTTAGGAAATAAGTAGAGGGTCGATACGGACTTGTACGAAAACGTTCGAAGGGCTCAGTGAAGTTGCAATTAGCGCAAGCATGGGAATGCAGGCTGATCGATATACCGCTAATTGTAAAACGTCCCTCAGTTTTCTCTTTTCCCTTTGGCTCCTTCGCTTGTTGTTCTTTTCGCTACTATGCTGTCCTCACTCGAAAATTGCTGGGCCCTTTTTTCTGAGACAAAGAGGCACGAAAGAAAGAAAGAAAGAGAAGACTGACTACGAAGAAGAATTCTCGGACCATTTCGTCACGGCGTAACCGTTTCGAAATGGTCATGCGGACTCGAGGACGGCGCCAACGGCAGTTCGATGAAAAGAAGAGACACTCCTATAGTATTAGCTCTTCAAGTACATGTTGCGGCGCCTTACCCATTGCTTGTACCGCCATTAGTCCTTTTCTTAACCCCCCTCCCCCCCGTCATTCCACTCAAATTTCCGGTACATCTTTTGGTGTATCCGTATATAAGAGTCTACGAGAGTCTGCGCTTCAAGAACGAGGCCAGGCGACAATCGCCACACTCCATGGAAAAAGCACTTTAGAAAATCTTTGGGTCTCAAGTCGATACGCGACAGCTTTCCAACTTAAAGAGAAAATGATAGAGAATCGAATGTATTTTCCAACGGTGTTGTTATTTGGCCTTCAAGAGGGCAACGAAAGAAACGTTTCGTCGCGATGGTGTCCACTCGAAAACCTGTACTTCCGGATCCATTCTTGGTACAGACTTTCTGCCTCGAGGATTCACTTAGATGCATTCGACGAAAATATTTTTTTATTTGTTTTATGGAAGATTTGTTCAGAGACATATTACTTCGGTGATATTTTTGCGACTACAAAAAAATTAACTCTCTCGAAAAATAATCGTGGGATCTAAGAGTTTTTTTTATGGGTAAACAAATAGTCCTTGATGTGTCAAGTCCAGCATTCAAGTAGTTGATTAGAAAATGGTTAAAATGGTTAAAATCAGAAGGATGTTATTTTATTATTTGAATAGTTTTTAGTTCATAAAATTTTGCAATACTTAGACTCATACTGAAAAAACTCATTTAAGTTTCAGTTTTTTTTACTTTCTCATAGAGGAAGCCTTGTTTTCATGAAAACAATATTTTTTTGATATTTTCATGTCAGAACACTAAAATGGTCTGAAATGTCGAGAAAAGTGGGTCAGAAAAATTGTCCGGATGTATGTATGTGTGTGTCTGTCTGTGCATGTGACGAAATGCTGAAATTCATATTACCATAGCTCGTGAACGATTCGACAGACTCAACTCAAATTTTAATACTGGCATGTACTGTCCAATCTTCACTTAGTATACATTTTATACATATCGCTTTACGCGATATGTATAAATCATTTTTATGAGATTTTTGAGATTCTGAAAATTGTCCGTAAACGCTCTAGCTCGAATAAATTTTGAGCTAGCGGGCTGAAACTTGGTATTAAAATTGAACAAAGTGATGTGATCGTTATACTAAATTTGGGCGAATTCGATAAAGTTGTTCGCTTTTCATGGGATTTAGAATTTAAAAAAAAAAACATTTTGCTGCAACTCATGTCAGGTGTCAACAAATCAACCAAAACTTTCTACAGACAAAAAATAACATTCAGCACTGCTACGTACCAAATTTGGTGGTGATCGGTAAAGCGGTTCGCACCTTACATGATTCTGAGTTTTTTGCTCTAGCTTTCGCAAAACCTAAACATGTAAGCCAAAACTTTGTACCTAATCAAAATGTGATGCAACCGTATTTGTAACGGTGTTTCGTAGCTGTACGTACCGTTGTTTATATTCTTTTTTTATTATACATAACTCACACATAACTCTCGCATGGCACGATGTATCCAGCTGAAAATTTATATACAAGTGGAATATTAACTCCTCTTCAGTTACTGTGATTTCGCACAAAAAAACTATACACACACAGATTCATAGAATTTTTAATTAAAAAAAAAAAGAAAAAACACGCTAGTACCTCTACGTTTTTGTGTTGTTACACAAGTTAGTACCAAAAATATAGATGTAACGAAATAAAAAAATGTTAATTAGAATTAAATATCATGCAAAGTAGAACTTTGCACATTGCCCCCTCATTAACTTTCATTTTTAACAAAGCTTCCTTTATGGGAAAGCCAAAATTATTAAGAA
This sequence comes from Perithous albicinctus, assembly GCA_964016905.1. Taxonomy (NCBI): domain Eukaryota; kingdom Metazoa; phylum Arthropoda; class Insecta; order Hymenoptera; family Ichneumonidae; genus Perithous; species Perithous albicinctus. The sequence goes on along the minus strand of OZ024690.1, from coordinate 11,673,503 downwards.
AGCTTACTCTTGTGGAAGTGGCATTATGAAAAATTAAATTTAATGAGGAAGCAACGTGCACGGTTCTACTTCGCATAATTTTTTTACTACTTCTTATAGGAATCTCATGAAGATTTGGTGTAAGAAGTAATGGAATGTCTCAATAGAAAACATTGTAAAAACTCGGCGAATTAATTTCATTCGTAATCTCATGGTGAGCTGTGTATAGATAATCATAGCAGTTCGAGCCGGTAGGCTTTGACTATAGAAGTTCGTCGAGGGCTTCAGATATGCACAATATACGTGGCAGTTAAACACAGACGCAGTTTTGCACACCGAAGAAAAAATGTATATGTATACTGAAGAAGTAGGAACCGTCGACACGCGGATACGGATGCAATTTGTTGCACGATTCTTCCTGGAATAACGTGGGACCAGGGCTCTGTGATTATCTCGAAAGGGCCTCGGAAGCAGAAAGCTGGTTGGAGTGCTGGAGTTTGCGGGGGAGGCAAAAGAGAACAGAAGAAAACAAAAATTTGGTAGATAAAACGTAAGAGTGAGTGAGATACTAAATGGGAAAGTGAAAGCACGAGTAATCGCAGAGGAGGTTTCGTTTCTGAATTATAAACGTGGGGACCACGTCAGGGAGAAGGTGGAAGTAGAGAAAAAGAATGTAGAGGGTGAAAAAGTAACAGAAGAGAAAAATGTTGTGGAATGAATAAAAAGTAGAGAAAAAAGAAAAGAAAAAAGTAATCACCAACGAAAGGTAGAACGAGCTCTCTTAAACATAGTCGAGAGTATAATTCTCCTCTAGGCAAACTGCGCGGGGTTGCAATCTGGTGGAGATTGTCGGGAGGCCAAAATTGCTAGGTAACGCGCCAGGCTCTTATATAGGACATAGGCACACGCACACAATCTTAAAGCCATAGGCATGAAGAACAAGCACACACTATGCGAGGAACACTTGAAGCTTTGAGAAAACTAACGTACCATTAGAGTACCTGCAAAAGTGCCTCGGCGTTACCGTACAAGATTCTTGCGGATGCTAATCTCGGTACATCATCTTGCGCGTATATGTGTCCGGACACGCACTGCCTCATCGAGTTATCGATAAATATACATAAATGCTTCGGTTAACAGTAAAAACTAGTAAGACACACAATGAGGTGGAACGTTTTACCTGTTGGAACATTGGATTGTAACATGTTTGTATTCCATACCAATTCAATAACGCAAAAAAAAATCCAAAAAGAAAAATCCAAATTTCAAATTTTTGAATTTTTTATTTTTTTTTATTTGCCTTTTGAATTATTTATTATTTTTCACTAAAACATTTATGTCTGGAAACCGGTTTACGTTATCTAGAATTTTGAAAAATGAAAACATGCGTTTCTTTATGGCCTAGAAGAAGGATATTTGTTTAAACTTAATTACATAATATTCAACGAAATTTGTGGCAAAATAAACAAGAAATTCATGTGTTGATTGTGAAAAGTATCGGATGTTGGCACCGACTTATTTTATTTAAATTATGGTAGACAAAAACAAATTTTCTGTCGAAATTATTTCATGGGATTCGAATTTGATCAAAAATAGTCATTTAAGTAAAAAAAAATATATATATATAATATATAAAATAATAATAATGGCTTTCCCTTTTGATCAAATTCGGATCCCATGAAATAATTACGACTAGAAATTTGTTTTCGTCTAACAAAATTTTAATAAAATAATTCAAAGACCATCCAAAATTTATTTTTTAATTTGAAGTTTGGTGTTTTTGTTGAAATGATATTATCTGATTTTTAGACATATATTTTTTTTTTTTTGGTGTAACATATGGTGTAACCACTTAAGTAACATTGTTACTTTCGTGTATACGCCGAAAAATCAGAGAAATATAGAGCCGTCTGTACCGGAACGGGTTTACAGCAGTTTCCCCGTGCCCACGGCGAATGCGGTACAGTATAGCTAAGTCGGCTGCGATCATAACATCGGAAGTTAGGTTAGCTTAGCGAAGTGCGGGTAGGGAGTGATAGGTGGAAGCGTGGGAAGGGTCGCAGAAACGCGAGAGAGTGTGCGCTGGATAACGGGAAATAAAAAATCTATAAACGTTTCAAGTTCAAAAAATGTTTTTGTTGGGTGATAAAAAAAAAAGTGGCAACAATTGCGTTTATTTGTTAGGTTAGCAAAATACAAATTAAAGGGCTACGAAAATATCTTGTTAGGCTAGCTAATTAATTTGCAAATTTAGTCAAACTTTTCTTTTGAAATTGTTAAAAAATTGAACATTTCCTAAAGCCAATAAATATAATTGTTCTTAACAAAATAATAATAGTAAAAATGATTCATCTTTTTCCATATATGTTGTATAATGGAATGAGTAGAAATTCTGCTTTCATCAAATAGAAGGATCGGCGTTTTAAATTCAAGAATTTTCAGAACAGATAAATAAAACCTAAAAACATTTCACATATAACAGAAAAATTAATTTCTAAGCGACAATATGACAATCTTCCTATTTAAGCACGTTATGAAGTCAATGAGATAGTAAGTGAGATAAAACTACTTTTAATATATAATTTAACTGCAACATGAAAATCAATAAAATAAATTTGATAAAGATAGAACGAAAGACCTGTTTGCCGGACGATAGGGATGTTTTATTTTATTTATTCACATAATTCAGATTCGTCTTTCCTTCAATGCAAGATGTGTGTTCCACGAAACTCGTGAAAGTTCCCATAAACCTATATTATTATTTTATTTTTTTTCCCTTCCACTTACGTTTTATGAGGTGACCAAAGAAGGGTCTCTTTGACTTCTCCAACGATCTCGTGTACTCTTGGGCCCCGTAACGCACATTCTCATGCGTGGGTGCTTATGTGTTATAAATATGAAAGGGGCCTGGCCTGCGACATCAACAGACATGACGCTGCGTATATCATCATTCCTAGATATACATTACCATTTAAATAGTCGAAAAACGCTTTCGTTCCCCATTAACCATTCATCATGTTTTCTTTTTTTTTTCCTTGCGTTGAGAGTTCAGTTAAGGGAATATGCCTCTTACGACTTTTTTCTACTTTTTAAGCTGGAATTGATAGATTTAGTATAAAAAATGTCTGGGACGACTTTTTTGTTTTTGATGTCTCTCACCAATTTTTTTCTATTTTTTAAACTGAAATTCAGAGATTTAGTAAAAAAAATAGTCTGGGATTTCATTTACCATTGAAAAAGGTAGCCTAAATGATTTTTGGGTCGTGTGTTTTTGAAGTTGAGTACTTTAATATTTGGGTTACATGGCAAACTATAAAATTGAGCAAACATACAAAATAACATAATATACTTCCGGAGTACGTTTTGAGACAAAAATAAAGTTTTTTTTAATGCATTTTTGCAATATGAGTGAGACATTGAAAAAAAATCTGACGGTGCCCATTGTTTTTAGAAAATATTACGGTTTTTATTTTGTTATTAAAGTAATAGAAAAAAATGCTGTAAATCAATCTCATGCGATTGAAAGTGCATAATGTTCTTTTGATCATGTAAAAATATTCCCTGGTTCGGACATAAGAAACAGTGGATGTTCAAAGGTGGAGCTCCTATAATTTTTTCTATTCGTACCTATGGGGATTTACTTACATAACCAGGATACCGTTGCAACCAACCAATCGCATGGGACTTTTGATATGATTTCGCCAATAGAAAAAATAAAACACACTTTTCTGCCTAATATTCGTGGAGCCACTATTATTAAAATAGTATTCAACCTCATAAATGTGGCACGAAGTGGGCGAACTTCAAGATGTCGCCAAAAGAAATTCAACATTTTTTGAGAGCGGTGTAGAGCGTGTAGAATATGTATAAATTATTTCAGATTTTAAAAATCTTATATTTCACCCAGAACTAAATATCAATTTTTATATTTTTGTGTTTTCCCGATTCGATATTTAACATAAAATGTAGGTTTTTAAATCTAGTTCCCACTGAATTTTTTTTTATATATTGATAAAATTTTTGACGAAATTTTAAATAAAAATGTGCATAATGGCAAATTAAAGCGATATAATAATGATCATTATTATGAAAACGCCGACAGAAAAAGACCCTCTCAACAAATTTGTATTTCATCTTTATTCTTCTAAAAAATGCACGAAATTTATTCTGTGCACCTATGAACATTTTGACGCGTGGAAACTACATTGAAATATCTACATTTTGCGTTAGAACATTTTTTTCGTTTTTTATATACAGCGAATCGAAGAAGCGCCAAAAACAAAATGTAGATATTTAATTTTTGGTGAAACCTAAGATGTAAAAACTAAAAAAAAAAAACATCTACGTATTCTAGATATTCTATACCACTCGCAAATAAATTATAAACCTTTTTGTGACATCTTAAAACAGTGAGAATGCCTCATACATAAACACATAACACAATATCGATATTTTAGATGTAGCCGAATATAGTGCTTCTGAAACGACTCTCAGCTCGGCCGGCACTTCGGTATATTAGGTAGGTGGTTATACGTGGTATATGCTAGTTTATCGAAAGCGGTAGATACACCCCGATAGTCGTTTACGACTTTCGAACTCTTGTTCTACTCGATTTTGAACTCATCTGCTCGTAACTCGAATCACCGCGTGATCTTTATGCTCCCGGCGCGCCGCATTCAGTCTCGATATAGGTACGCAGGTAGGTAGATGCTTTGGAATTCTCTGAGCAAGGTGATTGTATCGAATTTACGATCAAACTGTGCATATATACTATATAAGCTTGTGTGTGTGCACGATGGAGCTCCTCGGTTCGCTTCCACGGGGGATATCAAAGATTTGTCGTACAACTTATCGATTCCATTAGGCGACCATTAGTGTATTCTCTCTATCTCTCCCTGTCCTTTCCTTCTGTACTGTATGACACGAGAAGTTGAAGTACGAGCTACATCGAAGGCAACAGAATCCGGTGAATAACTATGGATAGATCCTTCATACTGGCGCTAATCTGTTCTCGTATAGCTGAATAACATGGGAAACACTTGTTTGAAACGTCTGATATTAGTCTAATAATTCAAGAGCACTAAATTAACTCTCATTTTTCAAGTAATCATTTTCTAGAACTCTCTGATAGATCGCGACAAGTACATTTACTTTACTTTCTAACATACCGACGACCGATCAGTCGAGACACTCCGAGTATCTCTTACAGCAGCCAACTCATTTTAGTTACATTTTGTATAGGTTATGTCGTTATATAAATGAAACTCAAGTGTTTTGCGTATATTTTATGTTGCAGTTAGATGCATTAGCTTCAAATATTCCGTTTGGATGCAAAACAAATGCTGCAGCTATTCGTGTCACGAAAATATGTTTGTTTATATATTTCAATGTTGAGATTTCATTTAATAAAAAACAGCATTGCGTAACTTTGCTCCGTACATTGCATGCGGACATTTTAAGCCGTACATGGCAAACAGCTAACTTTTCTGTTAGGTTCATTGTATATTTTGAAATGTCTTCAAATAGTCATTTCATTTCTTTCATCCGCCTCCTTCATTGTTTTCTTTCACGGCTCATTTATAATTCTACTATTAGTTACTCTAACGAAAAAATAATGAATCAAGAGACACGGTGGCATCTCCAGACATGTACATTAACCTACCATACCGGCCGAACTAATGAGGCGCTACACCAGACGCTCTTACTCGAGTTTCGCAATTTTAACTCGGTTTTTCGAGGTTACTATGTTATATTTATCCAAATTATAGTTTTTACGAATTACTTGTAACTGCAGACAAATAGTTTAGCTCAAATTATGTCGTTTAAAATCAAAATAATTGCAGTTGCTTCAGACATTTCGATTATATGGTTCCTATGAATATTTTAAATCCCTTAAAAAATCAGCTTTTTCAATCCAGTGGTCGCTCACGGCACATGGCACGCAATCAGCTGTCTCACATAGCATATTATTCAGTTATGCTAGTATATATAGTTGCTAGAAAGATTTTAGAGTTGCATTTTAGAGTTATTAGTGCAGTGATACAGTAGTATTTGTGCAGGTGGAGTGATAAAAAGTGATTATTTGTTACATGATATTACTGAATAGATCAAATAACGTCAGAATCAGTGTGCAGTGATCATAATTGGATCAGTGGTGCAGTGCTTATAATTTTCTTCTATCAGTTTTGTGATTCGTTTCACTGATATTGTTTATTGTACATATGTTTTGTGTAATTAACTCAATCAACCTTTGTAAGCTGTAAATAAACTTTGAAAGCGTTTAAAAATTGTGATTGTTATTCTCATAACTTATAACCGTTGCAAGCATAAAAAAAATTAAAAATTTAAATTCTGCCGACTTAAAAAAAAATGTGTAACAGAAAGTTTGATTTTCTAAGTTTGTTGTGGTAACTGATCTAAAATTTTGCATAAAAATGAAATAGAATGTATCAATGTATAATACCAAATTTAGGCGATATTGATAAAGTAGTTAAGATTTCATAGAAATTTTCGTTTTTGTAATTTTGTTAAAAATGATATAACTCGAGAACGGCTAAAGCAACTGATCCAACATTTTGCATAAAACTTTAATAGAATGTATCATTGTTTAATACAGAATTTGGTGACAATCCAACAAAGAGTTCATACTTCAGATAGACATATTTCAGATCTTTGAACTTAAAAATTTGGCACGCCAATTTCACTCAAATTTTGTACTGTACAATAAATTCTAAACTATATAGTAGCCTCAAGATATTGAAGATTGTTTAAGTCTGAAAAATCACAGTATGTACAAAATTTGAGACAAGTACATTTACATTAGTGGTATTCGACATGTGCAAAAGGTTATGAAATAAACTGAACACACTGGTAGAACGTATTGTCAAGTATATGTGTGTTAAATATTTGTGCATACGAGGATAGCCTGTCATAAACCTGATGAAAAGATATTACACTTAGAGATAAACAGATTTTTATTGACAACTAAAAACAAAGCAAATAAAAAATAATTGAGTAATGTTATACAAAAAAAATTAGATCTTAGTACTTGGCGAGTTAATATGGTACCATAAACATTAAATAATGAAACAATTGACTACATTCCACAAACTCACCAAGTGCTAAGGTCTATTTTTTTTGTATAACATTACTCAATTATTTTTAATTTGATTTGTTTTTGTTTTTCAATAAAAATCTGTTTATCTCTAAGTGTAATATCTTTTTATCAGGTTTATAACAGGCTATCCCCGTATGCACAAATATTTAACACACATATACTTGACAATACGTTCTACCAGTGTGTTCAGTTTATTTCATAACCTTTTGCACATATAGAATACCACTAATGTAAATGTACTTGTCTCAAATTTTTTACACATTGAGTTTTTTTTTTGGGCATTGTGATTCCTCATGGGAAACATATCTAGCATGAAAAACCCAAGTCTGCAAGGAATTAGCCTGGTAATAAACGATGTCGTTATGAAATCTACATACAATTAGTACTTATTGGTCGTTTCTTACAATTTAAGAAACGACCAATAATTTTAAACAACTACGATTACTTCTGTGGTAAAGTATCCTAGCAAACTTTACCACAGAAGTAATCGTAATTTAAACTATACGTCCAAATCTGTACAGTGAAACGCCCTTTTTTAGTTTAAAAAGACATTCTAAAACAACTTGTCGCTGTTTTCGACATCCAGAAATATTTCCTAAAAATATACACGCACTATTTTCGTATAATCCGAAAATACTGTGGCCTACTTGGCGTAAAGTATCTCATATGTAACATAAGTACACCGAATGTATACTATACCTACAATTTCTACATAAATGTTTCCATTGGAAAATAATGAGCGTTAATAAATAATGGAATGTTTTATTATCAGATTATCGAGCGACCTCTCCTCGACCGACTTAAAAAAGAACATAGAAACATATGCTGTACAGTCAACGTCTACGTGCATTAATTAACAAAAATACCGATTGAAATTCCGATGAGAAAAAGTGGTTACCTCGGGCGCCGAACGTAAAATAAAAGAAATAAAAAAAAAAACAACCACGAAGTGTGTATGAAGATGGGACAGGAGGAGAAATGAGCGTGAATCTTGACGCACGACAATTCACCGGCTGGATATCTTCGTCGAGCTGATAAGCCTAGAACGACATCTGAGACACGCCATGACATTCGAAGAATATCGGGAACGTGTATAGAATCTTCTGTCGATCCATTCCATACGCAACGTGTACATACGCTGGAACATATAACAAAAAAGTGAAGGAAAAAAAATTAAGCAGAGGGATGGCGCGTGAGTGTGGTATATACGATCGTGGAAAATATTCTTCCCCCTCGGCGCAGGGAGTCCATTAATTTTCGAGAGGAAAATCAACGTTGGTCGTGTTGGGTTACGTCGTGGGGTCTCATTCTCAGTCTCCCAATCTTTTTTCCTTGACGGTGCGAGTCCACGCGCACCGGTCCTGCAGTGTAACTCGAGAATCTTTCGACCAGGGTGAAGATTTGATGGTGCAAGTGGGAGCGAGAGACTACGTTGAAGAAGAAAAAAAAGACGACGGACACACTACTGCTGTCAATAGCGATGGTGCACAACGCGTTTTTTTTTTCTCGAAGAAGACGAATGTATCGACTCTTGGGACACTTTGGTCTAGGTAGGATCTTCAGACAACTTCTAGGCGTTCTGGCACTGTTGAAAATCTTGGCTAGCCGATGACCAGTACGAAGCTGTTTTATCCGAGTCCGGAGATCTCTCTGGATTTGTGCTCGCTCCGGGGGCATTTTGAAACAAATGAATGCACTTCGAACGAAGTGAATGATGAACCTATGTTCAGGCTATCTTTAGGTGTGCGAGTATAGGTTATAATATGTATATTTATGAAGTGCTGTTATGTTGAAAGTGGATGGGAAAACAAGTGAATATAAGATAGTTGTACTACCAGTTATGAACGCGATATCAGAATGAAGATTTATGCAAAGCTATCTTATCATGGGTATCCATATAAAATAGAGTCACGGCGAACGGTCATTTCATTCTGGACATACTTATCCCTGGAAAAAAGATGAAAAAAATATCCCATGTACTATTTACTATGTATATTTTGTTGGAAAAGTTAATACATTACAGAGGATAAATACGGGTTCAAAATAGGTATGCTGATGAGTAAACATAGGGTCAATAGCGTGTGCGTGTGCGACATCTCGAAGTAGGAGTTGCCCACTTCGTGCGAAATGTCTTCTATTTTTTTAAAACTAGATACGAGCTTGCGACGGTACTTTTTACGCACGCTGTTACAGATGACATCATGCAAAAATAGTTGCAATAAGGATATCCAAAATAATTTCTGAAATATCCCCATTTTCTATTTTCATGAGAACATAGATTCTACGTCGAGTGCAGGTAATACTGGAAGGTCATCTGTTCCGAAAGAAAATGCAGTATGTCTTGATCGCCGCATCTGCGAAACTGTACTTCTGCATTGCACGTGTAACCGGAAACACTAATAAAAGAGTATCGCAATAAGCCTGGCAGAGAGCAGCAGAGGGAACGATCCAAAGAGTCTTCTTCCGTCGGATAATTATTCGCTGGAACCTCCTTTACGAATGATATTTCCACAGACTGCGGACACTTGATACTGCACGCACGTCCATCTGGTTCTGGTGCTGTGGCAGATTTTCTCATAGCAGCAGCTTGTTGTTTTCGGTAGTTTTGCGATGTAAGTACGTGCCGGTGCATGCCATTAGGGTCGTGTCGGAAGTCGAGAACTCATCTATATTACAGGCCACAGTTAAGAAGAGCCAAAGCAGACGTTTGTGAGCCATAGGAACGATATATATATCGAGGGCGTTTTCCTCCAATGGGCAATGTCGATATATCCCTGGCCACACCATCGGTCGTCGACACGTGGCCGACGAAATTTCTTTCACCAGGAGAACGACTGGACGACACGTGTTTGGAGACTCTTTACCGCTGGTTCGAATAGTTCAAGTATTAAATATTTTCAAGCATAGACATTTTTGTCAAACCCGATGACATGTATTCAAGAAATTGTGGGCTTTGTGGACAACATTTTTTTAAAGTACGAAAATTTCTCTTTTGTTTTTACGGTATGTAAACTGTATCATACGATTTCAGATAAAAACGGATATTTCAAATTTCTTACATCGTTTAAATACCCAATTTTTCCACTGACGTTTTTTCCATAAAGAATCGAAAATATCTGATTGGTCACTAAAACAATTGATTCAATTTTTTTTTAAACCATTATTTTTCATATTAACAGAATAGTTCAAATGTATCTACTAGAACATCGAAAAGTTATTTTTTTAATCAAAGAAATACAACTTTTAAATTTTATAGATAAAAAATCGCGAAAATTCAAAGAAATGATTTTTCTGATACTTCTGAGGTTATAATCGTGTGTGACTGATTATGAACAATATCAAAGGTTCATAAAAAAGTGGCTGACTTGTCAGAGAAAACACCATACCTAGAATATTGTAAGACAAATCGTTATATATTTAAACCACACCCAGAGAAAAGGAGAATGAATTCATTTAAATCAAATATGGAAATTTAATTCGGGTTCGAATAAAACTTTATTTAAATCAAATAAAATTTATTTGAATGAACTAAAATATAGTTGAATTAAATAGCTATTAAGTCGGCCGTTTAAAACTAAATTTATTTAAACTGAATATACATTTTTATTTATTTCAACAATATTTTACTTTTTTCTGAGTTTGGACTTTCCAGTGCCTTAATTCTCTTGCTTCGCTACCCATCGTCTCATTCATGCTTTGTGTACTCTAAGATACTATATTTTTTTTGTTTTTTTTTTAATGAAATACATTTCATTTGATTTAAATAATTTTTTTTAGTCAACTAAACTGATTTTTCCCTTTTTTTTGGGACCAGTTATGTGTTAAGTATTCTTCCTAAGATCACAGTTAATACTATTACGGTTTTTGTTATCTGCTATTTAAAAGTTCACTGAAATTTACAGGGTTTGAAATATTTTTATGTCAAATGGGACGACACCAGAGTCAATCAGTGGTCGGCTTTAAGACTATATTGGAACCTTAAGCAAGAGAAAAGAAAGACAGCATTGGGTTTTGGTCATCGTTATCCTCTTGAACGACTTCTGCCTGATATCGCTCGGTCGAGCGCATGCTTTACTTAAGAGGAAATCCTTGTCGTGTCGTTTAGCTTCGCCAGGAAGCCTGCAATGCAGCCAGCAGGAGCAAAACGATTCCCGAGTGCTCGCCCTTCTTTTCGCCTCCAAATCGAGAACCCGATGCACACTGTAGACTTATTCCTGACTCGTTGTGTCTCGCATCGACCTTTCAAGAGTCAATTGTTTGCTTGACTTTTTCTTTCGACTGAGGCTTAAATAAATACTAGCTGGCAGATAGCTGTCAGCGGTTTAGCGGCGTGTGCATTCATACATTTTTTTTTGGCTATTCGAAAATAGATTAAATATGTAAACTTTTTTTTATTAAGGAAAACACTGTACGTTCCGGGGGGATTCCGTCAAAAAATTACATATATGAAAAACTTGAGTCCACGAAACAACATATTTCCGACTGAAGGCAATCGGCATATTTTTTAGTTATGTCGATTTTACTAAAAAATAAATATAATCTTTTGCTAAAAATATAATGCAAATGCTTGTATATTTTACAACAATTTGTTGTTGACAAAAATATGCATATCTATTTTATTAATAAATTTGTCAACTGCAAATGACTTTTCATTATAATATCCATAAGATTTCTTTTGTGTGTTAAAAAAAAAATCCACCTTCAATTTTGCGATATTATTTTTTATTGTGAAACCGAAGACTTATTTCTTAAAAATACATAAATTCCCTATTCTTTCTATTGCTTTTTATTTATGTTCGCATTGAATGTTCTTTCGGCGAAAAGAACTTTGCCGGAGTTTTAGCAGCAAAATTCTCCGATTAACGACGGTTAGTCGAATGAATTGCATCAGCGCCAAATCAGGAATAATAAACTTTTTCAAGAGCTCATTATTGGCGATAATAAAAAATTTAATAAAGGGGTTTGCCTCTAGAATTATTATCGAATCTCGTGCGTTGTGCGCTCGCCCTGTGAGTGAGAAAAGTGTTGGGAATGGAATTTTAAACGTGGTCAAAGCCTTCGGCTAGGGCCCAACCTGCCACTGAGCTGACTTCGCTTATGCTGGTAGACCTTGCCTCGGGCTATAAGCTATTATCTTCCACTGGCGAGACGTTCCGAAATAGGAACGTAGGACGACCACGATGACGATGGTAAATATATATTTATATGAAAATCATACGTAGACAATTAGGGAAGGCGAGAACGAAATTTTTATTCTCATTAGGTACTCGTACATTCTCAAAGTATAGAAAAATCAAATTACCGTTGGTGGCGTCACTGGGGTTAGTGTTATGGCCGTCAAGTAGTGTAAATGTGAAGGTGAATACTCATTATCTAATTTAAGCGGCGTTTTGTCGTTACACTTAACGCGAGTGCCGAGGTTTGACATATTCTATGGGACCTATTTCAACTGAAGCTTCACGATAGAATTGACTTTCACAACACTTGTATAAAAATCAATTTTTTAAAAAAGTTGCTAAGTAGAACCTTGCACATTGCTCCCTCATTATTTTTCGCTGCTTTACAAAGTTCCCACTATGGTGAAGTATTTTCATCGCACACGCACACGCACACGCAGCGTCCCGAAACATTCATACGTGTTTCACCTATTTACTGCAACTTAAACCCTTTATAAAGCCTACCACGATTGCTCTGAGTGTCAAAAGACAGGATCATCCACATGGAAGTCTGATCTGTGTCCACATTGCATATCACGCACAATAAAACCTTTGAATATAGCGCCTATAAAGATTCAACATCGAGAGAGAAAAAACCAGAAACAATTCTCACGGCGGGAAATATACTTACGATAATCGATAAATTGTATCTTAACAGATCGTTTCAACACGATTCAAGATGTAATTTGGATAGCGTAAACGTTACGGAGAAAGGAGAATTATTTATCGTTAGAACAGTACATTTCCAAAGATCGTGTATTAGATAACTAAATTGTCGATAGTAAATTGGATAGTTTGAACTCGATAGACGTACATACGTACGCTATACGACTATATTCAGAATGATACTCTGCTGGAGGAGTCGTGGATATACTGTGTATATTCGCGTATCGCACAGAGTCGATCGGAATAATCGCCAGTGGTTCGATTCTCCGTTGGCCACCGGGTGGAGGGCGTGGTTGGCGAGTTAGTTCTCCCGAGCGTCCGAGCTTACCGCGATCCTGGACGTTATACCGCAGAAAATTATCGGGAATTACGCGAACCACGAAGTTTCCCGTGTTCGCGAGGCTTCGCAACGGCTCTTGCACAATATACCCGTGATATTATGCTCGTGTCGATGTGTATGGTAGCCGTAACGAGATGCGAGAGGTGTCCTCATTGGCGAACGGAAGCAAAAATTCCCTATTCTCCACATTATGGTATTATCCACAACAGATATTCTGTTATTCCCAAGTCAAATTAATATCAAGTATATGTTTCTTTTACGGCTCTTTGAATTTCCAATTAACTTGAATGCAGAGTTGTAACCATTATGGTAATTGAAAGAAAAAATGTACGTTTTTCATATTTTTTGCCAATTATTTCAAGCTGTTGCTTTTGTATTTGTTCGTCTCGATTCTCATCTGGCAGAGCCCTGAGCTGTAATCCCCCCATCTTTCATTTTTCTTTCTTCACGTATAACAGTAAATCATTGTTTGCCGCATTAAATTAACTCTTACAACTTCATTTTATTGTCAACCTTACTTCGTAAATACATCTGTTTATTTCCATTCCAACACTAAGCGATGATGTTTCCTATGAAACTTTCCCTATACGAATACCCGATAAACATCTCAAAGATCTCTATAAACGCACCCAGGTATAGCTTTCCTTGTTCAATTCGTCTTGGTCAACATTTTACGAGTTACCAAACGAATTTTTCGGCTGCTGTAGTTGACTGAAAATTGTTCCCATAAGGTATAACGTGGGGCGAATGTCTTATGAAAAAGTAAAATATAATTGGACGGCAGGTGGAAGTCAGGAAGGTGGAAGACTTACCCTTTCTTATGTATCATTGGTTGACTAGAAGATTAGGAGGTATGAAGTAGATTTTAGGATCATAATGCGATGGATCAAGACGAAGCTAGGGATCATAAGGGCGCAGTATAGTACTTTGGACATAGAGCGGCATAGTCACGGAATGTGAGGACCCTGAATGGTTTTGGTAGTAAGTAAGAAACCAAGGGCTGGATCACATGACCTGGCAGGGCAACCCCCTGCTGCTCATAGCGGCTTGGGGGCCCAGGCGTGTGCGGGGTGTGGTACCCTCACGTATACCCTTCAAAGAGAAAGACGGAGAAAGGGAAAGAAAGAAAATGAGCTGCCCGCGGTCATCCCTGGGCGTCTGCCTTTAAAAACCAGTATACCCTTCTCCCTTCGTCTCACTTACAACAGTTATGTTTCTCAGTTCCTCATATTATTTTCAAGTCTTCTCTCATTGCATGCAGTTTCGTTCGCTACTCTTGGCTCAGCGCCTTATGTGCATCTCACAAACGAAGAATTATGCAGAGTGGTTAAAGAACGGAAAAAAACGTGATCCAGGCACGAAGAGATGCAACAGCATGGTTATTTCGTTGCGTGCGCGATTCTGATTATAAGTGAAGCTTATTCATCGTTATTTGGAGGATCGAAGGTTATTTCTTTTTTTACATAGAAAGAGTATTCAGTTAGTTTTGTTGGATCATGAGGTTTTTATGTTACATTTTATATTTGTTTTTTATAATTTTATTTCGAACTCATTAAATTATAAATTGAAGTATGCCATATATCATGCAACTCGCTTTTATAGATGAATAAATAAATAAATAAATAAATTATAGGATAATAAACAAAGAGCACTTATCAAAGTAACGCAATGCTTCTCTATAAAAACCCCTCTTTGGTTAGAAATAACAGCTGACCAACTCAGCGAGCGTCAATAGTGATCCTCTGGACGAACGAAGTCCTTCGCTGGTAATGGGAGAAAAATAATCCTGTTTGTCCAAGAATATTCGTCCAGCGATCGTCTGATCGAAGGTCCTGGTAATGGACGCGAAGTGATATATGAGGCATTCCATACCAATTCAGCCACACTAAAAAAAGAAAAATGTCTAAAAATCAGTTTAAGTGGTTCTAATAAATACACCAAATTTAAAATATACAATCATTTCTGCCGGAATATGTGCATTTTTCATTTAATTTGTAATGCCTCGGGAACGATTACTTGTATCGACATCTTAAAATAAACGAAAATGTGCGTTTTTTCATGTCCCACAAGAAAAATTAATTGAGAATTAATTGTGTAATTCCAGGCCACATTTTATGGAAAGATCAACGAAATTATTTTTTTTTCTACGTGACGGACTTCCGATATCGTCATCGGGAAAATTCCCTCAAATTCTGTAAGTGATCGCCGAATTTTGAGTATTATTTCCACTGAACCTGATTTTTAGAATTTTTTTGAAAACTTTTTTTTGTGTCTGAATTGGTATGGAATGCCTCATATATGATCGCGGATCCAATTGCGAAATCATAATACCAATATCGACTATCGAAGAGATATTCCGCGAGGGTTCTCAACAAATATTATTTGACATTTTTCGTCTCACCTCACCAACCACTATCTCATCTCTCTGCTCTCGAAGTAAATACATTTTCTCCCAATCTTCAAAGTAAATTTACGTGGATAGGATAAAAAAGGAAAGAAGTAAGAACTGAAGAAAAAAAAATGAAAGAAAACGTACGTCAAGTCCAGTCGCATCACGTCACTATTATCTTTATCTACATTCTCGTTATCTTAATCCGAGTATGTCTGACCCAAGTCTCGAAAAAATACGGCATTCAGAAACACCACCCTTATAATAACAGATAGCATACTCTTGTACAAGAAAAAAATAACAACACTATCTGCCGTTTAATTGAGCACAGATAATCAGACAAGTTTATGTAGATTTTTGAGAAAATTAGAGTAGCATTATATTGCATAATATATGGTACAAGTAAAATAGAGTCTGAAAGATTTACGAAGGTAGAATCTCGCGTGACGATTGTTTATGAATAATCGTGTGTTTAAGTACCTCGTAACTTAAGCTGTATGGCGAACCGTCGAGATTAAATAGTAAAATACCTGGCATAGCACAGTAAAACCCGAGCATTAATCCATACAATGTGAATCGCTCATTAACGATATTATCCTCGGTGACTACTCATGACAGTAGTGCAGTAATATACGAACGCAGGCAAGCTCATTCATTACCGGGCAGTTAACGTATCGAGTAATATTCTCGCCGTTGCATGTACAGTGCGTTCCAAGTCAAATATCTAACTATGTCGTATTATTTTGTTTATCGTTTATAATATAGTAAGCGAAGAAAATTAATTAGTAGCTATTTAACTATAATATTCATGATATTATTCTGAAATGGCAATTAATGGAGCTTCGTGATACAAAAGGCAGTTTTCCCTCTTTAAAAAATCAATAGCCAATATAACTCGTGGTTTCGATATATGGGACATTCCACGAGAAATGTGGATGCTGTTTGCGAGATGTTACAAAATAGTTTCTCATTTGATTGAGAATGACGTAGAATATCTGGAATATGTACAAATTACTTCAGATTTTTTAAATCTTCCATTTCATCCAAAATTAAATACAGATTTTTAAATTTAAGTGTCTTTCGATTTTACTGCGTATAAACACAGTCTGGATATATGCATCGAAACAATTAATATTATGGGACCTAATTTCCAATAAATTAACTGCACTTTACGAGAAAAATATTGGGTTATCCAAAAACAAATATAAAATTTCGCCCTCGATTCCAAAGAAATGTATAACCTTATATCATTTTTAATATTCCGACCTGTCAATTTTTTTTCGTGCTTTATATACTATTCTTAACAGACAATCGTATCAGATATTCGATATAACTTTTTTGCCTAATTTAAAAAATCGACAGTGCTAAAAAATCTTTGTTTTTTTTTCGGCCCAAATTTTTTTTAGATTTTTGGAATCATTATTGCCAACAGCTAACTCTCTCTGGATCCAATTTAGATTAAGGGTGAATCATTCTCTATTCTATATATGTATTTATATATGTTGCAATGCTGCGAAATGTATGAGAAGAAGAATAAGCTTGTCGGGGGTCACAAAAAGGTGGAAAGTGAGTTTCAAGCAATGCTCGATTATATTATATATTTCGTTGGGGTGAGAAACGGGAAAGCGTTCAAACACTATACGCGGGATTATAATTTACCCGTCGTCGTTGCGTGAACTATCATACCGGTTCCCGCAGAGCCATTAACGATGCTGCAAAGTCCTCGGCGACGCGTAACTCCTCGGGCTATGGGGTTGCGCTCCAGTCGAGCCAAGTGCTATGGTATTATATACAATATTACATATACATATATGGGGCAATCCATACCATCTCGACCTGGGTCAAACCTTCGAGCTGTCGGATTTGACCCATAATTTTTGATATTATTGTCGCAGCTCAAAAAGGCACTCACATTTTTTTTAGATTTTTTTCCTAAATGTTACTTAGTTATGATTATATTGTTAGCTACATATTGCTACCTGGAATTGAAAAATCTGAACAAATTCTCAAAAATCCTGTTCCGATACTAACATTTTTAAGCCTAAACCTAGAGTGAGCCGGTGGTACCATCTTTTTTTTCAAGCTTTTTCTGAAAAAAAGTGAAAAAAATTAATAGATAAGGCCAGTCCACTGTGGGCTATTGCTCGAACAATTTTATATACAACAGGGGAATTTTGAGCATTTTTTCAGAATTTCCAGAACCTACTATTTTGTTTTTCTTATGAACAAAATTGTTTCTGAATGTTTTTTTTTTAATTCTCAAAAATCCCGTATTATATATAAAAATATTCGAGCAATAGTCGACAGTAAACTATCTTCATCTTCTAATTTTTTTTCAATTTTTCTTTCAGAAAAAGCTTGAAAAAAGTAGATGCGAGCACTGGCCCACTCTGAGTCTAGGCTTCAAAATGTTTGTATTAGGCACAGAATTTTTTAGAATTTTTTCAGATTTTTCAATTCTGGCTAAAGATATGTTAGTTTTGAAAAATCATAACTAAGTCAAATTTCGAAAAAAAAATCTAAAAAAAATGTGAGTGCTTTTTATAGTTGAAAAAATAATATAAAAAATCATGGATCAAATCGGAAAGGTCGAGGTTCTGACTCACAGATCAAAATGGTATGGATTGCGCCATATATATACCATATACGAACGTTATTCGTTCTGTAATCGAGAGCTACTGCGCTCAATTCAGCTACTGCTGCGCGCCTTCTCGTATTACCCGTTTCTCCCTGAGGAACGCCGTTATTGCCCGACGAGCATGATAGCGAGCTTGCAAGACGCATATACGATGGTAAATCGATATCGTTCAATAGTAAATCGATCGATATCAAAAACATCGAGGATTAATAGGAGCAACGAGTTAAACGTCCATTCGGCACGTGAACATGAGTCACGGGGTTCCTTCGATCGTCGGGAATTAACCGAGAACCCGCTTAGCACGTATATATTCTTATATAAAAGCTGTACATTTTTTTTCTTCCCAAGTTAAAATGTAGAACCTCCAAATATCCTCTATTGACCTCAAATGGGTAAAATATATCACTTTCAAAGGTTTACCGAAGGGTCTAGAAACCTGGTCTTACTTAGTAGAACCTAATAACAGGTTAAAGTATAAAAAATTCACTTTGCAATTCTCTTCGTTCATTCCAATTGGGTAATAAATGGCATTTCCGGAGACTCTGTGGAGGGGTCCGGCCCTCGGCATACCCTAGATTTAGGGTGAACGGAGCGTCTAAATTTCAACTCAGGTTATTATTCGGCAAAACTTGGAATTGGCGATCTTGAGTTATGGGTGATTGAATTTCTGCACACTAGGGCGGTTCAAAAAACGGTGATTTCCAGATATCGATTTACTCATTCATATGTGGATACCGAGTTGTCAAGAAAATCGGCTCGCGGAATCCGAGACCTGTACGTTAAAATTTGATAATGCCGCGTCAATTTTCAAATTATGAAAAAAATGATATTTTTCACTTTCTTTTTTAAATTTCGAAACGTTCATCGAGTTACTTGTTCATCTTAAGAATTATGACATTGTGTGAAACCGGAAAGTTCCAGATGTGTATTTAATACTGCCGCATCGATGTTAAAATTTCAAAAATCGTAAAATCAATTTCGTTAATTTTAGAGCTACACTATTGCTCATTATGTACCTCATTGTTTTTCCACTCAGTATACGTCTCGTGAAAGCGGAGATATATCGGATAACGTTTAGAACTACCGCATGTGTAACAAAGCTTTCGACGTTTATTTTTCATCCTGTTTTCATGCTATATATGTCTCGGCATCAAAATATCTGGTAGCTCATCAAATACACAGGTCCTTTTACAAAGTACGTCGACTACGCTAAATTCCGAGCCGGTTTCAAAGTTTCTGTAAACAGCAAAATCATGAAAAATTGTAGAATCTACAGAAATATTAAAAATCACAATAATCTTCGCTCCAGCAATTTTGAAAATTTTGGGTAAACTGATGCCGCAAAAACACCCAAAGATTTCAAATAAGAATCACCAGAACATTCCTAAACGCAACAATCATTCAATGAAAAAATTACCATAAAATCGATTGAATAATACTAAAAACGAAAAGAAACACATACACACATAAACACAAATATAATAATATCGCTACAATACGAGGTATAGCTCATCGAACCGAACTGGCTATTTGTTCTTGCACTGTTTGAATAATCGTGGATCGCGTCCGGTGGCACGTAATCGTTGACCCCGGGAAAGGGCCAACGATGCGCGTCGAGGTACGAGTCGCGTAGGCCCCCGTTTCGAAGCTTTGCCGCATTCGCGTTGTTTGCCTTCGGTGTCCATAGTGCACGCTCGGCGGGTTAACGAGAGACGCGTCGCGAATTCAAACTGACGATATTAAGCGCGAGAGGTATATTTGATTACAGTTTTGCTAATTGCGCCCCGACACCACGCTAGTGGCTCTTTCCATCACTAAATATGCCACATATATGTATATGTAGATATATACATATATACATGCATCCATTTTGCAGCGCGACGCTCGTTCGCTATACAAGCCACGAATGTACATCGGCGCACTATAGACTCTAAAGCGTGGAGATGAACGATATTAAATTATTCTAGCTAAATCCACCCGCAGACATAAATTGACACCGAACACCGAGCGTTCCGTGGCCAGCGTAGTGCAGCAACAGAAGGGCTGTATTTTGGGTGGAAAAGGGGAAGAGGAGGGGGGTGGGGTAGTATTGTCGCGGCGGCTACGTCGATTCGCTCCAGCGCTTTGGAACTCATCGTAGTATGCACTGCACTCGATGCACGCGGGAATGAGGATGGAGAACTCGAAATACAGTTCGAGTTCGGGCTCGAACTCGTCTCCCTCTTTATAACGCGCTCTTCCTCTCTGGCCGTTCGGTTAAATTTCTGTTATTAATGGATTTGTTTGCGGTGCTTGCTCAACCGTCAATATTTATTCATACCTATACGTATGTATGGTACGTCGAAGCGGGCGGCTTTAGCGTTGTGACAACTACCAAATCATATCCCTTCCACTGGCTACAATACGCTGCGTAACACCAATGCATGTACTGCACTCAGGAAACACTGAGGGATTTATCGTGTAGAGACATATTTTACATGCCTTTTAGTGCATATGGGATATTGGGTGCTTTCTTGTCATCTTTCATTCCCGATTTTAGATATCACTGCTGAAAATGGTATGAAATGCACAACATGTTTAATATACAAATTATAATTCGTATACATTGCATTTGAATTTTATTAATTTAATATTAAACGCCTAAACCTGTATATCAAAATTGCCGTTGATGGCATCAAGTGCTTTAGGTTATTTATTCATTTATTTACTCTCAAGATATTTACAATCAAATTGATACTTAACAAATTATACATTATTGAACGAAAATTTAATTGCTGCAATATTCTTATCTTCGAATAATCTATGACAGACTGAAAGAATTTTAAGCACAAAAATGTTTTTTGAAAACAAAAATGTTGCGCCAAGTATTAAAAGCGTAGCCATTTCATAACAAAAAAATATCCTTGCTAGAAAAACTCGGCTAAAAAACTTGGCGTGCCAGCGACTAGCTCCCGTACATAGTCCATAACCCAAATAAGGACGGGAGCGTCTGTCACCTGCAACTATCGTTAAACTTCAAAGAAAGCTTCATAAACATGGTTTTTGACGAATTGGAGACTGCATGTTTTCAAACTAAACAAATAATAAATTAATTAATAAACATAAAAATCAATTTTTCAAAAATTTGGACATTTTTTGTTTTTTTTCTGAAAAAATCTTTAAAATACGATACATAAAATCGAACATTTTAATCATAGACGGGAAGAGGGACAATCTTTTTTCGATTCTTTATGAGAGTTTAGAAATTAAATAAAAAATGTTAACTCTCATAAAAAGTAGAACCTTGCAAATCGCTTCCTTACATTTTTCTATCTTTGACAAAGCTTTTTTTTTACAAAGCTACCTCTATAAAAAAGTATGTTGATGAATTTTGGCTTCCACATAGAGGAAGCTTTGTCAAAAATAGAAAATTGTGAGGAAGCGATTTGCAAGGTTCTACTATGCAGGCATGTTTTTGCTCGAAAATCATTTTTTAAAAAATGCAAAATGTCATAAAATTTGAACCGCTCGACCGATTTGCGTCAAATTTTTATTCAAACCCTGTTCCATGTTTAGTCCATATATGAACAAAATTTAAAGCCGGTATCTCGTAACTTGTGCAAGCTAGTGCGCGAACGAGATTTTTCAAAAAATACAAAATGCCATGAAATTCGAACCCATTGACCGATTTGCGTCAAAGCCGTACTCAAACTTTGTTCAATGGTACTCCATATGTGAACCATATTTAAACTAAATTTGCAAAAAATTTCGAAATTTTTTTTTTTTCGTGACAGCATTTTTTCTTTCTTATTAACCAAAATAGACACTTACCGACATATCGACAGTTTCTTTGAATTCATCATTGATAATCAATAATCGTGAAATCATGTCGAAAATTGTCGCGGGATATTTCAAAATTTACAGGAGTTGAGGTGTTTGCAGACATTTAAAAAAAATTGAAATTCCAATAAAATTAGAACCACTCTATCGGTTCTCGCCAAATTTGATACACATCATGCTTCGATGGTAGTCTATTTACGTACAAAATTTCTGCTCGATATCTCTCAATTAGCGAAAGTTATAACAATTTTCTCAATATGTTCAAAATGCTGTAAAATTTGAATTTTCCAACTGATACAAGTCAAATGCAATCCCAAACATTGTTCTATGACAGACCACTTGCGTGCCAAATTAGAAAAAGATGCAGAAATCTACACACACACACACACACACATACAGACATTTCGTACAAATCACTTTTGTCGACATTTTGGACCATTCTGAGTGTCCTGACATGAAAATTTCGAAAAAAAAAATGTTCACGATAACAAAGCTTCTTCTCTGAGGAAGTGAAAATCGGGAAAAATAGTTCCATTTTGGGACAAAAAATTGAAAGTACGGTATATATTTTTTAATTTGTTAATGAGAGTTTGAAATATCAGAGAAAAATTAAAACTCTCGTAAAAAAACATAAAACAATTGTCCCAATCCCAATTTTTTGTCCTAAAGTGGGACAATTTTTTTGAGAGTTTTCATTTTTTATTTATTTTTTAAACTCTCATAAAAATTCTCTAGACTTAAAGAGTTTGTCTTTATTAGTGATATTTTAGAGATTTTTCGGAAAAAAATTAAAAATGTCAAAGTTCTTGAAAAAACAATTTTTATATACGTTTTTTTTACGATACGACTTATATTCAAGAAAATACGCGCATTCGAAAATGTTTAAATGCAATTTTTAGAGCAATTTTTTAAAATTCACAAGTGGGTGAGGTATGAGATGAAAAGTTTGAAAAAAAAGGGTGCATGTAAAAAGTGATCCGATCGGTGTATAATGCTCCATATGCGAGGAGACAAATCGGATGAAAATGAAAACTTTTTGACAGAATCAAAATTAAAACTTGCCAGATATCAGCATGGCAGCAACCGATTTGATTGCGACCGGTCTTATTCGAAAGTGTTGCCTGAAATAATTCGAGTTAGCATTTCCTAGCCGACGAAAAAGGGCGAACATTGAGAAAAGTAATAGTAGCGCTAGCGTCTCGGTGATTTTTATTTTCTTATAATACTTGGCGTCGGGTCGTCACCGCGACTCTTGATCATTTTTAATATAACTTTTAAATCGACATTACTACATTAATATTTAAATATCATAAAACAGAAATCATGTCTCGACTCTAGATTTTAAATACTTTATTAGGTCCTGTACCATATGATCCCGAATTTCAGTTTGTTGATAGTCCCTTTTAACACGATCGATAATAGCAGTACTGCCTAATGGAAGCAACGATAACGACACAATGCAGATGCCGTATAAGACAGAACCATGAATAATATTGATAATTAAAGATCTCTGTCTGTAATCCCAAAGACTAACGTCTTTTGGGATTACAGACAGTGGACGTTAGGCCATTGGTATTGTAAATATCGTTAAGTGGATATAGCCAAGTGCATGAAAATTTAAGGCGTTAAGTACTCAATAGCTTACGCTGCATGCAGCCGTTCAGAGTGCAAGCAAATATCGATAATTAACTCATCTTCTTCGCCCAAAACAGCTGCAGGAAATTTCGCGGCTCGCCGAGTTCATACAAAACGCAATTGTTCTGAAATACATTGCCGACGAAACGAGAGCCCTATTTTCGAGGAAAACAAGCTCTGTCTGAAAAAAAAAAAAAAAAAATGATTTCCTCGTGAAACGCGAGATTGAAAAAGAACGACTGAAAAGCCACGGAAACATAGAGGGGCTAGAGTGGAAAGTAGTCGATAGATTGCGAAGCGAGGGTAGTTTTTCAAAGTGGGGGAACGCGAATATAGGGCTTTTTCGGTTGAAGGGTAGACGAAATCGGAAACTATACGGAGAAACGAATATTGGAAATATTCTATCAGTTCAGAAATATACTGGCATTCTCATGATTTTTTTTTTCGCAAATAGCTATAAGATAAAGGTGTTGAATATAGCCCCATAAATTACATTGGTCTGAATCTTGTACTTTCAAAAGCAAAATCATAATTAGTGTCAGCCCAATATGTTGTCAACCAATTATGACGTCAACCATTGTCAGTCACTGTCAGGCCAATGTTTTCAGCCATTGTCAGCCCAATGCTGTCAGATCAGCCCAACACTGTTAGTTATTTTCAGCCCAATATACGCTGTCAATGTTCAGCCAACGTTCAACAACAATGCTAATTAATAATCAAAATAAATATCTGTATCGACTCGCGCAATATTCAATTGTTTTTTATTATTCTGCAATTACTTTATTGTTTTTGTTAACCTGATACATTGGGAATTTCGGAATTTTTGTCAGTCATGAGATTTCAACCTGCGATTATGCGATTTGTATTCTTGGCAAAGTTGTTCATCAGTACTGGGACCGTGCTCGTTCAATGTGTTTTGATATTGAATTTCGACAAGACGGATAAAGCGCTTTGGATTTTACGTAATTTTGAACTTTTCAAATAATTGTGATTTTTTGTCTAGCTTCTGAAAAATTTGTGATAAGTCAGCAAAACTTAGCCTTTCGTTGCCGTATGTAACGTGGTTTGTATTTCTTAGATTCTACATTATAATTTTTCCAAAGCTTTAATTTTAGAAGCGAAAACAGATAAAACATACTTCCTCACAGTGGCACCATTGAAAACATACAAAAATAATGTGAAAACAATGTACAAAGTTCTATACTTTGCATTCTTTTTTACGTTATAATTCTCTTTTATGATATAGTTTTTTTTATGTCATAGTTTCTTTTGCAGTTTAGATTTTTTTTTTTTAATTCTATGGATACAAGTTTTGACCATTGAGGGGATTTTACGTCTCATCTCAGATTCAAAGGTATATCTAGATTATAAAGGATTCACTCGAAGGATTCTCAAATATTCAAGAGACCCGCCTCCAACGCCGTACGCTTGCTGCTCGAAAGCCTTACCGACTCGCCACGAGGCCCAGATGAAACTCGCGTGAGCGGTACCGATACACGAGAGTCCAACACAGCCCAAAGCCCACGAGGGTTTTTTTTTCGAAGCGGCATCCATGTACTAAAACCCTCCAACGCAGCATCTGCGACTCCCACCATTCCGGGTTCGGTTCTCTGTGAGTTTGCCCTCCTCTACATTGGAACACAGCAGCATCGTGTGCTCTCCGCTCGTCGATTCCCCTCCCCCCTCCCCCCACCACCACCACTTCGGGCTATATTGCCACCGTTGTCTCCACCGCTACCGCTATCACCACACTACCACCACCTCCACCGTTGAAACTACCACCACCAGCGTCCTCTAGCCCGGCGCCCGAGAGAACCTAAAGCCTCCCCAACGTTTTCAACCTCGAGTCAGTTGGCCGACATGAGCCGCGCGCGTCTCAACGCTCTATGTCGTCGTTCGTAGTTTTCCAAAAAACAGAGATAAAAAAAAAACGCTGCACACGATCGTCACAATAAATATATAAAAACCCACATTAACAAAAGAGCCTACAGTTAATAAAACACAAAAAATGCAATGTTCGAGAAAATGAATAAATGTAAAAAAAACCATAATTTTCAATATCCAAATCTGAAAATTTGCAGGAAAATCACGTGTCAATGAAGAAAAGTGTTGAAAAATAATAATTAAATCGTTACCGACAAATTCGAAGAGGATTGAAAATCGTGTCTATCGAAAGGATTTAAAATTACTTTATTTTTTCATCAGGTATATTGCGTTTAAGTGCAGTTTTCAATGCAATTTATCGACGATTTCGTGTGAAAACGTTATTGTCGATAAAGAGTTTTTCGTGCAGTTTGGTTTTATTTAATTCTTTAAATATATATTGGAGATATAAAATAAATAGTAAATTCTGCGTTTGTTGATTCGCGCGCGTTTTGAACGAACTTCGACTGCGCCGGCAGTACGAGTATTTTAATGGTATTCGGTGCAAGCTAACTGGCGATGTGATAACACATAGTGACAGTGCACAGTGGGAATAAAGTGTCGGCGCAAACGGTTTTAATGGATATCGCAACGGTTCGAGAGTTTTTACTAGTAAGTTTTGTGTATGCATTTCCGTGCTATGTGTATATTCAATGTTTGCTTGTATAGCGCGCATTTTTATTATATCAACGTGGAAATTTATGAAAGTGAAATACATGAAATCGTATATGTGGAATATAGATATTTCGAACGCCCGAAGTAAATTACACATAGTTTTCCGATGTACGATAAAATTCACATATATGATATGAATATACGGGGAAAAATGTTATTTTTGTGTCATTTTTACGTGATATATATGTGAATTTTGCAATTTATATTTTCGGAATTAATATTCTTTTATTTCACATATAAAATAGGCATTTTTTAAACAAAATTTATTGTTTTTCATATATAATATAACTCTGGAATATATAAACATATATGCAGCATATATAATATTTTTCTTTAATGAAACATTTGTGAAACACACAAAATGATATGGAAAATATATGCATCATACATTCCATGCATCAGAATCTTTCATTTTACACATATAAAATTTAAATATATGCCAAAAATATTATTCTTATCTACTAAATATTTCGTATAGAACATATATTGTATGCGCTATGTTTTTCTTGCATACGTCTCTCATATACAAACATGCAACAACATATATATTTTACCCATATATACAAAAACTGCATTATTTGTATAAGTTACATATTTCATATAGAGCATATATGAAAATGATGTATAACATATATTTAATGTACCATGATTTCCATACATCATATATTTTTTTTGGATACATTTCTCATATACAAATATATGTGCAACATATATAACATTTATGTCTATGAAACATACGTGAAATATACAAAATGCATCAAAATCTTCCACCTTTCACATAAAAAAATGCGAATATATGCAACATATGTTTTATGCTTCCATTTTTCATGTATAAAATTTCAATGTATGCAAAAAAATATGCTATTGTTATAAATCAAATATTACATAAATGACATATATAAAAAAATATATGCAACATATACTTATAACTCCACGATTTTCTGTATTTCACATATTTTTGCACATACATTCCTCATACACAAATTTCCATGAGACTGTACTGCTTTTTTTTTTTTTTTTTTTCGTATTACGCGAATTAACACGTATTTCGTCTCGAGACACACTACTCATCAGCGGCAAACTTCACCGCGGTTTTAGTCGTCGTCTCGAAGCGATTCCATCCACAAACGCGGTGAAGAACTTTCACTGTGTGGCTCGTTAGCATGCGAGAAACTCTTGCGTGATATTCTCGCAATAAAAGCGAAATATAAGCATGCGAGACTGATGGAAAGAAGCGTAAAAAAAACGTTAAACGTACGCGATCAGCCGTAAATTATTCCAGTTTTGTGGGACTTGAAAAAAAAAATCATATATATGTATATATATGTGCATATATACGTACACATATATATTTTAATGGCCTTTTAAATTAACAGTACGTCGTTTATGTTCCATATTGGCGTATAACGGAAAATATAAATTATTCACTAAGCGTTTAGCGGTAAAACAAAAGTTTTTTTTAATCTCTTATAACGGATAACTGATAAATCGCACTATACATCGATATGGTACACAATATAGTATGTGTTACGATATTCACTGTTATCCGGATCGCTTGTACTTAGGAGAATTACGAGTAGACCCGTGGGACATCACACCCCTCTCTGTTGGTAACGGTTGGCCTTATATATACGGCCCCTCGTAAATTCTCAAACGATTTACGTAAAGTTATACGAGAGACACGAGAAACTATCGCAAAAGCTGGGCGGTGTTCGTCTAACGCGCGAATCGCGCGCAACCCCGCCGCGCCACACTTCCGCAATGTTAAAACCCCCGCGCGATATTTTCACCATCGTGAAACGCAAACGCACGCCAAGTTTTAAACCCGATAAATATTCCATACGTGAACCTCCCAGCTACTGTGCAACACGGGTTGTGTCTTCTTCGCGCTTCGGTGTAATGAAATTCAAACGGGAAGAAACTCCGGATATATATTTTCGCTACTTGCAAGCGTAACGCTGCTTGCACAGAACTTTATCCTGTATTTAATCATGTTGGTGAAATTTCGGAGTTTAAATGCGGTGTTCGTTTAATTTATCGTTTATGCATCGTCGATGCTATAATCTTAAATATATGACTGTGAAAATATTTTGTGTTTTATTTGTATGCAATTGTTCGTTAAATGTTAAAGCTTTGATATATTGGTATTAATTGCAATATTTTACGAGGCGGCATTGACAATTTCTTCTGATTAATGTCAAATAAACATAAACTATGAAATATTACAATTCTCATCCATGGAGAAAAATCTCTTTGTTTTTTTTTATCGTTGCGATATGTTTGACGACAGCTTTCACAGTTATTTGACGAAGCAGGACTTTTGTTTATACTCAGAGAAATGGTAGTAATGCTGGCAACTATCTTGATGACAACTATTAGTTGATAATTAATGCAAATATTTTATAGTTGCTTTTACTTTTTGCAACTATTGTATAGTTACGGTTACTACTAACTAGGTACGGTAACTATGGAAAACTGAAAAACATAGTTGAGATTTTTCTATACCTACGCTTTACAGTTAATTTGACAAAAGTTTTCTCACCTACTTAATGAAGACTGCATCTATTACATAGTTACAGTCACTACTGAACAGGTATGGTAACTATTGAAAGAAGAAAAACATAGTCGTGCAACTATTTTATAGGTACTGCAACTATTACATAGTTATGATCACTACTAATCCCGTACGGTAACTACATTGCAAAATCAAGCGTGTTGCTTTTGCATGGTAAAGATAGGGAAAAACAACACGTTTTGATTGTGTAAAAATACGTCACAATGTCAAAGTTAACACTTGGTTTTGCAGTATATAGAAAGTAGAAAAACATAGTTGAGATTTTTGTACCCATTATTTATAGATATATATGTTGAAACTTTTCTTAACTTTTCTCGATACTGAGCGAACTCTCATTAGTCAAGGCAACTATTCAATTGACAACTATTATAGCTGGTAATTCATGCAACTATTCTTATAGTTATCTTCACAAGTAATAGTTGTCACTTAATAGTTACTATACAATTAAATCCGCGTAGCAACTATTAATTAGTCTTCGTGCAACTATTAATTTCACTTATATTAACTAATGAATAGGGTCAACTATTCCAAGTTATTAGCGGTAACGATAGAATAGTTCATTCAAGTAGTCTCAACAACGAATTAATAGTTGTCAGCTAATAGATTGAACCTGATAAAAATTCTCACCGTATCGCGTTGCAACCTGACAATGTTTAAATACGATCGTAATGACACTTTCCAAAAATACATCGTGACCCATAAAGAAACAACTATTCATTTTTAATACGTGCTTCTAACTTTGTAATAGTTACAGTAGGTACAGTTTTGAATAATTGCGTAAAATATAACAATTTTTACCACGCCTATGAAATAGTTACCATAACTTTAAAATGGTAATCGCAACTATAAAAATAGTTGTATGAAGCAAAAATTAATAGTTGCCACTGTGTAAGCTACTAAGACTACCACGATATCTCTGAGTGTAATTGATTTCCTTTAGTAACAGAGAAATTAAAGTTCACGTTACAAATACCTGTCAGCAGTGAACACCATTTTAGGCACGATTTAATTTCACCGGACGGTTGTATAATTAAAATAATATAATTATCGGTATTCGTGACAGCGTGTTGTAATAATAATAACAATAGTAAATAATAATGTATACGATTTTCAAATGCGATAACTCAGTATGGTATGCAGGTACCAGGTGGAAAATTTCTTAACTACCGATTGCCACCGGGTGCACATCCCGCGATCGTTAAGTCCTATGTCCGTGTGTGTGAGGTGTGTGCATAGAAGAAAAAAAAAACTCAGGCATATGCACCCAGTATACGATATAATAATCACCTTCACATTTTCATCGCATCCCACTATTTAATTCTAATTAACTATCCGTTCCGTTCCGCGCTCTTGACGCCGTCGGAGGCCGGTTTTCCAACATCCGTTCTTCCAATTCTCATCGTACTGCATTTATATATACGTACAGAGCATATAGTGGCAATTCGCCACGAGGTCTCTCGGTTGATAGTCGTCGACGTTTCAGCTTGGAGGGTGAGCATCGGAGACGTAGTACCGAATAAAGAAAGATAGAAATAGAGCATAAGTGTACGAGTGGTGGAAAACCGGTGCGAGCGTGCCGAACAGGAAGTTCCGCCGTACGTGACGCGGATAACAATAAAAAAAGGGGACTCTCGCTGGCTGGCTGGTCTGTCCCCTGCGAGCTATCGCTCGCACAACTGGCGAAGACACATCGTGCTCTCCGTTCCAGCTCTACTTTGTGTCGGTCGCGCGCTCCTCCTTCTTCTATTTATTCTCTCATTTCCTAATCTCCATTAGAGACATATAACTGTACGTTTTGGAGATAGAACGAGAGGAAAAAGATTGAACGTGCCAGCTGATAGAGTTTACGAGACGTTAAAGCGCATCCAAGAAAATAATCTTAGTGTTTTCTCGGTGTAAATAAGTCGTTGTCGAATTTATTGTGTTTGAGATTAACTGATAGGCAATGAAAAATTGCTGAATTCTCATTTTGTGACTACCATACATTAAATTTGATTGTCTGAGGATTTTTTAAAAATAACTCCCGCTTAGGATCGAATTTATAGTCGTAAGTTTTAACTTGAGTCGAAAAAATAACTTAAGTTACGATTTTAGTATCAACAATATTACAGTGACAATTTACAAGCAATATAATGCCCACCTACCAACATTGGACTGTTTTCTGAAGACGTTTCAAGATTGTGAACATTATGAACATTTGTAACATTTTGAACATCGCGATCATTGTGAACATTGTGAACATTTTTAACATTTTGTTTGCACAATAGATCATTTTTACACAGCAAATCGAGGAAAACACTGAAATAAAAAATCAGTATTTTGCGTGAAATGTAAGATTAAAAAACAACAATAATTTGTGCATATTCTAGATATTCCACACTACTCAATTTTATTAACTGCAATACCAACATATAAAATGTTTTTGCCCGCATGTTATTTTGTATGTTCGTTTACGTTTAAGGAAAGGACGAAGCAATTTAGCGGGTAATACGTGATATCGATATTCCCTCACCGACGAATACCAAGTAGTTGGAGATATTAACACTGAAAATAACATTCAACTACGTATTTTTGTCGCTCATTACAATATTCCCCATAGAAAACAGCGTCCACAATATTACAGTGGAAGTTTACAAGCAACACAAAGGCCGCCTACTGGCCTTAGCCTGTTTTCTGAAGCCGTCGGATCCTTCGAAGAAACATCTTCGAAATTCGTTTCGAATAGACCTTCATCGTTATCTACCTGAAGTGATCTAACACTCACGCGTGACTTGTCGAGAAGTAGAATCTCTGTTCTACCGGTTTATCTGATGGGAATTTTTACACGAGCACGTTTCTAACGGGGGTGGGATGTATGGGAGGCTCTGAGAGGAATTCCGAATCAATTTTAGATACTCCCATAACCAAGACCTACGTCTGGATCCGACTATGGCACCTGGCACGCGTAAGGTTCACATCTGCGCCCAATCTTCATCTCTCGCTATGCGTCTCAGCGAGGGATTTTTCAGGAAGCCATATCCCGGCTGTTCGCAACACAGTATACATTTAGTCCTGTACCATAGGCATTCCTGCCGTGAGAAATTAATTCTACCTGCGCTCTCCAACCGGCAGCACATGCACTGCGTGATGCGCACCCTACGAGAGGTAGAAATAGTCATCACAATAGAGTATCGCATTGACAATAGTGTGCGACGAGTCGAACGACGAATTGGCAATTCAGCAGATATAGTAGAAGCTCTCATATCTTACTTGGGGGCCGAGTCACTGAAAATAAAAGTAAATTTTTGTTCTAATTGTTTAATTTTTTTGATTATAATACAATTTTTATTTTTATTCTATAATGCATACTACATACATCCTAAACCATAGACTAAAATTAGAAAAAATAAAAAAAGGTTGTGAGTATTTGAATAAAATTTAAAAAAAAATGAACTTCCTTTCAATTTTTTATTTCGATTCAATATATATATATATATATATATATCGAAATTTGAAAAAAAAAAAAACAGAACAGTCGCAAAAAAACGAAACAGTCGCAAAAAGTCACAAGAAACTCGGTTGGTATAACGAATTAATTGTCTGAAGCAAATATAACCTCTTCGCGCTTTTTCTCCGTGTCCCTAAAAGTAAGATGTTAGAGCTTCTACTGTACATTGAATCGCATAACTGACGAGATCCTCAATGGGTCTGAAAAAGCTGAGATCGCTTTGCGGTTAAGCACGACAATCGAAATATATCGAAGCATTATTGATGTATCGACACACCGGGATATCTATTCATGCCACAAGTGCCGACGTCTCCTTTTCTCAAGGCGACACAATCTCATGTAGCGTGCACAACAGTGAGTCGATTTTCTTCCAGCAGAAAACCCGAGCTTTTCGCACAGCAGCAGCAACGACAGCACTTTTTTGCCCTCGTTCGCTTCTCTCGACTCTCGACGAAATGATTTACGATTCAGCTTACTCCCTCAAGGGGACAAAGAGGGTAAAGGTGCGTGCTCCTTGCTTGCTACTGCTATAGAGGAAGTTGAGTTATGTTAGGTGTGTGGAAGTAAAAGAAGTGTGTACGGACAATCTGGAGCGAAAGAGCTCGTAAGAGGGTGGAGTAGGCTCAACGTGCAGGAAGATATATATATATATATATTGTATATATGTATATATTTTACGCTCTATTCGAGAGTGCATACGATTTTTATTGCTCCGCTGGGAAAAATAAGTGCAGTGAAATGGAACGTGAATTAAATTTTTTGGTTTGAACGGTCGTTTATGCTTTCAAACCAGTTTAATAGGGTTTAGTCATGTTGCGTATTAAACAGGACAAAAATACACTAATTATAAATTTGCTTAAAGAAATTTTTATTTTTATTATTTTTTTTTAACATTTGAACATTCCATCTTTTTGTACATCTGGACATTTTATTTGTACAATCGATCGTTTTTCATATACAGCGAGTGTAATTAAGACTACAATGAAAAATTGGTATTTAATTTTAGGTGAAACATAAAATTTTAAAAACTAAAATAATTTCCACATATTCGAGATATTCCACGCTACTCTCAAACAAATTATAAACTTTTTTAATTTTGTTAACTGCAATACCAACATATGGAATGCTTATATGCCCGCAACTTATCTTGCATGTGAGTTTACGCTTAAGGAAGGAACGAAGTATTTTAGTGAAGAATGTAATATCGATGCCTTCCGTTTATGTATCAATATACGTGGATATACGACTTGTATATACGAAAGAGTATAAAGCCACGACGATTCTAATACCGTGCGCCGTATCGGAGGAAATGGAGAAATGAAGGCCACCGAGATCGCTCACAACCGAATACAATCGGTACTACACACGGTTCTACAGGGAGATGCATGCTGCAAAACGAAGTACACTTCTATATATCTCTATAGCGTATAAAGCCTTCAAGGTATATTGGTGCTTCTACGAAAGGAGAAAACTTATAGTCAATATATTCTTCCACATATCCGACTATCGTCTTGAGGGCTCTGCACTTACTCGAGAAAGATGAAAACGTTTGATCCCAAGCGGATAATGTAATACATTAGTGAAAGATGGCTTGGGAATCAAATCCATATGTATTCATAATATCGACTTTCCCAGCGTAGTTGAACATAATTTCATAAAACGTAAACGTTTTATCTAATCCACCTTACTTTTATATTCATATTAAGGAGAAACAAAAAAGTTTGTACTGTCAATTCCGGGACTTCACCTGGAACTTCATCTTGGATTCCATGCCGGTCAATTTTTTTCTACGCGGGGAGGAATTTTTTAATCAACTGGACTACTTTTTTTATATATTCTTTTCGCTGACTTCGACACTTTTAATTTTGCTTTTAATCTTATACTACCTACAGTGGTGTGTACAGAATCTATAGAAAATTTGGCAGTGTAGGCAAAACACATATGGAGGGGTAAAAGAGCGTTTTGAAAAAATAAACTGGCTCACAGTTGATAAAAAATGCCTCTTACAAATGGTTGTACAAATTCACATGAAATACTTTATATTATTATCGAACAGAACACATACGTGTAACCTAATGTACATACATTTTAACCGGAAGACCAATGAAGTCACGACAAGAAAAAAAAATTATAAAAAGTAATAAGGATTGGTTACTATATTAGCCTCGAAAAGCTAGTGATGCCTTACTCTCCATATTCGAGCAGTAAAATCGACCCATACCAAATATAGCAACTGTGAAATTGGGCTTTGAACATTTTGAGCATTTGAGAATTTGGAACATTTTACCCATATTTTGAGTATTTTGAGTATTTTGAGTATTTTGAACAGTTCAACATTTTAACATTATTGATTGAGATAGCAATATGCAAGTATACTATTATCTCAATCGAATCCGAAGTTAGAGGTGATTGGAATGGTTACTAGCTTCGAAAAGCTTGTGATCTCTCTCTCTCCCGTATCCGAGCAGTAAGATCGACCGATACCAAATAGCAACCGTGAAATTGGATTCGTAAAGGAACATCAAGAAATGAGGTGGTAGCATTGGTGGGAGAGGCGCAACAGCTCGACATCAAGGGAGAGCTTATGGATGTTGAGGCGCCCGCGAGAGAGTGCCCTTTAATGGAGTTGCTCCGCTGGTTGAGGCCCGTGCGGCTCGCTTTTCTCAATGATGCCTCGGTAGAACGTGCGTAACAAGCCTGTGCAGCTACGGACATATGGGACGTTCCATGGTAATTCAAACAAGGTTACCCGAGCCTCTTCAATTTCCCTAGTATGTTGTGTATTTTGATATCACTTTTATTTTGTGTCGTGCTTGACTTATAAAAATATATAGAATTAAAAAAATGCTAATCAATCAACAACATGATGCCGACATAAATGATATGTCCAGTTTTTTCATCAACGTAGTTTAATATTAAAATAGTACACATTATATTGAGCATTATTAAGTTTCACTAAGTACCTTTTGTATTATTAGAAAAATTATACAAAATACTGGAATGAAAATCCGAAATATCAGCTGTAGAGTTACGATGGAAATATCAATCTTCCACATTTAAAAGAAAATTTTATCACTTTATTTTACAATATTACAATATGAATTTTCTGTTACTATTTTTCTGTTACTATTTTTTCTATTTTTTTTTACCTACTAAAAAATACATACACCATGTGCTGTGTATTCAAAAACTAGTTAAACATTCCATATCATTTTTTTTAAAGTGATCCTATATTATGAATTTTCCGAAAATTAACAAACTTATAAAGACGATTATAAAGAAAACGATATCATTTTAATTCAAATATGGAGGATTGGTATTTTCATCATGGCAGCAGTGAAAAATTTGGATTTTCAATACAGGATTTTGGTAAAGTTTTATATTAAACTCCGCTATATAAAAAATTAGTTAGCCATACGGTTTATATCAAAATCATATTTTTAGTTAAATTTGGATTTTTTTAAATTATAAAAGAAATGTTCTTTTCAGTCAATAGCGATGCAGAATTAAAATCTTATGTGTTTTTTCAATGATAACAACAATATAAAAAGAATATTAGGGAGATTGAAGAGGGTCGGGTTTCATCCTGCTTGAATTACCATGGAATGTCCCATATATATATATATATACGTATACGCATACAACAGCCTCACAGAGCGAGCGAATCGACGCGCCAGTAGCTCGTAATCGTAAGAGCTTCCTAAAATCGCTATTACTCGTAGTAATACAGTGCAGAGAGGAGAGAGAGAGAGAGAGAGAGAGAACGCGGGGTCGCATAACGTCTCGGTATATAGTAGATTATAACTATATACCAAGCTGTAAAGGGCTTTGGGTGTATATATGCGTTCCGCGAAAACGAATATAATATTCAGACCTCAAACCGAGCCTTTGATCGTTCCATCCAACTCGCGTTCACTCTCTGCTATACCTAGAGGTATCAAGGCCCTTTTTCTCTTTTTAGAAGGTCTTCCACCTTTAATTTCCATCCGAGTCAACTCGCAAATAGGTATACACGATTTTTTCCTGAGCCGTTAACTCATATGTGAATCTATGCGCATGTGTTTCTTGAACGAATTCCCTTTAAAAGTTAAGGTTCATATGGGACATACCATGATAATTCACACAATAAAATCCGACCCTCTTCAAGTTCCCTAATATTTGATTAGATTTTTACTATGATCTAAAAAAATATTAAATTATCAATTAAAAACAAATTTGAACGAAAATCATAAACATGATTTTGATGTAAATAATATGGCACACTCACGCGCTATTTTTATATAAAAATAGTGAAATATTTTTATATGAGAATCTCTTCCTCTATGAGAAAGCAAAACCGTCCAAATTAAACACATCGAATATGGCACGCCAGGTTAACGTTGAATTCTTATTTTCCAAATATAGTCACCATATGACAAATTCTTGTAATGAGGTCTTCTGAATAATGATTCACAGCGTGACAATAAATAACATTCGATGTTAGAACTCAGCAAAAAAAAAGCCCAATACCTCATCTATCATGTGATGCATGCACGATAGATGTCATTTTTCGGAGACCCGCAGAGACTGCGGGAAATATTCATTGCTACCACCCGCGTAGAGTGAGTCCAAAGCGACTGAAGTCAAAAAAGCAACGAATAGTCCCAGCGGGTACACTAATATAATAGTGGAAAGTGAAATAGTATGAGAAAAACACGTGGTCCGATACACGCCTGATGCCTGTGCCCGTGGCCATTAAATTTTAGAGAGGCGTATCTCGAAGAATCTCGTGTTTAGATCTTTCGGTAGCGATAAAAACGTACGTTTTTTCCCGCAAAGGAATGACACTATATAGTTATATACAGTGTTACATGCTCACTCGTCCCTTGTTCAATGCTTACCATTATAGATGTAAAAATACCGCAACGTTCCAATCCGGTAAAATTACCAACAAAAATACCGCGATTCGACTTAAACGTTTTTTTTTTAATCTTGTTTTTTTAAATTGCCGTCACAATATTGTTGCGACAATTTACCATAAAAATCGGTAAATCCGTGAAAAAATATCGGTCAAATTTGTTTGAGTAAACTTACCGTCACAAAAAATAGATTGCCGGTAGATGGGGACCGGTAATATTTGACAAAAATGATTTCATAATTAAAACGTTCTTTAATTAATTGTAATAAATGTCTCTTTTTTCCCCAAAATGGTGTTTGACGATGGGACTTAAAGCATTATAATTTTTCAACGTGACCCTCATTGGCAAGCAGTGATTTAAATTTTTTGAAATGGCGGCTAAATCTATGTGACCGAATTGGTAATTTTTGAAGTATTCATGAGCCAGTGAATATACGGTAAAGTTACAATAATATAACCGATCACGTTTACCGCTAACATCTCTACTGACGATCTGTAGCTGAAGAACCGTGTTCCGCATGACAATTGACGGACAGACACCTGGCACGGCTTTCCGCGTTTCTCATATTCCCAGTTCATTCGCTTAGTGGTTTAATAAACGTGGCTTCGGGTGCGCACGAGGAATATCCATCGAAGAAATTATCTTGGATAGGAATGACGAGGATATCTGAGAACTTTATTCGAAAGATCTGATGGTAGATATATCTTACTCGTAGATCGTTTCACGATCCGGCGATAAAATACAGTGGACTTATACCTGATGCGGATTTAATATACGAGGTATTCGTCGATGCTTCTATCCGTTTTAAATGCACGTACATTTCTAACGACATTCGGCATTATTTGTAAAAAAATGTATTTTTAATGCTTTTTGGATTAAATGATTACGTATTACATAATAGCAGAAGAACGATCATTTATGCACAGTAATTAGTCATGATTTTGTTATCTTACATTTTATTTCAAGATTCTTTCAACATCTTAGAGTCATGTAAAACACTCAATCAGTTGTTACAAAATCGTAAGAATATTTATTTCGCCACAATAATTAGACATTTATTTTCTCAAAGTATTTTAATCGCGTTTTTCTTCGAATCCTGCCCATATTTAATTTCTACGTAATAATTCTGACTTTCAAGAAAATCCATAAATTATACAAAATTTTCAAATGGCATTTACTTCAGCCCAGAAATATACACCAAATATTATTTATAGGATAACTCAGTTGCGGTGGAATTCCATGCATATATAGAAAAAATAGAAAGCGAGAGTTTCCACGAACAAAATTGAGACCAA
The DNA here is from genome assembly GCA_964016905.1 of Perithous albicinctus. Lineage (NCBI taxonomy): Eukaryota > Metazoa > Arthropoda > Insecta > Hymenoptera > Ichneumonidae > Perithous > Perithous albicinctus. The sequence goes on along the minus strand of OZ024690.1, from coordinate 11,634,851 downwards.
AGAGGCGACGAACGGCGAGATGCTCTCCGTACGAGGGTCTAAGAGAAAGGAAACGCACGAATATCTTGATGATGTCTCTTCGTGTGGTTTTCATAAAGACGTATACGCGGCTTCTCTATACGCTGAGAAAAAAAAGACGAAGACTACAACAAAATAATTTATCTCAGCATAGCCCATCCATTTGGGACGACTGCATGCAAGAGGATAGAACGAAGGGGGGTTGACATGTTTATTATTCCGAACGTAATCTTCTCGGATTACGCGTATATAGCTGTATAAATATATATAGTATGGTAGCTAACGTGTCTATAGTATAAATCCCTGTAGCTATGAAAAGGTTGAATGAGTGGAAGATGAGAAGAGCGCCGAGATGAAACCGCGGTAGAAGGATTCAAGAATATGAATATGAGCATGGCCGAATAGAGTCCCGAGTCCTGAATAAAGTCGGAGATGCAGGGAATCCTTCATGGGTTTATATACAAAAAAACCGGTAGCGAAAGCTCGCTGACGCTCAAAGGACACAACACGCTTGCACACGAGAACGTTTCTTACGACCGGTTATGGTAAACCCACTGGAACCTGTTGACACGCGATATCCCGCAACGCCTCGTATCCTATCGAGCCTTTGAACCCTCGAACCCTCGTGAAATAAGGGCACGCTCGTCACGCGGTTACCAGATTCTCTTATTTGCGCTCTCTTAATCTCGTAGATACATGTCACGTTATTAGGATACTGTCTTGAATATTATGCCTGCAGCTACTTAGCATGCGATTTGTTATCGAATTAGCAATGCATTTTTTAAAATTAAATTAGTGATCGGAATTGAACGAAATAATGTATGAAACATAATTTAAATATTGCGAAAAACGCAATATGTCAATAATATGTCATCAAACATTTGATTAGTGATAAAAGTTTAGGTTTCTTTTTTTTAAGTCCGTTAGTACGTGCTTAAAAATAGTTAATTATTTAAATATTTAAAAAAATGCTAACGACTGAGGTTTCTAGTACATAGTTGGAAATCAAGTTGGAACTTAAGTTGAAATGTTAGTCCCACTTTGAGTATCGATTTAAGTAGTATCATAAACCTGAAAAATAAGTTGCACCTCGAGGTACAACTTCAACTCCGACATAAGTTACAACTTACGACTATAATTTTGATCCTAAGTTAGATTTTACATTTGATTTAAACAAAAATGTTCAATCAAATCAATCTGTACCCTGATTGGAGTACTCTTGAAGATAATAGACAAATAAAATAGCAACAATGATTGAAGATTTGAAAACTCGTACTTGGACTTAATATCGTTAAAACAAATTTTGACGGAATAATTTACAAATAAATAAAATACATATGAAATATACTATTTGGAGTTCAGAAAGTTAGTTCATATTTCTCAAATTTGCTACTAAAATCTTGAATGAATTTAATATTGGTCAAATTAACAAAAAAAAAGTTGAAATTTATTTTTTAGGTGGATAAACATTTTTCGAACTTCGTATAACCGCGAAACGAAGCCTTTTAGTCTCACCTAAAAGTGCCAATTGCTATACCAATGTACCTTACAGCAGACGCCACAGAAGCTATGTACCGAAAGAGCAAGATTTCGACAGATAAAGAACCAAAGGTACTCACAAGCAAGTCGAGGACCACGGGAAGCTGCTCGAGAAGCCACTGTCAAGCACCTTTTCAGGTTTCGGCTTCTCGCTTCACGAGACTTCAAGAATGAACGGCGGAGAGAAAAAAAACTACTCGGCTGATCTAATCGCCTCTTGGAAAGATTATGCGGTCATGCGTTCCACCGTATTTACGCAAGAGATGATAGAGCTGTGTGACAATGTGGGATCAGTGGTACCAACCCCCGTCGTGGTCGAAAAATCGTTAAAAGAAAAAAAACCCAACCGTTATGGAAAATCTGAGTAATTCAAGGATGCCTAATTGCAAATATTCCCAGCTCTCAACTATTGTACCCAAAATTTCGTTCATCGAAGCGCATCTCTACACCAAAGATTCTATCAAAATTCAGGATACGTACAGCCACCGTAAGTCGTATGCGAATTTTTTTTCTTCTCGTGTTGCATTGCATTACATGGTCGCATCCTGGGTAACTTTCAGTCACGTGGAACCTTGAACTCACTTCGTGAATGAATCACAGGTCACAGAATCTTTTGTATACAGTCATGTTGTGCATTGAAGTTGTGCCTCTCAAACTTATATATTTTTCAGTCTGCACAACACACGAGAAGAAAGAAAAGGTTGTATACGATTTTGTTCATCACGAGTCACTGGAGAAACTGAAGAGCTCGCGCACACTCGTCGAGGACTCTCGAAATTCATGTAGCTCCTCGAGAATTATATTGTGTATATAAGTACGACAGATTCCGCAGTCGATTCATTCCCACGCAAGAAGATTCGACCGGTATGGTTGAGGGCAAAGTCTTTAAAAGATATAAATCTTTCGACGATACGTTCGTCTCTCAACGAGCTTCGTCGTCGTTTCTCAGACACGATTCGTTTCTATATCCATTCGCGACAAAATGCAGTGTGAAAGCTGGCATGTGTTCTCTTATACGTGGCTTGCGTGGGGCAACACAATAGCGGTCGATGTGTCGAGTGTTTTAAGCCTTTGAGTGGTTGATACCCGGTCGTAACGTTTATAAATTGAGTCCTCGTTCTGGAGGATTACGACGCTATATGCTTGCACACTACTACTGAATATAGTACTCGTATGTTGCCAATGCTGACGCTGCAGGCCGCCAAAACGGTAGCCGGAGAACCCGGCAGCCCCTCTGTCGTGATTGTTGAACGGGATTGTCTATATTGCGTGTGCGCTACGATGGGAAATCTGTGTTAGCTGACTGCGCGTGTCTCCATTACGGGATCCAACAAGGATTATTCCACCTCGTTGCATCGACAATCGATCCTTCGAGGCGCTCAATTCGCGTGGTAGCGATACTATTGAAATCGGTGTAATGCAAATACAAAGATACGGTATATATGGTCTTCCACGCATTCGTGCAAATATTGAGAAATCAAAATTACTATTTCACGTTAAACATTATTTTATATTTTGTTAAATGTAGAAACATTATGCTAATAAACTGATGAGGGTCTCGAGCAGGGCCAAAATGTCTTAAGCTACATCAATCCTCTTCCACTAAACCCGAAGAATACCCCAACAATTTATGTTACTAATAATCCCGCACTCATAATACGACGTTAATGCATAATAAAATCCGCTCACACTACACCGAACGTCAGCGCGAGTTCATAGCACTCAACAGGTCTGACGCGCCGAGTTTAAACCCCCATTCGGCCTTCCGTTGTACGTAAGTCTCCGCTATGCGGCGTCCACGCTTTAGGCGCTCCCGCATACGTCCGGGCGCACCGTTGAGCATATCAGCAGTGAGCGAAAAGGTCTCTTCTAGGCCTCCAAATCCATTTAAAAAGTGGATTCACCCAGGAAATTATACTGAACAAATATTTAGTCACATTTTTGCTTCCTTGCCGTAAAAAATGTGGACTTTATCTGGAAAGGTAATTTTATTTTTTATTTCTTTTCCTATTTAAGAAGAACAGTCTTTTCATAGATCGAAGCCCACTTTAAAATTTAGCTTCCCCGATAAATTTACTGAATAATAAGTAATTATCCAATATATTTAAATAATAATTAGCTAAATAATATTGTCACTAAAGCGCGTTCTGTGACTAAAACACCAGGCCTCATTCGTTTCAATCTTTTTTCTTTATCGCCTTGTTAATAAATGAATTAAATTGACTTTTATAACAAAAAATTGAATTTATAACAATATCACTCACTAATGCAAAGCAGTATTTAAGAAAATCCTCTCGCTATACAAGTAGTGATCTCCCAATTCATTTAACTTCTCTCTAAAATGTTTTTTTGGGTGTGTTACAAAGTCATACGTGTTTCAACCTTTTAATTGGAGATTTTTAAAATATTTTCGATAAGGTGTACTTCAATTATACAACAAGTTGAAAGAAATCTTTGCATTACTGTCAAGATAAAATTGTATGGCGATAATTTATTAATTCTTATTTTATGAATTACAACGATATCTCCGTAGTATTCCTATTCTCAGTATTGTTTTAATCCTAACCTTTTATCTAAACTTTCTTGGGTAACAAGTCATTTAATTTTACCAAAATTAAATGACTTGTTATTTAATTCTAAAAATTCTATTTGTTATTTATTCTAAAAAGTAACTCATCAAACTAAAAACAACATGACCAATTCTAATATAAAACAAAATTCAAAACAATTACATAACAACCATAAAAATAGTTCATAGTCTTCAAATGATTATCAAATGGTCACGAGAATTTAATCTCGGTAGATTGCATTTTAAATTTTGAAGTCTTAAAAATGAATAAACCAAATAAATTGAATTCCGGATAAATGTTCAATTCCGCACTAGCTGATAATTACTTTTTATTTAATTTATACATTAGACAATATGAAGACGTTTATTATTTTCCAATCTCGACGACTTCCGGATAAACAGTTTATCGTACAAAAGACAAAGCTTCCAGAAAAATGATATTCAATATCGTTCGATCGACTTTTGCGTAGTTATCGTTTCCTCTTTCCAAGAGTTTACAGACTTCTTCTCGTCGTTGAGAAGCAACAAGATAAAACTAAGCAGTGAAAAATTGTCCCGATACAGGGTGTTGTTATAAAAATCGATAAGCGACCTCATTCGCGTTGACCTCCCGCCGTCATAAACTCGGACAGGCTAAGATATAGACGGCGATGAAAGAAGAAGAAGAAGAAGAAGAAGAAGAAGAATCGTTGCATTGATAACACGAAGCGGCGCTTCTATTGATTAAAAGCGATCCATTTGTTTACGATTACAACTCTTTCCTTCTACTCAACATATATCCGCGTTTCGTTTCGCTCACTCGGCAAACCAACACTATAATACCGTCTCAATATTACCATCTCAACGCGACCCGCTTCCGTGAATTTATCACGCGACTTGGCAACGAATTCGATTCCAAGTTCTTCCTTCGATTCTATGTTGATCGGCGACCCGGACCTTCCGGCAACGGGGGTGCTGACTACTCTCCAACGATTGGACGCCGTTCGACTTGGCGTACGTGCCAGCGATAAAGTATCGAACTCTCGTACGTCGAGGTACAAAACGCGACACATCGCGTTCCTGAACTCACGAGACCGTGAGCACGTACTCACGTAAATTTCGCGTCGGTTTATGTATTCTGTTGGTCCCGTGGTAAGGGCGAGAGGGGGAGGGGGGCGTAGTCATTCAAACAGTGTATCTTACAAAAACACCGTGCAAGCACATATGCAAAGTCAAGAGTCACGAAGCCCTCTGTGGCGCTGCCACACGAGCGGAATTCGAGAACGCGCTTGCCTCACTTCGTATACTATTTTAATCGTTCCAAGTCGAAGAACGCTTAAAGCGCGAGCGAGAGAGAGAGAGAGAGAGAGAAGCTTGAGATTCCGAAATAAAAGGATCCCCCGTTGAATGCCACCGGAGCAGCCCTCGAGGTTAATTTGCCAGAATTAACTCGCATTCCACTGCCAAGTTTATTATTCTCCGCAGTAGGTACTCTGTAGTGTTCTTTTTTTTCACTTTCTAACCCACTAGCGACCTGTTTCTCCGTCGTCGTTTAACTTAATAAATTATCGTGTCCAATTAAAGTCACTCGTCGAATTAACGTCAAAACATGTGCCTTCCTACGTGTGTTTGTGGCAATTTAAGTGTGTACTTTACTGTATATCAGAAGTGGATACTTTGAGATATTTATTCTTATGGCTGAAGTACACGATTGATATATAAGAAATGACTTTCTGATACTTGCGAAAGGTGGAGCAGGTGAATTTAGTAGTCAATAAAAAAAAGGAGTTTTGGTTGGGCCAACTAAGAGTTTAGTGGAATATGAGCCAGACGATTAGTTGGTTAGACTATCCAAGTTGTTGGTTATCACCAAAAAATACTTAGTCATGTTGACCAAATACATGATTGGTTATTGCAACTAATCAAATGGTTGGTCATGAGATGGAATTACTTGGTTGGAAATCACAACTATCTAATTCACTGGTCGTGATAACCAACAATTTGCTTCGTCTAACCAATTAATCATCTGGCTCGTATTCCACTAAGCGTTTAATTGGGCCAACCCAGCTTTCATACCGTGCATATAAAATCTATTTGAACAGATTTCAAATATTCAGAGACATAACACAATTGAATGTCCGTCATTCTGCCGCATAAAAATAAATTAATTAAAAAGGGTTTTTTATTTTTATTCTAGCGTGACCCGCAGATCGAAACGATTTATGAACCGGGACACGATTATATGCTCGCAAATTGCTAGGTCATCGATCGTGCGGTGTTCCATGACCCAGATTATTCACCCCTCGATCAATCCACAAATACTTGTACAACTATGTACTTTTTTTCATGTCGATTGGGTTTTCTGCTCTTTTCTTCGTATTGGAATGACAGCATTAGCAACACTAGTATACTGTGTATAGTCTCTCGAGATCAGGGACCTTGAAGACCAGGAGTGATGAACGATCGCGCCTTTGCTCTGTACCTTGTGGCGATTGGATGTGACCGCAATCTCGTCAGTCTATGGAGTCACCTTCACACTAGAAGGCCTTACCAAACAAGTAAAGGGTGCAATAGATATTGAACTACGGAAATTCTATTAAGACGACTTGGAACATATTCACAGCGTTCATTCATGTAATCTACAATCAGTTGCAATCTTTTCCTTAGTTTTTCATTTAATACCTGATATAAATAAAATGACAATTAATGTCGAATGTCTAAATACCATTTTCAATTTAATTTTAGACTTATATTTAATAAAAGTTAACCACTAAGCATACAGATTAGTTACATCACTGAAACGTGTAGAACGACCGTAGCAATATTTCTTCGCGTAAATATATGCAATTGCGTGACAAGTTTACGAAACCAGTTGAAACTCTTTTAGTCTCTCTGATTAAACAAAAAAAAAACTTCGTCCCTAATCATTGAATAGGGTAATCGATTACCAAACGATTTCTCATATTTCGGTTGTGTGGCGCGAGCTCGACATCCGATAAATCTTGATTTCCAGGAAAATAACGCGTAACCAACGAGGCAGCAAACGATCTAACGCCGCAATGCTATCAAGATAACTGGTTATGTGGTTTACCAAAGCGCCTGCTGCTGTGCCTTTATAACTTGTAATAACAGCACGATTCTATAATAGTATAACTGCCAAGCCACGACCGGCTGAACCGTGTAAATTTTTCGGTCGATTTACGACTTGTCGATAGTGTAAATCATAGATCCCTTAACGTGTGGACGTGTTGGACAAGCGCCCGGATTTTATCGTCAATAGATTAATGACAGTAGAAGGCGGTTTGTGCGAGCGTTGAAGAAGATTGTGGTTCGCTGATAAGAGAGGAATAGAGGGTCTAAGGGTCATCGACACCCTCTTGTTTTACTCGTGTAGTTGGCCCATGTAACTAGCGATATATCGAGTGAGTTATCGTCACGCATCGACTAATATCGATTTTGGGTTGAACGAAATTTTCAAGGCTTCCAACGTTGTATAAGTATATTGGAACCACGAATGAGGCACAAGTGTTAATAGGGAGACGCATCCCTATCCCGTCCCTTCGTTGGTTTTCATAATTAAAGGCCCGACGATAAATTACCCGCTCCAGACGTTATCGGATAGCGATCGAACGGCAACGGCAACGGGTCTTGCCGCGCGGCGTTATACTACCAGGCTCCTCTTTACTTGATCCGATTTACTGCTTTGCGATAACACCGCACGGCTTGACTTCACTTATTCTCCGCAGTTTACCCCTCGCTGACTTCGACATCTCTACTTCTTCTGTCTTACACTATATCTCTTTCTTCATTTCTTCTTTTGTTCGGAATCTCAAGTACCCAATTCCAGTTCATTCAACTTTGTTTCCAATGGTTTTGACTGTATCCAAACAGCTCGTAAAGCATTTGAAGTCACATTATTATCATTGACACTCATATTACATGTGCATCGAGAGTTGTTTTATGGTTGTGATTAAAAACAGTAAGCTGTGAATAACTTGATTATTCTTGGATCAACGAAATAGTTTTTGGTTAGTAGATTTGAGCCAAATGTTCAACTGTGTGTTTCATCTTTCATTCATTTAATTTAAGTTTAATAACCAATCATAAGATTGGTCTTAAAATTCATATTAAGTACAATCATACGATCGGTGTTAAAATTTCTCTTCAGTTCGATCTTGCGATTGATCATAGATCACAAATTCGATGTTGAGTGAATTATATATATTCACTATTATTGTTGAAGTAGCTTGTACCTGCTTTTGATAAAAAACATAAATTTATCCCTTTATTTCATACCAATTTGAGCAAGTCAACGTCAAGAAAGTGTCGTGCCAAAGTTGTCTGCCTCGGAATATTTAGGTTGTCACGCTCGCCGACTATGCTTGCCTATGTACACATTATACAGTGCATTACAGTATATTGATATATGGATTGCGTAACTGGTGCACTAGTGAATAGGTTATAAACGCCACACTCGTTTAACCATACGAAGTAGTAAATATGAATATAAATATTCTCTGTTCACGCTGCGAAGTCTATAAATGTATGTATGTGTTTTACCAATCATTAGCAAGCAGTCTGGAGATAAATCGGCGCCTGTATATATCGGCGCGCACTTTCTACCTCTCCCCTCCCCCACTTCGGTCTAGCTTTGATCTCTTCAAGACTCAGTACATTAATCAAATCACTATAAATATAGCTACATATTATACACGCTAAAGTGTTTGTTTTTACTTTATGTGTAGATTCTACGACTGGTGTAAAAAAGCCTCTTCAGTCTCCGTGCTGAAATCGCGAAGACCTAAGAAGGTGAAGACGAAGAAGACGAAGACTTTCTAGTCTGCCGTTCCTCATCAACGTCGGTGGATCGTGGACCTCGCTCGTTATAAAATGGACGAATGACCTGTACGATCCGACGCGATGAGGCCGAGATCGTGCTCACTAGTGGCTCTGGTGTTCTGCATAGTCTTGCTGAGCGGACCTGTTCGTTCCTTTGCCGCTGACGAAGGTGAGAAATATTGCTTATAAATAATCCATTATTATTAGAGGAAGACAAAACATGGGTATAAATATCTAAAAGAGTCAGAGCTTTTTCGTTCTAACAAACATAATAAAAGAATTGTATATTGTTTCACAGTTTATTCATTTACCCCATTTTATCATTAATTGAACTTTTATTCAGTCGAGTTTTTAATTTTTTTTTTATAAAATTATGTTTTTTAAAAACAATTTTTTTTATTGAAGTTTTTTTAAATATAGTTTTTTTACAGTCAGGGGTTTTTAAAAATGTTTAATTTATTTTTGTATTATTTGGTCTTTAATTGTTGAAAGCATTCTTACGAAATGCAAATCCGTGACCAGAACGTTTAATTTTGTCTGCGTGCAAAGTTAAGCTGCAGCATTTCTGTTTTTCACGTTTTATTGGTAGATACGTTTCAAACTCCCGTCACGATAGCACTGCCCTAATAATACCTTCTTTCATCGAGGGTTCCCTGTAGCGTTGTACCATGTTCAATATATCGAGATCTCACGAGCGAATGGCACGTAACTCGGAAATGACTATGCGCTTCGTAACGAGCACGGCGCAGTCGAGTGTAGTTAGGCATAGTGATTGTTGCTGCTACTGAGGTGTACCCGAAGAACAGAAAGTAGAGCGTCGACGCGGCGTCGTAGGATATGCTTATACCGTGGATCGTCGCGCAAAAGGGACTCAAGTTTCTCTCTCGGACGTTCGACCTTCTTGAATCGTAAGATCGAGCGCGCAACGCGAGCATCGTTAAGAGCTCATTACAGGGATGGCACGAGTTAAATGGCAAACTTAACGATCCAAGCGCCCTCTCCTCTCTCTTGCATTCCACGTCTTTCCATTCTTATATTCGCTCCACTACATACTTCTTTGTCCCTTCCAAGTTCTCCCTTCACCAGAGAACTCTTACAGCGTGAACTTGGTCTTCTCGTGCTTTAAACTCTGAGTCTTTCACGATCTCTCACATTAAAACCTCTTGTTATTGCTCTCACTCTCTTCGTACCCCAAGAAAGTACCGTTCATCACTGATAATCCGTTCATTATTTTATTCTCTTATAGTTTTGAATAGATCCGAAGATCTTAAGCGTTGTATCATGGTTGAAATGAAATGAAATTTTAATAGTTTCAAAGATTGATTTTCAATTTGTTATAGAGTAATATAATCCATAGACAATGATGAACTTAACAGCTATTTTTTATTACATTTCTAACAATGTTGCAACTTAAGTCAGAACTTTAGGGTGCAACTTATGTTGCAATTTTGACTACATTTTTATTGTAGAATACCGCGATACGACAATTTACATGTGCGTGGAATATTAAGCTGTGTGCGCTTGAATTTTATAACTTTATCATGTAGCAAAGAGATCGTAGATTATCGGTAAATTTGTATAAATTAGCTTACTTATGAATCAGAATGTAAGTTGCCAATTGACTTATAACTCACCCTCGCAATTTGAGTCACAAGTTAAGTCTGAAAATAAAGATCTAACTTAAGCTACAACTTGAGTTACGAATCAACTTGTAAGTTGCATAAATTAAGTTGCAGCTTAAACCTGTAACTTACGAACTTAACCTGTAACTTAGAAACTTAGGTTAACTTATAACTTAAAAAATTGAGTTGCAATTCAACTTGCAACTTACGATCTTAAGTTGCAAGTTAACTTGTAAGTTACAAACGTAATTTGTAACTTACAGACCTAAGCCGTATCTTGTAATTATAAACTTAAGCTGTATTTTGTAGTTACAAATTTAAGTTTTATCATCGAGTTACAATTTAACTACAAGTTCCGACTTAACTTATATCTTACGACTATGAGCCCTCAGGGTATCAGATCTCACACTTTGGTCCCGAAAAATGTCCAATCGAAAAAGGGTCGAATTCGTCATTTAAATTTTCTTTAATACATGGCGCCGAGTCGCCATGTATTAAACTGAGATTTTCAAAGGTTCTCTGCATTAAACGTAAAGTCAATGTAAATGTTACATGATAGAATAATAAAGAACATTTCGGTCCGTCACTGTGGTTCTTTAGAGGGGCGTCAGCATGTTTCGGATAATAATTATTATCGTTTAATAATTACACGCCGGCAATGGCGGCAATATCGAAGGTGTGGGTTAGCCGAGCACTGATAAATCTCTCTCGCCGTCGGACGTTCGTGTTACCGAAAAGGGATAAGAGAAAATGAGTGAGATGGAGATGGAGCATTGCGCTCTGCGCGTTTTCGATGATGGATCACTCTTCCCTGGGGCTACCTTCGAGCATAGTCTACGGAATATATGTATATAGACACGTAGGAGGCCCGCGGGAACCGGCTAACTAATTATCGGTGTCGCTCGCGCTCCCTCGTGACGAACGATCCGTAATATTTTTTTTTCATTGCACCGCGTCGGACCAAGGAAGAGCACTCGAGCTATCGCGCCTATATATATATTCGTATATGTGCCTATCTGTACATAATGCTTGCGAATATCGGGAAGCGAAACTCTCCCCAACGAAAACTCGTTAACAATAATTTTTCACTGCACGTGACGCTCGCGAAAACGCTGATGGCCAGCTTAAGATACGAGTAATATACGTACGCGCGTAAAACACAACGGATATAAGGTATATACGGGACATTTCAGGCCAACACAATCAAATGTTTACACATTGATCATTTATTTCAGAGATCAGTAAGGTTAACTTTTTTAACGATCTAGTTATTCTTGCATTTCTTTTAATGGATTATTGAGCTTACTATATTTTAGTAGTATTTAGCCCATTGTTAAAATTCTTCGTATTACATACAAAAATGATTATTTCTCTTTTTAGATAATATTTGAAAATCTTGGGAAACAAAAAAATACAGAAATATAATTAGGATTATTTTCTTTACTTTCTTTTTACTAATTAATTCATTTGCCTTAATAGTATTAACGATTTTTTTTGTCCCGCCAAACAAATGTTATTGTTATTCTATTGAGTACAACGTTGGCTACATATTTTTTTAGTAATCAGTAAAAAAAAAATTGGAAACAAGATTGCAGGAATAACCAAACTATGGTTTTTTTTTAAGTAATAAAAAGTGCCATCTCTGTTTTATTTCAATGAAGCATTTTTATATGTGTCATATTTGGGGCTCGAAAATAGTCCATCATTTTTTTAAGATTGATATTTTATTTTGTTATCCAGTAATAAATAAATAAATTATTTAGAAAAAGCAAGGGCTGCATGTATTGATGTACGTTGACATAAAAATTCGATAGAGAAAGTTGGCACTGAATTCCCCATGTATATATAAGCTGTTCGTTCTGGCAAGAAATGTATACGAGTCTCGAACTAAACGAGTGGAGGGCCGATAGAATCGCCATGCGGAGTTTTTCATCGGTAGGTAAAGCAAGTATATGTGAATGTATGTGCGTAACGCGAGACGCGTGTAGTCACGGCAGCGGACCGCACGCATTATGCGCCTTGGGGCTTCGCAGAGTTAAGAAGGGAAAGGGAGGTTCGCGGTCTCGCGTAATCGAACCGGTACCATACCAACCACTACTCGCGTATCTCCAGATAACTATCTAAGGTAAATCGCGATAGTCGCAGTGCGAGACTTCGCTTACCGCACAGGAGGATCCTCTTCGTTCACCATATAATTGTATATGCAGAATATACAGCAACAAGAGACCTACGCAAATCGTATGTTATCGATTCTCGGCTAATGTATATATATAACGTGATTGTTGTATACTTGTGATTATACCGGGATTGCGCAAAATCATGTTGAACATCAGTTACCGTCCCGATATTGATAGTGCTTCGTTTCTGCAGATTCCAATTGAACACAAGAACCAACTAGATCTAGAAAACTGGGCACAGAAAAACTTCACACATCATCAACTCAACACGGTCAAAAATCTCCCACATGGAACTCGTTGACAGACCAAAACTTTTTCGTGGATAAAATCTGCACGACAAGACTGTATCACAGCTCAACTGAACACAGACTCACCCAATTGTACATAGAAAACTTGGTACATCAACAACTCAACACAGTCAAAAATCCCCTTGGTGCAACTTGACACACCAAAGATCCTCCCGTGTCCAAAGTCTACATGACAAGATTGGTAGCATAGCTTCATTGAATAGAGACCCACAACTTGACCCATCCAACTGTGCACAGAAAAACACGCGACATTTTGAATTTGATTGAAAAAGTGCGAAAGAAATTTTTAATCGCCTTTCATATTTCAGATAGTGCCTTCTATATCATTTTTGTTGAACAGAATTTTTAAAATCTCTACAATTTTCTAGCATTTTGTTCTCAAAGAATTAACATATCTGTATAGACTCCGATATATACATAAGGAGCATTCATAATAAGCGCGGGTACACGTGGGTACATATCCACCTTCGGTATACCTACTTGTGCGCCTATATAATCATTGTTCCTCACTGTTGAGTTATCGTGGCTGTGCGCTCTATGGGAAAATGTTTTATTAATAAGCCCCTACGCCCGGGCATTGAACGGAATATTCGAAGATCATATATAGGCGGCTAAGTATAAATCTACATGAATTTACAAGCTCTAAGAGATGATGTTACGTCCGTTGGACAGACTATCCAGATGTCTTACAATTGATTGGTAATATAACAGTAATTTAGGTCAGTGGCACGAACATTAAAGAAAAAATGTTAAATTATTCATTTTGCTCCGTTACAAATTAAATGCGCTTTATTTTAACAAATCAAATAAGTCTCGTTCTTTCTTCTTTCAATTATTTCACGCATTGACATTTTTATAAAGACACTACATTGATTTTTTATTTTCAGATCTTTTCCAGAGCATACAGAAATATGAAATTAAGAAAAATGTCGATGTTTCTTGCAAATCATTTATAATAACATTGGTCCAGATTTGCATTGTTGTTATTTGGGGGGTACGGAAATTATCCGAATCATTATAAGCATACCGCTGGTTATCGCGACTAAGGCACGCACCTGTAGTCGCGGATATAGCGAGCCAAGAACGAGAACTGCCTCGAGCGATGCGCGGCACACCGGCGAAACGTGAATTCCCTTGGTAAAAATGTACTCTGGGTCGGTGCACTCAGAGGCGCTTCGCTCTTTTGCTTTAGTCTCGTTGTCGGCGCTGCTGCCGCCGGACTCAAGCAATTATTAGCTGGTTGGTTCCGCCAAGCCAGACAACCAGCCAGGCTCTTCATTCGACAAGAACATCAGAGTAGTTATATTACACGTTGTAGGTATGTATGGGGCAATCCATACCATTTAGACCTGCGTCAGGCCCTCGTCCTCTCAGAAGTGATTCATGATTTTTTATATTATTCTTTCACATTTAAAAGACATTCAGATTTTTTTTAAATTTGCCTTAGTTATGATTTTTCAAAATGAACATATCGTTAGCCAGAATTGAAAAATTTGAAAATATTCGCAAAAATCTTGTGTCAAAGATCAACATTTTTAAACCTAGACCCAGAGTGGACCTGCGCTTGCGACTATTTTTTTTTCTTTAACTTTTTCTGAAAGAAAATAAAATTGAAAAAAATTACAAGATAAAACGAGCTTACTTTGGGCTATTGCTCAAATATTTTTATTTATAGCACGGAATATTTAAGAATTTTTTCAGAATTTTCTGAAGCGATTTAATTTTTTTTTAAATCGCATCTGAAAATTCTCAAAACCCTTGTGTTATATGTATAAATGTTCGAGAAACATGCCAGAGTGAACTAAATTTATATACTATCTTTTCCAATATTTTTTGTGTTAGGATTAACATTTTTTATATTTCGCACGATTTTTGAGACTTTTTTTTTACATTTTTAAATTCTGGCTAACAATTTGTTAGTTTGGAAAAATCATAACTAAGTCAAATTTAGGGAGAAAAAATCTAAAAAAATATGAGTGCTTTTTATAGTTGGAAGAATAATATAAAAAATGGTTGACCAAATCCAAGAGTTCGAGGGTCTGACCCACGTCAAAATGGTATGAGTTCCCCCATATATATACCTATCCTCCCTTTATCTCTTTATCTGACCCAGCACAGTTACTCTCCCTCATCTTCGCGTGGACCTCGCCGTCTTCCTTCGAGTCTCCAGGCTTCTCTCTAGTACGACCAAGTGCACTCAGGATTACATTCTGTCTATAGTTATGTGTAGTTCTTCTCTGTATACCTATCTATGTATCCTCCTCAGCCTTGTTCTTTCACGTCTGTGCGCGACGAAAGGTCAGGTCGCGTTTAATTATCGTAAATCAAACGGGAAGCCGACCGGATCGCGGTTCGGTCACGCTGCACCGCTTTATTATTATATTCCCGACACAAGCAAAAAGGGGATTCAAAGTTTCATTATTGTATACCTTAACGAAATATGGTTATAGTGTTTAACAGATGTACATGATTGTCATCATTCTTATATATAAAAATATTAAAAATAGCGAATGGTAGCATTGTTCTTTAGTTTAGAATTATGTAAATAAGGGTGAATAATTTAAAAACGCGACTTGCCTGGATCAATAATATTAATTTTCTTCTCCGAATTGACTTTTCTGGCCTGAGACCTATTTCTTGGTCCCGTCGTTTTGACGTGAAAATATCTTTATTGGATCACGCCTGCCAAAAGTATCCTCAAAAAAATTTACGATACTTTTAAAAATTGAGTGAAATAACAAAAAGTGTCCTGAATGGCGGTACGGCCCTGAAAATTGAGTGAATACATCAAAAGTGTAATCAGAAAGTGTTACGATGATTTTGGAAATTGTACCTAATGGTCAGAATGGCTTCGAAATGTATCTCAACAAAATTTCAGAGTAAAATATCTAAAAGTGGCAACCAACAATATTACGAATTTCTTTTTCAGTAATATCGTAACTATAAATTTTTCTTGCACTTGTACTGATTTGTTTTTATACATCAAGAACGGTTAAAAGAAAAATCACATGTATGCTTTTCACTGATAAGAACAATATAAAAACATACTTAAGAAATCGAGGTGAGTCTCGATCAGATGATATAAACTGGGAGAAATAGCCGAATATGCAAATCGTGGATGGATTTGGTAGGCTGGAGGCCGTTAATGATTCCGAGGGAGCCCAGAGCGCATCGATATCGAGGATCAAGACGCGCTACCGCAGCACACACCATGAACCATCGCCATGACCAGCAGCAGCAGGGGGGCTCACGCGAGGCGTCGTATCTGATTCTGTTATTCGCTTAATTACACGCTTTAACGTTGCAGGGCCGCCGTGCCACGGTCGATTCGTATAATCCTCACCTATTCGCATTTCTCTCTTGGTTTCTCCTTTTTCTGCCCCTCGGGCTTGATTCTCAGCCCTTTTCTCTCTCACTCCTCTTTCATCATCCTCTTTGCCTCCGACCTCCAGAAACTTCGTATATTTCTGCTTCTCTTGTTCCCCCTCTTTCGCTCGTGCTCTCTCGCAATTTTCATTGACGCTTTAAAACCATAACCTTTATTACAGAACAGCGTCGAGCTATGTATAATACGATCGCGTCCTCCGCAAAATCCATTCCTAAATCAGAATATACTAAACTAGAAGACACGAAAAATTCCCCGAGTCTTTGTAGACAATTTAAATAACCGTGAAAGAAGTTAAAATATAGCATATAATACGAAATCCCTGTGAAAGAGCCGTTTATAATGAGGAAATAATTCGTTAAGGTTCATGCGAGGCAGCGAGTTGGTGGATAGATGAGAATCCCCAATAAAACGATTGTCAGATTGGTCGTATAGCCTAACACTAAAGGTGGAATATTACGGTAGCCAAGTCGAATTTAATCCCGACTTTTGTGCCCTCTACCACAACGCTACCACGACTGGAACTTTTCTGATGGACCCCTCTTTCCAGAGGCTACTGTGCTGCATTGTATCCAGTCTACGTATCTATTCGAGATGTTTTCGTCACGCTTGACGTAACTACCGGAGGGGAATTCCCTGCCATATCGTAGCTATTCATTCACCTGCCTACCTGACTAACGGTATCGATATGTATGCACGTGAAAGGGATGCCGTTTGCATGATACATAAGCTGTTCATATATGCATGACAATGATAGGTTGTCTTGCCTCGAACCATCAGGCTCCCCCTTTTCAAATTCAACTCAAATTTCGTCCAACGCCCAATTACAGAAACCATGAGAATTCTATTAAATTTTTATTTGAATTCACAATGGATATTGTAAATGTCAAATTTACCAACGATTTGGAGACGCCTTTCCCATCGTTTTCATTTCTTGGAAAAAAAAACATGTTTGGAGAAGCCTGTCAGGGTTGGTTAACATGCAAACTGCACTTACAGAAGGTATACTGTAATGTTCACTGTGTATATGTCTTGAGGTTTGCTGGAGTGTGCACTGAAACGTGGAGACACGAACCATAAGAAACAAGGAAGCCCTTGTCTGACTTCCTGCTTGTATGCTGAGCAGCCTCTTCGTCTTTCTCGCGTGTCATATATAGCATCGTTCTTCTTACCCACGTCTAGTTCCATCATTCTCTTCCTTTCTCCTTCAGCCTAGGTGCAGCTGAAGTTGGTTATTTCGAAATATGATTGTGCTACCCTGTTGATCCGAAAGACACGAGACGGTGCCGAATAAAAAATAAAAGCCGGATGAAAAATTCGATAGATTTCGTCTTTGTAGTTATGACATACGAAAATATCTTGGTATGCATTATCTATGCCTGAGTAGGGGGGTTCAACTTCACTAGGTTCATTTCCGTACTTTCTTTTGGATAAGTTACTTTGAGGGTGCACAAACTTTTCCAATGAGTCCGTGATGCAAGTGTTCACCTTGACTAATGAAGAAGCATCATGTGTGGTCTTTGTATGGACTGTCACAAAAATGGCTTTCACTCTTCAGTCCAGTTTGTATTGTAGCTTTTGCTTCAGAAGCATTTTTCACTTCTTCTGTTGTGTATAAAAGAGCATTCTTGATGAATGGCATATATACCGAAATGACTGGAAATTACAAGCATTGGGGGGACTTAGAATTAGAAATACCAGGATGAAGGGCTTGTGATGGTACCTTAAATTTTTGATAAGTCACACCCGAGGGCACACGGATAATCCGGGTTCCTAGACAATGCGTTCAAATTCTAAGCATCCAAGTATCGTATATACCAAGTGCATAGATATAGTATAGAAATACTACGATGGAGTAGGGCTGATGTAGCTCTAGACAAAATGGAAATCAAATTTTTTTATCCCTTTACCATGTTTAAAAGATATTTTATGACCCTGGATATGTCCAGTTAACTTCCCAGTCACAACTCCAAACTTTAACTTCGATCTTCTCAGAATTTCGACTTCTGTATCTTTTACTTTGCGGTCTTACAACTTCAAGAAGTTTTTTTTTTTAAAGCGCAGAATTAAACTGTATTTGTAATTAAATGAAAAGGTGAGGAGCCCAGGATGGAATCTAAGACAGAATCCGTTATGGCGTCTGGACGGTCCCGGATGGAGTCTAAGATGAACTATGGGATCGGATCAAATCTCATTCTTCACCCTGGACTATCCTGACTCCATCCTGGATTCCATTTTTACGCATAAAGATTGTCATCGCTTACAAGAACCGATAATGCGTCGTAATAATGTTCTTGTCAATGTAGCGCCGTGGATGTGCCTAGTCGACAAGTATACGTCGGCTATATGCAATGGCTTTAGTGGTACTTGTGATACAAGTACTTGAAAGAGCTACATTCCTAACGTATACCGGAGTACTAACTAGCATCCCAACGTAGGTAACGAGGGTTCATACCAAGCAACGTCGTAGACTTCATCTACGATAGCCGCACACGTTGATGGACTGTATGCGAGAGTGGCGTCGCTAGTACGCCACTACTCTGCAACTGCACTACTACATAGTGTAACGTATACGTCACCCGTAGTATGCTAGGCCACGCGAATCTAATCCGGCATTATCGTACGCCACTGCAGCCCACTTGCATTATCGTTACGATCATGGCAAATTACCCGAAATTGCCATGGGAAATCCCAAACCCGTTGTTGGAATCTCATCGCTGAAACATCGTATATTCTGAAACCTACGGTTAACTTAAGAGCAGACCAAGTTAAAACGTTGAAACGTTGCTTCACTGGAATCTAATAAATAAAAAAGCCAGCAATTGATAACATATCAATGACTAATTAATCTGATGTAATTAATCAACCGTTCTTAGCTGTATAGTTAGGAAAAAGTTAGTCAAACCAAATATAGGAGATGCCGCTCGACTTTAGATCATTTCGCATGCTAATTTAATTTGTATTCTCATTATATATCCGCGCAGAAAAAAGTAGGCCGCGATGAAGTCCTGGCAGTCCTGGCGGGAGTCCCGGATGGATTCTTTATGGACTTCAGGCATTTGAGACAATCACGAAGTCCATTCTAATCCCCACCCGGGATGTTTCCCCGGACCCCATCCCGGATTACTTTTCTTCTGCGCGTGGTACTACATTTTTTAAAAAAGTATACAATATAATAATCCGTGATTAAAAATCAGTTCCAGAAGTCGAGGATGCCGCGGAGGACGAGGAGTCCTATCTTCTCGAGGAGGATGACGCGCCATCGGCGACGATAGCAAGCGACACCGAGCTAATTTCCGAGGGCGGTGGTCACTTGCCAGTTTTTCTTACAGAGCCGCTTGATGCTTTCGTTGTTAAGAGCAAACCTGCAACGCTTCGCTGCAAAGCTGCTCACGCTCTTCAGGTGTACTTCCGGTGCAATGGTGCAAGGGTCGAAGAATCCCAACAGCAAGATTTCGTGGATCCTCACACCGGAACTAGAATCGTGGATTCGGAGTTAAATGTTACGCGGGATAACATCGAAGAGTACTTTGGAAAAGACAAGTTTAAGTGCGATTGCATCGCATGGTCTGGATCCGGTACGATCAAGAGTCAAACAGCTACTATTGATGTCGCCTGTTAGTATTCATCTTTAATAAGTAAATCAAAATAATGGTCAATTACAACTCCCAGGCCAGATATTTTATATTCTGGGTCCATTTGAAATTAAAAAAAATTTGTTCGTATTTTTATGATTCAGATCTTAAGAAACAGTTCGAGTCACCGCCATACTCGGTATCAGTGGAAGCCGGGCAAGGCACGGAGTTGAGGTGTCTGCCACCAGTCGGTGTTCCACCGCCCCGTGTATATTGGCTGAGAAATGGCGCAAGCCTCGATGCCGAAGCCGATACTCTTTTCGTCTCGAGCGAAGGTCATTTACTGCTTGGACAAGCGAAGCTCAGTCATCAGGCGAATTACACCTGTGTCGCTGAGAACATTGCAGCCAAAAGACTGAGCGCACCTGCTAGCATAACTGTTTACGGTTCGTTTTCTGTCGCAACAATATAAATTTGGCAACGATTAAATTGTTGTGATCCCCATGGAAGAAACAAGACTAATAGTGACGTTTATATTTATGTTCCCACAGTTAACGGAGGCTGGTCGTCATGGTCATCATGGTCAGAGTGTCACGGCAGATGTGCCAAAGGGGGACAAAAAAGGACGAGAACATGCACGAATCCAGCGCCAATGAACGGTGGTCAACCGTGTCTAGGTCCTGCTCAGCAAAAGACTGACTGCAACTCAGCATGTCCACGTAAGTTATACTATTTCAACATAAATAATCTTGCCTCTTATCACAAATGTACCTGTTCCTACCGTTCTTCGCCTGCGCTTAATCTATAACACAACCTCGTGAACCTGCTCCTATTTCCTCATGACCCGGACTTTCTTGGCGCAGAAGATTAAATTTACTTGAATCATACTTTGCTCGTCATCTCGAAAGACTTCGACCGGCGTTATTCTCTTGTATCGTCGTGCTGAAGTATACCGCGTCGTGCATGATGAGTACGCCATGATATTGCCACGAGCCTGAAGATAAAGATGAGGACTTAATACAGTGCGGTCGTATATAAGTTCACTCTTTTCTCCACTTTTTTGAACATATTTATTAAACCGTTAATATTGCCATAGATTTTTTTGCTCGTTTGATGGTTGAAACAATGGTGATTTTTCAAATAATTATTATCTCTTGGATGATATGCTGGTCAATTGCTTCGCTTTAAAAACTTTACGTTGATAAGAATAGGTAATTTTTCGAAATCATCACGTTATATTTTAAACTCAATCGTTGCAGTAATTAATAGGACCAAGTCACTTTAAAACAATAAATATTTTATGGTGTAGCAGTAAAGCATAAAAAATGTTTACCTTGATAAAAATGACTACCAAGCAAGAACAAAAAATGAAGTGGATTTTTTTTTGTATTTGTAGAGTTCAGATTATTCCTACTTTTTTTCATACTCCTGATTTTGTCGTGAACTTTTCCCTCCAGAGTAACTTTTGTACCAAATTTCCCTATACTCGAACCGAGGAGAGTCTTGCAAAACCAATTTGACGCATCGTTGAAACTGAAAAAAAAATTACATCAATAAACTTAGCTACAAAACATGCACTTACTAAAATATTTTATTTTTTGTGTTTCCGCAGAAGCAATTTTTATTCATAATTTTACTTTATTTTTATTCATAATTTTTTACAGGCATTTGCAGCACCATTTAACTCAAATGGTTTTGAGATAACTTTGTCTCTTTAACATATGAATTTTTTAATATATTGACAATAGATTGTAAGAAGACGGATTTACGACCTTAACAAAATTGTTTTTATTATTCTATTCCGCAAAGACTGTAATTGGTGCAGTTACGGCTTATACGAGGTCTAACTGTACATAATAAGAAGAAGAAGAAGTAGCTTGATTTACGACTTTCTCTCGGCTTAGCGAGCTCGCGTGCCCGGCTTCCCCTTCAGTCGCTGTCCTTTCCAGCACCCTTCCCAGTGCCCTCTTTATTCCTCCCGGCAAGCTTCCCGTCGCTCCCCTCCCCTTCGTAAACACGCGGAAGGCACCGTCGTGTGTTATGCACCACGACTGTGCGCGCACGCTCAACAACCATCCACTGAGAATTTATGATTGCACGATCGTGACACGTATCGGGTAAAAATATGATGAACAGGTGCGCCATATAATGTCTTCGGGTGGACACGAAAACGCTTCGGGGAGATAGAGATGCTTTCGCAACAATGTAAAAAGTCTATTACTTCTCTTATACTATTATTGCCTGATTTTCTTGTCACGACCATTCAACAACAATTTACTACCGATATATCGTCACACAATTTCCTTCCTATAATTAGTCTATCTATTCGCTCTTGTATATTCTCCAAAATGCTTTCTATTGCGTCGCACGCTTAACACGGAACAGCTGGAGTTCTCGAGGAGTTCACAAACACGATGGGTGAGTCTGTGGTAGTTCTCGTGTCAATGTGTTCAAAAAGTGTTGCCATCTTTCGCCACGTTATATCGATGTCGTAGACTTTTCACCATACACATGATAATTTCATAGTAATATGTAATTCACAACGCAGAATTTTCAACTCTGTTAATAGTGGTGGACGGCGGATGGTCGAGATGGTCTGCTTGGTCAGTGTGTGGAAGCGATTGCACCCATACAAGGAAGAGATCTTGTGACGAGCCTTCACCTAGTCACGGTGGTCGTCCCTGTCAAGGCAGGGACATCAATGTCGGGAATTGCACAGGCGGATTGTGCAACGGTGAGTTTCACAGTTTTTCCAACGCCCATATATTTTTGTCGTACATGATCTACATTGATCTCACTCTTTTAAAAGCTCTTGGGTGAAATTACCAGTGAATGAACATCCGAAAATCCAAAACTATTTCTTTATCATGAGGTTTTTTAAAACAATGATTCTGATCTAACCGTGATAGTTTTAACCAACTAACCAGTTTAAAAAACATTAAATAGTAAACATGACGGACATACAGAAAATAGGCAAATTTAAAAACGATTGTAAATATGGACATTGTCAGAAATCCCTATAAATTTATAAAATCTCGTTCCTCGACAGGTGACTGCTCATTTCCTTACGGTTTC
Source organism: Perithous albicinctus (assembly GCA_964016905.1). Lineage (NCBI taxonomy): Eukaryota > Metazoa > Arthropoda > Insecta > Hymenoptera > Ichneumonidae > Perithous > Perithous albicinctus. Next base: position 11,611,765 of record OZ024690.1, on the reverse strand, counting down.
ATCACCTTATGGTTTTGTTTTCGTATTTTACAGTTGGTCGAGCGAAGATGGGTGGTGCTCAGTTAACCGAAGAAGGTAAGCTCTTTTTCTACTCATCTAATATATGTACCATTTTTTCACGCCACATAAACATCATTTAATCGTGTCGTGCAAGCTCCCTCGCGTGACATATTTCCGCGCGAGGCGCAAAGTTCACTTTCGCCACCCAAGCCGCTCGCATATAAAGCCCACGCGATCCTTCTCACTCTTTTTTTCTGAGAATAATTTAAACCTTCGAACATATATCCTCCTCTCGGTAGAGTGAAGACAGGCGCTCATGTATGTGTACAGAGCACGATAAAACCCACGTAGATGTAAACCTATGTTGATATTATAGTATTTACATAGGTTTATATCGTTGACGAGTGCTTTATTCGCTCGCACGCGTTCACCTCGTATGCAGAGTTCAAATTTGCTCTAGCGACACTGGCTGCTTCTCCTCCACTTCTGTGTGTTCATACTCGTGCATTTTGATGAGAGCAACAAAACCTGTAAGATGTATGTGATACGTACAATATTTAAGTGCAGAAATCTCACAAAACGAAATACTATGCGTAGCCTCAACACAAATCTTTCGAAAGGGAAATCGACCGTAGTTTTATTCTGTTGAATTTCGGATCAGTAAACAGTTCTTTAAAAAACTCCAACCATTGGTTATTAGCAGTTATACATCTATTTTGAGGAGAGTGTACAGGTTTTAACTTATTAATCCATTGGATGTTATATAGACCATGTGCTAGGTGGCCAATTACTACCCTCTGGTCGAATAATCGCAATGCTTACCCGAGCCTGCGCTATTTACTTTTAATTACCAGAACGTTTAATTATTGACGCACCAGCAATGCTGGGTTCTCTGAGTGGCTGCGCTAGATGCCTATAAGCATGCACCCTAATTGCTCGACCGACCCTTCTCGATATAAACATCGGAACAATAGGTTGTACAGCGATCAGAGAGAGAAAGGGAGTTGGAGGTCTCTCGCCAACGCAAGGGCGTCGCGGTATAACCGATCTCATGGAGAAGTGGTGTATAGACAGAGCTGCGTAGAGACGCCAGTTCGTATCGACCGTGGCGCATCAAAGTTGCACGCGACGTACTACTCTCGTGGTCCCCCTGCGGCAAAATGCCCAAGCGAACAAGCGGGGGTGGCTTTAATATTGAAGAAAATTATGTAATCGGTGGGTCGGACCCGCTTCTCTCCTCCCTACACCTACCTCCACCTCTACCTTTAGACTCCGCGTCTCCATAAGGGGGAAGAATGATCGTGCATGCAAATAAAGTGCTATTATAGTTCGCCACCGTGTCCGTGTGTTCCCTAGGCATATACTCCGTGTACAAATGTATGTACGATCGGTACATGTATTATCACTACATGCACACTATGAATACATTAATACACGTAGGAGTAGAGCCCTCTGTACCTATGACATGGCACTGAACCTTGTCGTGGCGTCCAGAGAGCGTTGAACTTGAACTTGTTGGGTCTAGGTCCATCTTAATGATCGTGTCGTTAAGACCGTTTCATTGCTAAAGAGATTCCGAGCGTGTATATTGATTTCTAAATATGGCAACGCTGTACTTTAAGAAACATGATGAACTATAAAACCGGTCTTCGGCTTGTAATCTTTACGCGTGGTGGAGGTGAAACTTCTTTACTTTCATTCGCTTGTTTGTTAATGTGACGGGTACATTCTACAATAGATTCGTTTTTCTCTGATTGCAGCAAGCAGACAGATGGATCTGGCTCTCTACCTTGGCTTGACATTCGCCTGTTTGGTTATCGGTGGTCTTGCATTCTTTTTGGCTCGTCTCCTCAGAAGAAAGGGTCGAGATCATTCACTCTACTCCATGGCTCGCAACGGTGAGTTCATACATCTATGTTCCAGAATATTCCTCACGACGAGATCGTCCTTACCACACAGAAGGACATTTTTTAAATATCAACCATTGTGTGATTTCAGAATTTCAGCCGGAGTTCTTTCCGGATCAGGACAAAAAGTTAAGCCTTCAACCTGACGTAACCGCGACTACCGTGCCCGCCTGCTACGAATATCCTTTCGACCCAAAGCTCTCCCTGTCTCGTTCCCTGTCCGAGCATCATTACGACGTCCCTCATCTATCGATAGCACCTCAACCCTCGCCCATGTCACCGACCCCAAGCACCTCAACCCAGGAGTCCTGCAGCGACAAGCAGATTCACTCCGACAGCGAGAACAGCGTAACCAGCTCTTACCCGTCCTCGGACTCGACGTACAACGTCGCTTCGGAGAGCGTAAGGCTTCCTAAGCTAGAGACGGGAAATGTTGCGAGAGCGGCGGTCAACACACGAGGCGCACTGCTCGTACTTCCGGATTCGGGTATCTCGATGTCGGTACCGGAGGGAGCTGTCCCTAAACCACTCAGAAAGGAATTGTATCTGGCGGTCCTGAACGAGGATCGATCCAGACCACGACTACCCGGTAAGTAAAGTTCTATCCTATAAAAATTCCATTATCGCGATCACACTACTCTTGTCTTCAAGTTCACGATTCAGTCTACCACTATATTTATTAATACATTGACATTTCCATTTAACACTACTATTTATTGTGTATTGAGTATAAACTAAAGTCTGAAAGTTGTCTTCATTGTTGTCAAGCTACAAGTTTCTATATTTTTTTCCCTTCATCTTTTTATTTCTTTGTTTATGCGTATTATTTACGATTCGATAGCTCGCTCACTCGAATGCTCCCACTATGTATATAATAACTTCACATGCGGGTTCTCGAGCTACCTCGTTTCATTTCGTTCTGTAACCTCCGATTGGTACACGTTTGTATAGCATGTGGAGAATGAATGGTAAGATGTGATATCGAAGGGGGAAAAAAGAGAGCTGGACGCTTTTTAAACACAACCACGCCCCCTCCAACGGGAATAACGCCAGGCGATAATTTTATTACGAGTCGATCGCTGGGAGCGCGTATATACGTAGCTCTCGACGATGTTTCACAACGAAGCGTCCACAATGAATGGGGTTTCTCTCTTTCTCTCTCGGCTGACTAGAGCCCCGATCCGTCGATTTAGTTCCAGCCGTGTTACGGGGTATGACGTCGTTACCGCCTGGATTCTCCCCAATGAATGCTGCGCGACCCCGATACGAGTGTTACTCCACTCTCTATATCCAACTCGCTTTTTTCCCATGTTCGTTTCCAGGATTTTCGGTCTTGCGATCCGAGTGGCTCCCGAGCGACCGAAATTATCCTCCGCTCTACCTCCTCAAGGGAAAGCGAAAATAAGATTACCATCGTTTCATCGGGAATCCAATAAAACTATATAAAATAATAGCCGACACGGGAATCGGGTTACCATGAGAAAGACAGAGAGAGAGAGAGAGAGAGAGAGAGGAGAGAATTCACCAGTCAACATCACTCTGATTGACGCGAATTGCAATTCTATAATAAAATAAAAAATTCAATAAATTTACTCATAGGTAATGTAGTTTGCTTGGTACGATTGAGTAGATTTGCTGGGAGACAGACGCTTTTGATTGTCTGTGGAAATTTATGGTCTCCGGCACGTTTTGTCGCAATGTCACGTACTTACCGCGAGTCACCGGGGAATGTTGTGTTTCTTTTTTCATAGTACAGTAGACGGTATACGAAGGTTAGGCGAGAATAAGAATGAGAATGGGGTAGTCTAAAGAACGAGCAGGTGTTAACATAGGACACAGGTGAGAGTAAAGAGAAATTCTTCTTGTATCGCAGACGGAATAACGCAACTCTCGGCTGTGGTGACCTGCGGTCCCTCGAGTGCAAACTTCAACAAACCCGCGATACTGCAGTTCGAGCATTGCGCAATGCTACATCCGGCCACCTGGGAATTAAGTGTCTGGGCAACGGACGACCTCGATGCTGAGGAAGCTGCTGTTTCGCCTGTTTCAAAGGATCAACCGATAACATGGACGAGGGTATTAACTCTTGGCAACGAGACCATTAATACACCGCTGTTTACGCAGCTAGATCACGCTGAGGCGTTCATAGTGACCGAACAACTACGAGGTTACGTGTTGGCCGGACAGAGCATCGATGGTGCAATGGCTACTAAGCGATTGCGTTTAGCTCTATTCGCTAGTCAAACCGGCCAGTGTTGCGTTCGAGTTTACGCGGTTGAGGACACGAAAGCAGCGATGAAGACCATTGTCGATCGAGAGTCGCAGATTCGTGGCTATCTCCTTGACAAACCTAGAACGATAGTTTTTCAAGACAATGGTGAACCACTCCGGATTAGCTTGGAAGAAGTTGGCAATGAGTGGCAGAGCAAATCGCCAACAGAACGTCAGGAAGTCAACTTCCGGGACGTGTGGAATTGCCTGGAGAATACGACGCACGTAACCTTTGGCCTTGACACTGCTTTTGGCCCATCCACGACCAGAAGCTATAAACTTCAGGTTTCGCAGGGTAATTCGGACACTCGGCAGGTATTCAGGATTGTTTACGATGGTGCAAAGCAGCTCGTGTCGTCGGGCAGCGTAACGAGACCACTCAGAGAAGTGACGGTCGTCAGCAGTGGTCACGCTAATAACGTAACCACGGATTCGTCAGCCCTGAGACCTTTCCGGTTCACCAGGTCACTCAGGAAGCAGCTCTGTCAGTGTCTCGATCCGCCTAATGCACTTGGCAATGACTGGAGGATGCTTGCGCAGAGACTTCAAGTCGATAGGTAAGTCACATTTTTATTCACGTTTTACAGTCGTTTCATCGATTACATATACAGTAAAATATAACGTTATTAAATTTGAGTACTGCGGTTCGTAAACGTTACGTAAACGTAAACGTAAAGGTAATTTTTGTTAAACACGTAACAGAATGCGTTTTTTTTAATTGTAAAAAAAGTGGCTCGATGTACTTCATTCGTAGGTTCGATAAATCAATTTCTAGAATTTGCCCATTTAGATTAACACCGATTACCTCCAAATATCGATAAATGAATTTTTAATGGTCTGTTACGCAGGTATATCAATTACTTCGCGACGAAGGCCAGTCCGACGGAGCATATCCTGGATCTGTGGGAGGCGAGGCACCGTGAGCCGAGTGCGGTCACGGATCTGCTCAATCATCTCAGGGTCATGGGAAGGACCGACGCGGCAACGATTCTCGAGGCTCAGCTCGGTGCCTGGCTCTAAGCTAGCTCGTCTAACAGTGAAACTATATGACGAAGAAACAAAAAAAATGAACGCAGTGCCACGACTCACGAACTTACTTGATGTTGCGGTGGTGATAAAACGGAACAGTGATCATAATTATCGAAATTAGTGATGAGCTCGAGTGACCAGTGAAAAAAAATAAGTGCGACCAGTGAACGAGGACGAACTTGAATGACGATGGGTCGGAATAAAACGGCCGCAGCCACGAAATGATGGAAATGTTTGAAGGTAATAATGAAAAAATTGACGATAATAATTCCAAGAGACTTTCGAAGCAGCGGCCTATCGCAACACTGCCTTAAACGCTCTCGACGCCACAAAGAGAGCATCATGCTCTCTTGAAACTGTAAATATAGATCTCGCTCGTCGGTAGCTCAGTTGGGGTGAAGAAACGTAGAATAACCATATATTAAAAAAACGAAAGCGGAGATTTCGAAGCCTCCCGGTTTCCATCCAAACTGAACTAACGCGACACGAACGCAACCCCGGTACGTTAGCATAGTAAACGAGATAAACGGATATCGAAAAAGTTAATATTAGATGACGTGACGAATAAAAATTAAATAGAGGAGAGAGAAAACTATATGCATTTAGATGGATATATGTACATATAAAAGAAGAAAAGTAAATATAAATATACACAGGCTGAACGAACAGCGATGTTCGTTGTTGTGGTCGGAAACCATTATTATACACGAGTAACGGTAAGGGCATACGAGAAGATAAAGAATAAAAGAAGATTAAAAAAAAAAAAAACGGTCGAACGGTATTGCGGAGTATTGTTGATTTGTTATGAAAATGAATAATGTAAAAGAAGCAAGAAAAGTACACCACGCAAATATGTAAACGCGTAAAACTTACCACAGGTACACCTCACAGTGTTGGTTTTAGCGAATCGTGCCAAAATCTAATTGGACTGAACCCGAATACTCGGGGATAGACTCTTTTTTTAAATTTTACGCTCAAAATTCAGTCAAGGTTTATTTTGTTGAATCTCATTTTTTTTTGTTACGTAAACTTGAATTTTGTCACGACGGTATTTGATTTGTTGCGATAAATGCCTTATTTCCACGTCGACAATACCGCGGTTACTACATTCTATTCCTATTAGAAATAGACGGTACTTCTTCGTTCGGAATCGTTTGCAACGAGTACGAGCAACGCGGACACATGCCCGGCAAATCCACACGATATTAATTTAATAAAGATTTTTAAACAGTGAAACGTGTCAATGTTTATTTGAAAGAATTGTATATTTGTTACTTTCGACGAATAAAATATTCTTGTATACCTGATGAGAAAACATACAAGTGTTTGTGTCTGCATTTATTTTGTCCATCGATAACAATATTTTTTTCAGTCATGACAATCAGGTAGAATATTGGCTACATGCGTTCGAAGTTACACTGTAATAAACATGGTTTCTTGAACATCATTGATACATTTGAGGATTTTTAAGAAACCGTTTCTAAAAAATATAGGAAATCCACCCAACTATGGAAATGTTCTATCATTTCGGGGTACTTTTTTATACCGTCGCGTAATGAATGATACCTGTATATAATAGGATTCTTAAAACGTATCAGTATGTATTAGCTTCAACTGCGTTCAGAAGCTATGGTGGTTTATACATTATGGTAATCATCCATACAGTTCCATGTTTCATCGAAAAACTATAAGAGTGAAATCACAAACATAGTCAGAAACACCAAATCGCATTGGATATTCTGATCGTTCACCTTGAAGCTGCATCACTCGGTTACAATCGGTACGGTTCTATACATTCTTCTATCCATATTGTACATATTCCTAATTACTTTTTTCGTTATGAGGAACCTACTCTTTTCCAGTATTTTGCAGTCTTCCCGTAAGCGGTCTTACAAAACTTGTAAGTTTATCTTCATCTACTGTAATTCGAAGCTACCGTTAACTTCCCCTAATGGCTGATTTAACTCATTTGGATTCAAACGCGCCATGAGGGGTGATAGCATACTTCGCAGACCCTCTGTTGATTCTGTTCTGATTGTGGACTTGGAGTCTAACTCGGGAAGGTGTAGGGACAGGTCGTAATGTTGAGTGAAGTCTAATAGAACTTTAATTTTTGTATAGAGTCTGAAACTTTTCTAGGTGCCACCGGAAATTACAGTTTGTACTTCTTTAGTACACGTGAGGAACATTCCCAGATTTGAATTTTCGACTGTGGCTCTGTATTCCATGCTTTTATCAAATATCTGGCAGGATAGTGTCTAAGAAGGATCAAGATGAAAGTTTGAGATAGTCACAATCGACGTTGAAGGTGTTATCATAGAAGAGGGAGGAAGAGTCTGGACTGTTGGTCTGGAGAGGTGACATCTTCCTTGCTGCGCGAACAGACGTTGTTGTCTCCTTTACCCTTTTCAATAACGCTTCTGTGAAATCGAAGTCAGCAACGTCGCCTTCCACCATGCCCGGTATCTTCCACCGGCTTCCTCGTCGTATCTTCTTATTATATAATAGGACGTCGAGAAAGCTCGAGATATTTCCACCAGGAAATATGTGCATGATGTAAAGATATAGTATTCCTGTAGCATCAAGAAAAACGCGGCTCACGACGAGCGAATGGAAACTGTTCGTGTATGGAAGGGAGAAGGGTGCTGTTGGTGGTGGTGACAATGGAACTCGGGCGTCGCAATTTCGAGATGTCGATAGCAGTCATGTGCGAGATCCGTCGTATGTTCTCCGCGCTTCACTCTCGGTTTTTCCCTCTTCTTCCTTTCCTTTGCACTCGGCTCCTTCCAACTATTCCGTTTCATATAGTCGCTGTGCAAATGCTTTTTCCTTTCGTCTCCAACATTGCAGCCGCTGGTGGTGTCGACGTAATTCGCTCTTCGTTCAAGCTTCCTCCCTCGGATTTTGATTCACCGTTACGCAGTTTCCGTTCGTATATACATCACGCCCACTCGTAACTTCCGTTACTCAACGCTGTTTTTCCACAGTTCCGTTTGCAGTACAATCCTAAGAGGTAAGAAACGAACAGGAAAACGTGTTTTCGACGTCGATGGCGTTATGAGAAACGGACGCTGAAGCCGCAGACGAGCAGATAAATAGAGGAAAGGTAAGGATCTTTGTACGAAGTAACTTTTACGAGGTAAGGATTTCGACAGGGAGCAATAATTAACTAACACTGTTCGTGTGTACTCAAGTTCGTGTGTCTGTGGCTTACTCTTAATAGTCGTGCCAGCGCTGTTTCGACACCCCACTTCGAACAAATTATTTCAACAATTTGCTTGTTCATTATTCGGTGAAATTATTGTAACAATCGACTCGCGTGTATCGTTTCGCGAAGATAAGGAGTACGTAAGGGTTTGAATAGGGAACAAGAGGAAAAGAAAGGCCCGCCTCACGCTAGAACTTGGCTATTTGAAGAACTTGCTATAGTCTCGAAGATTTCCAACCTCCGATCATGGAATCTCGCAAAATATGAATGTAAATTGGAAACACGAGATCTCGAAAAATCGATGGAGAAATGTTTGTAACTATTAGTATATCTGCTAAAGTACTATTAATAATAAGACTCAAATTTTTAATCCCACATGTTATTCGTAAAATTAAACTCACATTGAAAAAGAAGATCTAGATGTACATAAGATTGGACTTTAGATAGAATTTAAAATAGAACACAAGATAAAATTTATGATTGAACTTCATATCAAACTTAATGTTGCATTTAAGGTAAAACTTAAGATTGAAGTTAATACGGAATTACTGATCATATTGAAAGCTAGAACTTATGATCTGAAATTCTGAAATAGAACTTGAGATCTGAAACTCTAGAACTGGAAATTGAGTGCTATTCATGGAAAAAAAAATTGACAAACTACTCTTCGTTTACTATTGAATTAAAATGTATGAGTGACTGTGTATGAATATCTGTGTATGAGTGTCTGTGTATAAGCATCTGCGTATGAGTGTCTTTGAGCATCGGTATGATTGTCCTTGAATTGTGCTTTATTATTGTGTATATTCGTTCTCACATCGCCTCTTCGTTCACATCGACAAACTTGGGCTCGTTCGCGATTGCGCTGCGTAAACGTAACGGAATGCGTACAAGTGTTTTTCAAGTGCTACAGCATGTTGCTGGTCGGAAGGCTAAGTACCATAAAAATAGCTCGAGCGGTTACTTCCAGTCGAGGCATGGGACGAGCACTCGTGTCGATAGTGTCTGGCTCACGTGGCGCGCGATAGCCCGAGACCCATTGGCACGTACTCGTCTCGCTTCTCGGGCGTGCACCAAGCACTTGCCGAGTGCGCTTCTGGTATATTGCCGAGTATGGTGACTTCACCCCATTCTCGCACCTGCTTCTGAATGTTAGTATTGCCTGCCGCAAGCCTCAAGACGCATATATATGTTATTTTAGTTCGTACATAGTACAAACAATACATACCTCTTAGAATCTTTTGTGTCCACTTCAACAGATTCAAATCTAAGACCGTTGAACTTGACAATCTTGATAGTCAGCTAATCTCGAACCAACCTCTCTTCTTTCTACTAACTGCTTTTTATTATCAGCGAGCAAAAAATGCTACCAGGTGAAATGGCAACACGTATCTATTATTTTAGCTAAGCATATTCATTGTATCGAAACTATTATAAATTTCACATCACGAATATTCTGTGCGGAGTGAATCTTTCATATCTTAACCTAGAGACAGTTTTCTATGATGACTGATGTCCAGTCTGATGTTAGTTGTCAAACATATAATCTACGATGTCAGTAATCATGTAAAAATAATGATTTGCATCACTTTAGACGTCCTCTGAATGGTTCATCTCATACCAAACCAAAGATTAATCAACCGGAACATTTCGAAGATCATTTTGATGACCAATGCTAAAACGATAGTCTAGCGATCGTCAATTATATCCTCTGTATCCTCGTATGCTAATCTCAATATTGATATCACCATTATTAAATAATTTTCTAAACTTCTTGACAAAAGATAGAAAAAAAATAATTATTCACAGAAAAGTCAGTTATACAATATACCAACAATGAATTTATTCAATCCACGAACTACCGACTCTTCTACTCCGCAGTATTATTTGTACGCTTTTTTCTACTAGACGGGACGTTTGAAAAAAAAATATATATATATGGGAGTCACTGATGTATGACTGTGATGCAGGGATCGATGCTGTTTTCTGGGGGTCCGCTTGCTCGAATCCTCATCCCTCGAAAGCTTTATGGGCGTATACACAGCACAATGAATATGTACATCACCACCGTTATTCCATATAGAAAGATTTTACGTAGGAAGCCAATCTAATCCTCGTACTTTGTATCCTTTTTAAAAGACAGTTTTGGCGATTGCACAAAATTTCCAAATCCACTGTAATGCTTTTTCAGGACACTTTCGAGTGGAGTTCCATTCAAGATGTCTACACACAAAATATTAATTCTATAAAGATACAGTCTACGCTTAAATAGCCAATGACTGTAAACCATCAGTCCTATTGTACATTTGTGTGAAATCGTACATTGAAATCGTTCGATCGCGCGTGACTTCCAGTGTCTAACTTTGCTCTCTCGAAACTCACACAGTACAATGAAATCCTTTTTGTGCGTCGCTTCGTTGTTTAACGGTTGATTGACATTGATCGAGGGGTCCTGCGAAGTTTCATGGTTCCGAAAGGGAGTTTGACGAGAGTTACACGAGGGACAGTAGGGATGGAAACGTCGTAGTTCGATCCTCGTAACCCTGTATCCACACATTGCTGTTTCGTATCTGCTACTACTGCTAAGTTCCGAATTGTCAGGGGGGGAGTTGAAACGTGCATTCGAGCAACCGAACGCAAGTCAGATTGCTGTGTTGCAGAGAGAACGAGAGGGGAATGGTGACGCATGACATGTCCCTTGTGGGCTAACGGGGCTTGCTAAATAGAACACCCATTAGTAACGAATACCGCGAGCAGCCTAGTTTAGCTTATATATGTGAGCGCGTGGACACGCGGATAATTTTACTTTACCCGTATCTCGTACAACCCCACACTTTGATCGCTCTCTCTGCGTTACTGGCTAGCTTGGCTATGTGTACTAGATAGTATGTAGTGTATGATAGATATATGATTCTATGCCACCATACAGAGTGATCGACATCTACGAATCGGCCCCCACGATGATCACATGAAGGGTGGACGTGACGTTAAAGATAAGGCAGATGAAAGTCGTAGGGCTGCATATTTCTTCTTCTGAATGATATTAATATAGAGTTTAATTCCCAAAGCCGACAATCTCATGCATACATTTATAATGTACTATAAATATATTTATGATTTTTGAGGATACGAATTTATTGTACAGACTATAATAATGTATAATAATGTAAACATTTGACTCAAAGAAAAATGTTCGTTTTTTACGAATTTTCTTTCAAAGTTTTTTTCAAATCTCCCGATTGCAATATACAAATGACTATTTATTACTTCATAATTTCATGTTTATTTATTATACGTCTTTAATTAATCAGGAGATTTTAATTTTAATTTTGTAATTGTATTAATCCACGATAAAAAAAAAAACACTTGTAATAAGTTTCATTTTGCAGGCTAAAACAAATCGAATGTGAGATTAGATCGATATTGCAATCTAGATTGCAGTTAATTTAAAATTCTATCTTTATGGCTGATCCCATGTAGAACAGTGTAGGCGTGTTGTTTTTTTCTTTTTTTTTTTTTTTTTTTTTTTTTTTTAGTGCTTGTGACGGGTGTGAATGAGTCTACGTGTGGTAGATGTAATTCCGAAGAGGGTCCGGTCGTCCAAGCTCTGTCGTCCCTCGGTTTTCTCGCCCACCCTACCTATCTCGCTCTTACACACAAGTATGCCTACAAACTATACCTGTCGGTTGAAATTGGCAGCTGCTGGCAGTAGTGACCACCGCGCACTAATTTCAGGAGGGTGCGTGTGGCGCCTCGGCCCTGTAATTAAGGGAGTTTGTCATCCGAGTAAAAAGCCCCCCACACACACACATACACCCACTGTCGTTGAGTGTTGAGTGCGGAACGAGAGGGAGACGAAGAGGAACGCGCGGGCGCGATCGTTGATTGGTATCGTAATTGGCCTGATTGTCTCGTGGCCCAATTAATTTAATTACCTTTAATTGCGTATCGGGGACTTCTGCATCGAGCATTTCTTTTTCTGCCTCTCCGAGAATCCCCGCTCCCTTTTAAACACTTTTTTTAATCTATGTTACCCACTGATGACAAGAGTTTATATACGTATGAGAATTCGATACAGATAAAACGCGCTGTCGTAAATTGCCTGCATTTTTCAAGACACAACATTTTATTTTTCGAACTGCTGGCGATGTTCAATTCAATTACGAAAAATGTACTTTTTAAGACCCATGTCGATAATTGATCTTGACAATAACAAGTTGCACAGGAAAAAGTATAAAAAGCATTTCTTGGGTTTAAGCAACTTGTTTTTGACTATTGACAGAAATGAATTGCGGTTTTCTGAATTGTCTTATTCTGCAATTATGTATGTGTAGATACTCTGGTAGGGAGTAATTATTTAGAAAAAGTATGTGTTATTGACCTACCAAATAAATTTTTTTTGCCAGGTGGCAAAAATATGCGGGTCATGAGGGTCACCTAAAAGACTTTTTGTTTATTTTTGCACACTGTACTCTTGTGAATAAAAAAAAACCGGCAGACCATATATTTGCAAATAATTGTTGGTGAAGCTTGAGAAACTCTTACGGCATGAGAGTAGCTTTTTATTTATTTTTTATATCATTTTTTCTTTTGCTCTCAAATTATCTTAAAACACATTATAATACGTAAAGATCACGACAGAATTAAAAAAAGAGTGAGAGAAAAGATGGTTAGCCACGGCACCGAATGCCCATTATCCTTATGGAACACCCTATCCTTAGGGAACTACATATCCTTAGGATACCCTTTATCCTCAGGAGACCCCTATGCCTAGAGTATCACAATACTTACGGAAATATATGTAGGATATGAGGGCCTCCTTCCTTCTTAGGGGCACCCCCCATCCTTAGGAGAATCCTTATTCATATCCCAAGAGAACTTTAGCCCTAGAGACGCTCATCCTTAGCGGAATCTCTAATATCCCTTGTCCCAAGAGAAGTTTATCTCTAATGATGTTCCTTATGCTTCGGGACGCGCCAACTATACACTAAAAAAAATATATGCTTGATTCAAGAACAGTGATCACTGCGGGCTGGCAATGACATAAGACATCAGTGGAACTTTATTCTCATTCTAACAATTATATACAAAATTAAACCAATGTCTAAAAAATTCTTAAGAAAATGTGCTAATGTTTCAATTCGATATGTAATTGTTAGAATGCATATAAAGTTGTACTGATAACTTATGTCATTGGCAGCCCGCAATGGTCACTATTCTTGAAACAATGATTGTTTTTTTCAGTGTACCTAGAGAAGTCCCCCTTGCAATAAAGGAACTCTCGTGAACTTATGACCCCCCACTCGTAATGCTTGAATTCATGACGCTCGACCTCGAACAGACAGGGAAATATGTTGACTTTCTTTTGTGTATTATATACATAGTATGGATATAGATATAGATTATAATAATTACTAGCAGGTTATTGAGACACGCGGGATTCGCGCGCTCGCAGTAAATTCCGAATTCAGGCATTAGATTGAAAAAAATGTAGTTTGAATGTTTTGCATTTTAGTCAATCCTGTGAAAAAATGAAACGGACATTATTGTTCAAGTTAAAACAAATTACGTACGTGACAAAAGGTTTCTTTTGCCCTCCAATAATCTCATTTCATTGGAGAACCTAAAAAGTAAGTTAAATAAAAAAAACAGTGAGAGAGAGAGTCTCTTTTACAACGGAACCTTACTGGTTTTAAGAACCCCCACCATACTTAGGAAGTCCTGCTATCCTTAGTTAAACCTCAATCCCTAGGAAATCCGCGATCCTTAGAAGAACCACCATGTCCCTAAGGGATCCTTTATCCTTAGGCCCTTTACCCCTGTCTCTGGAGGATCATCAATCAAACCCTCTATACCTAGGGGAGCCCTCTATCCTTAAAGAACTTCCTGGTCGGGGGACATACGCCCTTCTGATTCCGACTATGGGCACAAACATATATACACTTTCCACTTTAGACTTGTTTACAAATAAAATAATTTTACAGCTCACAATCGTACACACAATAAATAACTTTGAAAAAATAATGTTCAACATACATTTTGTCAGTGAATATATGTGAGTGTTCATGAGTGATTGTAAGTGCTGTGAGTACCTATAAGTGTTTGTTTGAATAAAATTTATATAAATGTCCATGAGTATGCTTCATATCTTTAAGTATCTGTAAGTATCGGTATCAGTGGAATTCATATACTCGATTAATGTTTGTGAGTGAATGTGTCTGTAAGTGTCCGTGAGTGTCTGTGAAAGTGTTTATAAGTGTTTGTGAGAGTATCTGTGAGTGTTTATGTGAGCCTCTGTGAGTGTTATGTGTGTTCTTCGGCTGTCGGTGAGAGTGTGTAGTAGTCTTGTACTTTATTATAGAGTAGATAATAATAAAGATATAGATCCATACTATAATATATATAATATTATATCGATTTTTTTCAATCGAACTATTTTTGTAAACAACCATAATTTTGTTTTAATATATTTTTTGTATTCAAAATAAAAATGATTACAACAAGTATTCGAATAATTACAATTATGCAAAATGAAATAACAGGTTGTTTTGATAATGATAAGTTGTTTTTATTATGAAATTACGAAATTCAAAAATGCTTATTAAATGTTTAATTTTTTAAACGAAATCGACGTCTGATTAAATATTATTATTTAATTAAAAGCGCATTTTATTGATTCAATCTCCATTAGTTTTACTCAAAAGATAAATGATCAAAACAATAATTAAAATTGATAAGCAATTATAGAAAGTACTAGTAAGTGTATGTTTATTGGCGACACATACATAGAGTTATTGATCTCTTATATATTACGCATTTAATATTTCATATATAAATAGTTCGAAGTAGCCATTGGCGGAAGTCCTTCAGGCAAATTAATTATATTTTATTAAATAAACAAATAAAAAATCTCTCAGTCAAGCTCGATAAAATCGCGAGATCGAGTCATCGACTCTATCCGTGTTCCCAATATTGGCATCCACTTCTCTTCCTTTTTCTCGTTGGCGAGCGGACGCGCTCATCGACGATGAAGCGAAGAGTTATCGAACGGCTACTCCTTTCGGCGAATCAATTATCGAGCCACACGGGTTCCCCCACAACTTAATGGAATAAATTAATCGTAAATAATGAACCTCAACGGCGCTATATATACATAGATGATGTATAGCATAATAGAAATTTGTGTGTATAACCGACATACTATATTACATATTCACCAGGTTAAAATGGACGGTATCGAGAGATTATTAATTGCGAACTGCAGAATAAATCGATATGTATGCTGCGTGTATACATATGAGACATTTCATATCAGTTCAACCACTCAAAAAAAAAAAAATCCCAGAAAAATGTCTGAAAATCAGTTTATATAATTCCGACAAAAACACCAAATATCAAATCTAAAAAATATTTTTTGAATGGACTTTTGAATTATTTTTTACTTTTCATAAAAACATTTATATCTAATTGTAAACAATGAAAATATGCGTTTTTAAGGTCTACAATAACAACATTTGTTAAAAATTAACTACGTAATTTTCAACGAAACGTATGGCGAAGAAAAGCAAAAATTTCATGTGTTTAAGGTGAAAAACATCGGATATTCGTACCAACTTATTTAATTTAAATTATATTAGACAAAAACAATGATTTTTCGAAATTATTTCATGGAATTCGAATTTGATGAAAAGGTTATTATTTTTTATAACAAAGAAAAAAAATATGGCTAAGTGACAAAAATGTACATCATCTGACTTTTAGTCATTTTTTGGATTTTTTTTTTTTCAGTTGTTGAACCGATATGGAATGCCTCACTCCATACGTAGAGCTTCGATATGATGCATCGATATTCGCGTGCTCTCCCTGATCGTCGTTTAGTATCCTCTGTCATCGACACATTAATCACCACCGATCTAGACATCACAAAAAAGAAACTTGTAAAATAATATCAACGTCGACGATCGAGCCAGCGACAACTAATTAGCAACTTTATCTACGTTATACGCCTATGTAAATTTCTGCATATTTTAAGTACTTCTTTACATATTCTGTATAGAAGTCGATAACTTCTATACAGTTCTGTTGCAGATAAATTATCGACAAGTACGAATGGTAATTGTTTATCGTTTCTTAACACGATCAAATCCACGATAATTCGACACACTAGGCTCAAGTTTTAAGAGTGCGCAGAAGGATGTCACAATTCGGCTAAACTTCTGGCTCCACGATACTCAAAGCCGTTTTTTCAAGAGACTCGAAAACCGAACTGAGGTTTGTTGTGAGAGAGACAGTCCTATAGACGTTTAGTATTGGGCTAAGAAATTTCCACCGGTGTATCACTCTTAACCATTCATAAAGTGGTATGATCACGGTTCTGGCATGAAAAACTTGAAAAAAAAAAAAATAATAATTCACGAAATCAAAGCTTTCTCTATAAGGAAGCAAAAAGACATCGCGACCCGAGCGAGTAAAGCGCGTTATGATTTTTGTTTCTTCGGAATGTGCCAGAAGCGCGAAAACGTCGCTCTGACCGACTTGCAATCTCCCGCGGATATTAGGAATGCGGAGTGGAATTGTGTACATGTACGCGTGGCCGCGAGCCGAACGCAGCACCCGGAGCTGTTTATTACAGAGAGAATTATAAGTTTATGGTTCAGTCGGTTTTGTCGCCGCGGGAGCCTAGTTTATGTAAATTGCACGCCACTCGAAAGCTCCTTAAAATGCCCGGGCGATATTGCCAGCGCTCCTACCCCCGTACACTGTATTATAACGGTGCGTTGTATAGAACGCGCGGTAGTTTATATGCATATACTTCTACAGTATTGCCTCCTGTTCTGCCGCTGGTGTTTCGCCTGCTCCTTCAACCTCGCTCGTAGTTTCTAGCGGCTGTTCGCGCGCTGCCCGCTTCCATGCCTCGACGTAATGGCATGCAAATCTCGGCTAGTTCCGAAAGTTCGTTATAACAAGCTGCGAGAGCTTAAAGAGCGAAAGCTCGTCCCGCCCGGCGCACGAGGGACAGGATGCGAAATTGCACGCTCGTTCACGCGCGAGCAAGCTCTAACCTGCTCGCGACGTCCGACACAGCGTCCTAGGGTCGCAGGGAACGGCGTTATTCCGATGAAATGGATGGTGCGCAAAGCATGGACGTCGAGTATAATGCACTTGGTAAAAAAATAATAAAAATAACTTGTAACGTTTGATGTCATTTGTTTACTTTAACGGATTCCTCCTTACAAAAAGAGATAATATACAAATATTGGTACATGGAGTTTTAGCAATGGTTTTAAATTGGTGGCGCCCATAACGAAGATAGAACTATGTTGCACAATTACTGAAATCTTAATATCCGTGTCTCGAGCTTTCTTACGGAATCCTGAGAACAATCGACCTCTTAACTCAGCGAACTTATTACCTAACCTTACAAATCTTGTAAGAGTGGAATTCAGGAAAAAGGTAGATAAATGGCTATTCTGATGGAAGATTACTGAGAGAGCATTCCTTACATTCCGACTGGGAATCCTTAACAAGACGAGACTGAACAATGTTGCGCACATTACAATTCCACTGACAATTTTAAAGGGGAAGCAAATATCATTGAATTCTCTTACCGATACAAGGTTTAATTGATATTCGCAGATCTCGATATTCTCGAGTAATCATGATTATCATACGCCGTGGTGTCTCCAGAACGAAAAGTCATAGGATCTTATTTTGGACAGATTCCATTTTCTTCGAGTGGACTTCATAATACAGTGACCGAACCACCGATGCATTACAGAAGTTTAGAATGCACGAAGGAAAAATAACGCATTTGGAGTGTCGACAAAGTTAAGATGTCGGTAAAAATCTTTTCCTAAATCCAAGACTTTTTAATGCTTGATTTACCGTTGTGAGTCAATTTATAAAAAAAGGAAATCAACAGAACAAGTAGAGCCTGAAAAGTGAATTTATGAACGTAAACTACGGCACTATGATATGGGGATATTTGCTTCTATATGAAAAAACTGAAGACTGCAAATTAAGTTCTGTCATTATTACACAATGAAATGGTTCCATGTTATTATAACAATAACACACCAATATATCGCACGGCCGATATATATATATATATATATAACACACAAAATAAGACAAAATAAACACCAAACAAAAGGCAGCTTCTTTTTATGACATAACTTCATTATTCACGTTAGCGATTCTCCAGATACTATTTACTCCACTATCATTATTTTATCCATTAAGAATTGAAAAGTGATCTTTTTTACACTTATAAAATAAATTTAATGTTTCTTGTTAATTTCTGGATTTCACATGTTGAGCTATATCAAATTACATATTTATTATAAGAACGACTGGTATATAAATAAAACGACCTCTAATCATATGCCTATTTGTTCTTAGGAAAGCGAAGGTTCTTTAATACCGCTTGCCCCATTACATGCAAAGTTGACAAGCAGTTTTGGAGAAATTCCGACAGCTGGAAATATTCGAAGGTTTAGATTGCCTCTACGAGTATAGTACAGGAACCTTCAAAATTAAACCAACAGAAGAGAGAACTTGAAACTTCAATTTGCATCCGTCGAAGTACTATTCGAATTACACGATGAGAAGTCATTAAATTTGGTTCCATATAACAACAGGGCATTACATTTTGATCGATCATATTTTTAATGGCAAGAGGAAGAGTCGAAAGATAGTCCGGAGATTAATATTGTATTCACATGAAACTCGTTAGTCATCGCCGTAATGTACATAGACTCCATGATGGGAGCGAGTAGAGTGACGAGTGTTTCAAACCGAATGGTAATACTTCACAAAAAAAAACCCCTCTTGGGGAGCATGAGGCAAGCCTTCATCCATGTCCCAGCTGAAAAACGTTACACCGCACAATTACTGATGAAAACCAACGATCGACGTTCGACTCCCCGCGGTCAAAAACCCCTTCCGTCTATTACGCTGACGTAACGTCATCCCACGACTACTATAAACGAGAACAAAACACACATATTTTTCGTTAAAGCCCCGTCGAGTGCTAAGCTGTAAAATTGCGTAGCGTTGTATCAATGAAACGTCATGTATGCGGCACGTGCCGTTACACGACAGGAGCAATTTCCGGTTCATACATTTTTGTATTCGCTCGTCCTTCCTATTTTTTCCTACACAAATTCTGCCTCACGATGCTGGACATTTATGCGGGAGTTGGATAATCAAGGGAAACGGAGAAAGAAGATACAGCGATTCTAGTGCAGAATAAAGGCATCAGCGATCGTGTACCGTGTTAACGTTGCCAAAGACAGAGATATAGAAACGCATTAGAAACGGGTTTTCCCCCTTTCGTTGATGCGCGACTCTTGCTGCTCCTCTTCTATCCATCCGTCCGTTTGCAACCCTCGACGATTTGTTCGACTGTTGAGGAAACGTTACGGAAAAGGGTGCGAGTGGGATGCACGATGATCCTGGTGGAAGGATGATATCATTTGCACGTGGGTTGTCGGACAAGGAGAGACAAACACCAAGGGTTCGACGTACCGCACGGATGAGGAAGCAAGATGGGTAAAAGTGAGATGAAGCGAAAATGACGATAATTAGAGGGAGATGGAAAGCAGAGAGGACCAGGAGCAAACGGGGTTGGTCCGTCCTACCGCTCGCGCGCTTCTGCTACCAAATGGATATTAATAGTTGTGCTTGGTGCTCCCCGCGATTGCCGCTGATTACACCGTTACAGCTGTTATCCTTGATTAAAGCCCCTACTCTGCTGCTCCACGATGGAGAGTTTCTGGTGCCTACTCGTGAGGCACCACACGCTGGACTCGCTCTCCCTCTCTCTCTCGCGGGCCCGAGACGTACGTGCGCCATTTATATAAATTCATGCCTGGGGTGACGACGACAGGAGAAGGAGGGCAAATGAGAACGAGCGATGATTCACATTGAATGCCCTCTTCTTCGGGTTCCTCTTCTTTTTGTCTTTATTCAATTTTATTTTTGCATTTGTTCTTCTTCAGATCCATATAAGTTACGGCAAACAATTTTTTTACAATATGAGTCCGAAAAGTAATAAAAATTAAACGGTTAAAACGGATGCTTCCATTCAAAACTAATTTCTTTTTATACTTGGCGTCGAGTCGCTACCGCGAATCTTGATTACGCTGCCTCGTGGTTATAGTTTTGACTACACTCGGGTCTTCTATAGAATCCATATTAAGGGGACCGGATGTGTCAAAAAGATTTGGTCCTTGATATATCTATCAACATCTCTCATCTAAAAACCGGCTCAATGGCTGTTGAGACGATTCTGGACCGGGCAAAAGCTTTTCAAAGTCGCATCCGAAGTATTGCCAGAAGCAGCACGTGTCTTTTTTACATAATAGTTGACCCAAAGTCTAGTTTTTAATAGTTGCTGATATCTAGATCGATGTGTCCATAGATTTCGGCTTCTAAATTGACCTCTTCATAGTTTCCGGTGTCTAATGAACAATTTTTCTCTCGTAAATCTCTTTTGTGCTTTTTTAAACTCAGCACATGGTTCTGAAAAAACCACTCTATGGATACTTGTTTATTTTATAAAGATAATATCTCACAGGGAGCATTAAATGGGTATATAATAATGACAGTAAAATTCTTCGTTCCAGTCCTTAAGTGACAGAGAAACTGGATATTAATCTGTGCTCACAATTACGCAACATAACTCTTGAAAAAAAAATTATTTTCGCTGACTTGGTCGCCTTAATACTTCTGATCATAAGTCTTACTTTATATAATTTAGTGTTCGCGATAAAAAAGTTAACCGGCGAGAGCTTCAGATGCGCTTACAATGTTGCAAATATATATCCAAGAATCATAAGGAAAATAAACATCTCGCTCATCGCATCAACCGTATAGCTTATTTCTTTTTTAACGTTCACTCTTCCTCTGCCTCCGATTCTTTTTTCTTCTTATTCTTCAAACATGAGAAGAGCACCCCGTGAGGTTTGCAGTGTCCCGGTGGCCGCCGTAAACAAAGACGAGAAATCGAGTGAGCAAAGGGGCGGCCCTCCTGTGCTGCTGTTGCTGTTATAGCAGGCGCCGAAACCGGTTTCGTTACTTCGTTATATCTTTACGTCCGCCTATAGTCGTAGCCCGCAATGAGAAGTTGCTGGTAACGTCTGGTCCAGCGTCTTCTCGCAGACATATCTTTCTCGGTTGAACCAGATTCGCATTAAATTTCGAGTATGCAGGCTTTCAGCTTCGTTTATTATTTTTTTCCCTTCACTTCCTAATCGTTAACCAAAGCTGCGGCTGGTTTGACGTCATGCTGATACTGTGTTCTGAAAAGAAGAAGAAGAAGAAATGCTAGAAGGAAATGTATTTTGTCGTCTGTCGAGCACTTCTATCCACAGTTTTTTTCTTCCCCAATTACAGGAAAGTTATGTCTACATATAATGTTCGCTGTGATAAGCAAGATGAGCACTAGAGATAATCATTCCGTCTTTTCGTTGAAAGTTTAGTGTTATGAGTAGGCACGCAGAAGAGACGATAAAGTAAAGCCCATCAGTATGCATGTAAATTTATTTATTTTCTCTAATGTAAATGTAAATATTAGTAATTCTCAACTCTCCCAACTAACGGAAAGATGGTACGAGGGTTTTATGACGGCGTCGACGAGTTTGCGCTGCCAGTGCCTTCGGCTGGCTTCTCAGGCGTAAATCGTTTGAGTCTACAGTGCAATGCGCGCCTCTTGCTTGAACACGCGCTCCTCAATACAGCACGCCTACTGACTGGCGCTTAAAGCGAATAAATAACATGATCACGCTTTTCCACACTTGAGGTTGAGGATCTATTATGAGCATGTGTACAGCGAAATGCAAGATACGGTGAGAAATTTCATTATCTCGTGATATATATGATTTCATATGGGTTTTAAAAGAATTTTTAGACATTTCTGAAATCCATGATCAAAAGAATTTTTAACGCACACGCACACGCACACGCACATAAAATTATCTAAAACAACACTGGTTTTCTGCCAAATCATACTCGGGTGCGTAACATTTGAACAAAAGACAAAATACCTCACAACCTATCATAATATTTTGAAAATATTTTGTCGCCGATATTTTGTCATCCCGGATCCCTCTGAATCGCCAACCAATCGTATTATTTTGGAAACATTTTTTCGCTGAGTTTTTGTTACAGATATTTCGTCTTTTAGCCTCGAGTCAGCCGAACATTAAATATAAATACAATGTTGCAGATCAAGTTTCGTCAATTGTATTTGTTGCTACGACACCTTTCCTCGTCAATTAACGTTTTCAACACATGTTTATTAATTTCTGCACAAACATATGTACCTAATCCTTTTTCAGATAGGATATCGTACTTCCATCTAGTCGTGCGTACTTTGTATTGTACGAACTTCTCGATACTCGATGGCATACTTTCTGCCACATGCAGTCGTGTATATGTGGCTTTTGAAGTTGTCAAGGAACGATGGCTAGGAGAATATTTACTGTACAAAAGAAGTGAGAAGAAACGACGTAGCAGCTTCCTTTGCGTCACAGCTTCCGTCTCGAGGCCACGTAGAACGTTGTAAGTACCAATGCTTCTATACTTACCCGAAGAACAGCTACACTGAACTGTTGGTGATCGTTGCATCGTTGGCGGTGGGCGAACCGACGCAATTATCCGGTAACAGGACCAATAAAAGTACCATTTAGCCTCGGCTTCTGGACCCGCGCCGCGACAATTGCGACGGGAAGCGATAAACCTTGTATAATTCCACGTGCTGAGATGCCACCAATCTATGGTGTATACCATACGGTATATCTGTATACGTATACGTAGATTATAGTCTGGACTAGGCAAAGATACGTACGCACGCAACGCACGTACGTCGACTAGCGCACGAGTCGTTGTTCACAGGTCCCTCGCGTTCTTCAACTTCCATCCTCACTTAGGTGCTCTCGGCGCTTAGCACATCTTTCTGAAGGTACAAACTACACAAAAAGAAAAAAAGTATTTGGCTCTGTAAATACCAGAGAATTATCAATCTCGAAGCTGCTACCGCTTCTCACTTCTTCAGCATCATGTCATTAATTCCCGTTACTGTT
The DNA here is from genome assembly GCA_964016905.1 of Perithous albicinctus. Taxonomy (NCBI): domain Eukaryota; kingdom Metazoa; phylum Arthropoda; class Insecta; order Hymenoptera; family Ichneumonidae; genus Perithous; species Perithous albicinctus. The sequence continues at coordinate 11,588,264 of OZ024690.1, read as the reverse complement.
TCCCAGAACAGCCTTGACCCTTATGGAAGTAACAAATTAAACCAGGAATGATTATCCTTAAGATAAAAATAGAGAATTTACTTTTACGTTATTTCGTGCTCGTTATTTTTTCTTTTCATACGGCCAAGGTATAAATAATTAATAACTATAATTTATTAATTACGACATGAATTAATACTTTGATGCGTTAACTTCATAGGTATTCAATATCAAGGCGCTTTCAGCATTATTTCAATACCATTCCGTGCCGAGAAAAGTTGTCCGGAATGGAATCTCGGATGGAGTCCTGACGAGAGTCCGGTATGGATTCTCTGATGGACTTCGGTATTTGAGACTCCTGATGTCGATTCTGGAGACCATCCCGGACTCCATACCGGACATTATCCCGGATGTTCAAAATCCGCGACTCTTTCCCGGATGGAGTCCGTGAAAGTCAGTGGTAAATAACTAAATAAATAAATAACCAAACACACACAAACGCATGCATCCAGAATCTTTTCTCCAGATCACTTTTGTCGAGGTTTGAGACAATTTCAGAACTTTGCACATTGCTTCGCCATTATTTTTGAATTTTTATAAAGCTATCTCTACCAGGATGTATGTTGTTCTATTTTGGTTTCCTCGTAGAGGAAGCTTTGTAAAAAAAACTCTCTGTTGGATGGTCACCAAATTCAGTACCAAATAACGACACATGCTATTAAAGTTTTATGCCAAAATGTAGATCAGTTGCTTGAATTGTTCTCGAGTTATAGAATATACTACTATTATATACTATATACTACCATTATTCATCGAGAAAAATTACACGTAAAAAAAGGTAGAACCTTGCAAATTGCTTCCTCATTATTTTACATTTTTTAAAAACGTTTACATGTATGGAAAGTAGAACTTTCCAAATTGTTTTCTCTACAAAGCTTCTTCTATGAGGAAGCCAAAGTAGATAAACGTACTTCCTCATAGTGGAAGCTTTGTAGAGGAAACAATTTCCAAACTTCTACTTTGCATACATGTAAACATTTTAAAAAAATGTAAAATAACGAGGAAGCAATTTGCAAGGTTCTACTTTGCAGGCTTGTTTGTGCATGAAATTTGAAATTTTAAAATCGTCATGAAATTTAAACCTCTCAACCGATTTTCTTCAAATTTGTACTCAAACCTTGCTTCACGGTGCTCAATACGTGAAATAAATTTGAAGTCGGCATCTTTTAATTTGTGCATGCTAGTGCGCAAAGGAGATTTTTCAAAAAATAAAAAATGTTATAAAATTCGAACTGCTCGACCCATTTGTGCTAAATTTGAATTAAAACCTTCTTTTAACATAGTCTAGAAGTAAAACGATTTAAAACCCGATATCTCGCAATTTGCGCGAGTGAATGCTCGAACGACATTTATCAAAAGTTACAAAAACGTTATAAAATTTAAACCGCTCAACCGATTCGCGTAAAATTTATACCCAGACCTAGTCCTAGGACAATCTACATGTGTGTGAAATTTGATTGAAATCTGCCTTAAAAAGTCGAATTTTTCTTCGCGACAACAATGATTTGCTTTTTTTGGAATAGAATCGAAATTTATCAACATGGCGACCGTTCCTTAAAATAAATTCATCTTCGATACTCAATAATTGTGAAATCACGTGGCAAATTGCTTCCGGTCATCCCAGAATTTAGAAAAGTAGAAGTGTTTACGGACATTTAAAAAAAAATTTAATTTACAATAAAATTTGAACCACTCTGTCGATTTTCGCCAAACTTGGCACCAATCACGATTCACTGTAAGTTCTTTTGTGTTCAAAATTTTAGCCTGATATATCGTAATTTACAAAAGTTATAGCGTGAAAACGATTTCTCCAAAATTTTTAAAATGCCGTAAAATTTGAATTTTTTAACCGTTTCGCGTCAACTGCAATCCCAAAAGTTGTTGTATGATAGCCCACTTGCGTACCAAATTTGAGGAAAATACATGAAAAATTGCGGCAGTTATCGTGCTAACAGGCAATTTGCACACACACACACGCACGCACGCACGCACGCAGTTTTTCACACTTTTTCACGAAAACAAAGCTTCCTCTATGAGGAACCAAAACATATAGCGAAAGTGACTCAGTTGACCGACGAGTCACTTTACCAGTTGACGAGCGAACTTGGACGATCTTCACCAGCATTCACGAAATCTCAGCAGATTCCGGTAGTTGGCTGATATGGCCCGATTCAGTAAAAACGAGTTATTCTTTCTGTGTTTGCCCATTTCACGTGTCACTAGAGTAGCCAATAAAAATTTTCGGTGTGTGATAATAAAAATACTGATAAATATCATAGTAGTTTAATCTACAAATCTGTGCAGTGATGAATAATTTGTGTGGAAAAACTTCGTGCTTCCTTATTATAACCTTCAGCGTGATGAAGAATTATTTCAGCGTTAAAGTTATCGAAAGCCTATAGAATTAATGCGCGTACTAAATACTATGAAGATTTTTCGAAGATTTTTCAAGAAATAATTGTAATAAAAGCGTAGATACAGATTTTGAATGTCGAGATTCCTGGACGGCCAGTGATAAAATTCCGAATGGAGTCCTGGACAGAGTCCGGGATGGAGATCCAAAAAAAGTCAGGGTTGAAGTCCGGGATGGAGTCCCAGAAAAAGTCAGGGTTGAAGTCCGGTATGGACTTTGGGAGCCTCAAATGCTGAAGTCCATCCGAGAATCCATCCGGAATTCCCGCCAGGGCAGTCCGGACTACATTCGGGACTCTATCTCGAACTACTTTTTTCTGCGTGCGATATAAATCTCTCTAAATCTTTCAGTAGCCAACCCGGAGTCGGACAGGCTAACTTAAACTATTGTGTACATTTTCCGTCAATCTTAAGTTACTTCGGTACATGTGCGTACCAATGAAAAACTTTGAACAAAGGCCAATGAACTTCACTGCAATGACTTCATTTTTGGTCAATGTCAACGTTAGCGGGTCTTTGATATCATTGCGAGCGTAGGCACCGGAAGTCAATTGTATTTGAAGTGTCGCGTTGTCACTATCGCTCGTCCCTGGTAACTTGTTGGAGAAGGGAAAGTGACTCTTCCTACACTTTGGCGCGTGCGCGCAAGCGCCTGCGTCAGCTTGTATCCATACAGTCTATCCTACATACCCACAGAACTGTAGTGAGCGCGTGTCAGATATTGCCGCGGGAATTCTGGGCTCGTCCCACGTAGTGTTCCCGGCGATACCGATCTAAGTGTCCCGGGAATACGGGTGTACTACTGTACTATATCTGTACGAGGCATTCCGCACGAAGTAGGCCACCCCTGTTTTCAGATGTCACAAAAAAAGTTTACAATCTATTCGAGAGTCGTGTAGAATATCTAGAATATATATATATAATTTTACATTTTACCCAAAATGAAATACCGATTTTTTATTCTAGTGTTTTTCGATTCGCTGTATATATAAAGTTATCCATTGTTCAAACAAATTATTCAAAAATTAAATGTAGACACTTCAATGTACTTACCACAAAAAAATGTTCATAGCTGCGCAGAATCAATTTCATGCGTTTTTGAGAAGAATAAAATTTCACTATCTTCATTTTGGGACCATTTTTATTTTGCGGCAAATTTAACCAACATTTTATTTTTATGTATATAAACTAAAAAAAAAAAATCTTTCTGAAAAAGCAGAAATACATAAAATCGGTAATTATTTCCGGCTGAAATATAACATTAAAACATCTGACTTAATTTGTACATATTCTAGACACTCTATACCAATCGCAAAAAAAATTGAACTTTTTTTCGCAACATATCAAAATAGAGCTGTGGCCCACTTCATGCAGAATACCTCATATGCTTAATCGTGCATCTTTCTCTATATCTTGTGGCTCTTTCCACCTCTAGTTTCTACCGTCGTTTGGCAGGCGCGCGTCTCGCCTGAACCCGCGGATAACTCTACACAGTACAAAAGCTGGAGTCTCGAAAGCTGGTTATATGTACACTCGTCGAGGAGACGATTACGCGTAGGAGTCCCTGGAGAGAGGCCCGTTAAGTATCCATGTGTGGGTCCTGAGTAAAACGTGCGAGCTCACTTTCTCGCTCGTTCACTCGCGTGTATAAACGTTCGCTCGCATGCAAGCCCCTCTGTGGCCTCTCTCGCGTACATGTAGTTAAAATGCCGATGTTAATCGGCACGGGGGTCTCGTTAGCGCTCTTACCTCCGTTTGCCCCTGCTATTGAGTCGCGCGCGCTCGCGTCTCCGGAATACCAGCAGGAGCACGACGCCCAACGGCACCGACAATCAACAGAGAAGCAGAAGCCAACGACACGAAGAAAATTACATTTCCAAATATAAACGGGCTGGCAGTGACCAACGCACGAAGCAATGAGTCTATTCAACTCTTAACCACTTTATTGTGTGGTTATGTACACATGTAATATCTATTCATGATTTTTATTATAGAACACCAGAGTAATGAGTTGTGGAAACCAAACAATGCCGTCACCAAATGGAAATTGAACATTAATTATTCAGTAATCCTTTAAGGAGAAGGAGTCACCTAAAAATCATTAAAATTATATGGTGAAACAGCTTTCTCATTATTTTTCACCTTGCTCAAAGTTCTCTCTATGAGCAAGGTTGTCGATCAATTCTTGCTTCCCAATGGAGGAAGTATACATTTTTTAAAATGTCATCAGTTTGAAATCACTTCGTCGATTCTGGTTAAATGCAGTACAAACCAACCTTGGTCCTAATTACACTTTCCGTGAACGTTTTAGCTCGATAGCTTCAAATTCGCTCATGATAGCGTGTTTACGTATTTTTCATACAAAAAACAAACTCTAATAACATTTTAATGAGAATAGTATATTGTGCAACAAGGACCGAAAGATGCCGTTTGCGACGAGAGTCAGGTTTCTCCGCAAAGTTTTTCTGCAATCACACGAGTCGCGATCGCCAACTTGGCCCATGTTACACATGATACTTTTTGTAATGAGTACAGGAATAGAGGTGCTTTGAGTGGCAGTGTTTGCGGGATGTACAGTGACAAGTGAGCTTAGAATTTTTCGGCCCTAGTGAAAAAAGTAATATACGGCGCATGCGCAGACCAACTTTTCGACACTGCTACGAAAACCGCCACTTTCGTTCTGCAAAACTTTCACGAAAAGTGCCGCTTTTCATGCACGAGTTACAAAAAACCAATTGTATTTAAATTTGCATCGATCAAAGGGAAGTAAAGGCTTCTTTAACGTGCCAAATTTCATCCACACTCACAGTGTCTGTGTGAGTGTCTTTATGAGTATCTCTTACAAAAGTACGTAGAACGCAAAAACAACATAAGATTATCCTTTGCAATGATCATCACCCGCATGGCTTATACACTTGCCAACAAGTTCTTTGCTTGATGGGTTAATAGTACATTTTGTTTCTTTTTCAAATAATCGTAGCGATCAAGTAAGTGAGATAATAGTATCTTAGTCGTTGAATATACGTCTGTTAATCAGGCCAATTCCCTTACCTTAATAAATGCTGGTGTTCGGTTCACTGTGCGACTATAGGGAAGGAAGTCAGACAGGGTTAAAAGGCCTGTCACCGAACGCGATACTGCTCGACACTGTGAGATACGCGAACTCCTACACCTCAAATTAATGTGGTGAAGGTGATTGATTCTGAACAAATTAGTTGCTTACTTCAATTTATTCACAATATTTACATAAGTAATACAATAACTGATTTGAATTGATGCCGTTCATGTGACTGTCGAAGCTCGTAATTTTGTAATTGATTTAAGTGAGCAATCACTCGAAGAAATACAATTTTAATCGCGCTAGCCGAAGGGTGTTGATACTTCGTAGCTAGTTAAGGTTGATGTGCACTCTTCGAAGTCTTGATGATTACTAACTAACTAACTACAGATTAAAAATGCCTTTCATGATGCGTGACGAGAGCTTCACCTGGGAAGGGGACGACTAGTTCTTCCCTTTTTTGAATATAACAGCTAATATCATTGGTGCAAAGAAAATTAAGAAAGTAGGAGGGTTTTGTCTGTCACCAATCACGAGAGGAATCGCAAGAGTAGAAAAAATGGACAGCCCTGTCAAACGCTATGCTTGACCAGCGAGAAATTCCCGTGACACACGGTGTACTTTCATAAAAAGATTTTCGCGTTCGACTCGAGCGTCAAGCGGACGTCGGATAATCTTTTTATGTGGGTACACTAGCATTTTGAAAACTTGAGGAAAGTCACGTACGCAGTGACGAAGACGCAGTTATTATCTACAAGCTATTAACAATGCTAAAAGAGTTATTGAAATTCGTCAAATGTGCTAGCCAAATGTTGGGAAGCCCCAGCCTGTGGGCTGCCAAGCGCGCGAGACGGCGAACGACTCGCGCGCAGACCTGTAGGCCCTTTTTTACAGCCATCACGTAAGAGAGACGCTCTTGCCTGATGAACTGCCTTGGGACAGCGTGTACAGTTTTAATTCTATGTAAGTAAAGAAAAACCTAATCATTCAAAAAATATTTTTTCGTTCCGTTTGCGACGGAACAATCTTCCCCCTTGAGAGGGTGCCGATCAAGAGATGTCTTTGTTTTATTGTTGGGACTACATCTAGTTATCATGATTAAACTTATTAATTATTGAGTGTATTAAACAAAGGATTGAGTCTATTATATGTCCATTGGCTTCAGTGTTTCTTTGTTATGTTAACACTGTTCCCGACACCTTCGATGGGCATTGGTAGTGGAGCAAGTTTACGGACACTTCTATCAAGAATGCCTCTGCATGTCTTGACTCTCACCACTCTCACAATCCCGTCAGAACCTGGTCGCGTTTCGATGACTCTTCCTATGACCCATCGGAGTGGTAGTAGGTTGTCCTCCTTAAGCAGCACGAGAGAACCCTCCTGGATGCTGTGCGATCCCCGGGACCACTTGTGGCGAATATTGAGTTCGTTCAAATATTCTTTATACCATCTGGTCCAGAAATCCTGCTTCATTTTTTGGATATGCTGCAATAATGACTGCCTGTTAGACTGAGTATGGAAAAAGTTGCTCTCTGGTATGCTCGTTAATGAATTGCCAATTAGATAATGACCGGGAGAAAGTACTGGAGGATCGTTTGGATCGCAGGACAGAGGAGTAAGCGGGCGAGAGTTGAGAATTGCTTCCACTTCTGTAATGAAGGTGTAAAGCTGTTCAAAAGTGAGCAATTGCTCACCAACCACCCTTCGCATATGATGCTTGAAGGATTTCACGGCAGCTTCCCACAGTCCACCAAAATTTGGTGATTGCGGCGGTAGGAAATGCCACTTGATGCCTTGATCAGTGCAAAATCTTTTCGTCTCCTCGTTCTGTTATTCGGCGCGCAGATGCTTCACGATTTCCTTGAGTTCATTGTTGGCTCCGACGAAGTTTGTGCGGTTGTCTGAATAGATGTTTTCACATTTTCCTCTTCGTGCGACAAACCGTTTGAGTGTAGCAAGGAACGCTTCGGTGGTCATGTCGCTGACCAATTCGAGGTGTACGACCTTGACTACGAGGCAGACAAAAATGGCAATGTAGACTTTGATTTTGCCACGATTCCGATTTTTCTTCTCCTTGATGAAGAATGGACCATAGTAGTCCACTCCGACATTTAAGAACGGTCGAGCTTCGGTGATCCTGACACCAGGTATATTCCCCATAACATAATCCGTAGATGGAGGATTTGCCTTCGCGCAGGTCATACAGTTCCGGATGACTTGACTTCGGCCATCAATTGGCCAGTATTTTTTCCGCAATGTGTATAACGTAGATTGCACGCCCGTGAAAATTAGCAATGTATTCATGTCGGATAATCATGTCTGTACCGTGATGTGATAGCGGCAGAATTATTGGATGCTTTTCTCCGAATGGAAGCTTCGAATTGGCGAGTCGACCGCCGACTCTAATTATGCTCAACTCGTCAACGAATGGCGCTAACGCCTTGAGTTTGCTCTTCGAGTCTACAGCTCCTCCGTCCTTTAAGTCCCGTAATTCGTTGGGAAAGGTTTCTGCTTGAACTAGTTTTATTATAATATTGCCTGCTGTGGCTAGCTCCTCGCAAGTAAGATAACGTTGTCCCTGGTGACAAACCTTGAACCTCTTGGCATATGCAACAAATCTCCGCAGCTTCACAATTGATGAAAAGCGCGTGAGAATGTCACTGCGAACTGGCGTTGCGAAGCAGGTGATTGTGCGAAGACCGGGCAAATGCTCTACTGTTGGCACTCCGAGTTGAGGCCACGTAACTTCCGCTTGTTTAAGCCAATCTGGGCCGTTTTTCCATTTGCGGTCTGAAATGTAAGCGGCTGGAAGTTCTCCTCTGGAGATGAGATCAGCCGGGTTGTCGAGGGATCTGACGTGGCACCAGTCGGGGTTTGTTCTTGTATAACAGCTACACGATTGGCGACGAATCTGAGGAGTTGATACGGCGGTGTTGCAATCCACTTTAGGACCGCTGTATTATCGCACCAAAAAACTGTCTTGTGAACCTCTGTGTGTAATGCTTGTCGGACCGTCGAGTAAAGTTTGGCCAAAAGAACAGCCCCACACAGTTCCAGCTTCGGGATTGTCATGGGCGGAATGTTCTCCTTCCTACCTGCTGTTTCTTGTGGCTCAGAATATTGGCATTTTTTGAGAGGTGCCACACGGGATTTGGCACATAGCAAAGTTATGGATACGTTCCCGCTGTCGTCGGTGGCTCTCAAGCAGATGCATGCTCCGTATGCTTTCTCGCTTGCATCACAAAATCCGTGGAGCTGAATTTCTCGAGCGTGGTCGGGAATGACTCTAGTGTTGAATTTTAACTCGTTGAGTAGATTCAATTGCTCGGTATAATTATTCCACTCGGTTTGAATATCGGCCGGGATGGATTCGTCCCAGTCGAGTCTTTCTTTCCATAGTCGTTGCATCACAAGTTTTGCGTGTGTGACTACGGGCCCAAGCAGTCCGAGCGGATCAAATATTCTGGCGATATGCGACAGAATTGATCTTTTTGTGATGTGCTCATCTCGTGGTACAGGGCTGACGGTATAGATGGTTGCGTCCTGCTCGGAGTTCCAATGCACGCCAAGAGTTTTGATTGTTTGATCTGTTCGTGACTGCAAGTGCGGATTTATGCTACAGGATGGCAGGCCGTGAAGAAGGCGCGGCTCGTTGGAAGCCCACTGTCGTAGGTTAAGACATCCTCATTGCAATAGAGCGTTTATTTCGTCTCGAAGTCGCTGAGCTTCGTCAAACATTACTGCTCCCGTAAGCAGATCGTCAACGTACAAATCGCGCTTGATAATCTGAGCTGCCCGTGGATAATCGTTTGCCTCGTCGTCCGCCAACTGCTAGAGACAACGCGTAGCTAGAAAGGGCGCTGGAGCCAATCCGAAGGTCACAGTGTTTAGTTCGTAAGTGTTTACTACTCCACTGCTGTCACGCCACAATATTCTCTGGTATTTACGACCCTCTTGACGTATTTTGAACTGGCGGTACATTTTTTCGATGTCTGCTGTGAGCACATATCGATGATCCCGAAAACGTAGCAAGAGCGAAAACATGTCGTCTTGAATAGACGGGCCTGCCATAAGTATATCGTTCAACGATAGGCCAGTGCTAGATTTCGCTGATCCATCGAAGACGAGTCTAAGTTTTGTGGTGAGGCTACTGTTTTTGATGACTGCATGATAAGGCAGATAAAAGCCTCCCCCCGTCGCGGTATCGTTTTGAACCTTCGACATATGTCCTAAGGTCAAGTATTCTTGGAGAACAGTATCGTACTGTGTCTTGAGCTCTGGATTTTTTGAAAATTTCTTCTCGAGTCCGTTGAGGCGCTTTGTGACCATCGTTCGAGATTCGCCAAGCTGATCTTTTTTATTATTAACTGGTAATGCAATGATGTATCGGTTATTGTTGTTGCGATTTACCGTCTTTTGAAAATATTCTTCGCAGCTGGTTTCTTCTGGAGAGTGGTGGCGCTTCGAGTCGATTTCCTCTCTCCCCGAAGCGTTTCATTATATTTTCTAGCGTCGTAGCGTGACATTGTCGATTGTAAGGCGACAAGCCATCTGTAGGAATTGCACCGCCGATGATCCATCCCAATCGAGTTTTTTGCAAACACAAATCTGGATTTCCGGGACCTGAAAGATTAATCTGTCCAACGCAGAGAGTTGCGAGCGTCGTTCCTGAGCTGATCAACATGTTGACCTCCGCTGATTCGTCAAATTTCGGATCCGCGAGTTTAATATTGCGCGGCAGCGAGAGTGAGTGCCGCGATATTGTTTCGTCTGGAACTAGTCCGGAAATCTCATTGATTATCAAAAATTTCAGAGACCTTTCAAAATTGTACAGTTTTGACCTTATTGTTGAAATCACAAGATTGTTCGTAACTGTCTGGGTCTTGTTCATCGCTCCGATTGGCATTGATAATCTCGTCTTCGGCAAATTGAGATGCGTTGTGAACCGTTCGGTCATAAAATTGCTGTTGGAACACGTATCCAGCAGTACTCGGCATGGCTTGAGTTTTCCTGATGCGTTGAACACGTTGATTTGTGCAGTTATCAAAAGATCCCTCGTTGGGATGCTAGCAACCAAAGTGGTTACCTCCCATCTCTCTGCGCCGGTTTGTGGTGTTACTAGTCATGCATGAAATGAACAAGCTTATGAGACGTTACCCGATTCGGCCAACGATGAGTTTTCTGTGAAATGCAGCAATGTGTGATGCTTCTTGCTGCAAGTCTTGCACGTAAACGTGGAAGTGCATTGTTTTGCGCTGTGCCCCAATCGCAGACAGTTAATGCATGCTTGAAAACGAGAGGCAGTTTGATATCTCTCTTTCGGTGAGAGTCTCTTGAGTGACAGACACTGTGATAGTGGATGGCCCTCTTTACACATTGGGCATTCTCTCGTCGTTGTCAGAAAGCTACGAGTTGGCTTCTGACCCTTGTTGGCTTGGGCGTTGCGATGCTTCCCCTGCCCGTTTGCCTTTTCGACTTTGAGCGGGTTGACCAGCTCGTCCGATGAAATTAGAATGCATCGTAGGAAGTTGATGAGATCCTCATACGTGGGTAGCTCGCCCTGCTTTAGCGATAATTTCCAAAGCTTGCGAGTGTGCTTGTCCAGCTTGGATGCGATGATGCACAGCATGAATGTGCTGGCCTTATCCTCGGACAACGATTCAAGCGCCGACCAATGAAGCTCAGCCGTATTTATCAACTAGCTGAGTTCTCGCGGTGAATCGGTCTCCAATGTTGGCGCGTTTAGTATTTCCGTCACGTGACGTTCGCGGATTCTGCGCTTGTCTTCGAATGTTTCGTTTAAGAACTTCCATGCATTTCTGTAGCCCTCGTCCGTTGTGTCGTATTTCTTGATAAGCCTCTCCGGCTCACCCCACAGACACGAACGAAGATATTTTAGCTTGTCTGTGTCGCTCAGACCAGATCGCCGCCCGATTGTCGATTGAAAATCATCTTGGAGGCTGAGCCAATCCTCGTATCTTCCTGTGAATTTGAGCAGAGGTTGCTCTGGTAAACGCGCAAACGAAGGTCCTTGCAATGAAAAAGGATTTGGTGATGCGTAGCTTGTGGAAGGTGATCCTGGCGTCGTCTCGGCCGCTACGCACTAATAGATCTGAATAATCTTCTTCCATTTTCTCTTGCTCTGCGTAGTGGTCTACCTCAGGCTCTAATTCTTGAAGCTCGCTCGTGAGATCATCGAGTTTTCAAAAAATTTCTTGAAGACGACTCATGTGAGTCTTTGTTGTAACAAAGTCTGGAGTTTCGGCTTCCGCTTGCTGTTGTAGAAAACTCCTAGTGCTCGTGATTTTCTGTTTCACTGAGCCTCGTTTGCGAACGAGCGAATCCCTGTGTTTGGTTTCCACGGTGCTCAGAGCCATTTTGTGAGTTGTTGACGAAACTTCGCGAAAGAAGGGATAGGAAAACTAATTGGCAATATATTGTTTAACGAGCTCACCGTTCTGCAGCGTGATTGTCGGCGTTGGAGACGATGGAAACCAAGTCGAAGGATGTGTTGCTCTTCCCGTTCTGGACTTCACGTCGGCCGTCGTCCTGTTGATGTGGAACTACTCGATGTTTGCGTCTTTCCTTTGATAGCACTCCTTTACACACTTGTTACCACGTTTACACGAATGGATTGTTTATAGGTCCGGATCGTATTTTAATCCGGCTCGAAGGACCAAAAAATGTTCGGTTCACTGTGCGACTTATAGAAGTAAGTCAGACAGGATTGTAAGGCCTGTCACTGAACGCGATACTGTTCGACACTGTGAGATACGCGAACTCCTACACCTCAAATTAATGTGGTGAAGGTGATTGATTCTGAACAAATTAGTTGCTTACTTCAATTTATTCACAATATTTACATAAGTAATACAATAACTGATTTGAATTGATGCTTCATGTGATTGATGAAGCTCGTAATTTTGTAATTGATTTACGTGAGCAATCACTCGAAGAAATACAATGTTAATCACGCTAGCCGAAGGGTGTTGATACTTCGTAGCTAGTTGAGGTCGATGTGCACTCTTCGAACTCTTGATGATTACTAACTAACTAACTAAAGATTAAAAATGCCTTTCGTGACGGGTGACGAGAGCTTCTCCCGTTTGAATATAACAGCTAATATCATTGGTGCAAAGAAAATTCAGAAAGTAGGAGGGTTTTGTCTGTCACCAATCACGAGAGGGTAGAAAAAATGGACAGCCCTGTCAAACGCTATCCTTGACCAGTGGGAAATTCCCGTGACGCACGCTGTGCTTTCATAAAAAGATTTTCGCGTTCGACTCGAGCGTCAAGCGGGCGTCGGATAATCTTTTTATGTGGGTACAGTGGTACGCTAGTATTTTGAAAACATGAGGAAAGTCACGTACGTAGTGACGAAGCCGCAGTTATTATCTACAAGCTATTAACAATGCTAAAGGAGTTATCGAAATTCATCAAATGTGCTAGCCAAATGTTGGGAAGTCCCAGCTGCCAAGCGCGCGAGGCGGCGAACGACTCGCGCGCAGACCTGTAGGCCCTTTTTTACAGTCATCAGGTAAGAGAGACACTCTTGCCTGATGAACTGCCTTGGGACAGCGTATACAGTTTTAATTCTATGTAAGTAAAGAAAAATGTAATTATTCAAAAAATATTTCTTTGTTCTGCTTGCGACGGAACACCTGGTATCGACAAACAGGCGTTGTCGAACATTACGCGCGTCATTGGAAATCCCCTGTAGTCTACATATAAGAAGTCAATGCACTTCTTAGAGCACATACTGTGGATTAGTTATGAAGATTATTCAGAACGCATACGATTGGCGAACCGGTTTTTAACGTTTCTCGGAATGTAGGGGGATGATTGGGTTTATATAAAGCGAACTTCCTTTCCTTCGTCGTCAGTCACAATTAGAGTCTCAGCTTAACGCTATCGAGTAAAGGAAACTTCGAAGTTCGTGTGCACTAATCACCAAGCATCATGAAATTCTTGGCTATCTTATTTGCGGTGGTTCTACTAGCTGTGTCAATATTTGCAGCCCCAGCAGTTGACGGTGAGTTGACAAAATATTTACCGACATTTTGGTCTTAAGATTATTTTTTTTCGAAATGATACTTACATGGCATAAAACGTTTGTAATAGTGCTGAAATTTTGTTTAAATATTTTGTGTCTTGCTGTTTGATTATTATTAATTCTAAAGCAGTTTATTTTAATGCGGCACAGTTTCATGAAACTTTCATGCACATAAACGTAATGTTGTCCGGAGAGTCAAACGCTAAAAGAGTGACGCCGTGTACAAGGCAAACGTATTTTCGATCCCTACCTGAATTGTTTTTATCATAAAGCTCAGCTCCAATGTAATGAAATGAAAACTATTTCTGTCACGGAGGCCGAGCCTGGTCAAAATATTTTTTAAACTAATTTTTTCAGCCGATAAATTTCGTTCCATATAATCTTTGCAAAGTCATGACACGACATTCTGAAAATACAATTTTCTACATAAAATATTACACTTTCTAATAGCGATTATTTTATTGTTTTACAGAAACAACTCCGAAAATGGAAACAACTCCGGAAGCACTGGGTTGTGTACCAGGCACAAATTTCTTCGACGGTTGCAATAACTGTGCGTGTTTATCAGACGGCACAGTGATATGTACCCTTAAAGTTTGTCTCAGTCAAGAATCCTAGGGGTACTTTAATGATTATTGGCAGATGGTATAATAAGCAATGATTACTATTGAAAAATGGCAAAGTTTAGATGACACTCATCCGATTATAGCATAACAATTTTCATGTTCTGTACTTTACATGTAACATATCCTAATATGTTACAATTATATATAAAAAATTGTAATAGACTTGTCGTTCTTATTTTAAACTATTCACCATATTAATTCATTAGTATATACTTTATGTTAACTTTGAAGATAGGAACAAATATCTTTGAAAAAAGAAAAACAATGGAAAGATAAAACCATAAAATAAATCTAGGACAAATCCTATCGAGACATAAACCATAGAATAAAATATCTGCAGGAGAAAAAGGCCTACTTACAATAAAAAATTCATCGGAAATGATTCATCATAAACAATTATATACTCGGACAAAGAATCTACACATCCGGATAAAACTTTGATAATAAAGATTCTGAGACACTTAAAAAGAGAACGTTACAAAAAAATACTATTATTGATTGATTTCCAGAAATAGATGGTGCCATAACTAATTTTGATGTGAAAGAATCTTTGACTGTCGTTGTGGAAAATTTGTGATATGCCCAAAAGTGTCCCCAGTGCACTTCCAGTCTTTTGATGAAGACGGCGGAAATGTGCTTGAAGTTTGTAACGCCACTTTTGAGAACATTGTCAAATGGTCAAAACTGTCCTTAGGAAGTGGAATGGTCCTTTTGGAGACTGAGTAAAATGGCCAAAAGTGTTTTCAGAAAGTGAAACGACCTTTTTCGGAATTCAGTGACACGACCAAAAACGTATTTAAGGGGCGAGAGTAAGGTCAAATTTAGGGATGGTTGGTAATATTATTTTTTTTATATATGTAGTATTGATCTATCAAAGAAAGAACTTTTTTCCAGGTAAGAAAAATAGTGGACAATGCGGGTCACCGGCAACATTTTTTTCTCGTTTGCACACGTTGCACACTTTTGAAAGCAAACCAGTAGGTTCGCTTTCAACAAATGTTCCCAAATAATTCTCATTTGTGCTTGAGATTATTTTTCCGGCATGATTGTAGTAATTTGAGATAGATCTGAAATTGAAGCAAATTTGTAAGTTTGAATGCTTGCCTGAAAAAAAACTTAAATAAATGATAACTTTGTCAATATAAAATATGTATATTTTTAATTTTTCTACACAAACACATCTGCTTGACAAAATATATAAACTATTGTGAAGTAGTACTTAAAAAGTATACTTAAAAACTCTATTCGAAGGATTTCAACTTGAGATTAAAGTGTATTAAGAATTATTTCATTATATTTTCAATATTATTGTTTATGTGAGTCATTTTTTTCAATATTTTCTTTTTTCAATAAATGTAAATTTTTGCAGCCGAGAGTTTAAAAACTTTTTTTTTTTTCGGGAGCATATTTTATTGGAAAGAATCCGATTGGAACTAATTAAACGGACAAATAAAAAAAATTAATTGGGCCTCATTCAAATGCAGGTTGAAATTCATGGGCAGCATTCAAGCACCATAGATGAGAATTTCTGTAAGCACTCTACCGTGAGTGCCCTAAAGTGAGCTACGAAAAAATGTTGTTTCGATGTATTCATATAGGCTATTTAAAACTGTATGAAAAATCATTTATCTATGCGAATCAACAATTTATCACCCCAATTTATGAGAAAAGACATTGGGCGCTAGTCACAGAAGCGACGTACAAAATTCGGTTAAGTATTTTTTTACCGTTTTCGAGAACATGGGCTTCAAAGAAATCGCCCAAATCAGTGGAACGCAGTTAGACGCATAACTTTCGTCTTTTTGCCCTGAAGGGTCAGTCGGGAGTTCAAAATCATCAGAGTGTCGGAGTTCTCGTAATTACATTTCAGGTAAGTGAACATTATCGGCTTGTCATGGCTCATGGAATTTCCCTGATAACCGGCTTTTGAAGTCGCTCTGCGATGTAACGGGAGTTAGACTGTGTAAGCGAACTGCCTACTTGGCCGACTCATGCAATTTTCCAAGTGGATCGTCGACGCATGCACACGGAAATAAAAACATAAATTTTGTACACCTTAAAATTTAATTTTTTATACACAGTGAAGTTAACCCTTTAAAGCATGGTGGTACTTATGATTACCACTTAGTACTTCTATAAAATACCAAAGTTAAAATGTGGCACCTCCATATACCCTCCATTTACTTTTAACGGGTATAATATGTCACATTCAGAGGTTTACCGAAGGGTCTAGAAACCTCGTCTCTCTCCTAAACACAGGTTAAGATATATAAATTTCACTCTGTGATATTCTCCGTTCACTTCAATTGGATAATAATGGTGGAATGATCCATATGTAGGCAAGAAACACGTGCCTTGCAATGCTTTGCTAACAAAACTTCGTAAACTTGATGAGATCATTCCGGGATTCCCGGAGAATATGCGATCCAACGAGCTCTTAAACTTCGCTCACAACATACAGATAGCACAATTGAGAAGGAGACAGTTACAGTGCGAATGTTCACGTCGTCATTGGCAAACAGTGTGAACGTATCGTGAATGTTTAATGCTGATAATTCATTATCTCCGAACGTGCCGTCACAGAAGTACAGACTGTTCAACTATATATTGAGCTACAAGTATCGCAGTTGTTTTAAAGCCAAGAAAACATTCAGCCTATAACAATCCTAAAGAGAAAATTAAGTCTCCTAGTCTGGTCCTTCAAACATTATGAAGCTTATTTATACGATATTCCTCATGGAGATATTCCTGACCGTGTTTGTGCTTGCTGCTCCATCAACTATCAGTACGTTAAGTTGAAATTAATTAGAACATACTTAATAATTCTAGTTTCGGGTAGAGGATGCCGTTTTGTGCGTGTGCGTGTGCGTGTGCGTGTGCGTGTGCGTGTGCGTGTGCGTGTGCGTGTGCGTGTGCGTGTGCGTGTGCGTCAAATAAATACAACAACATCTTCTCCTTATATTTAATATTTTTAATTCTTATTTACTTATAAAAATCGGTGATCTTGGACTTAACTAGAGTTCACATTGATAAGACAATTATTCTAATATTTTGCAGAATGTATACCAGGCAAGCGTTACAGGGATAGCTGCAGCGATGACTGCCGGTGCGTTCCAAGTGGCACACATACAATCAGGCTATTAGCTTGTTACGATCCTGCTGCAAAAAGTTACGTAGCAAGAGAAGTATTTCCTTGTGTGCCACCGTTGAATTATTTATACGTCACTGACACAAAAAGTATTGTCACAATATAAATTAATTAATGTAATGAATATTCTGTAAAATAAAATCGATGAAACGTTTACTTCTTATGTATATATATATTTATATCCAATACATTCTTTAAATCTTATGCATATTTATTATATTTAATACACAGAACATGGAAATTACTATATGGTATGATGATATGGGTGTCAATGTTCTTTCGTCATACGTAATTGTTAGTCATTCATCATTTCTGCCAGAAATCTTCGGGCGCTGGGTCATTTCCTATGTTGAGGATCGTGCCATTTGGAAGTTGTTGAAAGCAAGCCTTAAGGGTGCATAAGGTGATGCCATTTGTAGTGCACCAACAGTTATTGCAACCGTCGTAGTAACTTCTGTCTGGTACGCATTTTCGTTCTGTCAGGTTTATTTCGTCTGCAAAACAATAGAATAGTTCACGCTAAAAATGTAAATAAATTTCAAAGTGTGTTTACCGAAAACGAAGTTCGTAAACATCGCCACACTTTCCTGAGATAGCTGATAGGTCATGAATTCCAATAAAAATGCTTAGTTGTACAAAAGAAGATTTCTTCCGGTTTGAATGTATCAATTTTAGATAGAGGGAAAATTCGTGAAACGCTGTGAACTCATGCGCTAATTTTGGAAATTGTTTTAATAACAAATTTGTAACGTCACAAATTATGACGAAAAATCGCTACAGTCACGCCGCAAGGACTTATCTCAGGCTAAATTGAACATTTTTTGCGAATATTTGGATGACTGGTTATCTTGGGAATACGCTAAGATTGTGAAAACCCGTAAATATACTATATCTCATTTGCAGTAGTGAGAAGCATTCACCACACAGCAAAGAAAAATCGATTCATGGGTTGACAGAATATATTTTTTAAATAACATCAGCAGATAATTAAGTGAGGTTAATTTCCATCGAAAATCGGCAATTTTTATTTGAACCCCTCCCCTTAATAAAGCCTTCTGAATATACGATTCACTTATTATTTAACTTAAATTATTACGCTATAATATTTAAATTATTATTTCAATAAAGCCTCTTTACTGCCGGAGTTACGGTCACTTTTCAACGCTCATATCGCAATTTTGGTCCCGGAGTCGCGGTCACGTATGTTACAGATTGTGTCATTATTGAATGTCCTGTTTGTGACCCTTATGTCGAACTTTCTAACCATCATAATCCACTTGACAATACTTGCAAATACTTGTCACACTCGAAACGTACAGACATGAGCGTATAAATAATGGAGTAATTGAAAAACAATAACAAGTACTGCAATTTTGAAAAGACTCGTCTGGCATAAAACGTGTGGCAATTTCGTGATATTACATCGCATTTAAATACACTGTTTTTTATAGATTGAAAAAAGTAGTTACAGTAGTAACTACTTAATATAATATAAATATCAGTTTGAAAAAAAAAAGTTTAGACTTCAGTTGAAGTTAAGATATTCTTTACCAAAAAATGTATACTTTACCAACATACCGTTAATTGCCGGGGCTGCGAAAATGGACACGCCAATTACGATCACCATAAAGAATACCGCCAAGAATTTCATGATGCTTGGTGATTATTACTGTTGACGAATTTTAAATATTCTTCTGTCGATAGTGACAAGCGGAGTCTTCACTCGTAACTACTGGCAAAGTGAAATAAATTCGCTGTATATAAAGCCAGCACTCGTATTTACTCTGAGTCACGTCAGAAACCGGTTATCCAGCAAATCCTGTGAACCTTGAAAAATCTCTATGTTTACATATTCTTAGTACGTGTTCCTAGAAATACATGGACACTTATGACACAGGAAAAGCGAAATCTCACATGCGCGGTTTGGCTTCAAATAATAATCAACTACAATACTGGGGGGGGGGGGGCTGATAGGTTCATATATACAACATTCGAAAAATCCTTTATCGTGGATAATAATCCAAGGATTGTTAATAAATTCAACAAGAAAGTTCAAAGGTTTTAATGTTTTGCTTCTTCATGGAGGAAGCTTTTTTTTTTTTGAACAACAACAAAAATGTCTGATTGCGATGTCACGATACTAAAAATAGTTCAAAAACTGAAACATCGAAATATTGGATTAGAAGAAGTGTCTGGATGATTGTGGCAGTCGGTGACGACATGAGTCTGATCAGTGAGCGTAAATTCATTCTCAAGAGCGATAGACAATGTACGATAGAACAGAAGCGAATTCGACGTTATTGTATTCGGGTCCTCAGGCGTTTTGGCGTCTTGTGAGGAACGTCTACATTAAATTTCTTCCCGATTCGATTGTTTCAGTTCCCCAGGGATCACAGGAGGCGATTGAGGGCAGATACTCGTTGCTCTGTCGAAACCGGGCCCTTTCCTTTAATCATCTATCCTTCTTCATCTCTTTCCTTCTCACACCTTTAGTAGATCTCGTTTCTTCGGTCCGATCACAGCGAGTGCCAATTTGCAGAGGCATCTGGCAGCGGTCTGTTTTTCCTTAAGAGAATATGGAAGAAGCGCCTACGGCTATACGCCCTACACTCCTCCACCAGGCTTAAGACCCTTCCTTCTTTCTTTATCGCGTCTTTACTGTCGAAAGGTAAACCTCTTACGCCGACACCGACTACATTATACACCGGTTTAGTAAGTGTAGTAACCGTAAAGGAATAAAGAACGTGCAGTCATGAGGGGGTCTTCTATGGTACAGACGGTCCTCAAAGGCTCTCCCTATCGATTAGAATACCAAGTGACATGATAATTTCTTCGTCAAAGACGGAACTAATAGCTTAGTTGCACCCTAGAGTCCCTTTTTCGTCCTTGCATAACGCATTTCAAGATCCTACCACTTTTAGAATCCATTTTATAGGTTCTACTAGTATTTCATTGGGGAAATAGAAGCTAAAAGTAGTAAAATTGAATGGCAGTATCTTGTTTTTATAGAATCCGACTCTACACCTTTTTTCTACACATCACCGATTATTGCCATGGTGAATTTGGCTCGTATACAGTTTTGTTGCGTACAGTTTCGCTTGCGTTAAACTTTTCGATTTTCAACTCGTAACAATTTTGCTGATGGGAATCGATGCATGTGTAAAAATGGGATTGCGTTTGGGCATGTGTACAATCGGGTTCTGTAAAAACAAGTTACTGACAATTCGATTAACAATAATAACCTATTGTCATATATACGATACTAAGAGCAGAGACGCACACTCTTTTTGGTACACTGATCCAAAGGTTCCTAATTGAAAATTTTCCTCCGATTAGAATCTGACACAATTGTTTATGAAGTTATACAACGTGCTGGGTAATTTTTCTCTTGGAACTCACAGCTTTTAGATAATGTAATCACAAAGTGTCTTAACAAATGTCCCTTGGCCATTCACACTTTTGCTCTCAATGTTTTACCCAAGTCTTGCCTATCCAACCATCTCACAGTCCCCTTCTTTGAGGCCATTAGGGAGCATAGTCGACGAGAAGGGAAATTCAGTTACTCGCGCGTCCTGCGAAGAACTACAAGGGCAAGAATAAGAAGAACACGGAGCAGAATAATAAAATCGCATAAATCTCAGTTAAAGCATACTACTTCATGAGTCATCGCCAATAGAGGGGCACAGAAAAAGTTTTCGGCGCATCTTTTTCTCCCCTATTCTCTTTTCCTTCCTCTGTCTTGCATCTACAGTATCTTTCCGGCCCTTGCTATTTCTTTCTATCCCCTTTTCACCCGCGCTCTCATTTAGTATTTGGGCATCGTCATCCTCTCCATGCCATTAAACAGCGATTTCTTGATGTGTGTGCGCGCGCGTGCTCGCGCGGTGATTCCGCTGGTAAGCGTTATTCTCGATCGTGTCACAAATTCGAGGAACGAGGGGTTACTTACTTACTCCTCAGAAGTAGTATGTTTTGGATCTTGGTTAAGCGGGAATGCCGCGGTGCAACGCAGTTCTGACTCTTAATGGTCTCTTAAGCGGCCTCTGGACGTGGCGGAGTAATGACTCGTGCTCCGCAAGTTCCAGCGAACCGGGACGAACGCTATGACGCACGTATTCGCGAGGCGCTTGGTTCACGTTGTACGTTTATCGTACGAAATGTTATAGTCCTTCGTATCTGTCTTGTGTACACGCTTCCTTTGTAATAAATGTGGGTGTGCACGTGGGTAGAATACTCCAGTGAACTATTGCGCTGCACTCTACGCCGTCCGGAAAACGGAAGCGGAGATCATACGTCAAGTGTAGAATGACGAGTCTAGGATGACAGGACAATGCTATGGTGACAGAGATATCTATTGTCCGAAAAGCATTCAATCGCTTATCGAAATGGTATATAAAAAAAGAATGACGATGCGGTTGTACTCAATATAATCTGAAACTGAAGAAATGTTGCGTCCTACATAAAGTGTTCGATCAAACAAGGCTATAATCTAAAATGGTGTGCAGCAGGGTGTTTCACAAATGTTTGAAAAGTCAATAAAAACTGTAGTTTAATATAAATAAAAAATAAAATTTTGAATCCCGTTCCCAGTATATATATATATATTCCATTCGCAATGTAATTACAAACAAGTAACTTCCTAAAAAAAGAGGATTCTGGTGAACAATTGTAAAGGGCGCCTGATTGAAATAAAGATGATTTTGCATTTTTTACATTTTGGCACTGAGGAAACAAATAGAAGACAAAAAGAGTTGAAAATGAATAGTAACAGTGCTGGTTAAATGAATGGTGAACTTGCGGCACGCCGGAACGTTACAAATTTCAAGGAGTACGTGTCGAAAGATTTGGAGGGACGCCAGAGTTCGGGATGCTTGGCAATTAGGATCTCGGCTAGGCGCTGACAGCTTAATAGGCCATCGATAGACATGAAAAGTACTCGTTTGATTGCCGTTCTTTCTCAAGACCTGAAGAGCTTGCACAAGGCAGAAAAAAATCCAGTGAAAGCTTTCTATGTGCATCTAACATGCATTCTAACAATTTTCTTCCACTATTCAACGTGCCTGAAATTTTACATTCAGATACGAGTGCTGATATACTAATATATATACATCGATCGAAGAGCGTGAGTAGAATATTCCTAGTCTATCTTGTGCTTCGTTAACGACGCCAAACTAGTTTTAACCATCTATTCTGGCTTACTATATATAACTCCTAGCGGATTATAATAGCTCGGGCATTTGGCGTTCACGGATAGTCACAGTAGATTTCCCTTCTGGCCCTCCTTCTTACCCGGGTTATTCTAAATTCCTTCCTCCAGTTTCGCAGTATTCTAAATCCTGCAATCACCTCCTTTGTCAGGCCCAGATTATTCTAAGTCCCACAATAACCCCTTTCATCTCGCCCGGATTATTCTAATTATTTTTATTATCCCCTCCTATGTGGCCAGATTATTCTGAGTCCCGAGTTTCCCTGTCTGCAGGAACCAAGTATCAATATATCCTCATTCATATTCGCAGTATTGCTATCAATGTCACAATGTAAATCACTTAGTAATATTTACAATAATAGCTTGATTTTGCGTTTACGAGATGTAATTAGCGATTGTAATGTCAATTTCTATAAAATCAAATTCAAGCACAGGTTCATCAAAGGTTCGGACATTTGTTTGTTTGTTTGTAGGTATTTTTCGGTTAGTCTCCATTTCGATATTTTGACGCCGATTTATTTCCCTTGAATATTTAGTTACGGAGATCTCTTTATACAAGATGTACATACTGCTACGAAACGACCAGAGTCCACGAGGTAGCCCACTCACACCGCCCATATCCACAAGCTTATGCAGGGATTATCTGGTGTCAATTTTCGTTAATAACGCACGCGTGCTGCCTCTGCCTTAATATTTCCTGCCCTAGGGATTTAGAGTGGAAATTAGGGAGAATCGTCGTCGCCTCACATCGTTGTCCTCATCCGGGCTCTAATAACCTTCAGCAGAACCCGTGGATAAGCGGACGCGTGGCTTTTCACCGTTCATTAAAGTGCCCTAAATTCGAAAGGCTTCTCGCGTACCAGTTTAAACCAAAAGAGATAGAAAGGGAAAGACACTATAGCGAGAAAGTGTAAAGAGCCGTTCTTGCGCATGGTATATAGTACGCAAACGGTATAGTATAGGACGAAAAGTGATGCTTCTAGTGCACGGGCGCGCGAGTGCTCCTCCCTTACGAAGGGCCTGGAGGGCATTTGCATTATTGAAAATTTATGACTGCACCGTCTCGGCGAGTGAGAAACCAAGGGATGAACCGCTTCCTCCATTCTCCGTTTCTATTTCCATCGTCTCTTCGTCCCCTTCGTTTCTGCCATACCCTTCTCCGCTGCTATTACGCTCTTGCCTCTCGCGCGGAAATGGATTATGCATTATCTTTCCGGTACGTGGATCAGCGTTAGCCCAAAATTCGTCGAGAAACCTGGCACGCGATACCTTCCACTCGGTCCCTGTTTCTCCTCTTCGTTTTACCCGAGACTTGTCGAGAGTGGCCGCGATATTCACAACGCCAACCGGCCGCATGGAACAAGTTTTCCCGCGTTATATGCGCTCCTCGTATAGAAACACCCTCACACTGACGGATGGGCAAAAGCGAATATTTATCGCGAGTCCGACGAGCCTTCTGGGATGATATACCATCTCTTCGTAGGTGATTAGATGAAACCGGGGCGATTTAATCCAGAAGACACGATAATTCCGATGCTTCTCTGTAGGAGGATGTAGAAAAATTTCAATGAAAATCATTGTGTTTTACAAATATGTAACTTCGTGATTGCACAGTGCTCTGAATTTTTACTATAACATGTTCATGTACTTTCCATTTATTATTCTCGGTACATTTACATCTTTGCTAAATATAAACGAGATGGTAAAAACCACAACTCTACCAGAAAATACCAGGTAAGAACTTTACTAGGTAAAACTTTTTATAAAAATCAACTCTAAGAAGTATACCAGGTATCAAGTATACCAGATAAAAACTCTGTCAGGTAACATTTTACTAGATAATAACTATAGCAGGTAACAACTGTAACAGATAACGACTCCATGAAATAACCAGATAACAACTCTACCCGGTAAAATATTTACCAGAGATAATAAAGATGCATTGAGAAAAAAAATGTTTGACTGAACTATATCGGCGTACACCCTCGTTTAAACGAATTTTTTGTTGGTATAACAAATATTTTGGTTACCGCAAATATATTTCAGTCAACTGACTCTAATAATGATTAAAGAGACTAAACATTTGTTTATACTAATGAAACATTCGTTTGACCGAGGGTGTGCGCCGATTTAGTTCACTCAAACTTTTTTTTTCTCGATGTACCAATTAAATTACTGATCGCGTACAGAGAAAAGCAATTGGTTGCAAACTTAATTAAAAATGTTAGCATGACTTATACTTGATAACATTTTTAACCAAGTTTTTAGATGTTCCAACCAAGGCTTTTTTTCAATGCGACGAAAATTTGCTTTGATTTTCAGCAGAGAAATTCTCTATTTTCAAGTTGATTCAAGGATTCATGCGAAAATAGAAAATCCAAATGTAAATCTGGGTCAAGTAGCCCCTGTCTCTTTTATGGGTATTTAAGTAGCTATAGACATTAAACGTACCGCGGCTCGTGTCGACCAACTCACTGGCGTTGAGCTACGAGCGCGACAAACGACGAGATGAGAGAGCCCGATAAATTATCTTCAAACTGTCTGAAACTTTCCGAGACAACGGAAGAGGTTTGTTCCGAACGCAGGGAAACGACAATAAATTTTTCGGTGCACGGGAATCGTTACGACCAGGTTATACTTTTTGATTATACCTCTTCTAGATATACCGGTATTGTTACTGCTATCACTGCCACTACTGTAACTACTAATACTACTTAGCAGTGTATAACCCGCTCAACTATTCCTCTAACGTTTTCATAAAATCTCTTCCATTCAGATTTATCGCGATACTTTCGCGAAACCGGGCTATAGCTAGAGCTATAATGTTGGTTTATCGCTCGGTTGTACGAGCTCATTTTTTTTCGTACCCTGTCTGTCCATTGGGTAGTAGAGTTGCAGCGACAGTTACAGCGGTAGTAGTAAAAGATCACTCTGGTTGTGCAAAGTGCGAGGAAGAAAAATGTCACAGGGAGAAACATATGAAATATATACATTATTTAGGCAGTACTGGGAGAATAGTGGATTTTCTCGTGACTCTGCAGCTTCTTTTTCTTGACATTTGGCCTGCGGAGCATGAGGAAGTGTCTGAGTAACTGGCATATTTTCACCGGAAATGCTGGAAAATCGAGAAAGAGAGAGAGAATCCTTATGGTATGTAGCGACGAAAACAATTCTGCGGGAGGCGAACCAACGAGTTCGAGACCCTTTCTAAATCAGCGCAATATTTCATCAGACCGGACCGTGCGTGGCTTCCAGGAATTTCGTTACTAAAGCCTGTAGAATTCAACGAGAAATCTCGCCCTCGCGCGCTTAACGCGATATATAGGTACTAACGCCGAACGTATACACTCTGGCAACTTGACAAACCAATCCACACCGGGTGCCAAGGGGACGTGTTCCTATTTGTATATGGAAAACAAAACGCAATCCCCGAGGGTTCGTCCTCGGGGTTAAAAAAATCCGGAACGGCATGAATTCTGCTTGTTCGTTTGTTCACAAATATTTTCTTAATAAAAAAAATAAATATCACTGCTGCATTCTCCATTAAACATTGTAAACAATTCAATTGATAAATCATTGTAATGTAGTAGTTTACAGGTATTTTTGAAGAAGCATTTTTCCATAGTTGTATGTTTGGGAAGATGAGTGTCGGAATAAAAAATATTCTATATATTATGGTATTATTAATATCATATACCTAATTGATTGATATTTATTTTCCAAGAAGTGCTGAATTATATACAATTTTCACGCATTAATAGATTTTAATTATATTTGATTTCAGTATTCATTTGACACTGTTCAACATACATACTAATAATTTAAGTTTTTGTTGATGATGAAACGTTTATGGTCGCTACTGAAAAATCAAACAAAAACCAACCATCGCTGTTCTCAGCTCAGAATTGGAGTTAGGATTATTTTGACTTATTCAACCGTAAGCCAATGTTTCATCATGGTCAAGAACGGTTACTTGATGGTTGGATTTGAGAAATTTACAAATCAATAGATTAAAATGTCTTACTTCATTTTCCATTTCAACGTCTCATTATTTAAAACATGTTTTTCTTTTATATCGGTAAAGAAAAACTTCAGAAAAATTCGAAAATAATTTTGCTTATATTATTATTAATGTATAAAATGTTTATGCAACAACATGAACGGACATCTCACTTCATTTTTTCCCCATTTCTTAATTGCTTTTTTTTAAATAAAGAATAGCTTAAAAAATTGGCGCAAAGGTCTGCCCTCTCAGGGTTAAAACTCAACAAAATTTATATCTAATCCAAGATTTTTAAGCAAAATTTTAATTTTTAAAATTGCGTCAGAAAATTTAAATTAAAACAATTCATGAAGAAAAAAGATTCAGTAAAAATATCTAACAAAAATTAAAAGAGTTTTTTTTGTTGAGCATATAGAAAAGTATAAATAATTATGAAGTGATTCGGAAGGCGTCAGTATTGAACGCTTAATGCGTTAACCAATAATATCTCGTACATACGATACATTGAAAAATCTGCGTTGAAATATTAAGAAAGGTAAATGTATTTATTATCTAACAAGAAAAAAATACTCCGGAAAGAGTATTACATCGGTAGCAAAAACTGTGTATGGTCTGCACACTGTACGCCATATTCTGCAGGTTTTAGCACAGTTTACGCCAATGCACTACATACTGTTTCCCACCGGTGGGGCACAGCGTGTAATTTGTCGTACTTCATAAAAATCATTACTTCTCTAACAACCCCACCATTTTCGTTTGCAATTGTGATTTACATTTGTTCAGAAGTCTTCGACCAATAGGTCGATAGCAACAAAATGGTGAACACTCCTTGAGGAGAGCAGAAAATATCGCTTAACCAAAATCTTACACTCTGTGCCCACTGTGCTCCTTCAATCATGCACGGAAATATTATTTCAAGATTACCGACTCCGATACTTATAAATCCTAACATTTATACGGCAAATACAAACGCTGATACTAAAATTCTTATACATTTCTTCCGTCACGTCTTCTTAAATATTCACAAAGTGATCGTCACGTGCGTAAATAATTTCAATCCATCACTACGTAATTTCCATACGGAAATACCCCTGACGGAAAGGAGACACGATTCACAATTTATAATATATGTGAGTTTCAACAGGCTTCACTCATCGTCTTTTTCTCAATTTACTCCCTTAGTTCCTCATCTGCCGTTGCGCATGTTCAGCAAAGCAGGAAAGGTCGTGTACGAGTCTCTCAGTTGACACGAGGAAATGAGGAGAAGCTCTTCGTCGTCGTAGTAGTTGTCGTCATCATCGTAGCTTGGGTTGCTTGCCGCTGTCCGCACGGTAAATGTGTCGTCGCGGTTCAAGACGTTTATCGCGTAAACCGGAGTCACATACCAGGAGCTCCTGCAGTGCTTTAATACTATACAGCTAGAAATCGTCGAGTCGAAGCGTCGAGAAATCCGTTAAATATAGCTCGAAGTCAGAAGTACAGACGATTGCATAGAGAAAGAGAGAGAGCGAGAGAACTGAGGCTCCATCGGCGTCCGTCTCCGTTAAGCCAGATGTAACGTTTCACTTCCGTTTTGCCAAGGCACTGGGAGGCTCGTCTCCTTGAGAAGTTCCCCACTGCTGTTGTTGCTTTTTTTCCTTTCCCCCTTTTTTTTTATCCTTCCTCATTCACTTCAATCGTGTTACGTTTTTTTTTTAACATTTATTTTCTAACTCCATACGTCTCCGCTTTGAGTCCAAGTTGCCGGGAGACACGAACCATGAGAGCAATGTCAATGACGCCGGACGGACGGAGGCGTGGCTGTCGTCTTCTTAAAAAATAATGACTTTAATTGGGGGACGAACGCGACGGGTACGGCGAAGTTAAATACCCGAAGCTTTTGAGGTTCCAGACACGGCGCGAAAAATATGAGAATGGTTCCTATGTTCAATCTGGCTATTGAAAGATATGCCGGAATTCTGGCAATTTATCCAACACGCACAGAGAAAAAAGGATTTGGAATATATTATCATGTTGGTGCAAAAAACGACCACGAGGAAAATCGGTCCAGTGAATGAACAAAATCACTTCAATCTAAAAGAAAGACCATCTATAGCAGATAAATGATTTGGTGATTAAAATGAAGAGAAAAATTCACGTATGACGGGGTGACTAGCGCCATAGTTATATGAATAGTATCAATTAAAGGAAAAATGTTTTCTTATCAATGATATCGAAGTTGCTAGAAAGCGAATTTTCCAGTACCTGCATTCAAACGTCTAAATATGAGTTTCAACTGATTTGTTAGGGGAACTATTGTATCAGATAAGTAAAAATAGAGTCAATATTTCATTCTGTTAAAAGGTTTCAATAGATTAGAAGAAATACGGTCAAGACAGTGGATTGGACATGTATTTAATGTGATTTTACGAATCCTAATTCTTGGCCCGGCGAATATGATCCTTTAATTTTCGTGAATTCTACGGACAATTTCGGGTTATCTTAAATTAAAGGATCAAACTTTGCGGGCTTAAAAATAAAGATGGTGCCACTATTTTTTGTGGTTCAAACTACTTTAGTCAGATGGCGCCGATTAATGCTAATTACATGACTGTAAATTAGTTCATACAAATAACCTTAAAAAATCCTCACTAAAAATGCGTGAAACCTATTTAAAACACTATTTTACACTTGTGTTCCATGTTAGACGAATGTCTGCATGCCGGACGCGTACGCCACAATAACTTAAACGTACCTACAGAAACTGTCAAACATTTCAATCTCAACTCCCAAAGGAAGCTAACTCAAGATTTGCCCCTCGGGTCTTCAGTTGGGCGAGTTTTCACTTGTTCTCTTTGTGCTCTCAAGTTTCGAGCTCACTCAACCTATAAGAGTAGTATACCAACGCCTTTTGAACACGTGAATTTGAAATAGCATGTTCCACCATGAAAGCAAGATTGAGCTTTGTCTAATCCGGAGCTGATACCAGCGTTAAACCAATTTCTCGACGATCTTCACCTCGTGAAGCCGCTTTCTACACTCGTCCATCCGAAACAGTTGAAAAAAAAGGTGAACAAGATCGTGTTTGCTTATTTTGTCGTAGGAGCCGGTCGTTTGTCAGCGTTGCAACCTATTTATATCGTTTGAGAAGCACTCGCGAGCTGCTCTCACCAGTAGTGGTGTATTGTAGTATATATACGTTGGTCGGGGTGAGCGTGCGCCGAGTCTCTCGCAGTGACAAATGGCCAAGCACGTATTCCGACGAGGCATTTGCCCTCTCTCTGTCTCGTTCTCCGGCTCTGTCGAGATCCCCGGCAGTTTAGACGTTACAATCCTGTAAGAGAGCTCACGGTTATCGGGGCATCACGACGGAACACGACGTGCCAAAGTCCCTATCCTGTATGTATATACTAAACTCTGTTGTACACCCGCTTGGCAGCATCAGGAAGAAGCCTATGGAGCTTGAACTCACGAACGAAAGAGTGAGCCAGAGCGTTTGCGCCCCCGCGCAGAGCTAAATCTCGTTCGAGGGGCTTTTTACGGCTAGCTTGTCGTCTCACTGTCTTTTTACGTCTTTCTTCCTCTCAAACGCTTTCATACTTACTGCCTGCTCACACTTCACTCGTATCCTTTCGTCGCATGGCTATATTCTCAATCCCGCACCTTTGTACGTCTATTCTATATAAAAGTGTTCAGGGTTCTAAAACGCATACACATATATATCCGACAAGTTTGTCGCCCACGTTTTGTATAAGTTATCGCGGTACCATGATTTTTGTTTATTTTCACAGATTGGATGATCTGATGCTGGATAAATCTTTACTTTCGTACCGGTGATATATGTCATTCCGCAAAGGAAAGATGAGGAGTTCAGAATAGACTCCAGGATAGAATTCATTATGGAGTCTGGGCAATCCAGGATGGAGTCTGGGCAGTCCAGGATGGACAATGGGATTGGATCAAACCCATTCTCCAACCTGAACTACTTAGATACCATCCTGGTCTCGTATATGCTACAGTTTAAATTTTGCAGAGATGATTTCCGGAATTAAAACGTAATAGAGTTTTATTTTGATAAATAAATTAATGGATCAGTTATAAATGTGTGATTTATAATTAATTGGTTTACAATCATTCACAACGTTTATAACGCAATATTACATCTGTATTGAGGTTACCATGGACATTCAGATCTTTGTTCAATTGAGAAATTCGAGCTGAGTGGATCGCTATACGTTCGTTCGACAAGCGTTTCGAGTCGCTTGAAAGGAAAGGGCGTGTACGTACATTCGGAAGGCATTAACGCGTCACTCCATGAATCGGACAGGAGCGGGGGAAGAGGGTAAGCGACGAAACGTAGCTCATTAAAATTCCGTCGAACCGGCGGTAGACCCTTCTTCTCCATCGTTTCTTTTTCTTCTTTTTATTACCCGTCCTACTCTTCTCGTCCACGTCGCTCTTCGCTTGTTTTGAGACTTTCTCACTTGGGCTTTTCATTTGCGACACGTCATAGCTTTATGGGTTGTTCGCCTGTACGGTTGATGTACACACATGTGAGCGTGCATACCTCATATTGATTGCACATATTTACAAGTGTTCAGGAAGATTTGGCCTACTGATTCTGTTTCAAATGCCTGTAGAAAAGCGAAGAACAAAATGTTGTAGGTGACGTCAATGGTATCACAAATATAACAAATCGTCATGCACTTCACTCCATTTCCAAACTCAATATCTGATATCGTACTAGGTAATCCCGTCACTGTGGAAAACCATACACCACAAATGATGAGGAGCTTTAGTCGACAGAGCTTATGCTGTTCTATATATATATATATATATATATATGAATAAGGAATGGCACCCCTTCGAGACTTCCGCTTAATTTCAGCGCTCTGTCGAGGCTGTTAAAGACGAGAGCCCCTTCCCGTCCCTTTCTCCAATAGCTACTTGAGAGGTGTGCGGCATATTTCGGGGTGCGCACGTTGGTTTTGAAAGTGCCAGCTTAAGCCACCTAAGCGCCGGTACTCTGCCGATACCTATAGTACACTTTCACACCGTTACCGACCACCCATCGCGACGTGCATATCAAAACGCTTGTAAGTTTCCCTCTTGCTGTTCGCATCCCGCGCAAAAGCTTCATTCCTTCGGTTCACAATTTTGGGTTTACACTCTCGTGTACAGAAGGCGTATGGTTCATGGTTTTGCGCGTAGCGCTGCATGCTATTTCTCTCCCTCCTCCACATTCTCCATCCTCCTTCGTTTTTCGCACCAACACATACCCTGGATCTGGAGGATTACCCGATATTACGGGGGCTTGACGTCCCGCGATCGCCTCGAGTGGGGGGCTCGTAAAGCAACGAGCGACATAACCAAGAGAGTTCCAGTCTCCCCGAAATGGGTGTTCGCGTTATTCCAGAATCTCCTACCTGGAGCTCCATTGCCCAAGCTGCAGTTGGCTCATGCGAGCGAGAAAGACGGGAAAAGGGATGCGAGTTTCTGTTCCCAAGTGCCCGGACAGCACCAAATTTCACGGAGTCGTTAAACCCTCGCGACATTTAGGTAGAGCGAGTGAGAGGAAGAGTGTGGGGTGCAAACGCTTCGGGCTATGGATTCACCAAGCTATGCTATGCTAAAGCTACTGCCGCCTGTGCTATGCTGCTACTTTGCTGCACCCGACCATACGACGGTTTTGTCTTCTATGCTATTCTCGTATTAGTCGAGGCCTCGCTCTCGACGCTAAACTATGCGAGAGATGTTTTATGATGCGCGTTATGCAGCACTATGGTGGATGCACTTTGGAGGATAGATGTTTGTCTTATAGATGCTGTCTATTATAGTATAGTATATTTTATAATTTATACGTAACTCTTTTACTGTAGTTATAGAGACTTTTGAGTTCAAGATTTGTGAGGGCTCTAAATTTTTATTAATTTTTAATTCAAATTACGCTGATATTTGGCTAAATTGGTACCTAAAGGTGTTTTACATCAAGGGAAACTCCTTAGATGGAACCGACCGAATTTGAACTGAATTCAGAGGATTCTAACTGAATTTAGTTTATTTAACTAGATATACGTAGATCAACCTCATGGTGCTTACCTATACATTACTTACCTATGACTTGGTTTAAGTGCATCAACTGTTTAACATAACTCTCGTTGTTCAGCCACATACTTGATGCAGCTCAATTATATTGACTTTAAAGTAACAAAATTCAAATTTCTCAAAGTAAAATTTAGGTGGTTCAGACAGAGGAGTTTTCCATTTGTATATGCAAAACTTACAATTGAAAGTAAGGACATCGGCTAACAGTTAAAGCATTCAGCTTTTTCCAATTTGAATGGAAAATACGTTGGGCTGACAATTGTTATTCTGATTACCAATCAGTCTTTACAGTTGTCAATATCTTTATAAATCCTACCAATATTTTTCTAGTTGATACCAATGATTTTTAATAAGAACTACTCATTTTCGTCAATGTAACATTCTGCATAAAAATCTCCAATAAAAGATGACTGCTGGTCCATATGAATGAATAAATCTCAAGTGAACCAATGTGATTTTAGCAAAAGTATTTTCCGTTGAAACAAAGCTACGACTATATAATGATGCTATCACTAGATAAGAAAGAAAGTTACATGTGTCGAGATAAGTCATTGCTGCAGTTTATCACGTAGGTGGTAAACTGCAATGTTCTTGAACTAAAGAAAACTGCGTTATTCTAAACATGACCAATAAATCCATGGTTGCATAATATTTTATCGCTGGTCGCAACAACGGCTTTAGACTAAAATCGTAATAACAAGACACGCAGCCACTTTTACAACTAAAATACTGCATATGATTTTGTACTAGAAAAAAAATTAATCTATATGTGATTCCATATGCTGAACTTGTCCTGTTTTTTTTCAGAATGGAGTTTTACGATCTATTTACACTGCGGCTCGTGGATGTTGACCTTATCATTTTTTGTTGTTTGCGTTTTTCATTCACTCGGCTTCTCAGCATTATCAATAATCATAATCCTAAGCTGAAGACAGTTACGTGGCACGAGCACCGGCTGTCACGATTGTCGGCGTGCGTTTGCAAGGCCGGTAATCGCTACGGTGGCAATGGCGGAGCACCGAGAGGGCAGTAAAAAATGAAGCGTTCCGTGTGTGCGCACACATGTGCAGGGGGAGGAGGAGGACGAAGAGGAGAAGAAGGGGAATCAGCAGGAGGATCGGGCTCTGTGTGTGCTCGCGACCGCAAAAGGACCAAATGGACGAGTAAATACGTTGTTGACTCTGCGGAGAGGCCCGAAAGCCAAATGGAATTCGGTCCGGTGATTTAGTGGGCGTACTCGGAGACCGCTGGCCGCCAACATCAGCACCATAGCCAGCAGGGACAGCGGTAGTGGTATTCTCAGCTACATCATCAGCTAACATATCGAATAGTCTTTCGATCCACGATCTCCCAAACGCAGTAAGACCAAATGTGTTTACTTTTTATTCCTATCGCCGGAGAAAAATTGGTCAATGTTTAGCCATTGATTATAGGGAAGAAGCTTGATCTATCAATATTAGTAAGTCGATTTTACATTTTGTTCAACTTCTGTCTACTGGATTCCATTTGGTAAGACATTTTTAAAAGATATGTGTTTACACACTCATCACAAGGTGATCACAGATCACACATTTAGGTGATTACGGTTCAGTGGCAATTCAAATCGAAACTTTGAAGGCATTGAATTATCTATTTCCTTCTTTATTTCGCTGGTATTAACAACTTTTCGATCTTTCTTCCTTGTTCATTTCCTCGACAGGCTCCCATGTGCGTGCTATGTGCATGCGATACTTCTCGTGTCGCTTAATCTTCGTCTCTACGTTCATCTTCAAAATAACCGTATAAGACTGTGTGGAACAACGCAAGTCAAGATCATTCGTCAAACGAACAAATTACAGTGTACTGGGTACGTATACATATAATATGAAGCGCGGTGTCGTATGTCATATGTGTAGGTAGGTTTCTGTACTGTTTCTGTCCACGAGATAAACGATGTCGGTAGCCAGAAAGCAATGCAGAAAGAGTAGAGGCCAGCTGTTGCTTCGATCCCAGACTTTAGTTTGCTAACATTCAACTTACATTTTTTGTGAGAAAACATGCTACCACGTATTTGGAACTATGGCATAGGTGATTTTGTGTAAATGGAACATATAGGTTGAACCATCCACTAATCGAATAATTCACGTACCGAAAATATTTCTTTTAAATATACAGAAGAGACATAGGTTTGTAATTTGGACAAATTAATAAAAAGTATTTAACTTTGTGCCGTAGCTTCTGATTGAGCATTTGCACTCATTTTTATTTGCTTCGATCTAGGTGAAGAATAAGAATACTTTAGTTCCTTATTTAGTTCAATTGTTAGCTTACAATCCCGCGGGGAAAAGATGAAAAGTCCAGGATGGAATCCGGGGCTGAATCATTAGTGGCATTTGGTCAGTCCCGGATGGAGTTTGGGCAATCCAGGGTGGAGCCTGGGCAGTCCAGGATGGACAACGGGATCGCATCAAATCCCATTGTCTACCCTGTACTACCCAGAGTCCATTCAGGAATGCCCAGACCCCATTCTGGACTCATCATTCTTACGCGCGGATGTAGTAAAATTAACATGCACGTTCTACCTGAAGTAAGTATTATTGCACATGTCGCGTTAGAAAATTACGTTCAATCTATTCATATTGTATCCTATGTTATGAGTTAGTTCACTAAGATCACGCAAAGCCAATTGTATAATCATTGATGTGGGTACATATGATAAGTCTAACTAACAATGAGAATGGTATTTATGCAGAATGAGAACCACTTTGGCGTGACTAATCCGGCAATGAAATAGCAAAAGGGATTGTGACACGGCCTCCCGTTTTTTAATTTACACACATACAACGAAGTTCGGAGATGCAAACCAATTAGTGTTTTTTTGGTTAACGAATCGCCCTCCTGGCTGGGCAATTCTCTGTTCGTGGACCGCTACTGAAGCCCACAAGGCTTTTGGAATCTCAAGTTCCGTCTGCTCTCTTGGCTTCTTTTGCTAATGCTGTTGCGCGAATGCTGGGAATAGGACTCCCGGGTAGCAATGAAGACTAAGAACGAAAGAAGACAGAGTCCAAAGATGAGGAAGACGGAAAATAAGAGCGGTCGAAGCACTAGAAAGTCATGAGGTAAGGAAGGAAGCTGATATTAAAGGCCTTCATAAGAAAAACAAGCAAAAAATAAGACCCTTCAAACTCCGTACAATGAAATTGACTGACTTATAACTCTGTTGGGCAGACTCGTATCGGTAAGATAGTCAGCTTCATTGTGAAGACTGGGTCCAGTTAAGTAATGCAGAGTAGAAAAAGTGAACTTGAAAGAAGCTAAGAACGAAAATCACGTATATATACCAGCTTCGCGAGTCATAGCGCGAGGATAAAGGCAATGCGCGAGTATTCCATGCCGAAGAAGTGGTTTATTAATTATCGGAGAGCACACACGGACACAGACTGCTCGTTTGTGAATGGTCGACAGTCCACAACTGAGCGGCTTACAGTGCCCGCAACTACGGTACCACCTGCTTGCATACTCTCTTACGAAGCCCTTTAGCTTTCTCGGTCTCTCATCTCTCGCTCTTCACCCTCGTTCTCAGTCTCGTGCAGCACTCTGACCGCTCTCCTGCCCGAGAACTCAATGCACACAGCATCCGCTTATAGCCAAGTAGTTCCAGCAGCAAGCAATCTTGTTGGGTATTCGGACTATCTTGTCTCTACGACCTGGACCTCTTGCTGAGATGTTGACTGCCGCAGGTGTGCGTCAGTGTGTGCATGTGTTTGCTGGTCATTCTGACCAAGCGGCGTCTTCCTCATCACACAGGCATTCTCGAGATGTCCAAGCCAAGTACGACATCAGAACGTATGCGAAGATTCAACCCCTGGTGATTTGTTGTTCCACGGTTCCCATTGCTACCGTTGCATCTTCAGACTCAAAGGAAACGGATGCCTCGCCGTGCTATTTCTTATTGAACGAAAGCGTCTGAAGAATTCGCGAGAAATCATCTTGTTATTCCAGGAAGAGAACAGCGCAGATGAAGAACTACAGGGAGGAGAATATTACGTCCGACGGAAAGGACTGATAAATATCAAAGAAAAACGTTTCAATCCTTGAACATGAGAAACATTCAGCTTAACATGATCTAAATGCATCCTGGAATACAAACCGACATCGAAACATTCACGACTGATAAGACAAAAAACATACTCTGCTTTTGGAAATACCGAACTGATTGGATTGGATTGAATTAGAAATACCATCGAATTGATGGATCTTTACAGTGAGTAAAGATTGGAAAAGTATACTGATTTTTGGTAGATAAAAATTTGTCGGTTCGTGTTGAACTTTGAAATGAGGAATCAAAAATATACAGTTGTGATCATGTAGTATCTTCCCGCGTAGAAAGAATGAGGAGCCCAGAATGACATTCAGGGCAGAATCCATTATATAGTCAAGCAGTTTAGGATGGAGTCCAAGATGGGCAATGAGATCAGATCAAATCCCGTTCTCTACCCTGAACTAGCCGGAGTCCCTCTTGGACTCATTATTTTTACGCTACACTTTTGGTTCCTACTATACCGACATCGCTAAAATACATGCCTCAGAATCTTTCGTATGCCCGTAATAGTGCGCAGGCGTTACCTGACCATCTGTAACTATAACGTCGTTTCGCGATATCGCATTCCCGACTTCCCCGAGTCGGCCGATACTTCCTCCGAAACTCGATATCTTATTTCTCACTGTGAAAGTAATGTAAAAGAGTATCGCGTAGCATTCCGATCCACAAGTACAATCGTCTCACGGGATTTTACAGTTCTTGCTGCTGTGGACTGCGCTTGTAATACTGAAACCAGTTGTTGTCTTAAGTTGTTGCGGACCGGACGCACGTCGTGTAATTCTTAAAGCGCCTTTAATCACATCCTTCCAGTTCAAGAGCTGTTCGAGGATAATTTATAATCCTCGATTAAGCCGACTGATCGCTGTTTAATACTGTGAATCAGTGTCTGGATCAATCATCACTGTCCACTACATAGGAATCTCATCTCGAAGAAACATTTTAACCACAGGGATCTCTTATTTCCATGCGTCGTCTCGATTTCTATGTGCGGTCAGCAATATACTACTACGGTATATCTTTTGAGCACTCAACACGTGATATTCAAGCGTATGCTAAAAGCTCACGAGTAAAAGCGTCGAACGACTACGCTACCATGGATCTTTACGATCAGGATGATCGTTGGCAGAGTTGGCGTACAGTTTCGCTTCAACTCCAAGCTATCTCGCATGCTCTGTCGCACGTTACCTACGTATATCCAAGGTATGTTAAGTGTATGTATGTGGCTTTGGCTATCACGGCCTCGACTTATCGTCCTCGGTCTGTGCACATTGTAATAACCGGGGTGGTGCGGGGCGAGTTTACGAGGCGTCGTCTACGCCATTATATCCTTTTGCAGTATATATACCTGCGTCGCGAAGCTGTATGTACGTACTCTGGTTGCTCATGCAGGAGGTTCCGTCGTCGACCGAGTTCCTGCATGTGCTGTAGTGACTCGTAAACGTGCGTAGGCGTTTCGTGCAAAACGGGCGCTCGTAGACTCTCATCCAACTACACAAATTTACTTCCTTTGTCCAGCATACTCGACACTTTGCGCTTATGTATAAGTAAACGCTATGACTACATAAGCAAATGTGTGATTATCTTACGGTGAGAGGTTTGAAAAACGGAGTCGGAGGAACTAAACTAAAACAGTTAGGGCGATTTATATGTATTAATTGAGAATGGAGATTATGCAGTTTAGCACCTTTTTTAATGTTGGAATATGTATTCGTTAAGATTGGTCTGGTAAGTGATTAACGAAACGAAAATGAGGTTTGTTATTGATAAACCAAGATGATGGTTCCTTTTGCTTTAAGCAGAATCGGTATGAAACGGACTTTTCTCTTGTCTCAAGAGGAATTCTATTTGATGCTATTTGAGTAGAGTGATCCTTTTGTCTCAAGCGGAATTGCTTAAATCAAAGAGAAATTTTTAATAGTGCACGATCCCTGTATGACCTCACATCGAACACAGTCGTATTTACAGGGAAATATTGGAGCCAGTGCGTTGAAAACCAACAAATAACGAGACAAACTAGGTAGTTTAATTTTTATTATGATTGGTGTACCTGCTACAGTATTCAGTGCCGCGTGAACCGAGACAGAAAGTCGCTGTTTGAGCCCGAGGCGTTTAATTTCCTGTCCTTTAATTTGATCTCACTTTAACCCTCAGTGATTATGCTATTGCAGTCGCGCGTATGACTTGACGGCTTCGAAGGCAATTATCGGCAGTTAGATTTCCAGACGGTCCCGCAGCGTAACTATAGTAAAGTATCGCAGCGCAGGAGCCAGGAGAGTCAGCAGCAGAGAGAACAGAGCGTGGACAATGGCCGGTGAAAGGCGGGGGCTGCGATCGATATCTCGAGGCGTTTGTGCCCTGGCCTTTATGTAGGAACCTATATATACAATATGCTACAGCTATATCGTTAGAACATATTCCATGTATGTACGTATATACAACGTCCATGCTTGAATCTGTAGTGTGCAAGCAGCTCTCTTATAACTATAGCATTTGCGGTCTGTTGAGACGAGCTCCCGTTGCCACTGCCGTTTATAAGGAGAAGGCAGAGTAACCGAGGGAGTGCAGCACGCGAGCTCGATCCTTTCATCGATCAACCCTGGAGCAGATCGCGTCCAGGGAGGTCTGCGTCAAAGAGCAATAATAAGAAGCAAAAGAACATGTGTATATGGGGCAATCCATGGCAAATAAACAGGTTCGTGACTCTCATATTTTATATAGATCTTCTCTACTAGTACGTACAGCATTAAAAAGTTCTTCATAGCAATTTATAGATCTTTTTGAAAATTTATTTGGCCTTAATCACCAAAATTGCTGTTGACTAAAACTGCGTCGATATTTTTTAAATTTTGCTTCCTCATACCTTGCTTTGATGAAATTTTTGTTTCCTCGCGCGTGCGTGCGCGAGTTCGTGTGCATCAACATCTGCGTGTGCGTATCTATTATTCATCATATTGCGACTGAAGCTTCTGAAACAGAAAAAAATATTGTAATTAAAATATTTGGAAAAGCCCGATTTTAAATCCTCTTATTTTTATTTTGTATTTTACTCGTAAGTTTCACACCCATTCTCGGGATAGTCTGAAAAATGTTGTTTTTCAACAAGGAATATAATCGAATTTGTTAAACTAATCGTCGATGTACTCATAGTAAATTGTATTTTTGGTAATTGTGACCAAATAAATTTTCGAAAAATCTAGAAATTGGTATGGAGTGTTTTTTTTTATACCGCACTGTAACAGAGGAAAAAAAAACATTTTGAAAATATCAGGATCATGGCTCTGTTGACTTGTTTTGAACTGCCCCATATATAGTACACGACGGTATACATATATACAGCAGTGAATACTGAAGAAGAAGAAGACGAAGAGGATAAAGAAGGAGAAGAGGATCGCAAGTAGCTCCATATTTGCAACGGCGATTCGTATTCATATACCGCGCTTTGGATCCAAAGGAGGCCCTCATAACTCCTGAAGCTATACACATTTTATTTTCACGAGTCTCAAAGAAGCGACTCACGAATAATTGAATTCATATATTGTAAAGTGTATAAATATATGTTACAAAGCAAAAATCCTGTACGATTATTATTATTATCGACACACTATTGCCGTACCCACATATGACACGGAATATGGGAAGAATATCGTAGAAATGTTTCTGATATTTCATTAAAATAGAAATATTGTTGTAACCTTACGTTTGTGAAATTTTGTTGAAAAGGACAAATATTATGTCATTTTATTAATATTCGAGAATCATTAAAAGGTTGTTTGAGTTTTTTCTTTTTCAGTAATATTTCATACAATTCGATATGAATTAGTA
Organism: Perithous albicinctus; assembly: GCA_964016905.1. Taxonomy (NCBI): domain Eukaryota; kingdom Metazoa; phylum Arthropoda; class Insecta; order Hymenoptera; family Ichneumonidae; genus Perithous; species Perithous albicinctus. Next base: position 11,547,732 of record OZ024690.1, on the reverse strand, counting down.
TAATATTTCCAAAGATAACTTTAAAAGACTTTTCAAATAAAGAACCGCATGTTTTTTATCAAGGTAACTAGGGATTACATTTTTGAGCGTAAGTTCGAACACGTCATTGATCTTAAGTTCAGGATTTCGTTAAAAGTAAGATTTACATAAGTAAGATTGCACATATTAAGGTGTTGATAATAATTGTATTTCTGTAATGTGCTTTTAATTAGTGGTAACGCTCGACAACACAAATATTGTCAATATCTTTCAAAAGATTTTCCAACATTATGCATATCATTGCAATGTTGTTAGTACACATTACACATGCAAAGTTTTAGGCAAACTTTGCAAAGTTGTTGCAATATTTGACATCGTCAATTTTTACTTTTTCTGACAATAATGCAATATTTTCGAGGAATATTTCTGCAATAATTTCGAAATATTGCAAAGCTATGTGGGTAGGAAATATGTGATAATAAAAAAGAGCGATGTGACATCATTTGTCAAAGAAGATGCAGAAATGTACTAATCCTCATATTCGTTACGATAAGGCCAACGTAATTTATGGTATAAGATTACTCTTTATTAATCTTAACGCATCGACTATAGATATATCTTTAAATGTATATCTACGGGGCAATCCATGCCATTTCGACTTGGCTCAGACCCTCGACCTTTCAGATTTAGTCCATAATTTTTGTTATTGTTCTACCTGTAAACAGCACCCACATATTTTTTAGATTTTTTAGATGAAGCTTGAAGAAACATAGGCAGGCGTCCCTGTCTATGTTCCTTGAAGCTTTTCAGATTAAAAAATTGAAAAAAATGATAAGAATGTCAGTCCTCTGCGGCCTATTGCTCAAGAATTTTCATATATACTACGGAGTTTTTGACAATTTTCTCAGAAATTCCAAAAGCGATTTTGTTAATAAAGAAAAAAAAATCGCTTCTGAAAATTTTGAAAAAATTCTTAAATATCCCGCGTTATATATAAAAATATTCGAACTGCAGCTCACTGTGGACTGACTTTATGTACTAATTTTTATCAATTTTTTTCTTCGGAAAAGCTTCAAAAATAATAGGAGCGAACCCTGATCCACTCTGGACGTAGGCTTATATTTTTAAATATTTGACACAGGGTTTTTAAGAATTTTTTCAGACTTTTTAATTCTGGCTAACAGTATATTAGTTTTGAAAAATCATAACTAAGTCTAGTTTAGAAAAAAAATTCTAAAAAAAAATATGAGTCCTTTTTAGAGTTGGAACAATAATATAAAAAGTTATGGATCAAAACCAAGAGGTCGAGGGTCTGACCCAGGTCAAAATGGCATGGATTGCCCCATACACTCGCACGTGTCCTTTATTCTCTGTACTGCTGTAAAGTGTACGTTCATCTATAATACTGAATATACAATGCAAATCTCTATCTTGCTCTCTCTTACTGAAAGTCAGAGTTTACAGGATAAAGCGCATGCAAGAGTTAGTGATCCAACTCCGCCTCCTGTATCGTCGTCGCGTCGCTCGATGCTTGTAAGCATTATGGTATCACGATCGCGAATTTCTTGAGTCGTTAAGGCTGCCCCATAGGAATAATTATATACCAAGCAACGTTGTATAGAGACAAAGGCTTTGGGACATTGAGATACTATAATAGCGATAGTAACGGGCGGGAGCGGGCGAGTGTCGCTCGTCCGATTAGCACCGCGGTGGACGCACAGTACACAAAACCTTTACCATATCCAGTCCCCTGAACCCTCAATCCTGTAGCACTCAGATTCCCTTCATTCTTGCTCCAAGTTATCGGGTCATATCGACCAATTCGATATGGCCGCAATATCACAGCTAGAGGACACGCGACTCTCAGTTCAAAATGGGTTCAACTTTATAAGCTATTAAGATCATGATATCATGATTGGACGTTTTCAGAGATCGTAGTTAGATTTGTGATCAAAAGACCACATGTCGTAACATGGAGAGAGGAAGGTGGCAACGTAGAGTTTTTGCACATTGCTTCCACATTACTTTTTAATTTTTAAAAAGCTCTATGAGGAAGTATTTTTATTGATTTTACTTAACTCATAGAGAAAGCTTTGTGGATCAGTATTAAATATTCGATGATCCTGTTTGACAACGTGCAAAATGCCAGGTCTTTTATTTGAGCCTGTGAGAAATCGTTAAAGTTTTTAAAAAATTGATAAACGTAAAATTCTCTAAAAAATTATCCCTTTATTGGATTATAACTAGATTTAGTATCAAACATCGACACATTCTGTGTTAGAAGTTGCTTGAACCGTACTCGAATTATAGCGTTACTAAAATTTTAAAAAACCAAATTAAGTATTTCTATAAAATCTGATCTAATTTATCCATTTCGCCGGAATTCAATATCAATCGCATAACTCCAATAAAGTTTTATGCCAAATAAAACCCAATAAAAAAAACTCCAATGTTATGGAAAATTGTTCGAGTTAGAGTGATAAAAAGCATTTTTCATAATCTTTAAAATTCGATAAAATCAAAATGCCCTAAATGATTTTCACAAAAAGGAATAACAAAGAAATATTGGACTGTACTGTATATGGTACACAATATTGAGATAATTCAGTTGCGTAGTTTAAGAGTTATGGAAATCCCCTTTAACACGCATACGCATGTTTTAGATCAGTTTTGAATTTACTAATATGAAAATCTCTAAAACAAAAAATATTATGAAAACCAAACTTCTTCTGTGAGGAAATTAAAAACAATTTGTTTCATTATTTTGATAAAAAAGTATTTCTTTCAGGTAAAAAAAAAATTAAATTAAAAAAACTCCCGACTGCAAAAATTGACTCTCATTAAAAAAAAGAATATATTGAAAAAAAAACAATGATTCGCATAAACAATAATATTGATGAAATAATGGAATAATTCCTAATACACTTTAATCTTAAGTTGAACTCCCTTGAATACAGTTTTTAATATTATGAATGTTATAAATATAGTCAAGAGACGTATCAGAAGTATATGATTATAAAAACCCTTTGGACTTGTTTAAAATATTAGGTCACCCGACTATATTTATAATATTCGTAATATTAAAAACTGTTTTCGAGGGAGTTCAACTTGAGATTAAGGTGTATTAGGAATAGTTTCATTATTTTTTCAATATTATTGTTTATAGGAGTCATTTTTTTCAACATATTCTTTTTTTAATGAGAGTCAATTTTTGCAGTCGGGAGTTCTTTAAATTTAATTTTTTTTATTCATGCTTTCAAAGCTTTTTTTGGGTGCACATCTTATTGGAAAAATACGATTGGAACTAATTAAACGGACAAATAAGAAAAAGCAATTGCGCCTCATACAAATGCAGGTTGAGACTCACGGGCGGCATTCAACCACCAGAGATGAGAATCTCAGCAAGCATCTTACCATGAGCGCCCTAAAGTGGGCTACGAAAAATATTTCGATATATTCAAACAGGCTATTTGAATCTACAGGGTGTCTCAAAAGTACTGAAGCTCCGCTGACACGGAGGTAGCTGATGCCCACCCAAAGGCACTTGCAAAGTTTGAGCTTCCAATTCGCAATAGCGTCGAAATGGCAAGCGTTTAAAGTTGGGCCAATCAGAGATGGGCGTCGAACTCACACAGATACACAGCGTCTGGAGAATCAAGTGCAAGTGGCTTCAGCCTTTTGTTTTTGGAACTCGGCTCGGCGCGAGGCTGTGTGCGTCGATGTCATCTACAATGCCATACACGGCCTCACGCTGTAACTTGGCTTGGCGGCAACTTCGGATTGTAGCTTAGCCGCTCGACGCTCCGAAATGATGAAAAAATAATTAGCCCAGCTTGATGTAATGTAAAAGTTAAATGTGCCATTTGACGTAGCCGCATTTTCCGCGTAAGGATAATTTTAAAAAATTTACGTTTTTTAACGATTCGATTGGAGACGGTGGAACTACCGAAACCACCGAATAATGCAAGAGTCGTTCCAGATTTATGAAATCGTTTGGTATCATTGGTCATTGCTGTACTTGACGCAAGTCTAGTAGGTTTTATGGACGAAAATACCTAGTTCTGTCGACACCTTGAACTAAAAAAAAAAAATAATCGTTTTCGCAAAAGGTTTCAAACAAATAGTTTGTATGGGAAAATCTTGTGCAGACTTTCCTCGTTCAGAAGTAAATTCGTCAATAATTCAGACTGTAGGGAATGAACTTTATAAAGTCTCTCGGCACTCTGCTGAAGAGGCTAAGCGCACGCAGAGCTTTAGAGAGTGACAATTATTGAGAAAAGCTGGAATGAAAACATGTGTATGGGAAAATTTCCATTAGATCCTTCTCCGAAAAGTAAAGCCGTAAATCGACTCGGGTTTAGTAAACGATACATCTAAAGCCTCGACACTCTGTTGACGAGACGTAAGCGTTGCACAGCTGATAAATCTAATCGAATTATAAAAAATCGTGAAAAAAGAGTGTGTATGGGAAAATCTTAACAATTTATCATTTTTAAATTCATTGCGTAAATAATTCAGGCTGTAGGAAATGATCTTTATAAAGTCTCTCGGCACTCTGCTGAGGACGCTAAGCGCACGCAGAGCTTAGGAGAATAACAATTATTGAGAAAAGCTGCAATGAAAACATGTGTATGGGAAAATTGTTTTTGACACTACTCCGAAAAGTAAAGCCGTAAATCGACTCGGATTTAGTAAACGAAATATCCAGTGCCTCGACACTCTGTTGACGACACGTAAGCGGTGCACAGCTGATGAATCGAATTGGTTTTTCAAAAATCGTGAAAAAATGAGTGTGTATGGGAAAATCTCAACAGTACTCGATTCATAAATTAATTGCGTAAATAATTCAGGCTGTAGGGAATGAACTTTATAAAGTCTCTCGACACAATGCTGAGGAGGCTAAATGCATGTAGAGCTTAAGGGAGTGACAATTCTTGCGAAAAGCTGGAAAGAAATCACGTGTATGGGAAAATCTTTGTTAGCTCGTACTCCAAAAATTGACGCCGTAAATCAATACGGGTGTGGTAAACAAAATATTCAGTGCCTCGACACTGTGCTGACGAACCGCAACCCGTGCACAGCTGATAAACCTAATTAGTTTTTAAAAAGTCGTGATATAAAGAGTATGTATGGGAAAACGTTAACAATTTATCATTTATAAATTCACTGGGTAAATAATTTAGGCTGTAGCAAATGAACTTTATAAAGTCTCTCGGCACTCTGCTGAGGACGCTAAGCGCACGCAGAGCTTAGGAGAATAACAATTATTGAGAAAAGCTGGAATGAAACCATGTGTATGGGAAAATTTTCTTTAGATCCTTCTCCGAAAAGTAAAGCCGTAAATCGACTATGTCTTTAAAACGAAACGATGTATGTAATACCTCGAAACTCTGTTGACGACACATAAGCGGTCCACAGCTGATAAATCTAATTGGTTTTTCAAAAATTGTGAGAAAATGAGTGTGTATGGGAAAATCTCAACAGTACTCGATTCATAAATTAATTGTGTAAATAATTCAGGCTGTAAGGAATGAACTTTATAAAGTCTCTCGACACTCTTCTGAGAAGGCTAAACGCATGAAGAGCTTAAGAGAGTGACAATTATTCACAAAAGCTGGAATGAAAACATATGTATGGGAAAATATTTTTTCGCTCGTACTCCAGAAACTGACGCCGTAAATTGACCCGGGTGTGGTAAACGAAATATCCAGTGCCTGGACGCTCTGTTGACGAGCCACAAATCGTGCACAGCTGATATATCCAATTCGTTTTGCAAAAGTCGTGAAATAAAGAGTGTGTATGGGAAAATATCAACAATTTATAATTCAAAAATTAATTCCGTAAATAGTTCAGGATGTGTAGAATGAACTTTATAATGTCTCTCGGCACTCTGCTGAGGAGGCTAAGCGCAAGCTGAGTTTAGGAGAGTAACAATTATTGAGAAAAGATGAAATAAAAAGATGTGTATGGGAAAATTTTTTTAGATCCTGCTCCGAAAAGTAAAGCCGTAAATCGACTCGGGTTTAATAAACGAAATATCCAGTGCCTCGACACTCTATTCACGACACGTAAGCGGTGCACGGCTGATGAATCTAATTGGTTTTTCAAAAAACGTGAAAAAATTAGTGTGTATGGGAAAATCTCAACAGTACTCGATTCATAAATTAATTGCGTAAATAAGTCAGGCTGTAGGAAATGAACTTTATAAAGTCTCTCGACACAATGCTGAGGAAGCTAAATGCATGTAGAGCTTAAGGGAGTGACAATTCTTGCGAAAATCTGGAAAGAAATCACGTGTATGGGAAAATCTTTTTTAGCTCGTACTCCAAAAAGTGACGCCGTAAATCAACACGGGTGTGGTAAACGAAATATCCAGTGCCTCGACACTGTGGTGATGAGACGTAAGCGGTACACAGCTGATATATCCAATACGTTATTCAGTGGTCGTGAAATAAAGAGCGTGTATGGGAAAATATCAACAATTTTTAATTCAAAAATTAATTCCGTAAATAATCCAGGCTGCGGGAAATGAACATTTTAATGTCTCGCGACACTCTTCTGAGGAGGCTAAACGCATGAAGAGCTTTAGAGAGTGGCAATTATTGAGAAAAGCTGGAATGAAAACGCGTGTATGGGAAAATTTTCTTTAAATTCTTCTCCGAAAAGTAAAGCCGCAAATCGACTCGGGTTTAGTAAACGATACATCTAATGCCTCGACACTCTGTTGACGAGACGTAAGCATTGCCCAGCTGATAAATCTAATTGAACTTAAAAAAATCGTGAAACGTCTCGTCAACAGAGTGTCGAGGCATTAGATGTATCGTTTACTAAACCCGAGTCGATTTGCGGCTTTACTTTTCGGAGAAGAATCTAAAGAAAATTTTCCCATACACGCGTTTTTATTCCAGCTTTTCTCAATAATTGCCACTCTCTAAAGCTCTTCATGCGTTTAGCCTCCTCAAAAGAGTGTCGCGAGACATTAAAATGTTCATTTCCCGCAGCCTGGATTATTTACGGAATTAATTTTTGAATTATAAATTGTTGATATTTTCCCATACACGCTCTTTATTTCACGACCATTGAATAACGCATTGGATATATCAGCTGTGCACGGGTTGCGGTTCGTCAGCAGAATGTCGAGGCACTGGATATTTCGTTTACCACACCCGTGTTGATTCACGGCATCATTTTTTCGAGTACGAGCTAAAAAAGATTTTCCCATACACGTGATTTTTTTTCAGCTTTTCGCAAGAATGGTCACTCTCTTAAGCTCTACATGCATTTAACCTCCTCAGCATTGTGTCGAGAGACTTTATAAAGTTCATTCCCTACAGTCTGAATTATTTACGCAATTAATTTCTGAATCGAGTACTGTTGAGATTTTCCCATACACACTAATTTTTTCACGATTTCTTAAAAACCAATTAGATTCATCAGCTGTGCACCGCTTACGTGTTGTCAACAGAGTTTCGAGACATTAGATACATCATTTCGTTTTAAGCCCGAGTCGATTTACGGCTTTACTTTTCGGAGTAGGATCTAAAAAAATTTTCCCATACACATCTTTTCATTTCAGCTTTTCTCAATAATTGTTATTCTCCTAAGCTCTGCGTACGCTTGCCGTCCTCAGCAGAGTGCCGAGAGACTTTATAAAGTTCATTTCTTAAAGCCTGAATTATTTATGCAATAAATTTAAAAAGTATAAATTAAGATTTTCCCATACACACTCTTTTTTCACGATTTTTTAAAATTCAATTAGATTTATCAGCTGGGCAATGCTTACGTCTCGTCAACAGAGTGTCGAGGCATTAGATGTATCGTTTACTAAACCCGAGTCGATTTACGGCTTTACTTTTCGGAGAAGAATCTAAAGAAAATTTTCCCATACACGCGTTTTTATTCCAGCTTTTCTCAATAATTGCCACACTCTAAGGTTTTTCATGCGTTTAACCTCCTCAGAAGAGTGTCGCGAAACATTAAAATGTTCATTTCCCGCAGCCTGGATTATTTACAGAATTAATTTTTGAATTATAAATTGTTGATATTTTCCCATACACGCTCTTTATTTCACGACCACTGAATAACGTATTGGATATATCAGCTGTGTACCGCTTAAGTCACATCACCACAGTGTCGAGGCACTGGATATTTCGTTTACCACACCCGTGTTGATTTACGGCGTCACTTTTTGGAGTACGAGCTAAAAAATATTTTCCCATACACGTGATTTCTTTCCAGATTTTCGCAAGAATTGTCACTCCCTTAAGCTCTACATGCATTTAGCTTCCTCAGCATTGTGTCGAGAGACTTTATAAAGTTCATTCCCTACAGCCTGACTTATTTACGCAGTTAATTTATGAATCGAGTACTGTTGAGATTTTCCCATACACACTAATTTTTTCACGTTTTTTGAAAAACCAATTAGATTCATCAGCCGTGCACCGCTTACGTGTCGTGAATAGAGTGTCGAGGCACTGGATATTTCGTTTATTAAACCCGAGTCGATTTACGGCTTTACTTTTCGGAGCAGGATCTAAAAAAATTTTCCCATACACATCTTTTTATTTCATCTTTTCTCAATAATTGTTACTCTCCTAAACTCAGCTTGCGCTTAGCCTCCTCAGCAGAGTGCCGAGAGACATTATAAAGTTCATTCTACACATCCTGAACTATTTACGGAATTAATTTTTGAATTATAAATTGTTGATATTTTCCCATACACACTCTTTATTTCACGACTTTTGCAAAACGAATTGGATATATCAGCTGTGCACGATTTGTGGCTCGTCAACAGAGCGTCCAGGCACTGGATATTTCGTTTACCACACCCGGGTCAATTTACGGCGTCAGTTTCTGGAGTACGAGCGAAAAAATATTTTCCCATACATATGTTTTCATTCCAGCTTTTGTGAATAATTGTCACTCTCTTAAGCTCTTCATGCGTTTAGCCTTCTCAGAAGAGTGTCGAGAGACTTTATAAAGTTCATTCCTTACAGCCTGAATTATTTACACAATTAATTTATGAATCGAGTACTGTTGAGATTTTTCCATACACACTCATTTTCTCACAGTTTTTGAAAAACCAATTAGATTTATCAGCTGTGAACCGCTTATGTGTCGTCAACAGAGTTTCGAGGCATTACATACATCGTTTCGTTTTAAAGAAATAGTCGATTTACGGCTTTACTTTTCGGAGAAGGATCTAATGGAAATTTTCCCATACACATGTTTTCATTCCAGCTTTTCTCAATAATTGTCACTCTCTAAAGCTCTGCGTGCGCTTAGCCTCTTCAGCAGAGTGCCGAGAGACTTTATAAAGTTCATTCCCTACTGTCTGAATTATTGACGAATTTACTTCTGAACGAGGAAAGTCTGCACAAGATTTTCCCATACAAACTATTTGTTTGAAACCTTTTGCGAAAACGATTATTTTTTTTTTTTAGTTCAAGGTGTCGACAGAACTAGGTATTTTCATCCATAAAACCTACTGGACTTGCGTCAAGTACAGCAATGACCAATGATACCAAACGATTTCATAAATCTGGAACGACTCTTGTATTATTCGGTGGTTTCGGTAGTTCCACCGTCTCCAATCGAATCGTTAAAAAACGTAAATTTTTTAAAATTATCCTTACGCGGAAAATGCGGCTACGTCAAATGGCACATTTAACTTTTACATTACATCAAGCTGGGCTAATTATTTTTTCATCATTTCGGAGCGTCGAGCGGCTAAGCTACAATCCGAAGTTGCCGCCAAGCCAAGTTACAGCGCGAGGCCGTGTATGGCATTGTAGATGACATCGACGCACACAGCCTCGCGTCGAGCCGAGTTCCAAAAACAAAAGGCTGAAGCCACTTGCACTTGAGGCTCTAGACGCTGTGTATCTGTGTGAGTTCGACGCCCATCTCTGATTGGCCCAACTTTAAACGCTTGCCATTTCGACGCTATTGCGAATTGGAAGCTCAAACTTTGCAAGTGCCTTTGGGTGGGCATCAGCTACCTTCGTCTAAGCGTAGCTTCAGTACTTTTGAGACACCCTGTATATAAAAAAAATCATTTATCTATGCGAATCAACAATTTATCACCTCAATTTATCAATGAAGATATTGGGCGCTAGTCTCAGAAGCGACGTACAAAATTCGATTAAGTAATTTTTTACCGTTTTCGAGAGGCTTCAAAGAAATCGCCCAAATCAGCTGATCGCCGTGAAACGCATAACCCGCGACTTTTTGCCCCAGAGGGGCAGCGGGGAGTTAAAAATGGTATAGCATATTCACTTACAAAATAATAAATCTTTTGAAAAAATGATGTGGTTCGACATTTTTGGGGTAACCCAAAGATATGAAATAATTCCCAAATAGTATTCTTAACAATTTTTAAAATCTGGGTTACCATGAGAAATATCGTTACGAGTCTGAAAAATAAATGGAGAAATTGATAAATTGTGTATGCTGGAATTGGAATCTCAAAAATAAAAAACGTTTTCTCGAAAGTAGAGCTTTCTTCAAGAGTGAAGTGAGTAGCCAATTGTACGCAAAATATCTGTAAGCTTAGTTGGATAACTGCATCTCGTGTCGACACGGAACTCGCTTTCAACGAAGGCATAGAGAAAAGTGGAGAAAGAAGGGGCAAACTCTTTCCCTTTCGAGATATCTCGATCGCGATCACGATCACGCTTTGGCACATGGCAACTCGTGGTTATATGCAACTTACACCGAGTGTTTACTTCGATTACTACGATGTATACTACGTTTATATCGGCTCCTTCTATCATTTGGGGTAGAGCAAGGTAGGCTAGGATTATGTCGGACTACCTCTCGCAATCGCAACGATCGATTACTCCGTCGTGAAGCTTCCATGCACGAGAGATAACGATATACGTTGAAACGGCGTGCACACGGATTCGCTTGATAATATGCACAAGACGTGTCTCTCGAATGTAACGCCGATAGTTTTCGAATTTAACGCATACATGGAATTCAACATTCGGTCGATAGAATGCGCTGTAATACTGTGACAAGCGTTTCTACCACACAGAATAGCAGGATTTGTGTTGACATGTGACTTTACAGGAATTGTGTATTCTGAAACGAATAATCAAACCATTTAATTTTATTGAGAGGAAAAATTAAATTATCATTTGCGTGGATTTTAAGCTTGTCCTTCAAGAAAACTGTTAGGCTTAAATTGACATAAATGCGTATTTTCTGAAGCGTTTTAGTAGTGAATTAATATCGAACTCTTTGATTCCTTATAAAAGTTAAATATCAAAAGATCTTGAAGAGGCAGTAATACATCCGTAGAAATTTCTGCTCCCAATACCAAACACTTATAGGTCTATATCAATCTCGCACATAATTTCAGTTTTACTTTTTCGACTCTCTTGACAAAAAAGGCTTTAAGTATCGTAGAACCAGAAGCTTAGCTCATTTCTACCATAATTCCGCGTATCCTCTCAAAATTTGTGGACCAGTTATTAAGCCGTTGGGAGAAAAATAGATTTCTAAATTTTCAAAGTCGTGGGGGCGTTGACACTGTCTCTTAAGGGGACGTGAGAGTAGATTCACGACACCTACGTGATCCTAGCACTACTAATTTTGAAGTATAAAATACAAATCTACATTACCGACTAATGCGTCTACCATTAGGAACTTAGCTACAGCGCAACCTGTGTGCAGCTCGCCGCTTTAAGAGATCCAACGCGCTGAATGGGCAGTTTTGAGAATTGTTACATAATATGATTTCTTTCTCGAAAAACGAAAATTCTGCTTCTTTCATTTATCATGAATATTTGCACGGGCAATATTCGAATGTACGTCCAAGAACTTATGTTGATTTTGTTTATCCTGCAGGTAAATCTGTGTATCTCTTTCAGTATTGATGGCATTGAAGCAAACAATTTGCTATAGTATTTCTGTTGAATTGTCTTTAAAGAAAGATCAGCAATGTCGCCCACGCCAAAGTATTAAATCGCTTGTTGTATTTGTCAAGAATATAAACCGTGATAGAACATAGATGAGAAACAACGTAAAAAGAAACCTGAAGTGCGTGCGGTGTTTAAGCATCCGATAGAGCTTGTCCGGTTCAGTGAGACAGTCGGTGAATACACGACGGACAGTAAAAAGAAAAAAGACATAGAAGAACAGGAGAAGGATGAGTAGGGAAGCCTGGAATCTTGTGGTCAATGTCTCTCCAGTATCTGCGGAAAGATTGCGGACGCAGACTTGGGGGCGACATACTCGAGGGTCTCGAGTCAACGATGAATATGCATCGTTTTACGAACGACTATGTGCAATATTCAAATCGATAGCGTGAGCTGCCTCTTGACATCGGGCGGACATAAATATCGATTTTCCGTAGGATCTGTCACTTGGGTCCTGTCATCGCGTGTCTTATCTCGCTGCGTACTGTTTTGCGTGAATACTTTATGTACCAATACCATGACATTGTATGTATATCACGTATCTTGGGAAGCAGAGAGGTTAATGGGAACTGAAGAGACCCCGATAAAGCCGGTAAAGGTAGTAAATATGTATACTATAGGAAAGACCTGGAGGATTTGTTACATAGGGAAGCTTTCGACAATCAAGTTTGTGGACGTTCTATTGACAGAAAAATTCTGTTTTTTTTCTTGAAGTTCAGTAAAGTGAAAAGCATTGTTCCAGTGCAAGAAGAATGTCTGCCCAGACCTAAGCAAAACTGTAAAAAAACGTTGCCAAGTAGAACCTTTAAAATCTGAACCACGTTAAAGATTGTGGTGAAACTATCTCCCATCGTCTTCGTCTATGTAGAAAATTAGGACACGCCAACTTAAGTTTTGTGAAAATTTGTGCAATATTTCGGTCAAATTCAATACTAAACAATCTCAAACGTATCTTCACTTATAAAGACGAATACGCTCTTTTCTGTAAAATTCACAACAATCATCGCGAGTCAACACCTTCACTTGTGTATCAAGTTTCAATCGAAAACACAACACGTACTTCTTTTTCAATCTGATCTAAGTTCACTGGTGGTTCAAGATTTTATTTTTTTTAATGGTAATACACGACACATTGTTTTCAACCACAAGCCTAATAATTTGGCATCTTTATCCAAAGCTGTGACATGCATATCCGGTTGTAACCAGGAAAGTGCTTTTAGTATCTTCAGCCGAGAAGCTCACAATCCTTTCTGTAAGAGGATTTGGTGCAAAACTCGGCTTGTAGACCGTATATTAGTATTACTATCTTGCTGTTTCTGAATATAAATGGCACGAAGGTAGATATCGAGATGCTCTAGGATTTTGTACACAAGCATTTGCCTCAACTCGAATGGCCTTATACCGACCTCGAAACGGAGCAGCGGTCTTGACAAAACGTATATACCTACGTACATACATACATGTAGATTCAATTTGCATCACGACGAGGAGGAGCGCGTACACTGTCCCGAACCCTACGACGACAGTAGGTGGTACTATATGTTTCGAATTAGAGTACATTACGCTGACAATACTGTCAGCAACGGAATTGACAAGAGACTCGTCCATGCGAGTGTATGACGCAGTATGAGTCTGACCGCATGCTACTGTGTCCCTTCAGTGTCCTCTTCAAGCGATACAAATCGCAATTCAGTGAACGCAGTTGGCCTGGTCGAACGTTTGCGTCGACCGGAAGTCGCCGCTCGGTAATAAGGGAGGACGGAGCAACCGCGCACAGGCGAGAGTCGAGATGAGCAAAGAAGCAATGTTGTACAAGTACGAGAGAGGAAAGGCTAGAGGGAAGAATAAACGAAGAGGAGTTTGTGCTGGTTGGAGACCGCAGAAGAGAGCAGCCGCGCACTTGTCGCAATAAAACTTTGCCCTAAGGCACCTCGTCTCTCCTCTCGCTCTTACGATCCGTGCAACTTCTTAACTACCAGACAGGACATTCACACTGACGGCGGCGATACAATCGCGAATGTATATAGCGTGTAAACCCGTCTTCTTGTTTCTCGTTTAACATTCGGCTAGCAAATTGCCTGTTATAGTAATACCATGTATTCGTAATTTATTGGCATATTTTTATATTGTGTATCGCCACAGAGGAAACATTGTTTGAATTAAGGTAGTTCTGCCGCTACTCACCGGTCATGAATTCTAGCAAAACAAAACAACAACAAATAAATTTGCCTCCGAAAAATCCATTATAGTGCCTAAAAAAATTATTACCAGTTCCCAACAGCGCAAAACCTAACTACACTTGGGACAATGTGTATTTCTTGAAACCACAGCTTCTACATACTTTTACATATGACATATTTAAAATGTATAAAATATTGATATTATCATCAATTCAATGTGCTATATAGTGTATCGAATTCTTCATGTTAAATGATGTTAAAAGGATATTGTGCAACAAGGGCCAAAAGTTGGCGTTTGCAACGAGTGTAATGTTTGCTGCCCGAGTGAAGCGAGGGCCGAAATTACACGAGTCGCAATCGCCAATTTGGCCCATGTTACACATGATACGTTTTGTAACGAGTGCAGGAATAAAGGCACTATGAGTGTTTGCGGGACGAACGGTAACAAGTGAGGTTAGAATTTTTCGTCCCTAGGATAGAAAAGTAACTGACGGCGCATGCGCAAACCAACTTTTTGAAACTGCTATGAAAAGAGCCATTTTTGTCAGGCAAAACTACCACAAAAAGCGCCGCTTTTCATACACGAGTTACAAAAACATATTTACTGTCGCAACGAGAAATTGCCAATGACTTGAACCGCCATGTTTGTCCGTCTCGGCTACTTCCTGTCAAGCTAGATTTTGTTCACATTAACCCGCAATTATTTTCTTAAATGTGCGGTAACGCTACTTTTTTGTTTTCCGTCACGATCCCTAATATAAAATGAAAACGTAATGTTGTTAATATTTTCGCTCTCTTTGATTTGAGTGTGAAAATTATAAACCTAAAGATGCGACTCGAAGCTACAGCCATGACAGCTTATTTAAAAATGCAGTTTCTTAACATTTTATTATGTTTTCAAATGACCGGTAAGTGACCTTGAAATTTCCGTGACATGAACTTGAATACTATAGATGTACAATACATAAAAAATTCATGTGCGACAGTTTGGATTACGGTCACAGCAGAATTACCTTAAGAAACTGTTTTTTAGCAATTTTCATCCCAATGTATTTAAGCTGTGACAAAAACAAAACGTTCAGAAACTGGATTTAGAAAAATGTATGTGGGAGTTTGTGGTGCTGTTCGGAATAAATTTAAATGTCTGTTAGTCGAGAATGCCTTGAGCTATCAAACTGAAATATATCCTGCAGGAATCATTCCTCAAAACTTGTCTTAATTTTCGACAAAATTCTTGCAGTTATTAAGAATTTACAAAAACAACGAAGAACTTAAATTGGACAGAATTTGGTATTTGGTAAAATCCCACCTGGTGTCCTGAAAGTACGTTGAAGATAATTTGGATTCCAGAAACTGCGCAGAACTCAAACTGGACACCGTGAACTTGGTGAAATCCTACCTGGTCTCCTAAAAGTACGTTTAAGAATACCTGAACTCGAATACTATACAGAACCTGTAACTTCCACCTGGACTCTGAGAGTACGTAAAGATCGGTCATAAACCGTTTGTATTATTTCTTCGTCGATCTGGATTTTGACCACGACATAATTGTCATGCACATCCAGAATCGTAACCCTTTATTATGTAAAGGTTTGTGTTATGTTATGTTTATGTTGTGTTATGTTACGTTTATGTATTCAGGTCTAAAAATGGTGAACTTTCTTAAAAATGCCCGCGTGGACGTTTACGGCGCACCTATACAAATATTTGCAAAATTCTTAAAATATAAGGCTTTTATATGTACAACGAATGCAGAAGTCCGACGGAAGGCCAGCGTATAAGATTCTTTATACTATGTTTCGTATAGAAATTTGTCAGTGTCTGACAAATGCGATTATCTTTCAATGTCCTTTGACAGCAACATTTTCAGAGTTCCACAGGTGCGATTTTGCTTCTATCTTTACAGCTCGGAAGTAAAAATATTCTAAATCTAGTAAAAAATTGAATCACGTCGAGCTTATCGAGCGGTTTACGGTCTTGGCGTGGTGAGCTGTCTATTCATTGTCATGATCACCCTGATTTCCAATATTTGCAATGTTCCCGTAATGAGGAAGGCAAAATCGATCAGCATACTTTTTCATGGAAGTGACTTTGTAAAAAGTCGAGGATAATAAAGAAGCAATATGCAATATCCTACTACTGTGCAAGTTTTTTCTCTCTAAGATGTTTTATTCAACAATCTCTGTTTAAAGGCCAATGACTGTAAGGCTTATGCTGACACTCCCTGAATATCCCTAGCGATGTCCCACGCGTATATTTTCTTTCCAATCTCTGGACATAAATTAAGCTTACAATGAACCTCAGAACTAGAGGCTCGGCGGCTATATCTTTCTTTTTTCACGCCTAAAGGTACATATCTCATGGCTCCATCGACTCGCCTGTCACCGACGGTCGATTGACTCAACGAGTAACATACGTTCATGCAAATGGCCCTCGGATATACTGGACTGGACGGCGTTAAAAGCACTTCCTGTATCAGCCCAACCGAGCTGATCCAAGTCTCGATAAAACCGCAGGTTTTGATATAGTACATAGTCAAATGAAAATGATCAGCAATTGCCACACACTTTGAAATATATCGAAGATTTAACGGCCGGTCAAGGAAATCTTGCTTTCGATAATTTTATTATGATAATCGACGAAAATCCTATACACACTATACAATATCCAGCATTACACGATATTGAACTTGGACAAGTACTTAGTAAATCCCATAAAACTTCAATAGCATTTTGTAACGTTTTCAATAAAATCGATAGGTGAGTGTCTAAGAATAACAGCTTTGCACAAGGCTATAATTATTTCCCACTTTTTTTTGTGCACAGCTTCCTTTATGAGGAAGCCAAAATTGATCAACGTACACCTAGTTCCTCATATAAGATTTGTAGAAAATAGAAAATAGCGAGGAAGCAACGTGCTTCTTAATTCCAACCGTTATCAATAGGAAATCAAGGGAATCTAATCTAACATGAATAAAGTAAACCTAGAACTAAATTGCTGCTAGGTAACTCACAGGATAAATCAGAACTTTTCTTGATCTTCATCAAACTTTTGTAACGGAATCATCAAAAGACAAGATGAATCGAAGCTTACGAACGGTCATAAATCATAAAGTGACGAAGCGGTGATGTTATAAATGCGATGAAGATTGAATTTTGAAAGCCGAAACTAAACAAAGTGTAGGTAGAGACTGCGGGGACCACCTACCTCGATGGTAGGTCGACAAATGGAGTCTTCCTCATGATGGCACGACTCATTCAAGCCCGGCGCCCGAAGACCTGTCGACGTGACGCAAAAGGCATCGCATGTACATCAGTACAGCAAATCAAGGTATTGTGTAGCATAAGCAAGTGTTGGTGACTGATGTACAACGCACGTCGACAATTAGTGTGATCGCACGCGGGGATAAAGGCTCAGAGGGTTTGTCCAGTCCCGGATGGCCAACAGACCAGAGTCGCCACTCTCTACAAAACGTTATACTGCTGTCTGCGTTTTCCATGCATTCTGTGACATCCCTCTGTCTTCGTTTAAGCCCTCCAGGGCTTTAAGGCCTTTTGTCCGTCGTCGGCTCGCGCTTGAATTTAATCGTCCGAAACGTCCGGATTGCATTGCTTGCCGTCGCTACTGGACCCGTTCCCGACAAGCCCACTTGCGCTCTTCTTGCGTCTGAAAGCTTCCTGTCGTCGTGCGCCGAGCTAAACGGTACTGGTGTATTTGCTACTGCAGCAGCAATGGCCCCGAGAGACGAAGTGAGATGGCGAATGGCTGCGGAGCAGGTCGAGAAATGTTCATGTGCGTTTAAAGGCAAAGGCAGTAGCCGTTGTACACAACTGGAAGCCGCCAATACCACGAAGGGGATTAACTCTACAGTCTCACAGACTGTCTTCTGTCATCTGATCGATTGTACATTTTTTATCTGCCGAAAATAAGCGGATGATCGTTCTTTAATAGTGAAAATTGCTGGTGGAAATAACAGTCCCGAAGAATACAATGTAAAAAAAAACTTGAGACAAGTACGTTTACATGAGCAGTCACGAAAAGCTTTTTTGCGAGATTTTATCGAACTCCGAGTTGGTCCACTGTCATCCTGTTATTCGTGCTGTGATTGGTTGGCGTTCCTATTGTCAGACAGATTGGGACCGGGACCAAGTTAACGGATTGAAACTTTTTGTTTATGCCAAATGTCAAAACTGACGCAAAGAGCCCGGGTACTACGGTAAGTACTATCTGGTAGTTAGAAATTGTTGTGAAATAAATTGAAAACATCTGGAACATGAATTATCAAGTAGGTAACATGTCTCACGATTAGTGGTGCTCATGGGATGCTGCGAATCAATAATCATCGCCAAGGCGTTCATTCGTGTTTTGACTCCAAGTCACAAAGATTTGAGTAAAAAAGGAAAAAGGAGATTGTTGATGTTAGAACTTTATGTAGATAGTCACTCAAGTCTTAAGAATATAAGAAAATATAAACAAAAATGAGACCTTACGGTAACTTAATTTGCTGACGTTGAGACAAATAATGGTAGGAGAGAGTCTAATTTTGTGTGTAACATTTTACAGACACAATATTATTAAGTATAATTTATTTTTTTACTCGCTCTCTATGTACTTATTTATCATCCCATCTCGACGCTACGTCTGCAGTACTCTCAATTTCTTACTCTTCACCTGCTGGAACTCCACTTTCTTTGTCCCTGGTTTCTTGTTTCGTCTGACAAAATTGTCGCTCGACACTAGTCCTCGTCTCCGTCGTCTAACAATCTGGACGAAACGAGGATTTAGCACGGAGACACCAGACAAGGCATACATATACAATGTCTCTGACTCTTCAGTATAGTGCCTGCAGCAGAGTTCCGGGTAAAACGTGGGCTTTCTTGTCTCAGTTTTCCTACCTAAGCCCTCGTTTCTCTCTAATATAGGCGACTGCTCGCATCTGTCTCAGTTCTCTTGTTTACGCGGCGCGTATCTTAACCGAAAAAGCCAAGAGAGTAAGCATGACAGTTGTATTGCCCGTCTCGCTCCCTATCATTGCATTCTGGACTAACCTACAAGGCGCGTCAACTAAACTTTCTACCTTCTTCTGTCTTTACGCATGTCTACTCTGTACTCCTCGAGGCCCTTGGTCTCTAGCTTTTTATCCTGCTTGGCGGAGACAAAAGCCGCAAGGACATTTGTAACATTATACTTTCAGATTTTTTCTTCTTTCGGTGGTGATGATTTAAAGGGATATTTATGCTGTCCCATTACTCATGTGATGGTGTGAATTATTATATTTTTTAAGTAGGATTCTTATTTCTTTGATTAAAATAAGCAGATTAAAATGGCTCGAGAGTAATCAACCTTGCGTAATCAGGGTAGACCTCCCTACTGACCCGGATTTTATAACAGTCCAACAACACCCCCTTTACATGCCTGAATTACTAATATTCCCCTTCTAGAAATCCGGATCATTTGAAGTTCCGAATTGACCCTCCGATTGTTCTAAGTCGTCATGTAAAATCCCCCAGCCATGTGAGTGTCTGTAAGTGCCTGTACGAGTGACTATGAGTGTTTGTGGGTCTCTGTATGAGTTTTCGTGAGTGTTTATGAGTGCCTATGAGTGTTTGTGGTATTTACAAAAAATTATAGATTTTTCAAGGATAAGCAACATTTCAGGACATTTCAAAGAGTTCAAGCACGCCTAGACATGAAATAGGATTAAATTACATTAAGCAATATAGTGTAATTCAGCGCAATAAATCTATTCTTTCATATTTTCTGTTACCTCTACTTCTTATGCCTTTCAGGATTTAACGTGTCTGCACTGGATGCGTGGAACAGTGTCTAATAGTTGTAAAGAGTCAACGCCTCATTCACAAATATGTATTCCCTCTCTACATATATATACACACGATCATAGCAGCGAAGTGAAGATGAGGTAGGTGTCGGGAAATAGTGAGATAAAGCTTGGGAGACAGAGTCGCGTGCCGACATCCCATACTCGAGCCGCAGTGAGGATCGCCCCTTTGCGCGCATTGCCAGGAGTTGAAGACTGTCACGTACAGACTCCGTCGGGCACGCGAGCTGCTGCACGACACAGGGTGAGCCAAGAGCTCTGCCCTCGAGATGCAATTTCCGCTATTTTTACCCGAAAGCTTCTCCGGCTATCCTGCCGGCACGTTCCTCAAATAAAGCGAGCTTCCACACTGTCTTGCTTCCCTTACTTTCTTTCGCTACTTCACCGGTTGCCCTTAAAGCTCTATGGCCACAGTGCAAACTTCTTCATTCCACACGTGTATATACATCACTCACTCGCTGCTCGACCAATGATAACAGAGTGGTTGGAGGAATGTTCGTAGACGTTTTCCATGAGAGTATCTATCTCTGTAGTCGTAGACAGTAGAGGTTGTCCTAGTCCTTGCACTTGTGCAGCATTTTCAAGTATTCGATAGTCTTCATTTTTGTCTCTCATATAGCTGACTACATATGAGAATCGAGTCTTTGCAGGCAGTCAGTCATATTGCATATACTTATACAGGATTCAACTCTCATTTTCTCCAACTGAGGTAGCAAGGCAAATGTCGTCGGATTTTCGGCTTTCTTGAAGAACCATGTAGAGGCACTTTTGCGAAACCTGGTTGAATCCTCCAAAGAGCAATTGTAACACTTCTTTCGCGCGATCTCCTGAAGATCTAGACTCGTCACGTACTGCAGGACTCTGCTTTTCTCTGATTACACCTATGAATCTTAGACTAAGCCTGCCTTTACTGTCATAGAATTTTGATTTTGTTAAAATAGCTCTCTGTAATGTAAGGTACCAGTGGTCGCGTAGTAGATCTATGTAGAATAGTTTTTGATATACCAAGAACTACCTAAACTAATTTTTGCTTCTTCATGGAGGAAGCTTTGTTTTCGTGAAAATAAATT
The DNA here is from genome assembly GCA_964016905.1 of Perithous albicinctus. Classification (NCBI taxonomy): domain Eukaryota; kingdom Metazoa; phylum Arthropoda; class Insecta; order Hymenoptera; family Ichneumonidae; genus Perithous; species Perithous albicinctus. Next base: position 11,526,740 of record OZ024690.1, on the reverse strand, counting down.
CCTGAGATTTTCAAGTCAGGACACTGAAAATGGTCCAAAACGTCGAGAAAAGTGGTTTAGAAAAAATGTCTGGATGGATGTGTGTGTGCGTGTGCGTGCGCGTGTGCTTGTGCTTGTGCTTGTGCGTGCGCGTGCGCGTGCGCGTGTGCGTGTGCGTGCGCGTGCGCGTGTGCGTGTGCGTGTGCGTGTGCGTGTGCGTGTGCGTGTGCGTGTGCGTGTGCGTGTGCGTGTGCGTGTGCGTGTGCGTGTGCGTGTGCGTGTGCGTGTGCGTGTGCGTGTGCGTGTGCGTGTGCGTGTGCGTGTGCGTGTGCGTGTGCGTGTGCGTGTGCGTGTGCGTGTGCGTGTGCGTGTGCGTGTGCGTGTGCGTGTGCGTGTGCGTGTGCGTGTGCGTGTGCGTGTGCGTGTGCGTGTGCGTGTGCGTGTGCGTGTGCGTGTGCGTGTGCGTGTGCGTGTGCGTGTGCGTGTGCGTGTGCGTGTGCGTGTGCGTGTGCGTGTGCGTGTGCGTGTGCGTGTGCGTGTGCGTGTGCGTGTGCGTGTGCGTGTGCGTGTGCGTGTGTGTGTGTGCTTTAATTTAATAACCGCTTTAACAATCGATCTGAAATTTACTGAAAAGTTTCAAATTTTATCCAAATTTGCATTTTTCGAAGAATGTCTGTTCACGCTCTAGCTGCCGCAAATTTTTAGCAATCGAGCTAAATAATTTTTTACAAATATAGCTATGTCAAAGAACGACTGGAACGAATTTGGGATAAATCGGTAAATAGATTCGGTTTTATGGGATTTTGAATTTTTCGAAAAAAAATCATTTTGCTCTAACTCACGTCAAATCTCACCAAAGGAACTAAAATTCTCTGCAGACGAAAAATAATACTCTGCACTGCTATTTATTAAATTTGGTGATTATCGGTAAAGGTGTTCGGATTTAATGGTATTTTGAATTTTTATAAAGTTAACGTTTTCTTTAAGTCAGGTCAACAGACTAAATCAATTGAAATGTGAAAGGAGAGCAATATATGATATATAAACAGCATTTATATATTTATTTATTTAAAACAAGGATGCAAAGTAGAGCTTTGTACATTGCTTCGTCGTGATTGTTTAATGTTTACAAAGCTTCCTGTATGAGGAAGTCAAAATAGATAAGGTTACTTCCTCATTGAGGTAGCTTTGTAAACATTCAATGGTCATGAGGAAGCAATGTGCAAAGTTCTACTTTGCATCCATTGTATGCATACATTTTATGTTTTCTTACTCCACAAATCTACATATGATCGTCCCAGTTGCTGAATTTTAGTGAACTTTGGTGGACACACCATACAGAAACTTTTTTTTATACGAGAAGGACTTCCAAATGCTCTTTAACACATATCAGTTATCGAATGAAATATATCGGGAACTTAAATTTCGAATGAGTGAAACGTAGACATGTAAAATATCGATGGACCAAAATAACGAACGCCAAAATAGCGAATAAAAAAAATCAAATTAGCTGAATAGGGTAAACTATAAACCAGGATCAAAAGGAATGTGTTTTTGAACGATTCGCTATTTTGACCACTCGATTTTTTGGCCTTTCGCTATTTTCACTAATTGCTATTACTCATGTTTTTGACCTCTCGTTTTAATAAATTCGAAATTGTAAGCATTTAAAATAATAGTCATTCTAGTGTTCGAGAACTTGAATTTTGACGTTTCGAATTTTCGTCGATTCGATATTCCACCACTCGCAATTTCTACTATTCTCATTTCTGTTTTCGATATAAATTCAATGCGACATTTTTGTATTCTCTATTTAAATCTTATATTTTAGAGGCTTTCGTAAAATTGGTACCTCTACATTTAAAAATTCGCTATTTCGGATTTTCGTGATATAGGCCATTGCCAATATGACCATTCGTAATTTATTTAAGAACACTTAAAATGTTTTTCGAAAAGAAACTTTACAAAATTTATTTTTGATTGTAAACGAATAAGTTCGATTCGATTTTCGCAGATATTCCAGCTGCCGACTCATTCAGAAAAAAGGACAGTATTGGGGTTCGAGAATAAGAATTGTAAAAAGCGGCCCTAAGTTACACAATCTCTGAGAACAGTCAAGGGACGTAGAAAGGAGGGATGGCAAAGAGGGAGTCGGGGCGAAAATGAGAAAGCAAAGAGTCGCAAAGGCCAGAGGGTGGTTTGTCGAGTGACGATTGCCCTGGAGACCCTCGCCAAGCTTACGGAGTCTTCGGTATACTGAATTAAATTCCATCATCATTCGCGAGGCTAGGAGAACAGAGAGTTTTAGCCGAGATGAAGGAGTGAGACGAAGAGAGCTGTGTAACACGGGAATGACGAACAAGAGGATATCGTCGGCCCGTCAGCTATGACTTTCGTTCTCAGTTCAGTCTACCTATCTCTGTCCTGTCAGCGTGCCACCGAGTACACCGTTGACTCGGCATTCAGATATTCCCTCGTTCCATAATGCATGAAACGTTTACGTAGCCCTCGAAGCGTTGCGTAAACCGATGTAGCCACGAAGTTTGCACTTTAGTCGTAGGATAACAGCAGAAATGCTAGTTTGTTCCATTCCCTTGTCCTTCTCATGTCGGTGCCTTCACCGTTTATGTGTGCGATGAAATTATGCTGGATGGTGTTTGTTTATGCGGACTTGACGTTAAATTCGAATGGATATGCCATTAGTCAGATTCGACCAGCTGATACTTCGAGCCTGTGGTTTGTATTGCGTTAGCTATAACAATGACACCAACTGCTTTCCTTCCATCTATTGCCTCGTAAAGATATTGAGCCGATTTGCAATATGATTTATTCAATGAAGATGTATTTGCTCCAAATTTTTAAAAATTTATTCACTGGATTGAAGTGCTTCACATTAATCAAATCAGCGTTTCATTATTAAAAGTATTCCTTAAAATTCATAGCTTAATTGATTATTCTGAAAGGTTGTTAATACAGCATATGTTGATACAAGAATACATTAAATTCCATAATTTATAAAGTAGTATTCGTATGCGGATAGAATCCAGGAAGGATTGAGCCCTACCGAGATTCTCGAACCGTAATGATGACCCAGGTCGAGTCTGGACGCGAGTCTTAGATTGAGTCTTGCTGAAATTGTCGGATCATAATGGATATGGCGTCCCGGATAGAGTCGAGGCGGGATTCGGGGATGCTGTTTCGGACAGATTCTGGGCGGGAATCCCGGGTTACAGTCCGCGCGGAAGTCCCGGATGGCCAATGGCATCGGACCAAATCCCATAATTTAGCTCGAATGTTTGCGATCTCTCTACGCGATACACATGAGGAATCCATCAATGAAATGTATTCTGATTATTATATCTACCAACCTGCCAAGCTCTGGGTTACGTTTCCGAACAGCGAGCGTAATCGGATAACCGACATCAGTATAACTCCCCCGTAATCCGCGAGTCCAACAAACGTATAGAAGGTACACACGAAACTATACAGCTCATCTGCAATGGCACTGAAATTCATATAATTTCCATTGCACTATAACAACATCTAGGATGATAGACAGCTCTGTAACATCGTATCCTCCCATAGAATCCCCTCATATGACTTTGGAATAGGCGAAATGGAATACGTCAACCGATTAGAATTTGATCGGTGATTGGACGAAAGGAGTCGTCGCTTGTTGCGCCCTCTGACAAGCGCCATAGTGCGAGCGACAGTACAAGGCGTAAACGTATGGTCTGAAGATAATAACGCACGCGTTGGCTCGGAGATTGCAGCGTCACGCGTTCCCGAGATAGCTCGTAAAATCGAAATGGCTCTTCCGACGCAAAGGGACCCATAGTATTTATCAAATAGACAAGATCGATGCCGGGCGTCTCTAACATCTCCTACTCTCTTACACTCGCGTCTCTGTTTTGTATGGCGAGTGAGACAATATCGTGTTTGTGCCATTGGGACATGCCAACCAACTGACCCCCGGCGCACATTGCCGCATTTTCACGGCCCATACTATTCCGATAATGCTACAGTCTGTAACTCGCATCTATAAATATATCATCTCTGTAAATTGTGCATATAGGGTTGTATACTGTAGGTATAAGTAGCGGGCTATCTTCAACGTCTCGACAGTATTCTCCGCTGTTTCTTCATGGCAGCAAAAAATAAAAATACAAACGCTTTATAACAGTCGAATACGCCTTCTTGGCGTGAATGTAAGACACTCGGCTGAATAAACGCCGTCGCGATAGAGCGAAGAGCGTATGGAAATTTTCGTATTCACTTGGGAGACGAAGGAGGGCTGCGCAGCTTGAATTGTCAGTCTGAGAAATACGAGAGCCAAAAATATTTGTATGGTGTCTACTGTTTTCTGTAAAATTATAACTAAAAGTTGCAAATTAGAATCTCGCATATAGCATATAATAATGTTTTATCTTGCACAAAGTTCACTCTGTGAGGAATAATGTTGATTAATTTTGGTTTCCTCATAGATGAAGCTTTGTGCAAAAATGATGAGGAAGACATGTGATAAAAGATACAAAATAATGAGGAAGCATTTTCAAGGTTCTACTTTGCAGGCTTATGTACACACTGTGTACATCAGTTGCACTTAAAAAACAAAAAAAACTTAACAAATATATTTAATTGTTATTTTCGAACATTTCGAATGAAACACTAAATATGAATGCTTTGTTGAATTTTCACCAAATTCAGTACCAAACAACGACTCATTCTATTCTAGTTGTATGGAAAATTTTGCATTAGTTTCTTGACTGGATTATTTCCTTCTTTATGAGACATTGACAAACTTTATTTTAGTTTGATGCAAAAATTCAGATCAGTTGCTTGAACAATTCTCGAATTATTGCATTTTCATAAAAATTACAAAAATGCAAATTTCTATTAAATCTTTACTACTTTATCAATTCCGCCTAAATTTAATATTAAAGATTCACACACTATTTAATTTGTATCGAAAATGTTAGATCAGTTACTTGAACCGTCTTCGAGTTATTAAAAAAAAAACGAAAATTTCAAAACTCCATAAAATCCGAACCGCCTTACCGATCTTTTCGAAATTCAAAACCAGACAACACTGACCGTATCTTCAGTTATGGGAGCTGTACGAGAGCTAGTCGCTAGCATGCCAAGTTTTTTTAGGTCATCTCGGTCCACTAACGAGGGGTTTTACTTTGCTAATATATTGGTATCAATTTATTTTTGTAAAAGATTTTTCAGCTAGGAATTTTTTTGTAAGAGATTCTAAAGCAAGAAATTATTTTTGTGAGACATTTTTCAGCATAAAAATATATCGTGGCTGCCGTGTAGGACATCGGTCGTAGACCCACTCCGTATTTTTCTAAACCTCCATGAGACCCTCACAGATCCTAATTTTTATAAGTCCTCCATGACACCCTACCAGGGCCCAATTTTTCTAACAATAAGTCTCTCTCATGGTACCCTCCTTTAAAGAACAGATCAAATTTACACCATTTACACAACTCCGAAACGAACGTTTACACTTATTGTGACATTAGTTATATATATAATGAATATAATGAATATAATGAATATAATTAATAATATATATATATAATTACATGGATTTGATTTTTAATTATCTGTAAAAAGTGTTAAAAAATGAAATTATAAGCATGAAAATTTTCATTACAACCCCAAATTAATATAATCTATAATTAAAATGAAAAATCTACTTTGACTTACAGAATACTGTAATAGCTCGGCTCCAAATTTGCAAAACTTAGCACAGGAAATGGTTCTTTTAATGCACTCGCACAATTTTATAGAACAATTTTTATTGCAAGAATAGCCCATGCTTACCGCAGGTGCGTGGGTGTCAACTGGAATACTACGACTCTCGTTTCTGCTGGTCGCTGAAGATGGTCAGCTCACTCATGGTGATGACAAAAAAAATGAGAGGTCTTTTTTGCTTCATCCTTTTCATTTGTTGTTGTTGGTTGCAAAGTGTCTTTTTTACGTGCGAAAGCTTTCAGCTGCTAATTCCAGGTGTCTAAACACGGTTCAGCAGGCTAGCTTCTCTCTCAACCAGACCTGGGCAAAGTACTCCAAGTACAAATACTGGAAGTACCTGGTACGTGAAGTGTCGCGTACTTAAAGTACTCGGTACTTGGAGTATTTAAATTACTTGAAGTAATAAATAATTAAATCATTTAAAATCTTTGTTGAACACCAAAGGAAAATTCATGAGTGATAACGTGAGTTCAGAGAATTTTAGAAAACTTACGAGTTTTCTGAGGAGAAAGAAGTTAATAATTGAATATGAAAGGATTTTCAAAAGAATTTTTAAGTTGAATAAAAATCAGGGTTTTTCATAGCAAGCTTCCTGAATTCAGAAAAGAAGTACCAGAGAAAATGAACAAATTATACAGATTTTAAGAAAAGTCTATTAAAAAAAACACAGAGTGTTAGAGTAATTCTGAAACTCTTCAACGAAGCATGCAAAGAATTTTAGAGAAAACACGGACTTTCTCAGAAATTCTGTACGATTTATATGAGATAATCAGCGGAAATTGGACTTTTTCGGTAAATGTTCGTGAATATAGAAATTAATAGTCAGAGAAAAACAGTATAGTTCATAGTTATTAGAACAGTGTAGAAAGAATCATAAAGTTTCAGAGTAATTCTGAAAAATGTTTGTCGGCCAACCATGGGGAGAATTTCATAGAAAACTCGGACCTTCTCTGAATCTTTCTAAAAGAAATCGATTTTTAAAATTATTTCTCTGAAAATATCAGGAAAATTCTCTGACAATCTCTGAAAATTGCTCTGATAATATCTGAAAGTACCTCTGATTTTGTCTGACTTTTCGTACTTTTCAGAGAAAGTCAGAGTTTTCTCTGAAACTAAATATACCTGATTGTTCTGAAAATCTCTGATTTCCGTGCCAAATTCTCTGAAAAACTAATAACTTCGTTGATATTTTATGCCGGTTTATATTTTTATATTAATATAAAAGAGAAAATGTATCGTTTCTCTTATTTTTGTTGTTGAAAGAAACTTGGTGAAAATATATGTAGAAAATTTTGCCTTAAAGGTAAATATTTCCTGATATTGACGTAACTGTGACGGTATAGAACTTTCACAAAAATTATTTTGTACTTGACTCTACTAAAAGTACTTCGAGTAAAATTTTTAAAAAGTACTTCAAGTACCGTACTTGAAGTCCAAAATAAGTACCATGTACTTGCAGGACTGCCCAGCTCTGCTCTCAACCATTAGCGATTTATAAAGTTAGTCATTAGTCACCTTTCCAAAATCATTTACTCTCAGTATATCACTGTAATTTGAGAGTACTTTTGACAAATTTGCAGCTTTATGTCCCACCAATGTACAAGTTTCTCAATGTAAAAGAGTCTACTGATTTTATTGGTAAATTAAGGTACTTTCTGGTTATACCCTTAATTTTGTATTTCTGAAATAGATTTTAGCACTTCGATTGTGAGAATATAAAATTATTTTCTATTACAGGCAACAATGTATGAGAAAGCCATTTTGAACACATAAATGAATGCAAGACTTATCAAATGGTCGTCGGCATTCTTAGGGGACTATTTTACAGAGATCCCATCTTTGCTTTCTCATAGAGGAAGCTTTATTTTCGTGAAAAAAAAATGTTGAGATTTTCATGTCACTAAACTTAGAATTGTTAAAACGTCGAGAGAAGTGGTCTAGAAAAAATGTCCATATATATGAATGTGTGTACGTGCAGGTCTTCAGAAATTTATTAGGTTGAATCTCAAGAACCGTTCTAATGGATCGAGCTGATATTTGACACACAAGTAAAGCTGTTTTCCTGCTTCGATTGTTCTAATTTTCAATAAAATGTGTACATCAATTTTCATTTTAAGTAATTTTAAATTTATTTGAAAAAGGGCGTGTCCGCTCTAAATTTGGTAAATTTCGCATATTATGCTAAATAATGCTGCATAAGTGCAGATACATTCATGTAATATTGTTTGATATTGAATTTGGCCGAAATTGGTAAACCGGTTCGAATGAAGTTTTTAAATTTTCATAATTTTGACATTCATAAGTATGACCTGAGAATGGTTCAAGTAACTAATCTAAAATTGTTTGTAACATTTAAATAGAGTGTCTTAATGATTAATACAAAATTTGGACAAAATCGATAAAGTAGTTAAGATTTTATAGAAATTTGCATTTTCGTGATTTCTTTTAAATACTGGAATTCGAGAACGCTTCAAGCAACTGATTCTAAATTTTGCATAAAAGTTCAATCGAATGTATCGTTGTATGATACTGAATTTGATGAGAATACAACAAAGACTTCATATTTCAGAGAATCTTTTTATTTTATAAAGCTTCCTCTGCTAGGAAGCCAAAATTAATAAACATACTTGCTCATAGAGATAGTTTTCTAAAAATTAAAAAATATTGAGCAAAGCTCGACTTTTTTACATTTATGGTAAAGTACTAAAAGCAATCGGTGGTTCGTTTTCATTTTCAATACCAAAATTTAATTTAATTCATGGAAGATACACAGTTAATTTTAGTGCAGAAAATAAGTGAATGTCTTTTTTGGAATCTAGGACACTCAAAATGTCTATTTGTCAAAAAATCTGGAAGTCGAGATACTTTTGGATAGCAATACTTTCTCTTTTACATATTCCGTATGTGATGAGAAAGTAAAAAAAATAAAATAGTATAAAAAAAAGTTGAATGGCTCTACCGACGCGCGTTCCCCGATGCTCCGAGTAATTTCGCTAATGGCCCCGAATTGCGGCGTCGGCTCTCGGCTATGGCTCCTCGTCGCTGGGCCAGCATCATTGGCAGCACTTTCAATGCCGCTGGACCGTGGAGTCTCACTCACACACCTCTCACTCGATAGTGGTAATTCGCCCCTGGAAATTCGGAAATTAAATTGGTACCTACACGAGCACAGCGGCGTTCACGGGCTTTAGCGAACAACGCTGCGCCTTTAATGTGCGTAATTACGTGATTAAGCGAAGGAACCAGTCAAGAGGCAGGGCGAAGACGATTGAGCGTATATTAAATAGATATTTATTAGCATTTGCGGTTTATTTTTTGGCATCTCATTCCCGTTTGGAGTTCAGATGCGGTATATCGAATAATTAGACGGCTTCATGGCTATTTATAAATATGTTCGATGTTATATATAATTATCATGAGAATTCTAATGGATTATTGGATCGACACTTATTCTTAATTAAGCCTATAATATTTATGCTCCCTTTTGCTTCCTCATAGAGGTAGCTTTGCAAAAATTCAAAAATAATGAGGAAGCCATGTGCATGTTCTACGTTGCATACTTTATTTTTAAATTCATACAGAAAGTGACCCCACTAGTCCCGGTCTTCTCAACTTACATATAAGCCCAGAAAATTGTACACACGTCAAAAATGTGTCCGCCCCCTAATTCGTCGAATTTGTGCTCAAACACGATGCGATGAATTGAAGTTCAGTGGCTAGAAAGTAAGGGATGCGTGGAGGGCGTCGAGATCCCGGAACGATACTAATAGTCGGATTTTTCGCGAACGTTCTACGTTTACTCTTCTTCAGCTTGAAGCAACGTGCACGTCGGAACCGCGACAAATTCGCGTTGACTCATGTTTTTCGACGTGTAAGGAGGTCGAAGGAGCGAGGGGAAGGAAGGAAGAAAAAGTGTATGAGTTGTGCGCAAGCAATGTGTGGCTATAGCTCATATGCGCTGTAGTACAAGGACGCGATGGGTGGAGGAGCTACTTTGAAACGAGTGGATGGTACAGTTGAAGGGAATTCAGCACAGGGGTTAACGTCGGCTCCAAACCTAGGCGTAATAAGTGGGGATATATGCAAAATCCCTTCACCATCGCAAACCCGCGCCAACGAACTAACGTTGAGTTATGACGGTCACGCCCCGAAAATATTTTTCTGGACTTCATAATGCGAGCTGTCATGAGTCGAGAGTGCCGTGCATGGAGTGCAATGCTTTTTTAATATTACTTAAGTTACATAGAAACATTTAGCCAGATATCTCAAACTTTACGCGAGGTACCGCGCAAATGACATATTTAGAAAACATTAAAAATGCTATAAAGTGTTCACCTCTCAATCGTTTCGTGTCAAATTTATGCTGAATCTATTAAAAATTAAATTAACTTTTGCTTCCTCATAGAAGAAACTTTGTTCGAGATTTTTATATCAGGACACTTAGAACGGTCCAAAACGTCGAGCAAAGTGGTTTCGAAAAAATGTCCGGCTTGCGTGCGTGCGTGTAAATGTATGCAGGCATTTAGATTTTATAGCCTTTTGAATTTAAAAAACGACGTTGTCGCTCTAACTTTCGTAAAAGTTCGACGATTTAGCTAAATAATTCTTCATAACTGAAGATACGTTCAATGTTTTCGTATTGTATTTCGACAAGATCGGTAAAGCGGTTCAAATTTTATGGAGCTTTGAAATGTTTAAAAACAACAAAAAGAATGCTGTTCAAGCAACTGATCTAAAATTTTGCATAAAACTTAAATAAAGTGTGTCAATATTTAATATTAAATTTCAGCAAAGTCGATGAATTAGTTAAGATTTTATCGAAATTTGTATTTTGGAAATTATTTTGAAACCGCTATAAGTCGACAACGGTTCAAGCAACTGATCCAACTTTTTGTATAAAACTTGAATAGAACATGTCGTTGTTTGATACTGAATTTGATGAGAATCCAGCAAAGAGTTCATATATAGTATTTAACTCGAAATGTTCGAAAATAATAATTATATACATTTTGAAAGTTGCTTGAAAATTGCTTCCTCATTATTTTGTATCTTTGGCAAAGCTTTCTGTATGAGATAGCCAAAATTAATGAACACGTGTCCTCATAGAGGTGGCTTTGTCATAGATACCAAAATAATGAGGAAGCAATTTGCAAGGTTCTACTTTGCAATTTGCAAAAAATCGAAATTTACCAAAATTCCTTACACAAAATTCATCTTTGATCATCAATAATCGTGAATTCATTTGGAAAAATGCAACCAGATGCCTTAGAATTTACAACAGTCGGAATATTTAGAAACATTTAAAAAAATAATTGACATTGTTATACAATTGGAACCGCTCGATCAATCTTTGCCAAATAATTATTACTAGACATGTTCCAATGCTGCACCATCTGTGCATAAAATTTCATCCAGACATATGGGAATTTGCGTTATAGCGTAAAAATTGTGTTCATAATTTTCAAAAAGTAAACAAAATTTGAACCTCTTAGCCGATTCGCGTCAAGTATAATCTCAAGCGTTATTATGTGATCGTGTACTTGCGTACAAATTTTGAAGAAATGAAAAACTTGAAAAAAAAAAAAATTGTTCATAAAAACAAGCAACAAAGACGTTCCCTACAAACGTAGTGGCCTCTCGAGAGGCGAAGTAAGAGAGAGATTAATAAATTTACTAAATAATTGGTTTCTGCCAGGATGTAATTATTAGTGGGACGTTATTATCGGAAAAGCAGCTGCGGAGGATTGAAAACGCCTTGGAGCTAGAGCGAAAGACCACAATATACCGTGCACAGTCCGCTCGGGGTTCTGTCGCGTCGTCGTGTCACGGCCAAGTACTTAATTGCGACGGCAACGAGCTGCGAGAGCTGCCGCTGACTACGGTATATATAGTTCGATCCTGTAGGGTAGAGCTGCATTACAGAAAGAGAAATAGGAAATAACTAAAGAATGGTCGTTGCCTGAGAGACTCTTGGCGGCTATTGCGCCTTACGGCAGGCGCGCTGCATCGCCGTAGGGACGACGTTGCACTCTCCTCGAGTAGTCGAGTTTTTTTTTCGTCGAAAAAGCACGGCGCGTACTTTCGATCCTGACTTCGATCGACCGGACAATAATTAAGCGTTCTTGAACCGCCCCTAATGACTAACCGATCGCGATTTACGACGTTGAATAGCCACTGAGGTATTTTCCTTCAAATTTATTTCTGCTTTTTTTAATTTTTTTGCGTTTACTCTTTTCCACTTTGTTCCGTGTGATTTCACCTTTGTATAAAGGTCTCCAAGCGGTATCAGGTTTTGCTGCTTCATAAAGGAAACTTTGTTTAGATGAAACGTCTAAAACGTTGAGAAAAGTGGCTTAGAAAAAAAATGTGTGCGCGTGTATGTGTGCGTGTGCGTGAAACTACATTCAAAGATTACATTCAATGTTTCGATTAGCGCATCGGAAGAACGCAGAAATAAAACATCGGTATTCAATTCTGCGCAAAATACAAGATCAAAAAATCTCAAAAAAATTTGTACTTGACACTCTTCAACACGCTAAAAAATATTTCACCGTTTTTATGGCATCGCCGAATAGGGTTGACCCATTTCGTGCGGAATTTGGTTGCAGCATGTTTGAAGACAGAATATTACGACTGTAGCCAAAGTGTCAAAAGCTACGAGATATGAATTTTCCGAAAACTACAAGTATCGCATCGTGACGAATGCATAACAGCGAACGACTCTTGCATGTGACGTAGACCTGCATAAAGTTGCATTACGTGGCGGGTACGTACTAGGTACAGTATTATACGTAGCGTACGATGGGGAAATATAGTAATACTTATAGTACGGTCGTACGTTACAGAAGAGTCTCGACGTAGAGATCTCTCGTAGAAAGTCATGTACCGGAAAAAGCATCGTGTATACGGGTTGCTTCTACAATCGGCTACATAGTACCATGCGCAGTAGATGCTTGATACACACCAGCAGTGGTTCTGCTATCGTGTCCTCTTCCTACTCGTCAACGTAGACTTTAGTATACTGTTTTATGTACAAGCCGCAATATAAGCACAGTTGTGTAGGGTGGCACTTCGCTCCACGTACCGGCAGGCGAAACGCACACTGCTCGTCCCACCGTGAATTTATTCGCAATGCTACGTCCCGACGGAACAACCGTCAGAAGGCAGAACAAAACTTTATGCACTTCAGCTCACGTGTGTGTAAACGGAGAAAAGGGAAATAACGGAGACGCGTAAACGAGTTGATGGATAAACAGATATGTATACAGTTTTGTGTATAATGTAGTCGCGAACAAAGTGAAAGGGATATAAGCTGAATATCCCAAAGGTATAACGGAACGATGTGCTTAACCAAGAACAGGAGTTTGCAACTCTATTGAAGGTGCTTTCAATTGTACTATCTTCATACGTGCACATGTTTGTTATATCAGAATGTACAATATAATAAAGGGCGGTGTATTTCCTTGGACACTCTCGCAGACTCACAACACTCACAGACACTAACAAACACTCACAGACACTCATAGACATACCAAAACACTCACAGACACTTACAGATATACACTCACATCTGCACTCACATACACTCACATACACCCACAGACACTCACGGACATTCGATGGACGCGCACAAACATTCACAATCACTCACAGACATTGGAGTGTCTACAGGCCTGGGGGATCTTGTGAAGGACTTAGAAAAATTGCAGCCTACCCATGTAGATTTTGCCGATAAAACTGAAACGGCCAATACTCGGGCCAATGTTGGAGTGACGATTATCGACTTCGCAACGTTTGGCCAATGCTCGGCCAAGTATTGACTCGCCAACTGTTGATTTGTAGATATTAGGCCAATGCTCGGCCAAGTATTGACACGCCAACTGTTGATTTGTAGATATTAGGCCAATGCTCGGCCAAGTATTGACTCGAGAATTGTTGGCTTGTCGATATTAGACCAATGCTCGGCCAAGCATAACCCGCCGATGATTGGCTTGTCGATAGTAGGCCAATGCACGACCAAGTATTGACTCGAGAATTGTTGGTGTGTCGATATCAGGCCAATGCTCGGTCAAGTATTGACTCGCCGATTGTTGGTGTGTCGATATTAGGCCAATGCTCGGCCAAGTGTTGACTTGCCAATCGTTAGTTTACCCATTCGAGGCCAATGTTCGGCCGAGGATTGACTTGCCAATTGTAGATTTGCCCATTCAAAGCCAATGTTTGGTCGCGTCTTAAAAATTATTATTTAAAGTATGAATCTATATATTCGAAAGTAGAATTTACACCGGTAATCTGAGCGAGTGATAAACGAATATAGTTCGCAGAATGGTATATAAGAAGATGTTCAAACAATACAGAAGTTATGTAACTGTATATTTCAACACCAGCGTCGCCGAGTGAGTAAGATCGTAGATTACAAATCGTAGAGTCGCAGGTTCAAACCCTGTCACCGACCAAAAAAATTTATTCCGAAATTTGACCCATCAGGGTAAAAAAACATGACTATAAAGTAATTATATAAAGAATGATAAGAAAGCAATCAAATGTTGTGCAGATCGATTTTTTATTATTTATTAACATTCTTATTAATTTCTCGTATGCGATACTCGGCCGTTTCTCGTATGCGAGACTCGGCCGTTTCTCGTACGCGATACTCGGCTGTTTGTCGCACGCGATACTTGGCCGTTTCTCGTACGCGATACTCGGCCAACTATTGTTTGCCAATATCGCGCCGGGCTTATCATCCAAGACTCGGACCGATGATCGGGCCAATATCATATGCCAATGTTGGCCATCTCGGCACCGAGATTGGGCCGATCATCGGCCAAGTCCGATCACCCTTCATGGGTGATTCAAGTAAGTTAGTTCTATCATATTCGATCACAATATTGGATCCGCCATCTTTTATTTGTAAATGTCGAATTAAGATTCATAATCAGCGATTCCTGATTAAGGCAAAGTCCACATAGACCGCAATTTTAAATAAATCAAATTGAAGGAAAAAAAGTATGCTTTGAAGGATTAAGTATTACTTTTTTAGTTCGCGTAGACGGGGCAAGCATCTATAAGTAGAGCCAAACCTCATTTCAGAGTCACCACCCGGCAAACTGCAGCAATACGGCTTTCCGACTTTATGCGTGACCGCAGTGAGGCACGCGCGAATTCTAAAAACGTCTCTTCGTAGCTCTCTGGTTACGCGAACCCTGTTGCGATCGTCATCTCCGCATGCGGGGGGTCTACTCTCGTGCCGCCGTAGACTATGCAGCTCCGTATAAAATCGCTGAAGCGGCACGCCGGCACCAAGGGTTGTATGAGATGGCTCATGCATTATGAACCAAAGAAGGGGTAGATCAAGCCGCACAGATTATTCGTTAGAAAAGATGTGGCAATAGGAATTACATGCTTCTGTCACACGTGCACTTGCCATAATTATTATTCTCCTTCTTTGAAAATACTACCGACGTATGCCCATATATACACTCATACCAGTATATGGGGGATTCTAGGCCGATTCGACTTGGGTCTGATCTTCGACCTTCCAGTTTGGGCCGAGATTTCAGCCTCACATTTTAATTGTGAGATGATAATTTTTATTGACAACATTACTGACCAGGATACATTTACAAATATGCTGTGCAAACATTAAATCACCACATCATAACAAATAATACATAACTGATCACTTCCGATGATTGTTGAGTCTGTTTTAAATACTGTTGAACGAAAAAAAAACACTAAATGGCCAACGGTAGTAAGCTAATAACATAATATGAATGAAAAATATAAACGTCAATTCGAGGTTATGTACTCGAGTGACGCAGAAGTCACTTATTGCGGCAGTATATAACAACACGGCACGTCTACAATAAACTGCCGGTCGGCAAATAGGGAATTGCAAAACATTAGCGATTGCGCTTGCGCGTACTTTCTCAAGTCGGTAAGCTTTTTTTTCAACACCCTTAATTATTTCGGGTGAACAAAAAATTAGTCATAATGTCCGTATATAAAAACAATAAATAAATAAAATAATTTCAATTTCAAATAAAATATTCTGATAATTTTTTGCGACTTTTGAGACAATAAAATATGAATGGTACCACAGAACTTGGCCACTTTTGCGAATTTCGTTTTATGACTTTAATAAATCATTGATTACATGGAAACGAATATATTGACGGGGAAAAAAATCGATTCTTTTACATTTTTGACCTGACTCCCCCACCCTTAAAAACCTGAATAAATTTCGCAAAAATCCCGTATCTGATATTAACTTTTTTGAGTCTACACCCAGAGTGGACTGACATTTGCTTCTATTTTTTTCGGAGTTTTTCTCGAAAAAAAAGTTTCAAAAAGCTTTTAAAAATATGAAAAGACATTTAAAGATACAAAAACTGAAAATAATTCACTGTCGGCTATGGCTAGAACATTTTCATATGTATCACAGGATTTTTGAGAATTTCCCGAATTTTTTGTAGTCTTTTTTTACACTAACAAAGAATCAACGTTAAATAAAAATTAACAAAAACCGTCAATTAAAGAATTTCATATCGTTTTCATTAATTCTATGCCTGATATTAGTTCTCGTTTGTCATAAGAAAGTTATGTTTTTGCAAAGAATAATAACTGAAATCAAGAAGGGAAAAAAAATATTTTAATATAAATCATGGGTGTTCCTTTCAGTGATAATAACAATATAAAAAAATATATATTAGGAAAACTGAAGCGGGTCGAATTTTATCCTGTATGAATTACTACGTAATGCCTCATATATTCTCACATAGCCTTCGCTCTTTGTGAAACTTTTCACACGACGTACCCTGTTACAGTGTCTCAAGATGAAAAAAAACGACTCCAGGTACCGTTTCAGTATAATCGTGGGAGTTGAAATATGTATTTCTGAGTCACCATAACCATAACTTAACCGTCAGAGGACCCTTAGAAAAAGAAACGTAGTAAAGAGAATATATATATATTTTTCAATCGCCGGAATAATTATGATGAAGGTGACATACGTTTTCTTTTCTTCGTTTACTATATACCGAGTTGTCCACGCATTACGTTTACCACACAGTTCTCATATTATTTAGTATCTTTCTCACTGTCCAATTTTTATCATATCAATTTATAGATAATTTACGTATTTCTCAAGCGTGTGCCTGATTTCTGTTCTGGCGCAGTTAAAGTCAATGATGGTCATTGAACGGCTGCTGCAGTTTTTGGTAAATGAAAAATGACGATACTTCTTCCTCTTTATTCATCTCCCTTTCTCTCGACACTCCGGTAATACGAATATTTAAATAGCCATTATAACGACGACCGGTGAACGTATGCTCGATGAGACTTCAGCTACGCTTGTGGTAGCAGCGCAGTTGAAAGAACCGAGCAGGCACTTTACGACGAATACGGCGCCCGCTAGTCGTACGACAAATATTAACCGCACGAGCGTTACAAAACTCTTTCTCTCCTTTCCGCTTGTACAGTCGTAAAACAAAACTCCGTATAGTAATACACAGCCGATGGGAAGCGAATACACACGCAGGCCGTCGGGTCCGATGTGACGATGGAAATCGTACATCGGACTCGACGACTCGTTTCAACCGCGGAGACGAGTGCTCGAGTGTTTCGCATTTCATATTTGCATAAAAATACCATTTGTTTCCATCGGTTTGTGCGCGCTCGAGTCCTTGTTGAAAATCGTATGCAAATCGTTCGCCGCAAACCAGAACCCAGGTGTAAATAATTCGTGGCTTTCACGCGCCCTTTTCCATCTCCGGATGAAAAAGTTCTCTTGCGGATTTTTTCAACTCTTAATGCTATTTTTTCTTACAATTTGGTTTAACTTTGTGTCCATTAAATTTTACAATATATATGTGTAAGTCTGATGCTGTATACTTTCAATGCAGAAGCGCTCGCTCATTGCAGGTTTTTCTTCCGCGTTTTAACCATTTTCCGCTTGCGCATATGGGGCAATTTAACTCTAAAACCAACTCCAACTCTAAAAAGCACTTACATTCTTTTCTTTTATATTTTTTTTCTCCTAGATTTGATTTAATTATGAATTTTCGAAACTAACATATTGTTAACCAGTATTTAAGAATCTGAAAAATTGTTCAAAAGTCCTGTGCTAAATACAAAATATTTTAAGCCTAAAACAGAGTGGACCGTCGTACGCTTCTATTTTTTTTTTCAAGTTTTTTTCCGAAAATGAAATTATAAAAAAATAGTGGATACAGTGTGGGTTGTTGCTCGATCATCTTAACACGGGATTAGAGATGGAACAAAAATATGAAAAATCATTGACCAAATATAAGAGATTTAGGGTCTGACCCAAGTTAGAATGGTATAGATTATGACATCTGAAACCCGACCACTCGATTCAGCTGAACTTATTATGCTACAACTGAACTGTCACAACAGATCGCAGGTAGGATTTTGATGGACACCTTCTTATGCAAGTGCAATGTGTGCTGCTACTACAGAGGAGACTGTTGCTAGTGGGGAGACTTATTCTTCTGCGTTAACAATCTTCCATATCACATATCATTTTTGTTTACAATTATAGTTCAGGCACCAACGTGTTGCTTGATGTGTAATTAGCGATTACGCAATTTAGGAGACATCTCCCAACTGCAGTAACGGGCGTAAATTAATCATTGTAATTCAAATATCTAGTTAACTAAAATTAAATCTGAAATTATTTTATACTTTTATCATTTATTTTTGTTATCGTTTTATTTTCATTTTATAATTTTTTGTAGTCGGAAGTTTTTTTATTAATTTTTGCTTCTTCACAGAGGAAGCTATGTTTTCGTGAAATTTTTTTTTTTCGCGATTTTATTATGTAAACATACTTCAAATAGTCTAAAACGTCGAGAAAAGCAATTCTTAGCCGGCGTCCGGATGTATGTGTGTGAGTAAGTGACGAAAAGGACGTTAAGAGGATAACTGCCGCAGTTTTTGGGCGATAGAGCTGAAACTTTACACGTGGGCCGAGTCATTACTAAGGTTGTTTGGTATTGAATTTGCCATGAATCGATTGAGAGATGCAAAAATTATGAATATTTACATTTTTGAATTTTTTTTTTTTTAATTCTATAACTCAAGAATGGTTCAAGTAACTGATCTAAAGTTTTGCATAAAACTTAAATAGAATATGTCAATACTTGATACTGAAGTGGATGTTGAGCTGCGGCTGCAAACTGCCTGTGTGTCTTTCTTAATTAAATTAAGACATTTCTTTACGTTTCGACTCGGTTCTGAGTCATCTTCAGAATTTCTTTTATTTTTTCCTGTCGTGAGACCAGGTTCTCCAGTCAAAATATCTCGAGTGACGTTTGAGGTTATGTCTACCAGCGGTTATTGTTTGAATGATAAATTTATCTTATTGATTGGTTAAATTATGGATGTTTTATGTTTAGTATTAATTATTTACTGTTGATGGTTGGTTTGTTTGTGAGTGGAGAATTTCTGGTTGTTGATAATTTTGACCGGAGAAGCCGGTACTTTGTTGTTTTGCACCGCATAGCGGTTCAGCGATCGAGACAGTTGTGGTCAATTTTCGTCGTGTAAAGGTGGGTTTATAATTTCGGTCATTTTTCTTAGTTTCTAATGTGTCTGTCATTTTACATCTATGTCGGTTAAATAGTATGCTATCTTATCCTAATTCTTAGAGTTACATTAGAAGTTATATTTTCTTAAAATTATTCTTAAAATTATTTGTTTTGAAGTGTCAATTATTAGAAATGATCATTTCTAATAGTATGCTATCTTATCCTAATAGTATGCTATCTTATCCTAATTCTTAGAGTTACATTAGAAGTTATATTTTCTTAAAATAATTTTAAGAATAATTATAATTTCTAATAATTTCTAATAATTGTCAATTATTAGAAATGATCATTTCTAATAATTGACACTTCAAAACAAATAATTTTAAGAATAATTTTAAGAAAATATAACTTCTAATGTAACTCTAAGAATTAGGATAAGATAGCATACTATTAGGATAAGATAGCATACTATTAGAAATGATCATTTCTAATAATTGACACTTCAAAACAAATAATTTTAAGAATAATTTTAAGAATTCTTAGAGTTACATTAGAAGTTATATTTTCTTAAAATAATTTTAAGAATAATTTTAAGAAAATATAACTTCTAATGTAACTCTAAGAATTAGGATAAGATAGCATACTATTTAACCGACATAGATGTAAAATGACAGACACATTAGAAACTAAGAAAAATGACCGAAATTATAAACCCACCTTTACACGACGAAAATTGACCACAACTGTCTCGATCGCTGAACCGCTATGCGGTGCAAAACAACAAAGTACCGGCTTCTCCGGTCAAAATTATCAACAACCAGAAATTCTCCACTCACAAACAAACCAACCATCAACAGTAAATAATTAATACTAAACATAAAACATCCATAATTTAACCAATCAATAAGATAAATTTATCATTCAAACAATAACCGCTGGTAGACATAACCTCAAACGTCACTCGAGATATTTTGACTGGAGAACCTGGTCTCACGACAGGAAAAAATAAAAGAAATTCTGAAGATGACTCAGAACCGAGTCGAAACGTAAAGAAATGTCTTAATTTAATTAAGAAAGACACACAGGCAGTTTGCAGCCGCAGCTCAACATCCACTCTATTTATCATCTGCCACAGCCCATCAAACAACTTGATACTGAATTTGAGATAAATCGATAAGTTAAGATTTCATAGAATTTTCAAGATTTTATGGAAAACGCTGTAACTCGAGAACAGTTTAAGCAACAGATCCAAAATTTTGCATAAAACTTGAATAACATCAGCTGTTATACTGAAGATATTCATATAAAAAAGTTGCAAATTAGAACTTTGCACATTGCTTCCTCATTATTTTTCATTTGTTACACAGTTTTCTCTATGAGGAAGTCAAAAAGAATAAATAAGCTTCCTCATAGAGGCGAGTTTGTGAAAAATGGAAATTAATGAGGAAGCAATGTGCAAAGTTCTACTTAGCGACTTTTTAAAAGCTATTTTTATCTCATACTTTGTAAAGTTAATTTGTTGTAACTTGGCCTCACATTTTTTGAAATTTGCTGTATTTATTTAAAAGATAACTGCTAGATCTATATATTTCGGTCTATAATTTGGTGTGTAAGTAGAACATCATATGGAGAGTCAAAGGGGAAAAAGGATGAATTTTATACATTTTTTGGTGACTTGGCCCACTTTGTGTTTATGAAAAAATTATTATCGGTGGTTTTTCTATAAGGCACACATCAAACAGCATTAAATTCCTTCTCCAGATTTTGTAAAATACAGCAGATTGTATTTCGGCTATAAACGTTTGATTTTTTAGACGTACTTGATTCTACTTGTCCTTGAATCAAGATGCCCCCATCTTTCCTACACTTTGTAATGTAGCGGATATTTTGGTACCTACTATTTGCCTTTACTATAGGTGCGATAAAGTTGTCTGACTGCGATTTCAGTCGTACTTAATGCCTCTTTGTACCTTCAAAGTACCATCTGCCACTCTTGTCATTCTTCTATTTCAACGGTGGTAGATTGTTATCAGTACCGAGATCGGCTCAATGCCGCAGTTGACTAAAGATGATGTACAATGAACGAAGGGTAGACTAGGTCACCTGTGCTATTTGAATGAACTGTAAAACCTTTAGAATAGTTCCCCTTTATTATGCCCACCTTTCGTACACTTCTAGCTGAACCTTTGGAATAGTTCATGAGGGTGACCTACTTGCTAGTAGTGTAAACCCGCGCATAAAGGAAATTATTTTAAAAATATAAAAATAGCAAAGCAAAAAGATTTAAGTATGATCTATTGAATTGAATAATACTAAAGTGTATTAGATCAAATTATTAGTTCTCAGGCTCCGTTGTTCTAAATCATTCCAGAACGTAGCGAGCTTGAAGATCTTAAAGCCCGGATGACTCTACCTACACTGTTAAAAATCCAGAGTGTTAAACGCGATTGGTGTGGACTTGTAACCAGTGTTGACTGATTTGGTGTTAATAATAACACTTTTTGCAGTGTTAAGTTTACACAAGCGGGTGAGGTTAAAATTATAGGGCTTCCACCTCAAAACTTTAAACCCATATATATTTGAAATAAGTCGATGAAAATCAATTAAGTATTAGAAATCGATGCAGAATCATTGCACAAATAAAAGCCAAAGAACATAATTGAATTCCATTTGGTTACTTCCAAATAAAATGTGTTTAAAGTTTTGACGTTAAAGTGCAAATTGACACCAGCTATTTAACACCGGCCATTAACACGGTGTTGACTTTATGGAACACCTCATAAGTCCACACCGTGTTAATTTTTTAACACCGGATTTTTAACAGTGTAGACTCTATGACATAATAAAAACCATCGTGAGTGTGTGAAGCGCCCGAGTCACTATATGCTTCCATTATCTTGTGAATTCGAAAATTATCCACCAGAAATATTTCATTTGAACGATAAAGCGGTGCTGAGAAGAAAAAAACCAGTGGGACATCATCACAAGTCATTAATTACAGTAGCTACTGATAAATGAACACATTGCCAGTCCAATTATCGAAAGTCATTAATCGGAGTCATCCCTCGGAAGCTAGCCAATAACGCTATCAGCTTTCTTCCAATTCGGCGAATACTGCAATCGTCCAGGTCCGAAAGTAGACCCGATATACTGTGTCTGGTTCAGCTTTTAATCCGATGGCTGCTAATATCAGGAACAGGAAGAGGTTCGGAATCCGAGCGAGTGAGAGCAGTAACGGCGATCTCCTTTCTCTGGTTTGGCGGTGGAAGCCACCCTTTCAATCTGGAACCCGATTGGATTCAACAGCCGCTCCGAGATCGTGAAAGATGATAGTAGGACACGAGGGGCCGAAAAAAGGTTAACTAACCCGGAAAGCGGACGTATAGCTTGCATGCGGCAAACAGCCCGAGAAATTCTGACGCTTACAAAAGATACGTGTTCGGTATGAGGTATAGCTAGAGCTCAGTTACCTTAGTATTTTTTCTGCTGTACATCAATCGAATATGTGAAATAACCAAAAGCGTCTTGTAAAAGGATTCGTCGATGACATTGCACATACCGATGGGGGGGAGCTTAGTTGTTTCGCAAGCGTGATAACAGAAAGAAACGGAGTGGATTTGTTGCACTAACTGGACAATATCAACGGCAGGTCCACTGTAGTTCATATGTATACATGCATTATTATATGAAGAAAGAAGATTGCTATTCCTTGAATCTCCAGTCGAGATCGTACTTGCTTCTTATATTCTTTCATTCTTTCTAACAAAAAGTAATGAGTCGAAAATATGTATACACATCATATTTCGTGAAATCATATATTGAAATAGTTTTAGGGTAGACGGCATTCTATAAAATGGATTCTGACAGAAACGTAACTATTGGTCATTTTTCGCGATCATAACTTAATATTTTATTGTACGCACACGTACACTCATTTTTTTCATCAACTTGTAGTTTTTTCCCTGTAAATATGACCATTAGACTTTTAAAAAAACTTATTTTTTACCTACTACATCATAAGACTATAGTTTGGACCATGACATTTAACCTCGTCCAAGTAAAACTTTGTACGAATGTATTTAAAAGTGGGGCAACGGGCTTGTCTATTTCTCAGTTGATTAACATGTAAAAATATCGAACTTTCCGATTAGATGTATATAACATTTTTTTCTACACAATGGATGGTACTCTGCATGTGCTCTGGAGACAGTCTAACCTACATTATACTATACTATTATCTAGCATAACCTTTTTTAAAACATACTCTATGATTCTTAGATTGTCGCAAAATGTTGGATCAGTTGCATGAACTGTTTTTGAATTATAGCGCTTTATTAAAAAGAAAACACAAATTTCTATACAAATCTTAACTTCTTTGTCAATTTTACCTAAATTTAGTATGAAACATTGATACACTCTATTTGAGTTTTTCTTGCAAAATTTTAGATCAGTTATTTCAAAACAAATTTAGAAAATAAGACTGTATAATAGAATTTTTTTAAGGGGTTAGAAAAAAAAGTCAGAAAAAAATGAATTTTAGAAAGTTATATTTTTAATTCCTGTGAACCGATAAATATGAAATTTATATATCACTTAAGGACTGAAACAAAGAATTTTTCTGCCAGTGTTGAAACCAATTTAGTTAACCGGTTCCATTGTAAACCAGATTTGGGCTTTTTCAACTCTATGCATGATTCAGAATTGAGCACTGAAAGGATTTTGCTTGATGATGTCTTATTTTCTTTGTAACAACATTCTACAACAGGTAAGCGGAGGGATTTTTTTTTTAAAGTCCCCAGGCCAAAGATATCCACCAATTTATAAATTCATTACTTTCTAAATTTGTAAATTAGTTCTTAAGGGATATATCAATTTCATATTCATCGGTTGACTGGAATAAAAAAATATAACTCTCTGAAAATCATTTTTGCTGACTCGCCCCCCCTTAAGTCAGGAGTTTCTGAAGTTTTTTGCTATTTTTTTTTACTTGCAACATTTATAGATTTTGAAATGACAGAACTTTTTAAACACTCAATCAAACTTTATTTACAGCTTGCTCATTTTAGGTCAATTATTACACCAAACATTGCTGGATAATAAAAAGTTAAATATGTCAAAAAATAACTAATAGGAGAAAGCTATAATACACACTGCACCACTGAACGCATTTAAGAGGGGTTGTTTTATATTTTCAGCCACATAATCTAGAAAATTATCACTTTTTATCACTTCACCTATATACAAATAATATACCACTACATCGCTGCTCACTGTATCACTCCACTAATAAACTCCAAAACGCCGTTCTGGCTGGAAGCTGGATTTATTTGCTAACTATTATTATATATACGTATATATATATATATATATATATATATATCTTCAGTCCATATGGCAGCCGCTAGGCCTACTACCTATATATATATATATATATATATTATATTTCGTTGGCTGTGTGCCATGTACGGCGTGAAGTTGCGCGCGTGTCATGTTAATTGTAAAGAAATTCTGAAATTCGAAAATATAAACAACCATATCTTTGTAATAATCAATAGCTACAGCATTGGTTTTAGTCCCAATCGTGATATATTAAGCTAATCTATCTAACTGCAGCATGAAATATCTTCAAAGCACTCGAAATTCGTTTATATCACCATATAAACTGTTGAGAATCTGGCTAAAATGAGTTGGCTCCAGAAAGAGAGTCTTGTGGCGTCTCGTTTTCTCGGTCGGTAAGTAGGGTAAATGTACTTGTCTCGAGACGCTACTGCGTCTCTTGATAAAGTTTAGAAGCTATAGAGGTCCCTGGATTTATTTACATAAAAACCAAGCTTCATTAGTGCGGAAGAAAAATACATATTTTTAAAATATACTCACTTGAATAGTTTTTACCGCTATTTCTACCTTGAATAAATCATCGAGGCTTTATTAACTGTGACCATCTCTTTTCGAGTTACCCAATATAGTATGGTCCATTACGTATGTACGTAATATATGAACTACTTATGGCCCAATCTTCCCGGAAGCATGCGTGATCTCGACACGATGCATAAAGCAGTTATGCTCAACAAGGAAAAATAAAATAACTGAGATGAAGCTCTTGTAATTGCTCGTTGAGAAAATAGAGGAAAAAAGAGGTCATAAAGTGACTACCCTTTTTGGAGTTAAGTCGGAGAAGAAAGCCAACAGAGAATGAGAGTGCTCGGGCAGCTAAGAGATATATGGACTCGATAACGTCAAGATCTCGTCACCGAGCAATTTATTCTAATTAGTGAATAAAGCGTGCGTGACCGTCCTCGCTTTGGTGCTTACACGCGCCTCTATTACATGCCTTTTCACTCTACAGCTATATGTATTTCCCGTTCTTTCTTTTTATTCATTATATCTCCATGTAAATCTCTTTCTCAGTTGATCTGAAATCATATGTACCCGTTACAATGTTATTTGCAAAAATAAAAGACAAACGAATTAAATAAAGGTAATGGGTCTTAAGAAAAAAGAAGGAAAGCTTTAGATAAGATGTTCTGGCAGTCTCAAGCAAATGAAAAGCAGAGAGGTCTTTTTATAATAATTATTATTTGATCGATTTAATTTTTTTGACTAACCTGACTAAACTTGTCGAAGATATGAATTTACTATCATGCCAATTATTATGTACTTTGCATTCACAACAACATAGATCAACCAACATTATTTTCTGAATTTGTAAAACAGTTGATATCTTTGATCAAGTTACTTTTTTAAAAAATCCCTCCGCTTAGCTGGTATAGAATGTTGCTACAAACAAAATGAGACGCCATAGACTTGAATCCTATGAATGCTTATAATTGTGGACCACGCGCAGTGTTGAAAAAGCCTAAAACCGATTCACAATGAATCAGTCCACAAAACTGATATTAATACTGACAGAAAAAAAACGTGTATTTTAATCCTCAAATAATATATTTATTTCATATTTATTGGATGACTAAAATAAAAAATATAAATGTCTGAAAATCATTTTTTTTACTGACTTGCCCCCTTTAATATCACACAATATTTGCCTGCTTCATTCTAATTGTCTCACTTATTGTCCAGTCACTCTAACTCCTTTTCTTATTTCTTACCTCTACATAAGGCCACTATATTTTAAAAACATCGAAAATAACAAATTGCATAGAGTCACGGAATGTAACTGCTCAGATATGTAATTGTTTAACTGCTACAGTCGATTTGTCCCAGAGCGCACCATAAATATTGCTTTCTATATATCTTTCTAAATTTGTTTTCTTTGTTGTGTATGCCTCGCTCGCACGCTGAACGATTCTTGGCACTAGTGATTATTCGAGTTTTATTACACAGACGACAAAGCGGATTTTGCCTCCTGCGGTGGTATGAGAATTTAGGAAGGCGAAACGAGCAAAAGAGATGGAAGTCATTCGCTCTCGTGTGGTCTGTAATTTTATATAGTCTCTCCAGTCTTTCGTCGTAGTACGCAAATGGGGAACGAGGCGAACCTCGCAATCACCACAGAGACGCGACCGTCTCTGTATAACAAGCTGTGTGTCTTTCTTTCTTTGCCACAGAATAAATAACATCCCACGCACACTTCGGCTTGCTCGCCCGCGCGTCTTCCTCGTCGCAAAAGATGTTCCAAGAACTTTGATTCCGGGGGTTACTGAAGTTTTGGCGTTTGAAAAGGAAAGAAAAAAAAGAACAGGTTTCCAACCTCTGTGTCTTTCGTCGTCGAGGTTGTGAGTAACGCAGTCAAGTTCATTGGGTCACGACGTATTTATGGTTGCTGAAGCTGGCGTTTGTATAACGCGGACGTATTGTGCGGATGGAATTTTTTTCTTTGTAAGAGATGAAAATAATTATGTGGTTTTTTTTCTCTTGGGATTCAGTAGAAACTGAATCTGAATATATTTCATATAACATTGGTGCATTTTATTTTGTCAATTAAACAAAAAATTATTTGTATTCTTAATTTATTAGATCGAGTCTTTCGTTGCCTTCATCTGAGATTCCCCACTGGGCATAAAAATCCGTTTTGAATTCCATCCAGAAATCTTTGAGAAGCTATGAGCTTCAATAATTACTGTAGAATCGTTAATTTACTGCTTTAAGCACACATGTTTTCAAACTGCAGCCCGATTAAGTTTTTCCTCGTTTATTAAGGTGGATCCGTTGTGCCGTATCGCTGTAAAACAAATCTCAGTTGCGGCGGCAATTCGGCAACTTTGAACAAGCAAGATTTCATATTCGGCCCAGGCCCGATGAGAATTCGGCGAGCCTGACTACGCACGACGTAACGATCCTAATCCGGTCCAGACCTGCCTTAAAGCTGGTACACATGATTAGGCTGGAAGTAACGATGTCTAAACCACCAGCTTAGACTTGCTTTAAAGCTGATTAGATAGGGCTTAATGATACTGGTCAGATCTGCCTTGAAGCTGGCAATCCTGACTAGACAGAACGTAACGATTTTAATCCCATCCAGACTTGGTTGAATTCAGCTGAGCCTGCTCGGACAGCCCTCACTAGTATCGCAAATGGCCTTGATGTAACATCTGGTAGTCTGAATATATTTCCGCTTGGGTTCTTAACAGTTGTTATTTATGAATCCCAACGTCTCTTTTACTGCCTGGAAACCAAACTATGATATTTTTTTCTCTAAATGATCGAGAAGTATTTAAATGCAGGGCTTTAAGTGATCGCTATATAATTCAATTGAATGTTGGCAAAGAGTAATAATCACCGAAGAATTCTGATCGCAGCGCCTGTAAACCTCATTCAGTGTGCACGGTTACTGGTAAAAGCTGATGGCTCATATATAATAACTACATGCGCGAGAACCGGTATGCGTAATACTGTAAGGCGACGACGTCGCGATCTTGGTGGTCCGTTGACTCGAGAAGTCGGCGCACGTTGCACGAAGAATATTAGAAACGCGTCGTGCGGACAGCGAGCTCATCGCGTGTTCGGGCTGTTCTTCATCATGCTCGCACGTCTCTCTTTCTTTTCTCAAAATCTACCGTACCTTTCGGACACACGTTTCTTTAATTCCCTTTAGCGGCCTTTGTGCTAACCGCACGCATGTCCAAATAAACTACAGGTCACGTATCGTTTGTACATATCGTGTCATACGTTGCCGTCAGCGATACGTTCAACCGTGTGTTCGGCGTTTGATAGCTCGATTAAGTCCTCAAATGAGGGAACGAGAGAAACAGGTGAGAAACCATGGTTTCTCACAGAAAAATAACATTAAAGTAATAGAGAAAAAAGTCGTTGTAAGTCGTACGTGTACTTTTTAGTAGTAGGTTTTTTTTATTTCTGATTTAGTAGTACACTACATCTATACTTTAGGTGACCGTCAAATTATCGAGAATCGAAAAAACCCCTTTTTGCTTCCCTATAGAGGACGATTTGTTTTTATGAAAATGTATTTTTTCGGATTTTACATACTTGTATAAATGTGCTGGTCTCAAAATTTTTTTACACATTGTTTTTTTTTTGGGGATCTCAATTACCCGAGATTGTTACCCCATGAATTGAAGTTCTACTATACTTTAAATATACAGGGCATTCCATACCGATTCGACCGGTCAGACCCTAAACCTCTTGGAATTGATCCACATTTTCTTATGTTACTGCTCCAACTTCGAGAGGGAACCAGAATTTTTATTAGATTTTATTTAAACGTTTAATATAATTATGATTATTTAAAACCAACATATTGTTAGCTATTTAGTTATTTAATTTTTTTTAATTAAAAAAAATAGGAAAAAATTCTCCGATGTCTTAACATATATAGAAATGTTCAAGCAACAGCCTGCAGTGAAATTACTTTTATGCATCTAACTTTTTTCAGTTTTCTTTTTGAAAAAAATTCTTAAAAACGTAGAAGGGGGATCCGGTCCACTTTGGGTCCAAAAGCTTAAAAATATTGATATCTGATGCAGGGCTTTCGAGCATTTTTTCAGAATTTTATATTCTGGCTAACAATATATTGGTCTTAAATAACCATAATTATATCAAATGTTTAAAAAATCTAATAAAAATCCCGGTTGCCTCTTAGAGTTGGGGCAGTAACATAAAAAAATGTGGATCAAATCCGAGAGGTTGAGGGCCAGACCCAGATCGAATCTGTATGGAGTGCCCCATATATTTATTTTAATTAACATATAAATACAACAAATATATTATCACGAAAGTGCTCCACGAGTTACGTACAATCAGAATAAAATAAGTACTTTTTAAAGAAAACATTCGATATAAAACCCTCTGGAAGAAAATTAAAAAGTAATTCACTCAAGTATATTAGAGTATCGGCGCATGTATGTCTAATAAATAATTGATGAATACGATATATTATAAAGTGGCTTATGTATAATCCGATAAGATAGGTACTGTGTGTTCGTGCTCGTTACACGTTACACGCTTTATTTGCCGTGTTAAATTATCGCCCGATCGATAGGATCTCGTCTCGATTATCGTACAGCTACTACTTACTGCTGCTTGCTCTTACTACTCTACGACGATATTGCGGGTACGATGCATTATCCGGATGCACTTTACTCGTACCCTGCTAATTCGTAGTGAACGCGTTCTCGCTTCCGTACTGCAGTACCAAGAGTTTGACTAGTATTATAAAGTACATGTTGCATACATAGTGTATACATTTGGAAACTGATCACAGGGAGGATCATGTAATACCGACGTAGGGTTTAAGATGTTGCACTTGCATGAGTTTCAATGTAACAGAGAGGTAAACTGGAGATGTGCTTCTAAAATGAGTAGTCGTTAGATTCCGTGAGTACCAGTTAAGTGCTCTAAGATTATACTGTCCTCCCGAATACTAGAATAATATAAACATATTATTCTAGTATTCGGGAAGACAGTATAATCTTACATATTTCCTGCTTTGATCAGAAAATTGTATTGCTTCATAAAGTGACGAAGTTTGCTAAAAAAAAAAAGAAACAGAAAATGTAATTTATAAGTGCTTTGAAAATACTTCCCGTGCAGAAGTCTGTCAGGGTGTTCGAATTTCCAATCAGATCCTGGTCGGGTTTTGGTCGGGTTTCCTTAAATAGGTAATTTAAATCCGGATGGATCTCAAATGAATATAAAAAATATATTAGGGAAATTGAAGAGTGTCAGGTTTGATCCTGTGAGTATTATAATGCAATATCCTATATGCGTGTAGGTAAATGAAGGCTCCTGCCTATATATAAAAATTGAAGTTTTGACTCGTTGACCAGCAATCACGTTTCGCGTTCTCTTCCTTTCGCTTGTAACTATATCTTTATTCTTTTTTCTCTCGGGTGCTTAACGTTGAACTACCATTCGCCGACCCGCCACCGGCGTATTTCTATCACTACCGTTCTCTGCACACCGTTTCATATGTATGCTTTCTATATTGTGCGTACAGTTATACAAGTATCCTGTAGAGTACTCCACTTGATTATCAAACGGTATACCTATATCGCAAACAGGATTTCTGCGGTATCCAGGAGCTATGACCAATGTCCGTCCATATTTCACCATGGTCAATCTTTCCTTCTTTTGCTTGCTCTCGTAGACGGGAGAAAAATGACTACAGAAAAGTTAGAGGCTGAACGAGACTGTACGGAATTCATAGCAAAGATAGCATATCTTGCCCCAGGCTCAGACTTCAATTTCGTACACTGGCCGGCATGTATGAAATTGAAGAAAGAAACAAAAAATCAAATATCAGATTGAAAGCGAAATATACCTTAGTGCATTTTATATTTGTATAAAAGAAAGTATCCATACAGCTACTGAGATGTTGCAGAATAGGAAGGCAAAATGGACTTTGATGAGATATCGGTCAGGGATGTAGTAGACGCCAGAGGCTGTTATCTCGAGGAATATTGCGTACGAGAAAAATATAAAAACGGATAGTCGGGGGCATTTCAATTTTATTGAAATGCTTTTGTATCGAACTGCATGAGAAAATTCTTTTGTATGCAGCAAACGCAGGAAGGATGTTGGACGCAAAATTAGATTATACTGGAATGATTTTGTGTTACCTCATATATTTATAATTTACTAAAGGGCGGTGCATCCTTCGACAACACTGACACGAACATTCATAGGCACTCGTGCAGACGCTCACAAATAGTCACAGACCCACACAAACACTCACAGACACTCACACAAATCTAAAATGAATATCTTTAGTTTAAAAAAAGAAAAAAATGAACTCTATAACATTATTGTACGTTAAAAAGGATGCGAAAGAAAAAACAATCATGATGCTGACCTGCATAAAAAAAACAATATTTTGGAGGGTTTATCTCCTTAAGTAGGAAAGTAGTAGGTAGTAAGTATAAAAATTGTATTAACGGTGAAATGTTGTGTAAAAAATTCAGTGCAAAGTATTAAAAAAGTGATGTGAATACATTTTCAAGATTTATTTTCTTCTCTGTTGCTGACTTTTGTTTATTTTTTTGATGACCCAGCTGTAAGACAGTTTTTGTCTTCAGGTGTTACCTAATATAAAAGGAGGTCCCTAAGGATAGGGAAGTTCCTTAAGACTAAGCGAATTCCGTAAGGATATAGGGAGTGTTTTCTAAGGAAATGCGAGTGTAAAGGCGTAAGGAGGCGAGTGTTCCCTGAGGATAGATGAGTTACTCAAGAATGGGGGAGTTACTTAAGTATGTGAGAGTTCCCTAAGAGTTGCCAGAGAAATTCTGTAAAATAGGGGAGTCTCGTGAGGGTTAGGAAGTTCCCTAGGACTTCGAGTGTTCTCTAAGGACTGGGGAGTTCACTAAGCATCGGGAATTCTATTCTCTATCCTATTCTCTAAGGATAGGGAAGTCCCTGAAGATATGGGAATTCCCTAAAGATATGGGAATTCCCTAAGAATATGAGAATTTCCGAAGTGAATGGCAATTCCTTAATGACAAGGGAGTTTTCTAAATATAGGAAAATTCGCTAAGAGAGGAGTTATGTTAAGGTAGGAGAGCTACTTCATGTCAGAGAGGTTCACCAAGCGTAGGGAATTTAAAAAAAAATCGGTTAGTTCCCTGACAGTGGGAGATTCCGAAAGGAGGGCGAGGTTACTGAGGATAGGAGTCTTTTCCAAAGGGAAAGGAATTTCTTAAAAGCAGGGGAATTTTGCCTCTCTCTCTCTCTCTCTCTCTCTCTCTCTCTCTCTCAACCAAAAACCAAAATCACCTAAAACAGAATCTTTTAATCTATTATAATCTATTTAATCTAAATTACTTGTATTGAATAGCTACTGTGAGTGTACGAGCCATGATAACCTGCTAGTGGTATATATTTTCGTAAATTATGTTAAATCAATGGGCCCTACTCTCGTCTGAGTGAAAAGGTATATGAATCCCGAGAACGTGAGACGTCAACTATTGCAGTGCATAGCAGCTACCAGGGCATTGATAGAACGCCACGATAGAGAGGCACAACACGAGTGGCTTTAATTTAAGCTCGTTTTACGATCGCTTACGGACTCGCGCAAGTAGGTACACGCGGTTCACCGCACGGTAGCACTCCCGAAACCAGAGGTGCACAAACGCTTTTGTGCGTTGAAAAAGCTCATAGCCCCGAGCGCATTCTCGCCACACTCTAACGCACTATATGGTGTACCGGTGGAAATGAGATTTTTATTCGGGGTGGGCAGTGGTATAGTGGTTTCTCTCTCAGCTCACACGCAGTGGGTTTGACTTCGATTTCCTCTGGCACCGATAGAATTTTCTATGTGCTTTTTTTCTCCAATCCCAGGCGGTTCGGAAACCACCTAAAATAGTTTGCCTACCGGGATTCATTCATCTTCAGGTGTGCGATGAAATAATTGTACAAAAATTTAAAAACTCCCGACTGAAAAAAGTGTTTAATTGATAAACAATATGGGTAAACAAAAAATTGAGAAATAATTAAATAACCATTCGCATATCATAGTCGGCAGATTTTCACACCTAATGACGAACAGATCTTCCGACTATGATATGCGAATAGTATTTTTAATATAGTATTTAATTATTCCTCAGTTTTTTGTTTATCAATTAACTACCTTTTTCCAGTCTGCAGTTTTTTAATTTTTGTAAATTATTTTTATTTCATCATTCTCAAAGTTATTCGAGCACTCTTCCATATGCACTATGAACTGAGTTGCAGAATACGTATTAATGGCGGGCATCTTGCGATACTTCGATATATTCAAATAGGCTATTTGAAAAATTTATTTATCTATGCGAATCAACAGTTTGATAACTTCAATTCATGGAAAAAGACATTGGTCGTTGATCATAAAATCGACTTTCAAAATTTGGTTAAGTAATTTTTTACCGTCTTTGAGAATATAGTCTACGAAGAAATTGCTCAAATCAGATGATCGCCATGAAACGCATAACTCTCATCTTTTTTGCCCCAGAGGGGCAGTCGGGAGTTAAAAATTAATGAATCATTGATGAAATCGTTCGATTATCTCCTCCGACAGTTTTTAATATTCTGACCTGTCAATTGTTTTTCGTACCTTGTATACTATACTCAGCAATCAATTGTGGCAGATTTTTTATACAATTTTTTTTGTCTATTCTAAAAAATCGACAGTGCTAAAAGAATATGATATTAACAGGAACCAACGGCATGAAGGTGAATTTTTTCAGATATTCTTAATCATTATATCTGATAGCTCAGTTTCCCGTTGTTGCCCCCCCCCCCCTTTAAAACGCTTGGTCATAAAATAGTTCAATGGTCTATTTCATGACCATGCGTTCAAAACGGGGGGGGGGGGGGGGGGGGGGGGTACAACGGGAAACTGAGCTATCGGATAGTTTAGTTCAGCGTTCACGTATTTCATCCGTAGTTCGAGAAACTTTCATCACCGTTTCTGTAGCCGACCGAGGGAGATCGGCGACAGAAATCGATTCTATATGAAGAACGAAGCTCGATTTTATAGGAAGAACAATGTTATTAAAATGAATAAAAATTGAAATTTGGCCTAAAGGCTTTAGCGTGTTTCGGTGCAAGTATTGTGAATAACTAATGGTGGGAATTGTTGGCTACAAGGTACGATTAAATTTCTCCGATCATGCTGCAATAGGAAAAAATACGTCACTGCAGGTAGCACGTTACCCGGAGACAATTTTCTTCTTTTTGCCTGGAGTATATTTACTCTCCATTTAAGTTTTCTTTTTGCAATAAATTTCCCTTTATTAATGCCGTGGGTGGCGTGGAGGTTATGACGCTCCATGATCAATAGATCTAAGCAGTCAATATGTAGGTTAGGTAGGTAAAACAGAAACAAATTGAGCACCTACGAAAATGCTAGTTTGCCTGTTCTAATCGCATCTCTTTGTATCATCGAGTCAAGTCAGCACTTCAGAAAAAGAATATGCTTGTAAACACGTTTAAATAATTTTCTTCTCGCATCACAAATTATATTTATAATTTATAATAATATTAACGTATACATATAAGTACTGCCAGCAATTTCATTTCGAATTTTCAATTTCAGATACTGTATTGACTAGCACGCGGCAGCACCACATCCTTAAATATTTGATAAAGTCGAGATTTGCACCCGCATAAAGACAATTTATCGAGATACCACGTAATCCTACGATTGACCATTTTCGCTTGCAGTCAGTTTGGACAGATACTAAGCGATCTTACTGTTTGCGTTATTACCGTAGACTTGTAAAAATCAGTTTGAATATTCGTTAGCACAATTATACCCCAAAGTTTGGCTGTTGTATCGAAACAAACGTTTACCTCAAACTCTCGATCATTTATACGTGATTCAGCTGTCCGCTTTTAGCAAACAGGCAATGAATTATAGCCTGCAGACGAAGTACTGCATTCTGATGAATGTTATTATACTGAGTATAGGTATATAGGTAGGATTATATTCAAGTGATATAAGCTTTATCTACCGTGACTGGGCTTTGAGAGATAGCAGGGCTGTTCTCTACTGGCTATGCTAATTAGTTTTCTTGAACATTCAAGAGTTAGACACAGTTGCAGGTGTACTCGTGTTACAAGCGTCGGCCCTGAGAGGTGTCCCAGGTGAACGAGTTCACGTGACTCGACTAGTTGAACTGCATCAACTCCAAACTATAACATTCTTATCATCATCAACTTTTCTACTTCGGGGCTCTTGCTCTTCGTCATACAATATTTATGATGATGATGCGATAATATTTATATTTTACTTAAACTTTTTCTTTTATCTGCCTCTTTTTTCCATTAACCTTTTTTCGGCAAAAATCACTTGCTTAAACATTTTGCTCACCATACACGTTCTAATGATACTTAAAAATATAACGTTTGGGAATTGGTAAGTGAATCTGAATAAGTGTAACGTTTTCAGAAGTCCAACGAATAATGTATTAAATATTGTCGAAGTCCTTGAAATTCTACCACGTGAATAATTTCAAATGCTATACTCGGTAATTGAAACTATATTTTATATGGAGATGGAGGATAGTCGGCTATTGGCGGCCAGGTTAAAGAATAAATTCTTTAATTTTTATTTGAAACGTTTCGACCCTGATCTGGGTCCTGTTCACTCATAGTTTTTATTATATAAGTTTCTACAAAAAATAAAATAAAATAAATTTAGTCTAAATTATTGAATATTGTTAATTATGTTATGTTTTGTTTTCTTTTTCTTTACCCAAATACCAAACCAAAAAAAAATCCCAACTAATATATCACATTCCATGCAAAAATTGTAATAGTACGTACATAGGACAAACAAAAAGATACCTAAAAACCAGACTACAAGAACACAAAAATAGCCAAAACCACCCAGATAACAATCACACAACACTAGCACAACACTCTTCACAAACAAATCACTAATTTGACTGTAACAACACTAATATATTAACAATAGAAACTAACAATAAAAAAGGACTTCTGATGGAGATCAGTCACATAAAAAAAAGACAAGAATTCAATCAATTTTGGAAATGACATAGCCAAGCTCAGTAATATATACAACTCCATCATTTGATCATTTACTACACTTTTAACTCAATGACAATTCAAAACTAAACACTAACTCTAGAAATGTAAGGTAATTTTAAGAAATAGGACAGGGTAAAATAACCAAAACTGTCACTTACATGACGACGGAAAGAAATTCACATAAGTGACATATATGTAAATAAATACGACAATAATTCTAAATAATAGACATCGAACAACATTTTACAAATATAAGACAACAAAAACGAGAACTAACAATTAAATTAAGCAAGTAAAATAGATTATGAATAAGTCAACGCACACGCACACGCACACGCACACGCACACGCACACGCACACGCACACGCACACGCACACGCACACGCACACGCACACGCACACGCACACGCACACGCACACGCACACGCACACGCACACGCACACGCACACGCACACGCACACGCACACGCACACGCACACGCACACGCACACGCACACGCACACGCACACGCACACGCACACGCACACGCACACGCACACGCACACGCACACGCACACGCACACGCACACGCACACGCACACTCACACTCACACGCACACGCACACGCACACGCACACTCACACGCACACGCACACGCACACGCACACGCACACTCACACTCACACGCACACGCACACGCACACGCACACTCACACGCACACGCACACGCACACGCACACGCACACGCGCACGCACACCAGTTATTCCAGTCACTGAGCTCCAACCCCATTTACTCAAATCATCAACATCATTCTGCTTGCCGAGTTCTCTAGCTCCTGATAACGAAAATTGTAGTGTCAGCAAAATGACAGGTAACCTCAAAGAACAAACTACATATCATACACACAACGTCATAAAACACACGACACTATGAGTAAGTCATTTTAAGACTAAAATAATTAATTTAGGACAATAGATAATTAAGAAAAATAAAACACCACTGTTGCGAGCACATCTAATTCCAAATAATGAGCGAAGAAAGAGAAAAAAAAACATAACATAATTAACAATATTCAACAATTTAGACTAAAT
This sequence comes from Perithous albicinctus, assembly GCA_964016905.1. NCBI lineage: Eukaryota > Metazoa > Arthropoda > Insecta > Hymenoptera > Ichneumonidae > Perithous > Perithous albicinctus. The sequence continues at coordinate 11,489,432 of OZ024690.1, read as the reverse complement.
TTATTTTATTTTATTTTATTTTTTTTGTAGAAACTTATATAATAAAAACTATGAGTGAAGAGGATTCAGATCAGGGTCGAAACGTTTCAAATAAAAATTAAAGAATTTATTCTTTAACCTGGCCGCCAATAGCCGACTATCCTCCATCTCGATAATAATTCCGGCCACAGCAACAAACATCGAAGTTTATATTTTATATGTTTTTATCCGCCTATCATGCGACGTGTGCGTCAGGTGTCCTCTACTTATAATAGTAGAAGCCAGAGGGCTTGCCATAAAGCGCCAGCGTGGATTTCTGGAAACCGAGAGGAAAAACAAATCATCTTTCTGAAACATGCAAACTAACATATCTCCGATATACTGAAATCTGTAGCGTTTATGTTGGTCTCAAACGAAATATTCCGAGCTAATGCATATATCTACAGCACAAAATATATTTAGAATAAACTGAAATCATTAATATCAACATTCTAACTTGTCAAAATGCGGCTAAAATGAGTTGGCTCCTGTAAAAGAGCCTTGCAGTGTCGCTGTCGGTAGTCGGTAAGGTATGAATGTTGGTAAAATTGGTCAACGCAGATTGAACATTGTGCAGGTTGGATCGCCCTTTAAAGGCCAAACTAACTTGGGGACAGAAGACTGAAAACACTGCATATGTAGATTCGTTAGTACTTTGCATATAATAACTTTTGAAATCACCAGCGAATCGATCCAAAGTCTGGCACCGAAATAATTCTCATGCATCAGTATCAGCATTTCTGACTTGTTTTACGATCGCGTTTGATCTGCCGGGCCACTCAATCATGCTACGTTCAAGCCTCAGTAACCAGAGCACGGAGAGTACATGCATAAAACTAATCCAGCTCCAAGTATACTAATTAACAATTACGAGAAAAGCGTTTTCCTGGCGCCGCGGGTCTGACCGCATTTATCACAATGCCACTGTAAATAACGCCGTCGTTTGCGTTGATCGCACGTCGACGATCAACGTACGCGATCGACGCGAGCTTGTGTCGCGTTCACGACTGAAGAGAGATCCGCGAGTTTGTGTCGCGTTCACGACTGAAGTATCAGATATCGAGTTCTTTTTCCTACGAGATGTGTTAAGTTTGAGTGCACCAGAAGAGTTTTTACATCCACCATGCAATATCCTCGTGCATTGTTGATATTTACGCCGATAGAAACATTGTCCGCTACTTGCTCGTCGTCCCAACTTGATTTCCAATCGTGAAACGTCACAGAAGTATAAATTGAATTTACTTCGTAATTGGGAAGGAATCGCAGAAGTACGTGGATATAGAGGCGCTATGGTTATACGTAGATATGGAGTTCGAGGCAAACGACTCGTAGCGAATAACTCAGTGTCCCTTGGGAAAAGCGGAAGTTCTCCAGAATCGTTCCAACTTGCTGTCCCCTCGTTCCTCTCTGCTATTGTACGCTCGTAACTAATCTTCGTAGGAAAGCTCATCGAAGATGCGCGCTCTTCTGAAACTTCTCTCGGCATGATTACCGCAACTTCGAAATCAGAATTGCGGAAATAAGAGACGCGTCTGCAGCCAAGTAACTTATCGACCGATTGAGAAGACAAGGAAAGCACACTTTTATTCGAGTCAATCACATTTCGAAAGTTTTCATTTCACAATATCTCTATATGAAACTTACTTTATGCGAACTTTTTTTAATAATAAGAAAAGTTGAAAAAGTAATACGTTAGACCAAGTCATCTCATAGTGTACATACCGAATACTGTAAATATACAAAATTTATGTCAAAATCATGTCTTTAATTGAAGTTGGAATTTTTTTATTGAAAATTTAATTTTTACGTAAATTAAGAAAGGTGCAAAATAAAAGTATAACAAAAGTCACTAGTGTTCTTTCGAGTGATAAGAATATTAAAAAATATTGGTGAAGATCGAAGGGGGTCGCGTTTCATCCTGTGTGAATTACCAAGAAATGCTCTAGATACTTTTATGTTTCGAAATTACGATATAAAATTTATAACGCAAAATACCAATACGATCATTAATAATCGATGTTATTTCTAGATACCTTTTTGAATAATTATATAATAGACTATTGACTAGTTCGCCATAATCTCACAAGCTTAATTCACGATATGCACAAAACGCCCCTCTTAAGTTTCAACTCTCTTCCTACAAGGCACTTTCGAGTGATTTATGGCAAAGTATTTTTTGTTTAACGCACGATGTACTATACTACAACCGTACTCCTGTCTCGCTCTTTTCCTCTTGTTCCTGGTCTTTTTCCCTTTAGACTCACCCCTCTAATATAACGCTCTTTCTCTCGCGCTCTGTCTATCTTATAATTAATACGCGATTCTCTCCGCCGCTTATAAGCTTTCTTTTGCCAACGAACTCGTATGCGTACGCATATGTATAGCTTACGTTGGAAGTGAGGCCTTTTGAACGGCGACCTGTGGGAAAGGCATTTTAAGAGGCGTGTGAGAACGACGCCTCGAGAACTTCTATACAGTACTTATGCTATACACGAGTACACAGGGTTGGTACATCCATCTATCGTCGGGATCCTCATCGCACTTCTTATTTTCCGCAACTTATAAAATACATAAATATATATGAGGTATTTCTGGTCAAATCGGTGAACTCTTGACCCATGACCATCTCCAATTGGTCTTATTATTTTTCATGTGATTATACATCTCTGAATTACTTTATTAATCAGCTTTTTTCAAAGAATTTTTTTTACTTTCATATTTTGTCCTTAAATTAAAAAACTGGAAAAATTCTTAAAAACTCGGTAGCAGATATTAACATTTTTAAGCCTTGTCCGCGGCACCGGCTTCTGATTTTTTCAAGCGATTTTCGTTAACAAAGAGTCAAGCGTGTAGCGATTTGGCCAAAAATACCTCATATGAGGCATTTCAAGTCAATTCACGTGGTCATCAGCCTGACCCTCCCGGATTCAGTTGACGAATTTGTTTTGGCATATTTCGGTCCTAAAAAAGAGGTTATTTTTGCAGATTTTTAACTCTTGTTATACCCTATAAAATATTTTTTTTCCATAATTTTTGAGTAAAAATAAATTTCGACCAGTTTTAAAATTCTGTATTTTTCTATACAATCTAGGACCTATAAAACAAGTATTTCCATCGTAGTTTGAGAGTGGGCCGAGAATAATTTTTTTTTAATGTTAAGAAAAAAAAAATGTTCCATAATTTTTGTTCTAATTGAAATAGCTTTTTTCAATTTTATTTTAATTAATGGGCGAATTTTCAGCGTTTTACTCTCAAAATATGGCAAATTTTTTTTTGACATGACATGTTTTTTTTCCTACAAGAAACCATTATTGAAATTTTTAAGTTTCAAAATATGGAAATTTTTTTTTTCTTAAATAAAAAAAAATTAATTGTTCTCGGCCCACTCTCCAACTACGATGGAAATACTTGTTTTTAGTCCTAGATTTTATGGAAAAAACTTCATAATTTTAAACCTCGTCGAAACTAATTTTTACTCAAAAGTTATGAAAAAAAATTATTTTAAAGGGTAAAACAAATGATAAAAATCTGAAAAAAATATCCTCTTTTGTTGAACCAAAATGTGCCAAAAAAATTCGTCAACTCATTCCGAGAGGGTCTGGTCGATGGCCAAGTGAATTGACTTGGAACTCCCCATATGTATACTCCCCATGCAGTTTCGTAAATCTCGAGTGTAATGCAGAAATGACCGACAGGTCAGCCTCACACGTCGTGACGAGCCGTGTTCCGAAAATTCGCGGACAGATTCGGTTACACGCTTTTGCACCGTGTTTGACCCTCGATTTAACAACTTAATGCGCTTCTCACATCACGAGCCAAGCAAAAAAGGTCCGAGCTGACTGTGTTGTCAGCTCGGTTTTTTAGTTAACTCAGGATGAGAATCTCTTGCGATCCTTCTTGCACCTTATTCTCATTCCGCAGGTCTCCGTTAAGAGAGTCCATAGGTTAAGTCATCGTGTCAAACTCGCGTAACCTCGAGATGACTTTGGTGTCGGTTTTAGAAATGTACGTCTTTGCTAATATGGCAAAATTTATTTTATGCCACATTTTAAAGTCGACATAAAAACTTTCGTTTACACTAATTTATAGACTTCGTTAATAACTGTCTAATGGAAAATATTACCCACATTTTGGATTCAATTTTATCTAGACTTTATTAATTTCGTATAATCGGAATAATCTGATTCTTAAAAAATAATTTGTTAAATAAATGACAAAAATCCATGTGTTACAATGAAAAACAGTTGCTTGTAATTTCGATGTTTTAAAATTATTGTATTAAAGTTACACTAAACAAATTTGTAGCATTGTAATACTAAATATTGTAAAAACATAGTTTAAGGATGAAGTAACTAATTCTTTTCTTTCCATAAAAAATATCATTCTGTCATTTATAACTTGTTACGCGCACGCACGGACGCACGCACGGACGCACGCACGCACACACGTATTTTAGTTGATTCAATCAATCTCTCTTAAAAATGTAAAGTCGGATTTTGCATAGTCCACCGAAATCCCGTTATTTCAATGAAGTTAATCAAATCGAGTCGGATTTACAAAATTCAACGGCAATTTAATCTTTATCTGTTCAAATAAAAGAAGGTGGTATACAGTGGGACTTTAGGTATCAAATAAAAGTAAAATGAAACCGAAGAGCTTCAGCCTTCCGTCTAAAGTCAGCAGAGTACTAAAACGAGGGCATTTTCTATGGACATTGCTTGTATGTCTACGTATCGTGTCGCCCGTTAGCATCAAAAGTCTTTTCCAACAGATACCGACAAGCTCTATCTCGTGTGGACTACCCACACGTCTCAAGACGCGTCGACGACGACGGGCGGACTCAAATCATATTACCCGGGAGGTCTCTGGACGCCGCCTGATTCGGCCATGCATATGAAACAAAAGAGAAGCGCGGATGAGCGCACGGGTTACGAGCTGCAGTCGACAAGTTATACAGAGCCCCCGGAGCGCGTGCATTTGACTAAACCCGGGCTTGAGACTCGCCCGACTCATCCGAACTGCTCGACTCACTCACATTCTCCCTCTTCTTTCATACTGTTTTTTTTGTCTTCTTACTCCCCCATCGCCAACGACTGCTGCTCGCCCAACGCCCAGTAACATCCATCGTTCTGTTTCCCTTTTCATTTCTTTCTCTTCTTCGATCTCCATCCTCTGCTTGTTCTGCTCTTCTGTTTGTGACTTTATATTACGCTATGCTAGCTTTTTCTCGCTGAGTGATTACGCATGCGAGAGTGAGAGATCGGCTATGGTATGTAGGTATTTTATGTATGGCAGGATCATCGTGAAGAGGCATCCACAAACAAGCTTTTGTGTGTTATTATTTTTTTATTTTAATAAAAGTTACTTGAGGGGTACCGTAACATTTATTATAGTCATATCCAAAGGCATCCTAAGAAAACTAATTAAAATTAATGACACTTAAAGGGATTGAGCCACCTAAAAAAAGGAATGAGAAGATTCGTTTCATTTCTGATTCTGTGCTCTTAATAAAACATTAAGATAGTAAATTACGTCGCAAGTACATCATTGGAATGCTGTGGGATCAAATGCATTTTTAAAAATCTGTCGTAGCTTTTTGAGCGGTTAGTTCTGTATACTGTTGGAGTTTATAAAACCCAACACTAGTAAACGAAGGAACTAAGAAACCGAATGGGTTATCGTACTTAAAAGCGCTGCAAAGTACAACTTTGCACATAGCTTCTTTATTGTTTTCTCCCTTGCACAAAGTCTTCATTATGAGCAAGTATATCGACAAATTTTGGCGTCTTTGTAGTAAGCTTTGAGCAAGATTTAAAAAAATATATATATGCAAAATATAAATTTTGTTACTTAACTTCGTGTGTTCAATGTATTTTGAATTTTAGAAAATCCTTTCCTTTAAAACGTTATAAACAAAGCTTTATGAATCTTCAATCCAGTTCTCAATTAATATACATTTAATTCAATTTTTCATTTGGTTAGAATAACAAGTATGAAACACAACATCTTGACTTTTTAGCTGACACGACCTTTTTATATATTAGGTAGACCATCTGTCAACTTTAAATTTATAGTGAAACATGTAAAATCTTCGTATCATAAAATCCCGACATCTTGTTCAAGAGTAGATTGAAAGATGTCCTGTATACAATGTGAAACTGGGTAAAAAATAAGAGAGGGCGTAAACTAAGAGAGCATGCATTTATGTGTGCGTGCAAAATGCGAGAAAGATGTGTGAGTAAATAAAAGCAATGGCTCTTCGCTCTGTGACCCGAAGAGTGACGACGAAGCACCGAGCTTATGAAAGTACAAGGTGGATGAAGGGTGGGAGTGGTATGAGCACGAGAGCAGGAGGACTGGATATCTCGTCGAGGCGAGAGGTAATAAATAAGACTCCTCTCTTGGCGCACCGAATGTAACTAGCGACCACGAGCTTTTCGCTCTTCTCTACTCTATCTTCTTCGTTATTCGCGCATTCCCCGTGAGAGAAGAACATCCAGAGAAATGTCAGAGTTGGAAGGAGAGAACTCACCACGAAGTCTTATTTGCCTCTCTCGAGGTTAATATATTATTACATTTGTAATAATTCCCCAAGATTGTAACATAACAAGGATTTATCGAGGCGTCCTTTTAACAGACAGCCTGCAATTGTATCCGTAACAGTATATAATCAGATATCGTGCTCTCATGCTTGTGATATGATTTTACTTTCCTTTACCGTAAGGAAAAGAGTGATTAAGACACAGACACTTACAGACATCCACACACTCACAGATATTCACTGACACTTATATACCCTTACGGACACAATACTCATAGAGATACCCCGACATACTCACTGACACTTACAGACACTCACAGACACTCATAGACACTCGCTTACACTCATAGACACTCGCAGACACTCACAGACACTCATAGACACTCACAGACACTCATTGACACTCACAAAGTCATTCACATAAAACCAATAGTGTTGCATATGTCAAATCTTGAATCTTGAATAAAAAAATTTCTTGACCGGTAGTACCGATCTTTTTAACTTTACTAGAAAATTTTCAACTTTTCTTTTTAAATTCTCGTTTACATGAGGCACAATAAATCACTTCTAAAAATCTTTATGAACATATAACAGTGTTTTTATCGGAAAAAAATCCCACGTGACTTTGCATTGATGGAAACAGCTGGGCCTGTTCTCTTCTCGTTGCGACACACCGACGAATAAACTATGCATATTATTCGTAGACTTACACTTTGTATAAATAAGCGGTGATCTATAGAACAAAAACACTTTACTCAGCCTATAGTTCTTGCTTGTTTTCCATGACACGTTAAAGGTCTTGGAGTCTTCGTGCTCGAGTATCGACATAAATTTGCATCTAGAATATATGGCAAGCTCCTAGACGGCGAGTGTTCAACTACATGATATCGATTCGTATACATAAGCAGAGCATGCTTGGCGTAGCGCCGTCCGGAAGGGTCGTCGTCTCTACGGAAGAGTCAGCTTTGATCGTTCCACCTTCACCCATCGTACACATCAGACTCCTCGTTATATTTGCCTTCGCTCTCACTCCGTGCATTCTTGTGTATACCTGTAGAGCAGTACTGCCTGTTCTTTCTCGTTTCTAGTGACGTGAACGCTTTTGACGCACGTCTCGACGATCTACGGTTGGACTTCTGACGATCTCTCGTAGTTTCCGGGTTTCGTCTAACTCGCGTTTTAGAAAGCGTTGGATATTGATTGTTTAACTTATTAACGCTATTTTTGCTCACAGACTTTTTGAACTTTTGCTGAGCTCAAAATACTTCGAATGTGCAATAGTATTTTTAGTAACATCAGATGATTTTGAAGCCGGACGCGATTGAAACCAAGTTTTCGAAACACGTCCGATGGAGTACAATCGCTGTTCAACAAGACGAGGACGTGAAGCGGTCGTTTCGTGGCGCAAAATGACAATTCCACGCGAGCCCTGCAGACCGAGGCTGCAGCGTCGACGACATAGGTACCTTTACGTCTGAAGCTGGCCTCTCATATCGCACATCGACAAGCCAGTTATATCCACTGCGTGACACTATGCATTTCCGGTGAGCAACGAGAAGTCGTGACGCAATGCGGAAACGTTTTCCGGGAGAGAATCTTGCGCAATTCAAAGAGTTCTCCATAGAAATGTGTGCATTCTTATTGCTGTGATCACCTTCTTGGGAAGGCAGTACCTCGTTTCTACAGATTACGACTGGGTCCCTACTCAACTTGGCCCGTGCAACTGTGCACAGAAAAATTCGACACAGTATTAACAACTCAACACGACAAAACTCGACCCGGCACAACTCGCCACCGCAAAACTCGGCACATCGCAATTCGACACGATAAAACTCGCTACGGTGCAACTGAATCGCCCAAAACTCGACCCGACGCAACTCGACACAGCAGGACTCGACCTGGTACAACTCGACACACCATAACCCGACCCGCCAAAACGTCGCCCGATCAAACTTCGCCCGCAACAACTCGACACAGCACAACTCGATATAGCAGAACTTGTCTACTGGACGCAGTTGTGCTGTGTCGTGTTTTATCGTGTCGAGTTGCGATGTTCCTAGTTTTGCGGTGTCGAGTTTTGTCGTGTCGAGTTGTTACTGTATCGAGTGTTTCTGTGCACAGTTACACCGGCCAAGTTGAGTACGACCCAGTCGTAATCTGTAGAAACAGGGTACTGCCCTTGGGAATATCTGTGTAGAATTACAAATTACGGGAATAACAAATTAATGTATTTTGTATTTTGTGAATTTGTTGTATCTCCGTTACACCAAACTACGCTTTCTCCCGGATAATTCATTTACCGAAATATTCACCACCCGAAACGTGATGAAACGTAGTGGGACTGTTTCTTATGTTGAAAATCAGGGAGAAGAAGAAGTGATGGAGAAATAGTACGACGTTCAACGGAAACTTTCGTCGCTGAGGCGCGAACACGCGCAATTGCGTTCAGCCGCGATCGTCGGCCCGAAACGAATGGGCCGACGCGTCTTCACGCAAGCTTCTCTTCCATTATCTGCCTCTCAATGCAGATTGCTATTCCATGCTGTCTGTATACTCGCTGCACGGCAGAAGTCGCGAAGCGAAACGAGACGAGTCAAGTTTCAGACAACCATCATCGTCCCATTAACTTGACCTAATGCAATAAAAAGAAGTACTCCATAATATTGTTTGACGAACAGAGAGTGTAATTTTACAAACCCTCGCAACAATAATTGCCCTTTTATCACCCATGTCTGTTAAACATTCGAATGGAAATTCATGCCAGAATACGTGGTAGTGCTTTGTCTGCCATTTCTTTTCCTTCATATTTATACATTTTAGTGCATTTTGCATCTGGTCGTTCATTACTTTCTGAACGCAATTCTGTTGATTCTGTCCCGGTTTTTTAATTTTCGGGTCATCTTTAAAGAGACATAATACATCTGGAAAATTCAAAAACTCTTCATTTTCATTCATATACTAGAAAAAAAATTTCGATAAATTTTCTTATTTTGTAACCTTAAACACGTCTAAAAAAATGTACATTCATTCGTATCATGCTTACAAATAAATGAGGCAATTTAAGCAATTTTCAAAATTCCCTGGATCCATTAAAAAAATATATATATATACAGCTCTGTGAATTCGAGTTCCAAATTATAGTGCAGTAAAGTAGTTAAATTCTTTACCTCTGCGCCTGCATATACGCGAGTAGTATGTAACAGGACCGACGAGGAGTCGCAATGGGTTCGTGTCCTATATGTTAAGTTCGTATTTCCGTATGTACAGAATTACTGCACCGTATAGCATACGAGATAGATAAAGTAGCTCAGTTTGCCAGACTTTTGTTTTCCCGGAGTTAACGTTGGTACGACCCAATTCCCCCGGGCATTCGGACCCTGGAACTGATCCTGGTGATGTTCGCCGAAAACTGTTGAGGAGACCAGAGCAAGAGAGGGATAGAGAGTGAGAGAAAAACCCGCTGGCAATTTCGAGGAAAAAAGCACTCTCGCCACTAGACTCGCGAAAGAACGAAACAAAACTCGTTTCGCTCTGCCCGCTCTCGTCCTACTTCCATACTTATCTTTCTCGGCAATGACTAGGGATGCTATATGAGTTCCTATTTTAGTTTCGTTAGTTTTGTTTTTTTATTTTTTAGTTTAATGTCCGACACGTTTTTGGCAACATGGAGTATGTTCCAAAGTACAGGCCAATATTTTTTGGATAAAGGCCGATTTATAGAGAACACAATCTTCGGAATGTTATAGCAGCTTAACGTCAACATTTATTTTCAAAGTTTAACATCAAAATTATTCTGACGTTATTTTTTTGCTATGACATTCCGAAGATTGTCTTCTCTATAAGTCGGTCTTTATCCAAAACATTGGTCTCTACACGAAACACGACTTACAGAATTTGAGGCAATGTTTCCGATGACAATGTCAGAAGTATTTTCCGCAAAAAAAAAGAAAATTTCGTTGATTTTGCCATAAGATTTGGCCCGCAATTCCACAAGTAATTTTGAATGCATTTTTTTTCTTGTGGAACTTGAAAAAACGTACATTACCGTTTTTCAGAACTGTCGATTCGATTAATCGCTTTCGAGATATTATAGATTAAATAAAAAATGAAAAAATTGGCATATTTCGGCAGAATTTCTTTTTTTATTTGAAATTTGGTGTATATAGATTTTTTTTTTTTTTAGATTTTTATTTCCCGTTTTCCAGCACACACCCTCTCGGGTTTCTGCGACCCTTTCCACTCTTCCTCCTATCACTCTCTACCCGCACTTCGCTAAGCTAACCTAACTATCAATGCGTCCGCAGCGGACTTAGCTGCACTCTATCGCATTCGCCGTAAGCACGGGGAAACTGCTGAAATCTTGTGCCGGTATAGACGGCACTATATTTCTCTGATTCTTCGGTGTATACACGAAAGTAACAATGTTACTTAAGTGTAAACACCAAAGGCTCAGAAAAAATGCCTCCCGCTCACTTGTTGATGTGCCAGTCGATGCACGGCTAAGCGGTCACCCATCCAAGTGTTGGCAGCACGAAATGCTGCTTAAGCGGGGGACCGCCGAAGCTACACACCGACCGCACAACCATCAGCGTCGGCTACAATTTGGTGTATATATTAAAACCGCTGAACCTGATGTTTAGACATTTTTTAATTTTTTTTTATAGTTTAATGAGTATGCCTCATGTAGAAGTTTTGACGGTGAAAAATAAACGAAATTTAGTTTAAAGTCATATATAGTATAATAAACAAATGCGTATTGTAAACATTTTTTTTCTTCATATCGTCGTACCTAATATGCACTCTAGGAAATGTTCGAGAGCTAACCAAACAAAAGTAGGGTTAATCCCTTGTCTATCTTTCAGATAGTCTTCCTTTCCTTTTTTATCCCACGCACTAATCCTCACTGACATCCAATTCGTGCTAGTAAATATAGAAGAGTACTATTAGAATAGCTTGTGTTAATTATCCCCATAGTACCAGACCGTTCCCCTTGATCCCCTCTCACACGTGACACACGACTGCCAAAAGAACATGAGTGAGCTTGACGACAAGCAAGGGACAGAAAGGAAGGAGAGAGAATTAGGAAGCGGTATATATAATATGAAGTTGAGAAGGAAACGAGGGATACGAGATAGTAGACTGGAAAAAGCTTCAATTACACCCGCAGCCTCGAAAATTCTTCCGATATAATCCTCTTGACTGCTCATCGTCAGCCGTGTGCTCACGGTAAACAACTTTTTAATTCGATGCAGCGTCGCACGCCGTCACTCCATACATACATAAACTCACCACCATCATCAGCATCAGCAGTAGCAGCAGCAGCAGTATGCAGCAATGCTCACGACCGAACCTACTTCTTCATCGTCTTCCACTCTCGTCATTCTTGACTGATGCGAACAAGAAAGCGCAGATGCTCGCGTACACATTCTCTGTCGGAAAGAGAAAAAAAGTTAAAGGGTTGGTAGAGATCATCAAAGTCAGAGTCAGAGATGCATGACTCCTTCATCCGTTTGATGATGAAACAAAAATGTTTCAATGTTCTCTTGAGAATTTGCTATTCCAATTTCGACTGAAATTTTCACAATATGTGAAAAGGTGTTACATGAATGATGTTTACATTAAAAAAATAGCTACAGGCTGGAATTGTCTTTGGCTAACGTTAATTTTAGTAAGCGCGGTAGACACAATACAACATCGGTGACTTTCAACAGTTGCTGAGTTAAATGCGTTAAATATGGTAAACATTGAATTTCAAGAAATTCCCTAATTTCGAAATTTAACTTGTGAGGCATAAATATTGAAATTCTTTTCTGTATGATAGAGAATTACTTCTTTTTATTCCTCATAAAATATATACGGTGAAAGTTTGGTAAAACACTCGATTCTTCATAAGGTTATTTTATTCGCTGCTTTCACGACCCCCTTCGACTTCCTGAGTTTTTTGTTCGTATTATTGTTATCACTCATGAAAATAGCTTTTTATTTTATTAGATTTTTATTTCGAGTCTAACTACTACTTGTAAATAATGATCTTATTTTTGTTTTTCAGATGATTCTCATATGAATACAATAGTCGCAAGAAGTGTTAAAAATTGTCTAATATAAATAAGAAACAAGCAATAAATTATGAATACGCTTACTGTCGATAATTTAATTATGATCATAATTTGAACAAATTGACAAATATGAGTTTGGTGATAATATTATAATTATAAAATAGTTCAAAGAGATATTAATCATATCAGTTACTTCCACAATTTAAGGACCAAAGATTAAGAATGAACAATTCCTGTTCATATCCAATATATATAGGTGAATTACCAAATTAATTGAATAATATATTATCTTTTCATTTCTTATTTTATTTCCTCAATTTTTCGTTTTCCTTTAAATGAAGATATAGCTCAGGTATAATTATTGGAGAAATTTACTCCATTTGATTTAACAAAACAAAAACTTATAGAGTGGATGTTGAGCTGCGGCTGCAAACTGCCTGTGTGTCTTTCTTAATTAAATTAAGACATTTCTTTACGTTTCGACTCGGTTCTGAGTCATCTTCAGAATTTCTTTTATTTCTGTCGTGAGACCAGGTTCTCCAGTCAAAATATCTCGAGTGACGTTTGAGGTTATGTCTACCAGCGGTTACTGTTTGAATGATAAATTTATCTTATTGATTGGTTATATTATGGATGTTTTATGTTTAGTATTAATTATTTACTGTTGATGGTTGGTTTGTTTGTGAGTGGAGAATTTCTGGTTGTTGATAATTTTGACCGGAGAAGCCGGTACTTTGTTGTTTTTCACCGCATAGCGGTTCAGCGACTGAGACAGTTGTGGACCACACGCACGCACGCACGCACGCACGCACGCACGCACGCACGCACGCACGCACGCAATATATATATATATATATATATTCACGCCTATTTATTATATCTCCTTCCCAATATCAAGATCAATATGTTAATTTGAGCCAGTTATTATTCCAATTTTCAATAAAACATTTAGAAATTAATATATATATTTCTGTTAAACACGTGCTGACAAAATACTTAACTTAATTTCATCACACTGGCAGGAATTCTCACGTCGAAGAATGAAGTCGTCAGAAAAAAGAAAGACTTAAAGAATTTTCGTGTCGTATTAGGTACACAAAATGTGTCCAGTCAGACGGCTCGTTGGGAAAGAAGGAAGAGTCTTGGCGTGTACCAAGGATCGTAGACCGAATTCGCATACTTTCAGTAATTTCCGAAATTACACGAACCCGTGAGTGATCCTCGCATTGCGATTCATATCGATGAGCGCACAAATCGATTTTGTTTTATCTATCTTGATATATTGAATACATGATTTCGACATAAAAATACAGGCAATTTTTTGGTCATATAACTCAGTTTAATATAAAAATAGTAACAAAATTAAAAACGGAATTATGTTTTTAAATGAAGATAGCATTTCATTGATTGTAAATTTTATTTTTCTTTGTTGAATCAAGAATGGTACAAGATAATAATCTAATAAAAATAATAGGTGTTCCTTTCAGTGATAACAACAATCTAAAAAAATATATTAGGAAAATTAAAAAGGGTCAGGTTTAATTTTGTGTGAATTACCATGAACCACCCCAAATACTATTAATAACTTTGGTTGTTGTTATTGGAGCTTTAGACTCGAACGAAAAACAAGCTAAAGCCACTGAGCAAAGTAAATTCTTCAAGCAGACTTTAACTTTACAACTTTTTACCGCAATGCCTTAAACCACTTTGCCATATAGTCCCTTACATTTCTTCAATGACTAATGGATCTAGCTATAGTATACTCGCATTTATAAGAAAACCCGACTTTGAGCTAAAAGAATTACGACAGAGAAAGAAAGCCAACGAACAAACAATAAGTAAAGTGGAAATTAAAAGAAGAACAAGAAAGAACTGGAAATCTGTAGCCCCGACGGAAAAGTCGGTATAGTATAAAGTCGCCAGTTGATGCGCGTTAATCTCGACGAGTATCGCCGACCCCTCCTGATCCGCATCAGGGTTCTCGTCTGGCGAAGTTCTTTTTTTTTCTTCTTCTTAACCCCACCAGCCGTCGACAATAGGGGTGTGCTGGTTCGTTCATACCACCGGATGCTATCCGGTGCCATTCGGCTGGTGCGCTATATGTTCGTTTCCGTAGGAGAATTTTCTGCGGACCCAACGGGGAAGAAGGACCTCTTCCCTTGCCTTCCCCACCTCCTCCCATTTCCTACTGGGAGATTATTAACGATTATCGGGGCAAACTCCAAGGGGGGGGTCTACGGCCAGATCCGAACGACCGCGGATTAAATACGGGCGCGTTATTAACCGCGCTTCAGTGAGCCCGATATTGAAAAGGCTGAAGAGCCGTGCATGGCGGACCAGCCGGCGAAAAATAAACTCTCCTAGTGCACGCTGCCTCTGATCTTCTCGCTGCTTTTCCTATGTACGAACATATAACTAATCTATCGCAGAGTGCGGGTGCATTGCCTAATATGCGAGCACACCCTCGTAAGTACGCGCACGTCTGTGTTTGAAGAAAAAACCACCTTGATGCCTCATTATTTTAGAATTTCTACAAAGCTTAGAAATGCTCTACGCAGAAGTATGTTGATCAATTTTGGCCTCCTCATAGAGGGAGCTCTGTAAAAAAATGATTGAAAATTCCTTGAACTATGAACTCTTCGTTGGATGGCCACCGAATTCAGTATCAAACAACGACACATCCTATTTAAGTTGTATGCAAAAAAAAATTAAGAAAATTTTAAAACTCGATAAAATACGAACCTCTTTTTCGATTTCTGCCAAACTCAAAACCAAAGAACATTAAATGCATTTATGAAGAACTATCTCTCAATATATATTGAATTTTAGTTGAAATGTGAAAAAAACTGGTAAAAAGTGTCGCATTGAAAGAATAAAAAATCCATTTCTTTTTCACTGATCATGGCCTTTTTGATACTATCAACAATATAACATATGTTGCTTTGAATAGTTCATAGAAAAACATAGCTGTTTTATTTTTTTCATTTTTTATCGCTTGATCTGAAACTTCCATAATATATGGATTCGAAAAAAACAGAAACCCATTTCCGAAATGATGGATTTGAAAAAAACCTATCTTAAAAAGTTCATAAACGACAGATGCGAAATCCATTGTTGACGATCTATTCGTGCTCTAATTGATCGCGGTTAGACACCGGGATCGTGATCAAGTTTATGCGTTGAATCTTTTTGTTTTTGTCAAATGTCAAAACCGACATTTAGATGACTAGCAACCGAGGATTCTAACCTCAGAGAAAAACGGGTGTCAAAGCCGAGATCAAAAAATATTTAAAACTATTTGTCTCTATTGTGGAAACATAACCCGCCTGACATCGCTGTGCCGGAACGACGACCGAATGGGTTATGTCATCTCAGTGAGTTCGTCTGGACGTAACACTAGTCCTTCAGTAAAAAGTTCATGAGCGACAAATGCGAAATTCATTGTTAGCGATCTATTCGTGTTCTAATCCGCCGCCAGTGTCGTCAGACACACAGGGATCGCCACCAAGTTCATTCGTTGAAATGTTCTGTTTATGTCAGATGTCAAATCTGACATAAAGATCCGCCCAACCCTACTCCTCTTTTAAAAAGTTCATGAGTAACGGAAACCATTGTCATCGTTTTGTTCGTTCTGTGATTGGTTCCAAGGAAAGTCCGTGATAAACAAGTTCAGTTTCGTGTAAAATTTTACATAAGAAGACGGGCAGCTGCAGTGTCCGTAACCTTTTAAAGCTTTATTAAGAGCGCAGTAGCGCAAAAGTTTTTCAGGCCCGCACGTCATCGCGTGTGATTAGCCTAGTCCTATCCTAAAAAGTTCATGAGCGACAAATGCGAAATTCATTGTTGCGCTAAAGCGCCCGGGTCCGCCCACCCCTAGCCCTATCATAAAAAGTTCATGAGCAACAAATGCGAAGTCCATTGTTGTCGATTGTAATAATAGAATTCATAGACTCAAGAAATCCCGCCTATATAACTAGAGAGCAGCACACGATCTATGTCGTGCTCGTGCTTTTTCGGCAATTTCCGAAATAGCACGAAATCGACATCGAGATCTGCGTCATACGGGACTGAATCGCGCAATTCTTCACCTCTGACGTAGTTGGTCGACATTTTCATCTTCTTTATTTTTTTCATCAAGTTTGTATCGTGAGATGAAGAAACTCCATTCGAGTGATTCAACTGAAGTTTTAAGTTGAGTATATATATATATATTCTATATGTATCGGTAGATCTTCGTTTAATCAGTAAAAAGGATATGGCTCAACTAATATATTCTAATAGTCATTTAATATACAATTTACTACCACTCTATATGTTTAGCGTTAATGTTAAGAGTCAAAATGAAAGAAAAAAGATTCATCCCTTTAATGTTTGAAAAGAATAAGTTATAAAGTTGACTTCAATAGATAATATTCTATGGTGGAATGTATATGTATGTATAAAGGTACATCTCTTGCATTATGTTAAAAGAAGGACGTCTCGTTATGATTGAAATAAAAATCTCATTTCTATTTGCGGTAATATTTACAATCTTTTCCTTTATTTATATTGGAAATATTTAACGCTTGATTTGAGAATTAATGTAAAATCAGACATTTCTAAAAAAAAAAAACTTGAATGAATATAAGAAATTTAATATAAATAGACTTGGAAAGAAATAATTATAAAATTTTATAAAAAATAAAAAAAAAATAAATTACATAAATTTCAAAAGAAAAGTGAAAGTATAAAAGTCGAAATAAGAAATATGCGATCATAGACATACTGCGATCGGGACTAAGTTCACATATTGAAATTATTTATTTATGTCAAATGTCCAAGTTGACATAATGGGACTCGGGCGCTAAAGCGTCTGGTCTGTCTAGTACCTTAAAATAGTAGTACTATATGGTCAATTATTGAATGGATCCGAAAGGCTAAAAAAAAGTGTCCGAGTTAGTGTAAAACGTCTCATATGCACATAGTCCGTGACAGAAACTCATGCCAAAACTTGCTCAGGTGACGAAATGTATATGGGATATATTTTATTATATCTATAGTTACTACAACACGGCGGAACAGTAACGAAAGTGAGAGAGGCACTCAGGCCACTCCAACCATCGACCTGCGGTGACCCTCCTCTCGTGACCCTTGACTCTACGCTCTGACGACGTCGACGTTCAAAGAGTTGCCGCACGCTCACTCACCCGCGATTGCTCGCGACCTATCGACGCCGATGTTGGATATTCACGGGCTGTACAGTGTATAATGCTCATAGCGTTCAACGAGGAACTACGAGAGGGAGAGATCCGATTTCCGTGAGGGCTGGCGAAACAATTGCCAGGATCACCGATCGATAGAACTCGATTGGTTGGTGTGACACAAGAGGACCAACTAGAATCCAGACTGTATAGGAATCAGATAGAGTGAGAGAGAGCATCAATGATCGCTTGTGCCAGACGATCGATCCTTCGTCGTTCGACACTTTGACCGTATGGTAGCCTATGAGCACCGAGTTTGTTCGAGCGAACAGACGCTTTTGATTACTGCGCTCGTGGATAGCGAGTCATCTCGCTTGCGATCGGAGCATCGGTCCATGTACATCGAAAGCTTGCTAGCCGAATGATCGTGTTATCGCCACATAACCCCCATACTTCACTCTCTTGATGCAAGCAGTGCAAGAGACGCATGTGGTTGCATTGAAACAGGTACCCAGAGGGAAACAGGCTAGCGGACTATCGATAATCGGACAGCTACATTCCTTGGTCTAGTCACTATCGCTGCTCGAATGCGTCACTTGACGTACACTCTTATATAGAACTCATTCACACCTACTCATAATCCTTAAACTTCCAGCTTGCTTCATCCAGATTAGTCCTTTTGTGTTAATATACTGACATGAAAAATTCGAAAAAAATGATGGAAAAAAGCTTTTCCTCCTTGAGGAAACACAATATGAAGGAAAAGCCGCGTGTTGGAAAGTTCCTATAGGGGGAACCAATGTGTTGGATCGACATCGTGATGAATCGAATAGTGTTGAAAAAAGGACTGCCATTATAGTTCACAATAAAAATGAAAATAGATAATGCAAATGTCAAAGTTGTCGCATGAACTAACAATTAATCAATTATATACCAACAACGATTTTCCAAAGAGTTTTTGTGGGTTTTTCAATAAATCAATACTAAAAACTATTACATAAAAATTCGAATGTCGAACTTCTTTCCTATGCTGCAGGCTATTGATTTGTGTGCAGGGTAAATATTGAAAAAATAACAACAAAGAATCTATAAAAAATATGGGGAATAGCGGTGTGTATTGTATACAATATAGCATTCTATTTTTTACCTCTGTACTGATATAATAACTGGCACCCTTTTCGTTATCGTTGCACCATTGAGGGCGTTTTGCCATTGGCATACAGCTTGCCAGTAGTTCAGTCGCACATTTTGCACCGACTCAGGCGGTGGTACGAGTGCTTGTCACGCGATACCGCACGTTCAGTAGCAGTGGCGCCTCGGAATCGTGAGTTCGCACGCCTCGCGTTCATATGAAAATCGTGATAGTTTCTCAGGGTAACAAATTAACGTCCCGAGAATTAAAAAACAGAAATAATTAGTGAATCTTGGCGATCCAAAAGTGTATAAGTTGGAGAATGTTTCTAAAAATATGTTACAATGGTAATATTATTGATAAAAATTATAGTCAACGGTATCGACGACAGTGAAATGGTTAATTGATGGTGAAAGGCAGTGACGTTCATTATCACGTCAAAACCCCGATGGAGGCGCATATTACGCCTCATATACCAGACGTACTAGTTTGTACAGTACGTGAGCTTGCAAAAAGTAGAGGACGACCGCCAATTTTAATTAAAAGCTGCTGTCGCGTTCTCATTCTGAAAGCTCACTTGCTGCACTCTGGTGCCGCAGTAATAAAAGTCGGAAGCTCGTCACAACGTACGCCAGGCATCTCCGTTACGGCACTTCTATTTTTTTCATTGGTCAATGTGTAACACGAGGCACGATTTTTATTTCATTTGGTTAAGCTCGAACTTCTACAGTATGTATAAGAACAAATGGAAATTATGGGGGAATTCCGAAAAAGTGTCATTGTATGATGGGTGAGCATAGGTTTTTCGAAAGTTTATAAGTAAATAAAAAATAAAAGAATATAATTTCATTGAAAAATTAATGTATCGAATAAATGCTCCACAATTTTTTTGTTGGTAATAGTAAAGTTATTCAGAAAAATCGAAAGACTGTCCGAAATCAACTCTGAGGGTAAAACTATTTTAATGGCACTGAATCATCTACATGGTTTTTTAGTTGAGTCGTTTTTTTCCAAAATCTCTTACATCATTTGCATCTGCTACATGTGTATATTTGTCGTATATTTCGATACTACCTGTATGGAAATAAATAGAGGTGAAATATAAAATTTATAAGTTGCATATATTCTGGATATATGCCATGTTTGAAAAATATATAAAAGATATATGTCCAATATGCAACATTTTGGCGCATGTCCTATATAGGGCATATATGTAAGTTGTATGTGTTATATATGGAAAACATATAAGTTACATATATTCTCTGTATATCCTAACTTATACAAAAGATATATAATGGATATATCGCGTTTATACTTCAGGATATATCTATTATAGATGGAAACCATATATAAAAAAACCAATAATTATAAAATAATTAATTGCGCTAATTGAATTCGGCTTACTTTGAACTTCCAATTGAACATTTGGAGTTATTTTGTTAATTAGTACATATTAATCGCTGAAATTTTTTTTACCGTGGATGGGAATCGAACCTGGATCATCTGGGGGTCTGTTGGGGTGCCTTAACCCACTCAGCCATTGACATCTTGGAAGTCTGATATTTTCATTGTCTATTTGAATTATATTTAAAGTAAAAAGACGTCAAGACTACATTCATTTATATGATTGAGACCGAAATATTCAAAATGCAAACACCGTGGGCCGGTCATCCTCAAGGATCAAAATGTAATGACCCTTCGTCAATTCGCCGAGGGGCGGACACCTATCCAAGTCGTTACTTGTAAATATATAACACTGATGTTTAAAATATAATTTGCAGCCAAGCTACATATGTGGGTCATACACACACTATACATTCGACATACAATGCATAGTATACATAAATTATATATTTGTTATTTTTGAAATATATTTTGCAGTCCAGCAATATATATTTTACATACGTGTTTCATATATTCACGAAATATTTGCATAATACATATACGAATTATATAAGATTTGATTGTTACATATATCTTACAGTTAGGCGACATACATTAAACATATGTGTACTATACATTCATAACATATATGCGAGATATATAATAATTATACAACATTTTGGCGACATATATGCCACCCATATAAAATATATATTGCATATATTTTTGGCATATATTCCGCATACATATATTTCCGTATTTCCATACGGGTAGAGGCCAAGGGAGAGTTTTGCGCACTGTGAGTGTGAACACAGTTCCTTCTGTTTTGTTCACACGAGCTGTACGCATGAACCGACTTAGGCCTGTAGTTTCCAACCATACTTTTCGTTAGGAATGCATGCGAACGTACTTTGGGCACCGGTGAGGGAATCAGCCATCTTGCATGGCTTTACACGTTGGGCAATGTAGGATTATACACGGAAAAAAATTATATTGATATCGGTACTACAAATTTGTTGTAAAAGTTTGCTGCCGCCGTTACTACAATTGTTTTTACGTCTACAACACATTGTTGTTTATTTTACACATACAAGTGTTACGATTACTAATTATTTGTAGTATCCGAAAATAGTAACTGCAGCTACAATTTTAGTACGTTTTAGTAATACTGGTGTTCCTTTTACTACTTGTAAAGTAATAAATACTACAAATGTTGTAAATATAACAACATAGTTGATACTACAATAGTGTTGCTATTGTTACATGCTATTGTAGTTGTCGAAATAGTTACAATCGTTTGTAGTTGACAGAACTACAATTACATTTAGCGTAACAATTTTTTTTCCGTGTACATGCGTGAGTAACGAAAAAAAAATAATTCCATTTAATTTTTCTCACCTTCCCATAGCTCTGAAACTTTAGAAGAGTAAAAACTGAAAACTGATAATTTGTAAATCTTCCAAAACGTAATGATAGGTTTCTGTAATGTTGCAATTTCACTAATGTCTTTACTAAAAATAATGGTGACCTGCTTCGTACATTTTCAGGCAGCAATTTTTTTTCCAGCTTTCAAGTGGCGGAAAAATATTTCATGACGAATATTCCCGTCGATATTCAATTCAATAAGTCCTCTACTGCTACGAGATCGAAGAGATTAAATTTGAAGTTTAGGTACTATATTTTGTACGTCTATCAATAAAATGAATGAGATGTTTCGTCGATTGATGCATGGATAAATTTCTACGCAAAATTCACGCTGTGATAAGCAACCCTCTACGTAGGTGCACCTACTGGTTCGCTCGTTCGCTCCCTCACACTGCAGACCCCTGGTTCTACACTCGTGTGGCGTGTAGTCGTGGTGTGGCCGTGAATGACTTCAAAGCCCACGCCGCTCTTGCAAAAGTACCTCCCACACAAGGGACATTTCATTTCAAGTAGACCAATTCATTTTCAGATTACGCCGAAAAGGACTCATTTAGCTTTCACATACAGAAAGCATCATTTATGAAAAAATTGAGATTTCAATTGCAGGATACTTAAAACTGTTTGGAACATGTAAAATTTTACATTTTAAAATTAATATTCAAATATGTAGGAAATAAAATGTAAGCATGTCTGACGAGAACACATATAAAAGAAAATACACAAACCAATTACTCACTCAAGTTTCATATATAATTATTTTTATCCAATCAATTTCTCATGTCACAAAATTCCACCTTTTCATTTCTTCCAATTTCCCATAAATATAGTTATTTAACTTTCCATAGATTCCATCACAATACATTACATATCACTTATTTCATCCATCATTATTCCCATAATACATTTCTTATCATTTATTTCATTCGTCACTCTCCACACAATACAGAAATTTAGTTTGGAAAATGGTGTTGAATTTCTTATCTGAATTTTGAGTATATAATCCCCCGTTGGCTCTTTATTAATTCTCCGGGACGTAGAACGTAACACTTGTAGAAGAATGCTGGAACCTTTGATATAACGTGGGATTTGCCGGCCAGGCAAAGATCCACCACACGTAATGAAGTATTGGTTCTTCCGTACCAAAAGATAAGAGAGAGTTGACCAGTAGATGTTGACACCTCGACGTCCCCGGAGAGATAGAGAGCGAGTTTCTCGATTTGGCGCAGTATTCGTTACTACGTAAGCGTTTGCGCACGATCATATCGATCTCTCGAATATAATATAGATTTATCGCCACATTCTTTCGCGATTCAGACCGCGCGCCCTTTGAAATGTGTTCGGGCCGTTACAAACATAAAAAAGTAGCTTAAGGTAATGTCGGTATGCGTGCGTGGGTGTATGCGTGTGCGTGTGTGCGTGTTTGTGTATGCATGACTTACAAAATCTGAGGATGGTGAAGGGGGATATTCTGATATAGAATAATCCGGGCCTGGAGAGGTCTATTTGACATTGAATTCTGATATTTCAGTAATATATCATAAAATTACACAAATCTATTTTCAAGTAAGCTATGTCAGAAGTGTTAAGGTTACATAATATATTGACATCAACAATTAAGCACTGGCCATTGGGACAATGCGGATTTTATGCACACTGCATAGAGATGATTTTTAAAACTGAATTTTTTACTATGTAAGTATTAATAAAGATAAGTTGATTCACATTTCCTAGTCGCATACAATTGTTGATAAAATAATACAGAATGACCACTTTCGCAAAATCTGGTTCCTAAAAATATACGAGCCGTTTTTGAGTCATACAGTGGGTATCAAATATTTATGCGCTTACGGCAAAATGCGCTGTGCAAAAACCTTTACGCAGCCACCACAGCTCGTAGCAGCATTCGCAATTCGATGGCTACACCACTCGCAATTACATAGTGGTGCGGGTATATACAGTACAGTATACACGCGAAGAGATCGATACTCACATTAACGTTCTACGACGTGTAATTAGGAGAAATGCACCACGAGATTACCGTACTAGTGCTTGTAGGAACCGCTGTGGTTTCATTTCACCCCTTTTCCTTCGCTCCAGAATCAACTACACGATACATCAACCTAACAGTGGCGAACCGGGTAGTTTTAGTACTAGAAGAGCAATGCGATAGAATGCAGAAGACCGCATAGTGTTTGCTACGGATGCGTATCTGGATCGGCGATGAAGAAAGTGAGAAGAGAAGAGCGTGAACGAGAAAAAAAAGGTACGAAAAGAGCAGTAACGCCCGGCGTAAAAGCTTTCAACATCACTCGAGGTAAAGCAAACATTGGTTACAAATGGTGCGATTCGAACGCTCCACTCTTTCCGACATGCCACCACTACGCTTCATTGTTTTCTTATTATTTTTATTTTATTTCTTATTATTTTTGTTTGCAGTTTTGCTTCGTCTTTCTCGGTCTGTACACTCGTTCGATTGTACTCTATCTCGTTCGTTTTTTCCTCTCAGTAACTGCTCTCTTCGACCTACTGGAGAACGTCTCCCAATAGTCGGTGAGTATCTACCCAAGTACTTACGTGACGACAAAGATGGAGAGCGGCAGGAAGAAAAGAGAGAGAGAGAGTCGATAGGAGTGGGGGTGCAGTCTTAGCAATGCCCGAGAGAAGTATAGCAGTAGCGTGACTCCCGAGTCGACTATATCTTTAGGGCTCTTTCTGTTCGATCTCGTTCTCTTTCACTTCCCTCTGTCGGCCGATCATCGAGTGCATTCCGATCACGCGTTGCACGAGGAAGGAGGGGATATACCGATCTCCATCGTTCTTCGACTGTATTCGATTAGATTTCTCTTGGTACCGTTTGTCTGTAGAAATTGTTGTAGAGGGAGCAAAGTTGGTGATCAGGCCACCAGGGATTTAGCTTTCAGTTGTCCCTTTTAGGAACAAAGGTTTATACTAATTTCATATATCTTTGAGGGGTTTTGGGGAGATTAAAAATAGGTTATGGTGACTGAGGTAAAATGATCCCATTAAGACAGTCTTCGACTTCCCTATTTACGTTTTGTATCTAGATAGTAATTGGTTGTCTTCCCGTGTGAAAAAAAGTTTGTCTATGTAAAGCGGTGATAGATCTACGAAGAAACTCTACGAAAAGTCAACCAACTGAGACAATATTAGACTTGAATGTAGACTTGTCCAGTAAGAGTTCATCAAAAGGGTATTGACCTAGATATATCCATAGTAGCATAGCGTAGCGATTTTACACCAGGGTATCAACACGAACACTCTGCCTTCATATTCAAGAAACTAGACCATCTATTCATGAAACCCTTGAAATATACTTGGGCAGTCTTTTAGCCGGAAGCGTAAATTGTTTATAATAATTGAAGATAATAATAAAGAATTAACAGAATGCAGTTTTATTACTCACACAATAAATTACGTGATTCGTTTATGACACTTCGAAGGTCCTAAAATGATTCATCCTCGGCATGACCCGGTTTTATGAAAGAACCTTTTTTCTAAACTGTGAAGAAATCGTTCCTGTTCATTAAGCATGTTTGTTTGAATGGATCAATGAGGACATTTCTCCCCTATTTTGGGAATTGTTTAGAGCATCGCATTTTTGTTAACAAGTTTGTCCTGTTGGTAACCGAGTTAAAATTGGAATGTAATGATGGAGTTACAGTGGCAGTGTTGGGACGAAACTCCAGGAAGCTGCAACTCTGATGCCGTAGCGCTTCGAGGTAGGAAGCCGCATCGTATAAATTTCCAGGTGACACACACACATGAGCGCGGTCGCGTGCGATCGTGAACGAGTATATGCGTGACGCGCGCACGAGCTTAACTTAGACTTCGTATCCGCATATAACCGTATTAAACGGACGATAAATCGTGACGTAGGGTAGATTATCCTGTACACGCTGGTGCGAGAACTTCATTACCGCTTCGTTCGGTCTTGCATAAACCATTTAACTAGAACTCCGTGGTTTCCAGTAGCGGTGAGATCGGCATATAGTGTACCGCTTCTGCCTCTGCACCGCTCTCCCTCTCTTATACTCCGGTAGAGTCAGCGATAGAGTATACTACGCAGAGAATATAGGGTTAGTCTACCTGCACATGAGCACTAAATCTGCCGCTAAGCAAGCTTCCGCTTCCAACTGAGATTTACGTACTTCGACACTGTCTCGTCCGCCCTTCTCATACCATCCCAGCACACGCAAATTCGACGTACACCTACGTGTAACATACACCTTCTCGATTTCCTTCCGTATTATTGTGACAACCACGACATTCGATCTAACCCATACGCGGGTTGGATTGTATTAAATATGATCTCCAGAGTCTATTTATCGAACCGATCACTTAAACCGCAATCAGGTAGGGGTTGCCAATGTTGATATAATCGGTTAGGCTTCGATGCCCCACTGGATCCGAATGATAACAGTTCAATGATAACAGGAATGAGGTCTGCAACCTCAAGCCGATGTTAACCATTGAATTTGACCAGCGTTGAACCAAAGTATTTAATCAGATTTGAGCCGTGTTCGAGCATTCCATGGATTCGAAACAGTCAAGAATACAGTGTTTGCTGCGCATCGAATAAAGGAATTGTGATCCACAACTATGAGGTGTCAAAGCCTATAAAATATTCGGGCCAAATACCAGTCTATAATCGTTTCTGACGCAACATAGGCAACTTTCTTGAGGCCCGTCATTGTGCAACCAGATTTGACCAAAATTTTGCTTATAATAAAATCCTATCAGGTCATCCAGAAACACAAAAAAATGATGATGCAAAATAACACTCTTTCAGCATTGACATCGACAAGAAATCTAAAAAAAGTCAGTTACAGTTACTGTTCGACGGTTTAAGAGATATTTTTGTGAAGCCGTCTGTGAAACCCGAGTAAAACTCATTGGTAAAAGCTTAATCTTCAGGATTCATTTTGAAAAATACAATAAAACACTTTAATTTCCAATAAGCTCTAAAGAAAGCTGTCGTAATACTTTGAAGAATAGACAGAGGCTTTACATATGCTAAAAATATAATGATCCTAATATACTACTAATGCTGCCACTGTTTGTTGTCAAACCCGCTTACCCTAAATTCCTCCGACGTCTGTTTCCCCCATAACTTTAAAAAATCCCGCGGTACTTTATTGCAGACTTGCGGTAGCACCAGAAACTTCCGCTGATGCAACGGCAACTACGAATACAGTCTCTCGATCATCAAGTGTTTAATCTTATATCATTAAAGAAATAGAAAGATGGTTACTGCCTTTCAATGCGGCGTGTCCGAGCTGGCACACTCGAATCACGCGCTTGCATTTGTCCCGCTTGCGAGCATAAAATCTATTTTGCTCTCGGCGAGAGTCGCTGCCTCCGGACGCACCAAGGATATCCAGTTTCACGGTAAGCCGTGTCTCGCTGTCGTTTTCGTCGTCAACGCCATTGGACTGGGGTAGTCACAACATGTTTGCACAACGTCAGCGGCCCTCATTGTGTTTGCCCTCGTCGCCTTGAATTTCCCGCTTCGTTTTCATCTCACTCTCGCTACTTCACGGCATTGTCCTTCATCTATCCTGCACTCATCCTCTTTCTTTCTTATTCTGTCGGCCACGTTACACTGGGCTTCTGCTCGGCCTGGGCACTGAGCTATATGGATGTCTGTGAACAACCGGGGAAGCGAGAAACCTTCAGTCCATCCCCAGAAGCAAATTCACAGCTCAGTTGAAAATACACACGGTACTGCAACCCCATTGAATGGTAGGTTAGTGAATTCCCGACTGTACTACCTACATATGTAGAGCGAAAAATCAAATGCTGCAGTATTGCATGAATGGAATGTCCCTCACATAAATTTATTATAGTCCATCTCATTCTCTCTTATTATGTCTATACTCATCTTCAAAGGTGAGTATAGACATCTTGAGCCTGACCGACGTACGCTTCAGAAGTATTTTCATATGATGGCAATGGTATCACATCCCGGTATCATTCACATGATCAGAACTGTACTTGCATTTGTTCACTATTAGTTAAAGCCCACTAACAGTGATAAATACTAACAATAAGATTTTCAGTTTCTTTTGAGAAAAAATGCTTTTTCACGCTTTCTCTGATCAAAATATGTCCATTAGATTTATAATCGATCATGAATTTTATTTAGACACCTAAGATTTACAATACTACTTAAGGCAATCTCAGCAATGTCGACGTTAAGTCACGACCACGAATAGGTGAATACGGTAATCAATTTCATGGACAGAATCAATTCAGGTCGATGGAATGAGTTCGCCGTCTCGGGGGTTGGGTCGGTGATGGAGGAGTCCTTGGGACTGTATGCCATAAGGAGAGAAAAATCTTGTACGAACGTCGACGCGGACTTATCGGGTGTAGTAGGCGAGTATAGACGGCTCGATATCGCGGAGTCGAGGGTTATCCCCGAAAATCCTTCGAATAGACTTTGGCTCCGTAAGCCGCACGGCACTCTATACTTCGTCCCTCTCCATTCCTATATTCCCGCATCCTTAGCTCCCACTTTCGCTCGGCAAGATTCGGATGGTCGTAACCTTAACGGGAAGTCGAAGCCCGCTTACCATAAAGTCCCCGTAAAGCCCCCGGGCTGAATCTTTTGCAGCCTCCCACCCAGCCCGATTTTCCAGCGGTGTGTCTGGACGTACGACCAGCTAGACTATGTCTATGAGCAGCATTGCGGCTGCAGGTGGAGTGTCGGGACAGAAGAACACGTTTCACTACCATCAATAGGGATTGAAAACGTTGGAGGTCTCATTGCCGACCCTTGGTCGTACGTATTCTCAGTACGCGGGGTTGTGGGTACCAGAAATCGTACGTGAATGTGGCGAAGTAAAAGACATACGTGAAAGAGGCCAAAAGGATAGGTTTGCGGTAGAGAACGCGCAGTGAGTTCCTTGCAGACCTGGTTAGCTCTCCTTTCTTCGGTAAAGTATAGAAAACCACAGCTCTAGTTGAAGACGCCGGCTAAGTTACCCACCCAGTGGCTAAGTTATCGCTTCCGGCATTCTCGCGATAACTTTGAACTCTCCACGATCATGGTCTTCTCACTTTCATGCGGGCACCCGGTTGCTGGCGGTGCACCTGCGGATGTGGTATACTAGTAGCGTTCAGCATTGAAGCCCCGAGGCCCTCAAGCCCACTGGGGAAGAAGAATAAAAGGACAAAGTAGCAAGGAAGAGTTCAAACGATAACTGGTTTTATGAAAGTCGTATTTTTGGAAATTGATATTAAAATAATCGATGTTTCATATTGTTTTCTGGAAAGCTAAAGTAATTTCCAGCTGGCATAAAGAAATCTGTGACGTTTGGAAGGATACGCAATGTAGTTGCGAGTATTGTAATTACGTGAAATCTGAAAAACAATACTGTTTTAAAGTAATGTCTCGCGCAGAAAAAAGTAGTCCGGGATGGAGTCCCGAACGAAGTCCCAGATAGAGTCCGGGAGGGAGTACCGGATGGTGTCCGGGCAGTCCCGGATGGATTGCCAGATGGACTTCGGCATTTGAGACTACTCGAAGTCCATTTCGGACTCCATCCCGAACTTTTTCCCGGACTCCATCCTGGATTCCATCAGGGACTCAATCGTGGACATTATCCCTGACGTTCAAAATACGGTACTCTTGCCCGGACTCCATCCGGGATAGTGGTAAATAACTAAATAAATAACCAAACGCATACATACAGAATTTTTTTTCTAGATCACATTTCTCGAGGTTGCAGGCAATTTCAAAACTTTGCACATTGCTTGCTCATTATTTTTTAATTATTATAAAGCTACTTCTACCAGGAAGTATGCTGATTTATTTTGGCTGTCTTATAGAAAAAGCTTTGTATAAAAAAAAATCTCAGCATTATAAACTCTTTGTTATAAACAGAATTATAAACTCACCAAATTCAGTATCAAACGACGACACACTTTATTCAAGTTTAATACAAAAATGTAGATCCGTTGATTGAACGGTTCTCGAGTTATAGAATTAACATGTAACTGGGCTTCTAACGGTGCAGATAATAAAAAGAATAAATCCACGCTATGACTACAATTATTTTTTGAGGAAAATTATTCGCAAAATAAAAAAGATACAGAGAAAACGACTCGGCTGACTGACTCAGGACATAATCCGCGAACTGTCAGTGTCACTTTGACATTTGACGAGCGAACTTGGTCGATCTTCAACTGCCTTCATGGAAGCTCAGTAGACTTTGACAGTTGGCTGATATGGCCCTATTTGGTAAAAACGAAATAGCCGCTCTGTGTTTTCCCAATTCAAGTGTAACTAGAATTGCCAATAAAAAAATATTAGTGCGTGGTAATAAAAAGACCGATAAATATCTTAGTGGTTAGATCTAAAAATCTGTGCAAAATCTGTGAAAAACTTTGTGCTTCCTTATTATAACCTTCAGCGTGATGAAGAATTATTTCAGCGTTAATATTTTTGGAAGCCTATAGAATTAGCGCCTACTGGATATTAAGGTTTTTCGAAGTTTTTTTCTCAAGAAGTAATTATTATAATTGTAAAAAGAAATTTTGAATGTTGAGATTTTTGGATGCCCAGAGATAAAATCCCGGATGGAGTCCGCAGGAAAGAGTCCCGGATGGAGTCCGGCAAAAAGTCCCGCTGGGACTGCCCAGAATTCATCCGGTACTCCTTCTCGAACTATCTATCCGGGACTTCATCTGGAATACCATCCCGGACTACTTTTTCTGCGCGGGTGTACACCTTAAAAAAACTCTATCTATATAAAAACAAGACATGTATATTTACATAAGCAGTCATTTATACTTACGAAAATTAAGTTTGCGTGTAGCTTTCATATGCACTCGACAGATTGTTATTCGCAAATGTGACGTACAGTCCTATTGTCCACTTTTTATTTTCCTTCTTTGACGTAGGGGGCACTGACAAACACCGCTGGTCAATCGTGGTGTGGACAATAGGCATCCAGTCGACGCGTCTGTCATGTTCACAGTGGGTTTTCGGATTTGTTGATAATATCAAAGCCCTTTATTGTACGGTTCAAAATTATCCTTACTGATTCGTTGGTCATCCGCACATCTGCGTTATTGCGGTTTGTTCGAGAAGGAAAGCCACTGGTAGGGTGCTTTGGCCATAATATCCCTTTCCAATCAGAACGTGTCCTCACTGCTGATCATCGTGAAAGACGCTCAAGAGTGGTGGCCAGTAATGCTCCCCTCGATAGATCCGACTTAACGCATCGACTCATGAACAGACGCATAATAAAAAGCAGAGTGGTGCTGACGTATTACGTAACTACACCGTCATATAGCCACATGTAACTTACGCTCGTAAGACTGCTATAATTCGATCTCCCTGAATTGCAAACTATACCAAAAGGGATTTCACTATTCGAGTCAACGTATAGCAACTTTTAATTCAGACTTGGAAATAGTATAAAAATGTAGAAGTTAAAGTACGTTTCGACCTAAAAAAAAATTATGCATCGTGTTCTACTGAAATATAATATTGCGAAACTGACTGAATAAAATTGCAGTAAATTAGTTGCAGTTTGAACGTCCTGAGTAAACTCACATTTACCTATGGAATTTTATTTTCCGTCATTGATTCCATGGTTTACGAGGAAATCTTTTAATATACAACAATGCTAAAAAACTGCAAATCTCGTAAATAAACAATGAAATACCAATATTCAATCCTGCAAATAGAAAAAAATATTATTGTATTTGTACGTTGGTATTTTTTTCGTTTAACCCAAACGACGATTCAACGAAGCTTTGTCTCGGAGTGAACAGCTGAACGAATCAACGAACAACTGGAGTAAAATTATTGAATGGAAAATATATCACAAAATTCCGAACGGTTCAGAGCGTAAAATATTCATTATAAGGTCCTCTTATAACAGATTGCAGTTGCCAAGTTATAGGTCGATATTTGGGAAGTTTCAGAGAGAGAGTCCAGGATAGAGTAGAGGTGGGAATTTCAAATTGGAGTCGAGGCGTAAGTCTCGAATGGTCTGTGAGACCGGACTACTTTTTTCTGCGCGGGTCATTCGATGATATTTCCAGTGTTTGGTAACTCATCTCCTACTAAAGTTCGGCATTTTAAGTATCGATTATTTCAATGTAAGATTTAGCTTAGTCACCTAATCAAATTTTGGTGGTCCATGTTTGTATGCCTCACCCTCCACCCTATACCGCGTCCCATAGTTCTATGTGAACATATTGACGGATTCAGTATCCGTTGCTTTATTTAGAATCGGGATAACCGACCCGTGGATGTACCTGGATGCAGCGGTAGCAATGCGGTGGTTGAATTCAAGCTCCTCCCGAGTATGTTGCTGACGTGCATGACTTGATGTGAACGTCACGCGGGTTTCTCGGCAGTTGCAACGGAGTCTGCTTAACGTCTGAGCGTGACACAGCCGCGTGTACACGTTTATACTGTTTATGCATGAGAAAATCTACTCGACAGTTTCTCCGAGTTTTTGATACACGGTGTAGATACAGAACATAAAATAATATGTTACATACCTATATACATTTAGAACCTCGTGACTAGTTCATCTTCTCTTTGAATTCTCATCCTGATAATACGCAAGCAAAACAAGTCTACCGAACATTCAACCAATAGATTCGACACATATTCGTCATTATTATTTTTCTCTCCAGACACCGTTCATAAAATCCGTGAAAAGGTGAATTGCGCTCTGAAATTGCTGATGCGAATAGCAATATTCTTGATGCGTCACATAATTTTACTTTTTTTTTTATTTATATGATTTCCTTCGTTACTTTTGTTGCATGAACAACTTTACACAATTTTTTTTTTTTTTCGTTAATTTTCAAGTGAACGATGAAAACTGAAATCAACGAGAATATATAGGCTTCACTCGCAGTTCCGCAGAGGCTGTTTTGTTGGCTGATGTACATTGTATAGTATATGGTATATGAGTTTGGTACTCCAGTGTTGCTATATTCAAAGCGGTGGGAAGCTCAACGATGAGGTGAGGGTATAAACGATTGTATTGGTTGGTGCAAACAAGCAACGGTATCCACGGTATCCCGCTAGACAATCGAATTTCAATTTAGATTCGTCGAAGCGTAGCAATTGTCACTATGGGGCCGCGACGCTATGGGCCTACTGCTTGAACAAGCAATCCTTTCCATTAATACCACAATGGCCGTGATTCTCCCGGCCGTGATGTACTATTTACTCCATCAAACGACACGACGTCTCTTCGACACTCGTGTCATCATCGACGAGTACCACTACAGCGTCGCATCGCGAATTCGCATGCCAATGGTTTCATCTCTGGTCTCATTGCTTCTGATTGTCAACGCAGAACCTATTTTACCGGAAGTGTCTCCAATGCGAGGAAGCTCGCAACAGTTCTACTCTAAGTTTAACAGTGAAAGGGTACTTCCTCGTTGATGGTGAAACTCCTACGTCACAATTTCCAAGCAAATCGAAACAAAGGAGGACGCCTGTAAAATGTCTCTTTACTCATCATTGTCCTCTCCCGCGTCGACGAGAATTTCACTGAATACCAAATTCAACGCATTTCTCGATGAGTGATAAAATTAAATGGGTGTCTCTATGTTCGCAGTTCTTCAATTAATTTATGGTAAAAATCAAGAGATGCCGCAGCGCCTTGAGACAAGTACATTTTTCTTTCTAACATACCGACCCACGTTACACTCCAAAATTCTCTTACCGCAGCAAACTGATTTTACCCACGTTTTTAATATACACAATACACAATAAGTATACAATTTATATTTACAAATCTCATATTTTCGAAAAATGACATAAATTGTATATAGTTTTCATACAGATTGTATACAAAATATATATGTCCAATTCCATATATCGAACTATGTATTATCCATATATTTTTTTGACCTGGGTATGTATGTGTGGATGTGCGTGTTTGTGCGTATATGGGTGTGCAGGGATTGGAAAATTAAATCGCCTATTACACAATAACCGTTTGAGCGATTGGGCTCGAATTTTGACAAAATATATGTAGCCATTCAGATTTTATGTAATTTTCCCTTTTTTGAACAAAGGGCATGCTCGCTCTAACTTTTGTAAAAGTTCGCCGATTTAGATAAATAGTTCTTCATAACTAAACATACGTTCAATGATGTTTGGTATCGAATTGCGACAAAATCGGTAAAGCGGTTGGGTTTTATCCATTTTTGAAATTTTTGTATTATTTTTAAATGCTATAACCCGAGGGCGGTTCAAGTAATTGACCTAAAATTTTGCTGAAAAATTAAATTCAGTGTATCAGCGTTTAATACTAAATTTAGATAAGATCGATAAAGTAATAAAGATTTTATAGAAATTTGCATTTTCGTAATTTTTTTGAAGATGGTATAACTTGAGAATGGTTCAAACAACTAATCTAAATTTTTGCACTAAACTTAAATAGAGTATGTTATCATCTGGTGCTGAATTTCAGCAAAATCGATAAAGTAGTCAAGATTTTATGGAAATTTGGATTTTCATAATTTATATGATGATGAATTAATTCAAAACACTGCATACAACTTGAATATATGGATCGTTGTTTCATACCGAATTTTGTGAGAATCCAACAACGCGTTCATATCTGGTATTTAATTCGAAATGTTCGAAAATAGTAATTAAATACATTTGTTATTTTTTTAGCGTTTGAAGTGCAGCTGATGTACACATTATATAAACAAGGCTGCAAAGTAGAACCTTGCAAATTGCTTCCTTATTATTTTGTATCTTTGACAAAGCTTCCTTTATGAGGAAGCCAAAATTGATCAACACCCTTCTTCATAGGTGGCTTTGTCAGAGAAACAAAATATTGAGGAAATAATTTGCAAGCTTCTACTTTCCAGCCTTGTTTAAAACAAATTATTAGTGAGGTGCCAGATCAAGTTCTAACAATCGAATATCGAAGAAGGCCCTTGATTGACATAAGCAGTAATCATCGAGATCTCCCATGCTACGTACTGTTTTTTCCTGTTACCACCGAGATACTCTCACTGAATATACGTGTTACGTGTTACGCCCAGTTGGCTTGCGCCAGAAGCAGATAACCAGGCGATCCATCGCACATACGCATCTCAAATCCTGATAGCAGTAGATTGTATACGCAAGGCTCGAGGCCGACGACCACGCACATTATTTATTATTAACGATATTCATGCCCGGTTGTCAATAGCAGGGATTTCCACTCAGCCCCGCGCTGTACCGTCGATGACATCGACTGACAGCAGCCCCCAAGCCAATCGGGTGACGGGCCTGGTTCCCGCGCAACGTTTAGACATCAACCCTCCCTACGTTGTGTACTACCTGCTGGCTGTTCGAATACCTCATCATCATTCTCTGCATTCCCGTGTTCACCACTCGGCGCAAATATATGGTGCTTGTGAATTGTGTATGAACGCAATGCCTGTTTCATGTCCAGAGTGCCTTCCGTATCATTTGTTGTCTATCAACGGATTTGAAACATATTCATACACTTTTAGCGGGGGAACAAGTTGAAATATCGTAAACCAACTGCTAGTGGCATTTAACGATAAATTATCGTAATATGATGTCGAAGTTAAAAATTAAGTATTGCAAAGTTGAAAATAAAGAACAAAATTTTAGCATGATATTTCATAATTTACTAAAGTTATAGGGTAAAATGACTTTTTTCAAAATTTTCAAAATGCTGTTAAATTTTTACCTCTCAAACGATTTGTGCCAAGTACAATCCCAGACGTTGTTGTATGGTAGTCTACTTGCGTACCAAATTTAAAGAAAATACATGAAAAATTATGAAGGCTATCGTACTCACAAGGAAATCTGCACACACACACATATACAGACATTTTTTGTCAACCTTGTTTACTGACATTATTGTTGTTAAGCTTCGTCGTATCGACCTAATTTTTATAGATGGAATTTTTGATACGCGTTCTCGGGGTCTGAGGTCTGAGATTTCGGTGTCGAAGATTCTGATGTTATCGACATTCAGATACAGGAAAGTTTCAAACATATTTCGAATCCCTGATTTTTATTTAGTTCGCTCTAATTGCACCACCAGTTCATTAAGAATTGATGGAGCAACCAGAGCGACCCATTTTTTACAATTAAAATTAACCGTGAAAAAATATCGCCACAGCCTGGGTTTGAACCGGGAACCTCGGATCACTAGTTCGATGCGTTACCAATTACACCACCGTGGCTATGGCGACATTAATTCACGATTCCTTTCAAATTTTAACGACAAATATGATTTTAAGAATTTGTTTTTGGCTTTGGACGTTTTTATAACATTATTGTTGTTAAACTTCGTCGTATCGACCTAATTTTTATAGATGGAATTTTTGACACGCGTTCTCGGGGTCTGAGATATCGGTGTCGAAGATTCTGATGTTATCGACATTCCTATACAGGAAAGTTTCAAACATATTTCGAATCCCTGATGTTTATTTAGTTCGCTCTAATGTTTACTGACGTTTTGGACCATTCTGAGTGTCTGGACATGAGGATCTCGAAAAAAACATTTATCATGAAAACAAAGCTTCCTCTATGAAGAAGCAGAAAACAAGGCAATTTCAAAGTTCAATACTACGGAAAAGGTATATTTTCCGCAGAGGATTTCGGTTTTGTTTACATCGCTTCATACTAGATCCGATTGACGTGTTCTTTTTGTAATTTAATTTACCAAACGCTCACAATTCCGTTTTTGGCTTTTGCTATTGTGAAATATCGATAGAGCCTGATCGATATCATTCAATTTCCATCCGCACTGAATTAATCGTCCTTGGGGGAATCCTACCCGTCTCTGGACGCATAGGCATCAGGGTCGAACCGTCGGCTCGCGGTTCGCTAGCGGGTAACACAACCACGTAAAGAGAGATATAGTTTATACCTATACTACGTACCCTCTATCACACGAAAGCGGAGAGCAGAGAAACGGCACGTCGATTAATCACCGCGTTTCGGTTGTAATTTCGTCGAACAAACATGCACATTGAAAGTCAAATGAATCGTGCAGGTCAATGGAAAGACGGATGGATGGTTTCGGACCTTCGTTTGGTTTTAACGTATCATCCTGGTTGAATACGACGTTTATACATATATATCAAAGTAGTACATACCTCTCGAAAAACATACAACATTTAACAAATTTTTACCCAAGTGCATTACACTTTTTTTTCCTCAGAAAACAAAACCTGTCCTGATCGAAAAGTTTTGTCTCTCAATACGAATGTAGTGAATAACAATAACAATTGTTTATGTAATATGACTGACAATATTAATTCAGTACATCGATATATGATAAGTTAGTTCACATTATATTCTGTTTCTGAGTGAAAAAAGTACATGACACGTTACCTTTTCAGGTGATTTCAGAGTGACTTTGTATAAAAAATGTAACAAGTTTACTGTAGTTATCGATTGGTTTTGAAATATATGTCTTAATTATTGCAGCATTTTACATTTTACATGCAAATACACTGATAATGAATTATTCATGTTTACCGTTTTATTGATACATTAATATATGCTCGCGCAGAACAGAGTAGTTCGACGTGAAGTCCTGGATAGAGTCCTCAGAGTCCGGGCGGAAGTCGCGGATGGACTTCAGCATTTAAGGTTCCCAAAGTCCATTCAGGACTTCACCCGAGACTGAAAAGGATTTTACTAGGTTATATCTGCTCATATTATGAATTCATCTAAAAAAAAGACATTTCTGATTAAGATATTACAGTATGTGAAAAATATATAATCTCATTTATTGATGACTGAACTGACTGAACTGACTGAACTGACTGAACTGACTGAAGTAACCTACCAATAACTGACCGGAAATTTTAAAAGATACAACTAAAGCTACCATTCCTGAGCCGCGGTCCCAATTCCTCTTATCGCTACAGCTTTATTGTGCCGTTATGCTGTTGCAAGCATAAAAATATGGTCAATTTCAACATAGTCGGAAAAAAAGTATCGTATGCCATATGGGCGGAGCGGATTTTCACGTCGTGTTCGTGCTATTGTACAATGCTTCCTCTGTGAGGAAGCTAAAATCGATGAACATACTTCCTCGTAGAGGTAGCTTCATAAAAAAAACTTTGTCAAAGATACCAAATAATGAGGAAGCAATTTGCAAGGGTTTTAAGATTAATCCATAATATAAGCAAATATAGCCTAGTAAAATCCTTGTCAGTCCTGGATGGAGTCCGGAAAAAAGTCCGGAATGGAGTTCGGAATGGACTTCGGGAGTCTCAAATTCCGAAGACCAACCGAGAATCCAACCGGGATTTCCGCCACGACTGCCCGAACTCTATCACGAACTACATTTTTCTGCGCGATGTGTGGAATTTTTTGTATCCAATGTAAATACACTCAAATTTGCCAAACTGCATTGTATGATTAATGGACTAGCTGGTAGTTATTTTGGTACTGACTTTTATAAGTCCCTCAATAGGACCCCCAGGTTTTAGATTTTTTAAGTTCCCTTAATCCCCCCATTACCACGGAGAATTCAACTGAAAAGTGCTGATAACAGCACGATTTTTTTTTATACTGAAAATATGGTTGTTTGGCTCGCTGGGTCCGAATTTTACATTAAAATCTGCAACTTCAACATGGGTGGCGTAAAATAGTGGCTTAACAAATACATAATTACAATATATTGATTTTCTTCACAAGATGGTCCCTGAAAAGGTTTTTCAAGTCGGTGAATCCGTCGGGACAGAGGAGATGGGGCCGGGCCCGGATTATTCTAAGTCTCAAAGGGCTTCATCGTTGAAGTCAATCGAAGTTCTTTTCGGTTTTTTTTGTTAGAGTCAAATGGTAACGATGCAAGCACAACCAACAGTGTCAGTAATTTTCAAGACCTATAGTAAGTCCTAGTCATCACAAAATGATCAATACAGTCCGCACATAGTTCCTATGCAATTCCTGGTTTGAACCAGACCTGGTTTCCTAGGAACCAATTGTTTGCCATTTTAACTTGGCAAATTCTATTCTATTTCGACATTCATTGTATTGCAGATGATAATTCGAAGCCAGAACTAAAAAAGGAGTGCTTCAATGCATCATCTGAACTGTCACCACTCGATATTCGAGCAGTGAAATTATCGAACGCGTGTCGTATTGTGAACTGATTCTGATGTTTCTGGTTTCAAGCTGTACCATTAGCATGCGTTGTATTAATCTCGCAGTCGTGAATCCATCGCTCAGCTAGCTGAACGCGATCGTGATTCTCGTGACTAACAAAACCAGGGCAAATGTTGTAGTACCTATAGTATTGAACACAAAGTGTGTTGTACACTATTTTGTGTTATTGTACACTTTCAAGCGTGTACATGTCCTCGACATAGATTCGACGTTGATCATAGAGACGAGCAAACCTGTCGATATGCAGTGGTTCGATGCTTGCGAATGATGCCTCTATCGAGCGTGCACTGCTGACAATCGACGTACCGCGAAAGGGACAAAGCCGATCGTAAAATTCCAATTAACGATGGGACTCGACGCGAACACCAGATTGTAGAAACAGGCAGACGCCGCCGACACAAGGGAATACCGTGAGTCGGTGTACCGTGTACGCGAGCTCAACTGCATGCGTGGTCCTGATCGCGAATGATCGACCAGCAGAATAATGGCAGAGGCGTAAGCGCGATATCCGCACAATAGGAAAAATCGTTGTGACGTATGTGTATTTGTCAGCGACCTGCTTTTCATGCTTATACAAATAGAATCTGGATACAGCGATCGATTAACCATTGTGCTTTTACGATCTGGATGATTCATCCTTTATCCTTTTATCATGGATAATACGTTCGTTCTATCATCAATTGCTTTTAAATTCATATAATAAAAATATCTCGTCGCCGACGTCTAGGACAATCGAGCTGGTCGAGGTTAAATGACACACCGACGCCCGATTTTTTCTAGGTCTCCAAGAGAGAGTCTCGAGTCTGGAATTTTCCAATTCCTCCAAGGGCTGATTTCTCTAAGGTTCTGTCAGACCCCATATTCTAAAGAAGAGACCAGTTAAATCTAGAAAATTTACAAAACTCCGAAACGAAAATTTAGGATTGTCGTGATACCGGGGTCTGGCGCACCAAACGCCCACGGAAGCGTAGCCGCCTTTAGCAGTACTATAAAAGTCAATCGCTTATCTTGAAACCTAGACGGACTTGGATATTCACTTTTTTATCTTATAATAATTAGAAAAATGTTTTGCCAAAATTTTAACCGTGCCAAGTGTTCCTGTTCAAGTCCTACAACTTATTTGACCGTACACTTTCAGATGGGACACTCTGTATATATTGACACGCTGTCTGGACATTAATTGAAAAGAGAAACAATGCGAAATATGGAGGTTTAATAACGTGGACGACGACGTCTCCAGAATATAATGACGGCTTAAAATAAATTATTATAATTCAAATTGTTTCATTCTTTTTGGATGTGTTTTTGTGTCATAGTTTTTTGCTATCGGGAGTTTAAATTGTTTTTTAAATTTATTTTCTCATTGTCAGATGTGACGTATTTTTCGGTAACGGAGAATAATTAATTATTCTACCAATTCGGTAATACTCAAACCACGAACGAGAACAAAAAGTAATCACTAAACGAGAACTTAACGGGATGACGTCACCTTCGGTCATCCACCCTCGCTAATGCACTCGCTAAACCCGGTGAGTGCCAGCTAATTTTTGTTTCACCGGTATTAACGAACCGGTATGCCCTGGAATTCGAGTGGAACTCCCGCGCAGAAAAAAGTAGTCCGGGATGGTGTTCCGGATGAAGTCCCGGATAGAGTTCGGGAAGGAGTACCAGATGGATTCCGGGAAGTCCCGGCGGGAGTCCCGGATGGGTTGTCAAATGGACTTCGGCATTTGAGACTACTCGAAGTCCATTTCGGACTCCATCCCGGACTTTTCGTCGGACTCCATCCGGGACTCTTTCCCGCGGACTCCACCCGGGATTTTATCTCTGGCCGTCGAGAAATCTCAACATTCAAAATTTCATTTTACTTATAACAATTACTTCTTGAGAAAAAACTTCGAAAAACCTTAATATCCAATAGGCGCATTAATTCTATAGGCTTCCAAAAAATTGAACGCTGAAATAATTCTTCATTACGCTGAAGGTTATAATAAGGAAGCGCAAAGTTTTTCCACACAAGTAATTTATCACTGCACAGATTTGTAGATCTAACCACTAAGATATTTATCAGTCTTTTTATTACCACGCACTAATAATTTTTATTGACGATTCTAGTTACCCTTGAATTGGGAAAACACAGAGCGGCTATTTCGTTTTTACCAAATGGCGCTATATCAGCCAACTGTCAAAGTCTACTGAGCTTCCGTGAAGGCAGTTGACGATCGACCAAGTTCGCTCGTCAATTGTCAAAGTGACTCTGACAGTTCGTGGATTATGTCCTGATTCAGTTAGTCAAGTCATTTTCTCTGTATCATTTTTATTTTGCAAATAATTTTTCTCAAAAAATAATTGTACTGATAGCGTGGATTTTTCCTTTTTATTATCTTCACCGTTAGTGTTACATGTTAATTCTATAACTCGAGAACCGTTCAATCAACTGATCTACATATTTGTATAAAACTTGAATAACGTGTGTCGTCGTTTGATGCTGAATTTGGTGAGTATTCAACAAAGAGTTTATAATCCTGAAATTTTTCTTTTCCAAAGCTTTTTCTATGAAAATAAATCAAAATAAATCAACATACTTTCTGGTAGAAGTAGCTTTATATTAATTTAAAAAATAATGAGTAAGCATTGTGCAAAGTTTTGAAATTGTCTGCAACCTCGAGAAATGTGATCTAGAAAAAAAATTCTGTATGTATGCGTTTGGTTATTTATTTAGTTATTTACCACTGTCCCGGATGGAGTCCGGGAAAGAGTACCGTATTTTGAACGTCAGGGATAATGTCCAGGATTGAGTCCCGGATGGAATCCAGGATGGAGTCCGGGAAAATGTCCGGGATGGAGTCCGAAATGGACTTCGAGTAGTCTCAAATGCCGAAGTCCATCTGACAATCCATCCAGGACTCTCGCCGGGACTGCCCAGACTCCATCCGGTACTTTCTCCCGGACTCTATCCGGGACTTCATTCGGGACTCCATCCCGGACTACTTTTTTCTGCGCGGGCTACTCTCGAACTCCGCAACAAAAAAAAAGAAACTTACCAATCTTTGTTTCACCGGAATTAGTAAACCGGTATGCCCTGAGTGCATCAACGAGAGCAACGGTGGCGGAAAGGCACGGCCGCTCAGGCTGTAGGTTGTGGTAGAGGGGTCGGGATCGGTTGTCAGTAAAAGACAGTGCTCTTTACGATAGCACAAGATTAGAATCTCAAGAACTCTAATCTCCACGGAAGGCGAAAGATCGAGAGAACAAAATTAATTTGTTGGCTAGAAAGCCGCGAGATCATGCGAAAACGCATCGACAGAGGAATCGATTGAGATTCCTGATATCATGGGCATAGCTGAAGCACCAGCGCTGCAACAACAGCGGTACCAGTAACAGCGCATTGCTGATATAGCGAGAGCAATACTAATTCGAAATAAATTCATTTCAATTTATTCCGGATGGAATATTTACGGAAAACTCACCAAATTGATGGGAAATAATCCACATTAATACGAGAGCTATCTCCTCGAGAACACAATGCACTAAACTGCACAAATTGGCGGCACGAGAACACACGGATTTTGTTTTATAAAAATCCTGAAGCACGAGAAACGAAACTCACGCGAAATACGCGTAACGCACGAGCACGGCATCGTGAGATCAACACTATACGCGCTAACGAGAACGGACAGAAAAACTGTCAATACGGGAGCGCGCAATTAACTCGAGGTATTTCGAGGTAGACTGATTATTACACGTAATTCTCGATAGCGAAACATTATGATTATTTCCGAAATCCGAAGTTACTCGATCCCATAGCTACTGCTCTCTGACTCGAGCCATCTCCGAAATTTAACGGGAACGAATACACGTAAATCGGTAGCATCTAACTGTAAGATTCTCCACGATCGTTTCCCTAGTGCATCGGGCGAGAACAGAGCATACACAACACTAAAATATATCAAAGGCGTTCCTCCCTTGACTGCAACGCAAACTCTACTTTTGCTCGTTCTCCAGCCCTCTACATCTCTTCTGAGGGCGCCGGTATTTCAGACGTACTGTTGCCGATTTCGTGGAGGAGTCTCGTCGGGTGCTCTCCTCTGTCGGGCGACTCGTTTCGTCGAGACTTTCTCGTCTTGACAGATTTGAGTACTCCGACGTTAACTTATTCTCAAGAACTAAAACGATACACATTTTTCTTCACCTATACGGTAACTTAGCGAAAGTGTGACTCGAGAGAGTCATTTAACGGGAACTACACAAATGCACGGCGATATATTTTGTGATTGTAAATTTGAAAAAATCACGTTACACAGAATAGTCAAACCTCGAGGATTGTCGGTCGAAAAAATATTCATCCATTAGATATTCTTCGCTCACAATATGAATCTAGCTTATGTACTGAGAAACAAGTGAATCAATGAAACTTTATAATAAAGAGACAAGCAGACAAGAGATCGTGCGGCAATTCTACCCTACTGACAAAGGCTCATTGTGCCGTTTTGTTATCTGGTGGAATGCGATATCGCCTGGCGCTGGTTCACCACGCAGTCCTAAACAAGGGAAAAGCCATAGGCAACCATAGAGATGGGCAAAGCCGAGGATATAACGCACTTGGTTCCAATTTTCTTCAACCTTTTCATAAGGTTCGAGCTGGATTACGTACGAGTGTATGC
This sequence comes from Perithous albicinctus, assembly GCA_964016905.1. NCBI lineage: Eukaryota > Metazoa > Arthropoda > Insecta > Hymenoptera > Ichneumonidae > Perithous > Perithous albicinctus. The sequence goes on along the minus strand of OZ024690.1, from coordinate 11,445,860 downwards.
CACACTCTGTATGGTATTGGAAGCACACAAATGAAAAGTTAGCGTGTATGATTATTATCGGTAACCCAAGAGGCGAGGATCCATTTTCCTTTCCCTCCTTTATATTCTTTTTCTCTGTTCTTAGCTGTCCGAATGAGTCGCCGCTATACGCATTGTTATATAATACACGTAATATATTTGCCCTTCACCTTCCTTAACGAGTTCTGGGTTCTGAATGATTACATGCCATATTAAGAAGAATGAACCAGTAGTTTGGTTTAGTAGTGACTGTTGTTTCCAAACCTAAGCATCGGTCAACGGATCGAATCCCAAAACTAATAATAGTACATTGTGCAAGTAGTGCAGAAAGTTGGCGATTGTGACGAGTGCGAGGCTTGCCCTCCGAGCGAAGCAAGGGTGGCAATCGTACGAGCTGCGGTCGCCAATTTCGGCACAGGTTGCACACCGTGCTTTTTTTATCGAATGAACGAAAACTCCTGCTTTCGGAGACTGTAGAGCGTGGCGATGGTGAGCAGACAATGTCCCTAACCTTAAAGCTGGTTCGTCTGCCGTGTGAAAAAGTGACGGCAGCATTAAGAAAAACCACTATGCGTATAGAAAAAGAAGAATGTAGCTGATGTGCGCATGCACAGGACATTTCTTTACGGCGTACGGGAACGCCATTTTCACCGCGCTCTACCGTTTCAAAAAGCGAGACTTTCTGTGTACGAGTTAAAAAAATAAATAAATAACAATAAAATAAAGACTTTTGTGGAAATAACGCAGCTCTAGCTTGAGGTATAAATTGTAGGACGTGGTAGTGTCTACAAGCAAGGCATTATAATACTTAAATTAGATTAAATTTTTAATTTTTTAACTATCTTTCTTGCGACATATCTGATATAAACGGTACCCAATTGTTAACGTCCAGCGTGGAAATTGTCATTCAACTTGCCCTGTTCCCACTCATTATTTATCATTTTTTAGACATTGGTTACAGATTACCACCTCAATTATCCATATCACTATTTTCAGTACTTGGAGGTTCAAAAGATTTGAGATTTTTAACGTTTTCGTGTTCACTGTTTTTTTTTACTGCAAATGAAAATGAGCGATAAATACAAGCGCCGGTGTATTTTGGTCTCAAACAAGATTGTTTACAGCTGCCTCACCACATACAGACATAACACAGTGTTGCAACTACCATAGGTACAGGTATAACACAAAATAACGGTGAATCGGTGTCGCAACTTCTGGTACGTAGGTATAATAACTACTAGCTCGCAAATTGCGGTAGTAGGTGCCCGGGGGTATTGGGTGCTATAGAATCGCAAAGCTCTCACGCAACCGCGCGTACCAGAGTCGCTCAGCTTTGTGGCCAAAGAGCCATAACGTTCAACGCCGTATAAAATACAGTCTGATGTCGCCGCAGAGAGCGTCATATGGTCCTGACGCTAACAACCTCTTATCGTGCGAGGCTGTGCTCACCACGTATACCGGTATTGACTATCATCCGTGAATCTAATTTTCCTCTCACTCACTCACGCGCCAGCAATTCGCTTCGAGAGCTCTTGAGAATCTGATTAATCGTTACACATGTTCGCTGGGTCTTGGATGCCTTACGTCACACTGTATATAGTATTTTAGGTGTTTGTGTCCCACTTTTTCCTACCGAGATCTCCCCAAAGGTCTGATATGTGCTGCGCCAAAATCGTTCAAGCAAGACACGACACCGCCACGCCCACTAAACTTCTTTTCATTGTTCCCCTGCATGTCTCAACTGAGGTTTCTTCTTACCCTCTTCATGTTCTTCTTTACTTGCTCTTCTGTTCATTCCATTGGATTTTTTGTTGCACAAAAACAAGGGTTCTCGTTCGAGTTGACCAGATTTAAAAAGACGCGAAATCTGACCTGTACCCCGTACTATCTTGCCACTGTTTGTAGTATTATTATTTTTACGTATCCTCTTCCGTAGAAAAATGATTCTTTCGTCATTTACGTGGCATATAATATTAAAATTATGCAGTACTTCCTGTCCATTATTTTTTGAAAGTTTTATATCCCGCGTAGAAAAATCTAGTCGGGTATGGTACCTCGGATGGAGTCCTGGATTGAGTCCCAGTTGAATTAAGTTCTGCCAAGATTATGAGGCCGAAATGGATATGGAGTCCCGGACGGAGTCCAGAGAGGGTTGTGTCCTGCCGAGATTCTTGGACCATGAGGAATCGAATCCGGGGTTGGAAATCGGCAGAGTTTCTTGGATCCCCGATAGCGTTTGGGGTGTTGTCCGGGATGAAATGAGTCCTCCCGAGATTGTCGGACGTTAATGGATATGGAGTCCGGGACAGAGCCCAGGTGGGAATCCCGGGTGGAGTTCCGCATAGAGTCCGGGCGGGAGTTTCAGATTGCACTTCAGGCGAAAGTCCTGAATGACCTATGGCATCGAATCAAATGTCATAGACCATCCGGGATGTCATCGCGGACTAACTTTTTTCTGCGCAGGATACGCATCCAATAAGGTTTTGAATGTACTATGTATTTTTGAAGTACCGTTGAGAAATGTTCTTGTGTCTACGTGAGTGATAGAAAAATAGAAAAGAAGTGAATACGCCTTACCATCAATATAATAGTAGCACCACCCTCGCGTTATCGCGTGTTACGAGCTCGCTCGCTGGCTTGCTTATTTATTTCGTTTTTTGTTGTTGTTGTATTTCTTCTTCTTTTACCTCACTTTTCATCATCCCTCACTCACGCGCTCTTCTTCTCGTCGATCTTCGCTTTAAAAAATTACGCAACCCTCAGAAGCGCACCGAGAGGGTGCATAAATTGGAGGAAATTGCTTCTGTCGCTTGGTCACGAAGGTTGAAAACGTTGGAACGACCCGCGAGTTTCGTGGAAGCAAGAAAGAAGATTTTTCACAGAGGAGAACCAGATGTTTTTCAGAGCGAGAGAAAAAACTCGTCGCTGTTGTTGCTTTTCCTTGCCTAGAGCGATGTTCCTCATGGATACGTTGTGTCAGAGATTCTCGCAACAAAATTGTAATTGTTCACAACTTAAAAAAAAATATCATCACTAAAATAGTTAATATAGATATCATTAATTTAAGTTCATATTGACATTATTTCTAATTAATCCTAGAATAACACATGGCACTACATGACTGTTAACTATGGTAACTTACGATTTAACTAAACTTCAATGACGACTTCACATAATCAGGGATTATTGACGGTGCAAAACACGATCCATCGGTGTTTGCCTTGTACTTACACCAAAAAGTCAAGCAAGCATATAAGCAAGCTGGCAAAGCTATCGTCCGTACTAGTGAGGGAATGATCGCTAGGAGCAATTTCCTTCGCGGTCTGCTTACCGTGCAATCGAGTCGGTCAAAGGCGATGCCCATCGGCCGCCAATATAATTACGCCACCGCGTCATGGACTCTGGCTATGGCTATATCGCTCTACTGATGCTGTTGGTAATATATAGCACGCTTCCCGCGGATTCTGCGTTTGAAGTCCAGCCGGATTGCCATTAGCCCGAGTGACTCCCTCTCACTCGATCCTGCCCCCTGCTTCTGTACGCTCTACTATATCGAATGGTACATATAGCGAATATTAAACTAAGGTTATTTCAGGGGAGACGGTCAGTCGGTACTATTTTTTAAAGCTACGTGTCACAATGAACCTCAGCAACATTTTCAACTCAATTATCTGATTTTAAGAAGTCATCACACAAAAATAATATTTTCATTCACTTCAATAATGACATACAAAAGAATTAAATTCAAGTAATCTTAATTTAAGTTTCCATGTGACTAGTCATATGACCACCGATACCAACAGTCAATAGATGGTACTAGTTATTTATACAAGCCAATTTAACTACGAAAGAACCATAAGATAATCAAGGCTCAACATCAAACACTGCAGTCACACAATTGCGCAGAAATCACAATTTCAACACAAATGAGTTATCCAGATTGGCAAGACATTAAAAGATTTGACATAATAAATTTTTAGTAATCATTAACACATTCTTTTCTTGAATCAATGACCATAATCTCGTAATACTTTTATAAATGAGCAGGAATATTACAGATAATTACCAATTTAACAAAACAATAAACAAATTAACAATATAAGTTCTAAGCATAAATCATAAGATTGAAATTATAAAATTATGATCGTTACTTCATAAAATGTTTTGATATATATATAAAACCTAACAACATAATTGTCATTAAGAAATTCAAAGTGCTATAAAATCCGATCGTTACCAAATATGGTACCTAGCACCGCTGAATATTATTTCTTATCTGCAGAAAGTTTCGGTTGGGTTGGTGGGTGTTGGTGTAAATAAGAGTAAAACGTTAATTTTTTCGAAGAATGCAACATTCCATAAAAAGTTCAACTCAAATTGAAAACCGATCGTCCTTTATTAACACACGCACACACACACACACACACGTAAAAAAAATGTCAAGGAAACAATACAACCTACATGAAGAAGAAATAGTTGAGATATTTTTAACCTGCTATCGATAACCGCTTTGTATGTCCATACGGGTTTAGCTACAATGTTAATATTCATCTTGTTTATCGTGTCCTTTGAACAAATTATTGCCGTCTGTCCCAGAGTTACCGTATGTATATATGTCCTTTGCACTCTTCTCCGTTGCTCCGACGTTCATGTCGCTGTATTATGCCCTGCTGGCATGTGTTCAGAGGACACGTTCATATGCAATGCATACTAGTAGATATACATAGTAGCAGAGGCACCCGCATACGCATGCACGCACCAACCGTTAACACATCATTTTCACACTCACTATGGCATCAGCAGTAACATCAACAGCAGCAGCAGCAGCAGCAGCGAAGCGCAGAGCGCGTTATTGAAATTCTAAAATGATTTTATACAGAGTGACAGGTAATAACGGCCGCTTCACGGCTGACCTGAGCGTGCGGGGCTGATGAATATTTAACCGTCGTGCCCCTTGCACACTTCGTTTAACGCTCGCGAGCTCAACACAGCATCGTGAACTCCTCGCATTTTCTCGTTTTCGCCCTCTTGCCCACAACCTTCCTGTTGTGCATTGCGACATCAAATTCTTCTTTCTGAATGAGAACCCATAGGAAAGGAAGGGCAAGATTAACCCCTCGTCCCTCTCATTCACGGAACTGCGAAAATGGATCGACTATAAACCACCCTTTCTATCCCCGGTAATGAACCTGTCACACCAGCGTATACAATGTCTATGGTGTAACTTCGATTTATGCCAATACTCTACTATCTAGTAGCTGGACTGCTGTTATCGACGTAAGCCTTTTAGTACAGAGAATTCAATTACAATCTATATGCCGTCAACGTTACAAAGATATTTGTCTGAACGTTGATGGTGTATAAAGTAGCTGATGTACTAGTTCAGGTACTTATCTACTACTGTTTTATCTCACAGTTGTGAGTAAATTTGAACGAATGTTTTTCGCATAAGCCATAAAAAACGCATATCTTCATTTTTCCCATTGCAGATAACGTGAATCGTTTTTCGAGATGTAAATGTTTTTAGTGAAAAGTAATAAATAATGCAAAAGTCCATCCAGAAAAATTTGAAAAAATTAGAAATTTGGTGTCTATTGGAATTATATCATTTGATTTTGCTTCCTCGTAGAGGAAGCTTTGTTTTCGTAAAATTTTTGTTTTTCGAGATTTTCATGTCAGCATATTCAGAATCACCTAAAACGCCGAGAAAAGTGGTCTAAACTTTTGTTCTAATGGTCAAAAAGAAATTTTGTTCTAAATCACGTCGTATCTCAACAAATCAACCGAAATGTTCTACAGACGAAAAATAACACACAGCGCTGCCACGTACCAAATCTGGTGACGATCGGTCAAGTGGGTCGGATTTTACGACATTTTGAATTTAAAAAAAATCGAGATTTTCGCTCTATCTTTCGCAAAACTTAAGAAAGTAAGCCAAAAGTTTGCACTTGATGGAAATATGATTCAACGATATTAATTACGGAATTTTCGGTGTCATGTGCAACATAATTTTTGTGTTGTTGTACAAGTAACTACCGAAAATACAGAGGAACCGAAATAAACAAAAAAATGCTATTTAAAATTGAAGATGATGCAAAGCAGAAGTTTGCACACTGCTTCCCCATTAAATTTCATTTTTCACAAAGCTTCCTCTATGAGGAAGCCGAAATTAATAAATAGACGTCCTCATAGAGGTGGCTTTGTGAAAAATGAAATTTAATAAGGAAGCAGAGTGCAAAGTTCTACTTTGCATCATTATTGTAAACATTTTTTTGGATTTCATTTTATTAATGGGTGAATTGATATGGAATGCCTCATATGGCAATTTGATCGTATGTTTACCGGCTGCAATTGTGATGGAATTTTCACATCTACCCTATTGTTTCGATTGTCAATAACGTACCTAAGGTGCACAACCATGAGGATTCGACGGTTCGCAGAATGAACCAAATAATGAGGAGGAATTCGGTCCAGCGAACCGTCAAAATCGTCTGTCAAGATCCGGGACCACAAAAGCGGGATCTTCCATCACTGCTTCCCTTTATGCTGCCTTTTCCTTCATCCCCTAACTATGAGCACAGCCCGCATGCATCACTCGTATACAAAACTCCCACTATACTTTTACTTTATAGCGGAGCTTCTCTTTTCTATTTATGAGGGAACGTGTTCCAACAGCGGACACGTTTTCCTCTTCTCTAGTCGGGTTTGCGTTATTCCCCGTTTTTCTCATTGGGACGCGAATGTCCCGCACGAAAATGGATAAGGACATGTGGATAAGTGGGGGATAACGAAAAGCGAGAAAAAACGTTTCTCGTCGTGTTGTAATATCGCGGTAGATTTATAATTCGGATATTTATTCTTCATCATATTTATCCAACGTTCACAAACACCTGATGTTACATGCTACCAGAACTACAGGCCTTTTTTCCCGTAGTTTTACGAAATTCTATCTCTTGTGTTCATATTTCACGTTACATTTTTTTATACCTTTATTTTCTTTTTGTACGGCAAAACGAGATAAGTCGAGTCAGGGTAATGTCGGGTCATACGTTTTTAAGAATCGACAGTTGCACGTAATAATTTGGCATATTCCAGTCATACACGTATTGAGACAATAATCGTAGTGTGAAATCTACGGTAAAATTATCACCTACAAGAATCCACGTATACATATATGTATGTCAATTTGGAAAATAGTATTTATAAGTATATGCTGTTTATCATTGCAGTGTCTCGTAAACACTGTATATACAGCTAGATTCATAGTACAAAAGTTTTGCCAGAATTATAGTATGTGTAAATATCGTATTTCCCCCCATAGGATCTTCCACAGTGACCCAGAAATACAGTTGAAACTTTTGCATCTTTGTTATTGCGTGAAGAGCTTTACTACCCAAATGCACTTACAAGTTGTACATAGGGCTTTGGTTCTCTTTCACTCGTTCGCCCCTTACTTTTCACTGTATTTATACGAATTGCCCTAGGTTGTTTGTTTTCGTGGAAAACAACGCCTCGGCACAACGATAGCGAATCTGACTAATAAATTTTCACCAACTTTGGCGATGAGAGACATGACTGTTTCTACACTCAACAGGCAGCACTCGCACCCTCACAGTCATTAAGGGTGCTACATCGCGAGTTCTAAAAAACATCATTTAGCCGCACCCTCGAAAGCACTTTGCCATTTCGGCGAAGAAACTGTACTTCAATGGCTATATAGTAGATACATGGGAAAACCCTCGATTCAGCGAGTAGTTATTAAACGAGAATGTAGTACTGTTGGGGAGAAAAGTTTCGATCTATCTTTTCGAGAGTGGCTCTGTGGATAATAGAGTGGGAATTCATTTAGGCCAAAGCTCTCCCAGGGGAAAAAAATATGTGAACAATGTATAGTTCGATATATGGAATTGGGCATATATATTTTGTATACATTCTGTATGAAATCTGTATACAATTTATATTTACAAATCTCAAATTTTTGAAAAATGACAAATTGTATATAGTTTTCATACAGATTGTATACAAAATATATATTCCCAATTCCATATATCGAACTATATATTGTCCATATATTTTTTTTTACCTGGGCTGTTATAAACTATATAGGCTAGGTAGCACGGTTGCACAATGGTTGGTTAAATGTAGTATTGGTTTAAGATTCGCAGTGTGTAGTGGTTCTATGTGTAAAAACTGAAGCACAAATGGTCACCTTTCGCTACATACAAATCTGTAATTTATGGTTATTCACGCTATAATTTACACTATTAAAAATTTCTGTTTGAAAATGGATAAAACGTATATGAAATTTTACGCATATACAGTATATGAAATTCCATTAACGCATATGTAAGAATATTACTTTACCGGTATATTAGAAACAGTGAACTATGTTTTTAGTATTTATGTACTCGAGTATATCAAATTTACACCGTGGTATTGAACATTTTTGGAACAAAGTATAAAAATTAATTTTCCATTGTATATTATATTTATACTTCGGTGGCCGAGTTTTAAACAATTGATTGGAAGATATTACTGGAAAATTAATCTTCTCTTGTGTATGGAAACGAATCATAAAAAATATTTTTTAAATCATTTTTGAATAAAGCCGTAATTATAATTGCATCGTGTTAGAAAATCCATGAAAGTAGTTACGATTTGCTTTTCCTGCTATAAAATGCCATAATTATCTTAAAAATTGTCTAATACTGCTATAATATAAATATTCTTCAAAATTTTTGGAAATTTCAATAGCAAATACATATGATTTGGCGAATGTATGCATAAAATTCAATTCTGTTATTTATTTTCCATTGCATCGTTTTAAATTCCAGAATTCTAAACATGATTTGAAAATGATATGCAAATGTTGTAAACTTTTAGTAAATCTTATATTGACAAGAATTTTCTGCAGTTTGCAGTTATCAAAAACAGTTTCATTAACTTTTCATCGAGTTACAATAAAGTTACAGTAATCGTTATGAATTCCGTTTATCATTACGAGTACACTATTTTAGTACACTTTTGAGACTCGCAAGAGATTGCGAGTCACAAAAGAGATTCCTCATGCAGACCCTCGATAACGTACATTACACTATAAAATAATAGGTACACGCCTGTCGCATTTCACTTACTCCCTGCTAAAACTCCCCATCCTGCACCGCCGTTTTTCGTACATCGATACAGCATCCTTTTCTCTTCTATTATTCTATCTAGTGAATAGAGCGTAGGAGGGCGCATTCTCGAATAGCGATTAAATATTTTATCAAGCACTCTGGCACGTAGGGCTTTCACAACGACGCGAGGGAGATGCAGAGTGAACCCACGCCCCTCTACGTGAATTTCCTTCAATTGGCGAAAGTGAGACGGAAACATCACTGGACTGAAAATAATAAGGTTTCTTCGCGAGTGCACCCCGCGAGTTTGGAAGGAAAAATATTTTTCCAGACTCGATTCTAAATTATTCGCACACCTCATTCTTCCATGGCGCTCGGAGACGATAGAATTTTTCTAAAGAACTCATTATCGGAAAAGTTGATTTGGGTCGGATGAGATCTTCCGGGTTGGAGGAGTTATTCGAGTGGGAGTTCGGGCGGTATTAATAGTTGATTCGGGGAGAGCAGCACGATTGGGTACTCCACTGGCAGTACTTTTAATCGTAGTCCAGGCCAGACCAAGAAGTCGACTGACTCTCATTATGGACCCCGTCGTTTTATACACTATATACTACAACGTATATAACTATCAACTTAAAAGTTTCGCCAATCGAATTAAAATAAAGAAAGAAAAAAAAGGCGTGGAAGTGGGTACTAAGTGAGAGGACCAAAAAGTTTCAGCTTGGTTCCTGGAGAAGACGAAGCAGAATTTGACCGTGGTCATTATTCGTTCAGTGGGAGCTTTCATAGCTAGACGATACATGCAGCAGCAGCAGCAGCAGCAGCAGCAGCAGCAAAAGTATACGGAGAGCCCTCGGCTCTTTCGCTTTCGGCTCACTTAGAAACTCTTGGAGTTTCTTTGACGGAAACTTATATTGAAATAATCAATCGGGAACAAGAAGAAGACGAAGAAGTACGAGAGAGGAGATCGAGTGAACGTAAGATGGAGGGTATATTCAATCGCTGGGAAACCAAAATAGAAGAGTAGATATCCGGGGCTTGGAGTAAAGACTGCCTTTCCGTTATTATAATAACGAACCCCTGACTCATCCCCATTATTATATTAAACGTCTTCGTTACAGTCGACTGGTCATGCATACCATGCTGTGTTACTAAAGTTACACGGTATTGCATACCCTCCTTCTAATCATCAGTTATTAAACCGATATTTTCACTGTCCTAGTTCGTCTGAACCGATAAATTCACAATATAGGGATCAAAGGAATCTAGGTATATGGTTATGGAAGAAATCTGCTTGGTTCGGGCAAGCGGTAGGATATCGATTTTCCATTTCACCTTTACTCCGCGTAGCTTTTGGTGGTTAGATATGAAAGTAGACACCTCAACCTTCGTGGCTATTACTTCGGCCCTCGGTAAACCTTCTTTAAGAGCTGCAGCACCTTTAAGAATGGCGAATTTGTGAGGTACGTTCAACCATGCCCATGTTTATGCTCTGACGCTATCTTAGCTCCAGTTATTCGTGGGTTTTTAGTGTATTTTTAGTGGGCACAGATAACAAACGGAAGGTTACTTCTGCCCACCAGCAGAGTTGAGGCGCCGATTACGATGCTTCGGTGTATATAGGGATATGTGGACATAGGGATCAACATACCCAGTTGATCTCTATATCCCCAATATGGACATCAATATCCCTATATTCCAAATATATGGGTTCAACATTCCTATATTCCAAATATATGGGTTCAACATTCCTATATCCCAAATGTATGGGTTCAACATCCCAATATCTCCAATATAGGGATCAAAGGAGTCTAGTTATTTGGTTATGGGAGAAATCTGCTGGTTCGGGCAAACGATAGGTTATCGATTTCCCGTTGCCCCGCGTAGCTTTTGTTCATTATATACGAAAGTAGACAGCCTTCATGGCCATTACTTTAGCCTTCGGTAACCCTTCTTTAAGAGCAGCGGCTCCTTTACGAATGGCGAATATCCAAGGTACGATCAGCCACGCTCATGGTTACGCCCTGACGCTATCTTAACTCCTGTTATTCGTGGATTTTTAGTCTATTTTTAGTGGGAACAGATAATAGGCAAGAGGTTGTTTCTGCCCACCAACAGAGTTGGGGCACCGATTGTGACGCTTTCTTCTTTACGTGGGGTAAAACAAAAGGTGCGGGCTACGAGCAAAGAAAGTTTGCGTGAGGATAGCCATCGTCGTTATATGTTCCTTTCAAGAGTTGGGCTAGTGCGTGCCACGCACTTCCTATGGTCTACTCCCCAATGCGGACGAACCCTTTGTTCCGGAAAATCCGGTCTAGTCGTGTACAATATACCATTAAATAACGTTCTGGCTCGTATGGTACTGTTGCAATAAAACATAGCAGGTATCCATTAAAAGGTATAAAATATGGCTCAACGTTATACAGTAAACGAATTACCTACGTCGAGAACTTTACGTTTATTAGGCAGTGAAGATATATGGATTTACTGGTTGCACGCATTCATTGTTGGCTATTATCGCGCTTATTGTCTCCTCCATCATCGTTTTGTTATAGTCATTCTTTTACAGTTTTTTCTAATCATTAGGACGCCGTATGCGTTGAAGCTGTTCATAAGGATTAATCGGTAGGCACGTCGGTTGCACGCGTTGCAGAAAGTTATTTCGTTTAAATGGAATTGTGGTAGAGATGTTAAAATAGATACTGTAGGTTATATCATATAGTATCTAGGGTGACTATTATTTAAGATCTGATAGAATTTTTATCGGAATAACCCCTAAAACGGATCCAAATAAATAAAAGCAAATATTCGAATTATTTCCGATTTGTTTTTCAACATACACTCATTTTTTTTACGGTATTTCGATCAGAAATGGCTTTTCAAATATTTACAAATGACACAAACACATAATCAATTATTGTTCAGGTAGCTAGTGTAGGATTTGCCCATCCCATTTTTACAGGCAATTAATAATACATTCGTATTTAACTCGCACGCATTTAAACGTATAGACGGAGTGTCTACGAATACGTAATGTATAGTTAAGTGTTAACATATACCATTTGCGCCAAATGAGTTTTCACACGTGGCATGCCAAAATACTTGAACAGTAAGCACCGGTCACATACATATTTCTACCAGAGGGTTTTACCACGAATGGTTAAAACAGAGATAGCAGAACTATGCGACGGAGAATTGCGACGATGTTTCCACGTTTCGACCATTAGAGAGACCAGGGGCGCGGTGAAGCGCCGTCAGATATGTGAAACTGGAATATGCACGAATAGTAGAATTTATTATGACCCGAAGGATTTATTACGGTCACGGAAGCTGTCTCTTTCTCTGGTCCTCTGGCGCCCTTCTCGGAAAGGATCGTTGACCCCCTCTAGAAATAAAAGAAATATAGATATATGTATGTAATAATGGTTACCGATACCGGACGCGCGATAATTTACGCTTAACGGGAAATGGAATATTCGAAATGGGATTGTGACGTCGCAACTTCGACAGTGATATATTGGCTGACCAAACCTTCTACTATATATTCTGATTAGCATTTTCAGTGCGAAGTTTAAGTAACGGGCTCGTGAATCCGAGACGCATCTTTGCGTTATGTTTTGTGTAAACATAATTGTCCTCGCACTAATTGCTTCCGCATATCGGAAGCTTTGTTTTCGTGAAATTTTTTTTTTAGAGGTTTTCAAGTTAGTATACTCAGAATTGTCCAAAATGTACAGAAAAAAATTGCGTGTGCGCGTGCGTGTGCGTGTGATTTGCCTGTTAGCACGATAACTGTCGTAATAATAGCTGTATTGTCTTCAAATTTGGCACGAAAGTGGGCTGTCATACCACAACGTTTCGGAGTAAAACTGACGCAAATCAGTTAGAAAATAAAAATTCTACAGCATTTAAAAAATTTTGAAAAATTCGTTTTCACCCTATAACTGCAAAGTGAAACCTTGCAAATTTCTAACTCTCAATTTTCTATCTTTGACAAAGCTTTTTTTTACAAAGCTTCCTCTATGAGGAAGCCAAAATTGATCAACATACTTTCTCATAGAAGTAGGCTTGTAAAAAAAAGCGTAGTCAAAGATAGAACATTTTGAGGAAACGATTTGCAAGGATTTACTTTGCAGGCTTTTTATTTAAATTCAAGCTAAAAAAAAGGTTGCAAAGTCGAACCTTGCACATTGCTTCCTCATTTTTTTTTGCACGTTCTAATCTCTCCTCTATGATAAAGTACGGTAAAGTGAAGTAAGTTGTTTACATTTGGCTTCCTCGTAGAGGAAGCTATGGACAATTAAGCGCGGGTATTTTGTCGTAGGATATTCTGTCCCGGAAATTTCGTCGTGCAGATATTTTATAGCGCGGATATTTTATCGTCGGATATTTTATCGCAGATATTCTGACGCAGATATTTTGCCAGCGGACAATTTGTCGTGACACGAAGACACACACCGCTCTTTACTATGTTGTAGATTTATAATTAAATTTTAAACATCAGCATAAAAAATCGTTTCTCATTTGAATTAAAATTACATTTTAAATGTTCAAACCCATTGCGAAATTTTGTAATTTCATTCTAAAAATGTATAATCCGGTTGTGAAAGGAATTCTGCTCTTTCCAACAAAAATATATTTTTTTAATGTTATGGAAAAAAAACACATCTTATAATATCTACGTTAATTGGAACTACTTTGTTGTGCTTCGATTTCGAAAAAGACATTCTTTTTTTAAAACCTGTAATTTCTTTTACATGAGTATACGTTTTTATAACCGAAAACGACGTTTTTATTAATATCTTTTAAAAAGCGTTTCTTTCTTGTTAATTTTATAGGCACTCTAAATTTCACATTGACCTTCAGGTTGAATGGTATTAAGATCCATTAGGACAAGCGACAAAATAACAAGCTATGGAATTCGCTACGTTGATATAAAAATAGTAATCATTATTGTTTAAGACTCGACGTTATGTAATCAATGAAATCAACAACAAAATATACGTATTGACATTTTGCTTGATCGTAACCATATTATTTATTTACTATTTAACTGAAACAATAATTTAAAGTGGCTGAACCAGTTAGCTGTTCTTGAACAACGCTATCACTATTAAATCTGCGGCATTTCAATGCAAAATAGCATAAAGATAAGATAGAAATAATCTTTGTTAGTGACTATTTGTTCGACAATATAAAATGTTCCATGCTAAAAGTTGTAGGTTATCTCCTTCCTCGCAGATAAAGTTATCAACCGTAGATAATAGTGAATGTCTGCCAATCGCGACAAATGTCTGGTTTGAAGACTGGAGAAGACCGATGATGTGACCATGATAAAGAGAACGTGACATTTACTGTTCCTTCATATTAGCGTCATTAGTGGTACGAGAGATCACGTAATGCAAACATAGAGTTCTATTTTCGAATACTTAATCAATTCTAACGATATGACAGGGTGATTGAAGTTTTCATTAAAACCGTCTGTCTCATACTTTCAACGAGTTACCAATTGTGGATTACAAGAACGACTTTATGGAGATTCATCTTTTCTGATTCAGCACTCGTCCACATGTTATGTGAGTACGACAGACGATAACTGTGTTGGTTGGGAAGTTAAAAGTATGATGTGGAATCGTTCGGAATGGTAGATCAGTTCTACTAGACGCGTTAGTCAATATGCAAGTGAAAAATATCACGTCAAGAGAGTGAGGCAGACACCAAAAGTCATTAAATTTGTTCGACTAACCTAAAAAACTAATGAATTATCATCGCATGTTAATGCTTTCTGAACTGTGCCATGTAATACATCGTAAATTTCAACACGCGTCGTTGAAAAAAACTACAACGTGAATAAAATTTCAAGAACATTATATATAATAAATTCGACATCCTTTTGTTGTAGACTAGTGGAGGTCTGACGTAAGGAATCAGAAACTTTTTGTGGTTAGGTACCCTAATGAGATTGTGGGGCAAAACTAGCTTTTGTTCTCAAATGTTGGACACGAGAATGAGATGAAAAATTGCTTTTATTAAATATTTCTTTAATAATAATAATAGTAATACTTATGCGGCTGATATTTCAAAATCTAGAAGTAAAAATCTTGACGAAATATGATTAAACCAACAAAGTAGACAAACAACAATTAACTCAGAAGAAAACAATATTTTGCCATGACTCAACTGTTGCACATCGTTGTGCAATAAGAGAACCAAGATATATAGTAGCGAAACAATTGCCTTCTTTCAGTATATCAAAGCTAAAGACGCAAGAGTGAACTCCTACAATGTTGCCCTCAACATTTTCTTGGTTAAACGTAGAACTAATGCAAATGGCACTGAAATTATCGGAAAATGACGAGTCAATAAGAGTAACGAATCTGAAGCTGATGTTTGCTACGGCACCCGGTGACAATTTCTTGAGTGCCATGATAAGAGCCTGTGTCGAATACTCACAAAATAATTCCGGTCATATGGAAACGAAAAAGAAATCGCTCATAATTAAAACCACACCGACCACTAACGAAGACGTGGTAAGTACTGTTTGGTAGTTATTATTATAATGGTTATATTATAGTAATGCGACGTATGTGGCCGTCCGCAAAAAACGTTTGACTATAAAAGAATAGTTTTACAAAAATGAAAAACTCGACCGAATAAAAGTTCTATTAATAAACAAATGTAATAAGCATAAAAATGATGAAATAATAAACAATCCTTAACATATTATAGTCGGAATATTTGTTCGTCATTGGTTATATGAGGTATGAAGGCATAACTTTCGACTTTTTGCCCAGTCGGCAATCAGGAGTAAAAAGTCGGTGTCCTCAAAAATCCCCATGTAGGAGTTTCTTCGACATCATTTTTTTTTTATTTTGTTCCATCATATTTCATGCGACATTTTGTATTTATAAATGTTGAGATCAGATTTGTAGTCAGCAACTCTAGAATCCTCGAACGAGAAATTTGAAATAAATTGGAAGACCACAATTACAGATATTCATGATTTTCTGACGCATCGACAAAATGGGCTCTTTATTCTTTCTTTTTTTTTTTAGAGCCAAAATAATTAACTTCTACTGAAGATTTTGATAAAATTATGTATACGTTCTACGCAGCACGAGTTAAAAAAAGTGTGTCTTTTTCATGCGGACAGTCACATATAAACGTCTTAAACTTTATTTTCGGTGTCGCAAAGGTCAAGGCACTCGGAGTTTTTAATAGAGAAATCAAAATGATGGAAACTACTTTAGTCAACATGAATGAACTGTTGAGCGTAGAGGGCTGTCGTCTCAGTCCATATGTCTTTTATACTGACAACGGGGAACCTCCTTTTATTGTGATGGACGATCTGGCAGAACTGGGCTATCTTATGTCAGATCGAGTGATTGGTCTCGATCTTGAGCACTGCATTGTCGCAATCAGTTTATTGGCGAAATTTCACGCCAGTTCCATTGCACTTTGCGAAAAGGTATACGATGCTATCCAATTCCGCAGTATTCGAAATATACCAAACTTCGAAGAGAAACAAGTAGAAAAATGAAAATCTGTCCATCTGGAAAACCCCTTATTATCAATTTTTTCAAAAATACACGTCGCGTTAAATTATCCTTTATGCAGGATCCAAATGCGTTGGCTTCGTACACAAAAAGCGTATTCCATAAAGATAACCCCAAACAAATAAAAGAGATGTTCAGCGACGCAATAGCATTTTTTGCGAAGGAAGTTCTGAACTGGTCAGAATTAGGAGCTAGGTACGTATTTTCATGCACAATGAAGATCGATCTTAAATTCGTTTTTAAGTTTGATCTTAAGAACGATCTTAAGTTCAATCGTAAATTCGTTCTTAAGTCCATCTTAAAAATGCACTTACATCCAAAAATTCGACCCTAAGACTTGAAAATTCCTGTTATCTTAATTACAACATTGATATAATAGTTTTTTAATTTTCTTCATAGTGCATACAGTATCTCGAATAAATTCTTCAAATTATCGGAAGTGTGTTATGAAAAAGCTATACAATGCTCCCAACGAAAAGCCACGAACTTCAATGTATTGAACCACGGTGATTTCTGGGTCAATAACATGCTCTTTAGATACAACGAAGAGGGCAAGGTCATCGATAATATTCTCGTATGTTCTTTAGCTTTCTTCTTATTCGTTGAAATGATGAAATTAGAGACAACCGTTATTGTAGAAAGGATAATTATTTCGATGATCTACCATTTGCCCGTTGTAAACTACATATTCATACTGAAATACTGAAGTTATAGTTGTAAAATGGCTTTTCACAGGTTGACTTTCAACTGCCTTGGTGGACTTCGCCAGCTGTTGATCTTATGAATTTCACCAGTACAAGTTTGGCCGAGGAAGTGGACTTGCATCACAGAGACGTGCTTCTTGAAGAGTATTTAAACATTCTGACAAAAACCATGACTAATCTTCGGTGCAGCACGAAAGCACCGAATATGGAAGATTTGAAGCAGATTTTACGTGAACATGAACTTCTGGAAGTTTTGTACACATGCGTATATTTTCCCATCCAATCTATGCCGAAGACAGCCACGAAAACACTCGACGAACTTTTGGAACCTGGCAATCAGTGCGACAATCCAGTTTACAGGACACCGGGATTTCGTAGAAGGTTGCTCAAACGGTTATCGATTTGGAGTACTAGCGGAGTTCTCGATGTCTAATATGTTAAATGTATGCCCAGGATCTTCTTAAAGAAAAAAGCATCAGAGTTTTTCCTCCTGTTGGTTACCCCGACTAGAAAAAAGTAGTCCCGGATGGAATCCCGCGGCAGCCCTTTTTTCCCGCGCGTTTTTATACGGTTTACCTTGACGACAAAGGTTCTCATATCAACATGGGCTGTCGTCATTAGTCGGTGCAATAAGCTGCCGTCATTCGTTGTTTATGCACCTACTAGTGACGTCAGTTCATGTTGATATGATAACCTCTGTCGCCAAGGTAAACTGCTCCGAGTTCTACCTTACCGACGGGAGATATTCTCATGAGTCCCGACATACAAGTGTGTATCGAAATGTGTAGGAAAAAAATGTCTCGGATAAGTTGTGATGGATTAAAATGCGTAGGAACGGCCGCGTGGCCACGCGATATGTGCAGGAAAGAAAGTGTGCAGCAATGTATGCGTGTAGAGCGGGATGTGTGGGATTAATTCCTGTTGGAGCTAAAAGTCTCGTTTAGCCATTGTGTATAATCAAATTGTGCAGTAACCTCCGCATGGTTAATAATGTTGGTGTGGAAATTAATGTGTATAATCGAACTGTGCACTATCGAAATATCAGCGTGAAAAAAATAACAGCGTGTACAATTCGCTTTGTGCAGGAACGGCTGTGTTGTTTTGAGATTGTGGTGCATCGGTTCGCGCGGTAAACTGAGTGTGTTTGAACGGATTATATAGGAATAAATGTGTAGAACTGAAATATCTTGTAAAATTCGTGTGAGGATAAAAAATGTGCAGCAAGCATCGTTTGCAGGATAGACTTAGTGGAGAAACCGATGTGGCGGATCGACACTGTGCCGAATAAAAACGTGCGGGAAAAAAGTTCTGCCAGTCTCGCATGGAGATCGGGCAGTACTGGTGGTAGACCCAGATGGATTCTCGGATGGTCTTCGGCATGTTAGAGAACCCCAAACTCCACTCTGAACTCCATCTCGGACTTCATCCAGAACTACTTTTTTCTGCCAGGATCAAATCAGCAGGTTCTCTATGAATTTTGTGAACTATCTACTGATTTTCAATAAATTACAACACAAAAAAAAGGTTCTTCGCTTATTCGACAACTGCATTAATCTAAATTGCGATCAATAAAATAAAAGTTGTAAGAAACAGTTCACTGTACAATGAGCTCGATATTTTTCATCAATTTCCACCTTACTCCTCTATTTTACGTCATCAAAAGGCGAGTAGGCAAGTATCTGGAGTGCTTAAGAATCCAAGGCTTTTTTTAGTACCGAGCTTAATGGGCAACTCCCTGCTGACTGAGCAACTTATCGCCCTATAGCGACGTCGTAACAACGAAAGAATAAGAAAGCGCCCCCGCTAGTTAGAGTGGAATGATATAGGCGGTGGTGCTTTCACAGTTTTCATTTGAGGCCACAAGAAAGCGACTTTTTCTACGCCTCATATTTCGACAACACCACCGGAACCGCATCTCGTTTAAGGATACTTCTTCTCACAAAATGACCACGACCTCACGAGTGAGATATTTGCGTGGGGCAGGACAATGAAAAGTATCCTGCGTCGTCTCAGAATTGTTGGGAATGAGGACCACTAAACCAGGAGTAGTTTATTTTCGAGGGTGGTTGGTGTGCAGTGCACGCGCTTTATAGACGTTTGGAACTCGTCGGCTGCTGGAATTTAATTTCAACGTTTTACCCCTCCGCGAAATCCCTCGAAACAGGATTTAGAGTAAGAATGAATGAAAGTCAGACGAAAAAAAAAAACGTAAAAGATTATTCACGGTGTTCTCACCATTGAAACATCCGTATGCGTATATATATTGCTTACTCATTGTTTTTCATTTTTCACAAAATGAATTTTGAAAAAAGAGAAAATGACGCTATAAGAACTAAAACTATTAAACACTCAACATCCGCAGTAGAAAAAAAATAATGCGAATTAGAACTTTGCACATTACTTCCTCATAGAGGATATTTCGTAAGAATTGAAGAATAATCAGGAAAAAATGTACCAAGTTTCACTTTCCGATTCGAATCGTTTAGGTTCTTTAGGTTCTTAGGGTATTTTCTTACAGGTTGTTTAGGTTTTTTATTCATTTATTTACTCCCAAAAAATTATACAATTCCTACCCCATGCAAACTGAGGAGGTTTTATCTCCGGGGTTTTTTTCGCACATGCCACTATAACATGTCAAATTTAGTTACCCCTCTGGCCCACCCTGTCAATTTTTCTACACATTACTAAACATATCGCGGTAGATCACATAAAATTGAGAGCACAATAAAAAGTGTTTTAATTACTGAAAAACATATAATAAGAAAATAAAATGGCTCAGTTAATAATGAATGCCTTATATACACATAGTATTTTATTTCTATACAACTTTTGAACATCTAAACTATTCTAAATGTGCTTTCAGCAAAAAAAAACTAAGTTTATTCATCACGTAGTAGCAAATTCTGGAAAAATAAGCATCCTTCACTCCGTCGTTCATTGCTAAGTATTTTTTATTTCCTTATACAATATAGCTTCTTTCTTCTCCTATTAATTCAAAATGTTCTTACAAACGGACGCACAATTTCGGTGCTTTGCACGTTCGACTGTGGGATTGCGCGTCTCGTTTAGAGACGGAGAATCGAGGAGTGAGGAAGCTGAGAAAGAGCCTAGCTTTACTGGCTCTGCTGCTGCTGGGAGCTCTGTGAAAGGGCTCTAAAGACCAATTAATTAAATGGAGGTAAATTAATTCATCCGACCCATTAGCATTCGTTATCGTCAATCGGGACGTTGTACGTCCGTTCGCCTCTCGTCGCACAATCGCTACCGCTCGTTAGTAGTGGATTACACGTATGTAAACGCTACGTATACACTCTGTGTTTAATATATTCTAGTATGTATTATTACAACGAATCGTTGTCGATCGAGTTCTACTTCACAGTACAGTTAGTATATATGACGTATTTCATGTAAAGTAGCTCGCCTCACTTTCGGACGGATTACGTTAATTTATTAGATAGCTTTCAAATTGTAAATATTAACAGTTCAAGTTACAAAAGAAATGTTATTAGTTCAAGTTCACAATTATTTCAACCTCTAATATTATATCGATATATTTGATAGCTGAAACTAGTCTCTAATAATTTATGATTACTTTTCGACAATATCGAAAAATGAGGTGAACGCTTGACGTGGTACGCCTCATATATAGTTCACATACCAGTATGAAGTACATCATGTACACGTCGATTCGGCCCGCATGTAATACAAGATGGTTGGGAACTCACCGATAGCAATTCTTCTCCAATCGTATCGTTATAGCGACCCACCACGAATTCAAAGTAATCGTCGACCTCAATGGACGCGCGACGGCACTCTTTCATTCCCGCACAATCAGCCCCTACACTCTAATGTGGTACTGTAACCTGCTCCTTCTGCTGTTGCTTGGCACATTGTTATAAAAGATGATGAAGAGGGATTGACGTCCCGAGTTACCTACGATTGATAGCGGAGAACATAAAAGAAGCCATTACTAAAATGCGAGAATAAGTTCTCATACATGATTATTAACTTACAGTCAAACTATTTCCTCTTTTTATTATATTGTAATAGAATCGGTATTTGTGATGTTCTTCCTTACCGATTTGCGAATAAACACGGCATTGGAATTGACAACTGACAACAAACTGAACGACGCTTGACAAACAGTCTCGACTGAGATCTTGAAACGAGAAGACGTGTCACAAATTATCAATTTGCTAATAAAGTTCCTCCCTGATCATTCTTTTATAAATCGAAGTCCTTTTGATTTGCTGGGCCGCAACAATATTTATAGAAGTCAATATCAAGTGACTCGACAGTATCTTGCGTCAAGTATATTTGCGTTACTTGCTCAAATTTATGTAATATACTTGAAACTTCCTGGTCCACGCGTAGTGGCACTTTTTATTGCATTTATACTCTATGGTCACACATAGAACCCAGAAAAGAATACAGTTTTTATGATATTATGTAGTTTTTTGCTTCTTATTAAGACTAGAATGAACGAAATCAGTGCAGTACTTCCTAAGATACATACCCGCGCAGAAATGGGTAGTCTTGGAAGAAGTCTTCATAAGGCTCATGGAAAGTGTCGCTCAAATCTTAGAAAGCGTCTACTGAATCTCGGAAAGAGTCTTTTGTATCCTGGAAAGAGTCTCAGGAAGAGTAACAGATACGATCCGAAGCAGTACTTTTTCTCAGACTATGATCAAAACTCTTAAGACGATGTACTACATGTTTCTGTCGTTCTCTCTCGCTCCACCGTGGCCACCAGTGATGTTGTCTCTCTCGTACTTACGGTGACTCAGTCGGTGTAGCACATCGTATCCGTTACTCTTTCCGAGACTCTGTTCAAGAAATGAAAGACTCTTTCCGAGATTCTGCAGACTCTTTCCGAGACAATTGTTTTCTCCACGGGATTTTTTGGGGATCTGAACTTATTAGGAACGTTTAAGGACTCCATGTCGAACCTAAATGTAGAGATCATTGTAGTCGGTTTGTGTGTACCACTTAATATGATATGTAAGGCGATAGAAGTAAACAAAGTACTCGTACAAAGTAACTCTCACAAAACTTTCACAGGGATCTCGTGTAAAAATGATGAGTCCAAGATGGGGTCTGGACAGACCCGCATAGAGTCTGGATAGTCCAAGATGGAGATTGAGATTTGATCCGATCCCATTGTCCATCTTGGTCTCCATCCTGGACTGCCGGGACTCGATCCGGTACTCCCCGGACTTTATCATAGATTCTACCCTGGCTTCCATCCTGGACTCCTCATCTTTTCTACGCGCAGACGCTCACAGAGACACCCAAAGACTCGAGATTCACAGAGATTCAAGACGCCGCCATCAGACTCAGAAAGGCGTAAGTCTTCCCCGGAATCAGAAGAGCGTAAGCTCTCCCTAAGAATTAGAAGCAGGTAAATTTCTCACCTAGAATCAAAATAGCGAACGTCCGCCCCCATCCCAAAATCAGAAAAAAGTGTTCCCGAGGTATATATGGTGTTATCTATTGCTAGCACGCGAGCCACAATGTCATGGTAGTATTATAGTAAATAATGAAAATGGGTGAAAGCTGTTTCTAGAGGTGAGTATAAAAAATGACGATGGTAGATATATGATACAAAAAACAATATTTTTTCATGGTTTGAATTATTAGCTTTCTGCCACAAATTTACAACACAATTATGGTTCTACAGCTGTTGGTTAATATTTGGTGGAATAAATCATATTTATTTACTTCAATATTGTACAATTCTAATAAATCCCCATTGATGTTCGATTCGTAAACACATCAAATTTAATATGCATGAAATCGGCGTACGTCCGATCCTTCTTTTCATCGTAAAATTAATAATAAATCGTTTATTGTGTGATATACAATGTGTATAAAATTAATTCATCACAGTGGACGAAATCTTTTTCTTTCATTTTCGAGCCCAGTCGTTTTCCGCTCTCAATATATTCTTTTCCATTTCAACTTTCACGTCAATCGCAGAGCCGAGCGTGAACAAATTTATCGAATGATGCCACTCGTATGGAGCTGCTTATCGAGATCTGTCTATATTGATAGCAAGCTATTCAAACTATAAATATAAAATACGGTTGAATTGTGTATTTATTTGTAGGAATCGATAGCGATTCGCAGCTGCCATTCTAAATTAATAATATTTGAAATTAATAATATATAACTAAACCACGCCTTATATATTTTTTTTACATATAATGGGTATATAAAAATATAATTTAAGAACAACAGAAAATTGATATTTTAAATGGTATAATAAAATGATAAAATTTTGTTTTAAATATGAAAGTTTGATATTTCCATCGTGATACTACGGTTCAAATTTCGCAATTTCATTGTAGAATTTTGGTTAATTTTTCTAATAACACAAAAGGTACTTAGCGAAACATAATGTTTTTTACTGTAATCTAGATGAACATGCAAAATATAATGCTTATCAATATTTGTAGTATTTTTATTTTATACTGTGTTACGTAATGAAAAAACTGACCATATTATTTATGTCGAAATTATGTTCTTGATACAAGTTAGAACTTTTTAAATTCCATATAATATATTTCTTTAATCATGAACAACAGCAAATAAAAATCACAGATGTTCTTTTTAGTGATAACAATTATATTAAAAAGTGTTAGGAAAATTGAGCAGGAATTTAAAAATAAAAGACGGTTATTCTGAGAAAAAAAATTATAAAATTATACGTTTCAATCCAATTAAACTCAATTGACTAAAGGTTAATTTGGTTGACTCTATTTCCGAACTTTTCTCTCATTGTAGAACGGTAATGTGTTTAAAGTGAGTATATAATTTCGATGCCTCGTGATTTTTACCAAAATCGATTCGCATAAGAAAAGTTAGGCCAATTTTTGCCTAGAGACACCAAGTTGTATGAATAAGGATTATAAAACGGGAGTGATGACAATATCACAAGTGGGAACAAAAACGAAAGACATCGGCAGAAGTTTCATCTGAAGTCGAGACCTTTAACCGCAGCCACATCCAATCGGCAGAGTGCGGAGCGTCACAGGGTGTAGGGGCACATATATACACGGTACCTGAGAGAGATCCGGTTACACGCGCCGTAACGACTCGCGGCTTTGCATTAGCTTGGGTAATGGCGTACGTGACCGCGGGCTTAATACTCGTGCCGTCAGTACTACTGTGCACATTCACAACTTTTTATTTTCACTCCTCTTATCCTTGTTCGCCGCGGGTGCGTTGTGCAATCGCTGAATCACGTAGGGTCGAAATACTTAAATTATATCAAGTGGGAATTATAGGGAGGTTTTATGAGCTACCTGCCAGGCTATGGCTGCAGTGCATATTAATAGAATCTGTCTGGTTTGGTAATTCCAATAAGCCTTTTGGTTATCTTACTAAAATGCTTGCACATTAAGCATATATTAATGAAGTAAATCGAATTTTAGTAGAATTACGTAGTTGTTGGGTAATGGATTGCCTCTGCCACAATTCCAGGAATATGCGGATTATGATGATTAAAAGCAGCTTTTCTTTTCCTTCTTCATTCGTCAACTGTACATCTGAAAAGGATAAACAAAATTTCCGATATATTGTGCTTCCTCATAGAGGAAGTTTTGTTTTTATGTAATTTTATTTTTCAAATTGGCAAGTCAGGATACTTAAAAAGGATGCAAAATAGAACTTTGCACATTGCTTTCTCATGATCTTTGAATGTTTCCAAAGATACCTCAATGACGAAGTAACTTTATCTATTTTGGCTTCCTCATAGAGTAAGCTTTGTGAACATTACAAAATCGTGACGAAGCAATGTGCAAAGCTCTACTTTGCATCCTTGTTTTAAATAAATAAATAAATAAATGGTGTTTATTTATCATATATTGCTCTCCTTTCACATTTCAATTGATTTAGTGTCTGTTGATCTGAGTTAGAGGAAAAAGTCAATTTAAAAAAAAATTCAAAGTACCATAAAATCCGAACCCCTTTACCGATAATCACCAAATTTGTCACATAGCAGTGCAGAGTATTGTTTTTCGTCTGTAGAAAATTTCAGTTTATTTGGTGAGATTTGACGTGAGTTAGGGCAATATGAAAATTTTTCGAAAAATTCAAAATTTCATAAAAACCCAACCTATTTGCCGAGTTATCCCAAATTCAATACTTATCATCCTTTGACATAGATTTATTTGAAAAAAAAAATGATTTAGCTCGATAGCTAAAAATTTGCGACAGCTAGCGTGCGATCACACGCACACGCACACGCACACGCACACGCACACGCACACGCACACGCACACGCATTGATTAACATTTTTCGGACGTGGATTTATTTATGCTGTATCCGAGCAGAAATTTCAGGAGGCCCGGTCCCGTTTAGATTTCCCTACTTACGGTCGGGATCCAATCGGTCACCAGATCGGATTCCAAGCATGAGATGTAAGCAGTTTTAAGTTGCATTCCGATCAGAATAATGAACTGGATTTTAAGCGGAATCCTTCACAGGATTCCAAACACAATCCCGGACTGGATCGTATTGTAGTATGATTTAGAAATTTGTAAAATGCTAGGTAGTTAGGTGAATGTTACAGTCATCGATCAATATATAAATAATTGAGAGTGCGAGGTAGGACTGCGAAAAAATCTAAAGTATTCACTCCGAGATTCATTCTAATGGTAAGTAGAATTCGACGGAATAGTGTTTTCCGTCCATAAATAGGACACGTTCTGGAATACATAAGGATCTCGAGTGAGACCATCCTTTAAGGAGATCCTTTCGGATATTTCAAGTAAGATTACCCAATTGGGGCAAACCAACCGAAACCCGACCAGTACCCAATCGAAAACTGAGACTCCATGACCGATTTCTACATGCGCACGGGCGCGAATGCTTTGGTTTTATTCCTTTATTTTTTCGGTTTTTTTCTGAAAACAAAATCAAGCTTCATATCCATTGTTACGAAACAACTTGTTTTTTTTCTATCTCTAGTCGATATTGAAATTCTTGTTTACTCGGGAAAAATACGAGGAAAACCATACGCTCAGTGTAACAGCCAATCCAATCGCAGTGTATCTGCCGATACATGGCAAGCTCGTGGTACGGATGACGCTTCTGCGTGCACATACCGCTATATCAACTGTACACTGTATAATGCTTGTGCACATGTGCATAGCGCGAGCATATAGTCGAGTGGGTACGACGAAACGAGATGTGCATAGAGCGATTTGGACGCAAATCCCCGGCCTTTTGACCACATGCGAGATACGAATTTATACTCGTGTAAAATTAAATCACACGCGAGCTGAAACACCCCACCTCCATTGCAACATCCACTCATATGCATAAAGAACCGATTGTTACGCTTGTGACGGTCATGTGCTCGACGCTATCTCGTATGCGTTCCGCAACATTAGCGAACGGCAGGAGATTCAGTCGATTATCTTTTAATTAAATGTTGTGTTTTATCAGAGTTTCCACCAGCGACGAAGCGCAGTTATTCTCTCGATCATTTATTTGAGAGCTTCCTCGAAATATTTCGTTTCGATTCAACATATTCAGAGTTAAAACCATTGTGCAGGCGTGCGAGCCTATCGCGGCTGGTTGATCCCAGTAGGGTGATGGTGGAAGTACGACGCGTCACGGTTAATTCAATTACACTGAAGCCCTCGTCGAAGCAGCCGTTTTAGGGATCAGAGTTACTATTTGTGTACATCTATACTCTCTCTCTAAACGCCGAATTTTCGTTCAATATTTATCCACTCCATACGTGCGTCCACCTGCATTTACTGGAAGTATATACCTGACAGGAGATGCCTTTAGCCATGCATCATTGACGGTAATGTATATTATAATGGCTCTCCATTGTCAGGCGCATGTAGTCGTTGTATCGGCATTTTGAATTATACTCTGGTTTTAGTCATGACACGTGGCATGTTTTGTTTGTAATTATCTTCTTACGGTGATTTACTGCTGAATACCAAACTGACAATGTTAATCGGTGGAAATTGACTAAAAAAGTAAATTAATATTGACTCGCTTCAGAGCGGTATGAAGTTGAGAAAATTAAATTGAAATAATCAAATAATTTTTGTTGCGGTATTTCAAATTTTCCGCTCTTTCCAAAAAAATATAACTTATTTTTTTAAAAACAATGACTTTTAAATTTAGGTTTGATAGACTTTATTTTTTAATTATTGAATGCATTGATTTACGACTAACAATTGGTAGCAGTTTAGTTGAATAAACCTTTCTTTTAATCCAACTACTGTTTTTCACCTGTTGATAATTTTTTAAAGCATATTGAATAAGTACAATCGTTTGACTTGTGCGAAGTACAATAAGTCTCCTTGATTCTCCTGCTACGACTATCTCTACGCTTCTGTAAATAGGTTGCTTCTAAAATCTTACGAAATTTCAATTCGCAATGTTTTAATTTCCGGAACTTGAAGTCCCTTTTGATGGTAATGCAGATATCGAATGCAGATAGCAGTCGAACCCGAAAGAGAAGTTTATCCGAGTTTCGAGTGATCTTCAATGTTATCAAAGCTATCGGTCGACGAGTTCCTGTTTCGAATTGTGTCCTACAATGCTCTAAGTGTCCACTGCGTTTGCGGTACACATCGATCGAACCGCATGTTGCCGAGTGTATTTTTCTCTTACGAACTTGAGAAAGAATTGGAAAAACTGCGTTGTTGAGCACCGACGGAAAAGTACAATTCTGAGACAAATATACATATATATCGATGTGCTCCTATTTCATATCCTCGAGAGTTGAAATTCTGCATAATATCTACAATCGGGCCGGAAGGTACGGCCGTAACAAAATTGAATTTTATTTCAAAGTTGTCGACGCGACATTCGATAGCAGTAGAAGAAAAGTCTGTGGCAGAGAAAATGACAAGCGATGATACAGTGTAGTGGCGGTAGTAGAAGCGCCTGGTGCACCCACCGAATTCGCGGGTCATTGAGTATCGACGGAATTGGAAGTAACCAGGGTTCAAAGACGATAAATACTGAATAGCCTATACTTTACAGTTTTACGAGGATAAAATTCAAGCGTTGATGGAGCGATACCATGCGGTGTTTCCGTTCTTATGAAATGGGTTGTTTTCCTGCAAGAAAAATAGTAGAACGACTCTTGCTGAATTCGCGTAAGAATTAATTTCAAATAACGAGCGAAAAATTGTGTGGACAGAACCTGGGCATAAGTTAGGTTAGACATCAGAAATACAAGGTACATTTTTGAAATTATAAGGTTGTATTCTAATTCTTTGCGTCTAGGAAAACAAGCTTAATGAAATAGGAATTAGTGAAGTTATTGCTAGGAATAAAGAGATCACAGTAGTAACAAATAACTGCTTTAACGATTTCAGGGCTGACATTATTTCCATATCCTATCTGTCGTATTCAACTGTCATGAATGTCACATTCTCAATCATTCTTTTCGACATACGACCTCTTGGCGCTGTATCGTTATTTCACAGTTTTAAATGCCTAAAGGAAATTCATACCCTTCAAGTAAAGATCAGACTGATAGACAGTCTTGATGAATTTACCGTGCGGCGAAGGAAGCGTTGATGTTAACGCGATGCAGCATCTCTTGCGGTAAGACAAAAGGCACAGATAAGCATACTACTAGCAAGACACAGAGGTATGTACACCGTTGTTCGTTCAAGTCTCGCGCACTCAAAGTTTCTTGTCGCGGCTCGTGTTTTGGGTTAAGACCACGATGACTTGCTAGCAAGAGAGACGAGAGAGAACTCAGAGACGAATCACCGACTTCAGAGTCTGTTCCATTTGCCGCTGCTGGTTTGGTGTATACCTTCATTGGGCATCTTCGTCGGTGATGTTTCGCTCGACTATCATACGCCATATACCGCGACCAAGAATGTTTGTCGCGCCCTCGCGGTCTCATCGCCGCATCATCGTTACACACTCCCAAGCGCATGTCACTGTCACATGCGCCAAGAATGCACGTGTGTTTGTCTTGAATATGCGTGGTTTATTGCATCCCGACCATTTATGGGAGTCAGCTCGTACGACGTCATAACACGAGCCATAACAATCCCGAAACTTGTTTCTCGTCCAAGTTAACAATGTGTTGTAATAATTATTTATGTTGCTTGCGAACTAGGGAGAAGTACAAGGGTGCGCGTGAAAGGACGTGAACGCCGGACTATGGCTACACACTATATGGTGTATCCTAGAATGCTTTTCTTGTTGTCTCGTTCCTCGGCAACCATACCGAGGACAAGATGGGACACCGACATGGTGCTCGTAATGCACGCACGCCCCGCTGACCGTCTGCAAGAGAACGCATGAAAGAAACACCATAAGCTCCTGGGATGCTCGTTTCACAGTTCAGGACATCAGAATAGAGAGGAACATGATATCCACGTGATTTTTATCGTTATACAAATTATGAATCGTCTACTATAAAATAT
Source organism: Perithous albicinctus (assembly GCA_964016905.1). Taxonomy (NCBI): domain Eukaryota; kingdom Metazoa; phylum Arthropoda; class Insecta; order Hymenoptera; family Ichneumonidae; genus Perithous; species Perithous albicinctus. Next base: position 11,416,037 of record OZ024690.1, on the reverse strand, counting down.
ATCTTATTTTTACTTTTACTATAAGATATATCTCATTCTTTTTAAATTTTCTTCAAACAAGAATGCAAAGCAGAATTTTGCATATTGCTTTTTCATTTTTAAAAAATTATTACAAAGTTTCCTCTATGAGGAGACAATATGAAAAGTTTTACTTTTCGTCCTCCGGTGCAGAAATTTCAGCAGAGTTTCCCCACTTACAGACGAGGTACAGTCAGTCACCGGATCGGAATCCAGTTTACAAGCATGGAATGTAACGTTTGTTAACTGGATTTCGATCAAAATTCCGGACTGGATCCCAAACGGAATTTCTGACTGGATCCTAAATAAAATACCAGACTGGATCACCGGATCACTGGATCAAATCCGGATTAATGAAAATCTGGTGATCAGAGCAAAACTGGAAGAAGATTTGGGATCCATTCGGATTCCATGTAGGATAACCCAATTGGGGCAAACCGACCAAAACCCGACCAGGTTCCAATAAAAAACTGGAACTTCCTGAGAAATTTCGACATGGGCTTGTTTTGTATGCGTAATTGTGCAATTGCTGCATCATTTAGTTTCCATGACTTTAAGTTCACTCGGTCCCCTTAAGATTTACTGATTATTAATTTTGAGCAAATCAAATATTTTTACAACGTTGATTGCCATTTTCGTAAAATTCATTTGTGCACGCTGTGCTGAGTTGTTTAATTACTGACTGACGATCGACAAATAGGAACACCTATACTATAGCAAGAACGATGCGTACACGTTAAAAGCGTCGGTGTGACGTCGCTATGAGAAATTCCGCGATTCAAGGTGGATTGTGCACCCATAGTCCTATCCCGAATGAATCGAGTCCCGAGTGAGTTCGAATTAGACGGTGCCATTCAAGTATGTCGAGAGGGGCGAACAAGCCAAAGGCGGGGTAGAACTTGCTCGGGGAGAGGATACCGAATCGGAGAAACACAAGGGTGAAAAGGGGTGTTCGAACGCGCCCCGTTCTCTCGCCGAGATCTTGGAATAGTTGCCAACTATGAAATAATGGTTCCTACGCCACGTCAGAAAATTTCTCGTTAACGGTCTCACGCCGTTACCGCCGAGTTTCTCCATTAACGTAGCGCGGAGTGGTAAGCCATCGAGAATTTCTCGAACCTGAGGAGCTTGCAGGAAAGCGTTGACGAAATGAGTGGTGGTAGAAACGCGACGATAAACAAGAATGATCTCTCCGAAGCGCTCATCTGCAATATACTATATACAGCAATGGTACCACTGTTCTCTTTGTAGAAGTCAAATAAGCTGGATAGGAAATTCGCCATGGATTCTCCACAATTCTGTTGTGTTTCTCGCGTCCGTTCTTACCGTAGTTTAGTACAGAACAAGGGATGGGTTCTATAATGAATAAAACAGAGAATGAATGGAGGAAGACAACTACACAAAATTTATACAAATTGAAAACTTTATGAAGACGCTTATAAAAGTTATTATAAGAAATAATCCAACTCATCTAGCACACATTTTTCAATTATTTAAAAAAATGATTCTTATTAAGAAACAATGAAATATTTCAGGGTGTTTATAGATATACTAGCTGGTTATTTTGACTCGGGTGTTACACACACTCGCGACGACCCACCCTTATTCCCAGGTCCCCATTTTTATAAGTCTCCCTATGAGATCCATGTGTCCATGACCCAGTATCCATGAGTGTCACTGAGTCTCTGTGAGTGTAAGATTCTACTTAGAATGTGCAAAATTCTACTTTCCAAACTTGTTTCGCTGTTTGGATATCAGTTTCAAAATTAAACGCAGATCCCAAAAGTTTGCATTGCTAAAAAAATGGAGCACATCATATGGGTCCATTAGCCAATTTAGTAGGGAACTCGTAGTAAACGATTGTTCTCTAGGTAGTCCGTTTTGGTTCCTGCTTCAGTCTAGCATTGACACAAAACCAGTTGAATGTAGACGGAACTTCAATTTCTCGCATGAAGACGCCGGTAACCTACAACAAGTAGAGTGTGCTACCGGAGAGTGTTTCACGCTTAACCTTCGACCCTTATGTTTGACCTCCCTCTGCTGTCGGGCTGTATGCTTTGACAAGAGGAATTCTCGGTCTCTCCGAGTTTACCTTCTGCTGTGTCCGCACAGTAGCTAGCACTTTGTGCTTGCTCCTCTTCCTCGTGACCGACGCTCGACGTTTCTATCGAATGGAGAGAGGGTCGGATAAAGAGAAGTCGTCCGTCGTGCCAGAGTCCTGAAGTGGATGCGATAGACCGCGAGCTGAACAGAGACAAAGCATCGATAGACAGAGACACACGTGGGAGAGATCCGCGATTACTCGTCGTGGAATAAACGCGGCGTGGCCGTATGGAAGCTCTCTACTCCCGAGTTCGGAGAGAGCCCGAGAGTTCCCTCGATGAATTATTAAACGGGAACCCTCGCTTCTAATGAAGCTATAAAACGAGCGAGGCCCAGCAGCAAGCCAGTGGCGGCACAGCCGTCGTTGAGGAGTGCGGGAGAAGCCTTTCGCTCGATTGCGCGACTATTGAGAGGAGACGTGTACATTCAACTCAGTATAAAGAAAGCCCCGCAAAGATAGAAAGAGCACGAGTAAAAGAGATGAACAGAAAAGCGACAAAACAAGATATAAACGAAAACCGAGAACGTCAAAGTTACCGAGTTTGGGATGCCCGAGCTGAATTCTAAATGAAAATACGATCTTGCGTACCTCAGCAGATGGTCCACCGAATATGTATATAACATTGTATTACTATGTATATTGCGTAGCTGGTCTTTGTATTTTCACTAGCGGTGAGAGCATTCTTATCCCACGACGGATCCACCGGAATACCTTATCACTTCAACCTGACTTCTCTTGTTTGTAATTTGTGTACAGATTATCTCTCAAAAAACACAGTGTGTAAAAAAACACTTGAGGCAAACACATTTTTCATAAGCAGTCACCTGTACATACAAAAGGTTATGAGACAAATTGAAAACATCTTTTTAACTGTAGTGAAAAATTGAATATTTATCTACTTGAAGTAATTTCATTTATTGTTAGTTCATTATATCAGTTCAAATATTTTTCCATTTTCTGCTTGCCGTAAGATTCAAGTTGGATTGATATTAAATTATAAACAGAATATTAATTACAAACAGGAAAAAATGTACGTTCACGAAAAGTATTATCACTGATCCACTTATATCAAATGTTTCGAGACGTTATCCAATCACTTGATTATGTTCGACGGTTTTAAAAACTTTTCTCTTTGGTTTTTTTTTGTCATCTTGTTTTCATACCTGACGATTCAGCGGGCGTTTCTTTTTTTTCGGAACGTTTACTCAGTTGCCAATCCTCATTTCATATCAATATTTTTGTTAAAGAAAAACAAAGACGTCGCATGGTTTGTGATATCACTTCTAATGGTAAAGATACGCTGAAGAATGAACCTCGAATAGCCAAAGAAGTCAAAGTCTGTTAGATCATGCTGTATGGAATTATATTTACTTGTTGCGTTTTTGTGTTATGTGCTGTTATAATCGTCAGTTCGGTGCTTCTTTTTAAACCATTCCTAACTTGGCTTGCTGGCGTGTTATCGTTAGCATGAAGTCAACGTCCGGTGGTTTAGTTTTTTCTCAAGCCTTCAAGTAGCTCAGAGGTCGAAACCACGAGAAGTACCGAGTGAGTCAGGAGGCGAACGAGTTTTTTGGGGGTTTTACGAGCCGACCGGCGTGCACGTGGTATCGCACAGACTACCGCGAAACTATATTGCTCTTCTGTATGCTATATTGGCTTATGACTACATATTAACGCCGCGTTACACACAGCGCTTACTGTTGTGGACATAATAATACGTCATCATGAAAATGGTGAACAGGCCAACGTAAAGCGAGTCATACTTAGGAGTCATATTTAAGATGAGAACTATAAAGATGTTACCACTCCTCCTTGCAAAAAAATGCACTTTTCGCAAGCTGTCGCTTGCGAAAACCACACCTTTCCGACGTTGAACTGAAAAATTTCGTTCATCACTCGAGAGAAAAACTGTTTTTTAGCTCGTGTGATTGTAGAACTTGCCTTCGGCTCGTACTACATACCCACACTCGCTGAAATAGTATATTCTGCAACAAGAGTCGAAAGTTGAGTGATTGTTATATTTTTCGTAACGAGTGCATGAATCTGCGGCGCTTGGAATGGCAGTCGAGCGAGACGAACAGTGACAAGTGAGGTTACGTCTCTAGGGACGAAAGCGAGAAAAATAAAAGCTCTAGGGACGAAAGTGCATGAAACGCGAACTGCTCATGCGTGCCCCTGTCATTTTACGACTGGCATGCTAATGCCCACTTTCGTCTCGCAAGACAGCCATGGAAAACGTCGCGAATGATGCATGTGTTACGAAAAAACTTTTTTCTCCCTAGTATTGAAATGTACTATTTTCAGTTTTCGCATCTGTTGAGATATTTGCTCCAAGATTGCAATGTGCTTTAAATTTGATTTAACTTAATATCGATGCGGATTTATTGTATATATTGAGTTTTATTATATTTATTTATTATATTTACTACATTTATTGAAATGTCTTGAAAAAGCCATTAATTAATGTTGCCGGAAGCCGAAAGAGGTCAAGCAGGCGAAGTCCCTGAAATATAAAGTATGTAAGCATAGTTATGAGAAATCGTAAATCTTTAGAGCTCGGTTTTGGCTTTAATAATGCGCGTACGTTATTTTCGTAATAGAGTGTCTAAAAAACATATTAACCTTTGCCGCGTATGCCAGCGCCGTTTGTCACCGTAAATAAAATATTTCCTACATTTGCGTATAATTATGCGCGCTAATCTTGTGCAGGGTCTCGTTAATTCAACATTGTATTATCGTTCCTTTTAATGTTGTTTAATATGTACAATTACTGAATGAATGCAAAACGAAAGTCAGCAATTGATATTGAATGTATTGTTTATTATTTGTATGAAGATGACATTTAATTCCAGCCTGCAATGGCGTGAAATATCGAGAAAAGTGGTTTCGAAAAAATGCCCAGCGTGTGCGTGTGCGTGTGCGTGTGCGTGTGCGTAGCTGCAATAGTGCATAATTAACTACATTTCACCCAAAAACTGCAATCTCAGCTACTCCATCCTTACAGTTGCTGCGTAACATTGACGGTCATGTTTAATAGATCAAGCGCCACCAACCAACCCACAATGCGTCACATTGTTGTTTTATGCACCGTTCCGTCGTCTCCGAACTAATTCGGTTGGTTAGATCGAACGCATGATAATCTCAGGGTATTCGGGGAGTGCACACAACCGTGTCGTATATGCTGAGGACAGACGGGCTTTCAGCGTATATTGCATCCCGCGGCGGCGTTCTAGCATACAGTTACAGCTCGACATTGGAGCGAATACCGCGGAGGCGTTGGGACGGTAAATTCCAGTAATTTGATTCGGTCAAGTTAACGAACCGTGTCGCGTTCACTCGCGCGCCAGCAACATTCGTAGGTTCAACTTGGCCAAACAAAGGACCATTAAGTATGCTAATGCTCGAGCGAACGCGAACTGTCTTCATACTACGGCACTATGGTGAACGCTCTACATCTATAGCGCGCTTATACGGACGTCAAAAGCCCAAACGTAGCTTTTCATCGAGCAGTTATCGTATAATTGTGAATTACAGATAAGCGAAATATCTACTTTTAGAATATCTACCAACTTTAATCATCTCCACTGTACTTTCGTGAAATGTCCAACTTAGAAATTACACATAGTGTACTGTTTTCTACATTTCCAATAGAGAATTTCGAATATGACAGCTTCATTTCAAAGCAAGTTACGAAATTCTGCAGGCGCCTGGTAATCATATTAATTCTGGTTATTTCGACATTTAGTGGATGATCATTCTGCAAAGTGACTTTGGATTACACCGGTAATAGATACAACGGATGCCATGTTAAACAGATTCGAGATGGAATATACAAAACGAAGGAAGTGCTTTAGAATATTCTATTCGCCATCATCCCGAAATATATCCGTGACGAAACTATAATGTTCCTGAAAACGAATGACATCGTCGCGTTCTCATTGCTTCCATCTTCCATCTTCCATGACACCATGATCTTTCGGTGTCACAGACTGACAATGAACGGAATTTTTACTGAGAAAAATTTGTTGCAACCCGTAAGCAAGACATACCGCGGTAATGGTGTATGGATATTTATTTCGAGAAGGCAACTTGTCTGTCATTCTTGTGATCTCGGTCGATTTGACTTAAACGTCACGCGGATGAGTTTCGTAATCAAAGCACGCGTCCCGACGTCCCGTTTGCGACCACCAGCAATGTCTATACCGCATATCTCCGCGAAGACGTCAGCTTTCGTCTAGATATCGGCGAACGTAAGTAAGTTTATACGTAACGTATATATCCCGTTTGTCCCGCATTCACGAGTACAGCAACTCCCGGCCCACACATGTTAGATATTTATCTTGTTCACGGCGGTGACATTTCTTTGAAGAAACGCACACGAAATTAGTTTAAATTTATCCCATTTAGAAGGTTGACGATGTTTCTTCCTTTTTATTTTTCTACATCGTTTCCATCACGTATCTTCATGAAGAAAAATGAACCGACGACAATCCGGACGTCTCTTGAAGCTAAACTTTGCATAACTCGTGTCTTCATAATCGCTCTTACTTATATTATAGTATCGATTAATTTGCCGGCTTCGTCAACAGTTATATTGGTATCATCTACATTAGACCATCATAATAACACCTTCATCGTTATCGTCCAAAGATCAACATAATTTTCCAAGTCATGTTGATCAGCAATCAAAATAATTCTACAAATTTTGAAGAAATGGACACGAAATTATTTTGAATTTATCTCATTTAGAAGATTCACGATGCTTCTTCCTTTTTATTTTCTGCGTTCTTTCTCGTACGTATTTTCATGATCAAAAATGAACCGACGACAATCCGAGCATCTCTGAAAGTTGAAGTCCGTTCAGAAAATTCATCAGGGATCCGGCTGAATTCTGTCTAGATTTTGACATTTACGTTCGGGATCCAGTCCAGCCACCAAATTGTATTGAAAGCATGGGATTTAATGCTTGTAAACTGCATTCCGAATTGGATTCTAATCGGAATTTCTGACCGGATCCTAACCAGAAGCCCGAACCAATTCACCAATGTGTTCTAGTTTGAATCAGGAATTTGTAAAATGCTAGGTAATCCGGAGAATGTCACAGCCATCGATCAATATACCAATAATTGACCGTGTGAGCTTGAATTGGAAAAAAACCTAAGTATTATATGAATTACTGATACATCGAAGACTGGAAATCCGGGATCCATTCTAATTCCAAGTACAGGATTCGGCCGAATAGAATTTCCGTTCAATAAATAGGACACGTTTCGGAATCCATTAGGATACCGAGTGAGTATCCTTTTTGGAAAATCATAGTAAATCTTGCCTAATTAAAATCAGGTGTTAAGAGCAAAATCGGAAGAAGATTTGGAATCCATTCGGTTTCCAAGTAGAATCACATATTTCGTGAAACCCAACAAGTCCTGAAGAATTAAAATCTGGTGGTCAGTGAAAAAATGGAACAAGGTTTGGGATACATTCGGATTCCAAGTAGGATTACCATATTCTGACATACTGATGAAAACCTGATCAGGACCCGATTGAAAACTTGGACTCTCTGACAGATTTTTCTACACGGGTAAATCATAAATATAACCGTAACTCCTCGTATAAGTATAATAGAAACTTTGAAAGCGATAGTACTATCGTCCCTAGTCTTGCTGTGGGCTTTATGATATTCATAGCGTATCGCCATAGTATCATAGTTATCCTCGTGAAGCTCCGTTGTGTTGCAACAGCCTCGGAGCCCTATTCCATTCAGTGGGTTCTCCGCAGTTGCATCGGGTTACCACAGATGCGCAGCTCGCAAATAAATAATGTGATTCCCATGGACATCTTGCTCCCTCACGCTCGTCTTCTCGTTACGTATTTCCTGCTACGTCCCAATGGGACAGAAGACCTCCAGTACAGCACGAATTCACTTACCGTGACTTCTGCATGTCTGGCAAGGGCCGTTATCGATTTCAAATCATCACAACATTAAGCATATCCCTACCATAGCGCGCAGAGGGCGCAACTTGAAGAGCGTATTAGTCTTGCGTATGTCTACTCTGGTGCAATGATGCGTACCGAGCCACACCCCAGAGGGACGAGATGTTAATTTTTAGTGGTCCTCTAAAGGGGTCCGCAGAGAAGGCACATGCATATATCATATAAAATATATTATACTCTACGATGGATTTCGCTTCAAGTGGCTAACTACATTTTCAAATATCTACCAAAACGCGTTTAAAAATAACTGGGTCGTTGCTTTGGCTATCCAAACAAACGACGTATTATTTTTAATTTTTAAATCGCATACTTCAGCTGGTAATTATTTCTGATTGCTTTTCTAACGACGATATACCGGAATTATTTAAGGTTGTGGTATAAATATCTCAATAAGTTAGTCGATTTCAGCAGTCGGAAAGAGTTTCTAAAAATATGTAAGTAGAGTGTAGTTTCATCAGACTATGTGGTGGCTTATTTGATATAGATAATGTTACATATACAGAAAGGTCCGTCGCATATTACGGGTATTTCAATTACTCGCCATTACTCGTGGAATAATTCATCGCTACTTTCTGCTACCGACATGATGAGAAATTATAGCCCCGCTGCACAGAATATGGAGGCGTCCGTTGGCCCACATGCGGTTGACATAAATACGGGTCATTCCATGGCAATTCACACAAGATAAAACCCAACCCTCTCCACTTATCTAGTATTTTTTATATTGTCTCTGAAAACTGAAATCACTGAAAAGAACGCCTGTGATTTTCACTAGTTTTTTTAAATTTTGAGCCGTTCTTGATTTACATTAAAAAAAATTAAATTATTGTGATTTTTTTGTCATGTAACGCAGTTTAATATAAAAATAGTACACAAATTGTTCAATCGAGTAAAACGGTACGTTTTCAGTGGAACAATATTTTCTACTTTAAACTAGGTAAACATACTCCATACAACAACATAAAGAACAAAACAACTTAACATAACAAAAAAACCCTGTGAAGTAGAATCTTGTAAATTGCTTCCTCATTACAAAAAAAAAGCGTAAAAAAACGCTTCCTCTATGAGGGAGCAAGAATTGGCCATGTTATTTAGATCGAAATCAATTTTGTTCTTAAATCAAGAGTGGTGCAAAATAATAATCTTATAAAAATCATAGATGTTTCTTTCAGTGATGAACAACAATATTTAAAAAATTAGGAAAATTGAAGACCGTCGCGTTTCCAGTGTGAATTAACATGAAATACCCTATACACAACATACATACTGCAACACTACCAAGTAAATGTGTAATAATATACCGATGAATTATGACGTACTGCGTATAAGCAGTCGCCACCGTAGACCATTCAAGCCGCGGCTAAACGGGACATCAGACCCACACAGACTCTGACAATTCGTCTTGGTTCTCGAAAACATCATACCATATACTACTACACTAACTGTGGTGCTGTTAATAATCGTCCAGGACACTTCGTCTAAGCGATAGTTCGTCGTCAGCATTGAATGTATAGTCAGGATCGCCTTCACTTCAGATTTCCAATTCTCCTCCCTTCTTGATCTTCTCCTTCATCTCCGCGGTATTTGCACCCTTGTAGTCTTCCCTGCCTGTAAACCCTGAAACTGTCACTTGGCATCGCTGTATTTCATCTGACTCATCAGTCATCTCCGCTAGCGCTTTCATATATACTATGATTCCCCCAGCTGAAATCGAGAACGACTCTTGCTTCCGCTTAGTCTAGCCGCAAGCTTGTTGCTGATGTTTCGTGGTTGACACTCAGAGAGATCAATATGGACCCCCGGCAACTTGACGTGTGCGTATCTCGGCCACCGGAAATCACACGTCGACGAGATGTTGTGTTTCATCCGAATACGACAACACTCGTAGTAGATTACTGCATGTAGTTAGATGACCGCGTTCTGGTTAAAGGTATGTTGACGAAAGGGCGATATGATGAAGGAGATATATATATATATATATACTATGCCTACAGTGGTCCTTACTATGAAGAAGATGGACCGCAGGAGGACAACACAGCCGATCTGTACAGAATCCAACTCTACACATGCCCCAAATTTACAAAATCATCGACTCTCACGTAAATTCATGAATGCATTTTTCACTTACAATTAGTATTGTCGGGCAAATTCCAGAACCCCAACTTTAACGATTAAGTCCGTCACACTTCAGCAACTCTATTCCTTCGTGATCTTCACAGTTCCCTATGCTATAATTAATTATCGAATGCCCCTAAGAATCATACCATTTTTATAGCATCCATATAGTATACACCCCCTCTATTCTCCATTTCTATATGTCAGTGAGACATTTACGAGGCGCGCAGATCACACGCATGTTGCATCAGGGACGCTGATTTCTCAATGTATTGGGTTATATACAGTGCAGTAAACTATATCATCCTGATTTTATGGCAAGACGTACAGTAAATATGGCAGAGCAATATATGCCGTGATAAACACAGCGTAGATCATTAACAAGACTATGCAAACGCCATTGGAAACTCTAATTAGCTTGTATTCTACAACGACGCCTGTTGACATTAGCTTGAAGCCACGTATTATCAGAAACAAAAAAATATATACATAACTAAAGTTTTGTAAATTTGAAAACCCCGGCGCTGGTAAGACGCGGTATAATGGGGAACTTAGAAAAATCAGGCCCTGGGAGGATCTCATGGGGGACAGAAAAATCAAGTCCTGGAAGAGGAATTTCATTAGAGTCGCAAAAAAACGGGGCTTCTCATAGTGGATGTTTGCGTCATTTTTATTTAAAGGGAGATAGAAGCGAGAAACCCGAGATTCGATCACCGCGGAAGGGTACAATCGTTAGCGCCGAACCCTCGAGTTCGTGAGTGACTGTACCAACTGCCAAGGCCGAAGTTGAAAGAATAACGCGCTTTCTTTGCTTTGTTCCGGGCTTTCCGGGGCTCTCGGGGCCCTGTACGGGCATGTATGTGATTCATTCGGGACAGAAACGCCCAGTTAATTAGACGCGTATCATCTTCGGTCAAAGTTAACAGTGTTTTTGTATTGCGTTTCGAACTATATTTTTAATACAATTGTAATACATTTATATGAGTGAATGTGTGAGTGCGCATTCGCGAAAGTGCACAAAACCTAGCGTTTAGTTAGTTTGTTTTGGGAACGCTGTCCACGTGCGATATATTCGGTGTGAGTCGTTGCAGGGCGAGCGTAGCATGCGACAAGCTTTACTGAGTTGCCCGGGCACCACGGTCGAGGACCATTTTCTGCGCTCTCCAGGCCCGGCTTTCCCACTGTAACCTGGTGCGGAGCCGCGGCAGGCTTGACGTGTTTGGCGTCCTGTTAGGCGATGCGAAATTATGTTTAAGGTAAGAAAGCTCTCGTTAGATTAAGATTCGAATGATCATTCAACTACGCTTAAGTTTATTGTATCGCATTTCGCATAATTTGTCTTTTCATTTGTTGTTCTTTGTAATTTCATTGTAATATGTTTCATTCATTTCAATGGCATTTAACGTTTGTAGTTTTTAAATAAAGATATTTCGCTTGCCCCGGCTTTTCCCTCTAAACCGTCAGGGTTTTCACGCCGAAGCAAATTGTTTTGTTTTCCGCGAAAGATTTTGTATTTATATGTCAACCATATCACTCACTCATCCCTTTCTTTTTTGTCTGAACTCGTTCAATACTAATAATAGTAGTATAGTTTTGTTTAGAGAATTTGGAAAAACCAGGTCCTAGGTGGAGATTTCATGGGAATTTAGAAAAATCAGGTCCTAGGGCGGACGTCAAATGAAGGACCAGAAAAAATCGGGGTCTGAAAGAGGGAGCTCATGGGTATCTCAGAAAAATCAAACCCAGGGAGGGGGATCTCATGGCGTACTTAGAAAAACTAGACCCTGGGAGGGTGCAGTCTACTGACCTCTATCCTACACGGCGGCAACCGCAAGATATTTTTATAATATAGAAAAATACATTCGACTGTAAATCGAACGTGCGAGAACTCGATGATTAATGAATTGCCTACCTTGAACTAGTCGAAGAATTATTATAAGGCATAATAGTTATAGGAAAACAGAAAGGGAGTTGAACGATAAATTCACATGCGCGACTTTGCGCACGCGGAATTATGAGATGAGAGAGGCGCGCGCGCTTGGCACTCGTACAACTCCACACGACATGCAGGCGCAACGGAGTAAAACAGAAATGAGCGCCGGGGGTGGCTCAAGGCTCTCTCTGCGGTAGGAGGCGAGCGAGGCGCATAACTTCTAGCACGTTGATTATAATTGTGATTTATGCTTCTTCCTCCGGCGAAAATCGCGAGGTGTCTCTCTCACTTCTTAGACTATTCTCGCTCTTGCACTTTGCCACCGACGTCGTTTATTCCTGCTGCTGCTATTGCTTCTTCTTCTTCTTCGTATATGAACTATATGGTATATCTGTATTGGGAGCATCCCGACGACGGTGAAGGGTCCCAGGCGGGCTTCCCTAACGTCGCAGCGATGATAGAACACGCATTAGGCCGTTATTCGCTATGTGCAGACTCAGACGAATCCAATATCTATGGATGTATTGGTATATGCATGTGCATACTATCACCGCCATTTTTTTAGCTGGAGAAAACTACGCGTTGGAATTTTCACTTACACGTACACTGAGATATAAGATTGGTGTCACTGCACACACAACGAATTGCTAGATGTCCTATTGCTAAAGTATTCAGTAAAACGCGGAATGAGGGTTGCTGAGACTATTGAGGTACTTGCCGGTTTCAGAAGCTGGATATATGGGAGCCTACGTGCAAGTTCCGATTTTATACAGTCGACTTGTCGTGTACACTGGAAAGCAGACGGAATAAAATTCCTTAAAATCGTTGTTCTTTACGACAAAGTATAGTCAAGGATTTCAAGAACCTAAAGAACCCTAAAAAACCAGAACCATAAAGAGCCTAAAAGTACCTATAAAAGCTTTCTAGATCCAATTATTAGTTCTTAAAAAGTAATAGTGGTTACTAAACCAGTTGCTGAACGAAATTATTAATAAACTGTATTATTAGATGCGTGGTATGTCAGTGTATTATTTATTTACAGTCTTACATTGTCGCATATTATTTTTGTTACTTTTGTTATTCAGACATATCGTGTCATTTTTTATGTTATTTTGACATGTAATATCACAGACACGTGATATTTTGGCGTGATACTACGCCAAGGCAATAAAAAATTGCACTAAAGACATACCACGGTATTTCACGCACCAAAAAAACCCGACCATCTCCAATCCCCTCCTAATTTTTTTATGTCGTTTACGATGTCAAACGAAGCATCTATGATTTTTAATTAGAATTTTATTCGGATATTTGTTCGATCCATAGAATAAAACATGAAAATTTTTTTAAAAATCTAACGTCAAGTGAATAAATCATATCGACAAAAACATCCAGGCCAATGTTTTCGTAATTCAAGACAGTTTACGATAAAAGTACTCCAAATTTTTTAAAACAATTTGTTGTATTTTATTTACGCCTTTTACCTTAAAAAAAAGTACCATTTCACTAATTTGGACCCCTTCGATTTCAATGCAAAAAAATCACGAAAATAGTACATTCAGTGCCAAAGACTTTAAGCGTAAACCCAAAATGGAGAAATTAATTCTTCCATTTTTTTAACGGTTTTTCGTGGTCGAATTTTTTTTTCTTCAAATGTTCTCCTTAATTTTATATGTTATTGATAATACTAAACAAAGCGTATGTGAATTTTTTCATAATTTTATTTATAGATGCATTCGATTTATAAAATTTATAAAAATTGAACTCCAAGTGGAAAAATCATATTGACAAAAACAACCAAGTCATTTCTTTCTTAATTCAATACAGTTTATGATAAAAATACTCCGATTTTTTTTTTAATTTTATTGAAATCAAAGGGGTGCAAAGTAGTGAAATGGTACCTTTTTTTAGGTAGAAGGCGTAAATGAAATACAATTTTTTTTTTTAATTCGGCATATTTTTGTCGTGAACTGTGTTGAATTACGAAAATATTGGCCTAGTTGTTTTTGTCGATATGATTTTTTCACTTGACGTTAGATTTTTTTTCATTTTTTCATGTTTTATTCTATGGATCGAACAAATAACCGAGTAAAATTCTAAAAAAATTCATAGATGCTTCATTTGACATGGTAAATGATATAAAAAAATTAGGAGGAAATTGCAGATGGTCGGGTTTTTTGGTGTGTGAAATACCGTGGAATGACTCACCAGTTTTCGATTCCGCTCAATCGTTCTATTCGATTTAAACAACAATTATCACTGAATTCATATCCCGATGAGGCAGTATATTTTTTTCTTTTTCTCACGTACGCCCTTTCGGATTTTTATCTACAACCCTTCCCACCCTTCCTCCTATCTGTCCCTACCCGTACTTCGCTAAGCAAACCTAATTCTCCATTTGTGTCTTGTGACTTAGGTACATTGCATTTGCCATGGGCACGTGGAACGTACAGAAAACCCGCGTTGGTACAGACCGCACTATATTTTCCTGATTCCTCGGTGTATACACGAAAGAAACAATGTTACTGAAATATAAACATCAAAGACTCAGAAAAAATGCCTCCCACTTACTGGTTGATATGCTAGACAATGCATGGCTAAGTGGTCACCCATCTAAGTAGTGGCAACACGGAATACTGCTTACCTCGGGGGGACTGCTGAAGCCGCATACCGACGGCACAGCCATCAGTGTCGGTCCAGATGAGGCAGTATTAAAATAAAATTCGCTGGCTTCCCATTATAATAAAAGGTAATCTTATCATTATATACGATTTCCCGCTTAGGAGATCCCCATTCTCCATCTTACGAATTGCAATAAAAAAAGTGGCAAGAAACCCTCCGGCGCCAAGTTCCCGACTCCTATAAATCTCATTAGTTTAAAAAGTGAACAAAATCTTTGAGCCAAGGGATGAAACGTGACAGTAGAAAAAGCAACCCAATCTGAACGTTTCCCAAATGCATAAATAAAACTTAGCTCCGAAAGACTTTCAAGCAATCTGTTCGGCGTGTTCATGAAGTTAATTTACTAAAGAACATTGCTTCATACGCTGTCATACATGTTCGTAGATATGTTATTTATTGAAACGATTCGGTCCCGAGCGTGCAACAACGTGTGTCACGCGGTGAGTCGTAGATGTCGCTGAGAAATGGGGGAGTTATTGTTGGATTATTGAATCGTGATTTTCGTATACACATGGCACCAGGAGAGACGCTCAATTTCTGTCTATCTCGCTCACTCCTTTTTCCCGGAGGACGGGAAATGTCACACAGCGACACGGACACGTTTCCCTGGCCGACCCTTCGGCCTCGGGTGTCAGAGCTTGATATGCCTTCATGGTTTCGCATCACACGAGATTGGGGACTAGACGGGAACTCGCACGGCCGGATGTCATGATCATGGGTGGGTTGGTAGAGGCTGAAGGGTAATAGCGAGGGGGTCCTTGTCTGTCACTCGCATCATTCCAACCCTACACAGCAGCCACGAATATCCCATGATCGTTTGGTAGACGAAGCAAAATGTAGAATTGTGGAGAAAGAAGAAGTTCCACAGTTCTGTGCTCTCTGGTGTTTGTTCACAAGGATTCCAGTGCATCCGTGTTTCTATTTCTTTACATTATTCCCATATGTCTGTCTGTGCTTTTTCCCTATCCTGTATTAGATATCTGGAATCGCATTATCTGTATAAGGAAATGGTGTACGAGTGTCGATATCACGGCCCGTTCCGCTTATTGCTGCAGACTGTATGAGGGATCTTGAATCGACCAGACAGGGAAGCGTTGCTAAGGGCTGATAATCTTGAGGAAGAAAGGGTTTCTCAGCATATGGTTTTGAGAGACTAGGGTAGTAACATTTTCATGGTAGGATACTCTAAGAAGTGCGTGTGCGTGTGCGTGTGCGTGTGCGTGTGCGTGTGCGTGTGCGTGTGCGTGTGCGTGTGCGTGTGCGTGCAAAATATTTACCTTCAAATCTCAAGTACGGCTTCGTCAATCAAGCTGAAATTTGGCACAAATGAAATTTGTTAATAGTCAGACACCTTTGTTTGTAATCATTGTCAATAGTATTGAAACACCTGTTCAGATTTTACTTACTTTTAAACTTTTCGAAAAATGTCTGTACGCGCTCTAGCTGCCGGAAGATTTTAGTTAAATGACTAAATAAATATATTTGAAAATGTAGACTTCATCCTCTTATCTCGCGAGCACATGATATTCGGCTCATCCACCCTCAAAGCCTTTTTGCATTCGCGTCGTCGTCGTCATTGCTGTGAGGTTCAGTACGCACCCCTTCTCGCCCTATCGTACGCTTAGTCTCTGTCGCCGTTCGAAATAAATCCTCTACCACTTTGGCCTACGTATGTGGCTACCTACAGATATCCTTCCTCCACTATCCTACGCTCAACTGTACAATATACCATACTATGCTCGAGCATCGGATTACCATAATTTGCATTGTAAAAGTATTCGTTGCCAATTGTAAGCGCGACGGTAGCGAACGCCCAATCCCAACCGCCTCTAGCGTTCCCGATAGACTTTGTCCCTCAGTGCGTCTACTCATTATACTACGCACTGTGTTTTTCCCCTTTCACGTTACATATACAGATATAGACAATACTGCGCCCGTACACCACGAGAAAATTTAAATTAAAAAAAAGGTAATTAAATTTATTCGGTTCGCGCGACATCTACGAAAATCGTAGGGAATAAGTTTCGCACGACGACATTCAAACTGTAGTTTCCAGTACGAAAAATCCACTGTTTTTTCCACAGTTTCATTATGTCTACATTCCAGACACTTTTTTCGATGTCTCTTTCCTCTATATATACAAGGCATTTCAAATGCAATCGACATGACAATGATACTCATAAAAAAAAGATGCAAAGTAGAACCTTGGAAGTCGCTTCCTCATTATTGTCCTATATTTTATAAAGTTACCTCTATGATGAAGATCATCGATTTTGCATTCTTCATGGAGGATGCTTAGTAAAATAAAAAAGAAGGAAGCAGTGTGCAATGTTCTACTTTGCATGCTTGTTTAAAAAAATTCGAAAACTGGAATTCAGGAAAATTCGATTCGTCAAGTAATAATATATTTCAATATTCAAGTCAAGTAATAATTATAATTTAATAATATTTTGGAAGTATTATGAAATATTTCTCAGTCCAATACGATAGGCCATGCATAGGAATTCGAAGCTTCAAAAATACAACTTGACTACTATATTTGTTTTGCCCGTTCACGAATGAATTGGTAAATTTAATTTACATATGAAGGTCATGGTCAGGTCAAGTTGGTTTCGGGCTGATCCTATGAAAACAGCATGACCAGTTTTATGGACGTCCCACAGAGCAGCTGTCAGGCAATATACAAGAGAAATCGCGGCGAGCGTTTTCCCGTGACGTTCCAACCGAGAGGTTTGAGTGAGTTTACGAGCTGACTGAAAATTCATCGAGCAGGAACCGAAAATTTGATGAGTGAAAGGGTGCTTGAACGGCGTATAAATCCCGCGCAAGTTGATAGTCCAGTCGCTGGGTGGACAGGTGCACCCGGATGAGCGGACGGACATGATTCTGGTTGCTGCGGGAATAGGCAAGCCAGAGAGGATGAACGAGAGAACAATACATATAGATGTTGGAGAGAGAATACCGTAATATATCTATATCTGAAGCACAATGAAGGTACGAAGAGACGAAAGAGAAAGAGGGATGACGTTATAATATTGTTCGTATGCATGGTGGCAAGGCTTGGTATGCACAGGACCATAGGTATTATATACGGGGCGTTCTCACACAAGATGGAACCCGACCCTCTTCGATTTCCCTAGTATCTTTTATATTGTTGTTATCACTGAAAAGAATACCTGTGATTTTTATTAAGTTTTTATGAAGTTTTTATTTTAAGACGTTCTTTATATATAAAAAAAAAATTTACTATAAAAAAAATTCTAAGTTCAACAAAAAAATTATTTTGCCATAATTAATACAGCACATTTTTTTCAGTGTTATATTCGGGTAAAGTAAAACATATTAAGCTTCACGAAGTACCTTTCGTCTTTATAGAAAAATTAACCAAATTTCTGCAATGAAAATCCGAAATTCGATCCGCACTGTCATAAAGAAGACAGCACGGTTCGAAAATCGAAAATCGAAATATCAATCTTTCATATTTAAAACAAAATTTTATCGTTTTATTGTACAATATTACAATATCAATTACCTGTTATTCTTAAATTATACCTTTTTACCTGTTATGTGTTAAAACATCCATAAAACATATGCTGCTCGTTCAAGAATTAATTAAATATTCCATGTCATTTTATTTAGCCAATCCTATATGATGAATTTTTCGAAAATTAGCAAATTAAACAAATTATTTTAAAAGAAACTATAACACTTAAATTCATATATGAAGAATTGATATTTGCATCATGGCGCTAGGGAAAATTTCGGATTATCGATTCGCAATTTTAGTAAATTTTTCTGAGAAGATAAGGGAGTACTTTGTTAAACTTAATCTTTTTTACTTTTAACTAGATAAACATCGTTCAATATTACGTTTATCAATTTTTATACTATTTTTATATTTAACTTTGTTACATGCCAAAGTGGATAGCTATACTATTTATGTCGAAATTATGTTCTTTATTGAATTTGGAATTGTTTAAATTGTAAAATTAATTTTCTTTTAAATCAAGAACGGTGCAAAATAACAATCTAATAAAAACCACAGGTATTTTTTTCAGTGATAACAATATTATAGAAAGATATCAGGGAAATTGAAATGGAATTTAAGAATAAGAGAACAGTGTTAAGAAGAAAAACGATAATATTTTTGTTTAAATATGTAAGGTTGATATTTCCATCATCATACTAGGATTAAAATGTCAAGTTTTGTATATTAAACTACGTTACATAATGAAAATGTTGGCCATTGTATTTAAGTCAAAATCATATTTTTTATTGAAGTATACATTTTTAAAATTATAAATTGTTTTCTCCATGTTAACAATGGCGCGAAATAAAAACCAAAGAAAAACCATAGATGTTTCTTTCAGTGATAACAACAATATAAAAAAATATCAGGGAAATTGAAAAAGGTCGAGTGTTATCCTGGGTGAATTACAATCGAATGCCCCATACGTATACGTATATGTTTACCATCTGTATACGATATGTGCAGACTTCGGGTGGGTATACAGATGCGCCTTGATGTGACGCATAATGAGCCGGTGTCCGGCAGCCAGAACGAGTTAATTAATCCTCCGGAGACGAGGCACGTAGCCGCGCTAGCCGTGGAGCTCGATAATTATGCGTGCAAGTGCACTCGTGCGCCGACGTATCTCCCTCTCTCTCGCTCTCTCGTATTCGTCCTCCCTTGTGGCATCTCCTCGCTATTTGTATCAGTGTGGATCCAACGCGCCTCCTCGAATCCGCACACTTGGTCTCGCTTCCGCACCTAATATTAAACCTGTTGGCTGAATTCGTCCAACGATACTTTTTTCCCATTTTTCCGCTTTTCCACGAACATGGTCCTATTGTGTGGTGTAATGAACATTTTTCAAATAAAAGTGTATATTCACATGTGCATTTGAAAGGCTTAAACATACATATAATAACAAGATATTTGCTTGCGTAGCTCGGCAGAACGATAAATACTCAAATATGTTTATTTTTTTTTAATCTGACTTAGGTATTTGTCTTTCGATTTTCTTGCTGATTACATTTTTATACATTTATACAGTTTTTATGCTTAATGACACTAAAACGTACGTGTACTTTTGGCACATACAGTTTAAAAAATGTAAAAAGAATGCATGGTAAAACATTGAACATTGTTTGTTATTCATTTTCTACACGGTCATTTCTATGAACAAGTATATGAGGCTTTTCAACAAATTTATTACTTTACGGTTAATTTCTAAACTTAAATAAAATCTGCGCCACGATTTGATATCTAAAAAATGCATGTGAAATAGAACATTGTACATTGCTTCCCATACTATTTTTTAATTTTTAAAAAGATACGTTTAGGAGAAAGTATATTTATCTGTTTTGGCTTCCTCATATAGGAACCTCTACAAAAATAAAAATGTAGAATTCAAAAAAACAGACCACAGATTTTCTTTTTAGTGGTTGAACTGATATGGAATGCCTCATATTTAGATTTGTGAGCTATCTAAATGCTAGCTAAATGCGTCCCGTAAGAAGTAAATAACGATGACATGTGTGATAGAAGCATATGGCATATCAAGGATGAACCATATAAATTGTTATTCGCATTAGGTGTATATGACATTTTTCGTAGTATAAATATTTACAGGTGTTTGTATAATTTTTTTTACACAGCAGGCTACGTTCTACCATGATTTTCACAAGTAACCCGCGCGTGGTAAGTATCCCGATAACGGAAACGTACGCAGCTACTTCACAATCCTTATAGTCGGCTAAGCCACTCTGCGGTGGCCGTTTTGCTCATTGGAGTCCCCCGTCGCCGATTGCCGCTGCTGGTAGTCGCGTCCCGAGCACGCACATTAGCGACATGTGTGCCGAGTGCGTGCGACGTGATTGATTCGAGCGGCGTGCAAGTTGAGAGGACGCGCTATACAGCTAACTCGATTCTGCTGCGGCGGCAATCGTGCGTTTACGCGTGCAGACAACGCGTGTTTTCATAAAGTATGGTGCGTGCCTCGAGAAAGAGGCACTTCTTGCCCGAATCTAAACGGTATGGGAGTCGTCTGGCATACGTCAAAGAATCACACGTGGATCTGTATAGAGGCGGCATTCTATGAAACTGCTCTGTGTGGTCGAGCAATAAACGACCACGCAGAGAGATTCACTCGTGCTTTTATAACTCTCATAAAGTTCATCGAGACATTCTCAATTTTGTTCAATGGAACTTGTGCAGAATTGAACGTACTGCATGTTTACATTCTGAATTTCGTTCATAATAAGAATCAGAACGAAATTTAATATTAGGAAAACATACGCACACGCACACCCACTGAACGAAATCCTTTTTTATTAATTAATTACTTACCGCAATGGCAAAATTACTCGATTTTCTCCATAACATTAGTACAATAAGGTCTGAGCTGTAAATACTTCATCATCGGTTACATAAAACGAGATAGAATGTTACATTCGGAAGAAGTTGATGAATTTACTCGTCAGTAATACAACATATGAAATAGCCTTTAAAAAAAAACAGGTCGTACTAGTTGAATTGCACTGATAATGTAATGCGAATTTGTACCATGTAGCTCAACAAAAATGACCGACAAGCAATTTTCTCACCGCAATTTCTTTAGTCCAGTAAAATATGATAATATTTTATTATTGACTACACTGCAAGTGGAGTAACTGTTATCGGAGTTCGTGTTTGGGAATACAAGTGACGGACCGATGTTAAATTAATTATTCTGCACAGACTGCTATTCCAATTACATTGCTATTTCATCAGAGTTACGAACGTCATTTGATGAAAATTATGTATTGAATGTTACCCTATGGTGTTCAAACGAGTGGCGGCTTTTACTCCGTGCAAATAGTATAGTAATGTTATTTGATGCGTACGTGCGCAAGATACGTGACTATGCTGGATTCGTACTATGTATACACGCAGTGTCCAATGCTAATTTGTGATGACGGTTATTATGGCGCCATCTGTATTTTTTGGATGTATAGCTGTCCCGGGAGAGGCCGTCATCGTTTCCCCCAAGGGCAACTGCTAAAGCAATGTCTATAGAAATCTGTATTTTCGACGGATTAATATTCAATGGGTAAGGCAAACTTTATAGAGATCTGTATTGTCGACGTGTTACCATTCAATGGCTAAGGTAAACATTATAGAGATCTGTATTGCTAACATGTTACCATTCAACGGCTAACGCAAACTTTATAGAGATCTGTATTGCCGACGTGTTACCATTCGACGGCTAAGGCAAACTTAATAGAACTTAATAAGGCGACTTCCATAGAGATCTGTATGACCGACGGGTTACCATTGAATGGCAAGACAACCAACCGCTCAGGTACTATAGGGACAATACTTTCCAGCTGATGACCCTTACCAATTGAAGATATAATAACTACTATCAAAGTAACTCCGACAATAGGATTGCTAGACTTATATGAGGCATTCCATATCAATGCAGCCGCCCAAAAAAAAAGATCTCAAAAAAATTTCAAAAACCAGGTTGAGTTGTTCCGGTAGATACTCCAAATATCAAATTTTAAAGATATTCCTACCGGAGTACGCTATTTTTTTCATTTTATATTTAATCTGTAATATCTTATGAACGACGTATCGACAACGCTAGAAAACGAAAATGTGCGTCTTTTCATGGCCTACAAGAAAAACAATATTCGGAATTAATTGGGTAATTTTAGGGAATATTTTATGGATACTTTCATAAATTTACTTATCTCACTTTTTATACCATATTTGGAATTTTGTTAAAAAGATTAAACTCTCGTCAGGTATAGGAATAAACATAGTAGAATACGCATGCAACAGCATTCGTATTCTACTATATTAATATCAGAAGACAATGTTAACAATGCTTGAGGACAAAATTTCACATGAGGTTTTGTTTAATGTATCTTTTGATATAAGAATTGAGTAAAGAATTATTTTTTTTACTTAATATTTGTCGTTCGAGTGGGATGCGGTACGAAAAATAAGGAGGATCTTTAAATCCAGGTCTTTCGACGTATTATCACAAACGAAATCGAAAAAAAGCCGAATGTTGTCAAACTGGGGACTCAGAGAGAAAGAGGGAAGATAAAAAGCTGGGGTTGTGTTCGGCGCTGAGGACAGACTCTTGTTTCCGAAGAGGCATAAAAATCACTGAGTAAGTGTACCGTGAAGTCTCGCATAAGGGCGCGGTAGACACTTTTATGCGTCTCACATTAATTTACATAATCGAATATAAAATCTGAATAACGCCCGGCGCATTTCTTCGAGCGGCTTTTCCAGTCGTATGTCACCGGAAGCCGTCGAACCTTCGACCCATTCGCATTTTGGCCCAGCGCAATCGTTTCTAATTCCGACAACCACTTATCTTATTCACGAATCATTAGCCAGTCAATTTCTCTTCTTGTTTTTATAGTTCTTATGTTTACAATAAATTGGGAATATCTAAACTTTTGTTTTATATACACTGTTAAAAATCCAGTGTGTTAAAGGCGATTAATATGGAGTTTTGACTCGTGTTTACCGATCCGGTGTTAATAGTAACACTTTTCACAGTGTTAAGTTCACACAAGCGAGACTCGAACACACTCGCTGGGAGCCGGATGATTTGAACATCCGACTCTCTCCTCATTTTAAGCCCATTTATTTTTGTGATAAAAAGAGGAAAATCAATAAACTGTTGGCAATCAGTGCAGAATTGTGGCACAAATGAAGAGTAAAACATAAATTACAACTCTCAACTCCAAAACAAACTATGTTTTAAGAAAACTCCAATCAAAAAAAAATTTACTTAAAAATAATTTCACAAAAATATTAAATCTCTCGACTGAATAAAAGTACAATTAATAAATAAATGGCATAGCCAAAAAATTGAGAAGTAATAAACTATTGTTATCATATTATATTCGGGAGATTCATTCGTAGTATGTACGTAGTTTTACTCATTGGGTGTGTGGTAATCTCCCGATTATAATATGCTAAGGATTGTTTATTATTTCACAATTTTTTGCTTATCCCGTTTGTTTCTTAATTAAACTTTTATTCACACCTTGTGTAAAAACAAAGTAAAATTTTGTACAATACTCGTCGATAAAACTTTTTCTTAACTCGTGTGATTACAAGACTCGCCTTCGGTTCTAGCTGTAAGCTCACACTCGTCAGAAAAAGTTTTACCGCACTCGTATCGTAATGTACTATCTGAGCGAGTTATAAACCTATACGTACAGAAATATATATAACAACCGCCGTATTAACTTTCAAAATTGTTGTACCAAATTTGGTTAACCTACTTGTTATGAAGACCGCATCGATCAGAAGAAAACCGGACGTTTTTCCCGGCGGGCAGTCGGAAGTAAAAATAACATTGATATTCATTAATCTATTGTGAAGTAAAATGTGTCGGAAGTTTTGATGTTATTAAGCAAATTGACACCAGATTTTGAACATCGACCATTGACACAGTGTGGACTTTATGGACACATGCGTACGGTTGATTTTTAACATTGCACGATTGCAAATATTCGGCAAATAAATTGATTCGTCAATTAATACGATATAAAATCGACTTGGCTGGTGTAAAAGAGACCCGATGTTTCTTGCTAGTCGGTAATGTAGAGATGAAAATGTATTTATATCAAGACGTTTACTGCGTCTCTTGATACCACTTCTTTACACGAAGAAAATGTATTTCCAACTATTAACACATTTCGATTTGCGTTCGCAGTGACGAAAACAGTGTATCTACACAACGGATAACAATAAAAGAGAGGGGTCTGACGTGGAGGGTTACGCTTTTAACGAAATCGCGTTGATGCCATGCAAATTGCTCGGTAACAGCTTCCCCGCCGCCTGCCCACTGTTCCCGTAGCGTGGGCGGTCGAGTGTCGTCGTTTCGCACTCCAACACCGTTGACGTTGGCTTAACTCGAAGCCCCATACATATTTTAACAACGCCACAAACCGTAAGAAAATTGCCTGTTATCCATAAGCGGATGCACAAACGCGTTTAAATCGCGGAGTTTAAACACGACCCCTCCAACAACCGCAAATGCAACAACATCACAGCAAAAGCTATTCACAATATTCGTTCAGTATATTTGTATATATCGTGCAAAACTTTCTAGCATTTGTAACAGAATATAACTAATAAAACAAAAATATGAATGATTAACGAGAGGGAATGTGAATGATAGCGAGCGAGTGGAATTCAGTTGAGCAACAAACGCTATGACCAGCTCACAATTAATGTATCTATCGTGCAGTTATTCATTTATGCTTATTCGCTTTGATACACCGTGGATCTTGAATTATTGCGGGATTTTACAGAATCTTTTAATGCGCCAGTTCTTCATTACCATACCTATCGTTAATTCTGACCTACGTACAATTGATAAATGTGGTGGCGGCTTCAGGGTATGCGGGAGTAGATTCACGACACCGACACGACCCCATCGCCACTAACTTTTAAATATACAATACAAATCTACATTATCGACTAATGCGTCCAGCGATTGGAACTTAGCTGAAGCGTCATCTGTGTGCAGCTCGCCGTACTAAGCTATTCAACGCGCTGTGTTTGGCAGCTTTCGATAATTATTAGAGAATACGATTTCATTCTCGAAAATCATTATGCTTCTTATTATTTTCGGTTTAATTTTTATTCGTATGTATGGGTTCGGTATTAAAAATCAAGGTTGGGGTTCTCATAGGGGGACTTAAAAATCGAGGTCTGGGAACGGAAGTTGCGATTATGCGAAATGTCTGAGTCAAAATAAGCAGCTAGTAATGGTATGAAATGCATTCAAATAATATGGGAATTTATTTGAATTTTTGGAATTATTTAAAGCCCGTATATGTTATGAAATATATAAACAGAATAGTTAGTCATTGTAGATTTTTTTTGTTATTCTCTTGGCCTATAATTGATGATCACATTATTTATGAAATCATTTTTTTTTTAAATTAATAATCCATGTTCATTTTGTAAAAAAAAAATATTTCAATGCGCATGATGTTCATACCTCCATTGAAATACGCATATATATATCTTACAATCGTTTATATACTATGAAATCAAAATACGGAGGGCTTCCAGTGTTTCGTTGGGTGTGAGTCACATCGGCACGGGGGAGGCACATTTGCTGCATAAATCAAAACTATGGGTGGTTCTCGCGCCGAGGGCAAGGAGTTTATATGCTAATATAAGGTGAAGCACACTGTATATGTACCGCCATCTTGACCGCGATAGCGTCTTCTTGGGGCACAACGTACCGCTACTCTTGAAGCTTCGCTGAGAATATTCAACGCGCTTCCAAGAGATAGCCAATATGCCCTCGACATAAAGTGCACTCCTGCGTAGGGTAGTTCATTCTTTCTCGTAGACAAAGAGAACACCACTTTCAGGAACTTGAAATTTGTCTTGCAACTTATTGCCGAGATCTTGGAATAGAGACAGATAGCAGAGTAATAACAGTGTAACTATTTCACAATATTAAGAATGATAATGTGAACATAAACTGCGGTGTTAGTGAAGCTACATTAAATATTTTATGGGAGAAGCACACTTTTGTGAAAAGAGAAAAATGTTGCAATATAATTAACTGTTAGCGATAAATTCTTAATCGACTCCTAAATCAATTTTTTGTTGTAAAATTAAAACATTTTTTTGTCACTTCTAACTTGGTAATCAAAAATTTGTAAGTTAAACAAATTTTCGATAATACTCCTAATCTGAAAAAAAAGTATAAATCTGACAATCTTTTTTTGCCAGTTCTAATTTAACACATAAAAATGTAAGAAACCGACAATTAGGAGGTGTTTGAAAAAGTCTAGATTAATTAACAAAGTATTTATTATCGGTACATTGATGTACTCGCGAATAGAAGTTAACGTTGCCGGAGCTCGACGTAGAATGCCTCGCCTAGCGCGTTAGCTAGACGCTCCATCCCTCAGTCCTCCAGAGTCCTGAGTCACCATGTATGGCCCACATGAGTCCGTTTGGGTCCTTGTATAAACAGAGGCGTCGATGGGGGTGTCTGAGAGCTACAGACAGACTCCTGTGGATATGTTGCTTTCAAAAATGTGTACTTTTTTTGTCAATTTTATGTACAAAATCAGTTATGTTTTTTTTTTTTAAAGCGCGGGAAATTTACGATCGAAATGCCATAACAAAATTTTTCATTTAATTTTCTCATCTTCCTAGAGCTCTGAATCTTTGGAGAAGCTAAAATATGTGAAAAACACTAATTTTTGTGTATATTAGTGAATAAAATTGTTAGAGTTCAATAATATATAGTGACTGACATGCTTTACAGTAGTGCTAAGAGATAGTGAAATCTAAATAAAATAAAATAAATATCGGCCAGAAAGTGGGTTCACTTTAGTGAGTCAACAAAGTTGTTCACATTCATCGTTTATTATCTTGAAAGTCTTGAAAATACCGCCACTTTTACAGGCGTTGCCGTTGAATCCTGTCTCGAAGAATTTAGGCGATAATCTCTCGATATGTCTAGGAACAGTTAGTGATTACACCATTCAAAGTACAAAGTATAACACTTTTTATATCATCAGCAGAGTACCAAATGACACCGTGTCAGTTTTTATCATACGACTTGCCAATTTTTATCAGATCTTTAGAATCTCTGTAATTCACGATAACTGACCTTCAACAATGCGTGAATTTATTACTGAAGTCATGAACGGTAATTTTCAATCGATTCCCAAAAGTGATTTCCGTACAGGTGGGTTCAGTTTCACCACTTATCGAAAATACTTATTTCTTCCGGAAGCTATCATGTGCGGAATTTTATAGAAGGAAGATCTGGCCTACAAGAATTTTGTCCTTAGCGAAGAAGCAGTAGGCGCCCCGTCATCGACGAAGGGAACAGGACCGGGACTCTGTCGCCCCCGTGGGTAGTTACTATTATACCTTCTAATCGTCGTTACGTTTAATTAAAGTTGTAACACTCGACGACGATTGCTCGAAGGGATTGCGTTGTTATGCGGCAGGCGTACGGAGAGAGAGTTGTTCTCTAAGGTGTGCTTTCTCCGGCAGCGTACTCTGCCACTGCGTATCGCAACAGTCGTCGTAAAGGCTCTGTGATTGCCTCTCTCAAGACATCGTGCCTTTCGTAATACCGGCATCTTTGCGGAGCGTGTTACAGCAACCATCACCTTATCGCGCCAAGGCGGACGTGTCATCTGCTTCAGAAGCGTTTTCGTTCTCTTACGTCCCCCGATTTTAACTCGTTCGGCATCTTCTTCGTCTACCTATTCAACTTTGTCTTCAACCCTCTCACGACTCGCAATTACCTCGCTCTATACCATCGTCAATCAGACGTCAATTGTAATTTTTGTTTTCCTTTTGCAAGTGACTCGTGTTCTCATCGATTTTCTACAAATAGTTTTTAAGGTGACTTCGAACTAATTCATTACAACTAGTATCTTTATAACTACGAGTTTCAAAGTTTTTCTGTTACACCACAAAACCCCAGGTAAAGTTACTTTCTTCATTTTTTCCGTTCCGGTCACGATGAATCGCGATTTCCATTTTTCATCATGGTTCGAGCAGGGTGTAATAGTAGTCGGAGGGTGGAAAAACGGTAGCCGCAGGCGAGTAGACAGGCGGCTGGCTATACACTGCACAACGCTCTGTTCTATAGTATAAAACCGCGGGCGACATTACCTCCGATACTTGCAAAACGGATTCTACGCGGAGCTGTGCCGTCGCCGCATTCTCCGTTATAGAGGCGCATCGAGCCTCCGCCCCCGTAGTAATGAGGTGGTTTCAATTCGGGCCCCGAGGCACACGCCACTTTCGTGTTCGTTTAACCTGTATATATGTATAGTATAGTATACTAGTGGCTATCGCCATGTAAATACTCGGCCGGCCGCGCGATAAAAAACCTCGCGAGTGGGGTGGCAGAAAACAAGTAAAGCAGTAAGCTTCACTCAAAGCCGCAGATTTCAAACACATCGTATTTTTTTAGAAGAGCCCATGATGCACCAGTACCACTGCGCCCTCCGATAAACACCTGTGCAGCTTAAATTTGCAGACAGAGTGCCTGCAAATTGTAATGAATCAATAAAAATTCACGATGAGTAGGCCAAATATAATGATATTGAAAATATGTGGCCATAATAGAGGCAAATTAAATACGCAACAATGAAAGGATAGCGACTGGTCTAGCGTGCACACACATACGCTGAATATTTTTGCCAGGTAACGGACAAAATATATACAGCCACATTTCAATAGACGTCAAGTCATACAAAATTTTTCATACAAAATAGCAACTGTTTTACCGACCGATCTACAGCGGGTGATCGAGATCCAACTCACATATTTAGAAAAAAAGTATTAAAAGGATTTCATGCACTGATGCTCGTTCCCTCTCCATCCTTTTACTTTCGGAAACACACATTCTTCCAGTCAAAAGTAGAAAAGACACCTAGAACTCAATTTTCTTTTATTGTTGTTGCTTCTACCCGAGAAAGAGTGCGCATAAGAAATCACATCGTAGCCCTTAGCAGACTACCGAACACTCGTGAATAATAAGAATGACGAGAAGTAGACTGGTGGAGGTAGCCGCGAGTTGTACGAAGATGAAAATAACCGTGCAAATATCGCTTGTCGTTGGTTTTACGTTATTCGCGTGTCCCGTCACGACGTCGACAATGGAATACCCTGAGATTTCGCGACATCGTGAGGCATTTCGCGTGCTCTCTCTCTCTCTCTCTCTCTCTCTCTCAACCCCCGCAAAAATAAATCTCGAAGGCGCCGCGGCTCGTAATTTAAACTAGCGCAGTTTCGGTAACTAGTTCGAGAGATCGCGGAAACACGGGGTTGGCATTGCGGTGTCATCCTGGTGTTCGCCGAGTAGTTGGCCGTCGTAATAACCGCCAGTTGTAAAGCGATTCGCAGTAAAGCCTCGAATGAGTTTATTGCGCTTATTGAGAGTGAACGGGATAGTGTAACACGGTCGTTGTGTTATACTACAGTGCATACATAAGCGTACGGATGGGGATGAAGTTTCGAGCAGAAGTGTATTGGAGAGCAAGTTAAGCACAACCAGTCGTTTGCGGTCGTCGCTTCATCCTAGAGCTACCAGCCAATATGGAAGTTATCTCTGTCGCAATCTAGCAATGCCGTTTCGTTGACGCCGAAATTATCCCCGCTTATACAGTTGAACTCTATAAAAAAAAGTTCTGCACTTTCCGGTCTGTTCGTATACTTATACGGCAACATAGTATATTACTCGTGGCCTTTGTATGATTGTGGGCTACTTTGCAAAGAGCTGAACTAACGTAGCGATCTGGAATTTATAAGGAATGTCATAAAAATCGGCACTAAATCTGCATTGGAACGCGACTGGAATTTGAGATGCGGTTTCGATACGTTAATATATCGTATAAAAGATCAAAATAATGTGCTTTAAATGAGCATTTCGTTGACCTGGAAATGATTTTGTTGTTCTCCGACGGTCCGCTATCTTTTTTGCTTTCTGGAGGGTGAAGGATTTAAATGGATGTTTTGTAAAATTTCTTCAGCATTTTGAAACATAACATTTTTCCTTAAATAAATGCATTTGAAATTTGGTATTTGGGTGATTTTGGGGTCGCTGATAAAAAATACGAGATTTGAATTCAGAAATTCAAAATGGCAGATCTAATAGGACGAAAATACAAAAGCCAAAGTTGAATGTGTTTCGGCACCCAGAATTTTTTCAGGTCGGTAATTACGAATAAACTCTAAATTCAGAAGTTCAAAATGGTGGATCCAATGTCATGTATCGACATAGTGAATGTCAACTGTTATGGACGACAGACCGATCATGTCCAATTTATAAGAAGTCTGTTCTTTTGATTTATACGTTATGGGTTGTCCTCTTGAAGTTAATCTCTTTTCCGTTGATCCACAAATAACTCGCGAAAAAGACGAACCAAGTTTGGCCAACGAGAAGTTATAGGTATCGGGACACGCCACCTACTGGTAGACAGTATAGCACAAAAGGGGACCAGGCCGCATGGTCGACGCGGCAGGAAGACCGAATGAAGAGAAGAGGCCATCCGTCATTTTCGCACTTCGGACTGTTTGAGTATCAGGGTTCTCATATCGACATAGTCTTGGAATTTGCGATCACCTTAATCGACTTAAGAGTTTCGTGATACGCTTGAGCAGCCACCCAGTACTGAACAAGGTTCAATTCCGAAGAATCGGTGTGTCATGGTCGTGTAAACACTGGGCACCGAACTCTTCCCTGACGTCACTGTATTCACTGAAATCAAGAGTCACTAAAGTGAGTTACCACTTCTTTTCCATATTTTCCATATCCAAGCCAAATTCTTCTTCAATAATACATTTTAGATAGGAATGTTATCATAACAGCAGATTAAACTTCTGGAAAAGCCATTACGTTAGCTTTTAATTTGCCGGAAGACTTCTTCAGCTACTATAGCGTAAAACAAGAAACGCGAAGCAAGAAACCGTCGCACTGTCCAAATAATTGACAGATCCTTTTAGCAATTGAAGTCATGTATCCAACTGGGTAGTTGAGATCCTACAACGAGTGTTCAATAGATCCTCGATATTGTCGTAAAAGTAATTGAAATAAAAGTTTTGGAAAAGTTTCAACTTTGAACCACGTTGAACATAGTAGTTACTATACAGTGTGCGAGAGAATCGCATGATTCACTTCCCAGTTCCGATTCCCTCGATTGCGATGACACTTAGACCGTGCCGCCACGCGGACATCCCATTATTATCTTCTCTTCTCTTCTCTGTAACTCTCTAGCTCATTCGTATAATTGAAACTCTGTTATCACGGAGCTTCTGGACGATTGCATCGATGCTGCCGGTCGAGCGGGTTCTTGATTATCGAAAACCAGCAAGAACTTCACAGTGAGTGTGGAGACTAAATTCGCGGTTCGTTTCTTTTGCTTTTTGTTCCCGTTTTCATGGGCTTTGTCGGTAGAGCAACTACAAAGTTGATCAAAGGTCGCTAATATTTCTTGAATCAACTTTACTACATTCATTACAAATCAGTCGAAATAAGTAATTAATAAAATTCATATACTCTAATGATGCTGATTTGATAATTACCAAAATGGGACCCGACTCAATTGACGAAGTAACTTGTTGCGACTCGAATTTTTCGTCTGATTTTCTCATTACTCCTTTGAATTTAGTATATAATCAGGAAAGATGAGAAAAGAACAAAAAATTGCAAAGTATATTGATCGAGTTCGGCTTCTTCACGCTAAAAATTTTGCGCGGACGCACGTGTGAGTAACTGTGTGATGGGTTGTGCGAGTGTCTGTGAAAATCTGTGTGAGTTGCTGTGAAAGTCTGTGTGATGACTGTATGAGTGCGTGCCAGTGTCTGTGTGAGGGCCTCTGCGAGTATTTGCGTGTCTGTGCGATTATTTGTACCTGTGTGATTCTGGGTTAGTGTCCAAAGACACTGTGTAAGTGTCTGTGTGAGAGTTCAAGGAAATGCATCGCCCTGTATTATATCGCAGATTTATTTCTTAGGATTTAAGTCATCACTCAAAATATCTATTTAGTTAAAAATTTGGGAGATGATTTTTTTTTTCTGCGTCGCTTTCTCTTTTTCATAGTTTGTAGGTGATGAGAATATAAAAAAGACGTATTGCGAAAGCAAAACGGAACTGATCAGAAATAATAGTATTTTTATAGTAAAACTTGACGATGGCGTACGTAGATCCATCTTTTCTCTCTTTTTCTCGTTGGAAAAGCGATAAACAAACAAAAACTTTTCGCCCGTAATTTCGCCATCGAATCTCGCTTGTCCCGATAGAGTAGCTTCCATATTTTAGCCCCCGGAATAGCGATAGTTCGGACGAGGGGCAGACGCGCTGAGAGAGTATGGGTAGGAGGATGAGAAAACAAAGAGAGAGGAGCAGAGAGTGTGAGAAGGCGCAGTGAGCGAACAGGCGTGCGTGTGGAGAAGGGTAGCGTCGGAATGCGTTGGATCCATAAGTATTTTCTCAGATTGAAAAGCTTTCGCTATGAAATATGGGTCAGAGATCCGAACAAACGGGCAACCCTTCCTAGCTTTAATGGAATTAGTATTTAATATTTGCGGAAGGGCTGCAAGCGTAAAAGGGCGCCATCTAAAAATTAAGTGGATTCTCACTCTCATGCTGATGTCAGGGCACTCACGAAGCTAACAGGACTTGTCTGCACAAGCTTTCACGTGCAATCTCAAAATCCGATGGAAACCCACAAGAACTCTGTTATGCCATAATAACTCATGATAAAGATTAGTCCAAAAAATATAAGTATATATTGGTTAATCTTTGAAAAATAATAAAAATCACAGAACAATTTATTAATATACATACGAGTCCTTTATTTCTTGAAATAAACCAGATTTTACTACTTCAGAGTACTTCATACCATTTTACTTCCTCGTACAGGAAATTTTGTTTTCATGAAAACATTTTTTTTCGATATATTCATGTCAGCATCATCAAAGTCACCTGAAACGTCGAAAAGTATGGTCTAGAAAAAATGTCCGCATGTGAGTACGTGTGTGTGTGCGTTTATTCTGTGCGTGCGAACACTCCACGCACAGAAAATTATTTCGTCCATAACTCGCGAACGGCACAACGGATCGAGCTCCAATTTGGCACGCAAGTAGAGTAATAACTCTACTTTAATTGATGTGATTTTTAATAAAATGTATCCATATACACGGATTTTATAGAATTTTTCGAAAAATTGGCGTGATCGCCCTAACTTTCGTGAAAGTTTTACGATTTAGCTCAATAGTTCTTCACAACTGAAGACACATTCAAAGTTGTTTGGTATTGAATTTCGACGAAATTCGTAAAGTAGTTCAGATTTGATAGAATATTGAATTTTTCAATAAAAAATTAGTTTGCTCTAAATCACGTCGAATCTCAACAAATGAACGAAAATGTTCTACAGATGAAAAATAACATACAGCGCTGCTACGTATCATATTTGGTGATGATTGGTAAAGTTGTTCTGATTTTACGTCATTTTGAAATTTTCAACAAATGTAGATTTTCGCTCTAACTTCCGCCAAAGTTAAGCAGGTGAGCCAAAGCTTTGTACGTAATGAAAATATTATGCAACGGTATTTATTACGGCGTTTCGAAGCCGTTTGTTTTTTCTAGATTCTACATTTTTTATATTTAATGACCGCAAGTATCAACATTCAATTGCTCATAACTTCAGAACGGCACGATGGAAATATATAAAATTTTAGCACGCAAGTAGAGTAGAATCTAATATTTAATTATTGTGATTTCAATTTGTGTTGTTGCATCTCTAACTACCAAAAATATGGAG
Organism: Perithous albicinctus; assembly: GCA_964016905.1. NCBI lineage: Eukaryota > Metazoa > Arthropoda > Insecta > Hymenoptera > Ichneumonidae > Perithous > Perithous albicinctus. Next base: position 11,381,841 of record OZ024690.1, on the reverse strand, counting down.
ATAACAAATTGGAAAAACTGCTAATTGAAATTGAAAAAAGTTGCAAAGTACATTGCTTTCTCATATACAATTTGTTAAAATTATCAAAGTTGTAAAGAAGAATTTTGGGCATTTCCATGTTTCACAAAGCTTCCTCTATGAGGAAGCCAAAATTGATAAATGACCTTCCTCTATGAGGGTGTTAAGCCCAGTCGAACTCACGAAGAGTTCGTCTCGTTTGAACTGTAACGGCGGTCTCTCTTTCGAGTCAAGGTGTAGACCCTATTCTCGGGGATTGAGGTTTCGCATTTAACTGTCTAGGACTTCAAGTGGTGTAGAAAGAAATTCTGTGACACAGCGTATCACAGGACGATTGGTATATGCAAAAATAAAAAATAAGGTTCTAGATTTTTATCTTTTACTCACTTTATCTTTATTTATAGTGCCTTCGGTATGCGTTCTTGGTATAGTTATAACAGGTTAATTTTCGTTTTAACACTAAGTCTAGCTACGCAGGGCTATCGTGGTGAATTTATTTACTTTGAAGACAGTCTTGCTCGCTCTGGAGAAGATTATCTCAAGTGTCGCAGCGTAAAGATAATGGTAAGTGGAGTAACTACTGCGTAGCAGCAGGACGCTGATCAGAGAATCACTCACTTGCAAAACGAACGTTCGCGCTGTATATACTAATTTTAAATGGTACATATAGGAAAAGTGGGAGTATTGTATTTATGGGAAATGATAAACATTTTCGGGTAGAAAAATCGTAAAAATGCTTTGTGACGACACGCATAATTTATGACTCTAAAGCGGGGGACAAGTTGGCCCTTTGTGTAGCGGCCGGCGCGTGCTTGGTCCAGCACTTATAGCGTTATTCGATCGAGTCTGCATGATAAAAAAAGACTTACCGTTCTCGGAAGAAGCTAGAAATTGACGCGTTTAAAGTGATGATCGAATTCTTTTTAATTACTATGATTGCCGCTCTTTATTTATACTTATAGTTATACATGATGTAATAAGGGAGTCAAGATTGATAAATAATTGTCCTCATGAGTGAAAGTTGAGTGAGTGAGGTGTTTTCGTGAAACGTGTGTAAATTATGTGTGGCCGGCATCTAAACGTCAAACCTACATATCTGAAGAACGGGTTCAATAAACAGGCTGAAATATGGCATACATGTGGGGACACGTATGTACCTTTGATTGTAATAATTTTCAAAAATATGTTCTAATTTTATTTGATATCGCAATTTAAAAACAATGTAGACGTTCTAGCTGCCGCAAGTTTGTAGCTATCTAAATTTAATATTTAGCTAGCTAAATAATTTTTTACAAATACAGCTATGTTGAATCGATAAATAGGTTCGGTTTTTACTTTGAATTAAAAAAAATTCCATGTTGCTCTCGAAGTCACGTCAAATCTCACCAACTGAGCTGAATTTTTCTACAGACGAAAAATAACATTAAGCACTGATGCATACCGAATTCGGTAATGGTCGGTAAAGCGGTTCGAATTTTACGTGAGTTTGAGTTTTTTAAAAAGTTAACGTTTTATTATAACTCAGATCAACTGACAATGGGTGAATGGAAACTTTTTACTAACGGAAAATACAGATGCAAAATAGTTATCATTGCTGTGTACCAAATTTGGTCACAATCGCTAAATAGGTTCGGATTTTGGAGTAGTTACATTTTTTTTATTTTAATAGATTATAGTCAGAAAGATATAACAAAACGGACTATAGCTGTAAACACATGTACAGTTTTTTCACAAAGCTTCCGCTATCAGGAAGCCAAACTTGATAAATAAGCTTCCTCGTAGAGAGGTTGCTTTGTGAAAAATCGAAATTAATTAATGAGGAAGCAATGTGCAAAGTTTTTTCGAAATGGCTGTACCAAACATTTTAAGAATGTATTTTTTTAACTTTAAGGGTGTCTTGTAAATAAAGTTATTTTTCATTGTTTCGCACCCATTACTGTAAACTTGAATTTTCGATCAAAAGAATGTCCTCGTTTACGGCGAGCGTTATTACTTTTTTGGAGGTCGCTCAACTGGAGCTTTTAATTCACAAACCCTAGTTGAAATAAGTATTTCACGTATACTTAACTAGTGGACATTTATTTAACTAAACTTATTATAATTTGGCCAAAAATAAGTGTACGTGAGATGGGATATTTTTATAGCAGGGATATTTTGTCTCGGGATATTCTTTTCTCGCTCATTCAGAAGGATATTTTGTCACTAGGACGTTTTATCGTGTTAGCCCAGTTAAAGGGTAAAAAACCAAGTTTGTTAATCTTGAAATTCAGCTGAGAACACAGTGCTTATTAAAAATCTCGTTTTTTTTCTAGAACACAATATCGTTATGGGAAAGCTCTCCCCTATTTTTGCATCGATAGTGAGAAGGCTACTGAAAATAAGTCTCTCGCTAGTTACAGTTGTTACTCTCTTCTATCAGGGTCTTGAGGCAAAACAGTTTTCGCTCACAGGCTACATGAGGTAACCAATGCTGCCCTCTGCCTCGAACGCCTACCCTTCCGGCGGACCGCGTTCGTTTCTCTCGGGGGAGCGTTTACCACGGATAATTCATATTTATGACCGACGGCTCCATCAACCCCACTTGCCTCGTATACATTTAATTGAGACGTCCGTGGCGGAACCAATAGGGCGAGCGAACCGTTGTCTCGTAAAGGGGAAAAGAACCTACCGAGGATCTGTTGTGTCCAGACAATGCCAAGTCCGTCGAGTGGATAGCCGATGGACTTCGAATTCTATTCTTCCTGCTTGACTTATTCTGATACACGTTAGCAATTCACACCTACGACACATACATACGCCCACCCATATTCGTTGTGATTTCTCAGTAGTGTCGTTGCATTTTCGATTCGATACATGCGGCTATTCCTATGACTGTCGACTCGCGATTCGCAATGATCGAGCGTAAATAATCTTATTATCATTATAATGTAAGTCGACTGAACATTTTATCGACCGAACGATGAGATTTATTTTCTTGAGGCACGCGAATCAATCGCGGCTGAAAAGCGATTCTACGAGAAATTGCTTTCATTTGGAATTTCATATTTATTATTTATAGAGAAAATTTTGTGTCATTTAATATAGACAATTAGTGTTTGTCTGATTTACTCCCCGAAAAATATAGGACTTGCATTTATAAAAATAAACATTATATTTATTTTTAATTAAAAATTATATATTATTATATGATATTAATATTATATATACTATTTATATGGAAAGGAAATAAACTTCTACGTAAACGTAACTTTGAAAAAAAAAAAAACAATAAATAAACAAGACAAAGAGAATCTTTGCAAGGTTCTACTTTGCAGCTTTTTTTAACAATTACACCACGGCCAAAAATAAGTGTATGAGAGTCGCTGATGGCTTATTTTTAAGGGGAGAGATTGGAGCTATTTATAAAAAAAATTACGATGGGTTCATTGTGAAAAATACGGTGTTGATTATATGATTATATTTATATGTGAAGTCCATTCTTATATCTTCAAAATATAGAATCTTTTATATGATAGAATTGTTCAATCGCGCTAATAGAAAAGAGATGTTCCTTTAGACACATATATCGTCAAAACGTTGGAACTCGAACATTCAAGCGCTTACGTCGATACTCCAACGATACTTATTATATTACACGCAGGAACGACCACGAGAAGGGTGCTTATGAAGTATGGCGATGCGTTTCAGCAGATTGGCACTGATAGTGGCGAGGGGTAAGAGCAACGTACTGTTCTCCAGGCTCCCAGGACGATTGCAATAGCTCGGATTGAATCGGACCTACATGGATTAAGGAGATCAATCATTTTCTCGATGAAATATTGTATATGCACTATTCCATGCATTTTCCTTCTTATCATATTTCATTGAAAAACATTTCGTTAAATTGTTTGATTTTATGAAAGAAATTATAGGTATTGAAGTGGTATCAAATTTTTGTGGTCAAGAAACTATAAATTCAAGGTTCTAAAATCTTACTTCTTCAATATATTTTAACAACAATTGTCAATAATAACGACAATTTACTGTGTAAATGGTGTTTCAAATGTTACGTCAATTGATGAAGACATTTATGAGGTATAGCTATTTTTATTTACATAACTCGACAATCGTGAATACTGGTAGTTTGAGTAGAACGATATGACATTTAGTGGTGTATTTGGTACTAGTCCATTGAATAGAAATTCGCGTCTTTATTGGCCCATGAAACTTATGGAGGAGATTTAAATCTGCCTGCGCATTGCATTTGATCTAAAGCGTTCGCCATGTTGCCTTTACTTGGGTTCCCAAAAAATATTACATTATAAAACTATTATAAAAATCAAACGATTGATTTTAACCAAACATCGCAGATAATTATTACGTAAATGCCTAAAGTCTTAGCTCATTCGGTAAAATTTTACAAAATTAAAACAGTTATAAGTAAGCAAATTTTAATTTCTACGAAAATTGTTCCATTGGGGGACTTACAAGGAATGTATCCCTGGTTTGCCTCTCCGCTTTTAATAATATTGCAATATGTACTACATAAAAAAATAAGCGACACGTATTTTTTTTTTATGTGCTGTAAAACACTTCTCGGCGGTGAAAAAGATTTTGAAAGTAGGGATCGAAAAGTTGCGTGTATAAAAATGCAATTATTTAATATAATAATATATAATATATTTTTAATTATTTAATATAAAATAGCATAATTTGCATGGTTCTTTTCGAACAAAAATTCGCCAAATAAGACAAAAAATACAGCCAAGAAATTTGAAAAATGTAGATTACACATTACAACAACAGTAAGTTTTTGTATATATACGTATTTGCGCATAAATCGCGAAAATGCTTTTCCAAGGGGTAACTACCCTTACATGATTTCTATTAAGATTGTGTGAATATGACTTTTTAGCGAACGAAACTCATTAAAAATGACGTACTAAAGATAGATACAATATTTGCGTCGCATTATAGTCATTGTAACAGCATACACCCCCCCCCCCCCCCCCCCCCCCCCAGGAATGGAGCTATACAAAAATCAACTAAACAAGGCTATATTCGAGCCTTTTTTAAGGAGAAGAATTTTTGCGAGCCATGCAAAAATACGTCAGCTTACTTTTGTACTAATGTGTAACAAATTTTTTTTAGATTTTTTTCTGTATTTTTGTCTTATTTGTCGAATTTCTGTATAATTTTAATCACATTTTGGTGTAGTTTACCCCCAGAAAGTTACTGAACCGAACCACGGAAATTACTCTATTCATGTTTTGTAATGGCAACCATTATCCAATGAGATTTGTTTAAAATAACTGCATTTTTATATATGAAACCGACGAAAAAATACCTGCCGTTTATTTTTTGATGTAGTACATGTTGGAAAATTATTAAAATCGAAGAGGGACACCGGGGGTACCTTCCTTGTTAGAAAAATCGGGCCCTGTGATGAGCAACTTTGAAAAATCAGGCTCTGGGGATGGGTCTCATAAGGGCTAATGACTCTTATCCTACAAGGCGGCGGTGGCAGCAAATTATTTTTATAATATAGAGAGATATAATCATATCACCTTTATATTTTCACTTAATGCTGTGAGATTTAATTGAAATAATTTATGCACCGGTCGTATAGTCAGTTACCGAACGCGATAAACTACATACAACAGAACACCAGCGAAGCACGCGTACACGCGGGTACGATGCTTTTAGTGTATGTCTCTTATTCTCTGTTAGCTACTGTTCACCGGAATCCACTGAATATCTGGGCGCACAGCCACTTGTTCCTGTACTCGGTAGGGGTGTATTACCCGCCGCCACATCGGCGGCTTCCTTCCTGCGGGGCTCTCTCTGAGGATAGGTGAAGCACTCGCATCTCTCCTTCACTCTCTGTAGTACCACACACTCTACAGTATCCCAACATTCTAGTTCAAGAGTATGTATAGCTATCTCGTTCTTGCTCTGCTCAGCCACGGAATAGAAACAGCACGGCAATTCAGAGGAGTGTGACTATCCGAGTCCCAGGAAGCGTGTGCTTTGCTAACGATGACAAACGACCCGCTCTAAGACGCCATATTTATGCTAATCTAGCCCCTCCCCTCCTACCTCTGGCCCCACTTGCGTTCTGAGAACGAGTCTGCCCGACCACGAGTTCTCCCCGCACCCTCTGCTTCATAGCGCATACGACGTAATTCCTTCAGGAGTCGCACCATTCCTCTCCTGATGCCACAATCTCTTCGTATAGTACATTCACTACAGCATGGAAAATTTTGTCGAGCTTCGAGCGACTGTCTTCTGGCTTCTGGTGTACATATATATCTACATTATAAAATAATCTCGCCGTCACCGACGTGTAGGATAATCGAGGTGTAGAGGTAGGAAGTACCTCTACACCTCGATTGTAGGAATCTCGGGACTGCACTCCCGAGATTCCCTCTTCCAGGCCCAAATAATTCTATGCCTCGGAATACCTCCCTTTTATTTTCATCGTATATCTCTCTACTGATCATCGCCGCCGAATCTACCTCCCGTAGAAGACATATAGTGCCGGACACGTAGTGTCAGGTATATTGTGGGACTCAGAACATTTCGGGACTGAGTGAAAAAGATATTGTGGGACTTAAAAAATTCCGAGCCTGGAGAAATGGGATATTGTTGGAAAGAATAACCCAGATTTGGAGGAGGGAAATATTGTGAAATTTAGAATAATCAGGACCTGGAGTAGGGAGATATTGTGGGACAGAATAATCCGGGCCTGAAGGGATTACTTGACATCAAATGCCCTATATATTCTCCATGACACCGACGGCGGTGAGATATTTTTGTAATACTGAGATGGTTCATTCGTCAAGTTTTCCACGATTTTCGTCAAATCCAACCACACAGTGAGGTTAATCCAAGTATATTAAGTAAATTCACTTGACATAAATTAAAAAGTTTTTTTTTCATTCTAGGAGTCATGAGTCTATTGCGTGAGAATACTTCGTCTTGTCGCGCTACATAGCGATACTAGCTTCTACATTCACATTTTGTCGTTTCTCATCCCCAACGTCGTTCGTTCAATCTTCTCTCTTTCTTCGCTCCACTTCCTCGACGAGAATATGGATAGGCTCTGACAATATTGCCCGACGCGAAAAGTCTCCCTCCAACTCTCTTCTTCGCCACTCCGTCGCATACGTGTCTCCACAACAGAGACATGATATACGTAGCCGCATTTCATATATTCCATTGTTTCCAAGTTTTCGGATCCATTTGTAAGATTAAATTTGTAATGCGCGATGCTCTCACTCTGTTTTCTCGTATCCTACGAGCGCTCTGCGAACCCTGCGGTTGCGAAACCTCCTTGCAGCCGCCGCCAGCCACGAGTCGGCGGCATATGGCCGACCGGTCAATTTCCGCGCGCAAGAGTTTGGTTTTGCCAGACCGACGCCGTCCGTTTCTACTTTGTTATAGCCGTTGCTGACAACGGGGTAGAGTAAAGGGGGAAATAACTCGCATCTTTACATTTCTATTCATCGGAGCCTAGAAACTGTTCATGACCTTCTGCTAAATTCTAGAAGTTCCGGAAAAATCGATATGCTATCGATGCGATATTGTACTTGGCAGAATTACAAGAATTTGGTTTAGTAGTTCAAATTTTAGGTACTTTGTTTCTTTTCCTCCAGCTGGTAATTATATTTAAGTGATATATTATTCTGTTATAGAGGTGCAACTTCTCGCGTAGAAAAGATGAGTCCAGGTTGGAGACCAGGATGTAATCTAGAACGGTGTTGAAGATGGAGACCAGAATATAATAAACGAACGAGTCCCTGATGGAGACAAGGATGTAATCCAGTATGGAGCCCAGGATCCCGCGCAGAAAAAAGTAGTCCGGGGTTGGAGTTCCGAATGAAGTCCCGGATAGAGTCCGGGAGGGAGTACCGGATGGAGTGCCGAATTTTACTTATCTTCTTCAGATTCCACATTTCGGTATCAGCATCGGATAGAGTAAAAAGCGTCGATTCTTTTGCCAAATTATATCTCGATCATAGTTGTGGCTTTTATATGAATTTCGTCACGGCAGCAGTATCATGAACAGCGAGAATATCCGAGTATGCGTGAGTTCCACGCGGCGAAATGACTTCCGGTTGCGCGGTCGGACATTGTCGATAACGGGCATGTCGCGTTTACATGGGCGAATACGATATCGCGCTCACGCTCGACTCCCCAACGTCATCCTCCCTCAGTACCCATGACCATTGTCCCTTTCATTGTTCGTCGAAAGTTTTCCCGTAACCTGGACCTCCGTGGTGCCCGATTACCATATGAATTAAAGTATTGTGAATTACGAGAAATGTAGAGGCTGCCCTCATCCGTAGATTTCGACATCGTAGCATTCGCCTGGAATCTCAGCCATTTAGGCTCGTCGAGAGTAACATAAGTAAGCCTCGTATAAGTAAAAGTGGTTTTTATTTAATGGTGTTGAATACAGAAAAATAAAGATGGTGAACGGAGTCTCTACGAGTCAAAGTTATAGTTCTAGCATTATTTCTCATACGATTACAAAAATTGATAACTAAGTCTTCCATTTCATAGTGTTGATTTTGAAACCGACTTGGACGAATTCTGGAAAGTAACAAACCTTGGAAAACCGGCTCATCGAAAAAAAAGTAGCCTTAAAATGTCAACAGAGAACATATCATTGGAAACATGCTTACAGATAGAAATTAAATTAGTTTTGGCGAGAAATTTTCTGGCAATAGTGTCTTAAAACGTATTACGGTTCATAAAAAATAAAATAATTATACAAAAGTTATTTTTTTTTGCCGACTGAAAAAGAAGCTTAATTAATGAACAAATAAGGTAAAAAAATGGTGAAACATAATGTAAATTAACTAAAAATTGAGTGACTTAGTGCGAAGTGTCATTAAAAATACTAAAAATTCAGTGACTTAGTGTAAAGTGTACTCAAAAAGCACACTACAGCTATTATGATTGTTAAATACATTAGTGCAAATTGTTCTCAAAAAACGTGATCGTCTCTCCAAAAATTGAGTGAATAAAAGGGGAAAACATGAAAAATATTTGTAGTTTCTTTCTAGAAATTTAGTGAATTACTGCAAAGTGTCATTAAATTGTATTACGGGCTATCTAAAAACAGTTGCAAAGTAGAACTTAGCATACTTCTTCCTCATTAATTTCGATTTTTTACAAAGCCACCTCTATGACAACACTTATTTATCAATTTTGTCTTCCTCATAGAGGAAATTTTATGAAAAATCGATTAATGATTAGAAATCGAATAATTAATTAATAAACGAATGCAATAAAATACTGTACACCTATTTACAAGTGCAGCTCGCTTTATGATATCTTTATAATATCTAAACTATAATCTGTTAAAGTAAAAAATTTAAATAGCTCCAAAATCCGAACTCATTTACCGATTGTCACCAAATTTGGTGCTAAGTAGCGCGTAATGGTATTTTTCGTATGTAGAAAATTTTAGTTCATTTGACGTGAGTTAGTGCAAAATTACTTTTTTTAAAAATCACAATCCTCTAAAACCACACCTATTTTTCGAATCGTTCCAAATTCAATAACGATTCTTCTTTAACATACCTTTATTCGTAAAAAAGATATTTAGCTCGATAGCTAATAATTCGCGGTAGCTAGAGCGCGTATTGACATTTTTCCGAAATTGCAAAGTTAAATAAAACTTGAACATATTTTCGAATTTTTTAAAAATTATTATAAACAAAGGTACATTTGTGCTAAATTTCAGCCCGTTTGTTAAGCCGTTCTTGAGATATGTAGGTATGTACACACACACACATCCGTTCAGACATTCTTTCTAAGTCACTTTTGTCGACGTTATGAACCATTCTGAGTGACCTGACATGAAAACCTTGAAAACAAAAAGATTTCACGAAAACAAAGCTTCCTCTATGAGGAAGCAAATAAATGGTGTGAATGTGAGACTGAAAGTTCTATTTTACTTAATACCGACTCGAACACGCAGGATAATTTTAAGAATCGGTCCGGCGATGCTCTTGCTACTGCTGGCTTTGGTCAGATAGTTTAATGTGAATTTATTACGATCGAGATTAGGCGTACGGTGGCGGCGAGAGAATCGCTGCCACAGTCGCGTGCTACGGGCACTGTCAAACCGATAGGCATTCGGTGGCCTGGCCTGGGGTGCCCCGGTATCCCCACCGCAGGATGAGAGCTAAACGGATATCTGTACTCTGCCTCTCGTTTAAAATTCTTCACAACCGCCATCCATGGGGTAGAATGAGGAGACCAGACAGAGAATAGAAATCTGACTTTGTCGCGTGCGTCAGTGTTTTAAACCACCCGAGCGACGTACGTCCCTTGCATGGAGGGAAGTATGTCGTATAGATCGGCGAAGGGATAACACCTTATGCGGTAATTCAATCATCCCCCGACAACCCTCTGCTCTATAACAGTGCTACGCTCTGTATATCTGTTTCGTCCCTAAAGACCTCAGAGATAAAACGTCACCGCTTAATTCAACAAATCTTCGATTCTCATTTCCATTATTATTCTAAATATTTTTTTATATTCTAAATGCAATGTGAACCAAGAACTGTGCCACCTGCGAAATGACTTGAAAAAATTAAACGTGGGAAGGAGGTTAATCAAAGATTTTTATCATACTTAAATGTCTCTAGAAATATACTTTATTTTTCAATTTTGAGTTTTGACATTTTCTGAATGAGTTAAATTCGTTTACTGTATATAGTAATCTAATGAATTGAATTTGCAAGCTGATAATTTAATTATTGTGTAAACTTTTAAAATATTGGAACTCTCAGCAATTTTTTAATGTCGAAGTCTTAAAATTATTTTGTGGAAAATGAATTATGAGTAATAAATGTTTTACATTGTATGACAATGAATCGTACGTGTAATAATTTATAATAAAATACCATTCCCCTTCTATATACACTAAACTTGCCTCTATAATTTTGGTTAGTTGACTAGTTTAGTACAATGATAAACTGAAATGACACACGCACGCACATTTTTTAATCCCTTTACTCGACATTATACACCATTTGAAGTAGGTTAACATGAAAATCCCGAAAAAAATGTTGACGAAAACAGATCTTCCTCTAGGAGGAAACCCAAGATCATCAGAAGGAACATGTTCAAAAGTCAAGATACACTTTTCTGTACATATCGTGGAAAAATATTCCTTATCCTTACCGTCTGTCTTTCATTACATACATCGCAGCCACAATTGGCTACTCATCCTGGGATTAAACGACGGTCGGGCTAGTCTGAATGTGTTAATGTAGAGTGTAAGCGTCGACGAGTAAGCCTGGACAGAGAAACGTCGAGCGACGGGAACAACTGCAGTGTCCTCTACACGTACGTACGAAGGCACAATGCCGAGCGGCTGGGAATAGGCTGGCGCATTAATTTCTAGTAATTATCAGAGGTGTAACTCACCCGGGGAGGGTCCCGGGTCACGTCCGGGTTCGAGACCACTGCGTGTTAACGCTGTTGTTATGCCCCATTATAGTATGTTCTCACGTAGATGGGTATGTGTTCACAAACATAAACCCTATCTATCAAAACCATTCATGTTAAAATATATCTACAACTTTGGAAGATTAAGCAGCGAATGTGTTTCTCGTTTTGGTTAACATTGTTAATAAAATGTTTTTATCAATGTTATGCTTGAGTATGTCGACAAAATTTAGATAATAAATCATTTGTTTAGAATTTTCGAGCAAATAAGGAATAGTTAGGTTATAGTTAGGTTTTATACTTACGTTAAAGTTAGGTTATTGTTATGTTCTAGTTAGGTTATAGTTATATTTAGGTTATGAAGATGGTTTTACATTCATTCTAAGACACTCAAAATATCTAGTTACAATACTATTACAATTTTCTCTTCATTGCAATAATTGCCCTTTCAATTTGTATGTGATGTGAAAGTAAAAATCTATTTTTATTTTCGCATGATCTATTTCCGTTTATTTATTCTGTATATACCAATGCGAAATTTGGGGGTTTGTCCGATTTAAAGACGGAAGACTGAAAAGAGTATAAAAAATTACCGATAAAAAAAAGTAGCTTTAGAGCTCTTATTTTTTTGGCTCCCTAATTCGATATAATATGAACCGAAGTTTTGTCTACTCAAAAAGCAGACCGTATCGTGTGGATTACCTCAACAGTGAAATATGTCTGCGTTTTACAGTGTTTCCATCCGAATACGGGAATATTGTGTAACATTTCTTTATTTAGATTTTATCGATGCTGGTTACGGTAAATCTTACACAAAGATTGTACAGGAGGGAACGGTCATCACAATAGGATGAGAGAATAAGTAGTACAGGACGACGTCACCGTGCATAACGAATCGCAGTGAAAATTGATAAAATATTATTTAATCCACAAGCCTCTCCCCCTCAATCCATCTTCCTCGGAAACCGGCAACCGAGATAGCATTACTAATTTATTTAAATGGACTTATCTTTCCGAAGGTCCCGATAGGAATGTAAATTGGAAGACTCCTGCTGCTACAGGAGCCTCGAATCAAGGGGGTAATGGCTCGAGCAAGATAAAGGTATTTTATTGCTTCGCGGTTGAACATATTCAAGTAGCTGCCAGTCGACGCAGCTGGAATTGTATACATTAAATATAGGGTACATTTATAGCAATTCTATATTCCGGCTTTGTTTAAATCCTTTCATCATAACAGTATTTTTTTAAATAATGAAATTCAAGATAAAAGTAACATTTTTGGTAAAAATGTGTATTAGTCAAAAATGGTGCTTTGTTCCTACTTTTCTGACTGCGTTAATGTTGCAGTCAGAAAAAATAGCTACACGGTTAGCGTGACACCAGAATTTTTCCCTAGGGTCATGATGGAAATAATAATCCTTCATACTTGAATTAAAATGTAATCGTTTTTTTACAACACTTTTGTTAAATTTGTTAATTTTTGAAAAATTCATGGGATAGAATCGATCAAATAATTACATGAAATGTTTAAATACTTTTTAATAAAATAAACAGCACATGTTTTATGTATTTTGCTTCCTCGTAGAGGAAGCTTTATTTTCGAAAGGAAAAAATTTTCGGAGATTTTTATGTTAGGACACTCAGAATGTCCAAAATGTCTAGAAAAGTGGTGTACAAATAATATTCGGATCCATGTGCGTGTGCGTGTGCCGGCATGCACATTTCAAACTTTCATATCTCAAGAACCGCTTCAACAATCGAGCTGAAAATGCAGTACAACATTGTTTCAAATTTTTTTCAAGTATGGATTTTTCGAAAATTGTTCGCGCTCTAGCTGCCTCAAATTTCTAGCTATCGAACTAAATAATTTTTTAATGGGTTCGTTTTTTTATGGGTTTTGAATTTTTCGAAAAATTTTAATTTTGTTTTGACTCAAGTCAAATCTCACCAAATGAACTGATATTTTCTACAAACGAAAAATAATACTCTGCCCTGCTATGTACCAAATTTGGTGATTATCGGTAAAGCGGTTCGGATTTATGGTATTTTGAATTAAAAAAAAAAGTAACGTTTTCCTCTAACTGAGGTGAACAGACACTAAATCAATTGAAATGTGAAAAAGAGCAATATATGATATATAAACAGCATTTAGTAGTAGTAATAGTAAAGGAATTTTATTAACAATACAATGTACAGAATTTTTTTTTTTTTTTTTTTTTTCCCTAACTTAATCTAGGTTTTGTCGCATTGCCAATGGGCCATCGACCGGAGTCCTCCAGCCTTGAATCAAATAATTTTACTATATTATCAAATTTCTTGTAACATTCAATATACAATAGTTGCGTACGGGTTAGATTTTTACGCGTTTTCTTCGTTGTTCATTATTACTAGGTGTTGGTATATGGTGTGATTGGGGAATTTATGTTTGCGGTTAAGGTTTTGTAAAGGTTGAGTGCAGAGTGGCTGGATGTTTCCGAGTTGGCAAATCGTTTGGTGAGTTCTTTGGATCTGAGAAGAATTGGAGTGATGTTTGTTTTTTCGTAAAGGAGGTTATTGCTGGGGTTATATAGTGGGTTATTCAGGCTACGAATGCGAGTGAGGCGTCGCAGTGCGCAGGTTTCTGCTGTTTTTATTTTTTTTAGTGCATTTTCTTTACAGTTAAGAAAGACTGGGTGGCCGTATTCGCTTAGTGGTCTACATATGCTCTTGTATATTCTGGTAAGATGTTTTATATGGAGATCGCGGTTCTTAAATGTATTATTCCTGAAGTGTGAGGCCCTTGTGATGATCTTGGATTTGCAATGTTCGAGATGGTAGTTAAAGTTTAGCTTTTGGTCGATGTGTATTCCGAGGTATTTAGCCCGCTGGAGCGGGGGGATTTCAAGATTAAACATGTGAATTTTCGGCGAGGATTGGTTGATTTTATGGTTAAAAATTACCAGTTGTAGCATTTATTTATTTATTAATTTAAAATTAGGATGCAAAGTAGAACCTTGCAAATTGTTTCTTCACAATTTTCTATCTTTGACAAAGCTTTTTTTTACAAAGCCTCCTCTATGAGGAAGCCAAAATTGATCAACATACTTTCTCATAGAGGTGGCTTTGTAACGGGGCAAAAAGACGGGAGTTATGCGTTTCACGACGATCAGCTGATTTGAGCGATTTCTTTGAAGCCAATGTTCTCAAAAACGGTAAAAAATTACGTAACCAAATTTTGAACGTCGTTTCTGTGACTAGCGCCCAATGTCTTTTTTCATAAATTACAGTGATAAATTGTTGATTCGCATACATAAATGATGTTTTTAAATTGTTACAAATAGCCTATTTGAATATATCAAAATATTATTTTCGTCGCTCACTTCAGGGAGCTCACGGTAGCGAGCTTGTAGAGATAAATATAGTCGGGAGGCGGATAATTTTAAACAAAGTCCAAAGGGTTTTTATAATCACATACTTCTATAGTGATACGCCTCTTGACTATATTTATGACATTTATAATATTAAAAACTGCATTCGAGGGAGTTCATCTTGAGATTATAGTGTATTAGGAATTATTTCATTATTTTTCCAATATTTTTGTTTATCCGAGTCATTTTTTTCAGTATACTTTTTTTTTTAATTAGAGGCAATTTTTGCAGTCGGGAGTTTTTAAAATTGAAAACGAAAGATTGATATATGAAATTGTGACATTGGGATTTAAATTTCGGACTTTCATTGTGGAATTTTGGTTCATTTTTCTAATTCGACCGAAGGTAATTAGTGAAACTTAATATTTTTTACAATAAACTAGATAAACATGCTCGATATGATACTTATCAGTATGTTTACTGTTTTTAGTAGTAGTAGTAGTAAATGAATATTTATTGACAGTGTGCGGAGACATAGATTTACATACATTTGGCTCTTATATTTATTATTTATATTGCTGTCAACGGGCCATCGACCGTAAGCTTTCAGCATTATTTTTGACATTAAACTACGTTACACAATGAAAAAGATGGTCATATTGTTTAAGTATAAATCATGGTTTTGATTGAAGTTAGACATTTTTTAATTTTACACTTTTTTATAAGTTAAAAAGGACCCAAAATAAAAATCTAATAACAGATGTTCTTTTTTGTCATAACAATAATTAAAAAAAAAAGTTTTAAGGGAATTGAAGACGAATTTGAAAATGTCAGAAAATTATTATGAAAAAGGAAATGAATTTTTTGAAATTTAATTATGACAGGTTGATATTTTCAATACAAGGTTTAGGATTTTGAGTTCACAATATAGAATTTCTGTGAATTTTTCTAATATGACAAATGATGACGTACTTACCGGAACTTAATATTCGAAAACTTTAAACTAGATAAACATGCTCGATATGATGTTTAACAAATTTAGTACTATTTTCATATCAAACTGGGTTATATGACGGGGAAAAATGGCTGTATTAACTATGTCGGAATCATTTTTTTAATTGAAGTTATCACTTTTTTATTGTAAATTAATTTGCTTTTATAAATCAAGAACATCTGAAAATATAAATCTAATAAAAATCACAGGTATTCTTTCCAGTGATGACAACAATTTTAAAAAATACGGGGAAAACTAAAGAGTATCGGATTTTCATTTTGTGTGAATTACTATGCAATGCCCCCACGAATCCCTTCAGATATGCGACCGGAGCGTCGCAAATCTGAATTCTACGCGACGGTCGAACGTTAACCATGGTATCGCTGACGCAGCTTTAAGATGTGTTTGAAGAATATTATATTGTATGTTAACTTTAATAAATCAACTAAGAGGCCGTTACAAATTTTTGTCACTTCACGTACAGTTAGCGAGAATATATTTTTAGAAACAAAATAAAATCTTGCAGAAAAAATTTCCGCCCAAAAAATATGTAATCCACAAAAAGAATAAAACAACGTTGCACATCAAGAAAAAATGTTCACTGTGCGAACGCAAATATTATAGATTCAACATCTGCATAGCTAGCAATTAAATAAATGGATGGTATTCTAAAAAAAAGTCTGCAATTCTTGAATGAATCTTTGTCCTGTGAGGCCTTTTCGTATGCGATAAATTCGCAGCTGGGCAGCTAGTGTTAAATATGACCGGACGAACGTCCGCTAGTCGGTCGTCGGAAGATAAAAAAAAATGACGTGAAAAGAGACAAAAGGCGGTTTGCTACGACAGACAGAAAGAGGGAGGATCGAGTGAGGGAAAGAGAAGGGAAGAAAAGCTCGTGAATACAAAATAAAAATGCGCAAATGTAGCACTCATGCGATACAAGCAAAGAACGCAGTGCGTCGAAACTGTTGGAAACCACCATCGCTTCTCTGCAACATGTCCAGCACCAACGCGCGAAAAACGCGCGTGTACCAGTTGCAACCAGCGTGTGAAGCGCTTTGCCTCTTGTTCGCAATAATTTCGCGAACGAAATGTCAACCGCGAAGCACCCATTGTCGGGTGTTGCGGAGCGACGAAATATCACCCAGTAAATCAAGGTGGTCGTGTAGCTCGCGCGCAACGAGAGTAGTGGCCTTCCGTCCACTCGAGCGGTGCAGCGTCCGCACACTTCCGTTTTTAATCACTAAACTGTCGCGCGCGAATACGGGACATCCCACATAACATGTATCTGCAGCAAAATGTGTGTGCTATCTCCATGAGCGTATATACGCATCATATAAACAAAGCTTTTGTGATTATTGTTACCTGAGCGATATAAAGAGCACTTTTTAAACGAACAATTTACTCGAATAACGGAATATTCCAGCTTGCATGTGGGTGAATCCAAACCATTTCGACTTGGATCAGACCCTCGACCTATTGGATTTGGTTTATAATTTTTATATTATTGTCACAACTTTAGAAACCACTCACATTTTGTAAAAAAACAAAAAATGTCCTAAATTTGACTTAGTTATGTTTTTTCAAAATTAACATATTGCTAGCCAGAAAAATCTGAAATAAATTCTCAAAAATCTAGAGCCGGCGTTCACTTTCTTCTTGTTCAAGCTTTTTAAGTTTCGTCTATGTAACATGGGATATTTGAGAATCTTCTCAGAATTTTCAGAAGCGATTTTTTTTTAAACACAATCAAATGCGTTTTTAAAAGACCGCGAATGTAGTTTTTGAGTAATTCAAGTTTTCTTTATGATCTTTAAATTAATTTTTTTTTTAACGAGGAATTTACTGTAAACATTTCAAATAAATCATCGGCGTAATTTTCGAAAAGTCAAATTATCAGTGATTATGAAAACAAAAACTTTCGAAAAAAAATGAAAAAAATGAGTGTCACGACCCTGATGTCGATTATCCCTGGAATGCCCCATAAACAATGTTGTTGGCCTGTTATTGGACTGCTTGCATACATTTTTTTCTGATTCGTGAACCGTGCTTAATCGAGAGGCATATGTACCGGCCAGCGTTTCGCATATGCTTGGAGTAAGCGATCTGGGAATTCGAGACTTAGGGATTTTTGTCTCGGTTCGATACGGAAAAATTACTTCTCAATATTGTTACGTTATACATTGGTACACACATAGGTCCAGTTTGCGGGGTGACAATGTGACCGAGGGATTATCGTGAGACCAGTGGGAGCTGCGTGTTCACAGTCAAGTTACATAATCGACTTGAAAGTCCGTAGCGAATTGAAATCGGGGTGACGTTGGGATGGTGGAGGTAGCCATTTAACACGCAGCTAGAATTCGTCAAGAGTATAATCTGGTTCTTGTTATACTTACGTATTTATAGGATGTCCTTATTATTTTATCCGAGCAAATTGTACTAATACGAACGTACATTTATCGGTTAATCATTTCAAAATTATTTAAGGGGAGTTCGCCGGGAGAGACTATTGAAAATAATGATTCAAAAAGATCTGAAAAAATTCACCTACATGCCTTTGGGTTTTGTAAATTACATTTTGGACCGAAAAAAAACAAAGATTTTTTAGCACTGTCGGTTTTTTAGATTAGGCAAAAAAACTATATCGAAAATCTGATACGAATGACTGTTAAGAATAGTATACAAAGCATGAAAAAAATGACAGGTTGGAATATTAAAAATTGTGGGAATAGGTACATTTTTTCGAATCGAGGACGATTTTTTTATTTTTATTTTTCAGTACTACTATTATCTTCGTAAAGTGCAGTTAATTTAATGGATATTAGGTTGTATAATGTTAAATTGTGTCGATGCATATTTCCAGAGATATAATTTATTGAAAATTAATTTTATTTCTATTTTTAGTCCATGGGAATTCAGAATAAACCCTTGGTAACAATAATTAATTTTCACTAAATCATATCTCTGGAAATATAATTTATTGAAACAATTAATAAATAAAAGTAATAACTAATGTAAAACAGAAAAAGCATGATAAAAATAGTTGTTTCTTGAATGAACCCTGAATGTGATCTCGACTGAAGAAAAATGGTCGTCACCATGAGCCGATCACAATAAAGCGTCGATTGAGTGTTGCTTGTTTTTTATTGCATATAAGCAAACTCTAATTCTTTTTCATTTTTAACAATTCTGTGAGCCTTACAGATAAGATTTACGCCTTTACATTCTACAGTAAAAATCTTATTCAATTCAATTCTGTGTATTAAGAGGTATTTGCTTACGGAAATTCCATACATGGAGTGTGGGTATTTCAGTTCCCTTTAACGAACAGATCTATGGAAAATGTTAATATTGTGATAAATAAAAGTAACGGCTAATGTAAAATAAAAAAGCATGATAAAAATAGTTGCATGAACCCTGAGTGAAATCTTAAACGAATAAAAGTGGTCCTCACCATGACGCCATCACTATAAACCGTAGACTGGGTGTTACGTGTTCCCGTTTCAATGCATATCTGTCATGATGCGTACGACTTTTCTTCTTCTTTCTCCCGAGTGAAACTCGAAACATCGCCGTGACTTAATGTCTCGGAACGGACGCCATATTAGCATGTCCGCATCCAATCGTCGCCCACGTGGCAGCGAGGAGAAACCGTAGCGAATCCGGCCCGAGCCTATGACATTGTCATTATTTCAGTGACAGAACAAGCATGCGCGCGATTCACCACGTCCGGGCGACGCGGCATATCGCTAACAAGGGTGGGAAGAGCGCAAGCAAGAGGGTGTATCGGCGTGGAAAGAGAGAAAACCAAAGCGATGAGGTTTCGAGAGAAGGGGAATAAAGCTGGCTTCGTGCTTGAGGCGAAAGGGAAGAGAACACAGTACATGCCACTGGCCCGGGGTATGATCCTCGATGTTATTTATCTTTATGGACCTTGGCCAGAGGGTAAGTACACTTACTCGTGGTGAAGGGACGGGCTAGGCCAGCAGGACGAGGGGCGCTCAGAAACGGGCTTAAGCCCTTGAGGGTGGTAAGAGATTGTTTATCGTATTGACTGTGGTTCTTCAAGGATTAGACAGTATCCGTTTAGTGAAATCCTTTGGCAGAGTCTCTTAAGGAGGCTCGGGGACCAATCGACGTTACGCCTCTAAGAAGATCACGTGGTGATCAACGGGGGTGCTCTATTATACTTCAACATTATATATGTACTTTTTCGAATTGCCGTTATCTGTCTGCACCGAAGCTTATAATAGTATTTATTGATTGCTACAGATTTCTCGAGATATTGTATTTTAAGAAGACACGAAGAACATGAACAATGATGCACATTCGGTATTCGGTAATCACCTGTCAAATTTTTATTGGGTTATTAACTATTAGTAGTTCTTTTTAGAATCCTTGAGAAAACGTTCGATCAGAAAATCTGGCAGGAAATATATTGGAGCTGGCAGAAAATTAATATCTGTTGCCGGGTGTAATCGGCTTCCGGTGATCTAGGAGGCTGCGATGTAGTTGGTGGTGTGCTACGTGGACAGGCAACGTCCGAGATTTCTAAAGACCAACGAGATTCAATTTCATTTATAGGAGCTTCCTTTTATCTTGAAGAAAGAGAGCGAGAGAGAGAGAGAGAGAGAGAGAGAGAGGAGAGAGCTAGTAAATAAAAAATTGGATCAAAATAATTTGTGTAATTTTTTCTCGCATATTCTTTTATTTATTAACAATATTTTTTTATACATACAGTACTTATTTACAATGTGATATTTACATCGACGTGATACAAGTGTACCTTTAATAATATGCCAACATGTAGCAAATAAAATAATTATCTGGAAATTGAAACAAAACTTTAATATATTCTTATACTATCGTATCTCCTTTTATAATACTGTGCTTGATTAAAAGACTTTACACGGTCGGTGGTTAAGAGTCGATTCACCAAACACCACCTATAAATTCACTAACGCCAATGTTCGATATATTGCCAAAGGCACAGACATCTTTGTTGCTCAAGAATACAATTTTTACATCGAAAGTATATCGAAATTACATCGAGATATTGCGTTTTTTTTAACAGACGCTTTTAGTCGAGTCCACCATACAACTTTAATATTTACATAGTCTTTGGTTTTAAATATTATATATTGCTGTACAAAATTCAGAGGACTTTAAGTCCTCGTTATACTATATGATATTCAGAATAAGAAATCTTTGCATACATAATTCCTTTACACGTGAACGATGCCTGGATGGATCCACCTATAACCTTAACCCTTATTATTACGGGAATGAAATCTCTGATTGTATGTTGTGGTGCGGGTCGCATTTCGAACAGAGGAATTCAAGTGGACGAGGGAAACACGATAAATTATGTGATTCCGGGATGATTTTGAACGTTTCGCCGAGGAGTCGATTAACCCTATGTCGAGTCTGCTGAGGCTACGATCTAGCGAAGCAGCAGCGTTGAATGAGGGTTGGGCGCGGCACAGGTCGCAGTGTATTTAAAACGGCGGGTGAACGCCGAGTGGCGTCGAGCCGCGCACGCCGATGCGCCGTTTGAAGTTAAATGGAGTGTGAATGGCAGATAACAAACCAGCACTGTTTCCGATTACGACATTCATTGTTTCCTACCATTATGCGCGCTCCGACGGTTTATGTGTGTCGCGACGCGGTTATAGTTTACGATCTATTTATTGCCCGATCCCGGAATCAACGGGCGAATTTACACTGACGCCTTCACCCTTATATATCATGTGTCCGTTGGTTAATCTATAGAATCGGACCAGCCGCCTACCATCCCACCCCAAAACCAATCATTCAAACTTTAAAAACCACCTCCGAAATTCGCTCCGTATCAAAATGATGTATATCATTTTTGTTTGCGATATAATGTTTGTGTACTCGAATCGGAAGTAAAATAACGGGTCGTATTTGTGTCAGCCGGGCGGAACGTCCATGGATTTTTTGCCTACCTAATATTGACTAGACAGGGATCTGCCTTGGCAGCTTTTAAGATAACCTTGAGTAAGTAAATAAATTACATATCTTTACTGTTACTGTACGGGAAGATATTTTCAGTATATTATACACGTTTTATATACAGTGCAGCGAAACTGATCCGTTTCTTTTTCTTGCACCAACCTTTAGATGTTAAGTCATCAGGAGATTACATTCGTTCTTCGTCTCTGTACATTGACGAAACGCGCCACCCCTTTTTTTAAAAGTCTTAGATTTCACTTCTGTTAAAAAACCCTCTGCTACTGATGGTCGACTTTTTCTGTTATTTTTATCAATATCCATTCCGTAACGGGACTGCTTAATTCTCAAATGGAAATCCGGATGATACCTGATGTTCATCCCGATTCGCTTTGCGCCGTCACTTTCCGTGAACAGTTGCAGCTCTTCTCTTGATCTCGACCTGATCAACTACAGCGTCACTCTCTTTGTCTTGATGGGCTGTCATGTGTCTCGTGAGATGATGCCTCTCCCGAAAGCTCTCGTCGCAAACGGGACAACGTAATTTTTCCTCTCTTCGACGCCTTGCAGCTTCTCCAGCGTTTTCGTTTTTGTGATGTGATCTCATATGGTAAACCAGATCGGAGGTCATGCGAAATGAAAGATTGCACTTAGCGCAAACGTTTTGAGCAGGAAGGGTAAGAGCGAATGAGGGTGGAAGAAGACCGGCAACACCGGCAGCGGTAGCCAGGAAGCGGGGTCGAGTTAGAGCTTCAGCCATCGGCGGGAATACGGATATGGGGTTGTAAGGGAGATTCGGATACACCGGTGAATGCTCCGGCCGAAAATTAGCCACCTTGGTGGGACTGTGAATCTTAGGTGGTTGAGCAACCTGCGGAATCTTCAGATTTTCTAATAAACCCGCCTGGTGCCCTTCAGTATTAGCAAGGAACGAATACCCCATTTTTGCGGCTGGAAACGATGCATACTTGTAGCCGGTTGAAGGAGGAAGTGGACCAGCCACAGGCGGACTAACACTGCTCTGATAGCTTCCCCGATCTGGTGAAATAGATGACCTTGGTGAAGACTGATTGTCATCAAAAGTTCCGTTCCGTGAAATTCCACTGAGGCTAACTTTGGTGAAGGCGCTTCGAGTTTCCGATCGTCTGGTTGGGCACATCATTACATCGAAGACTTTTCCACTTGGAAGACTTGAAGCTTCTACTGATTCTGATAGTCGTCCAATTACACTTGGATGTTGGCTGATGTGCTGCTGAAATATCGGTGGGCTCGGACTCTTTCCGACGGGAGGTTGGCTGGTATATCTTCTAACTTCGGGATCCGGTGATAGTCCAGGTAACGTTGGTGTTAATGTTCGAGGCGACAGGTAAGGTGGACTAAGAGAGTTATCAGTGCAATGAAGAAGTCTTCTTCTCTCAGCATCAAAGTGTTTTATAGTTAGGTTTTGCGGGAGTCTGTCCTGAATTTCCTGGCGATCTTGGCCCAGGTCCGTCGGTTCCTCGCGGGATCGATCTCCACGACCACCGTCGGTCAACCGATCGGTTGACACCAACCGCAATTTTTCGTACTGTCGACGAGCGAGCTTTTCGTCCGGTGCCACCAAGAATGCTACATCGAAGGAACGCTTACTAGCACGCTGCAGGGGATAGGACGCGTCGACAGGTAGGTCTGTCCGCACCGTAGCTAGCAGCGATGTAGTGGTCGAAGCTGTTGAACTCGCAGGGGCGGCTCGTTCGATGCCTCCCGAGCGATCTTCCATGGTCATCGTGATAATGCGGTCTGAACACTTAGCCTAAACCGAGAACAAAACAAATTTGTCATTAGCCACATTTCAGAGAGTTGCTCTGTACGATGAACAGCTTAAATAAATCTATAAACAATACTTTCACTTTGACATAGTTCGTATGTGAGGAGAACATAAAAATGTGTGCTTATTAGGTAATGATTCCAACTAAAATCGATGTGTCTGAGATGCTATTTTAATTCCCTACTTGTCATTTTACACCACTTTCATTCGTTTTGATCAGACCTTAGAGTCAAATATACTCATATTAATCGTCCTATATGGCATTTTGTAATGTCTACGTCACTTGTCACAGATATAATGGAAAGTAACTTACCTTTAGACAAGGTCTGGAGTTGTCAGCAGATGTTACATCTATCCCCTGCACTTCTTAAAATATCTTTCTGTTTCAACAACTGATAGTTTCACAAGCTATCACTGATATGCTACTCATAAGTTTCATGTTGTTAACACTTAACGTCGGTTTCCATCGGTTTTACGGAAATTCTTATGATCCACAAGCGATGACCAACAGTCTGATGATTTTTGTTCGACTGGCACTGGAGATCTTTTATTTTTTACACGATCTGGTTACAATCTGACAACGTCTCGCGGTTACGACCCGGACCGACGATGGTCCACGTTCGAATGAGCTTGCCGCGCTAGCGCATCCGCGTATTTAGGGGTTTAACGCCGCAGGGATGTTGGCGAGGGAGCAGGTGGAGGCGGCCGAGGGTGGCGTGGGCCAATCGGAGCTTCACCCCAGCCACATGGGGTGGAGCGTCGGCCGCGCGGATGAACATATTCGGTAGTCGGGATGCGTCTGCTAGCTCGACGAGACCACGCCTACATATTTCAGGTTCGACACATGTGTCGAGGTGCGTTCGTGAACAGAGAGCTTGGAAAAGCTCGGCTCACCTCGTTCCTCGTCTGTGCCAGCGTCCTGCGCAACGCGGGAGGATCCTCGGTTGCACCCGCGTTTCGTATAACGGAAACTAACCATGTCGACACCCTTGTCCACACTACACTGACACTAGCACTAAAGCACACCTCCATAAATCAACCTGATGAACGATCGAGAATATTTTCGACCTTGTTCCCATAGTATTCGCCAGTTTTTTTTATCTCTATTTTCTGTTTGTTAGTTTGTAAGACAGGAGAATTACTTTTTCAGTCAGAATATACTCGTCAAACGGTTGACGTTCTCGTCTTGTACAATATTCTCTGAAATGCATGAAACATGTGGGAAAGTAAAAAACGAAGATGCCTGAGATTCAGTGTAAAACAGTATTTCATTTTGGGAAACGTGAAGAAGATTTAACCGAGCCAAGTGTTAAATGGACTGCACGGGACAGAAGGTACCGACGAGATTCTTATAGATGATCATTGCTCTTCGGATTATCCGGACGTGTTATCGCATTTTTCGTGGTTTTAGCTACTGAAAATATTAAATCTGTCTCCTAGCTGCTGCTCTTATATTGGATTCTCGCACGAATCTTGTGAAAATGTAGCTTCCAGACGTATCTATATCAATTGCGACTTCATTTTGACGTGTTATTTTTGCGAAATGTTAATTCGCAAGAGCCTCTAGTCTTGTTTGACGCTATGTATTCTAACATTGTCTGGGAAAAGAACTTTGAAGGGAAACGAGCTTTAGCTGCGAAACGGAACCAATAGGTGATCAATCATGAGCGGGCAATCCATTTTACCGGGCATGTGAGATCCGTCCAGTTCTTACGAGTCGCTTGAGGCCTTCGGGTAAACCAACAGGGAGCGCCCGAAGGTGAAAGGACATTAACTTCTCGATTGCGGACGAGAAAAAGTTGTAATTACTTTTCGATCGGCACGCGAGGGCTCGTTTCGCCCTTCGTAGGTCTCTCTCGCTTCATCTTTTCTCGGTCCATTATCGCTTCTCTCGAGAAAGTGGCCTGCAAAGTTAAATGTACGTACCATCATCTCTTTTCCGCAAATGAAATAGAGATGCAAATAATCACGTCATATTTTGTTTCATCTTGAATCTCGTAATACAGATTCGACTATAAAGAATTCAATAACCCTCATTAAAAGTCGCATAAATTGTCATATTAGTATAATATAGATATGCAATGTCAAGTTAATGGCGGTTATGTGTTCGGTACGAACTTGGCTGCAGGGTGGCCAAAGAACTTGCTTTTATCTTTGCTGAACCATCCGTGGATTATGTACAATAAACTTAAAATAATGCAACGTTTTATGAAAATATATTTTTGTCATCGAAAATGGGCTATTAAATTATATAGGATTATCCTGTTAAAAGCCCCATTTGTCTTCGCTGAATGTCGAATAATCAGTCAATATACTAAAAGATCTTTGGACTAATTCGCCGAGAGTTGTAGTCAGCCGGGCTGCATGCGTGCAATCCGTTGGGGTCACATGTGCACCACTAGCGGCACGCGCCTGACACGCGTACGCAGTTAACGCACGGCTTGACACCCAAGTGTCTTGACCTCCTGCATCGAAATCTCACCACCTTGTATATAAATTAACAGTGGGGACAGTCCAATATCAAGAAATGCGGGAGCGTCTCGAGACAATTAAATTTACCTACAAGACTCTCTTACGTCAGTTTCTCATTTTCGTCACTTCTATAGAGGTTAATTTATGTTAAATCGATAGAATTATAGTGTTTTCAAGCTATTTTTAGCTACACTCAGGTTGTATAGCACAAAATATTTCGTTTGAGACTAGAAATACTGCTCTAGCTTCAATAGTTTCTATAGTATGGTGCTCACTGTACATAAACAAGTGTCCCACATCGTACATTCTTTGTATAATTACTGTTACTATCGAATAAGTTGTAGGATATTGAACCGACATGCATGGATTGGCTTAGAGCAACTAAATTTATTTTCAGATTTATTTCAGATGTCGAAGGTGGGATGTGACTATTTTATAGGTTGACGGTTCATTCATCAAAAAATGAATAACTGAAATAAGATGTAGTAACAATATCACTTGAATCAAATTTGATTGAATACCAAATTGAATTCTTAATAATGAGCAGTATCATTCTATGGATAATTCGTAAGAATGTATACATTTCCATAGGATTTATATACAGTTTTAGATAAGTACCAATAAAATCTGAATGAACATTCCTTACTAAAAAAATACCTACTTTAGTCCCAATGGAAAATGGCAGTTTATTATTAATGTTACGTTTCTTTCCACTTATAAAGCTGTCGCTCTAACATTCTTTTATTCATAATTTAAAAGTTTTATATTTTTTGGTTTTTCTGGAGAATGGAAATTAACAATGTTTCAAGTCAGTTCATAAAATTGAATGAAAACAGGTATTGGAAAAATATGAATTACTCTAGATAAAAAAAACAAGTTGCGAACTTTCATAGTGTAATTCTAGCACATCATTTTCTGATCATGTTATAATTGGTGTGAAGTTGTTATCTTGATATGAATGGGGTAAAGTAAGGAATGACATTAGACTGAAATTTTGGAATTACGTAGCATAATTGAAATTTACATTCGCCATTCGAATTTGTTATTATTGCATAAAAAAGTAATGTTTTGTATTTTTTTTTCAAAACTTAATACTATTTTTTTTAGAAACAAAAGTTATTCAATGTATATACTTCAGCATTAGAAATCGAATAACAACGTTATATAGTAGCTTTTTCCAACATTACATAGCTTTATTGATTTCTCGTTTTTAGTAGATATAATTCTTTTCCGCCTGATCATGGACTTTTGAATTAATGGAATCTTTGTAAGAAGTAGTAAAATACCCCAAAAACACACAATATGTAAAAAAAAAACTTGAGATAAGCACATCTACATAAGCGGTCAGCTGTACTCACATAAAGTTGTGAATTAACGTTTATAAATTACACATAATGAAAAATTACGCACATAATTGACATTTACTATAAACTAAATTCATATGATTTCATCAACTTGTAAACAAAATTTCTTTAGTATTTGGCAAGATTATGAAATGTAGTAAATGGCACCATTATGTGGAAAGTAGATGCTACTACCTTGTAATCTCGAGAACGAGATTCGTAATATAATCGATATTTCTATATGTGAAATATATATTTTCATATAAACTCACCACTAAGTTTGTTTTACAAATTCATGAAATAATATGATTTTAGTTTATATTAAATGTCAATATGTATATAAATTTTCACTCAGTGTAATTAAAAAACAACATTAGTAACTTATGTAAATGTGCTTCCCTCAATTTTTTCTTACATATTGTGTTTTATGAGATCTATTTGACTTTGATCCGACGGACAAGTACGATGGATAGGTACTTGATATAAATTAGCCTTCCACTATTTTTTTCTGAATGCCTTCATGTTTGTCTCTAATTATGAGAATTTATTTAAAAAATACCCATCCAGTGATTCTCTGTACCAACGTATTTGTAAAAACGGTTTTCGAAGCTTTCGAGATAATTAAAGGAAAACGTTTAGGGAAATCTCCCAAGCAGGTAACTGCTTGTTCATTTCAAGTAATTTTTTGTTTCCATTGAATGTCACTATATTCGAACGTAATAAATATTTATTTGATTTAAATACATATTCTAATAACATTTAGAAAATATGTATTTCAGTTGAATATTTTTGTGATGTTTGCATAATTCAACGTTTAAAAAATATTTACTATACAAGTTCAAAACTGAAATAATAGAAATTCAGTTTCGGCCCTTAAGAAGATAGCATCAACATTCAGCATTACAATCATGATACATGAAAATCCCGTCGCATGTATCGAGTATGACGGGAGCTCATATTGTCATATTGCATGATTAATTGGAAATAAAGAAATATTTCCTCAATAATCTCTTGGGGACGTATTACATTGTGTTCGTTATTTAATAAAAAAAAAAATAATAAAAAAAAATCCCAACAGCAAGAATTATCACATTGAAAAAAAAAAAAAAATTGGAAAAATAATTAACTAATTCCTAATACAGTTTAATCTCAATTTGAACTTCCTCGAATACAGTTTCTTCTATCTATTTGATATTCGTAGCTCCATCCATCGTCAAAATAATTATAATTCCTTATAATTCATTGAAATGTTATAACTACAGTCGGGAGACGTGTTCTTGAGCGTTAACAAAAGTCATATCGCAAATAATTGTGTTTACTAATATAATCCAGACGCCAACATGTCCCTTGATATATAACTAGCGATTACAAGACTTAAGAGACGTCTCCCGACTATAGCGACGGGCTCAAATTAATTATTATTCAAATAACTCGTTAACTAAAATAAAATCTGAAATTATTTCTTACTTTTTACGTTTATTTTCTTTATAGTTTTATTTTTATTTTATACCCTTTTCTAGTCGGGAGTATCTTTAATATTGTAAATTTATTTTTTGTTTTGAAATGAAACGATCGATAAATTATACTCTTTTCTGTGCATTGTAAATTTTTTATCAAAATAGAACAGATGAGTTTTAGTAAGTAAATCCTTAAGAAAGTTGTAGGCAGAAGGTGAAAAATATAGGGTGAAAGTATGAGAGATGGCGTAACAGAAAGAAGAATCTCTCACTTGATATGCATGGCCTCCACGATAAGTCAAGGAATTGCCCAAGCGTCTGTGAAATCCCGAATCTCTCGCACTCATCTGCTGCCAGAGGAATTCGCCCGGTGAGTGAAATTTCTGTGCCGGCTGCTATAGTAAAAAAAAAGTGTATTGTACGTATTCATAGTCTCGGCAATGGAACCACGCCCCCTTACTTTTAAAATCCTCTGAACTCATCACGCATTCAATTTGTCAACGGATCATTTCTCCGTTCTGGAAACTCGTTCATTGTTGAAGATGCTACGACGTAAGATATGTCCCAACGTACAGTATGAAATATATCCAGAGAATAATACAATGTACGTTTTTAAAGTTATTAGCTCATCCTGACAGGCTGTGTAAAAAATGAAAGAATTTATGTGTTTCTTTTCAGTTCAGAAAATAAATTTCCGATGACTCATATTTAGTTTCATCGACTACATATTTTTCCTATGTGAGGTCATGAAAAATGAATTAATTTTTTTTAACCGCTTCATCCGACTCTATTATGCAATTTCATTCGAGAGTTAAGTAGTTAATACGAGAAAGCATTTTTAGTATCGAGATTATTCTCAGCGCTTGTGGTTGTACCTCGTGGTAAATTGAGTTTGAATTCGCGTTGTAAGACGTTAGTACTGTAAAGGCGGAATGGGTCTCATCCGTGTGCCTTGAAGCACCTTATCTCTATGCACACAGTGGCCGCGAGTGTCGTTGCTTATGCGTTACGTGAATACCTTATCTAAGCGGCTGAAAGGACGGAGAGAGGGCGTCAAGGTAAGCCAAGAGAGCAGGATGTTACTGCGTGCCGTTACCGAGTAGTTAGTAGAACAGGGGTTGGAGGCACATCCTACACGGAATTAATGCGACTTGGGGATATCGGGCCACGCTATCTCGAACCGTTTTCGCTAGAGCTCGCGAACCAAGCCGTACTAGCGTCGCGAAACACGCGGAAAACGTGAGGCGCGTAGACGAGAAGTTACCGAATTAACGACCGACGCTATGCACGCCGGTTCTGTGGTAGTTTTATCGTTGAAAATCTCATGGAAACTGCAACAGCTAAGTTACGTATTTGCTGAGATATGAACATACAATCAAAGCGACCATTTTTTTTCAATGTTTAAGTAGAACATTGCTTCCTCACTTCTTTAGTCCGCAGTATGTGTACTAATTGCATAAGAAATTTAGTTCGATTAATAAAGTCCTTCTCACGTTATAGAAATTTCAATCTTGCGAGCCTGACACAGTCATTAATTAAATTCTTTTTTCTTGAGAATAAATCTTCCTACATGAGGTATTAAAACGAATAAAAATAATTCATGAATCATTAAAACATTTCTCACGTAGCTTCAACGACAATTATCGTGATAAAAATCTTGTAACATTTTTTTTTGCTTTAATGGCAAATGTGTTTTCGACCAAGAAGCAGGTACGACAATATTAATCCTATAATTTCCCCGCACCTGTTCCGAGTTATGACCATCTGATTGATCAGCTCGCCGACACATATTGACTCTAGTGATACTATACATTTCCTACACTCGTGTACAGCGTAAAGCGACAGATCAAGATGTATATATATATATATATATATATATATATATATAGTAGTAGCTTATAGTTCCCCGAACCCAGCGTGTATCATGCAACGTCGACTATCACTTTCCCTCGCACGAATCAATCTCGCCCCACATCAACGAGACGCGTCCGAATATTCATGCGACATTCATCACGAGGATGACTGGCACGGGTCGTTCGAGTAGTGGGCGCCATGTGCTCTTCTCTGCATGATCGGTGAACTTATATACACCGCACAGCGCGGCACACTATTCCAGATGAAGTGAGAGCTTCTCGTTAACGCGAATTTGATTCGTACTGATGGTTCGTCTCTCTCTCTCTCTCTCTCTCTCGTCTTTCTCCGCTATGTTAGGCAAGCCTTATGTCACCCATTTTCGTTATACACTTTGCTGATCAAAAATACCAATAAAACAACCGCAACACAAAAGTACTATTAAACGTCTAACTATATATGTGGCGAATATTATCTAGAATATAATAAAGGGCAGTGTGTTTCCTTGGACACTGACAGACTCACAGACACTCATAGATACTTATTCTGACACTCAGAGATGCTCCACTCACAGCCATTCATACAGACACTAACAGACTCTCATAGACACTAACAGACTCTCATAGACACTCACAGGCTCTCACAGATACTCATATAGACATACACGTACACTTAGAGACACTCACAGACACCCACAGCAGGGGGTTTTATGAAGACGAAGAAAAATTTAAACCCAGAAAAGGATTTTAAATGGACTCGGAAAAATGAAGGCTGGGGTTATTTTTATTGGGGGACTTATACAATTGAGTCCTGATAAAGGATGGATTCGCTAGGGTGCAAAGCGCCCGAGCCAAAATAACCAATTAGTTAATTATAAACGATGATGTTTCCATTTCTTTAATTGTTGCACGTCCAATTAACGACCCAACTGTACGGATTATTTCACTCCACACATGTACTAGTATTGTCATGCAAGAGAAAATATGCGTAATCTGCAAAAAAACATGGTAAATTCAGATCACTCTAGGAACCAGAATCCTGACTCAATATTTAAACTCTTTTCACATATTCGCTCCTTTCCTGAACATTTTACGAGAAGTATTGATCTACAGACAGTAGGCGAATGCAAAACTTATATACATATTCCACTATGTTATATGCTACAATATCTTTTGATGAGCGAAAATTCTCCCCGTTAAACTTCGACGATGATTTTTCTTGAGAAAGACATATCTTTTATTCGGCGCAGACGCCACGCGTTCATTCTAGAGATGTTTTCCCAGAATCGAGACTTCTGCGTTTACTACGTATCATCGCAAAGTGTGAGATGGAGGTTTGCTTCTGGCTCACCCAAAACGTATATAGTTATGTTGTAGAGCGGGAACAGGGGCAAAAGCACCAGCAAGAGAATAGCTGCCACGAGCAAGGACTTTGCCGGCTTGCGAGGCAAGTTATTAGAATGGTCCGGAAAAGATGGCGCGGAGTCGCTCCGTATTTTTATACTGTATGGCCGCTGCTTTGCATAATCCCGCACTTAGCTCGCTCGTCGCGAGATGCTGGCGCGCTATGCAGATCTTTCTGCTCCTCTCGGCAAAAGTGTACGTTCCAGTAGCTCCCTTCTCTGCGTCTTCTTCTTCCTCTTCATACTCGCCATGTCGTACTACGATCGAGAGTACGTCTACAGTCGCGAGGGGTACCACGCTGAACCTACCGAGAACGTCACACCGTCCTCTGGCAAATGATGTACGATGCTGAGCCTTGAGTCGTTCCCACTCTTTAGCTTGTTCTTTGCATCGCTAAATCTTTTTTTCGTCCCTACCAGGATCACAAAATATTCTGCTGACGCTATCATTTCGCATACTTTCAGTGCCGCATTCACTTCGTCTCGTTATTTCTCCGAGAAACCAGACTATACAGGAGTTAGTCTCGCTATATTTATGTAGCTTCCATAAATATCTCATATCATCATATTTAAATCATATTTTACAACTAGCCGATATCCTCCGCCTCGCTGTATTATGTCAAATTCCATTGGAAGAAATCGCGTGTAAATCAAAGGAGTGGCTCTCGAAATTACCGTCTTTAAACAGAGAGACAAACAGGCTTTCAATTTTACGCTTAGATACGGAAATTATTGAATAGCTGTCTCATTAACCTAAATACAAAAGGCCGCTTTATATGAAATTAAAGCTAAGTGTGAGAAATATGGATCAGATTCGTTAGAAAAAAAGCAGCGCTCTGAATCAGCACCGTTCCGAAAGATTTGTCACACGAATGCTCGACACGCTTTGGGAGTAGACTACAACTGGGAATTTTCAAGTTATCCTGTCCAGAGTAGCAAACACAGCAAAGTACAAGAGTCTACACTCGTTTGTGTCGTATTTTCTACCCGATCTAAAAGAAGCGCATCTACTCTCGCTCATCTGTTCCGAATGCAAGAAGGAAGGAAAGAGCGAAATCTACGGAGAGAGTTTCACGTCATCAATCTTAACGCGAATCGAGCCGGGACCATCGAGACCTTCTCCCGCCGGCTTTCGCAGATGTGACTTTGATTCTCTCTTCCAATATTCCCTGGAGCTTTACGCGGCTGGATCAAGTCCGTCTCAGTCCTGGCTGGCTCACTGGTAATTTGGTCGACTCCTGGTGTCGAACTCTTGACATATTTCACTTGAATTGAAGATTTCCAACACCTGTGATCTCTGAATCTTTCTAAGCTGTAGAGTACATTCCTCACTGTTTCCACCCATTTTTGTCTTTGGATACAATTAAACTTGACAAAAAATCTGGTAACAAATCGACAATAGTCATATAGTACCTCACTTTATGAAATTATGTTATATAATGTAAGTCTATCTAAAAAATTATGATTTTCCGACCGGCGATCTAGCAGCCTAGAAATCATCTGAGATCGTAACCTATTTTCCTGTTGATGTCACGTATCGCCTTCCTTCACACTGTTTCCAAATCGATTTCCAACACCACAATTGCTTCATACGTTCATTGATCATGAAGCCAGCAGTCGAGACCCTCAGGGGATCAGGTTTATGGAGTAGGATATCTGTAGGTCTAGGATTTGATGGGTGCATGGAGTCAGTATCTACCGCACCAAAGCCACAGAGCATATTCCATTTCATGCAGAAGCATGTGGTGCTAGGTATCAGGTTTCACTATCTCTGCCAATCGACAGGTCCTGCAAGTTCACCCCATGTCCCGCATAGCTCACATCTAACCACACGCATATAGCATATGTGCTGCAACGCTTTCAGGAATATATTTTCTTATTTCATACCCCACCATGTTTCAACGGAGTATCATTATTACATTATTCTTACGCATTCCTTTTATCTCTCTAGCCGTATCCATCATTTTCACTTCCCAGAATTCCACCCAGATTCTGTGCATGCCTACCAGCAAATAGTAACTAGAGGTAAAGTGCAAGAATAAATAAAATGTAAACTTATAGTAATTCGCAGCGCTAGATTTATATAAAAAAGAGTTATGTGTTAGAGAAAACAGGAGCGGCTTGGCGTTCTTCCGGTATTTGTGCTGGGAAACATAGCCGAGGTTGAATTCCAAGGCAAAAGGCAACTACGAAACGGAGAGCACTGAGCGCCTCGGTCACGGTGGATGCAGCTCGGAGATTCCGGTACGTAAAATCCGTCGGCCGTTGCAGAAACGGTCACGTTACGAAGAACCTGGGGATGACGAGGAAAAGCTCTGCACTATTTTGGTGTTAGTAAATACAGACGCAACGGGGCCCAGTATGGCTAGCTATACAACGATGTTTTCTTCCTTCCTCTTGCTGGTAAGTACCGCGCCATGTAGTTGTGGAGAGTTGAAGCAGAGGCGAGCGTATACAAAGAGCATACCTTAGTTGTCCGCTCGTAAAGCAACCCCGTATGCCTGGTTGTACGCGTGTGCCTTGACTCACTCTTCCTGTCTCTTTCTCCGTATATCCTTCTCCCGAGTTCACGTCGTACCATCTCTCTTGACTCCTCTTCGTCTCAGCTCACCACGGTGTTCGTTAAACGGGCGGGAATATGCATGAGAAAGCGTTGGCCCTCTCCGCAGCTCTACCGCCAGGGAGTTATGCTACGGTGATCTTAACGGTAGCGAGAGCTTGGTTCCTACCGGACTTAAATATGGATATGCAGTGAGCCTCTGTTATTATAGCGGTAATTATAGAGAATCCGGGAGGAATAAATGGGAAAACGCGGACGGCGCGTGCCATGCACTACCCTCTGACCAAATACCCTCTTTTTGTTTCAGAGATTAGGAAGATTCAAAAGCTTAACATTGATGTTGTACAAATTATATGCGTACGGGCATTCGGATTTAATTCCCCACATTTCGAAAAAGAAAAAAACGGAAATCTCTTCAAATTGAAAAATGACAAAGTTATACGATTACAAAATGAAACATACAAAAATCGCAATTTTTAGAAAGTCGAAGTTAAAGTTTGGAGTTGTGATTACTACACTTCCTGTAGGAAATTAAACAGATTATGATTGAGAAATATCAGCAGTATCACATCCATTTGATCAAAATCCATACTTGATATTTTTGCTAGAATGGGGGGAGGGGGGGGGCGTAAATTCGTGATTTTGTGACACACCGATAAAGTGGGACCCTTTTCTTTTTTTTCTGAAGCCAAAATAATGTACTTCTATTTAAATTTTTGATAAAATGATTTTTGCGTAAGACTATATATGCGTTTAGTAGAGCACAGGCTGAACAATAATTTGCCGCAAAAGACAATGATGAATTTGAACCGTAACCCAAAATACCATATATCTCGAAAACTATGAATTCATCCAAGTCGGCCGTGTTTATGCAGACGGCCACATTAGGATGGTCCAAAAATGCAACATTTTAGAATTTTTTTGGGGGCACTCCAGATTATCGTGTGGAATAAAATAAAAATAAGATATGCGAATCCGAGATTGAAGCATTTTTAGAGGTCGCTACAAACTATTAAAAAAATTATAAGGTTCAAAGTTTATAAATTGGAAACGACAAATGAAAAATTCGAAATTGCTTCGCAGGCACCGCGGACTTTCGAAGTACATCGTATAACGAGAAAAACTGCGGAATTTCTACATGTTCGAAGAGGTCGATGATGGAGAAGTCGCTATCAAATGACAAAAAAAACAAGATTTTCGATATTTTTTAGCTATTTTTAGCGACCTCCAAAAATGTTAGGATTTTGTAGAAATTTCAAAGGTTTTCTTGTTAAGTATTTCTTGTTACGAAATACTTTCAAAGTGGGGGGGGGGGGGGGGGGGGGGGGTGCCACCGAAGATTCATCTCGAATTTATAAACTTTGAACCTTATAATTTTGTTAATAGCTGGCAGCGACCTTCACAAATACATCGATCTTGGCGTCCCTTGGCACATCTTATTCTTATTTTATTCCTCACGATAATCTGAAGTGCCCCCAAAAAAAGTGAAAATTTTGCATTTTTGAACCACCCTAGGCCACATGTATCATGACTTTTATTATTTTTATAACTCATTATTTTGTCATCAGTAGCAGATATAACAGGTGCTCATGAATGGATGAAGCTGACTTGTACGCAGAATAACGGGGGAAATAAAGGTATCGTATATGTATATAGTTTTGCTTTCGGTGGGGATAACACGTAAGATACGTTTATGCATATACGTAGGACATATGGTGGTTGGCACGATGCGTGGCCCCTATGGCAGGACTCGTACTGTATGCACTGCTACGTGAATCTTGCAACAGAGCTCACGGAGCTCTTTCTGCATCAGAACAGCCTGTAGCTGCAGTAGTGCGACCCCCACGAGAGTCCTCATGAGTTTTCAATGAGATTAGCGGCCCATCTGTGCCGAGACCGACCCCATCGTCATCATCGACCATGGACAAAGCTAGTCAACCTGCTCACTGCCCTATAGAATCTCCATGGGGTCTGTCTATGTTTCTTTCTTTCTTCTTTTTTCCCTCATATGCACCCACTCTCTCTCCTGCAGTATACTCTAGTATGTACAGTGCTTCCACTGTACGTGCACTTGCTGATTTAGCACATACAGTCACTGAATTCTCGTGATGGTACGCTTGAATAGTCCACTATGTGTATAGACGGTACCCGCAACTCGGTGTGGGGTGTCGATAGTTGTATGCTAGGTTTTTTTCAACCCTCAGCATCATATGGTCGCATTTAAAATCGCCATTGACCGCAAAGTTCACTGTAGTCGAGCTTTATGGTTATGTTTTTTCATATCATATGAGGTGGAGGAAAGATCTTGTCTGCATTAACCAATTTGAATGTGCTAAAACTGGGTAATCAAAAATTAGTCCAGGACGGAGTCCAGAATTAGAGTCTGCGCAGTCCAGGATAGAGTGCAGGATAAAGAATGGGATTAAACCATATCCCATACTCTATCCTCGACACTATCCTAGACTGCTCAAACTCCATTCTGGACACCATTCTGGACGCAGTCCTGGACTGCCCAGACTCCATTCTGGACTCCATCGTGGACGTTATCCACCCTGAATTCATTTTTTCTATGCGGAATAGTTGTAGCGTCTAGGTAACAAAACTGATTATTAATACTCTTTCAACAAAACCCTTGTTGCTATTATTGTTACAACAAAACTAAATCAAGGTCATCCCATGCCAGAAAAATTACTCCAGTATTCGAGGAGTTAAATAACAATATTAATGTATTTAGCAATTCCCTTTTGTTACATATGTTTTTGTGTGCGTGTGCGTTGGCATTTGCGATGCCATCGACCAAGGTAATTCAGCCTATGTTATGTATGTATTGGATTGCGTGTTTTGTGTTTTTCTTTCTTTTTATTATATAAGTATGTACATAGATGTTTCTTTAAATATTTGAAATAGATAGGAATGATAAATAAATAAATATTAGTGGAGATATAAAGGGGAAATAGAGTGGTGGTGTTACATTGTGTTTCCTTTTAGAGTTCGTCGTTGTTCCTTAAATTTTGTACCGATTGAAGTATTTTTTCTGTTGGGTCTTTGTAGTTTCTTCTTCTTTCTGATATTGGTAGGCTGAGTTGCGAGATAGTTTCGTTGTTTGCGTGAGAGAATCTTGTGTTTAGTTCTATAAGTCTTCTGCCGAGTTCGTTGATTTTTGTTGCTGCGTAGAATGTTTCGTTCCGGGGGCGGAGTTAAATTTATTATCAATTAGTGTTCTTAGTTTTATAGCATATTAGATATTCATTGAGAAAAGGCAGAGATGAATTTGGTGAATCTGGAAATGTTGACAAGACTCTGATCCGGGGTCAATTGGGTATTTCTCGATATAGAACTACAGCCCTAAAGAGAATCACAAACGTATTCAAGTCCCCAAATCGTATCGATCTTCCAAGCCGATATGGTATATGCCAACCCAGTCTGCCGACGTCCAGAGGCTACTCATTTCGACCCGTGGTGCCCCATATGGAGGATGCCTAGCGCATATGCTCCGACAACGTCGCTAACGACCTGCCTTACGGGCTTACGACATGCTAAACTGCGGTTCCCTGCTTGGTCCCCCAAATGAAAGTAAATAACCGTAGCATCGTCGTCATCGCCATGAGTAAATGGGTAATCATGAATCGAAGGATCGATACCTCGAAGTCATCATCTCATCGATCAGTAACGCAACATAAATTTGACAGTAATCATGTGGCCCATAGATTCTATGGTTTTGGTGGCTTTTAAATAAGAAAATAAATGCAAATAATCTATATTTATGTCCGAGTGAACGGATTAAAAAAAAATTATTCTATTTTATATCGCTCCTATTGTTTTAGCATTGTAAATATGTGGTCGTTATCTAAAAAAGACCCAGCTTATTGTTTCTTATTTTCGAGACATACAGATTTTTCGGGTGACGGTCAAAATTGTCATCTTAGATATCAATGATATGTAAGCTTCTTACTTCGAATTTGTAGTCAGTGGTGTAAAATATTCTTACTTATTAGTGAGTTTTAATACATAATCTATGGGCAATCTCAACTGCTTAATAAGTTCAATCTTCAATTTTGGGTAATCAGGGAATCCTTGGGGAATTAGAGAATTCTGAGCAATCTGTGAACTCTGGGTAATTCTCAATTCTTCTATGCGACGACGAAGACACAGTTTTACAATATACAGAGGTACCGAAATTTATAGAAGTCGATCATTTTTTAGATAGATTGAAATATCAAAAATTGTCGGTGTTCCAATATTTCTTCAGATACTTTATGGTGCAAGTAGAATACATTGGATGTCGAGCGGCTGAAGGCAACGTCATGAAAAGACCTCTAAACACTTTGGCCAAGCACGACGGAACAAGAGAACACACGAATAAGCAAGAACCCATGTATATATGTTACGGGCACTGCACCCCTCAGTTTTTTGTCCAACCTGCGGGGATAAACGAGTTACATATTATACCAGCAGCACGGGCAGGGTACGTACGCTACCAGTGTGAACCCCCCGTGCAAACCTCTCCACACCGCCAGGGTGTATTTCTGGCCGGGCCATCTGGCTCGCTATTATACCAGTATTTTAATTTAATTAACTCCACAGCCATACCGAAGCGCCAATCCGATCGATATTATCGGCGTTTTGGCGAGATTAAGCTTGTACATTCGGAAGGGATTCATCCTGGCGCTATATAACAACCTGCGGTTTAATTAGGATTTTGGGCGATCGTGCGAGAGCAACAGATTTTGCGAAAACGAATATTCGAAGCATGCAACAGTAGCAGGTGTGCGACACGCAAGTGAACAGCGTGAAAATCGTACCAAACGTATGTACTTTCATATAGATATGTCTTCATCATTATTTCAGAAAATGTATTTTTATAATAATTTAATTTTATGGTTGTCTCTCAACCTCTCTTACGGCTTTACTTTATTCTTATAACTGTTTTCACATAATTATATGCTTGCGATGTAGAACCTCCAGAGTTGAAATTTAGAACCTCCATTCGCCCGAAATTTAGGATGAGCCCGTCATCGTAACCCTCCGCAGACCCTCCGGAAATGGCATTTATTATGATGTTTAAGGTTTCTGAATCTTAAAAAAAAAAAAATATATATATAGTACATACAAGCCACAACTTTGAATTATGATATCAAGAAAAGAAACTGGTAAGTAGCAAGTGTTCGTTGTCATAGTATCTGTTGGATGATTGAAATTTTCTTTTAAATCCAAAATTAAGGGTGTTGTTCTTATATAAATATTGTAGTAAGCTACAACTTTCAAGTTAAAGCTCCGCGGAAGAAACTGAAAAGAAGTATATGTTCGTTGTCGTTTTCTCTGATGGACGATTTTTTTTTGTTTAAGTCTAAAATTAAGGGAGTTGTTATTAGCAATCTTAAACCTCATGAATTTATTACGCAGTTGTAACGAATGAAGGGTATATTAGAGTGAAATATTTATGTTTTTGCTTCCTCGTAGAGGAAACATTGTTTTCGTGACATTTTTTTATTTCGAGATTTTTATGTCAGTACACTTAGAATGATCCAAAAAGTAGAGAAAAGTGATCTGTACGAAATGTCTGTATGTGTAGATTTCCTTGTAAGCACGAAAACTGTCGTAATTTTTTATGTATCTGCTTTAAATTTGATACGCAAGTGGCAAGTCATACATCAACGTTTGGGCTTGTAGCTGACGCAAATCGATTGGAAAATAAAAATTTTACAGCATTTTGAAAATTTTGAAAAATTCGTTTTCAACCTATAACTTTCGCAAATTGTGAGATATCGGATTGAAATTTTGTATGTAAATGGACTACCATCACACCATGGTGTGTACTAAAATTTGGCGAGGATCGATAGAGTGGTTCTAATTTTATTGCAATTTCAATTTTTTTTTAATGTCTGCAAAGACTTCAACTTCTGTAAGTTCTGAGATATCCGGGTGCAACTTTCGACATGATTTCACGATTATTGAGTATCAATGATGAATTTAGTCAAAGGAACTGTCGATACGTCGGTAAATTTCGATATTGGTAAATAAAAAAGAAAAAAATGCCGTAACAAAAAATCGAATTTTTTGCAAATTTAGCTTAAATATTGTTCACATATGGACTGCCATTGAACAAGGTTTAAGTACAAATTTGACGCAAATCGGTCAAGCGGTTTGAGTTTTATGGCAATTTGAATTTTTTGAAAAATCTCGTTCGGGCACTCGCTCGGATAGCTTGCATAAATTACGAGAGACCGGCTTCAAAGTTGGTTCACATATGGACTACCATGGAATAGGATTTGAGTGAAAATTTGATGCAAATCGATCGAGCGGTTCAAATTTTATGACATTTTTCATTTGTTGAAAAATCTCGTTTGTGCGCTCACTTGTACAAATTACGAGCGGTAAATGCGCGGTAAATACTTTAAGACTTTAAGACATCATTATTTTATTCTTTCAAGAATAAACAAGCCTGCAGGCTTATTTCTTGTGATTAGGTCTGCGGAGTAAGACAAGGTTTGTAGACCCTTTGGAAAACCTTTAAGTGTGGTATACTTTATCCATTTGAAGTCAGTATTTGGAGGTTCGTCGGGAAATTTGTTCTTTATTGGGTATGGAAATCTTCTGACTATAATATGGTAAGTATTGTTTATTATTTCACAATTTCTTGTTTATCCTATTCGTTTGTTAATTGAATTTTCATTCGGTTGGGTGTTTTTGAATTTTTGTAAAATTATTAATAGTGTAAGTTTGAAATGAAACCTATACAAATCTTAATTCACTTGCCAGCTTCTAGGTAATTTTATTTTGTTGGTTTGATTTTCGACCGGTTATCCTTATCACGATGCGAATATCAATGCTCACATTAACATGCTTGAAGGTGCATTCATAATATCCTGCTTCCTGTGCATCATTTGAGGGAGTGCACTGGACCTGCTGTCTCCTCAGTTTCGAGGTCGGTGCATGTGCGAACCCCAGGCTATCTGTATATTTATAGCGTATTTGTGGCAGCGCGAACATAGCTCTTTGTCATAGCCGAGTGATTTTCAGGAGAAGAGAATAAGGCGGGGACTTATGCGTGTGTGTGTGTGTGTCTAGAACCGTATCCTGTGGAGTAAAGCGGATGAAAGGGAGAGACACAACACAGAGAGAATAATACGCGTGTAGAAGAACTACTAGTGCGATAGGCAGTGCCGGAGCGTCGTCGCATTGTCGTTTCAGGCACGGGGGGGTTATAGTGCGACGTCAGGGGGCTCAGGGGTACCCTCATCCGCAAACTGTGCGCTACTGCACTTCCCCTTTTCTCGTGCATCTGTCCTCAATCAGCGAGCCACGAAAATGGGATATACGCTTACCATATCGACAAAGAATTATTGACCTGCCCTTAGACCCTTCACATACTCCAATACTTAAGATACGTAGTCTAATACCAAGAGAAGCACTTCTGGACTCACCATCAACACAGATTGCAGGTTCTGCAAAAAATACTTTTCCTGTATGCTGGTTCAAATCTTTCAATATTAAAATATGTTTAACTTATGTTAACTGCTGTGATTTTGTTTTTTAAATTTGCAGCTTACTGATAAATTACAACACAAGGCAGGATATCTTCCGAAAGGGTATACGTTGCACTTCAATAATGTTTGCAATTTTTATCGAAAACGATTTTGAAAAACAAACGATACGTATTTTTTTTTAATTTGACCAATATTCTCGAAAGAACGGATGTTTGTAAAAATTTCGATTTTTCAATCACTTTCTTTTTAAACTGTTAATATATTGCAAAAACTGAAAAATTAGTACACCATAAAAACTTCAATTATGCAGTACTTCTACAACAAAACTCCTGCTAACCTGCAAAGATTTCGTAACTTTCGACAGAACTTTTGAGCAACTCTCAAAAATTTATTTAAATTATATATTTATTATATAATTTAAAGAATTATATAATAAATACGTAAATACGTATTTTTGAAAAACGATATTATGCTTTTTAACGTCATATAATCAAATTTTAACATATTTCAACCTAAACAAACTCCACCGTATACATTTCACGGTAGGATTGGTCATTACCACGATATAAATGTTTTAAAAAATAGAGACATAAAAAATGCCGATTTTCATCAAATATTATTTTCGATAAAAGAATGTTAACATTAGTTTTAAATATTCTGAAATAATATTTGACAATTTAAGAACTTAAAAGAGTATTTGTTCAATTTGATTTTTTTTAAATTCTGGGTATAAAAAATCCTAACAGTTCATTCGCAGATTTATGTGAAATAAAATACAAGATAGGAGACTTTGTTTCTAAAAACTCCCTGTTCGAATAATCCTAATAATGTCGAGAAAAAGCGAACGACACACTACGCTGCAGTAACTCGGACAATAACATTGCCACCAAACCCCTGCCTGGATGAAGTAGCGCTGAAAAAGCGAGTGAGAGAGACGGTCATTGAACGAGGGATAAGGGTGGTATGGACAAGTGGGGTAAGCGAAAGAATGGGCACACTTAACTCGTGTCTGCTTAAACAGTTGTTTGATCGGCATTATGCATTAGCATGTGGCTGGTGCCACCGCTTATTAGTGGCATCGCCGGAGGGTGCTGTCGTTAACGCGAAGGGCTGGTTCACCTCGCCCTTTCTTCGTCATAATGTATGTGTTCCTCGTCCTCTTCGTTACCTCCATACGTATGTACTTATAGCCCGTTAACTGTACTGACCGTTCAAGCTCCGAGTCATCTAAAAATCATGAAAATTAAATGCTACGGCAATTGCATATATAAAAATTTTTGAATTATTTAGTTAATTTAGTTTAATTATTGGAATTGTGGAATTTATTATTAATATTATTTACATTAATATGTTATAAATTATCATTAATATGTTATTAAAAATAATTTACCATTTTAAAATATGTCAGAAATTACTAGAAAATTTCTCATTTGTTGATAGGTGGTATCACTAAACATTGGTTGAATATTAGCAGGTTTCCTCAGATTATATTATCATTTTTACTAGGTTATCCCTGTTTATTGTTAGTATTGCTTCGTCATAAAGGAAGCTTTGTTTTCATGAAAACATTTCTTTTCTAATTTTCATGCCAGTATACCTAGAATGATTGAAAACGTTAAGAAAAGTGTTTCTGGAAAAATGTATGTATGTGGGTTTCTGCGTCATTTTTACTTAAAGGATTTCGATCACCGCCCGAGGGCATGATCGTTAGCGCGTGCGCCGGAGTTCCGAGTTCGTGAGTCACTGTACCAACTTCCAGGAGCGAAGTTGAAAGAATAACGCACTTTCTTTGACTTTTACCGGACTTTTCGGGGTTCTCGGGGCCCTGTACGGGCTCGTATGTGATTCATTCGGAATAGAATCGCTGAGTTAATTAGACGCGTATCAGTTTCGGTCGAAATTACCAGTGTCTTTGTATTGCGTTTCGAACTATATTTTTAATACATTTGAAATACGTATATATGGGTATATGCGTGAGTGTGCATTCGCGAAAGTGCACAAAACCTAGCCTTTA
Source organism: Perithous albicinctus (assembly GCA_964016905.1). Classification (NCBI taxonomy): domain Eukaryota; kingdom Metazoa; phylum Arthropoda; class Insecta; order Hymenoptera; family Ichneumonidae; genus Perithous; species Perithous albicinctus. The sequence continues at coordinate 11,337,665 of OZ024690.1, read as the reverse complement.
GTTGGTTTGTTTGTGGAACGATGTCCACGTGCGATATATTCGGCGTGACTCGTTCCAGGACGAGCGTAGCACGTGGCAAATTGTACTGAGTTGCCCGGGCACCACGGTCGAGGACCATTTTCTATGCTCGTCGGGCCCGCGGCTTCCCCACGGTAACGTGGTGCGAAGCCGCAGCAGGCTTGACGTGTTTGGCGTCCTAGGCGATGCGACGTGATCGTCCTTTGTCTCGAGGAATTATGTTTAAGGTAAAAGAGCTCTCGTTAGATTAAGATTTGAATGATTATTCAACTACGCTTAAGTTTATTGTATATTGGCACTTCGCATACTTTGTCTTTTCATTTGTTGTTTTTTGTAATTTCATTGTAATATTTTTGTAGTTTTTAAATAAAGATATTTCGCTTGCTCCGGGGTTTCCCTCTAAACCGTGAAGGTCTTTACGCCTTCAGAAAGTTACTTTGTTTTCGAGAAAGTTTGTGTATTTATATCTCAATTCCATCACTCACTCATCCCATTCTTTTTTGTCTGAACTCGTTCATTACTAGTAATAGTAGTATAGTTTTGTTCAGTGGGTGCGTGTGCTAATTTTCTTGTTGATACGATAGCTCTCTTAAGTTTTTACATATTGGACTGAAATTAGGTTCATAAGTTCACTATCATATAGCATGTTTGGGGTTGAATTTGGTCCGAATCATTCGTGGGGTTCAAATTTTATGAAAATTTCAAGTTTCTTAAAATCGTCGGAAAACATTAAACGGTTGCGTAGACGCTCACGCAAATTACGAGATATCGGCCTGAAATGTTCTATATAAAAGGTCTAGCACTAAACAATGATGAGTATGGATTTTGGCAAAAATCGCGACAGAGTGGTATTTTTTGTAAAATTGCAAAATTGAATACAATAGGAACAGAATATTATTTTCATGATTTTTATGTGACTCAGTCCCTTTAGCCGGTAGCTTTTACTCATCGCAATCCTAGTTGAGATTCAGTCAAAGTGATCGCGGTTGTATGGCGAGAGACGGGCGCGAAACGACACCTTGCATTTCTCACCGTGGCAGAGTTGTGTCCCGCGCGTACTAGCGTAGACTAGAGACCAGAGGAGAGTGGTGAGATGAGCAGAGCAGAGCCATAGCTCCGTTGGCGTTTCGCGGTATCAATATTCATCAGGCTCCTATGTTCGAGGCAGGGCAAATTCGTGGATTAGCCGGAAACTTCACGCGAGCCACCCTACGTACTACGTAACGTGGTGGGTATACTCGGGCCCGTGTGGCACCCAAACGTGTTAGGCCCTCGGGGCTCCCGCCGTTTCTCTGAGCCCCCTCTCCCCACTCCCCCCACAACCTAGTCTACGAAGCACACCGACGTAGAGGTATCACCAGGCAGGCCCTCCCTGCCGGATTCTAATCCGGGACGGCGTGACGTCATATTGCATAACAATTAATCAACGGGCGATAACAGCTAGCGCGAAACCACCAGCAGCAGCGCTCTACGTCGCTCTACGTTTGTATACATATATAGAGAGAACACCGAAGCCGGCGGTGGTTTCCGCGCCCGCAGACGGCGACGCCCGGAGTGGGTAGTCCTGATAATCATTTCACCGGGCAGCTTAAAGTGCCACTAGTTAACGCTAAGCCGATTTAAAAGCGATTTCATATCCGGAATATTACACCAAACCCCGCGGCTCGCCGCGCGGACGTGCGATTCTCTACCGTGGCCTAACGCCTGGATTTCTCGCACCGGAACACCAGAATCATACCTGATACCCCATAACTGCTAGTAGCATCCTTCTTTCAACTGGACACAAAGATTTACTATACATTATCGTTCATACATAGGTAGACACAACCTTAAAGTCATGTCTCAACTTCACTCACTTACATTATTCTTGAACACGGATACAAGTCGTTCGTAATACCTGGTAAATGTTACAGAAACACGAATTTAAGTATACTGTATCGCGCTATTAAATATTAAACGTTCATTGCAATTTTTAGCTATGTGTCCGAACATCATCAAGATACCGTGTTAGGGAAGAATGGGCATGTACCGGCCACGCAAGGGAGAACTCAAACATTTTGCAAAAATTTCAGCTTCATACAAACTCTGTTCGATGGGTACAAACTTTGAAGTATCTCCTTTCAAAGTACGGATGATTTGTGCGATTAAATGACCTACTAATTACTGTTTTGCTTCCCTGTAAAGGAAGCTTTGTTTACGTGACATTTTTTTTCGAGATTTTTATCTCAGGATACTCAAAATTCTCTAAAACGTCGAGAAAAGTGATTTGTTTGAAATGTCTGTATGTGGGAGTGTGTGTGTGTGTGTGTGTATGTGCGCGCGCGCATATGTTCGGATCTTGTATGCACGATAGCGATCGCAATTTTTAAGATATCTTCTTCAAATTGGGTACACAAGTCGACTATCATATAAAAACGTTTGGGACTGTATTTAGCGCGAATCGGTTGAGAGGTTCAAATTTTACAGCATTTTGAAAATTTTGAAAAAAGTCTTCTTACGCTATAACTTTTGTAAATTACAAGATATCAGACTGAAACTTTGTTAAAAAGTGGACTAACATTAAACCATCATTAGTGTTCCAATTTTACTGCAATTTCAATTAAAAAAAAAATGCCTTCAAACATTCCAAATCTTGTCAATTCTAAGATATATGGTTGCTAGTTACCACGTCAATTCACGATTATTGATAATCAAAGATGAATTTACTCCAAGGAACGGTCGTTATGTTGCTAAATTTCGATTTTACTCCGAAAAAATCAAAACAATGCGGTCACGAAATCAAATTTGGTACTCATGTGCATTACTCTAGAAGAAGGTTTACGTAAAAATTTCACGCAAGTCGGTCGAACGGTCCATATTTTGTAACATTTTTTATGTTTTCAAAAATGTCCTTCGCGCATTAACTCGCGCAAATTGCGAGATGTCGATCTTAAATTTGTTTTATTTCTGGACTATAATAAAACAAGGTTCTAGTTCAAATCTGGCGAGAATCGATCGAACAGTTCCAATTTTATAACAATTTATTTTTTTTCCTACATTTCAGTAAATAGTCTAATTCTTGGTTTTAGGGGGATTATAGATTTTTAATTGGGATGTTAATTTAAATTAATATTTCACAGTGACCTATAATAACAAATTTGTATAAAAAAAAGATAGCAGCGGGGAAGCAATACCCCAATTCCAGTTGCCGCCGTTTTTATTATTAAAGAATACGCCATTGACTGGTAATAGTATTAATAGTGGGTAATACCAGCCAGGTATTTGGTAATACCAGCCAGGTATTTGGTAATACCAGCCAAGTATGGCTAACACCGATCAATTCTTGTATTTTGGTCATACATTGACTAGATTGTCAAGACAGAAAGGTCAAGAAAGAAATACTAATTCAAATAATATTTTTCTTTTTATTATTCAGAACAGTTATACATAAATACATACATAGAAACTTGTGAAAATGTTATATTTTTTAAACTCATCTGCAAGGCACGAAAAATCTTTCCGCTAGAATCTCTGTTCATAACCTCTATTCTCTATATATATTTAATGAGTTTCAAATGAAAAAATCATTTAAAAATTTAAAAATCAGAGAAGTCATGGTAGTCCCGACAACTATAAAATTTCAGCTAATAATTTTTTGCTCACGCAATTATATTTATAGTATAGTTACCATAATCATATCGCTGCAAGTATTATCATAATTATGATATTTCTTACTGATAATAATGAGTAATAAAGGGTGGAAGACAAGAGGCTCGATGCCTCACGAAAAATAATTATTATCTGGAGGATAAACGAGCTATGGAGAGAAAGCTACATTCCTATGTATATGCAGCTTTCGAAAGACCCTTATTATTATTATTATTATACCTTGAAATATAAAAGGAGTGAATAAATCGTCTGGCCCGATTGTACATTGTGTCAGGCATTGCGGTCCATTATATTATAGCCAGAAGCAGCAGTAGCGTCGGAACGACGGCCCTTCTTCTCGTCGGCCATTACGTCTCCCGACGATGAGATAGGAAGAAGCAGCCCAGAGAGGAAGAGCTTGCGCGGCGCCTGCACCGCTAAACTCCGGCATCGTCAGGCACAACCCCTTTATCGCAGGGAGGTTCGCCGCCCGAGAGTAATGCGCGGAAATCAAGGGTTAATTCCTCGACACCGTAAAGCATTTTATCTGTTACGCGATGCGGGTGGGTCTTCTGTATATAACCGGAGCTCTTCTTCTCCGTCGCTTCGTTCATGGTACTGGAAAGAGGGAAATATTAAATATGGCGAGTACTCTGTACTGTTTATTGAAGTGGAAGAACACGATGAGAAAATACTAACGATAAACGTAAAGGATCGAGTAAAAATGATCATTAACCTGAGAAAAACTTCTAATATTCAACTGATAGTGTATTTAATTAATGATACCACCTATCAACAAAGAAGACATTTTCTCAAAATGTTTAATGTAGTTAAAGATCATAAATTATTAGAAATAAAATTCAAATTCAATCTTAAGGGATTCATTCGCGCATAAATAATCATGACGGCAAGGTCACTGGTTGCGATTACCCTATTTGTATTTAAATTTAATTTAAACTTGATTTCTGATTCAATCTATAATCAAACAATGAATCTTTCGAAAATATCACGGATCTGGTTTGCCGAGTTACCATTATTCAAGTGAGACTTTCAACACATGTAGAATACAAAATAAGAAAACTTTAACATATTTAAACAAGCTGATATAACAAATCTGTAAAATAAATCTATTTTTCCCAACGTCTCATAGCAAGATGAAAACAAATACAAAAATAATTGCCCAGCTTAAGCACCGACATATGCAATTCCTTATTTTTTTAGATCATAAAAAATAACGTTTTCTATTTTGTAGTCTGACGATTGTATTACATTTATACGAAAGATATAAATAGCTGGGTTCCTGATAGAGACTTCTCAGTAGCTCTGCAATAATATTGCATATCGAAGGGACCATATATTAATTCAATCTCTTCCTGTACCCAAGTAAAGTCCCCCATGATTTCCGGAAGTCCAGTGACTCGAAAAAGCGGGAATGGCTAAATGACAAGCCGGACGGGCCGCTGGCCTTCGGTAACACCTGATTCACCCCTGTCTCACACTTAAGATTTTATCGCGAAAATTGGATTCGACTCCCGGGGTGACCACCCAAACGTATAAGCAGTTCATAAAATATTTTTTAGAACCCTGGGTACGTACGCTCTTATGCGCCGGCCTCTCGGGATTAGTTTTATGGGTAGATAAGAATCGCCATCCTATGGAAGCCAACCGCGATGAACCGATGAAGGAAACGGACCCTCTCTTCACATCACGTCATACGCCTGTGGCGTGAAATAATCATAATTGGGATGATCGCACGCCTCGCTACTTCTACGCCATATCTTTTCACTAGAATAGGCGATTTTAACTCTACCAATGCCAAGGATGTAATCTCGAGTGGTTTTCATATTGAGTACAGATATTCTCCGAATTATTCAAGCAAAAAAATATCATCTCCAAATTGTTTGCATTAAGCTTAATTTGCCTATAAATTTAACTTCATTATGTTTTTTGCAAAAAAATCTGTTCGTTCCTGAAAAAATACCATACATGACTGATGGATGAGTTGTGATTGATGTAAATACGTTGTGGCTTTCATTGCCGCAAATGGTTGATACTAATTTTAGTAAAAGGTAATTTGTAGAAAAGGAAGTTCTAATATGAACAATATATCTCTCTATATTATGAAAATATTCCGCCGTCGCCGCCGCGTAGGACCATCGAGGTTGGAGGAGCGGGCATAAGACCAGACCCTGTTTTTTTTTAAGTCCCTCAAGGGCCCGTCAAGCCCAGATCATTTTAAGTCCCCAAAGGGGACTTCCCGGACAATCCCGGATTTTTTTAAATCGTCAAAGGGCCTTTTAAGCCCGGATTTTTGGCACGGGAATAAATGTCAAGTGTGAGTGCCCAACTGATATCTTTGGTTATTCTTGTACTGCAATTTATCAAAAACTTCTTAAAAATCGAGATGTCTTTCACCATATTATTTATATGTCTCGATTCCTTTTCCATTTGGCTTTCTTCCCCTGTAGTAGACGTAAGTGTTTTATCTTCTTCATCCTCATCTAGTGTCTGACACGGCGCTGTCGTGGCAAGAAGAGCTTCCCCGAAAGAAATATCATTTCGAATCGTGCCGAAAGCTATTCTTTCGTGGCAATGGGTCAATTCAGGTCGGCGAATTGCCTTATTGACGAGAGAAGTGGCCGGCCGTTCGGTCGTCCGCCAAGCCGGAGGGTTACTCGAGGCGCGACTCAGATGGAACGCGAAATCGAGTTAGGGCGACGGGACGATGCCGTCACCAGGCCGATAAACGTTGCTCGCCTTGATACACTCTCAAGACACCATCTCGCCCTTCCTTCTGGCTGTGTCTATATTCACTCAAGATAGTTGCAATGTATGTAGCTAAGAACAGATCCGAACGTACGAAAACCGTATTCATGTTTATTTCACATATATAGCCATATATTTTTCATTATATCATTCAGAAGTTGATTCCCTTGAATTCCGAAATTTAACACTGGCATTTTAATCTTTCATTCCTTATATTGTCATTAAAGTAATAGTTAAACACTTTTTGATGATTTGATGTCTACGTTCTACAGCATCAGAACATTAAAAACTCACCGGTAGCCCAGCGCACAGAACAAAACGCTATCGGGAAAGCCTCGGAGATCCTAAAGACAGAGGGCAGCATAGTGAATCAGTCTCTCGGTCTAGCTACATCCAAGCGTGACGTGAAAAACGCCTTAGGGGTTGCTGCTGCTGGCAAACCAAGATTGGTAGGTTGAAACGTGGTAAAGAGACGCTTATTCGAAACGACAGAAGCCAAGTGACCGAGTCAAGTCTATCGTCCAGCTTGGTTACAGACCGTTTGATACAATAAAAAGGACAAGTATCCTGTTCACACTTGTCTTCTTTGTTACTGGCTATATCCAGTCTGAAGCCTCGCCGTCTTTTTGTCTTTCAACTCTACACGCCAGAATACTACATACTTACTTCACCGAGAACCTGCTTGCTTGGAAATTATTTTCCTTTTACACCTTCAAAGAATCATCTACGAGTCACCGTATATCATTCTGACACTAACTTGATTCACCATAAGGATTGGATTTCTAAACATAAGTTCGATCTTAAGATCATCTCAAGTTCAAAGTTTGATCTAAAGATCATCCCGTCTAGAAACATGAGGAGTCCAGGATGGAATTCAGGGCAGGTTATCTTATGGAGTCTGAGCAATCCAAGATGGAATCTGAGCAGTTCAGGATAGAGTCTAAGATGGACAATGGGATCGAATCAAATCCCATTCTCCAACGAGGACTACCCTGACTCCATCCTGGACTCATTATTTTTACGTGGGATCTCAAGTTCGATGTTCAATCTCAAGATCGATCTTAAGTTCGAACCTATATCCAAAAATTGAACCCTAATTCCGTCAAACTTGTATATATTGAAGATGTTATCCAAGAACATAAAACCTCCATACAAACAGTAAAGTTTATGACACTGCGGTATATCATCGTATATTGATATAATCCCAGGGACTGATCAGATTAAATGTCGCCGAACAGAGATAGCGTGCGGTGACGACAAGCGAACAGAGCGAACGGTGAACACGGTGAACGGTAACAGCCACGACTCGTAGGATCCCCGGATGAAAGAGGCTCAAGTGCACAGCGCCGTAAAATAACATTGTCCAACGTTGGGCCACTACTATTGCGGCTGCGAAACAAACCGCCTGGCGGTAGGTGGAGTGTTGAACCTCCACGACTCCCAACAGCACTGGCCATGGTCTTGTAGCATTTCGCGGCTGTTCCCTGTGTGACCTCCACCTTCTTCATCCTCAGCCCTCGGCTCCGCCACACCACTTCCAGCCTTGTCCCGGATGGAATTTCTATCTTTTTCTATCTACTTAACGTTAAGTATGATCACGCGGCCCGGCTCAAACTCGCCTTCAACTCGTCCGGGATTCACTTCAACGCCCATGATGACGCAAACAGCCCCATGTACAACGGTCTATATAAAATATAGTATACTTGCACTAGTGTCTACTATGAGACTCGATGCAACTGGACAGATTACGGCCGCGGAGCAATATTAAGCGGTAAGTCGCGGCAGAGCGAATTTCGCCGGGGTATGCTAGCGCCGCGACTACTGGGGTTCTGCAAAAAGACGATTCCAACGGCCAGCGGATTACCGGACGCTGTGCTTTCGTGCTATATGTGTACCACCGCGTTGTTCCGTGAAATTGATACGCGGCTTTTGCTTTTCAACAGGCATTTCAACGGACATTGCTGCTGGTTGTTCGGGTGGTAGTTTACAACGCGCGACGGTGAGGCGAATCCAGATAACATGCGCACAAAAATATCACGTGCCAGTGTTTTAAAAGCAAAAAGATGCTAGGACGAAATATTCCCACACAGCATGAAAATATACTCGTAAATATTTTTCTAAAATATTGGAATTGTTTCATGAATATTTTGAAATATTTGTGAAAGTGTGAAAGTAAATCTTTGCACAAATTAACTAAATTTTGGTTAAAGAAATTGAAGTTCGAAGGATTCGCGATATTTGATGCTAACTCAAAACAGTAGAGCTGTATACATTTCACGGAAATTCAAAAGTGGTTACTGCATTACTTCTGTAAAATTGTCTAAAATTCAGCACACTTGCTCTATTCATTCTCAAAAATATTATGGTTTACAGTAATAATACCAATCATACCATCTTTTTGAAAAGTACGCTTTCGCAATCGTAAAAGTTATCGAGACTTATAAGGTTTGCACTGCGAACCATCGATTTGCATACTTCAGCAACAATTTGATTATACTGCGCACCTCTTTCTCACGCTTCCCATTTCTATTCGAATACTACATCGACCATGACTTCAGATCTCTTCGCCACACCATCTCCGTCGCAAATTACAATATTCCCATGCCGTCCCGATTTGGATATGAAAATATATGCGTGCCTGCCGATCAAAATAGGAGCTTTTCTTCTTTCCCGTCAGCAGCCAAGGGGCAACAGTAGCAAACGTAAAATTACTCTCTACCATTCACTCCCCTTGTATCCCAGTCCTTTCAATTTCTTTCTTTTTTTATCCATCAATAACAAAATGAAAGCCAAATAAGTTTTAACGTCTTACGAAAAAGACCGCTACAAATTGAATTACGCGCGAGCGCCGATGTTTACTAAAATAACCGTACTTGTGACTTTATTTTTACAGCAATCTTATGCGATTATAAGTTTGCAAATATGAACGGAGATTAATATTTCCCATGCGACTGATATGCCTTCGACTCTGCTGCTCGTACCGTTTATGACCAACCCCTTTTTTTGTTTTTAAAACAATATTTAGATAAACATTCGTACGTGTGTCGACTGAGTAACAGGTCAGACACGATTCTGCATTTAAAATAATATTCAGACGACCTCACCCCAGAAAGAAGAGAAAAGGTCGAGCTTGCCAACGATAAACCCCACAGAGCACGGAAATATTTTCGAAATGTTCCATGAATATTTTGAAATATTTGTGATAAATTCTTGAAACATTTTTGGTCCACTCATAAATCTTTCATTAAAATGTTTAAGAAATTTTACCCTTAAATGTTTTTAACTAAAGTTAGCATTTTTATTATTGTAAGTTATTTTTTTTTATAAATTGAGAACGACGCAAAATAAAATTCGGATAAAAATCACAAATGCTTTTTTCAGTAATAACAACATTATAAAAAAAATACTAGAGACTTTGAAGACGGTCTGGTTTCATGTTGCGTGAATTATTGTGCCCCATATGAAGCAGTTTTTACTTCTCATGATTATTTATTTAAATTTGTGTTTTATGACAAACACTAGCTGAATATTTTCGTTCCAATACTTCGCACCCTCACCCCCGATTTATATGAGTCCTTCATAAAGTCTCCGAGATCTGTGAGTGATTGCAGTGCCTGTATGAGTATCCGCATCACATGTCACAGTGTCTGTAAATGTGTGTGGGAGTGCCTGTGAGTGCCTGTGAGTGCTTGCGAGTGTCCGCGAGTATCTGTGAGTGATTGTGTGAGTTTCAAAGGAAACACACTGCCCTTCATTATATTGTAGATTGAAACATATACTTTTATTCGCATCGCTTAACTTAATAACGATAGGCGCCTCCGTTTATTTCTCTTTCAAGCGAGTCAATAACTTATCGGTTGGCACCATTTACACTCCCATGATGAAAGCGGCGATGCGAGATGCGAGGCATCGAAAATTCGCACAGGAGACCGCAGCCGCATCCTATATATATACATATACGATTTATGTTCGACCGTTTCGTGACAACGATTGCACTGCTTTCTCGCCCTGCACTCTTTCTCACCCTTCACGTCGGCGTCGAAGTAGTCGCCGCCACCGCCGTCGTCGTCGTCGTCACAGAGAACCATCGGTTCGCACCCGTTGTCACTCGTGCTGGTTGAAAATCGGTAAATCCAATAAAGGGTGAATAATGCTGGGTGTTACGGTAACCGAAGTGCGAAGGCCTTCGTCGGTTCGAGTGGTCGTGTACGCTATTGGTTTTTTTTAGAGAAAATAGAAAGAACAGAAACTCGCAGATGAGAAGCATGTAGTAACCGTACTACACTACGCTTGTACTCTATGCACTATGATATTGGATTAGAGTGGGCAAAGTGTAACGTCAAAAGAGAAATAAAAAGACTGGAGCCATCAAGAACGAAAGATAAAAGATAGTATTCCCTTTTGGCAGTACAGTAGAGTTTGCTTTGGTTATACAACGATTAATGTTTGGTGGCTTGCAGGCGATGAACGCAAAAATTTCGTAATCGCAGGGAAACACTCAGCAAGAGCGCGGATGAAAGACCGGAAATATATCGTCGCCTTCCGGCACGACAACACCAACACGGGGTTTTACTAATAATCCGTCGCACATCCAATGTCGGGGGAACGACGATACTCCAAGCAAACCGTGGAATATTATAATTGATTTATAGTCGACGTACATACTATACGTGCAATTGCATTTATCAGAGACCACGGGATGTTGGGTGCTCTACGACACACTTTGCCTGGGATGATCCCATGATAGCTTCCGCTCATCATAACGCACGCTTCGGAATTCCGGAATCGGACAACATGACTGCATAATAATCCGTACAATCGACAACAACAGAATCATCGTCAACAGCAATAGAGAAACGCTCACGTCACGCGGAATTAGCAAACACGGAAACGCGATGATGTTGAGGTTTTTTTTGTTGTCGTATATAATGCACGCTGATTTTGCCGACGATTGAATAGGGAAGTCGGATGCGCTGAGTTCGGGGCAATGCTTCAATGGAGGGCTGCTCGATCGAACTTCCGGCTATGTTAACTCACCGATCGCGGATGAACTCCCCGCTGCCGAGTGAGTGGAAACGAGATTCCGTTATAGCATTTGCGGGAATACAGTACGGCAGTACGAGAAAGGGTTGATGATAAATTCAAATTTAGGGCGTTTCTCCTGCCGCAATCTGTGATTCAGCGCCATTAACCTCAGAATTTGCTCGAGAAGCGAGACGCAGTCTCGCACTCACTTGCTCCAGAAGCTAGGACTTTCACCCGAAGTTGGCACATCCGCGAATGCAAACGAATTACCTCGGATTTTTTATTTTTGCAAAAGCTTTTCGTTTGAATACAAAGAATGGTGGAATGCTGGATCACTTAAGTTTTCGAGTATTCTTATTAGGGTTAGCAGGATGAATTGGTTTAGCCAATTTATTCATAGGCGAATCGCAAATAAATAATTCGATAGCAAAATTGATTGAATAACAAAAAAGTAAATTTTACTTTTTAATTATTTCTACTGTTATCTTATGAATGGGTCGAAGTTCCGCTGGAGACTCCCCAATAAGATATGAAAAGAAAAAATAGAAAAAGAAAAGGAAAGGTCAGCGAAATAAGAAGAAAAAATAATAACTAATTTTTTAATTTTTTTTTTTGCGTCTTAAGTGCACCTGATGTATACAGTATATAATAAAGCCTACAAAGTAGAACCTTGGAAATGGCTTCCTCATTATTTTATATCTTTGACAAAACCACCTCTATAAGAAAGCATGTTGAACAATTTTGGCTTCCTGGTAGAGGAAGCTTTATGAAAGATACAAAATAATGAGAAAGCAATTTGCAAGATTGTCCTTTCAGTCGTTTATATACTGTATATATCAGCTGCGATTAAAAAGCAAAAAAAAAATTTAATTGTATTTATTTATTATTATCGAACATTTCGGATTGAATACTTAATATGAATTCTTGAAAGTTTTATGCAAAATTTTGGATCAGTTGCGTGAACCATTATCGAGTTGCAGCATTTTCAAAAAAATTACGAAGATGCAAATTTCCATAAAATCTTTACTACTTTATCAATTTCGCCTAAATTTAATATTCAATATTGACACATTCTATTTAAGTTTTATGCAAAATTTTACATCAGTTACTTGAATCAAGTTATTGTACTTAAAAAAAGGTTGGGTTTGGATTTACATTTCCCATAGAGCATTCCCATAGAGCATTGCTCGACGGAGTCCATTGGTTTGTGTTTGGCTTCGTCATAGAGGAAGCTTTATAAATTATAAATATCAACAAAATTTCCTTTATGAGGAAGCAAAATGAGTAAAGCGTTCCAAAGACCGTTCCAAAGACTGTTTCGGGTCTGTTCACATAGAAAATAGTATTTAAAAAATAAACCAGGTTATGAAAAAATGTCAGCAATGCATTTCCAGGAAAGATTTAATAAAGTTTATAAACATTTCTTTCATTGTCGATGTTGGTTTACCTTGGAATGTGTTGGGCTTCTAATCTAATTCCTGTTTCAAAAATATTCCTAGAAATTCAGAAAAATACAAAATTGGAACGTTTTTATATATGGGGCATTCCAGATCTAATCGACAGGGTGACGTAGTTTTTAAGTAATTCACATTTTTGTTGATTGTGACCAAACGAATTTTCAAGAAAATCTGAAATTTTCTGTCGAGCATTTTTTGTGCCGCCTTTCAACATACTTCAAGGAAAAAACAATAAGAAATATGAGGGTCACGACCCTGTCGATTAGACCTGGAATGCGCCATATACATATATATTTATTATTATGAAAAAATGCACAACTAATTTTCAAATTGTTTTATGAAACGACGGTGAAGCTCACAATCTTTGAATATTAATATTTGATACACAAAACTACTTACAGAACCGTCCGAATAAATTTTTCAGCAGATAGTATGTTGATCTAAGATAATTCATATACGTAAAATACTTTCGGGAGCTATAACGTAAACACACTTTTTATGAAAATTTCAAAATGTCGTATAAACTGGATTTTTCAACCGATCTCCACCAGATTCAAACTCATCCATCGTTTGATTTTAGTCTACGACTTAAAAAATGTTTAGCCCGATAGCTCGAAATTTATGGAAGCTTGAGCGCGAACACCATTTTTTCGAAAAATTCAAAGTCACGTGAAATTTGAATGGTAGTCCTAATTGTGTTGTTAATTGTCCTAAATATAGAGTCCCATCCGCTCTACTTGTCTGCCAATTTTCAGCCCGATCGGTCTAACCATCCTCGATTTATAGGGGTTTGAATTTTGGAGGCCTGACACATACATACATCCGATCATTTTTTCTGAATAGGTTTTATAGACATTTTGGGACATTCTGAACACGTTTTCATAGAAATCTCGAAAAATAAATTTTCACCAAATCAAAACTCTACTAGGAAGCAAAATTCGAAAATTTCAAAACCCCACAAAATCCGAACCGCTTTATCGATCTTGTTGAAATTCAATGCCAAACAACATGGAACGTATCTTCAGTTACGAAGAACTATTTACCTGAATTATCGAACTTTTACGAAAGTTAGAGCGGCCACGCCCTTTTTTAAAAAAATTCAAAATTACATAAAATCTGTATGGCCGCATATATTTTGTCAAGAATCGCAACATTCAATAGGGGATAACTACCACACTTGCACACGCACACGCACACATACGGATATCTTTCATGAAAAAAAAATGTCATGACAACAAAAAAAGCAAAAGTGACAAAAGTTAAAAAAGAAACAACAACAAAAATGTTTAAATTGCTGTAAAATCGAAGGCATAATCTGATACGAGAAGCGTAACATATGCTCCATTGATAAATAAATATATTATTGGTATTATTATACGTTACGACGGGAAATGGTTTTTTTTTAAATTAATAAACGAATTATGTTTCGTTGTCCTTTTCCGCCTATTCATTACCAACAATTCTGTTTATTCGCTGGCAAAATTTTGCCCACTTATTGGGTTTTCTGCATGTTTCTTTTTTCAACTGTGGTACAAAATTTATCGTAAATCTAATACAGTTTGTTATTATACGAATCCAAATTGTAAATTCTATCGAATCTAGTGGTATTGCAATAATTCATAATTTAGACAGTAATCAGGGAGGTATTGGTGATATAAAATATCCGGGTTACTTATTCGTTCACTCATTGGCATGATTACCCTATCACCACTTATGTATAAATAAGTACCTTGCAAAACATTCGACTACGTTTGTCATATAAGTCTACTTCATCTACTTACATCATGACGATATCGAAATCATATGGGCCGCACTAATTATTCGAGATTTATAGAATTCGTGCAGACACAACCGCATATAGATTCGACAATAACGCGATGCATGGCACGCATTGATGCCAGAAAATCTGGCACGAGAATCTCTTTTGAGGACATCCGCTCGAGCAATACTGTCGCTATAAATTTTCGCAATATAAAAATCTAAGTACCTACCGAAACAGAATGGAGCTATACCCGGACCGTCACCCCCCGCCTCCGTCTCATTTTTATGGATTATCCGAAAGGAGTTTTTTTAACTGCTCCTAGACCGTCACCGTTTCCGGAATATACAGTTTTTGAAATATTTTCTGGCTACGAATTCGAGATGATCTGATGTACGCGTGTTACGCATCTATACAGAATATGGGTACATATGCGCTACGGATTAAGCTCGAAACGGATTCGGGTGTAGTCTTAAACGGATACAAGAATTTCGCATCAAAATTGGGATAACGCGTCCAGATCCGAAATATGAATCGACAAAATATCTATGAAGTAGTCAAATATAAAAATGGCAAAATGTTTGCGACCAAGCATCAAAAAGATAAAATATCTTCGACAAAATATCTGTGAAATAATAAAACACACAAAAGATAAAATATCTGCGATTAAATATCTGTGAAGTACTAAAATATTGAAAGCGACATGTAACTGCCGGAGTCGCGGAGGGCAAAGTCTGTAGGCGCAATCCACGGCGGAAGCTCCCCCCCCCCCCCCCCCCCCCAGTGTGGGTTCAGTGGCGAAGCGCCCGCGTTTCGAAACGGAGTAAAACGACATTTTTATTTTATTATAACATAATTTATTGATTTGTTGTTTATTTAGTAGTTGTTTTATGTCCGTAATATCTAAAACTTTTCTCGAAAAGAAAAATGTGAACCGAAGTATGCATAGAAATAGAATTGGGCTTATTGTAATGTATATGGTATTATTATTATTATGGGGTCAGTTACTTTCTCGTAGCTATTCCACATGGTATTGCTTTCAATTATATTAACGTTTACATTTTTTCGTACATGTTCGGTCTTTTGTTTAAATGTTTTGTACCTAAAATTGGACGAGAAAGAAAGGAAATAATGTAGTTCCATTCACAGTTCCCACTTTTGCATTATACGTCTGTAGCAATCATACTTAATTCATTCTTGCTTGTTAAGAACCATCAATTTACTAGGACGAAAACCGGCCACCGAGATTTCATGATTCCGTAAATTGTCAAGCCACACAGAGAAGCAAAAACCTCTCGTGTTGAAAAATCTTCGCCTGTAGCTTGTTCAGCCGCGAGACATTAGAATGAAGCGGGCACGCGTTAATATTGATTCGCACAACGTCGAATGAGAAACAGGGATGAGTAAAAGAAGGTTTCCAGGAGGTCTTGATTTATATCGTCTCGATATTTTCCGCGGGTCTCAGTGTTTCTTAATTCGAGGGTCCTACCGTGTCCTCTCTCTTTTCATCTCACACTTAACCGGATTTTCTGTCTCAATCTCAATATCGTCCGCTCTGAAATCCTTGCAGAGATGGGGTAACTCAATTTCTCGACGATTCGGTTGGAAGTAAATCAGAGTATAGGTACCGGAATCAGCTTCACAGGTTTTCGAGGCAGAGAAACGAAGTCCAACTGAATGAAGAAACAAAAAACGAATGCCACCTGAGACAAATTCATTTGACTTGATCACATTGCTTTACAATTTACCGCAAAGTATATTAAATTTGCCAAATTTTATAAAATTTAGAATTGTATAAAATTTATAGTATATTTGAAATGTTATGATAGTTCGGATATACGGATTTACAAGCTTCGACGAAATTGATAAAAATTGATTAAACTGCACTCAAAAAAATTTCGGTAGTTGTGGCAACTATAAAGTGACAAACATACATTTTTAGGCCATGTAACTATTGTATAGTTATGATAACTTTGTAGTTAACAATATTTTTCTCTCAGCGTACTTTCTCATAAAGAAAACTTTAATTACCTGAAGCATTGTCTATGATCTACTTTGCAACCAAGTACTATGACATTGAAGTGTCATTCATAAGCAAAGAAGCATAAAAATAAAAACTGATCCAACTTTATTTTTCACTTTTGCATCGCCAACCTTATTTGTAATAGATCAATCGGATGTTAACATGTGACGTGTCAGCATGTTCTTACAGATAGGGTGAAGGAATGAAAAGGGCAATGAAACCAAGAACATGGGACATCAACAAGCCTTGATGCGTCATATCGAAATGTGGCTCGTAAGATTTTATGTTTGCTGCCGTGAAACTCGTGAATAACTCTAATATATATATATATATATATATATATATACAATCGTAAGAGCCAACAAGGGTTTTGTGCAATGTTGAGTTGAGCTCCGCTATCGATACTTCTGCTAGACCATTTGTATATGTATAAAAAAGAGAAGCCCTCGCTGCGTGGGACTGATAACAAAAAGGTAAAAGCGTCGATCGGCTCATGGTGGTTGTATGTGTCAGGCACGTGTACGCGGAACATCCACTTTTCCCATATAAATCCAAAGGGGCTCTTTTTCCGTTCAATGCAACAGTCAAGCCATCGAACTTTTGGACTTGGGAAGCGAAGGATTGGGCAAATATACTACCGATTATATCTCGAGCCCGTAGAGACGAAGCCCGTAAGCAGATACGAGACTGCCCAACCGAAGTGGTCAATGCTCGCTCAATTTGTATTTTATTTTATGATAATTTTTCGGATATTCCAAAAGGGAAACCCACGTCTCGAGTCTCCTCCGTCCGTTTAGCACATCCTGTTCACAAGGAGAGAGATCTTCAACGTGGAATATCCGCGACGACTGCTATAGACCGCAACTACTCTTTTTTTTCGCCTTTCAGTATTCCGGTAAGGGATGATAGTCGAAAAACGATTTGACCAACTTTGACGCTCTAACACAACCCTCATCCCACGATGGACACAAATACGGAGCTACCCAGTGCAGGAAGTCTCGACCATTTATACAGATACGTATGGGTAGAGGTATACATGGATATATACATAGTATATTGAAGAACCCGTGAGTGCACGCCACGTACTACGCTTGGTCCGAAGACAAGCTAAGCTGGACGGTTTCCCGGCGTCGAGTTCCTTCGCAAATCCGTCTGGCCGACGCTCGTGCTCCACCCAGAATACCAATTGCCAATTCGTTCGGGCATATCGACTGGGCACTCAAGGGCGTGACACAAATGCCAGATGCAATCAGCGGAAGGACACAAGTATGGGAAAAACAAGGCGCGATATAAGGAACAGAAACATAGACGTTTCTATTCCTCTTCTACAGCAGCAAAGTGCAACCTAACACTTAATCCGCATACGTCATCTTTTTGTTAGGATTTACTACGAAGACGAGCGCATGCAGGTTTTAATTCTTCGGCTAAACTTTATTATAGCTTATGGACAGCCTTTTTCGGTGGATCGTAAAATGCAACACCGCACCCACCGTTGTCTCCATTGTAGAAGGAATAACTGGGAAAACTATCAAGAGATTACCTTACGTAATCCACAGTCTGGATTTTACCGTAGGGATTCCAAGCCCGGAAGTTGTTCCATTTTGCGAAATTACTTGAGCCGTACCCGAATACAAAACCGAACGGGAGATAAGCCAGCAAGGATTTCCTTCCGGATGACCGAATCTCGAGAGCTTCAGCCTCAACCCCATCTCATCCAAAAGAACTTACGCTAGATGCGGTCTACAATATTCCGTATTCTTGTCGTCTCGTTTTTGTTACATTTTTGCAGAGCACACGAGAAACGAAAGTTTTACTATTGCCAAGTGTGTATATGTGTGTGTATATACATGTTCTGGTAAATCCAAACCAAGGTATTCTTGGAGAATACAAGATATGACTATTACGAAAGGAGTCTTACAAGAAAGCAGCTAGCCAGCAGTGCTTACAGTGCTTTGGTGTTGGCGCCTCCTTTCGCTTCAATATTGTCGCTATCTCTTGTACACAGTTGCCGGCCATATTCCCGAGGAAGCCGCCATATTACCTCTTCGAGAAAGCCAGCCGCTTCCTACTTCGCTTCGTCTTCTTTCCGCACTTCCTTGTTCTCGTCGTTTTCCCACCTCTTGCTATCTGAACTAGTACCACTTTATGTGAAACACACAGCTACTATTGGGGTGCACAACGGACGTGTATAACGCAACCACGAAAACTACCCCCATAAAAGTTGACGACTTAAATCGTGGGGCGTATGCCCTGACCTCCAGAGTCGTAGATTCGGTATATATGTATGCACGTAGTATTATAAACTCATGGAATCGCGTATTTCGTTCTGTAGTAATATCCTACCAAAAGGCAATCGGTGCGGCAAGTTAAAAAAGGATGCAAAGTAAAACTTTGCACATTGCTTTCTCATGATTTTTGAATTTTTACTAAGCTACCGCTGCGAGGAAGTATCTTGATCAATTTTAGTGTTCTCATAAAGGAAGCTTTGTAAAAAAAATTGGTCCCATGATCAAGCTGAAATTTAACATGTAAGTGAAGCCGTCACAACCTGATTATCATATGTTGAAGTTAATAAAAATGTATATTATCATAAAAATTGTATACGATTTTTGTTATTAAAGAAAAAAAAACTCAATTTTACTAAAAATAGATTTTAAGGATTCAAGGTTATGGACTTCTGTAAAATTCAAAATACATTGAACACCTGAAGTTAGTTGATTAACTTTATGAGGAAGCCAAAATTAAGGTACATAATACCTCCTAGAAGGAAATTTGTGGAAGGTGAAAAATAATGAGGAAGCTGTACAGGCAAGGTTCTACTTTACAGCATTTTTTAATTTGTAGCTATCGGTATTCATTCTAGTTATGAATATGATGTAATGTACTATCAAGGACCGTATCATTAACCGATATTCACAATTAAATTATTGTCGATTTCATTGAATTATTGCTGATATAGCGGGAGATAATATTCAGCGGTTTAACTCAAAACGATATACATATATACAGTCAGCTGCCTGGAATCGGTTTTCCGAGGAACGTATTAACGGAAAGCAAAGTACTGAAAGAGAGGACTGCAAAGTGGCCGTGACGAAGTGAACCGGAGACCAAGACAGATATATGGAGCAGAAAGAGACGTAGATACAGAAACGAAGAGCTTAAGGAAACTGCGGTATATAACGTGTGGCAGTGTGCTGAATTCGTTTTCAATATGCTCGAAAGTGTCTCGCTGACGTCGCACTTCAGAATTGAATACCGTCGGATTAGTTTAACGTCCCCGCCTTGCGTAAACGTTCTCTCTCGATCGTTCGGCGACTTGGCGATAAGTAATGCGTGAGTCCCTGTGAAAAGAGGAAATACCGAGATGGGCCACGATAAAGTAGGAGAGAAGTATCAAGCAGTGTGATTACTCGTGAACGAAAAAAAAACTCTGGAATATTGCGCACTGAGTACAGTGGAAGCTCTCATATCTGACGTTTACCCTTGAATAAGACAAAATAATCCTGTTTCCAACTCTCAGGTGAAAACAGCGATGGTTGGCTTTTGGTTGATTTTTCAGAACCGACCATAAGCCAACGTTTCATCATGACAGAGAACGGGTGGTTGATGGTTGGATCCGAGAAATGTACTAATCGATAGTTAAAAAATTTGCACTTCATTGTCTATATCAATATCTCATTATTTAATACCTGAGTTTCTTTTATATAAATAAAAATAAGCCTGCAAAGCAGAAACTAGCAAATTGCTTCCTCAGTTTTTTTTTTTTGCTTTTTGGAAACCTATCTCTATGAAGAAGTATGTTGATCGATTTTGGCTTCCTCATAGAGGAAGCTTTGTAAAAAGCAAGAGTTATGAGGAATCAATTAGCAAGGTACTACTTTGCAGGCTTGTTTATTCTCGAAAGACATTTTTCTAAAAATTCAATGTGTTGTAAAATTTTTACCGGTCGAGCGATTTGCGGTAACTTTTTACTGAACCATTGATTCATGGTAGTCCATATGTAAACTAAATTTGAGTTTGGCATCTCGTAATTTGCACAAGTAAGCGCGCGAACGAGATTTTTCAAAAATTAAAAATGCCATAAAATTTGAACCGCTCGACAGATCTGTGTCAGATTTGTATTCAAACCTTGTTAGATGATAATCCGCACGTGTACAACTTTTAAGGTAAATCTATGGAAGATTTCGAATTTTTTTTTTTCGTGACGGCGTTTTTTTTTTCATTTTTGTTCACCAAAATCGAAATTTACCGACATATCGACAGTTCATTGGACTAAATTCATCATTGATAATCAATGATCGTGAAATCATATCGAAAATTGCAGTCGGATATCTCAGAATTTACAGGAGTTAAAGTATTTGCAGACATTTAAGAAAAAATTAAAATTGCAATAAAATTAGAATCACTCTATCGATTATCGTCAAACTTGGTACACATAATATTTTGATGGTAGTCCATTTACGTACAAAATTTCATCCCGATATCTCATAATTTGCGAAAGTTATAGGGTGAAAACGAATTTTTCAAAATGTTTGTAATGCTGTAAAATTTTTATTTTCCAACCGATTTGCGTCAGCTACAATCTCAAACGTTGTTGTATGGCAGCCCACTTGCGTGCCAAATGTGAAGAAGATACAGCTAAAATTACGACAGTTATAGTGTTTATAAGGAAATCTGCGCACACGCACACGTACACGACACGCACACGTACACGCACACGCACACGACCCCCAGGGGGTACTGGCTACTGACCCGGGCCGACCCTGTAATAGGCGTAATGCCTGCAGACGGGGGGAAATGAAAAAAAAAAAATTCGAAAATAATCTTACGCTATGTATAAAATGTTTACACAACGAATTTTTTTTTCATTTCATTTTTTTCTGATGGCTTTTCTTTCGAAAACAATGGCTTAAAAAATCGATGCAAGCGTTTGACCACTCTGGGTCAAAGCTCAAAAATATTGATATCTAATACGGGATTTTTGGAAAAAAAATCAAGTTTTGAAATTGGGGCCAAAAATTTGAATTTAAAAAATTCATGAAAAAAATGTAAAAAAAAGTATTTTTCCAGCATATAGAATAGTTTGCAATAGTTTATTTTACATATGTGATAAGATAGTTAAAAATGCTTCCAGATCGAAATTTAATAATCCGGTAGTAGAAATTATAGACGGAACACTAAACTAGATTTCAAATTATCTCTGCAACCAATAAATGAAACGAATTGAAATTTACAGAGACTCGAAGTTAAAAATCCAGTCGTTAGCTTTAAGTAAAATGTAAGTGCTTCAACTGTATACTAGTATACGTTCCAACATTGCGGAACATTATAGGATATAAAAATTCTGTGGGGAATCAAATCTAGAGGCTACTAATTTCCAAGATGAGCAAGTTGTGAGAGCTTGCGATAATATGCTACGAGAGTGCGAAGGGGTGAGTTTTTTCCAGGGGTTCCCCATTCCAGGACATACTGGAACTACGACAAAATATCGTTTCAATATTATTTCGGTCAGAGACGACAGTAGCACTCTGCTGATCTACTTATATGCGAACGACATATATACATATACTATATGAGCACCACATATCGCCGAGCGAGCAAAGTTGGGGTGCATAAAAATGCGCGTATGCGTCACTGTGAGCCCGCATTAGTGACGACGACACTATTGCCAAAAAAGAGGGTTGCGACAATGTACAAATGATCTTAGTACTTCGGTTTTAATCACTTATGGAGTTTAGCAGCGATTACCCGTATGTGCGCATTCCCGAATCTGCACTCGCATTAACGGTATGGCATAATATCAGGGAACTCTGATATTCAGCCGATCAATACCTATCGAATTTGAAAGCTTTACATCGCGTGCCAAACATCTAATATAATCGGAAGGCGCTGTATATACGTATAAGACGAAATTATTAAATCAATTCATTTTGTTTCATTACAGAAGAAGCATGTGCTTGTGAACAATTCATGACATTTTTTTTTTAAGATTTTAATCTCACTACATTTTTTTCGAGATTTTCTAATCTGTCGCAATTTTTCCGATATCGTGCTCGAGTTTGGCACACAACTTGACTATCGTATATAAATGTTAGTGATTAAATTTGGTGCGAATCGGTCGAAGGGTTCAAAATTTATAGCATTTTTGGAATTTTTGAAACAAAAAACAGTTTTCATTCTATAACCTTTTGAAAAATCCATATATCTGACTGACATTTTGTATACAAATTGATTAACATTAAGCCATGATCAGTGTTCAATTTGGCGAGTATCCATCGACTGGTTTCACGTTTGTGACAATTTTAAGGAAGCCAAAATTGATGAATATACTTTCTCATAGAGGTGACTTTGTCAAACATATAAAATAATGAGAAAGCAATTTGCAAGGTTCTACATTGCGTGCTTGTTTTGATTACATAACGTCCCATAGGTTCCAAGCATTTGCTATTCGATAAGTACCAATAGACTCACCGCTAAGACTTTAACAATTGTCATTTCCAGTAGGTATATTTAATCCTCTTTCTTTACTAGGATCCCCTCTTAAGCTCTCATTGGATGAATTACGACTTCCATCGTCGAACTCCTCGAGAATCTACCTGTATCAGTTAGTATACTCAGTACGAACGAGTGTCTTGATAAATGTCTTCCAATGAAATATACTCAAGAGTAGTTCACCCAGAAGAGGCTCGAGAGACTTCCTAAGACGGAAACCTTCGCGGGCAAAAAGAATCTTTCGGAAGTTCAGTACGGCTTCTACGCTCAGCGATGAAAGAAGGAGGGAGCTACAGAGCTCTAGAAATTACGTCAAAAGTCTCGTGAATTTATCGGGGCACTTTTTAAACTCCTCCTTCGTGGGATTAGCATATTATTTCTATGAAAGAACGGCGGATGAGGACGCGCCGTGGCGGCGGCGAAGAACGGATGAACCCACTCCGTTCGTGGATGCTCGAGGGACAGAGGAGCATTTTGTGAGTCGGGTCGAAACGCGAAAAGCCAAGAGCATTTCGAGTTTCTTTCTTAAAATAACTCGTCCCTCTCCCCTCCCTGAGCAAGAGCATATCAAATATGTTGATAAATGATCCCTTTGAGAAGTGTGCGAATGGGTGGCGCCGGCTTCAACCACCTTTCAAGTATGCCCCCACATTTGAATGTCAGATGAAGTACTGGCATCCGAACGCTTACGCTACTTCGGCATCAAGATTCACGCAAATCTATCTAGGGTATATTTTGCCACACACGTTATGCCTTCTTTTATCTCGAATTTGTATTTTCTATGATGAGACGGTGCGAATTCAGTGTGAATAATACTGCAGCACATTTTGTTGCACAAAGGTTATCGTGAAGGGCGTGAAGGCATAATGAAAAGTGATATGTAGCCAAAGGTCAAAAATGAAAAAGGGTTGCAAGATTATGAGTCTGCGATGTTCGTATGATTTCGATGGATAAATTGCTTCGGTAATCGACGACTTTTGTTTAATGATGTTGAATATGTTTTAGACGTTTCGGTTTGTAATTGGGGACATCTTCAGATTATAAGTCCTGCTGTTGTTGTTAGGACTTCCTAATGGACGTTACGTTTTTATGCGTAATATTAGAAATTTGTAGCCTTTTAGTGACCGTTGCTGTCTGGTCTTATTTGAAGGGATAGTTTGGTATTTATTTCGTCAACTCATGATGATGTGCGATGTGTCAAATAAGTGTTCAAAATATCTTAAACTGGATTACAAGCCTAACCGCAACACCAAAAGCAATTGACCGGAGAGTTCGATCAGTTTCCTTTGATCTGTGATTTTGCATCGACAGGTTTGTAACGATTGTAGTGGAGTGTGAGGCTGAATGAGAGAAAATCCCGAAGAAGGTCGGACGAAATAGCCATACTTCCGTTTTGCCAATCAATCCAGACCAGGCGCTTTGACATTCAGCATAGCATTTGCGGATACAAGAGTTTCAGGACCTTTGATTTTTACTTTTTCTTTGATATTCTATATAAACCTTTATTTTTGTGGTCATGCTCAGGAAGAAAAATATTAAGGTTGATATGTAATTACAGATTTCGGTCATAACAACACACGCTTCATAGTTAGCAGATGATACATCTCATTATTTGACTTTAACCCTTCGTTGGATGAGAAATCGATAACATTGTACTCGTGGATATAGAGGAATACAAATTTTCATGTGCCGTCGATATAGTAGCATCTGCGGTACAATGACCACCCTCCAGTAAGGTTGTTCCCAACCTGGCCTAGCGCAAAAAAGAAATGATAGTCCCGATATCGACGATGGAGATCTTGACTACTGTCGGAATAGAAGGTGTTCACTTTACCGACTGCCACGTACGCTAACCCTTCAGTAAAAATCTCATTTATCGTCAATCGAACCTTATATTCAGTATTAGGTACTAAGGAATCGGCAATCGACAGCTGCTCAAGTCATGAGCTAATTCTATGTTAACGGTAACACTCTTTAATTACGTTATTTCTTTTTATCGCGAAAAGTTCATTTAAGGCTCTATATGGGAAACCGATTTAGTATCATCATTACAAATATATATTAAAACGTTATACATTGTGTTAACAAAGAAATTATATGAAGCTACATAAAATAATATTTTATTACGTTGTTAATAAATAATTTGTTAACACCAGAGGATCCATCAATTTCAGGTAAAAATTTATTGTTTGTATCAATCTTTTGAATATACAAAAAAACTCAAGGTCCGAATATAAAATTTCTATAAGGCGTTCCAGGTTTGAAAACTGAAACGCCTAGAACTGGAACAGATTTTTGGACAATAATATAGGAAAAAATACAACACCCAAAATCTTTTATATTCGAGTCCGCGATTTTGTTACATGCTTTATTTTTTTCTACCGATGAAAAAAAAGGATACTTTATCGTCTAAAATCGTACCCCCCCTTAAGGTGAGAGTATATCCACTTCAGGCAAAAAGGCGTTTTCTACTTCTTCAAAATCGTATTAAAAAACACATGCTTTTTATTTATCGTAACAGTACTATAATTATGTAAAAAAAACTCCGTTTCCAATATTTAAAAAATGTAGAAGATTCATTTTTAAAAATGGAAAGAATTGCTATTGACTTTTTTTATATTTCGATCTTAGGATTTCTTTTCAAGATCAAAATACCTTTTTTGTAACTCGTGCATGAAAAGCGGCGGTTTTCTTTTGTTTTGCGCGACGAAAGTGACTCTTTTCGTAGCGGTGTCTAAAAATTGGTTTGCGCATGCGCCGTACGTTACCTTTCGTCCCTAGGGCAGAAAAGAGAACTTTTCTGCCTGAGGACTAAAAATTCTAACCTTACTTATCACCGTTCATCCTGCGAACACTACGACTCAAAGCACCTCTATTCCTGAACTCGTTACAAAAAGTATCGTGTGTAGCATGTACCGAATTGGCGATTGAGACTCGTGTGATTTCGGCTCTCGCTTCGCTCGGGCAACAATCATCATACTCGTCGCAAACGCCAAATTTTGGCCCTTGGTGCAAAATATACTATTTTTAAATCTTGCACAGAAAGTCCCGTTTTTCGAAACTGTAGTATGTAACGAAAGTGGCGCATTCTCATACGCCGTAAAAAAATGTCCTGTGCATGCGCACATCACCTACATTCTTCTTTTTCTATACGCATAGTTGTTTTTCTTCACGCTCCCGTCACATTGTCCGCTCACCTTTGCCGCGCTCTACAGTCTTGATAAGAGGAAATTGACGATCGCGGCCTGTCCGATTGCCGCCCTCACTTCGCCCGGGCAGCAAACTTCGCAGTCGCCACAATGGCCAACTTTCGGCACTAGCTTCGCGATGTACC
This sequence comes from Perithous albicinctus, assembly GCA_964016905.1. Taxonomy (NCBI): domain Eukaryota; kingdom Metazoa; phylum Arthropoda; class Insecta; order Hymenoptera; family Ichneumonidae; genus Perithous; species Perithous albicinctus. The sequence goes on along the minus strand of OZ024690.1, from coordinate 11,311,164 downwards.
ATAACGAAAAATCAAGAGTATAGGATGTTACATACATTTTTGTGCGGAAGAAAATCATGAAACACTTTTTTTTGTTATTGAAATGGGTCTAATCTCAACATTATAAAATACTTCTCGTTACCTTGGCTCGGGAATTTTGCACACCCCCTCCCCTCCCACCTTTTTCCAGACTTCAATTTTTGCTAGTGTCGGTGAGTGTCCGTGAGTGTATCTGAGTGTTTGTGAGGGGCTGATTGGCTATGAGTGTGTGTTAGTGTGCGTGCGTGTAAAATACATCGCCCATTATTGTATTGTAGAAGACTTAAAATGATAAACGTTTGCGTTAAACATTTGTTTGCTTTACTTTGTACATACGCCACAGCACACTTTCCGTCATCCTTTGGTTTCGAATTAGGAAATAATTCAGGTTCATCGAGCTAAGACCACTGATTGGTTTGGCTTAACTAACTCCCTTTCGGCCATCGACCGTGAAGAGTCGGCATGAAGAGCGGAAGGCAGGTTAACTCTGGCGAGCGAGCAAACGCTGGTATAGCAAGTAAAACGGCGTACGTGGAAGAGACATTGGGATGGTATACGGCCATACGGTGAAGGTAGAAAGCACAGTGTAGAAATTGGCAAATTGCCTATCAACGAGAATCGACGAACCATTCGATATACGTAGGAGATATTGTTGCGATCAAAGAAGCTCTTGAAACCTTCGACGCCTCAATCGAATTCGGTACCATATGCTTCTGATCGGAGAAAATCCACATAACCGAACGTTCACCAGTCTCTATGTACTATACATATACTTGTACTGCACAGCTCTTACCGACACGTATACAATATCCACCCGTTCACCACTCGTACTGCGTCTAATACCCAGACAAACGGAATCCGCAACTTGCGGGAATATTGTGAAGCCTCTGGTTCTACCACTTTAATACAATAATTGAAACGCTTTCAAGAGCTGAAGACCTGGATATCACGTTTCAACTCACGATTTCAACTCCAGGCTAAAGATCGATTCTCTCAATTTGTAAAATGATGTCTAATAAGTAGGCATTTCTTGTAATCATAGGAATAAGGGAGTCACTATAATTTATCGTTCATTTTCATCATAACGACATTTAGATTTTGTGCCATAATCAGTTGACATTTAAAAAACTGAGTCCCTCTAATTTGCGGGATTATACTTAATCACCAATACTCATTACATGAACATGAACAAATGGGTTAAAAGTTTTGATGTGGGAGTCGAATAACTTTAACACACTCATTTGTGTGAATTTAAAACTGCAAAAAGTGCTACAACACTAAATGAGTCAACACGGGGCAAAAGTCCACTTCAATCGTCATTAACATGCAACATTTTTAACGCATACACTATTTTCCATAAAGTCCATTCCTGCTTATAGTAGATAACTGAAGTAAACCAGTGTTTTATATTGCATTCTTTTCGTTTCCTTTGTTACATGCATATTGTATAAGAAATTTTTTGTAGTAAAATATTGGATGGCAGAGATATGACTCTGAAAGCGGAACTTTTATTATTTTTCATTTCCAGACCAAGAGCGAATGTTGGGAAGGGAAAAAAGCGTGAGAGAAACGAACCGTCACGATATTCATCCTCTCGTAATTCCCGCGAGATCTGCGAGCCAAAATGCAGCCAACGATTTCACTCACTTCTCCAACGACTGGGTCGAGTAAGGTTTGCGTCAGCGGTAACGCGAAGGGATGCAACGCGACCGAGCGAAAATGAAGAAACGAAAAGGTAGACGGGGTGGTTGAAGAAGATGCCGCTCACCATAGAAAGTCTGCTGGATTCTATCGTATAGTACGTATATATTACGAATGCGGAAAAGCATATTGAGAAAGAGAGACACGGTCGTGGCAATGGAAAGAGCTCGGGTATTCAAATGCGGTGTACCTCGTGCGCGACGGTGCCTACCAACGTAATCTCGCGGCAGTGACATTGTTGCAGAACGACCGAGAGCGAGGGCTGCGCATACGCATAGACATTCCGAGTTACAGGTACCAATTAAGCTGAACTTTCGAGAGCTCCTGAAGTCCATTTTTCTGGCTGGGGCTTATCCTGGATTTACAAAAGTTCATAAACAATTCACTACATGAAGTACCATTGAAAGTATTAAATAAAAGTACACGAAATAATTCAACGTATTCAATTATTTATGCTTCTATAATACTATCCTATCATAATATGTAGGTTAGGGTAAAAAAGATCTTTCTTAACTTTCTCAACACATACAAGTATGTGAAAAAATAAAGTATTGCAATAAAAAAGAATCGACTGCCAGACTTTGATGTACATAGATGTTTTGGGTGATAACAAGATTACAGAATATATTCACTCATTAATTTTTGTCCGTCCGTCCGAATGCACAATAACTTTCAAATATCAGTACGAACCGCAGTGTGTCTTCTATGTTGAAAATGTAGTTTTGGTATGGAAATTCAAACCAAATCACCGACTACTTCTGGTTATTTACCTGGAATCTCAAAAAATTAAAAATAGTAGAAAGTTAATTTTTCGTCCGCAGACTGATCACGTGATGTTTCTGTGTTTGTAATGTGTTTGTAAGGCTGTGTTTCACATTTCGTGACGTGATGAACAACAATTTTTCTCGTAACGGAAATTACCATTATTGTACGAAATTCGAAAATCTGTGGGTGTTCAGAACTTCACCCCAATTAAAATATGATGAGAACGTCACGTGTTGTTTTGAATTTGCTTTTCATCGATGTTCTTTTATCGTTTAAAGCTAGCTCGCGCAGAAGTTGCAGCCTGACAAAAATTGTTCAATATCAATGACGTACTTCCGCATCGATATTGAAATTTAAAAAAATTCCGTTTTCGGGAATTTAAAAATTAAAATATCGCAACATGCTTCTGTATGTACGTTTCGTGAAACCAAACCATTTTTTTTTGCAGACGAACCTCAGGCTCGTGCTGTTTTTATTTTGTATCGAAAAATCGATGTCAATATTTTCGTAACCTAGTTTTATAATATGTTTCGCTATTATTTCGTTCTCTCCCATCCATTGCATTCAACACGGGTTTTTACATGAAGCCAGGGGGATGTGAATCAATATTATGCACATACTGCTTCGTCAAATTTATTTCATATTTTTTCAAAAATATTGAAATATTTGTGTACTATGTTGTTCTGCGAATTTTTCAAGCGTTTTTATTGGAAAGTGAATCACGTTGAATCTGAGGCATTGCCGAGTCGATTTTTTTAACCGAAATCTAATAAAATCCACACATTAACTGGATAAATAGACTGTATCCGACATCGAAAATACGTTTTGAAGAGTAAAATGTAATAGGAGTTTTCAATTTTCCTGTCTGACTTGTATCATCGCCTCTTCTTCTTCTACTTACTCACAGATTAACGCTATTGGATTTTATATTATTTTTTGTATTAAAAATTAATTCTTTAATACTTGTTGATGTTGTGGCAATATTTGTCAGGATTATCGAAATTAATTTTTTTTTAAGGGGCGTGACGAGTTTGAAGAACGACACTTTTTTTAAATATTAGAATATGAATATAGAAATAATTGAGTCTTGACAAAAACTATTCTTTTGTCACAGAAAATATACTCATTCAAGGACTTGTCGATATTATAATTCTGTAATTCCCGAAAACGGTTTTATAAATTAAGTCAGGTAGTATTGAAAAAAAATGCATGACTCTGTGAGAGGTATTATTAAGAATAAAGGTGCAGAGTTCTTCTGAAGGCTCTAAAGTAGATACATACTTTACAAGACAACTTATTTATTGACAAAAATGTATTGACAACCTGATTTATTCATTATATGGTGCTATATCTGGATGGCTCATTGTAATGTGAAGCGCAATGTCCAGAAGGTCCAGAAAAGCCACGACACAGCCATTTAGAGTTAGCCTTGGCTTTGCCCGTTTAGGTGGATCGCTTAAAAAAGCATCTCAATGCTTCGACGATGGTGGCGCGGTGATGGCGGTTCCCATCGCTCCCGTTCGCTCATACATCGACGTGCGATCTCGTCTCCGAAAGTCATCTGTCGTGCTCTCGTCGTAGTCGTCTCGACGTCTGGCGCACCAGCGACTGAAGCAACGACGGAGAACCGAGAAACGCATCCAGGGGGTCTTATGGGGGACTTATGCACTTCGTGCGTACTGTACGCACGATCCACCAGCTCGTACCGATTTTGGCACGTGTGTATGAACCCTACAAGGCCTCTCCTGTCTCGCTACATACTTTAATTGTTCACACTCAATGTGTACATATATGTGTATATCTTTATGAAAGGGTCGTTATCAGGTCCATTTGTTTTAAATTGTATATTTCCGTTTTTTTTTTTTGTTTCAAATACGAGAAGAGAATCTCTGGATTTTAGGTTCCAAAGAACCTAAAAGAGCAACTTTCTACAACTCAGTCCAAATATCTTAACTAAAGAAAATCTTTTCAATGAACCAAAACTTTCTATGAAAAAATAAGTGATTTGGAGGTTCGGCACTCATCCGCTAGATGATAGATGGGAGCTATACAGCTCCCACCTCATTTGCGTTAATCGAGATCATTAAGTAGGCAATATCCAGCTGCTTCAAAATTTGAACCCCCGGCATTTCTAATAAATTACATTACGAGTTCGATAATTCCATTTCAAGTAATTATCGAAAGAAAATACATTTGAAAAATACAATCAAAATATTTTAGTAGACAGTTGTGCATTATCATAAAAAGTTATAGATTACTGGCTTCCTAAAAATAGCAGTAAAATTCATATTTTGATAGCGATACATTAGCTAAGACTACGTTCAAGTTACTTTCATAATTTAAATTATATGTCGAATATTACAATATCGAAAAATGACAACTAATTATGAGAAAGACTGAAAATTGGATCAACTTTGGAGATTGTTTTAAGTTTTTAAAGAACGTCGTAGCTTATCGACATCCGTGTATAGTGCTTACCACAAAACGTGTTCATTGCTTACTTATCCTACAGACTACTAGTTTACGTTATATTCCAATTGTTCATATTGCATCGTTACATTCTCTTGTTAACAGGAACAGATTCGTATTAGATATATAAACGAACTCGTAAATTGCGAGCTTGTTGATTAACCTCGATACAATGTCTTATCTTGATTACATCAAATTTGATGGCAGGCGCCCATACAAGCAGGTAAATCTACGACCTGAATTCACCGGGGTAAATTACCGGTGTTTCTCCGCTGGTGTCTATCCGTCGGTGAGCTTCTCATCTCTTACTCGAACTCCCCATTCTCAAACAACACTGTGTACTAATTCGAATATTGTTTGGGCAAACATTTGGTCAGTGTAGGGCGCCTGTGTCGCTGTATACACATCGTTCATATAGTGTGGGAATTTTCGATGCATTATTCGTCTCTAGGAAGTAATGCTGTACATATAGAGTTGTCGAAACTGGGAACTGAAAAAATCGTTGGAGCCTTGCGTTGCTGAGAATATCTAACAAAAACTTAAAACAATTTCACTCGCACGTTAATTAAAAACAAAAAACTATATTTTAATAACTAATAAAAAAATTCTGGATTATTGCTTAAAGTTTTTAAAAATTGTATGACAATCAAATTATAGAAAAATAATTTAGTTTATGAGGTAAACGAGCACATTTTTACGCAGTTTTGTAGCGGGCGAATTTGTAATGTTTGTTAGGTGTTAATGAGCTCAATTTGTCAAAGATACATCACCACCGACAAACATTTCTAATCATAATAATTTTATCTTTTAAAAAATTGCGCAAAAATATGTGCTGCTATAAATTTGTAAAACTTTAAAGCAGGAAATCATAAGGTTTCACTTGCTTCAACAAGAGTTTCTTGTTTTACTAGATCATAGCCCATGTCTACCTTAAAAAAATGGATGACGTAATGAAATTTCAATATTGATAAGATATTGCTTATCAGTGAATTCATAAAGAACTCAGTCGAAAAAAACTGTTTTTTAAGTACCTTAATGTGTATAGCACGATTTATAGCAGATTTTTAAAAAATTTTATATTATCAATTATACGTCGAATATGTTAGAACTTTAACGAGATTTTATTCTTGAATTTAAATGGAAAATTGAGCAACACAGCCTCATAATAAAAAGATACTCATTGTCCGTACGAATAATGAATACTAAGGCGACAAGAGCAAGAGGCGACCGGGCGGAAGAGCAGGAAGTATTATAAAAAGAACACGAACTCATGGTAATAGGATACATGCGAAACGAAAAGCACAAAAGTCGCGCCGTTGATACACGTACAAACCCCTACCTTTTCTCGAGCGGCACATCAGGCAGAGTACATTTCGTAGAGTAGAGATAAGCGCATTCGAGTGTACACCCACGCACGGCGACTTCCCTCGCACGCGTTATACTCGTATGTATACCTACAGAGGGAAGTACTACTCCGCTACTACTGGAGCTTCTCCGGCGCTCCCATCATCACGATTCCATTATGTTTTTATCCTACCGCGACGCCGGACTGTAAAAACCAACGTTGCAAGAGTGGGTAGAAATTAAGAGTAAAACGAGGGCGTACCTTAATAAGACGAGTAATAATGCGCCAGGGTTACGTAGTCATATATTTTTGTGAAAATGAAAACGCGTTTAGTCAATTCATCTCCGAAAAAAAAAAAATGGTTTTGAGATTTTTTACGTTAGGATATTCCAAACAATATAAAACGTTCAATAAAGTGGTTTAAAAATAAAATGTGTTTCGTTTTGTTTTCATCATTCAAAGAATATAGTTTTATTTTATACGAATCGAGCAAGTGATTCAAATTTTTATCGCGTTTCAAATGTTTTGAAGAATGTCCTTCGCGAAATTTTCTATGTAGATGGACTTTACAATTGTAACATTAAATTATTTTTTTTGTTTATGGAATATAAAGAAAGTTTTCAAATTATATTTGTCATGAAACAGAATATTGCACATTATTCTATTATTATTTCTGGCGATTTAATAAAAATTATTTTCTAAATGTATTAACTTTGTGTTGATGGGAATAAAAACTTCGGCAACTTTCTCTTTTGTTGATCGAAGGTAATTCAAAGTTATTAAGCATAACTAATGCAGTATGCAAATAAGTTTACAAAGTGGAATCTTGTAAATTTTGTTATTATTTATTTCTCATAGAGGAAACTTTGGTTTCGTGACATTTTTTACTTTCTCATCATATACGAGTATGTAAAAGAGAATATATTGCAATCCAAAAAAAATTCAACGTCCACACTATTATGGAAATAGACCGTTTGTGTTTCCTAGATTCCAAGAAGACACATTCACTCATTTCTGTCTATTTGTCTGTGCCGTCCGAAAACGCAATAACTTTTGGACGAAACTGCAGATCACACTAAAATTTGCTCCGTACCTTCTATGAATAATATGTAGTATTGAAGTATTGAAGGTATTGAAGTTGACAACAAACCACCCATGGCTTTTAGTACTTTACCTTAAATGTCAAAAGTAAAATGAAATAAAAAACTGATTTCCACATTTCAGGTAAAGTACCAAAAGGCGTTAGTGTTTTGTTTTCAACTTCAATATCAAAACAACATTTTATTCATCGAAGATACAGGACAAATTTTGATGCAGTCCATAGTCTCTATCAGAACTTATTACTTTTTTATTGTATATAAACTATGCAAAAGAGAGTTGTCTTACAATACAAAAACTACTGAAGGAGCCTATGGATCACAGAGAAACTTATTGTGTGTCATCAAACAAATGAAATGTAGTTTTTAATATTAAAAAATGGTGAAAAGTGTATTTTTGATTTGCAGAATGATTAAAATGTTATTATGCTTTGGTCTGAAATGTACAGACAAACTTACATGCAAATAGCCAGCAAACAATGAATAATTCAGAAAAACAGTAGGTTTTAAAAGTCCAATAATCAGTTTTGCCTCCTCAGAGGTGAATCTTCTTTCTGATTTACCAAACTAATCACTCAGATAAGATGAAAAAACTGCTTTGCATATTAAAAATTTGCACTGTTACCGAATCTCGAAGTTGCAAGTCAGGATTAAAAATTTCGCATTCTGTGAGGGTCTAAAAACTACTTTCATTGTCACATTGTCTAGTATGTTCTTAATCAATTATACTTGATGAAAATTGATGTATATGTCAAACTATATATCAGAAACTATAATCATATTATTTCATGAATTTGATTGCAATAAACTTAACAATTTCAAGTACCCACAATTCTATTTCAATCCCACATAACTCAATTCTCAATACCAAGTATCATTACAACAGCATCATCATGCCAGTATCAATCGTGATGAGAAAGACCCGTGTTGCGATCACACCATGAGCAACTTTTTTTCTCGAGAGGTTCGTGTGAATATACTCTAAATGATGTTAAACGTTCAGAAAAGTGAGCTAGAAAAAAGTCTGGCATGTGCGTGTTCTTAACGTTTTATCTCGAAAACGATCCCATGATTTAGCTGAAGTTTAACATATAAGTGCAGCATTAACAATTAATTATCATATTGGATTTAATAAAAATCTATATCATTATAAACATTTTATAAGATGTTTTTAAATAACGAAAACTTTGATTTTTCCAAAATAAATTATAAGATTTTGAAGTTATGGATTTTTTAAATTAAAATTCATGTTACATTAAACATACGAAATTACAAAATGAAATTTTTATTAAATATATATATTTGAAAATTGCATATAGTTTCCTCTATGAGGAAACCAAAATTGATCGAAATACTGTCACATAGTGAGGACTTTGTGCAAAGTGAAAAATAATGAAGAAGCTATGTGCACGGTTCTACTTTGCACTCTTTCTTATTTTTAGGTGGAACTGTAGTATTTATGTGGCCTCCACTTTCCCTACTATTTAGACAGTAGATATAGTACAGATTCATTGATAGTTAAGGGATTTTAAAAGTTGGACGTAATTATCACTTCGTTTTCCACTGGGTTTAACTTTTATTTGTACGCACTAAGGAGCGAGGGAGAGGGGTCGAGCCTTAATCGTTCTTGTCAGAGCCCCCTTGTGTCTATATGTAAGCACCCACAGGAGTACCGGAGAGCCCGAATTAGTCGGGCAGTAGTCAGGAAGGTCCAAAGGTAAACATTGGCTCGATCCAGAGGAGTAATCGAACTTCAACGATCCTGTGCATGCAGTCAAACTTCCCGTATGTTAGTCCCGCCTCATCCTGCACAACTGGAACATTACAGTGAACTCACGTATTGGGAATGTGTTTTTTCTTGCAACCATAATAGATACTTCTATTCCTTGGGAAAGCTATTCTGACGACTAATCAAATTTGTTCCTATGTTTACGAAAATTCATTGAATAGCAAACATTTTAAGAATATAATAATGGTAGATTGGAATATCATGACCTGGAAGGCCGACAGCTAGAGTAAACATTTCTTTGAATCAACAAAACATAATTGTAGAAAATTCGAAAATAAAAATTAATGAATGCGTATTGTTTAGCTATTTAAATTAATAAACGCGAATAATAGCACAAAAAAGGTGTATCAAATTTGAATCGTCATTGACATCGTTTGATATCGAACTTGGTATCTTATTTTTTATAAGAAATAAGTGCGGAGAATTTGATATTAAGTTCCTTAATATTAGAATTAAGATTAGTTGTAATAGAACAAACCCTTACGGGGAGGTTTAATATATTCAATCCGTGTTCCCCGATTAAAAATTCTTATTATAGTGAATGTAATTTTTCATAACCCTACGGAAACCGCCGGAAACCCTAGTGTAATATTTACCTCTAAGGAACCCTTTATCCCTAAAGAATCCATTATCCCTAGAAAATCTTTTATATGTTCTTTTATAGTACCCATGGTACTATAAAGAACTCCTTCGTCGAAGACCGTACATCTTTCTGATTCTGGGCGGAATACTTACGCCTTTATGGTTTTGGAAGGGGGTAGACTTACGCCCTTGTGGAAGCCAAAATTGACCAAGCTAATTTCTCTTTGCGGATGGCAGGCCAAACAAATGTGGAAGCAATGTGCAAGGCTTTATTTTACATCGCTTTTTCTTCATATTGCGTATTGTACGAAAGTGAAAATACGTAAATGCTGATCAATTGGGAATCCACAATCGAATTTTCTTTATGTTCTATTCAACAGAACATGTGAACTGTTATCACTCTTAGTACATTACAACGTCGCTGCGGTGAACAGAGGTAAATGTAGGACTTTCCTATAGAGCTTCGGGGCGTTGCAGAAACTAACGCACTAACCTCATCAGAGGATCGTGAATAGTGTATATCGGCACAGTGTACGTCACTATACGTTAGCATGTTCCTTCATCCCGGCACGCCTGGACTACCCTCCGGCCTTCAATTTGCACCTAAGCGGTCTCACTCTGGCGTACGCCCTACACAGCGGTGAAGCAAACTTGTCTTCGGCTCTTGGCCAACTTAACCAGTGTCGCCTCTGGGTTGTGAGCCCGGCCTCTCCTCTCTCGCTCGCTTGTGGCGTAGTTAGACGAGGAATCTTCCTGTGACGTGGATGTCTTCGGGACGGGACGTTGTTGAATGACAGGAAGCTGAGGGATATCTGAAAAGTACTGACAATTAAATGTCTCGGATCAAAAGTATAAATCAAGTGTTGGTGAATATTGATGCATTGTAAAAAGTCCGTTGATAATTATGAATTCTATACGGTGTTCATAAAGTCTACGCCATGTAAATTGCCGGTGTTCAACAACTGCTGTCAATTTGCATTATAACCTTAAAACCTTTTATACACTTTGCTTGAAAATATGTAGATGAAATTCACTAATATTTTGTGGATTCTGTTTGTGCCATAATTCTGCATCGACTGTTAACGATTTATTAATTTTCATCTATTTATCCCTGGTATAAATGGGTTAAATGTTGTAAGGTGAGAGCTGAATGATTTTAGCACATCCATTGTGTGAATTTAATACTGTAGAAAGTATCACTAACAACACTAAATGAGTCAACACTGGTCAAATGTTCACACCAATAATCTTTAACACTCGGGATTTTTGAAAGTGTGAGAAAAGAGATTAAAATGGCTAAAACTTAATTCTTGATCAAGGGTTAAGGATCTGCTGCACACGATCTTTTTTTTACCTTACGCCTTTTTTGTTTTATATTTGAATACCTCAGCAAGTAATACACGAAATAAATTGAAATTTACAAATCGTCTAACATAAGTTAAAACCACCTAAAAACAGGTTTAGTGGACATTACTTTTAAAGGGTGGAAAAATCCAAACCCCCTATAGCCTCCTTCAAAGTCATTTCCGTAGTGTGACGCGAGTAACAATCATAACGAGAAGATCACGAATTACACTTAAACCATTCGCCACATTTTTTCTCAACAACATATAACTTAATAAGTTCAACGTACATAAGTTGTAGAACGATTTCGAGACCGCGGCATGTTATCATTGAGAGCGAATATATGTGGATGTGACTATTCCAAAAAGGACTAAAAAAATAAGGGAATATAAGCCGACATAAAAGGAGCATAAGAGGTAGAAGCGAAAAGAATAAAAGGTACTCAGTCGCGAAGAGCGAGAAGTATATCGGACGGTGGTCCCGCGAGTGTGCGCGACGAGGTGTGTGGGCACCGTAGAGCCGCGACCCCCGCCGCGAGTCCAGTGCGGTCGGAATCCCGAAGAGGGGCAGAGAGGGGAGGAGGGCCTCACACGCGGGGGCCCCCGAGATCGAGGCAGCCGAGAAACTGCCGCGGGGCCTGACGCGCGAGTCCCGACGCGAGCCGGAGGTCTCAATCTCACGGCTGCATGCCGCCGAGACCGCTGGCCCGATGCCTGCTCGCTCCTGCTCCTCATCTCTTTCACTCTATCTTTTACTGTTGTTTTATTTTTTCCTTTTCCTCTCTTTTCATTTTTTCTTCCATCTTTTTTACTCTTTCTTCGTCGTAATATACTTACGCGAGCCCAGCTATATACGTCCTATCCGTTGACTTACCGTCATGATTAATCGGCACCGCCTACTTATCGTGTCGGGACGTACGTTAGACGCTCACGCGGGATCCCCGCCGGTCCTCGGGACCATGTTCGAAAGTTTACAAGAGCCGCGATTGTGGCCTTAGCGGCGTCGTTCCGCCGATTGAGGTTCGAGATCCATGAGCAATAGGGCCCGAATGAACACTTTGACGGCGACCTTCTCCGTTCCGATGATAATATGCATTCGACAATCGCCCAACTGATCGGCAATGAAATCAGGCCTCTAACAAAAACGTATTATTATTTATTCTGCAGCACCATGCTAGCCGCCAATTATTATTATACTACCAATTTGGGAACAGTGGTGATTGATCAATCATTGTGACGGATTGTTTTTCTATGGGACTTTCTGCGGATCCAGAAGTTGCACCGACAACGGTCTAAGTCCAGCCTCGTGAATCTTTTCAAAGTACGTTTTATCAAACGAGCCTTAATGGGCTAAGTCCATAAAAATTTAAATAAATATAGATTTGGAAAAATCTGCAAAATGGAACCTTCAAAATTGCTTCCTCATTCTAAAAAAAGGAAGCAATTTACAAGATTCTACTTTGCTGCTTTATTTCTTGCAACCTTAAATTTTCGGAATAAAGATTCTGTAACTCAATATCAAGCAATCAATATAATTCATTGTCAACTCGTATTAACTCTCATTTCTCAGTTCTAAATCAGTGGATAACTTCATCTTGTGGACCATTTAACAAAAATCCCTCCGATTAGCCGACATAGAATGTTGCTAGGGATGAAATGAACCGACACACTCTAAAATTCTTTGTGCAGTTAATTCTACATCACGCGCAGAGTGCAACAGGCATAAATTTGGTTTATTAAACAACCGCCTGACCAAATTGGCTTTAACACTGACAAAAAAATTCTTCCTTCCAATCCTTGAATGATAGATAAATATTATATTTATAAATTTTATATTACATTTGTTGAGTGGAATTAAAAATATAACTCTCAGAAAAATATTTCTATCTGGCTGACTCGGTCCCCTTAATTATAATCAATATCGAAACAACTATATATGGTTATGACTGCTTCTTTTCATTGCAACGAACAAGAATGACTATGATCAACGTGATCTAAAAATAAATCCTATTTTAACCGATGCAGAGTAGATATATAATACATATGAGCCTATAAATGGGGTTTAGTTATCAGGGTAAAGATGGAAGTTGACCTGACTCAGTTATTATTACACCGACTATAATATTCTCGCTAATCATCGCGGTGAATTTCTACTGCCAATGGCCATTTTCATGTAAGAATAGAACTAGCCGCTAATAACTGGAATGGCAAAGGTTCGGTAAACCATTAAAATATGCATAAGCCCATAACTGTAACTATTCGCGTTCAGATTATCATGTCAATAATGTTATTGATCATTTAACACAACAATAACCCATATTTATACATGTGGCTATTCGACTCTATGACGAGGGTAGACATCGAAAACGATCAATTATCGATTCTACGAACATTCTTCGAAGTTCATTACTCGTTTAATTTCCTGTGGATATTTTATGGAAAAAAAGAACTGACGTACTGCTGCCAATCTCGAGTTTACGAAAGAAGAAGCGTACACTGCATCATAAGATTTTCCGTTTGACGAATGCCGAGCACGAACCCCGAGTTGCATCATTCACTGTGCTATCGGATCCTCAAGCACAAATCGCGTCCTCTTTCAATGTCTAGCTGCATGAGGTTGGAATTTCGAGGATCTTAACGTGCTCGAAACCTTCACGAGCAAAAGCGCGCACCGAGCGGCGCTCGTATACCATATACATACGTCCTAACCACGCCAGTGATTAATGATTTCAATGTCTCCCGGGATTTGGGCGGTGAAAGCGAGCCTTCGCCGCGTATCCTGTTCCCGATATTTATTCCCTCAGGAGATATATATATATATATACTATGCGTACGGTGTAGGCATAAACCTAGCTTACATTCCCAAAAATGGCGATGACTATATGCATAATGTACAATATACAGTGTAGTAGGCATTCAAGATTTTCATCCACGTTTGTGATACATATTAAATCCTTTCATCTCACATGTTTTGAATGAATCTGTGCAAAAAAACTGGTGAAACGCAGGTGACACCCGGGAATCGCGAAAGAAAGGTTCTGTATCAGATTGATCGCAATAGCATAATGCCGATCGATAGATAACGAAAGAATCTACAGTTCGAAAGGAAGGGTTATCGACAGACACTGTGTCGAGACAAGTACATCTACCTCCCTACTATACCGACCGACGACGAGACGCTACAAGTCTCTTACAGCAGGCAAACTCATTTTAGCTACTTTTTAAGACATGTTATAACGTCATATGAACGAATTTCGACTATTTTGCTTATATTTTATGCCTCAATTGGATATGTTAGGTTAAGAAATTACGGATTGGGACCGAAACTAATGCTGTAACTATTGGTATAATAAAGATATGTTGTATCATATATTTCAAAATTCAATTTTTTTTTAGAGGTGTATGATACGTGCTTAACTTTATGTGGTACATGATATACAGCTAAATTCAAATTTTCTAAAATAAAGGAAATCTGAGCAGCGGGTGCCGAGATCTTTCCAGTAAGCATGCAAAATACATACGCAGCTTCGTTAGAGATGCAGAGTGGTAGAATCACGATCGTGTGACGTAGGTTTAATCTTTACGCTAAGTTCAGAGAACAGAGTTTTGTTACTTATTCACATGGCGCGTAAATGCTTAAGGTGGTGTATATTTGCACTCACTATTAGAAATACGTTCAAATCATGATGTATAAATGAAACGTATCGCGCTTACCTTCGGTAGATTCGGTAGATTTAGCCGCTAGATTGCCAACTGCCACGGTGTTTCTCTCAGCGTCGTTCCTGCTGCCAATAAAGTGACCATTCCAACCATTTGCGATACAATCTCAGAATAATAGGTGTAATATATATTTAGGACGCCTTACGCAAAAGTCAAGAAACTTGATTTTCACCGTTATTTAACAACAGAGAATTATGTATATAAACAAAATCAGAAGATAATAACTGCAATAACGCTGTAGTTTTGTGGTAATAGCATTAAAAAAATACTGGAGGCAATAAAATAATTCAGTAAATAGCCTAAAGCCGCCTATGACTTGCAAACAGCCAAATTCTCCTCGAAGAATGATATATGCCTCGTTATCAATCAAATCATAACGTAATTTATAGTATCAGGTTCGGCTGTAGTCTTCACGTTTCAGCGTATGACTTATTCAAACTTGTACGAGCTCTTGCTCTAACTTTCCTTAACCCACTTCATTCACATTTTCAAAACTTTTCCATGGGTGGGCCTATAGATTCATGTGATGGATTCAATACTACCAGGATCATAGTAAAACAAATAGAAAAATGCCATTCCGTCAGCCGTAATCGAACTTGGGTTTAGTGGATTCAATTCCGAGTTCGAAATCTCTGTGTCACTACCTTCTTAAAGAAGTCAGAGTCACGTTTTTAATGTTATATTTCGTTACATGTAATCCATGTATTCGTGAAGTTAACAGTAATAAAGCGGTAGCTACCTAACGTTTTTCTGAGCAAAATTTACTCAAGAAAAACATCATGTGACCTACTTCAACTTCCGAATATCTGCCGTCCGGGATGGAGTCTCGAATGATATCCGGGATAGGTTTTGAAATCTGAAGAGATTTCCTGCGCGGTCAAGGGTAAAGACCCAGATGAAGTCTAGGTCATATCTTAAGTCCTGTCGAGATTCTTCACTGGCCAGGAATAACATTCCAGATGCATCAACAGTTGCATCTGTCAACGGTTGAATTACTAGTTTAATCTCAGCTAAGAATATCGCTACATATATTTGAAATTCCGAGTTCACTTAAATTTCTATTGACTTTCATTGTATCTGTTTCTGATTCCTTGTGTAAAGGTGATAAGGCACATTTCTAAGCCTGAAAGAGATCTAAACTCAACCAGTCTCCGGTTAGAGCACAGAACTACCAGCGATAATGTAAAATGAGGTTATGAGTGATTGCATGCGAGTATGTCAGCATTAAAGAGTATTTATGCTTATGGAACGGACGATATTGTGGGTGAAAGAGCATAATTATGTAGTTGGCGTGCTCAATCTACTTTAAAGTCAACCTGTAAGTTTATGACATAGTAAATCGCCATAACATTATTCATGAACTGCTGAATAAATTTCTCATAACCGGAAGTCGAGAAACAATTCCACGACGATACAATTGAGAAAATTGTATGCCTTTGAAGAGCATTATTTCTATTGCAATGACTCGGTTGCTTATAAGATCAGCGGGAGTGCGGAATAATATAGGAATATGTAAAAAGAATACGAGATGAGGAAGGAACGAAAGATCGAGACACTACTAGTCGTCTCAGGGGACAAATAACTCATCCCCCTGTAACTGATTTCGCGCTGGCGCCAAGGATCTTTACGACGGCCGCCGGCCACGGTGTCGTGGAATGTTCGTCTCGTTGCGGGGGGTCCGTTAGCGTTTCTCTTGGCTCCAGGAAGACGACGTATATAAGTGTGAAGCGGGTCTGTGCGAAGGGTGGAGATTAAGATAGAATGAGATGCTTTGAAGGGTAAAGCCATAGAGTGCAAAAGAGAAAAAGTCTTCCAAGTTCCGTTGTGAGAAGGGGTTGCTTTTATCCGTCATACGCGTTATCCTTATCTCATTTCGACTCTGCCATGCTGCGGTTTCATCTTTATGCCTAGGCAATAGAAGTTGTTTGCGAGCGTCTCGTTCAGCTGTCTACGTCTTTTGTCTCTCTGTCGCTTCTTTTTCTGCCTGAAAAAATACAAGAGTTTTAGATCGACATTGCAGTAGAAAAAGGATGTTATTTTCAACCCGCGTAAAAAGGAGGAGGAGTCCAGGATGGAATTCAGGGTAGAATCCATTATGGTGTCTAGGCACTCCCGGATGGAGTCTGGCCAATCCAGGATGGAGACAGTCCAAGATGGATAATGGGATCAGATCGAATCCATTGTCCACCCGGGACTGCCCAGTCTCCATCCTGGGCTCATCATTATTACACGGAAGGTTTTACAAATGGTTATAAATGTTAATAAAGAAAGCCACATAATAAGAAATATTATAGGTGCTGTTATAGAGAAAACATCCCAATGCAAATATAACCCGCCCCAAAGTATTCAGGTACAAATACTTATATCTCATGTCATAATATTCCTGCAGGAATACATCCCCGTTTACATGTAACCCACGCTAAAACACCCACGTAAGAATATCCCATCAGCTATAATATTCCTATTTTAGAAAATCGGTGAATTTTATCACTTTTACCTGCCTATTTGCGGCTACACATACAACGAGTAATTCTATTTAAAAAAACACTTTAAATGTATTCTTCGAAAGCTTGTCTACATCATGCATATACGTTCATTCGACTTCGGGTGAAAACCTGAGTGAAAACCTGTTTGAGATATGCGAATTGCGATTTCATCAAATCTCTGTTAGACTGTATTTGTTGGAGTCAATGAGTATGATTCTGTGCTGCGATGAAAGTTTTCAACATCTTGTCGACTCACATTGTATTAAAGAATCGATCGAATCCGACCTCCTGTGTGTTGCCACTCTAATGTCAATACTTTGACACGGATGCACGATTACACACGAGGAAACAGGGTACCGCACATTAAAGGGTGTGTCGACACACTCTGGTTGACGGGATAATGATTTCTTCGACTTCGCGAAGGATAATTGACGCCTTGCTGTTGCGACTATGTCGTTCGCCTGGTCTACTGATTGGAAGTCGTTCGGGTTGGCGTACGTGTCCCGCTCCCTTGGTTGGCTTCAACGGATGTCACGACGCGACATTGTTATACGTACGAAGTGAATGGGATGGGTCAGGTTTTCTCGTGGGAATGAACGCCGTATAGCTCTCGCTCCCGTGTATCAAAAAGAGCAGCGAGGGAAATGAGATGGTACGAAGAAAGAGTCCGGAATGAATAAGTTATGTAAAGACGGTAGAAGCGAGCCATGGAAGGAAGGATGTATAGTTGGTAGCATAGAAGTGGTGCAAAAAGGGGGAAAAAAAGGTGAAAAGTACTTGCAAGACTCGGTAATGCTATTATTCTGATATCGTGGGTAAAGTGAACGAATTGTTGGAAAAATCGACAAAGAATACAATATGATACTGTAAAGCTTTAGAGGATAGACTCTGGTGCTGGGTTACAGAATATCCGACAGAGGTGAGCAAGAGCATTGAACATTGCTCGAAGTGAAGATGAAGAAAGCGGAGCTCAGTGTTGCCTGTTGATCGTGTACACGGGAGAATGCTATTTCACCAGGTCGAGTTTCCTGACTGGCTTCCGGTGGAATCCCTTCGGACGTAGTACCAAGGGCGCGAGAGTTGGTTGTAGCAGAAAGGACTGAAGAGTATGAAGCAACGGAGAGGCTCAGGAGACATCCGCAGAGAACACATTCGGGATTGTCGGGTGGAAAGCTCCCATGCCCGGAAGAAACATCGGATGGGCACGTCCCGTGGGTCACTCACGATAAATAAATGATGTTTTGCCACCGGTACATCGAGATACTTTCAAAGCGCTTCTTGCAGCAACACTGGCCTCCGCCATTTCTTAGAAGATGCTAGACTATTCCATTTTTCAGTTTGTGCATTATGCAACTATAGATATCGTCTACAAGTGCATACGGACTCCGGGATCTTTCATCCGACGTGTACCTTATCGGTTTCCGGTTGTTCTTCCGTTTCTACATCGTCTATGACGAATTCGAAGGTAACTAAGTTTACCTTCGAATTGACTTGACGGACCATCATGCCAGCCATGACTGCACATCAAATTAGATTGACCGATGGTTCTAATGTTAGGTTGAACTTGAACAGACACCAACTCGAGTGGACACTAAACTTGGATTGAAGATCGACTTTGACATCGAGTGTCTCACGACTAAAAAATTAATTTGAAATTCATCGTACTGTAGTATAAATTCTTAAGAGAATGGCAATGACACCACAAACATAACACTATCGAGACAACTTGTCGATGAAATTGACCAAGCTGCGAACACGGATTTCTCAGGATCGAAATAAAATCATTATAGTTTATTCAGCTGGAAAATCAAATAGAAAAGATCGTTATATCTTCTCAGATTCATACATTAGTTGTTTCGTTTAGAATCCAATAATATGACAGGCATTAAAATGCTTCAATCATATACAACATACGTGTTACTCCACTTACACAATATATTGGAAAAATATCTCGGTACTCTATATTGGCGTATTTCACAACTTCAATATGTTCGCGACTACTTTCGCGACTTTTTCCGACCGGGCTAAAATGTAATAACTCGCTGCTCTTTTCGCGAAATTACACGTAGTTGCCGTCCACACGAAAACCGGAAATTACACTTTAACGCAGAAATCCCTTGACTTATTTCGCCTTTAAAATTACAGGACCACTATTTACGCGGGCTCCAAGAAAACTCAGTACACCACGCAAAGAGCCCATTCTCTCAACGAAAAGTACCAGCTACTCAATTCATCAGTTCAAAATATATGTTTCACGTCCTTCTGCGCACGATGGTTTACCGTGTCTCTTTAACCCTTCAAGAATCGTACATATCTGGATTCTCGCTCAGTTTTTTTTGTACAATGTCTGTAAGTGTCTATGTCAGTGTTCTCGAATCTCGGTGTGAGGGTTTGTGTCTGTGGGTGTCTACGAATGTCTATGAGTGTCAGTGAGTGTCCAAGGAAATCCACCATCCTTTATTATATTGTAGATATTCTACTTTATGTATCAAGAGAGCGCACAAGTGGCCAACACTGTACCTTTGGACTGTCATAAGCCCTAAACAGTTGTCATCCGTGCACGCGAAATCACATGTTTCACAACGCAATGAGAATAATGCAGGACGACAATAGCAGTGTTTGACTAGATGTAGTTGTCGGGAAAGTTGACATAGTTGAGGTACAGATAATTCATCTTTCTCAACCTGTACCAATGAAATGTCCTTAACAGCAGAGTAGTCTTTTACTCCAGAGTTTGCTGTGAAAAGTCCATATGAACGTGCTTTTCGCGTGCTCGATGCAGGTATCGACTGGATTTCATCTTCTTTGGTCTGCCATTCTTATGAGGATATAATTTTTAATGAATTTTCTCAGCATGCTCAATCCGGAGTACTTGGGACTAAATCGATGTAAAATAATAAAAAATAATAAACGAAGCCTAGTCAGCCCTTGGCTTGATTTATAATACACAGAAATCTCAACATCTACAGTCATATGCTAGGTATAAGGTAAAGGAAAAAAAAGAAAGCAGAAGCTGGCTCGACCGGCATCAGAAATGGCTGGCGCTAAGCACGCGGGGTAGGTATACTTTGCATAATATGTGGATCACGTAACGAGCCTGAATAACTTGTACGTTCCGAAACGGCGATATCGCGCTTACCATTTTACTGCCGGGTGGATTTCTGAATTCGAAATTTTGAACGTCTTTCTCTTACTACCCATTGCAATAGAATCTAATACCACATTTCTTAACCATGTGTAAATGTAAAAAAAATAGAAAAGACAAAAAATACAAAACCAATATTTTTCATAATGTAGCTTATTCACTATAAGACTGCGATAGATTTTAAAGATTAGGGGTAAATTCGCGAATTTGAACTATTTTATATAACACAAAAATATAATTAAAATATTTAAAAATGGAATACTCTTGACATCGAATGATTTCTGCGAATTTGTTACTTTCCGACTTTTGTTACTATTTTAATTCCTAGAATAATTAAAAATAATTATTTTATAGTTTAGTTATTTAAAAGTTTTTGTTATTTATTTATTTATTGTTATTCATTTTAGATATTTTATAGTTTAAAAAATAATAATAATCACAAACGACAGGAAGCGACACATAAACAAAAAGTGAACAGAACGTGGGGACATCAATTTTGTCAAATGATTTCATAAAATATCACCACTAGTAACTTACAGAATTAGTAACTTGGTGGCTTCACAGGTATTTTTTTTCAATTAAGCTTCATGTAGGAATGCATGTGCATTTCTTCTCCATATAATTTGTGAATAGAATATACTAAATGTACTTGTATCTGAACGCTCTAGATACATAAAAAATTCGGAGCGAGTCTCGGTTATACGGAATTCTCTGCGCACACGTTCGTACGCTGGCTGATTCCCGTGAGCCCATCTTCCTCATATTCCACGAAGATTTATCACCCCAAGGATGAGAATCCCACGTTTCCGAATGTGGATGACGTCGACAGGCGTCTTATCGAAATGAAACTTCAACGGACAAGTGGAAAAACGAAAGGCAACGGACAAGTCGAAAAACGAATCGCAACAAAATTTTCACTTGAAGTTATGTTACAAGTGGAAAAACGAAAAGCAACGGACAAGTCGAAAAACGAATCGCAACAAAATTTTCACTTGAAGTTTTACGGGCAGGTTTTCAAATTGGACAAGTACATTAACGATCTGCCCATAAAACTTCAAGTGAAAATTTTCTTGCGATTCGTTTTTCGACTTGTCCGTTGCCTTTCGTTTTTCCACTTGTACGCGATATACCGTCTACCCCTTCTACGCGGCCGTAACGCTTTTTCGTGACAGAAAAAATCGTAATACCCCCCGTCTATATAGAAGTTTCACTTCAAAAATTCTCGCGCTCATCGTGTTCTACCGCAAAGCAGTGTCAGCCAGAAAGGAACGTTGCCACGGGACTAGCGATAGTGGGTGGTGTTACACGATGGGTGGTTCACCCGATAAAAGAGGCTCTTGAAAGTATTAAACGAGTCAGGTCACCGTATTCCCACCGGATAGGCTCATCCCTCTCCGCGTGGCACGCACAACCAGCACTTCCACTGTTCAACAGAGATTTACATAGAATACGTTTATTTGTTCATCTATGTCAGGCATTTTACTGTTTCACTTGACATTTCATTGAGTAGGACAGTCCAATATTGAGTACTAACAAAAGAGCTTGTAAATATTCTAGTAAGTAGTACCAAGAATACCCGCAAAGTAATTCAGTGATATAAACGCGGTCATTCACCTGTTAGAAAATCATCATGGAAACCGAGTTTTTTCTGTCGAAATATGAAATATTATAACTCTATAATAAAATATTATAAAAAATATCCTAACATAAATTCAATCTAAATTAGACGATAGATGCGTAAATTATAGGACACTTAATACCTGTCCTTCAAATATTTTTATTAAAAAATCATTAGTCTGAATATATCGAAATGAAGAGCCATGTTATTTAGTGCCTGATTTGATATTAATGCGTCCTATTTTGTGATTACTCGGATAGACCGAACTATGCGAATTTGACAGATCTGATACTTCAAGTCCGAATTATCCAGATAGTATTAGCGAGAACTGTCCGAATCATGTAGGCATTTGAATTCCCTCGTTTTCCGAGTATCTGAATAGTTCAAATAGTTCGGGTATACGAATAGACCGAGTAGTCCGAGTGTACGGGTAATCCGAGTGGTTCGAGTTTACGGATAATCCGGACAGTTCGGGTAGTTCCGGTCATTCGGATACTTCGAGTAGTTCGGATAGTTTCAGTAGTTTGGACAGTTCGAATAGTTCGAGTCGTTCGAATGGTTCGAGTAGTTCCAATAGAAAAAAAATTCAAAGAAAGAGGATATGAGATGATGACAGATTATTAGTGGTGAATGTTTTCTTAGCGGATTCTACACATATTTAGCTTATTGGGAACACAGGCAGGCTACGTGTTTGCAAATCCTTGAAGTTCAATATCTAGTCTTATTACTTTTTTCAGAGCTGTTCTCAACACAGCATGACGAGAGAGTATCCCTAAAATTAAATAAAAATTCTTCCTGAAAATGGGAATATGTTTTGCCCAAATAAAATGTCAATAGTAAAACTGCGCTGAAACCCCGAAAGAGAAAAACACAAGAAACTTTCAGATTGAATGAATTCGCCTGCTTGAAGTGAATCGCGCCTCATGAACTCCACATACATACTGTGCATTAAATAGTATATGCAACAAATCGGTAAACAGAGTGTACCAAACAGAATCAGCACCATAGATGGTTCGTCGGCAACAGAAGCAAAAGCAACAGCAGCAGCACGTATCTCGTTTATTCATTCGATTCCCATCAGCAGTTCATTCGATTCGTCGATTCAATTCCAACTCTGACTCGTCCCACTCTGTGCCCTCGTCGTCAGCCACGACGAAACTTTGCGTCGGTTTAATTGTGCACGGACAAACAAGGTATCTAGACAGAGAGGAGTTAGTGGAGGAGAGAGACAACTCTCTCTATGTTTTGTACTATATATTTATAGTACAACGTCCACATAGAGAACGCGTATTACAGTGGTATATCACTGTGGGTTTTCGGATGTGAGTCGGGAATCCGGTTGTACCCAGAGAGGCGTAACGTAGGCGTCGACGGGTTAACGATCGCCTTATTAATTTACATCTGTGAAAGAGAAGCTTGGGGAGGAACGTAGAGGAAAGGGGGATAGCCGTGAAGCTCGGAATGGTAGTGATGGGGTTCCAACGCATATTGGGGTATAGATGTGTATATGGATGGATGTGAGGGAGTATAGAGACGGTGAAATTCGGACGACCGGTTTCGCTGTGGCCATAAATCCGGTCGTGTGCTATGGCGAATGGTGTACCTCCCTCGCGGGAGGCTCTACCAACCCTTATCAAGCCAGTACTATTGCTGGCGATTCTGTGAGGGGTTGGGTTGCGTTGGTACAGATCGATATCTCGCATGGCTGACCCAGAGGGTTAACTAGGCAATCAGTGATAGTTCCTCGATACCCCAAACGCGACAGTGGATAGAAGGGTGAGGGTAGAAGAGAAGTGGACCGGTGAAACAGACCAGTAGTACCGTTAGCAGCGAGTCCAGTAAGCAGGCGATCAGCACTCGCGCAAGTAGAAGAGAGACGGGGGTTAACTTAATTAAGGGTTGTTCTACGTCTGGCAATGCTTGCTGGTGCGGGGATCGAGTGGAACTCACACTGTAGTGGCTTATTGGCGCCCGCAACACCACTCTCAGCCGGGACCTACCCTCTCCTTCCTCTCATCGTAGCTGTTCTATTCGCTATACAGCTCAAATTGTGACCTGCAAACGTGAGCTTGGCGGTGTCGTTCGACTGGTTACGCTCGCGCGAGGTTACCACCATCAGGCAGCTAAGCAGGGAGCTTGGAATATTCGAGACCGATCGAGTGTGTTGCATCGCTTATCACGTTGTAGCTTTTAGATAATATTTCCACAAAAGTATTTCTTTTAAGAACTTGTTTTACTTGCTTCTTATCTCCTAATTTCAGTATTTAACACATTTATTTCTCATCCATTACTATCATTCATCTTAATTTTTTTATCGGCAGTAAATTCACGAGATAGAGTTCTTCTATAGTTAAAATGGAGTACAAATCTACAATTAAAACTTCTTTATCTCATGATAACAGTACAGACCACACCTGCCAACTTAACTTGATTTACATACGTTTTACCAAAGAAAAAAATAAAATAAAAACTGTTTAACTTAGTAAACTGCAAATGCGTCGCACACAAATGTAGTTGGCTGAACTTCTTTACAATGCAGATGTTTTTTTCCGATATTCACATCTCTAATAGCGATCACACTTTAATTGTTTTTGTTTTGGATGAAGTAAAAAGTATAATTCTTTCGACCAGCCGGAAGACAAATACTCAATAGAAAAACAATTTGTTGCAGAATTGCAAGTTGTAGCAGTTCGTATTAAGAAAAGGTAGGTACTACTGCAAATATTGTGTATGGCTGTGTCTGTATAGATGCTTTAGTCCTTAGCAAACGGGCGGATGTGCTGGAGCGCAGCAGGGTTAGTGGTGATGCTGTATGAGAGGGTGGCGACGCGCACCCTGAGCTCGACGCTTAATCACCCGGTGGGTATATAAAGGGAGGGTCGCACGGGGATTTGCATAATTCAGGAAACATGGAGTGGGTTGGTGAGTGCCCTGGACCCCGTGACCGAGCCCCCTGTATTTTGATCCACACGCCTTGCTCTATGAGCCAATAGGAGGTATGTCTCTATAAGTGTATACACAGTATCAGCGTAAAAATTAGCCCTCTTTGCGTCCTCGAACGAGTCACATATTCTCAATTTAACTATTTAGTGATACATATTATAACACAAATCTACCAATATGTTGGAAACGTATCGGGTCTCGATATTGGAAATAATATTATAACAAACCTCCACTGTCCCGATATTATTCATGTGATTTTATGCAATTTCCCATGTTTTGTTCCCTCATATTGGGAAGCTTGTTTCGGGTTTTTCATTGATTACAACGTTTTCATGTCAGAAATGCCGACACGGAGATCTCGGTGTGTCACCATTCGAAAATGTCAAAATTATGATCAACATAAAAAGTTTTGGTGCGGCAACGGGAGGTGCTAGATAGGAGACGCTTTGTCAGTTAGGCTGTCGTCTGATAATCAGCCTCTTATGACGCTTGACGTTCTGATATTATTGCAATGAGTTATTTAACAGTGAATATAATAATGCTTACTAAATTTTCATGTATATGCATTCATTATGGTGATAATAAAAATTGTTAAAAGTAATACATAGTATACATAAACAACGCGATCCTACCCCTCATTTCATTGCTGTTAAGCAGTTAACTGCACAATAGCAAGAAGAAGGGATCAATTTTTGGGCTCCCAATACACCCATAATAGAGATCTTATATTCAGAAAATGTGTCTACTTGATTCAATTTTCTCTTCTATATATAGAAATATAAATATCGGTACTATTTTTATTCTTCTTGAAAAGCTTCATCGATTAATTTAACTATAGTGAGATATGATTTTTGGCCGTAGTTATAATCCAGTAAAATATCAATAGTGATGAATTTACAATAGTATATTGTGCAACAAGTATGTAAAGTACGTTGTTTCCGCACGAATTGCACATGCTATTTTTTGTAATAGCATCGTGAAGCGAGCTCCGGGGGAGGGGGGGGGGGGGGGGTCGAGCGGAGTAAAGCGCGAGTTTGGTAGAAGAGTGCGTAAAGTAAACGGAATGCATAAAGTGTCACTTACCGACTTCGGAAAACGTGCGCCCTGCGCACGCGAGACAGCCCCGAAAGAGCGAGCTTTACGCATGCTATTACAAAATAGTATATTGTGCAACAAGTGTGTAAAGTACGTTGTTTCCGCACAAATTGCACATGCTATTTTTTGTAATTGCGTCGTGAAGCGAGCTCCGGGGGGTCGAGCAGAGCAAAGCGCGAGTTTTGCAGAAGTGTGTATAAAGTGAACGGAGTGCGTAAAATGTCACTTTACGCACGACGTTTACTTTACGCACGACTTCGAAAAACAAGCGCTTTACGCACGCGAGACAGCCCCGAAAAAGCTCGTTTTACACACGCTGTTGCAAAAAAGTATTAACTGATTAATGACAATATGCAGAAGGGAATATTTTGTTTACATTTTTATATGAATTTTAATACAGCGTAACTTATTTATAATTATGAATGGGACTATTCATAGCTTTAGATGTTTGAAAGTTATCATTATTTATACAGTACTATGAAAACACTACGAAAACTCTATATTGTGGTCATTTGTAAAAAGTAGAATCATGGACATTGCTTTCTCGGTATATTCCATTTTTCACAAATTTGTCATCTATGAGGAAGTATGGTGATTATAATTGGGCTTCTCATATAAAAAGCTGAGTAAAAAGTGGTAAATGATAAGTAAAGTTTTTCTACGCAATATGCAGGATTTTACTTTGCAGAATTGTTTATCAAAACTGTTGAAACTGAATTTGAATGAAATTAGAGACGCCATTAATTAAAACCTTCAAAAAGCTTTAAAATCTCATTGTGTTAACATATCAATTTCAATGAAAATTATAGTCAATAGCCATAAGTTACTGCATAATCGCTATAACACCATTTAGATCATTTTCTGTTTATGGGGTACTAGGGAAGCAAATGGATGTATTTTGTAAACAACTGATACTATTAAAATTCTAGGTGGTGATAATTTATTTTTTGAAAAAGTAGAATCTTGAACATTGTTTTCTCTGCATTTTTTATATTCACAAATCTTTTCTCTGTGATGAAGTATAATAATTATTCAGAAAAAACTAACTAATCATTCGGAAAAAAACTTTTTCGGAAAAAAGTAAAAACGTACGCCAAGTACTTAAAAACTTTCTTTCCAAAAAAATTGTTTTCCAAAAAATTTACTTCCTAAAGCATTAGTTTACGAAATAACATTTTTTTGTGCTGTTCAAAAATATTTGATTTCTGAAAACATTAACTTTCTAGAAAAATCGCAAACAAAAGAAAACATTTAGATATTATACCCTAGAACAATCTTAACCAAACAGCTTGAAAAAACGACAAAAATGTACAGAAATAAAAACACCGTTTTTTCACCGATCAATCGAGCAATAGTACACTGAGACGGCGTACAAAAACTTGGCGTGCCAGTTTTTTTTTCAACTACGCGAGCGAGCGTTCCCGCGACATAGGAACAACACGACTTTCGCTGCGAGAGCAAAACGAAGATGACATCTCATCGAAAGTCACAGTAATTGAACATTTTGAATAAATAAAAATATCAGTGATGGTCGCAACCTCTAAATATTTCCAGATGTCGTCATTAATTTATTTTTTTTCGTTTATGTTCCTTCCGCGTAAAGGAAGCTTTGAATTCGTGAATCTTTTTTATAATTTTCATCAGAGGGTGCTCAAAATGCTCTGATACGTTAAGAAAAGTGATTACTAGTAGACTATCGTCAGACAAGGTTTAGGATTGAATTTGGCGTTAATTCATTCATCGACAAAAACAGTTTATAGCATTTTGAATTTAAAAAAAAAAGTTTGTTTTTGCTCCAACTTGTACAACTTTTTAGATATCTAGCTGAAATTTGGTTTATAAGTAGACTATTATCAGATATATTTGAGATTTAATTTGACGTTAATCCGTTTAGGGGTTGAAATTTTATAGCCTTTTAAACTTAAAAAACAAAATGTTTCGCTCTCTAATTATCTCTCAGTCACATCCAGAATCCGTGCACTCATGTAATGCAAAAAATATAAAGATATATATGAGTTTTATCACTGAAAGATTTAAAACATAACAAGATTTTTTTAGATATATAGAAAGTTTCGTCGCGGCCTAAAATATATATATTTTTTAATATTTTTTTTTAACCGCCCTACCCTAACACAGACATACTCTATTAGGGTGTCTGTGATCGCTACTGTCTATCAGGTTGATTTAGAACCTGGCGTAATTAAGAACCAAACCATACACGACACCTCCAAACTCATGCTCTAATGCAGTACGGTCTTTTAGTACTATCGCAATGGGTTTTGGTTTAATTGAGAATCAAGATGAAACTTCTTGTGTTCAGATATATATATATATTTTTTTTTTATGTTGCATTTCCCCCCGTCTTCAGGCATTACGCC
Organism: Perithous albicinctus; assembly: GCA_964016905.1. Classification (NCBI taxonomy): domain Eukaryota; kingdom Metazoa; phylum Arthropoda; class Insecta; order Hymenoptera; family Ichneumonidae; genus Perithous; species Perithous albicinctus. The sequence goes on along the minus strand of OZ024690.1, from coordinate 11,282,670 downwards.
TATTACAGGGTCGGCCCGGGTCAGAAGCCAGTCCCCCCTGGGGGTCTGGTCCGGATCAGTAACCAGGCCCCCATGCGGCCGCATCCGACTTTCCCCTCTATATCGCATTCGCCATAGCATTTCTGCTATGGGCATAGGAAAACTGCGGAAATCGGCATAGGCCGATATAGCCGGTCTCGAGTTCGCCTCCCGGCACCGGAGCTACGTTACGGTTCGTCGAGAACGTAAACACGGACTACAGCTGCATACATGTGACCGCCACAGGTAGAGATACCTATGTGGGTCTCAGGTATACATCTGGAGCTTCATCACGCCCGTATCAATATTTTCGACAAAAATCGACGGCACCGGGATCCGAACCTACCGATGCTCTAACGACTAGACCACCGCACCGGATTGTGTTCAGATATAATTTATTAGATTACCGAACTAGATCACAGCTAGTACATTAGAGAATATTCAGCGTTAAGGGGCACTCAAAGAATCCTCAGTCGAGAATCGGAGTTGAGTTATAATTTCTCTGCCGAGTCACGGCAGAGAAATCATAAATCATAATTCGTAACTCAGTTAGTGGATGTGGAGTCACTAGGAATATGTATTTAAGATGAGAATTCCCCATTTACTATATGAAAATAAGTCGAGATTATCCTCCTAATGGATGTGAAATGAATTATGAATGCTAGACAGTAGCATCTGAATTAACATTTTCGTAATTTTACACTTAAAAATCTGGCAGACGATTGACGAGGACTATTGACCAGCTTTGGCACATTTGGTATTAATAGTAATATTTTTGTAGCGTTACATTCACAAATATGTGTTAAAATTATTCGGCTTGCACCTGAAAACTTTAAACCCTTTTATGCCCGAGATAAGTCAATGAATATCAATAAATTGTTATAGCAATAAATGAAAAATTATGGCACTGTTACGTCAAAATGTGTGTCGATTTTATTCGACCACCAATCTTAACATATTTGAGCGTTTCAGCACAAGGTTCTCCATGCTCTGGACAGTGAATAAAGATGTTATCCCTATACCACTCCCGACGGGGAACGCTGAATACGCAAGCCCATTTTCGAATCTTAACCTATCGGATAATTATTCGGGATAGGGCTGAGAATATCGACAATTCAAGTCTCCTTTTAAGGCAGATATATACCGATTAACTCTTGATTTTTAAAAAGATTATAAACGTGGGTAAAAAAAATTATTTATAAATACGAAGTGTGACGTTGGACAAAAAAAATTAATGAACTGGATATCTAATATTTACTATTATAAACATTGGTTGTACTTACTGTATTGGTTCGGTTCAATTTTTCATAATCTTTAGTAGTCGAAATAGTAATCGTCGGAGGAATGCAGGCAAGGTATAATCCAAGAAATATATGCCGTATACTCGACGTTCAATTCATCGCTTGGAGTTTATTTATTCGATCATAAAACAAAAAAAATAATTCCGATATAAACCACAAATTATTGGACCCGAAAGACACGTTCGATATTCCCGTAAACGCACGTAACTAAATACAAATTAGAAGTTATATATTTTTTAATACTTAAAGACGACAATTGAATTTAATAATTTAAGTAAAATATTTCAAAATGTCAGAGAACGAATTGTAAAAATATCAGAGTTCGGACTACAAACTTTAAACAATCAAATCATTATTCAAATGGTTTTTCTTTTTATTTAGTCAATTAAGTGAAGGAGCATTTATAAGTCTCTCAAAGAGAACAAAAGATATTCTAAGTCCTTTGAATAGACTAAAGAAAAAATTCTAAGTCCTTCGAATGGAATAAATAAATATTTTAAGTCTTTACGCTAATAAATGTAAATTTTCTAAGTGAATTTAAAGTGTTTGAAATATCTTACTTGAGATTTGGAACTGATTCTATGTGAAATCTTCTAAGTGCTTAGAATTTTAAAAATTACAATACAACGACGTGACAATTTTTCTCACGTCGAGAAAAATTTTAACAAGACAATGCCCGCTCGTCGTTCGGGACGTCTTTATATACGGCCCCAGGTGTTCCCCCATCTGCAATTATGCAGTTTGGAGGATGAATCTAATGTATAGATTAATTGAAGTGACTCTTATCGATGAGTCAGAGTTCTATGCTTTCTTCTCTTTCGACCTGTTGTTATCCTATCCATTAATGACTCATTTATCGCTGCATCAATGTTCGAATAGTCTACTGGGCATCGTGTTCGATACGTACTAACATTACGCATCGCATTAGTACAGAGTCTTAATATCGATAGCATTTTTCTCTTTTCTGCTTCCGTTCTTTTCTTGTTTTCTCTCTCTTTCTCGGTACTTGATACATTGAAGGCCATTCTTCATGTCGCACTTACTATCTCGTATTAAGGTCAAGTATTGATTTTATATACGATTCAGAATTCTTGAAATATTCTTATATGTTACCGAAATTCATTTAGTATGAAACTTCTTATATGTAATGATCAATTTATCGAAATAGCGACTAGAGGTACTCGAAACATTGGTATTATTTCCTTTTTCTTTATATATTTTTCTATATCCTATTGTCAAATAAAAATTTCGTTTCTTTAATAAAAGTTGTTGATCAATTAAATAGGAACAGCGCCTTCATTTCTTGAAAATTCTGCTTATTATTTTAGTCTTTAATGCATTTTACAGTCTCGATACGTTTCATGTTTCTCCCCTTTTTTTAGATTTGCTTCTTTCTTTTCTTTTATGTATATATTAAAATTAGTCTTATAGTTAGAAACAAGAAAGAATGATAAAAATGGAACGAAACAATCCCTGACAGTACTCTACGGTGCGCATAATAATGGGTCGGTGTTCAGCTTTCTTTGTCAGCATGTTTTTCTCTTGCGATTATGACAGACGAAGACTGTTCCTACATAGTAGGTCTTTAGTTTCGAGAGGTGCCATTCGCATGACAAGGTTGAGGAATTTTCTTAATTTCATACAGGATAGCTTAAAGAGTGGGAAATTGTCCCAGTCAGCCGTAACCTTCCTCTATTTGCCGGTATAGCTATGCGATTGACCGACTCCTCATATCATGATTTTAGACGTCAATCGCTCCATTACAACGAGACCGCAGGTCTCGCTTCCCCCACCATTAGTTACTCCACCCTTTATCTTACCGCTAATTAAGTTTTTTTTATTATCGTATTATCATAATTTATAAATTTAGTTTTCTTATTACCTTAATTAATAAAGAATTTGTAATCTTGTCAAATTTATAAAATATTTATGTGAATATTTTTTAAAAATTTCACGGAAACAAAACTCCGTCTATGATGAAGTAAAAATCAAAATTTTTCTATCAATAAAGCGTACACAAACTCGACTGTCACAGGCTTGGTTCCCTGTGTCACATTGTAGCCAGGTCTCCGCTACAGGCAACTGATGATTATTTTGTCAGAATTCTAGCATCCTTCCTTCCTCATGAAAATATTCATGTGAGATATTCCGTAATAAGAGGGTTCAGTTACGCGTCCTCGACAAAATTAACTTTTGCCTTTTTGCTTTATGTAAATTCGAGCAAACGATTCGTACGGAACGTAGGAAAGTATGTAACATCAAACGTGAGATTTGCCGGTAATTGGTTTTCGTATTAAAGTGGATCGATACACAATTACCGAGTAATTAGAGTACCAATTAAGACGCTGGCTCCGACTCTTTTCACGCAGCAGCTTCGAGTTCTATCCGAGAGTTCGGAGAACCGGTACCAAACATATACGATCAACGCCCAAGCTTTAGTGTAGCTGCACAGATATGGCGAGAGAGTGAGAGACAGTTCGAACAAACGTTAAACTTTATGCACACACCGGGAGCGCATATAGTTGGTTGGAAAGTTGGATTGTGCGAAAATTGTTCGCTGCAGGGTTGATTTTCGCTGTCTGTCTCAGTCTTACATCCACTTACAGGCACGTTTTTGGTACATGGTACCACTTATCGATCGCGTGCTCACTCTAAAGTTGAATCGTTCAATATACCCCTAGAACTTTTCTAATGCATATCTTAAATATGAGGTTTACCGCACGAGGTGGATCATCCCTGTTTCAAAATGTCATAAAAAAGTTGAAAGAATTTTTATGATAGGTATAGAGTTTCTGGAATATGTGCAAATTATTACAAATTTTTCAATCTTGTATTTCACCCAGAGTTAAATGCCGATTTTATATTCCTGTATTTTTGTTGTTGTTTCGTTGTATATAAAACATGACTCATTGTACAAACAGAATGTTTCATCATGAAATTAAGGTCTTTGAATGCAGTTTGAATTTCTGAGATGAGAACATTCGGCCACATAACATATTATTTCTATATTAAATATAACTTACCAGCGTAAGTTACATTACATAACATAATAACTTAATAATAAAACATAGCATACTGATGCTCTTGGTACTTGGTAGTGAGAACGAAGTTATGAAAGACTAAATAAGAATGTGGGGACGTGAAATTATTTAGTTATTTGCAATCAAATACATGAAATAATGTGATTTTAGTTTCTGATATATAGTGTTGATATATACATAAATTTTCATCAAGCGTAATTGATTAAGAACATATTAGACAATGCGTGCTTAAGATGATTGCAGTTTTCTTAACTAAATTTAAATTCAAAGAAGTTTTGCTTCCACAGGAAGCTCTGTGTTCGTGAAATAAAAATGTTCGAGATTTTCTCGTCAGCATACTCAGAATGGTCCAAAATGTTGAGAAAAGTGGTTTAGAAAAAATGTCCGGATGTATGCATGTGTATATGTGATAGAGGGGCTAAAATTTATATTGCCATAACTCGGGAACTACTCAACTGAAGCATCTCAAATTTTTGCGCCATATATACACTACAGTCAAGCGTCTCATCAGTATGCATTTTATAAAAATCGATTCAAGAATTTTGATTTAATACAATTTTTAAGATTTTGAAAAATGTCTGTGAACACTCTAACTCGAACAAATTTCCAGCTATCAGGCTGAAACTTGGAACAAAACTTCATCGGGGCGGTGCGACGTTTGGTATTGAATTTGGGCGAAATCGATAAAGTAGTTCAAATTTGATAGAAATTCCCATTTTCGTTATTTTTTTGAAAATGCTATATCTCGAGAACTATTCTAGTAACTGATCTTAAATTTTGTATAAAACTTAAACAGAGGGGGCCAATGTTTGAACTAAGTTTGGTCGAAATTGATAAAGTACTTACAATTTTTTAAAATAATAGCGATTTGTATGGAAACAGTAAATAATAAACCTGAAAACAGTTGGTCCTCTCAGAGCGCGAAATTTAAAACCCTAACTTTCAATTTTGAGGTTCGCCCACAGTGCTGTTCGTCGTGTCAGAGTTGTGTTGTCGTCTCAGGCGTCCTCCTGAATGTATGGATGACTTTTTCAACAGTTTTGAGAGGATTTGATTTTTTTCTCGGTACTCTTATTTAAGATAACGAAAGTTAAGGTTCAAAAATTTCTAATTTTTGTGAAATGCCATATCAAGATCAATAACCAGAAGTGTTTATAACCACAATATTAAATTTGATCCGTGAATTTGTGTTTATTTGTGTTTAATGTTCAGTGTGAATAATTATCAGTGCATTCTTATATGAAAATCGCTTAAACTCATTCCTTCTGTTTTAATAATTCTTTTTTTTTGTGTGCAACAAGTTTCATATTTAACTTGATGCATATTTTTTATAATCAAAGCTGCTTTTTCATCTCATTTGAGCGACTAAGGTAAAACAATAAAACAAATGATTATTGACTTTTTAAAAAGCACTGCTGCACTGAATTATGCATTGTCTACTATCTATTTGCATGTAAGTTTGTCTGTATATTTCAGACCAAAGCATAATAACATTTTAATCAGTCTGCACATTAAAAATACGCTTATTATCGTTTTTTTCATTTGTTCACATTTCCGGTAAAGTATTAAAAGGAGTCGGTGTTTTATAAGTTTTGTTTTCAGTTTTAATACAAAAACTACATTTTATATATAGAACATACACAATAAGTTCCTCTGTGATTCATGGGCTCCTTCAGAAGATTTTGTATTTTCAGACAACTCCCTCTTGCATTGATTATATGTGATGAGAAAGTAATAACTTTTGATAGATTATGGACCGGATCAAAATTTGTTGTGTATCTTCAATGAATAAAATATAGACATGATATTGAAGTTGGAAACAAAACACCAATGCCTTTTGGTACTTTACCTGAACTGTCAAAATCAGGTTTTTTCATGTTTTCGGTAAAGTGCTAGAAGAAGTGAAAATTTTGGATTAGATTGCAAACCAAAACTACATTTTATACATAGAAGACACACATAAAATTTCAGTGCGGTCCACAATTTTTCACTAAAGTTAATGTGTTTTCGGACAGCCACCTGCCACAGACAAACACAGAAATGAATGAATGCTTCTTTTTGGAATGTAGGACCCTCGAAATGTCTATTTCCATAAAAATCTGGAAGTCGATATTTTTTCGGGATTGCAATACTTTCTCTTTGACATACTCCGCATGTGGTGAGAAAGTCATAACATTGGTTTGTTGACAACTTTTATATGTGAATTTACCTTTAGCGTGTTGCACAGCAGATGTGAAAATGGTATATCTAATCTGTGAACATATTGAAAAACCCACGTCTCTTTTCGATTTTACAGCCAAATGCGTGCAGAAAATAGCTACAGCGAAATTTTTCAATTACTTTCGCTTATAATATTTGCCTCAAATAATTATAATTATAAAAACGCTGTCGTTCGTTTTATGGTTCTGATTCACACGTGACGACTTGATACACGATTCACCAATAAAGTTTCAGTGGACTCGAAAAAGAGACAACGGACCAGCCTACACGATCATTAATTACTGACACGAAATTCGTGGGGTTTCAGCTGATTCAATCCCTTGACGGTGTCCGTGATTGTCACGAACAATTTGAAACGCGTTTCAATGGTGTCGACTTCAATCAGCGCATGGTATTCTGTACGGCGTCGCTAATCCCCTCGTTGGTTACTAACCGTCAGCAGGAATATAATTACTGAGTATTTATTGTGGTTGTGTTCCAGAGTCACCGATGTCGAAACTTTATCGCGTGATGTCATTTTTAATTTGGCGATATGTTGTATCCTCACGGGGGAAGCTTTACTGTCGTGAATTTTATTGTGTCGTTTTCAGGTTAGGACATTCAAAATGGTTGAAAACGTTGAGGACCGTAGCTTAGAAATTAATATTTGAATGAATAAGCGTTTTTGTATTTGTGACATATTAGATACCTGCTGTGACATGTTAGATAACTGGCTCAAATGTTATTACAGGTCGAGTATCATTAAACACGTTCTGGGCTAGAATTATTTTTTATAAAAAGTCCTGCATATTATCGGCCATTATTATGCTTTTTCTTAGTACATTTTGAATTGACTATAAAAAACGGCATGCTATCCCTAACTTTTATAAATCGTCAGCTATTGACTCAAACAATTCTTTATAATTGTAAATATTGTTATGCCCGAGCAAATTAATAGACCACGATTTATAAAAGAATAACAGGGCGGAACTTTATTTGTGAATAGGTTTCGTGTATCGCATCCGTTAACTTTAAGGTCTCTGTCAAGACTGTTTGTCAATCTACGATCGTTGTCAAGCATCATTCAGTTCATTGTCAGTTGTCTCATATGATGTGAGGGGATCAATTCCAATGCCGCTTTCACGTGCAATTCCATAAGTAAGCCTGTTATAAATACCGATTCCGTTACAATATATTTAAGGTACTTTGGTATTTATTTCGCTGAAACCGTAAAAAAATGTATGAATTTTACGGATTTTGATTTTTTCGAAAAATAAAATATATCGCATTAACTCTTCGGAAAATCGGACTAGCACGCCAAAAGTTCCTACGCCAACAAAATTATCCCCACATCCACATCTGCAGAGTGAATAAAAGTTTTTGAATCTTCACGGCAACAGAAATCTAGGGTTTGTTTTTGGTCGCAGAATGTGAATCCAAAAGATCTATACTTGGATAGGATACAGACAGAAAAAGACATAAAATGTTAAAAATACACACTCAAATATACAGTATCTAAACAATCCTGCAAAGTGAAACCTTGCATGTTTCTTCCTCATAATTTCTTACCTATCGCAAAGCTTCCTCTGAAAGGAAATCAAAGTAGAGGTATTATATACTTCCTAATAAAGGTTATTTGGTTAAAGATAGATAATAATAAGAAAGCACTGTGCAGAGATTAGGCTTACAGAAAGTAAACCTGAACAGGCCTAGAAAAGGCCTATCTATTTTTAGATTGATGACCCTGCTACGGCAAAATTTACGTGATTGCGTCATCTCTAACAAAGTCAAAACGTCGATTACGTTTTTCCTAATTAAAATTCCGTATTTACTGAGATCTTCACCACGATCGTTCATTACGCTGCTACTGGACCTATTTATAACAACCGAAATAAAGCACCGTGGTGAGATTAAAAAATATTAAATTTACGTAATGCGAATGGAGATGGTAGACGTTGGATTTTCTATGGAAAGAGAGAGGGCAGATATGCTACTATAGTATCACGTTCATGAGTATGTGTCGATGCTCCACTGTCGTTAAAGCGTAAGCGGATTAGACCTCGGGAGCTGTTCATTAAACGAGGTAATTAATATTGAAAATGAACGTCGAGCCCGTGTTGCACGTTGGCAAAACTGTGCGAATAATATTATGTCGCTCATGAGACTATCCTGCACAACTACTTAAATTTTAGAGCCACGCCGTTTATTGTTTATGCCACCTATAATTGTAATAAATAATTTAACTGAAAATCAAAGTGCCACACTCGTTCTTGAGTAAGAACGCGCATAGAAAAGACAATTTAAAACACCAGAAGAGTGGTGATAATTCCGCTTAGTGGAATTAAATACAGTGGAAGCTCTCACATGTTACGTTTACGAAGCGTACGACACTCACTGTGCTCGACGCTCACTGTTCTCGAAAACTATAATTATTCCACGAACGTTCCAAATTATTCTGTTGTTAACTTGAATAATTTGTAATCCATTTCATTCGTGCGGTAATAAGAGAGGTTCATTCGGTACAGTCTGGGGACGGAAGTAGTTAAATTACAAAGCCCAAAAGTCTATATTTTTTATACGTCCATAATTTTTTATTTTACAAGTTTTAAAAGGCGAATCATCGACAATATAATAAAGGGCGGTGGTTACGTCGGCACTCACACATGGACATATAGACACTCACATACACTCGCAGATGCTCAGAGACTCACAGACACTTGCAGCAGAGCCACATAGCGACACTCACACAGATATACATAGCACTCACAAACGCTTTTACAGACCATCCATCCAGGTTATTTTAATACTGTTTATTATCGGGAGGTTCTAATCTTAGTAAAAGACAGAAAGCATGGGGAGAACAATTTTTTTTTAATTTAAAAAACTCCCGACTGCAAAAATTGAGTCTCATTAAAAAATATATATATTGAAAAAAGACTTACATAAACAATAATATTGATAAAATTACGACTAGCTTTTAATCTCAAGTTATCATGAACATAATATTAAAAACTGTATTCGAGGGAGTTCAATTTGAAATTACAGTGTAGTAAGGAATTATTTCATTATTTTTTCAATATTTTTGTTTATAAAATAATGAGGAAGCAATTTGCAAGGTTCTACATTGCAGGCTTGTTTGTGCATGAAAAAATTTGTTTACTATAAAAATCACATTCACAAGCATTTTAAAATTTTTTAAATCGTCATGAATTTTAAACCTCTGAACCGATTTTCTTCAAATATGTACTCGAACCTTGCTTCACGGTGCTCAATACGTGAAATAAATTTGGAGCCGGTATCGTTTAATTTGTGCAAGCTAGTGCGCAAACGAGATTTTTCAAAAAATAAAAAATCTTATAAAATTCGAACAACTCGACCGATTTGTGCCAAATTTGAATTATAACCAAATTTAAGCCCGATATCTCGCAATTTGCGCGAGTGAATGCTCGAACGACATCTCAAAAGTTAAAAAATGTTATAAAATTTGAACCGCTCGACCGACTTGCGTAAAATTTATACCCAGACCTAAATCTAGGACAATCCACATGTGTGCCAAATTTGATTGAAATCTACCTAGAAAAGTCAAATTTTTGTTTCGCGACAGCAATGTTTTGCTTTTTTTTAAATAAAATCGAAATTTATCAATGTAGCGACCGTTCCTAAAAATAAATTCTACTTCGATACTCAATAATTGTGAAATCACATGATAAATTGCAGCCGGTCATCCCCGAATTCAGAAAAGTAGAAGTGTTTACGGACATTTAAAAAAAAAATTAAAGTCGCAACAAAATTTGAACCACTCTATGGATTCTCGCCAAACTTGGCACCAATCATGGTTCACTGTAAGTTCGTTTGTATTCAAAATGTCAGCTCGATATCTCTTAATTTGCGGAAGTTATAGCCTGAAAACGATTTTTTCAAAATTTTCAGAATGCTGTAAATTTTGAATTTTGCAACCGATTCGCGTCAACTACAATCCCAAACGTTGTTGTATGATAGCCTACTTGCGTGCCAAATTTGAAGCAGATACATCGAAAATTGCACGAAAAAAAAGAATTGTTACGCTTATTCCAACAACAAACGATTGTAACTATTTTGACAACTACAATAGCATCTAACCAGAGCAACACTATTGTAGTATCAACTATATGTTGTTATATTTACAACATTTGTATTATTTATTGCTTTACAAATAGTAAAAGGAACACCAGTATTACCAAAACGTATAACAAATGTAGCTGCAGTTACTATTTTCGGATACTACAAATAATTAATCGTAACACCTGTATGTGTAAAATAAACAACAATGTGTTGTAGACGTAAAAACAATTATAGTAACGGCGGCAAGAAACTTTTACAACGAATTTGTAGTACCGATAACAATATCATTTTTTCCGTGTACGACAATTATTGTGCTAACAAGGCAATTTGCACACACACACACACACACACACACACACATACAGACATTTCGTGCAAATCACTTTTCTCGACGTTTCGGAATATTCTGAGTATGCTGACATGAAAATCTCGAGAAAAAAAATTTCACGAAAACAAAGATTCCTCTATGAAGAAGCAAAATTATTAGTGGTTGGATATGAGATTGGAAACCAATTCCAAAACATGTATAAAGAATAAGAAAAAGGAAAGAGTTTATAAAAACCTACTTATGAAGGAAACTATTATTAGATTTGTCTAATTGTTGCACTGACATACCCATTGCGGGAAGTTGGGAGATAAATACTTGTATCTCTTACCTTAAAGACAAAGAAGGTCTTCTTTTATCTGACACGCACCTACTAAATCCGTCTTCCGATAATTCCTACAGTATATCCCCAAAATTAATACTATATTCGCAAACCGATCGCTCACGGTCGGTTGGTAGTGCCGACCGACCTGACTCGCAATTATTGCACGCTAACCGCACGTGCGATTCCTGACCGTTTGCTATTTATTCATCTCACACGTCCGGCCGCTCCCCTCCTCCCAACCAACCCCGCGCCGCCGTTTGCATATTGCACGGCATCGCGCAAACAATGCTGTGCAAATAGGAACTGTCCGTCCTGAGAGAAGGGGGTGAGTGAAAGCATGCGCGTTAACCACCCCTCTCTACTTCCCTCGCCGCATCAACAGTGTGCTTGCGTCCCTCGTTGGATTTGCTAGCGTACCGTCGACGTGTCGTAGGTACATAGAATTTCGGGTTGTATTTATAAAGGCAGTAGTTGCGACTCGCAGTAACCATGTCCACTTCCCCTTCTCACAAGGTCTCTATCGTTTGACGCATATATCACCTCGCTGGGTATCTAACATGCGTTAACGCCATACTAGCTATTTCGAACATATCTACGATAAATATTAAACCGAATGAAAAAATTATTTGAGGCGTTCAACAAATTCGAAACTGGGGCCGCAATTTTTCAACGAGAATCTTGATGTTCCAGCTTCCTTTACCATACCATAAACAATTGCACCTATCGGCAAGTACGGGATAAAATGTTACAGGGGCGTTGAGGAATATATCACAAAGTTTGGTACCATGAGACAAGAACGTTTATCTAAAAGAGTAACCCTTTGAGTACGTGCGTTTCATCAACACAATTTTTTCCCAGTTCATGTTGGTCAATTTCATCTTTACCTGTATGTCAAAGGTATATCGCAATGCATCTGCATGGATATTATAGCTGATTTAAAGACATTGTGGTTTTTATTTTTTCAAACACAACAAATTTCATCATTCGTCCGTCGTCATCATCGCACACAGCCAATCACTGTTTCCATATAATTGTTCGCGACTGTTTATATCCCACTGTCAATCATATTCAGAGGCGGAATTTTGACTTTCGTTATAATGTGAAACATTGACGTTACATTGTGCCAACATTATGATTGCAAATGTTAACGTGCTCGTTGCCGTAGAATATGTGCGACACGGTTTCGATCTCATGACAGCTGTCAAGATGATATAGGCTTATTTTTAAGGACACACCGATGATTTTTAGGTAAAAAATTACGAGGAGTAATGATTGTTTAAAGCAGAAGTCATGCCATTTCACCCCACCATCCCTTATATATAATACTCTCTGTCTTCTGTTTCTATCACCCCGAGGGATTGAAACGGGTTCGTCGAAGGAATGAAAAGAAAAAGAATCCTGACGGAAATCGAGATAAAGATAAAATAAAAAAAAATGTTCGATTTCCCTTCGCGACACTTACTCCCACAAGCTAGTTCCTATGTTTGTGCTCTTCCACTTTTTTTCCGACCCGGGACTCAAGAGATTGATCGAGATTTATGTGGATCGAGTGTGATAAGGCAACGCATTTCTTTCCGGGTTTACTTCGTGCGCGGGAGTTCAATGACTTTCGATTAAACCTTGGAATATAGGTTATTATTGAAATCTGGCGATATGATGGAAGCAAGTACCATCTCTTCGCGTCAAATCAAACCATGTGGAATACCCCTGTCGCCGTCCAGTTATAACGGTCGTGACAGGCGATCAATATAATACACGAGATGGGTGAAAGCTAGGCTTTCGCACAGTTGCTTCGGTGAAACACAAATATGCAATTGGAACAGTTCTGCAAAATTACTGAGATGTACAAAATCTCCCACGAGAATATTACGAAGTGTCGATACGTGTAAGTGTGAGCTATGTAGAATTAGTAGTGTCCGGGAGTAATTCCCGTGACCCGTTAACCGAATATAAGTACTTGGGTGAAAAACTCTCGGAACCATTGCGCTTTACAGTGTTTACGCCAATTCGCACGATTGCTCTGTTGTATTCTGCAGGGAAATCCTCGAGACGTTACAGTACACAGGATACGTAAGAGCATCTAATCCACTGAACCTAGATAATAACGAGCACTGTGGTGATCGCATATCGAATCTCACTAAGCTAGACGGGAATGATATCGCTGTAACCATCAATCTTGTCCTGATAAAACTGGATTTGATGTTTCAAACAATCGTAGCTTTGAATATCAGAAATATCGAAACCAGGTTTATCAGGTCAAGGTTTACTAGTGTCACCACTGGGATCAATTGTAGGTTACGTGAATCGCGAAAATCTATTTATTCGATTGTTCACAAATTGATAAAGTCGGGCTACGAATCTATGACAAAAGAGTTGCAAATATGTAGGGTGAGCAAAAAAAAGCAAGGAAATACATATGAAATACAAATTCACCGGGACATTCACGGAACCAACAAAATTGATCAACAGAATCAGTTAAGGGTCGCTTGACCAGTGCCAAACATGTTTACTTGAATATCGACGATTTGACAAAGTCGAGTTTCAATTCATACAGATACAGTTTATTTACTCGTAGTCAGAACAGAATGATAAGAATGTTTGACGGAAGAGTGGCAACTACGCGAGTTAAGAAAGGAAAAAGCAAAGAAGCAAAAGAGCCGAAGATCTCTGCAGACCAGTCAAGTGCAGGACGAAAAGAAAGGGCTATAAGCCGGCCAAGGAATAGACGAGAACATACTCCGCCGGCAACGTACGACGGTGGGATAACGCAATGTTAAATCTCGCACCGGTGGAGAAGCTTCGTCCAGCAAGCTGCCGAGAGCGAAGCATAGCAGCAACTCTCGACGAAAAGTTACGAGTTGGGGAAAGAAGACATCCAGGACGAGAAGTTGAACAGGAAGAGAAAGAAAACACATAGAGAAGTGGAAGCGTAGCAGCGGGAGCATAAGCAAGAACAGGAATGCCAAAAGTAGGTGGGGAATGGATAGTGCAGAAGAAGAGAGCCAAAAAATGCAAGAAGAACATGGCGCAAGCGAACGATGGAAGTCAAGACGACCAGACTGTTCCTCACTGCACAGAGTGGCTGCACAGCTATACCATACAAAGAACCAGCAGCAAAGAGGACTTTTCCATGTATAAATCACAGGCTGCTTCACGATTCTTCAACTCTATACATACACACTGCAGCTATAGCACCAGTTTGCAACTATACAATCGTTTACACAATATCCGCAAGTGCTACATAAATATATGTCCACATACAATAAAATGTACCTTTCAAATGAATGGTTATGACGATGTTGATGCAATTGTTCACCGCATGTATTTTTAAGTCAGTAGATTTTTCCGATTAACTTTCTATAATTATTGTTTGCAATTGAACCTAATATAATTGACAACCCAACATCAAATTGTCAGCTTGTCGTTTTTCGTATTCGGCATCTCGAACCCAACACGTATCTTTGACCATGGGAAAACAGAAAGTACTTCGATAAGAAACTTCTTGAGTACTCGCGTCACAATCTGCTCGAGCAGTTCCACGCGAGAAAAGAATATTCGCGTGCGGCAGTAGAACAGCATATTACTGGATCTTTATACATTCCGATAACCGATGTGCTAATTTACAAATATGCTCAATGATGTGCTGGGTATCGCCTGAGGTGTGTCAGTGCGCAATTGATTTCCTCAATAAGAGCATTTTTAACATCTGGCGGTGGGCAATAAATTCCGTGAGCAAAAATGATCGAGAAGCCTTGAGGCTTTGATACGTGTATAATTTCAATTGTACGGACATCGTAAAAGTATTGTTTGTAAGGTTGGCACATTGATCTTGTACTTGTACTGTACTTGTTGTAGTGAAAATTAATTAACCACAACTAGTTTCGTACAGAGGAATGATTGAATGAGGATCCAGTATTTTAACAACGATAAAATTTAATGAACAACAAAAAACTTCACGGTTCTACAAGTGATTTTTGTGTGTGTTGAAAGATTTGACTCTCAAATGTCGACTCGGCAACAAGTCGCTGAAGACTGATTAAAAAATGTAACGTCGACTGACGCTTGACTTTTTACTCCCTCCTTTTGAGAATTGGAGGGAGAAATCTTTAAGGGTTCTGAGTCGCAGATATTCATTGGTTGTCTGTCGCACTAACTAAATGTAATGTGCCTTGACTGGCTTTAAGGGTTGGCGTCCCCCGCAGGTAGGTAATACGCGTCTTGATGCGAAGGCGTCGCGTCCGGCGGAAAAAACCCTGGCGGTCAGCTTGCAGTAAAACATCTGCGTGCCAGACTACCAACGAGTTTTCCGATCATAAACCCACGGTACCTCGCGTTTTACCGTTGAATATACTAACGATTGGAAATCCCCAAAAAACCTTTGAACATCTGCGACAATTAACGTTAATGATTTTTTAATGTGTTTATATAGCGTGTATATGTTTGTGTATAAGTGTGAATGTATGTCTTAATTTTTAATTGATTATCTTAAATAATTTCACACATCGTAGCTATCGACGATCCTGATCTCATCAATTTCATTTCATCAATTTCTCAGTTGGCCTGAACTTCAGCTTTCTCCTTCTAACGCTACCTCTTCTGGTGCCCATCTTAATGGAAAAAATGAAATGCGTAATATTAACTGCTACGTAAGTTATGCATACAGTAATGGTTAGATTGGAATTAATTTTTGTTCTAAAATTTGTTTAAAACTACGTAACTATGTCACCTACTAACGTGCCAGATTTGACGATATAACCAAAACCACTAATATCCATATAACGATCTTTGTGATGAATATATTGTTCTGCCTCCCTAATGCAAACCGTGCACTACAGTACAACGTGCTGTCTACTGGTATTTGGGCAGTTAACGCGTCGAATATACGCGTTCCCATATAACCGTTAGTATCGGTGCATATAGGTATAGTAGGTTCGCTTGGTGTATCTCGCACTGCAGCCTATCTGGTTAGTGGTCCTGTCTCTTACCCGTTGCAGAAGGTCGGGGCTCACATGCGCATGCATGTGTACCTGCTGTCGCTGTCGCTTCTCGAAGGTAACAACCACCACAGCCATTATTCGGAGACCAAACCCTCTGCCTCCGCTACGTATATATGTGTATGAGTGTAAGAGAGTTGGTGCCGTGAACAAGGACCAGGCGGTAAAGTGCGGTGACGAGAGAGGTCGTAGAGTTCGCGTAGAACGCGACCGGAGAACCTGGGCACGTGGGGACTAACGGGAAGAGGCAGAGGGTTGCGGCCAAGTCGGTCGTGAAATTCGGACGGTTGCACCCCGAAATGAAATACCTAGCTGCCTCAGAGCGCGAGTGGACGAGGAACGTAACCAGCCCGCTCTCGGCAGGCTACCACGACCATACAAGCAAGTTCGCGCACGACTCCCTTGCTCACTCGCTCCTACCGACCTTTCGTCCAAGAAAGATGCAACGCATGACCCCAGAATCATAGGTTCGCTTGGTTTTACGGTAGCGTTGCAGCGTCCGTCTCGTTCGCCCCCGAAACGGACAGCTTCGTTCGTATATGGTATATATCTAGAATGTCGTACGTGGAAGAGTAAACCGGCGGCATCGCGCCTGGTATAACGGTGGACGTGTGGGCCGTCTGAAAATTTCGGGAATGCCCTTCAGGCAGCATGCTCACATACACATATCTCGAACCTTAGAGTGGCTCGTTCCGGGTTTGTCAGAGCAACTAACACTAACCATATAGTCTTCCGTCCTCTCATCCACTTTCGCGCTATTCCCTCGGTCACGCAGAGAGAGCATGCATTCTCCCGCAATAGCCACGCTCTAACACCCTCACTCTTTGGTCCTGACGCTGTCCTCCTCGCTCCGTGAAGTTCCGTTTGTAGTTTATCCCCTGAGCTACATTATTTCGGCATGCTGATGCTGCTACTACTGGTGCTGCTGTTAGTTTTACTGCCACGCTGGGTGTAGGCGAAGAAGTAACGAGAGCCTGTACCTTCATCGTGGCTCAACACCGCTTTAATCATGGTTTATTTGCGGTTAAGAGGTGGGTGCATGCAGCCCGCTAAGATGCACTGAGCACTGAAACAGGGGGATGAAGAGAATATACTAGAAGGCGGGGATGCACAGCGACAAAGGTACTACACACGCTACTATATGCATACGGTATATTTTACTAGTATACGAAGTACATGCTCCATGGGCATACATATCCCGAAAACTCTCTGTCCCTCCAATGTAAGAGGGGCAGAGAGTAGCAACTTATGTAGACCATGCTGATGATATAGCTAGGGACCAAGCCCAAAGCGGCATACGATGTATATTCGAATAACAGCTTAATAACAGTAGAGAATGCAACATATGTAACACATAGCTATATGTGGTGTCACGGAGAATATAAATGGATTATGAATTCAGGGAAAAAATGTATTTTGCTGTAATCAAAAATAGAAGATTATTTTTGGCTCATTAATTCCAAAAGGAAACCATATTATGCCATACACACAAAGAAGCTGTCTTTTCTGACATTGAAATCAGTCTTCACTCAAATTTTTTCCTGATTGATACCCCACGTTGATTATTCACAACAGCTTTTCCACTTTTAAAGACGGACTATACGCTTAAATGCAGAAATCACAACCGGTTACATAGCACAAGTTCTACCATATTGCTATTCCTCGACTATATGGGGCAGAGAGTTGGGCCACGAGAACGCGAGTCGTGAAGCCTGCCCACTTGGGAAAGATACGGAGAGAAGTTCATAACTTGTACGGCATCGCTTCCATGACTTATGCTAGGTCCATAAGTCGTGCGGTTATAAACTTATGTGAAGTCCTACTTCCTTCAAGTTATATGAACTCACTTAGGCGGTGTCGAAAGCCTGGCACGTTGGCTCGCACGTTGCTCGCATCAAGCTTTGTTTCATAAGTAGTCACAGGTAAGCTCATAGGTCAGGCTTTATAGCAGAAGTCTCATTTTCGCTCCAGAGCTCCATTTTATCACCACTTAAAAGAGAGTGATCTCAAGGCAAGAGGAGCGAGATATCCCGTTTAATCATGAATTCGATCGTTCTCGGTTTTCACATTTTTAGTGTTTTACCCTGACAGAGTGACATGGGGAAAAGCAGCCACTTTTACTTCAAACGGACAGAAGTAGTTTACTCTTATTTTAGGAAGGGTTCATGGTCGAATGGAATTGATTCTCCGAACATATTACCCTTCATTTATGAATTTAAGGGCATATAATGCATAAATGTGTAGTTGTACATTTTTAAAGAGACTAAGAAATATATTTTTCTTTACGTTTTCATATGTACGTTAATATGAATTTAGACCGAAAAGTTTGCCAGAAACAGTGCTTCTATATTTTCGTCGATAAAAGTTACTGCGTTTGGTCATCCCATTTGGAATTGCCCTACACTTTTTCCTTATACATCGTAGCGGTTTCGTTTTTTCCTTTGTAACTCACGTGCCTCTGTGGACCGTTTCACACCGGAATACCACCGACCTATCGACTTGCACTCGTTTCATTTCTCATTTTCGTATGTTAAGAGGTACTCCGATAATCGTCTTGTGCATACGACTCGGCTGTTGGAACACGAGCTTCATGAGTAGCACCCAGGTGCAACGGAATGTTTTAGGTATGTACCTCTTGGGAGTACGTTGGTGTATCGCCGGGCGAAATTGATGCCGCACTTGTGCCCATCTAGATTCACACCTTGTTGAGCCGATAAACTCGAATGTCACCACTTCCTAGCTCTAACACTATACGATAGTACAGCCTAACACAGGGTTATACATAACTATGCAGTCTAAGATGTGATTTGATTCAGTGCTTGCACTCTGAGGAGTGTAATTCAAATCCGTAGATTACAAGTCTCGACTAATCAAACAATCGTAAAAATTATAATTCTTTAATCTTCTACATTCTCTATAAAGTTTAAATTGTATTTTATTTACACCTTTCCCTCGAGCGCGCTAACAGTGAATGTTACTTTGGTAATGCGGCGATAAATAACGTATTTTGCTACCTAACAGAGGAATTAGTTTTCATAAAAAAATGTTATTTTCGAGATTTTCAAAGTGGTTTAGAATTATTTATCAAAAAATGAATATTCAATAGAAAATTATATATCAGAAAAGTCTAAAATAATTCATAACATGTATAGGAGGATAACTCGCTAATACTTTTTATTACAATTGTGACAATAGATTTCAATTATTTGTTTGTAATTATTCAACTGACGGGTCTTTTTTTTACAGCAGTCGGGCGACGTCTTTTCTGATATCGTTAACTTGTTCATTATGTAAAACGACCAATGACTTTGGCGCTTCTACTTTGACGTCTCCCGACCGTTCCATGACAAACCTCCCAGCCATAAAAGATTTGTACTAAAACTTGTCAAGAAATTTTTTGCCGTTTTGTCAAACATGCATTTCGAAGATTCGAGGTAAGACCTCTTGATCGTCGCGAAATGCATATCTCCCGTCTTTTGCCCGACGGCAGCCGGGAGGTAATTAACAGTGTGCGTGTGCGTGTGCGTTCGAAAATTCAATCGCCTCTTACTCAGTAGCCGGTTGACCGATTGGACTGAAATTTAGTTTGCAAGTGAAGTAGTTATCCCTCTTTGAATGTCGCGATCTTCGTCAAAATATATGCAGCCATTCAGATTTTCCGCAATTTTACATTTTTCATATTGTAAAAAGCACGTGGTCGCTCTAACTTTCGTAAAAGTTCGACTATTTAGGTAAATAGTTCTTGATAACTGAAGATACGTTCAATGTTGTTTGGTATTGAATTTCGACAAGATCGTTAAAGCGGTTCGGATTTTATGGAGTTTTTAAATGTTCGTATTTTATTTTTATAATGCATGCTATAACTCGAGGACGGTTCAAGTAACTAATCTAAGATTTTGCATAAAAGTTAAATCGAGCATGTCAACGTTTAATACTAAATTTAGTTGAAATCGATAAAGTAGTAAAAATTTTATAGAAATTTGCATTTTCGTAATTTTACGTCAAATGTCTGAGACTGAATTTCGGCAAATTTTTTTTGTAACGGCTACAGCTCGAGAACGGTTCAAGAAACAAATCCAAAATTTTGTATTCAACTAGAACATATGTCGTTGTTTGATAGTGAATGCGGTGAGAATCCAACAATCCTTCATATTTAGTATTTAATTCGAAATGTTCGAAAATAATAATTAAATACATTTGTTAATTTTGTTAGCGTTATAAGTGCAGCTAATACTCACAGAATATAAACAAGCATAGAAACTAGAACGTTGCAAATCGCTTCTTCATTATTTTGTATCTTTGACAAAGCTTCTTCTGTGAGTAAGCCAAAATTGATCAACACACTTTCTCATAGCGATGACCTTGTCAAAGACACAAAATAATGAGGAAACAATTTGCAAGGTTCTACTTTGCAGACTTGTTTTATACCGACTGAAAACGGCTTAACACAACAAATTCTGAGTAACTTGTGAAAGGTGTTACCAACATCAGAATTCAAGAATTTTGCATTTTTACTATTATAATAGATATAGTAGATTCAGTTGTTATCGGAGAAAGATACTATTATTCAATCGACCTCTATTATCAAGATTTTGAATAAAATACAGAAAGCGTAAAAATGGGCGTAAGCAACACAAATATAACGTTGACTATGATACAAAGGAGTAAACGTTTGACCTTCAAAAGACGAGCAGAGGAGTAACCTAAGCTATTGACATGTTGATCTTGCTCTGTAGACAGTGACTCTATGATCGTGGACGCGGACCATTGTCAATTACTGTCCAAGATGCATTGCCGTTTGGAGAACAGAACGAGTGCGAGCAAACGATTTAAGAGTATCATCAACATATTAACAATTTCAAAGTTTAGTGGTTCTGCCACGAAAACGACACCGTATTTTCCATCGGTATATTAATTACCATTTCAACTAATTAGCAATTGTAACGAGTTACATTTTCTCCACGATCCTCGACGCTCGTTTGGTTCTCGTATTTCTCGTTATTATTTTTTATTCTTTCTTGCGCATCACTACGCTTCGTTTATGTTTCTACATTCTTCTTTTTGGTCTTCTTCTTCTTTTTCTTACCTTGCTTCGTTAAATCGCTAGATCTTTTCAGCGGTAACTCGAGGTGGTGACGTGCCTCTGGCTACGAGGAACGTTCGAGCAGTAAACCCTGATTAGTTCGGTTAAGTGGTTTAGCACAGCCCTCTGTAAAAGCAAGGGAAGGGGCTCCCCGCTGCTCGTAAAGCTGTGTACCCTCATAGCACTGTTCCGGTTGTACCAGGAGAATGAGAGCTGCGGTTCTACCGTGTATAGTAGGCTATGGTTTCCACGAGTGGTCAGGGCTCACACTATGCCGCCCGAGCTTTCTGTGCTGATAGGCACCGAAGCTTTACTAGTCGTCAGCAACTTTCGACACTCCCTCGAGCGCCTTATGGTATCCCACTTGTAACTTCCCTAGGTTTTCCAAACCACCCTGCATAGATAGACACCTATGGAGCATTCCGTGCTAACTTACACAAGGTGAAACCCGAGTCTCTTCGATCTCCCTAGTATTTTAATATATCGTTCATATCACTAAAAAGAATAACTGTAATTTTTTAGTTTGATTATTATCCGAAGTATGTATACGAGGCATCCATTCGATCACACACGATAGAAAATGAACCTCTTTAATTTCCCTAGTATATTTTTTTCATATTATAGTTATCATTGTAAGGAAAAACTATGATTTTTATTCTTCGCCATTCTTCAGTTGAACAAAAAGAAAGTTGGAAAGTAGAACTTTTCATATTGCTTCCTCATCAATTTCCATTTTTTACAAAGCTACCTCTATGAAGAAGCTTATTTATTATTTTTTGCTTCCTCATAGAGGAAGATGTGTAAAAAACGAAAATTAATGATGAAGCAATGTGCCAAGTTCTACTTTGCAATTTTTTTGTAGGAGTAAACAATTTTTTCAATCCGTTATCTCTATATCTTTGGTAGTTACGACGGCAACAACACAAAAAAATAACAGGTGATGTTATTCAAGTTTTATGCAAAATTTTGTATCAGTTGCTTAAACCGTTCTCGAGTTACCGCATTTTTAAAAAATGCCGAAAATGCAAATTTCTATAATTACTTTACTATTTACTTTATAACTACTTTATCAATTTCGTCTAAATTTAGTATATAACATTAGCACACTCTATTTAGCTTTTACGCGACATTTGATATCAGTTACTTGAATCGTTCTCGAGTTATAGTATTTTGAAACAAAATTTCAAAAAAAGTAAATATTTATAACTCTTAATCCTTCAACCGATTCGAAAGAAATTCAATACCAAACAACCTTAGTGGTAACTCGAATCACGTGCAAAGTATCAGCTCGATCGCCCAAGAACTGCGGCAGTTATGCTGTTTTCGTGACCCGCGCACGCACGCACGGACGCACGCACGCATACGAAGAAGCTAAAATTGATCAACATACTTCCCCGTGGAAGTAACTTTGTAAAAAAAAAGCTTTGTCAAAGATAGAAAATTGTAAGGAAGCAATTCGCAAGTTGCTACTTAGTAGGCTTGTTTATTGTTCAAATATAGCCGTTTGTTTATGAGTGAATTTTTTACTCCGTAAACAATAGGTTACGATTATGAAACGTTTAACACTAATATCATATATTTATAGAAGAACAAACTGAGGATTGTCTTTCGAGAAATAGAACGGCTACAATTCATGGCGACTGTAATTCACGATACCCCTTTCACTTTAAGCCCTGAGTCGTTGGTACACGAGCGTTAGTGGTGTAATTTTGAAACAAGCTGGACTCGTACTTAGGGACAATTTCATAACATAGCTTACGTATCTTTCTGGTCTTTATGGTTGGCCTTTAATTACCCTCGCACCAATTAAAGTTGAACCCGCACCTTAAAATAAGTTGATGGATTAACGGGGACTTAAAACTGATTCACAAATTCTTTATAGCGCTATGACAGTCTGCGTGATTTTGAGAATCAGTCGTAACAAAGTATACGAATATACTTTCACAGGGAATGAGGCACAATCGCAAATACCCTTCATCCCTTAGCCCCTTTATTTTTCCACCACTAGTGCTGATATAATAACGATAAAACATGAAATTATAATCACGATAGTAACGAGAAAGAGAAGCGCGGTACGAGCAGACGGGATATGAAAGTAGATAGACAGAATCATTTGACGAGTCACAACGCTTTTACAGCGTCTCTTCTATCTCGGTGAGTAGACGATGAACTTCCACTACCGTTCATGTCGTTCCTACAGTTACTTTTGCACTACTACTATAACTGAGAGGATACGACGGCGCTCGGTCCTTCTAAAAAATTAACGATCACAGCAGTGTTTTCGGTGCCGCCTAGACGGCGGTGGTGCTTCGCAATATATTTCTCTGCATTTCATGGCAGCTTGAATTGTTTTATCCATTCTAATTCTCAAGCATTTGAATTTGTACACGTAGAATATTCATCGTTTCGATTCATGAGTTGGAGCTTGAGCATTCTTTCCTAATTATTTTTTACCTGCCACGAAACCGTCTGAAGCCATGAAGAATAACCAACAATAAGGGGTTTCTTTTAATGATAGGTGGAAAATAATGAGAAATCAATGTGCGATGTTGTACTTTACCGGCCTGTTGAAATATTGGATATGGATCTATCTTTAAATTAAAGACGCATTCATACTCCTCATGGTCTCCGAACACCAAAATATTATAGAGGACTCTCGTACGGTTAAGGGGGGGACAAGTCAGGTCAAAAATGTAAAAAGATCGATTTTTTTTCTGTAAAAATATTCATTTCCATGTAATCTATGAGTTAGTAAAGTCATAAGCCAGAATTCGCAAAAATTGCCAAGTACCATTCATATTTTTTTTTTTTTTTAAGTCGTAAAACATTATCAGAATATCTTATTTGAATTTGAAATTATTTTATTTATTTATTGTTTTTATATACGGACATTATGGGCAACTTTTTGTTCACCCGAAATAATTAAGGGTGTAGAAAAAAAAGCTTACCTACTTGGGAATGTCCGCGCAAGCGCAATCGCAGTTTGTTGTAGATGCGCCGTGTTGTTATAGTATACTGCCGCGAAAAGTGACTTCTGCGACACTCGAGTGCATAATCTTGAATTGTCGTTTATATTTTTCGTTCATATTATGTTATTGACTTAGTAACGTTGACCATTTAGTGTTTTTTTTCAATTAATAGTGTTTAAAACAGAATCAACAATTATCAGAAGTGATCGGATATGTATTATTTGTTATGAAGTGGTGATTTAATGTTTATACTGCACATTTGTAAATGTATCAAGACTGGTCAGTAATGTTGACAATAAAAGTGATCATCTCACAATTATTCCCAGGTTTAAAAAAATTATGCATTCATTTACTTATCTATATGTAAAAAAAAACATTTATTGTTAACACAATTCTTAATATTCCGTAATCTGACTTGCAAATAATATTTTTATTTTGTTCATTGAAGGTACTAAGATACCCCAAAGGTGAAAGCAGCGCATTAAAATTTTCAAGTGATAATCTTTAGATGCCATTTGCCGAAACTTGGTTTTAAACCTATTCTTCGCGTGATTCAGACCAAACTGCCAGGCAGACTGGAATAGTTGAGGTCTCATTTTCTTCTTGAAAAGATACACCGGCTAAGCGGAGCAAATATTGATAAAAGGTAATCTTTTTTTAAGCGACATAATTATTATTAAATAAGTTTTATACTATTTTCTAAATCGGTGATTAACTTTGCTTTCAGAATGAAAAAAAAATAGTTTGCTCCTCTTAGCCGGTGTTTCTTCTTATGAAGAAAAAGCAGTTTGGCTTAAATCACGCGTAGTGTGGAAAACCTAAAAACTTTGTTTCAGACAATATTTAAAGGCATACGCAAGTCACACTACAGTCAAAAATCCTTTCATCGAGTACTAAAAATATAGTTTCCTGGATATTTTTTTTACGCAATAGGATTTGGATGATATTGAATTGACCAATTCAATTTTTTTACCTGTCTCCCTCCCCTTAAGTACTTTATTATGGTATTGGCCATATGAAACCGGTAATATACTATTTTGAAAGTCCTCTAAACAGCAATTACTCATTGATAATAATTATTAGTGTACTGAGCGATACATTTATGTGCATCACTGCATCTGAAAATATTTGTGCACATACATTTCGCGTTTTATCGTGTTGTAACTTAACAAAATGTGCCCAAACATTACCCTCTCACAAATTTGATGGTAACTCGATTGATCGATAGTATTATATGACAATTGTTTATTATTGTGCGTTATTTTTACATGTATTGTTTTTGATATTGTATTATTTTCGTGTTATGTTTATTGACGAACATTATTTTGGCATGTTATCAAAAAATCTACCCAAAATGTGCTTATAACGATTAAAATTAAATAGTGTACAACTAAGAGTAAAATTAAGTAAAGTATAACTTTATTAATTACTATGTAGAAGTGAAATATCAAAGTAAGACGAAATGTAATAATCACAGTCGCAGTTCCAGCCAATATTTGCTAACATGTTTCATTGGCTTCAACTTGTATTACGATTCTGTATACAAAATACATTACATCGTCGTATCTGCTCCCGACGGGAATGCCTACTGCTTCATCGCCTGGGGCTTCCGCGTGAGGAAACATATGCTAAATTATCGCAAGTGCTCCCTGCGGTCCAATTACTCTTCCAGTCGCGCCGCGTACGTCGTAGACGTTATAAACCCATGTGCGCTCTGCTTCACCTTCTAGTTACAGCACAAATGTATATATATATTCAGCACTACTGATATTGAAGCAGTAATTCCTTCTCCCACAAAATGGATTTAAAGAAATATCTTACATTTCGTTTTTTGGCAATACACAAAAAAATATTTCAATATATTTGCCAATTATTCTCGAGACAGTAGAAGTCGTATGACACTTCGCTTCTAAGACTACGATAGAACAGCAGCAATGTCATTTTTCTGGAAAATATAATCCAATTAGCTTTCAGCTAAAATAGTTTGCGCCAAGAACTTGAGGCACGGCAAAAGATGCACGGCGGATACGCGAATAAATACTTGAGTCTTGGAGGAGCTTGCACTCTTGTTTCTAGGATGCCTTTGAGAACAAGAGACGCGAGAGCGTCTCGACGTCAGGTATTAAAAAAATTAAAATATATTAAAATGCTTTTTAATGATTGGACGATCTGGATGTGCGCAAGGTGAGTAAAAAATGCGAGACACCATATGGTCGGGCAGTCTGGAAAAAGGGAAGGAATAAGATCGCATCTAAAATTATTAAAACATTTGAAGAGGCATGAATCACATAAAATTTAACGAAATCAATATTTTTTATTTTCCATTTCAATTGCTACATACACCCCAAAGTTTACACTGAAATTCAGAAAAATAAAAGAATTATAAACATTTGAATAACGAAAAAAAAAAAATGAATCGAGTAATAGTTGTAAGTTTATTGACAATACGTAACATAAAACAAATTTAAAGCAAAAGGGTACATAGCAGACCTTAATTTATACATAATGTTGAAGTTGGCCATCAACCGAAGTCGTTCAGCTCTAATTTCTTTTAATTTATTTAAATTTAGACTTAAATTCGGTTTAGTTTTTTCCTTGATTTTAAATTCGAGTTATTGGTGTGTTTTATGCGTTGGGTGTTTATAATTATGTGTTACGTCTAGTGGCAGTTTTATACATATCGGTTTAATGTTCATTATTTGCGTTGTTGCGAAACTTTTCGTGAAATCTTCGATAATCAATCTTATTGGAGTCTCGGTGGAATCGTAATTTAATCGGATTAAAACAAAATATTTCGATTCCATATTTTATGTACTACACGCCAGTGAGGCCCAAAATAACTCAATTATTTTCCTTTTTGCGTTTCGTCAGGAATTCAGTTCATACAGGTCTACAATAACGATCCTCAAGTAAAAAAAAAGTTTGGCGGTCTAAGGATTTTTATATCGGCAAATCGATATTCTGTCACTTTCATTTGAAAATGTCATCGAAATGACGATCACCTTCGAAAAATGAGATTGATATATTAATATTTAAAGGTCACTCAAGAGCTCTTTACACTCTGCAGTGAAGGACTTGTTCGTAAGATTAAAAATTGATAAAAGAAGAAAAAACATAGAAAAGTAATTAATTAATTATTTGTTCAATGAAGAGCAGTCCGCTTTACAGTGAGGCGTTAGCGGTAATCCACTTTTTAGTGGGGAAGCTCCGCATTCTACTTTGCTTCTGTGATGAAGTGGACAGACGGTTCGGTTGTGGAACAACGTTCGCGTTTTTGTCATCTATCGGTGGATTTCGTACTTAGTACGCTCCGTTTGACATTGGTTCATTGTAATCTGAAGCGCCTGGTGATTTATGTTTAGAGTGAATAAGAAATAAGTGGAGGGAAGGTGGCATTCAGCGTGGCGAGGACCTTTTAATTTAAAAAAAACCGATCGAGGGGTAAGTTTTGTGGTACATGGAAATTTCGAAGTTTTTGTGTACTTTGGCGTTACACTAAACAGTACTTACTATAGTAGTCCAATTTTGAGACATTTCTCAACGATTTAAATGAATTTTGATTTTCAAATCAATTTTATGTAAGTGACATTCGACAATTACAGTATATTAATATCTTGTTTGCTCGTCGGAATTCCTCGAATAAAAGGAAAATAGTCGCGAAGCTGACAGTTAAATTCTAATTTCAGAATTATTCTTCAAAGTTGTGTAGCGAGCGCGGCCTTACATAAAAAAAGGGCGCAGACCAACCGTCGAATGTCGAATGTGCCTTTTTTATACACTTATACGCTGCTGAGAACTTGCTCACGGTGATCGCCCATCAACCGAAGGAGGGTGCTTGCGGCGTGGGCTCGTTAATCGACTACTTTGCGCAACTAGGTATATAACAATTACCAGAAATTTGTTCGCCGGCGAATGAACGACGTCCGGCTTACACTGCTGTGCGTAGAACCCACGAATATAGTAGCGAAAGATGACGAGAATGAGCTACACGCGAGAGAGTGAAGTGTAACGTACGACTGTTGCTATATTTACATGCTTCTGGCTACACGAATGCATATCACTAGTTATTACAATCAGGAACGATGGAATAACATATAGTCTCAAACTATATAAAATAGGAATCTAGAGTTTGTGTTTTTTAATTCCAATATAATTTGCCCAAACATTGTCATTCAAAATAAAATATTTGACACCAATAGTGTTTTAGCGTTAGTCCATTTGTGTATAAAATGTTACCCTGATATCTCGTAATTAACGAAAGTTATAGCGTAAAATGACTTTTTTCAAGATTCTCAAAATACTGCAAAATTTCCACCTCTCAACCGAGTCGCGCCAATAGAATCGCAAACATTATTATATATATCCCATTCACGCACACGCACACGCACACGCACACGCACACGCGCACGCACACGCACACGCACACGCACACGCACACGCACACGCACACGCACACGCACTCGAAATAACATTTTATCACGAAAACAAACCTTCCTCTATAGGGAAGCAAAATATCTAGAACTATAAGAAATACCCTTTTTTCAATATTACTGGGGACATTAATGTTATAAGTGTGGTTATTTTTAAACATAAAAAAATAGAAAGGCCATCGGGAGAAAGGAGTTATACCAATATTTGAATGGGTCAATGGGACGGTCGAAATGACCTGGACTTACCCGTATATATTCAAATATCACAAATGGAGAATATATCCCTGCGACACACGGTGCTAGCAGCCAGCACCTGCAGAGGCAAGAGTGAATGGAGCAGAGGGTCTTTATACCATCGGTGGTCCAACGCTCCTGTCCGTGACTCTATTAGCGTGACCGATCATTGAATTTAGCGCACAGAACTCTCGCATTATCCATTCATTGGACGTGTATACCGCGGTATTCTGCGGAATATATCATGTAACGTTTGTATCGTGATTGAATTTCACTCTTTTAGGCTTCCCATCGTTATTTACACTCGATATACACGGTGAAAAGGGCTGGGCAAATATTCTATGAAAGTGGAATATTCAATGTTGAATATCTTCTATTGTTGCCAGTGAGCAGAGAACGCTGCTCAAGATTGTTATTATAATGGTTATATAACTATTTTAATAAATACATTTTAGAACTTAACTGTAGCTACTTGTAGCATAACTAATTTTTTTCTTTTTTCAAATACCAAATGGAAAAACTAATTCCCTACCTATAACTGTTTCTTATCTATGTTGCCGACGTCAAGAAGCAAAATCGACGGACGGATCTAGCTGTTCTTTCATAGTAAGCTCAAACCAATTTGTAAAATTTCCGCTGGTGTCAAATTTTTTTCCATTATTTTTAAAAACATTACATTCTTGCAGCGAAATGAAAATATTAATTCAGTGCGGATCATTTTGCTTCTTCATGGAGGAAGCTTTGTTTTCGTGAAATTTTTTTTTTCGAGATTGTCATGTCAGCATACTCAAAATGGTCCAAAACGTCGAGAAAAGTGATTTGTACGAAATGTTTGTATGCGTTCGTTCGTGCGTGCGTGCGTGCGTGCGTGCGTGCAAATTGCCTTGTTAGTACAATAACTGCCGCAATTTTTCATGTATTTTTCTCAAATTTGGTACGCAAGTGGGCTATCATACAACATCTTTCGGGATTTCAGTTGACGCGAACCGATTGAACAATCCAAATTTGACAGCATCTTGAAAATGTTTAAAAAATCGTTTTCACGCTATAACTTTTGTAAATTACGATATATCAGGCTGTAATTTTTAACACAAACGAACTTACAGTGAATGTGCCAATTGGTATCAAGTTTGGCAAGAATCGATAGAGTGGTTCAAATTTTATTGCAATTTTAATTTTTTTTTAAATATCCGTAAACACTTGTACTTTTCTAAATTCTGAGTATCGAAGATGAATTTATTTTAAGGAACGGTCGCTATGTTGATAAATTTCGATTTTATTCCAACAAAAGCAAAATATTGCTGTGTATTGCGAAAAAAAATGCGACTTTTTTAGATATATTTCAATCAAATTTGGCACACATGTGGATTGTCCTAGAACTAGGTCTGGGTATAAATTTTACGCAAATCGGTCGAGCGGTTCAAATTTTATAACGTTTTTTAACTTTTGAAAGATGTCATTCGAGCATTCACGCGCGCAAATTGAGAGATATCGGGCTTAAATTTGTTCTACTTATAGACTATGATAAAACAAGGTTTTAATTCAAATTTGGCACAAATCGGTCGAGTAGTACGAATTTTATAACATCTTTCATTTTATCGGTCGAGTAGTACGAATTTTATAACATCTTTCATTTTTTGAAAAATCTCGTTTGCGCACTAGCTTGCACAAATTAAAAGATACCGGCTTCAAATTTATTTCACGTATTAAGCACCGTGAAACAAGGTTTGAGTACAAATTTGAAGAAAATCGGTTGAGAGGCTTAAATTTCATGACGATTCTGAAATTTCAAAAAGCTTGTGAATGCGACTTTTATAGTAGACACATTTTTAAATATTTTTTTATACTATCGACTTCAATTGCCAATCATTGTGAAGCGCACCGTGATTTTATGGCTTATATATGTATGTATAATAGATGGTGTATTAACCCACAAAGAGCCAGTAGGTTTTAAAACGTTTACATGTATGCAAAGTAGAACTTTGCAAATTGTTTTCTCTACAAAGCTTCCTCTATGAGGAGGCCAAAGTGGATAATCGTACTTCTTCCTCATAGTGGAAGCTTTGTAGAGAAAACAATTTGCAAAGTTCTACTTTGCATTCATGTAAACATTTTAAAAAGATGTAAAATAATGAGGAAGCAATTTGCAAGGTTCTACTTACTTTTCGCATAAGAAATGAAAAAAATAGTTCGTGGCGGATCACTTTTTTTTTTTGTGGATATTATTGTTCATGTAGGAAAGCAAAAAACAACGGCAAATTTAGCAGTTATTCCATGGTAACTTTAAACTAATTCGAGTGTTGATGGCGAGTGTCTGTGCATGCTATAACGGTGTGGAAAGGTTTCGCGCCTGCGCATTGCAAATGTTTGAATAGCGGTATTCGTGTTTCGTGATGATAACGTACCTACCAACGTGGCGAGGAGGTGAAGAGTGGAGTTTCGTGGCAGGCCGTACAGCAAAGCTTCGGTTTATACACTCCTCTTGAATATCTATGTAACGTGTACTAGAGGGGTGGTTTCTTCCCGGATGCGCGTGTTGCCCTTTAAGTAAACTCCGCGCCTCTAATATCGCGTCGAGCTTATCAAGTGCACGAGAACCCACGAAGAAGACTTTGAACCCGCGATTCCTCGCACCTAGTTGCAACAACTATTCTGCTATTAAGATGCTTGGCACGAGCGCAAATGATAAAAAAAACTCAACAAACATTGTTGTACAGACATCCTTCTGGATGTTTTTATTTATTTTATTTATAGATAAGCAAGCTTTTTTATTGCACCTGCATCTAATAAGAAATTGATGAAATAACTCACGCAACACAAATTGCTTCAGTAACTAATTTTTTTTCAAGTCCAACCGCTACATCGAAAAATCCTCCTAACAACTAACGTACACTAAAAATGTCTTCTTCAATTTTATCCACCAACATTAGTTGAAATAATGTCCATTAATTTTCAGTTCAGCATTTGCTACCGAAAGTCGTTTCGCAATTGCAATTTTACCAGAGTCCACGGAGCAGAGGCGGCAATCAAATAATTTATAAATATTGCAAGAAAAGAAATAAGAATGTAAGGAGAATAAGATATCGAAAAATGGGTACCTATACGTACAACATACAGTAGACAGTAACCTCAAGTATTCGATTATCTTTATTGCTCCAGGAGCAGAGGAAGAAACGCGAATAGCATTTTCAGAAATAAATAAAAGTAGAAATCCTTTGTTGCCCCACGCTCTGGAAATGTAGTATCAACCTACGACGAATAAAACGACTTTACATATGCATGCATGACCAACGATATTGTTATCGACGATGCAACGAAGGGATGTCGATGAAAAAGGACATTCGCTCATAACGCAACTTTCCCGGGAGACATTGGTTTCCAGCTTGGTTATCATTGTAAGGGGACATTTCTTAAACGTCGAAAAGAATAAATAATAAATAACAACAAAACAGAAATAAAAACACTGCTGAAACAATCTGTTTCTAACGGTGAATCTGGTTTGATGGTGTCTAATATGAAGCATTACCTTGTCATTTACACCAATTTTATTTAATGTCTTAAATCTTTTTCTAAAAACGATTAAAAAAGTACAATAATGTTCAACAAGTACCATAAAATACAACTCCATTTATATCTTGGAAGGGAAACACCGCGGAGGAAAATTACGAGGTACAAAATTCGAATTTGAAAAGACATTTCTTGTATATAAAAATAATTACATTTCTTTCATATAATGCGACACCTTCAATTTTACCTCAAATTGTACAATGTTTACAGGGACTAGCTGTTATAATACACTCACAGTGTCCGTAAGTGTCTGTATGTGTCTATAAGCGTCTGTAAGTGTCTGTAAGCGTCTTTATGTGTCTGTGTGAATATATATAAATGTATACGTGATTGTTCAATGGACCTCAAAACTAAATGACACCATATATGACATATTGCGTTATTTCAGATAAAATCATTTTTTATTGATCAAATAGTGAATACTCACATCACCAATTTTTCTCCATTAAAAATAGAAGTTGAGATGTATCTACTACTGCATTCAAATTTTACGAAAAAAGAATAAACTTGACATTGTGTTTTTCTTGTGCGACTTTTCCATTGCAAAATATAAATAGTTTTATTTTTTTAATTCCATTTACTGCATATTTGGAGAAATAAAAACCAATCTGCAAAAATACGCCAAAAAAGCTCTGAAGTGGAAACGTAATCGGTCTACTTACGAGAAATATCTGAAAGAACTAGAAAACAAATGTTGCTGAATTAATTATGAAACCCTCATATTTGCTGCTGGAGTCACACGTTCTGCGTGGCACAAACGAAGGAAACACCTGGCGTGTATTTTTTCAGTGAACGAACGATGCTGACCGAACAGTCAAGGCAGGCTGCGATGGAATACACAGACAAGCGTAGTGAGCAAAAGTACTTGCTCGTTTCTCCAATGCTTATTGGAAGATTCAACCGGAAACTGTCTCAGTCGCAGGTCACGACGGAAGTTTATTTAAGATAAAGTATAAGCGCGTAACGCCGTGGCGCATGTCGTGGATTCTCTGCCCGAATGGAAAGGGTTCACTGGACGAAGGAAATTATTTGGAAGTTCGTTGATATCGGAATCGAGAATACTGCGAGTCTGCTGGAATAGTACGGTGTACTGTGTGGCGTTCATGAAAGGACTATCTTGCGGACTGTACGGAACGTATATATGCAGTACAGTAGTGTGTAGGAATGGAAACTCAAGGAAAGAGCGAGAAGCGAATAATACGAAGAGTCAAAAGGGGGTTGTAGAGTCGAGGGGCAAAGAAGGACGAGAAGTAAAGCTCAAGACGAGCGACCTGAACTAGAAACTTTATCCTCAGCGTCTCTACGGAAAGCCGTGGCGCAACGATGAGAGTGAGGGAGAAAGCGGAATGGGCGTCACACATAGAGCGCAACCCCGTTCCCGAGAGAAGAATAGTTCCGAGGGATAACGAAGCGGCTGCTGCGTTATGGCTCGGTGAAAGTCGCATCTAGAGGATGGCCTGGAATTGAGAGGTCTTTTCATATATCCCATATCCTGAACGTAGATACAGATATAGAAAGGATATGAGAGTCAACTGCTGTGAATGGTGATGGAAGAAACGGTCTTGAAGAGATTCTTGACGCTAGCATTATAATATACGAGAGCATGGGGCGAAATAGCACAAATGCTATTTTAGAAATTAGAAATTCTCAGAAATAACAATAAATATTATAGGGACTCTAGGGAATGTGAAGAGTAAACCTTTTGCAAAAGAAAAATTCCGCTCCCAATACTCAAAGCTTTAGTTCTCGACCTAAAGAGAGTCCTCATTTAAAGCGAGTGTCGTAAAACATTTCGCTTCCTCATAGAGGAAGCTTTGTAAAATAGCTAAAAATATAATGAGGAAGCAATGTGCAAGGCATCGTTTTGTAGAGTTTGCTAGAGTTTTTATAATTTCCATATGATTAACATGTGAAAAAAAAAACAAGTATTTACTGAAAAAAATTACAACTCGGCCAAACATAAGTGTATGTGAATCCTTGATGATTTATTTTAAAGGGAATATTTGAAGTTATTTATTTCCAGTGTCAGGATGGACATAGAAAAGAAAAATTCCTCTAAAGCAATGTAAACAAAATCAATAATGAGCTTGTCAAAATAATAATTTAGCAATAATATTTTGTAATTTACAAGTATTTCTAGTTAAAGTTATGAAATATTAGTTTTGCAACAACGACTGTACCCCATCAACTCTATTTACGTGAAATATTTTTTCCCGATGCGTTAAAGATGGAAAATTCTCGAGTGAAGGCATTCCAAGTGCAAACGGTAACAATGCCAGTGTTTTTACATGCGGAAGTGCTGGCGAGATTAAATTCAAAGTTATCTGTCTCTCCCTGGAAGAAGTTTGTTTGCAAGGCTCTTTACCTCCTCGTTGAATGTGAGTAGGGTGTTTGTGACGAAGCGAAAGAAACGGGAAAGAGTGAGAGAGAGTATGTTGGTAACGTCAGTCGAGACAGCGATGGATTTATTCTCGAAAAATCACGTTTCTCGGATTGGTGAGTAAAGCCCAGCGAAGACGAGGCTGCGTGTGTGATTGTGAAATGGCAGTGGTATTGCAGGATTCAAGAACGAAGAATCTAAAACGTGGTGCACTCCGAAGACCAATGTTTTAGGGGATTGGGTGTCGAACGCGCTCGGAATAGATAAAGAGAGCGTGAGACTTCCTGTCGAGGAGGTATATGCCGAAGAATTCGCGGCTCTCCATCTTTCTGCTATTTTGCTCTACTACTACTCTCAACGCGTCTCGCAGATTTACGAATTCAGTGGATTTCATCAGAAACCGAGAGAATAAGGAAAGGAAAAGGAGATCAAGCATGAGAGTTACCATGAATCTTTAGTGGTTACGATTTTGCTTTCCACACTCTTCCAGACTGTCGCAGACGTATCCAGCAAAATGAGAATACCAACAATTTTGCATCCTTATAGAAGAAGCTTTCTTTACGTGAAATTTTTTTTCGAGAACTTCATGTCGGTACACTTAGATTGGTTCAAAACATCGAGAAAAGGAGTTTTAAAAAATGTGTATGTGTGTGTATATGCAGATTCCCTTGTTATCACGATAACTGTCGTAATTTTTCATGTATCGTCTTCAAATTTGGTACACAAGTGAGCTACCATGTAATAACGTTTAAGATTGTATTTGGCGCGAATCGGTGGAGAGGTGCAAATTTTATAGCATTTTGAAAATTTAAAATAAGTTATTATACACTATTACTTTCGTAAATTACGAGATATCAGGCTGGAATTTTGTACACAAATTGACTAACATTAAACTATGATTGGTACTAAACTTGGCGAGAATCTATAGAGTCGTTCCAATGTTACCATACTTTCAAATTTTTTGTAAATGTCTGTAAACACTCCAAGCCTTGTAAATTTTCCACATGAATTTACGATTACTGATTGTCAAAGATAAATTTGTCACAAAGAACGGCCCCTGTGTTTGTAATTTTTTCATTTCACTGAGGAAACAACGCTGCCGCAAAAAAAAACCTTTTTTGATTCAATTTTTCTAGATTTCGATCAAATTTAGTTCACGTGTGGATGGCACTAGAACAGGGTTCGAGTGCGAATTTGGCGAAAATTTGACCTCATGAAGAGCAGAATCCTTCTTATACAGCAGCAGTAGTTGACTATATAGCTTTACTTATACTCGCAAAGAGAGCGTGCTGTGACGCGCTGGGCCCTCTTTCCCCCTTTTGTTTTTCCTGGCGGTCGAGTTCTCGATGCTTTTGGTATCCGTTGTCCCCATATAGAGCAACAAATATCCTTTTATGGCCCATCGACATGCAGGGACCACGAGGAGCAACAGCAGCAGTGGCGACATCGCAGTGGATATTGTAACCCGCACTCAGCACTGTGTAACGTCGTCGTGGCAGAGAACAGAGACCCTCTTTGTATGTTGGTGGGATGCGCCCAGAACTTTCGTAGTAGTCGAGATGCTTAGACCATGGTGAGCCGCATAATCATTATTCTCTGAGATGGTTTGCTCGCCAGCAAGACGCATGTCTGATCACCGTTTGATTAAAATTCTAAATTGCAGCGGAAAGCCACAAAATACAAAGCTCGCGAATGGAGAAGTGAAGAGCAAAGTGCCCCACTGCTTCATGATCAAACCCCCAGCGAGAAAATGTAGCTAATGCTACGGAAGTAGTCACTTACGAACAGAATACAGAGGAAAAGCTGTGAATAGCAGACACGTAATATATCACATTCTCATCGTACCGACTGCTGGCGAAGAAAAGTGGGTTACCCTCATTTTTTGTGATAATGTAATGTGGGTTACGCCTCTTCCATAACAAAAGCAGAATTTTGCGGGTTACGCGCTTGTCTTCACTAGGGGTCAATATGTTACGGTCACTGCTTTATTTTTAGACACTTCCATGATTGAAGCTTTAAGCGTTAATTCTTTGAAAATAATTTACTGTCCACTATGACATTTCTATTTATTTATTATGAAGAGACACGGTATGATTTTGTCTCAATCTCCGATTACTGTTAGTGATGAACTTAATGCATCAGAACGCAGTGAAACTTCTGCAGCGTATCATACGCGTGTAGACTCTCTCCCTCTCTCCCTCTCTCCCTCTCTCCCTCTCTCCCTCTCTCCCTCTCTCCCTCTCTCCCTCTCTCCCTCTCTCCCTCTCTCCCTCTCTCCCTCTCTCCCTCTCTCCCTCTCTCTCTCTCTCTCTTTTGCGAAAAATCTCTTTTATTGCGAAAAATTACATGTAAAGCACTTTAACAAAAGTTACAACTGGTACATATAGGAAACATCTGCAATGTTATCCCATTTGAAAATTCGAGTACTAATTTGAAGCGCTCCGTGAGAGTGCCGTCATTCAGAAAAGTAACAGTGGCGTCTCTTTAGCAATTTAAGTTATTTTTTAATGTCGTCGAGCCGTCGAGCCGCTATCGCAACTTTTGATCCGATTATCCTTGGATAATTGATCCGCTTTTGCAACATTCTGTCACGTGAACCGTGATATCATACCACGTAATCACATTTAATTACATATGCAACGCTAGGCGGCGAACTGAAATACAACCCAAACAAATCAGAAGAAATTTTGCATCGAGAGATGACATTATTCTGTGCGAAGCAACGAGTCAGATAAAACGATCCAACGAAGCTATAAAGGGACTGAAGCGATTGGCTTTGATAACGATTCTCTACCGTAATAGGAAATTTTTGATGCACTTTTTTTGGTTCAATCGAGAATACTTGTTAGATACCGAGGCACATACGGTAGCATACGCGTTTTCAATTGAAAAATAATTCACTCACCATGAACAAGTAAGGAAGCAATGTGTATGGTGAACTGTACGCGAGTTTCTAAGTATACTACAGCAGTTTATACCACTATACTTACACTCTACTGAACCAGTACAAAATTAAGCATAGTTCGTATGCCAGTTATTAGCAATTGTCAGCCCATAGTGAATAGCCTATCAGAAACATAGGACGTAAGGAACTAACAAGTCGGCCAATAACCAGAGATTGGCAAATTTCTTAAATTGCCAACAACTCTATAATTTTCTTAAGCTCCTGACGCGAATGATGTTCTGCCATGGCGACAAGCCATCGAGTTGCGCGTCTCTGCAGAAACGGTCGTAAAGCGCGCTGAAGCGCGATGCAACGGAAGGAGATCACGCCAAGGAGGTAACTCCATGTAAAGACAACCGGGTACGTTGTGCCTGTGTTTGTTAGTCTTTTTCTACTTCGCTCTCCTCGCTCTCTCTTCTCTTACAAGCAGAGAAATTCACTGATGTACTGACTCTGACTTTGTTAACTCTAGAACTCACACACTCATTCTAACATCTTCGCTTACCATGGCGTATATACGCATACTTTTTCATCATCGGGCTAGACGTACTTGCGTTTGTTTGTTATTGTAGGTATATGCTACTTGTGCAACGTTACTTCGCACAACTACCATCGTAGTCTCCATCGAGCAGTGCTACTCGTACGACACTTTAACTGTACTTGGAACGCCTACAGGTATATTACTATACACAGAAGTATGAGTCTCACCGCTAAACGCGTGAACTCTTCTTTAACAGCGCGTGCACGCTCGGCCTGGATAATCACCCGGCTGAAAAATAGAGTAATTCTAAGATCTAATGTTCCGTTGAAATCCAAATATCCTGATGAAATGAGATATCGCATAGTCGCACCATGATGAGTAAAAACAAAATGTTATTAATGCTTATTAGCGATACTGATTACATGTCGTGTCTGTTTTATGGCAAATCTTAACTTATCAGATTCGAATTTGTCAGAAACCGATTAACACTGCAAATGCGTCATGAACATTTCACATGCACTGTTTTTAGTCGGGCGATATGTACTTTGATGAGATTTTAACGAATTTGTTCGTGGATTTAAAAAGTGGCTTTCGGGATGTTCTATAAGGACTTCTTAATTAGGATTGCGTTCGGAGTTTTTGCTGCAGGTATATATTTATTGAGTTATTGCTTATGGTAGACAGGCTACACGATTGGATTCGATGATGAAGGCCTGCAATATTGTGTATGTTCATCCCTCATCCTGGAAATCCATTCAAGTTCCGAGGATCACGTATATTATGTAGGTATGAACCTATTGATTCGGTGTTGGGATCAGATCCGTAATATAGCGAGCTTCACGGCTTGTGTATATATATATGTATAGATATAGACATAGTGATACACATTGCCCGATCAAGTCCCCGGCGACTGTGTATATACATAAGCGAATGAGTAGGATGGATCTACAAGTAGATGAGGTATAGAATAGAGCGATAGTCACGGACTTTACGAATCGACGTGGAAATCGTGTGAGTCGCCGACTGTGCATCAGCCTCTAGTCTCGATTGGTCCCAGCCCGCCACGCAAACCGAATATCCAAATCGCATCGGCAGGCACGGAGAGTCTGCTCGTTCACTATACTCGATGCAACGTTCCACGTGCTATTATCGTTCCACCCTCGTCCTCGGGAGACCCAATTACGGATGTAGGGGATAATCAATCACGAATGGATGTACTTTGTAGTTCAAAGGGGTCCAAAGGGAGGGAGGGTGGTACAGAGAGCAAATTGTTCTAGTATATCCAGATGAAATTCAAGTACTCGGTTGATTCTCACTCCAAATGATGGATTTAGATGAGTTAGTCGTACGTAATTTGGTGTTTCGAATTTTGATTGATGGAACGCCAAAGCTTGGAATAATCATGGCATAGAAGTTAGCAACGTTGCTGCAACGAAGTAGCTGTTAGATTTTGTGCTTTCTCATAGAGGAAGCTTTGCTTTCGTGGACATTTTTTTTTCGAGATTTTCATGTCAGCATACTCAGAATGGTCTAAAACTTCGAGAAAAGTGATTTGAACTAAATGTCTGTATGTGTGTGGGTATATGTGCAAATCTCCTTGTTAGTACCTTGTTCCTCAAATTTGGCACTCAAGTGGGCTATCATACAACAACTTTTGGGATTGCAGTTGACGCGAATCGGTTGAAAAATTCAAATTTTACAGCATTTTGAAAATTTTGAAAAAATCGTTTTCACGCTATAACTTTTGTAAATTACTATATATCCGGCCGAAATTTTGAACCTAAAGAAACTTACAGTGAGCCATAATTTGTGCCAAGTTTGGCGAGAATCAATAGAGTGGTTCAAAGTTTATTGCAATTTTAATTTTGTTTCAAATGTCCGTAAACACTTCTACTTTTCTAAATTCTGGGATGACCGGCTGAAATTTACCACGTGATTTTACAATTATTAAGTATCGAAGATAAATTTGTTTTAAGGAACACTCGCTACGTTGATAAATTTCGATTTTATTTAAAAAAAAGCAAAACATTGTTGTCGCGAAAAAAAAATTCGACTTTTTTAGGCAGATTTCAATCAAATTTGGCACACATGTGGATTGTTCGAGAACTAGGTCTGGATATAAATTTTACGCAAATCGATCGAGCGGTTCAAATTTTGTAACGTTTTTTAACTTTTCAAAAATGCATTATTCAAAAGTTAAAAAAGTGAATGCTCAAACGACATGTCGTTCGAACAAATTGCGAGATATCGGGCTTAAATTTGTTTTACTTCTAGACTATGATAAAACAAGGTTTTAATTCAAGTTTGACACAAATCGGTCGAGTAGTTCGAATTTCATAGCATTTTTTTTTTTAATCTTGTTTGCGCACTAGCTTGCACAAATTAAAAGATACCGACTTCAAATTTATTCCACGTATTGAGCACCGTGAAGCAAGGTTTGAGTACAAATTTGAAGTAAATCGATTGAGAGGTTAAAAATTTCATGACGATTTTAAAATTTCAAAAAGCTTGTGAAAGCAATTTTTATGGTAGACAAATTTTTAAATATTTTTTTATATCATCAACTTCATCTGCCAAACGAAGCCAAGCCACCAAACCGAGAAGAAGACCCTGCCAAACCACCCAAAACCAAGAAAATATAAAATATTTTCAATTTTTGTAATAAAAAAATCGTGAATCGGTAAAAATGTCAATTAAAAATGCCTTTCATACCTTTCAAGCCTGCAAACCTAGAACCTTGCAAATTGCTTCCTCATTATTTTACATTTTTTTACAAATGTTGACATGT
Source organism: Perithous albicinctus (assembly GCA_964016905.1). NCBI lineage: Eukaryota > Metazoa > Arthropoda > Insecta > Hymenoptera > Ichneumonidae > Perithous > Perithous albicinctus. Next base: position 11,241,490 of record OZ024690.1, on the reverse strand, counting down.
ATGCAAAGTAGAACTCTACAAATTGTTTTCTCTACAAAGTTTCCTCTATGAGGTAACCAAAGTAGATAAATGTATTTCCTCATATTGGGAGCTTTGTAAAGAAAACAATTTGGAAAGTTCTACTTTGCATACATGTAAAAATTTTTTTTAATGTAAAATAATGAGGAAGCAATTTGCAAAGTTCTACTTTGCATAAATGTAAAGATTTTTAAAAAATGTAAAATAATGAGGAAGCAATTTGCAAGGTTCTACTTTGCAGGCTTTTTCTGAATCTGGTGGGTGTCCCAGTTAACTCAAACGTGGTTTTTTTATTTGCTATAACACCAGAGAAGGTACAGAAATTATTTCATTTTTATTCAGTGTGTGGAAAATGTTTGATAGCACAAAAACTGATATGCAAAGCAACAGAAACATTATTCTCCTGATTCTGCTGATGGAGGGTTCCCCTGCAGGTTAACTGAAACCTTTCTTATCTATCTTCTACAGCGTCAAAGATAACACCAGATTTATTTGACTCCAATTAAATGGAGGAGAAAATCGTATCTGTAGTTTTGCATTGTTTTTGGGCCACCAAAAATTGTCTGCGTTTTAAATCCAAACGAAATAATTTCTGTACCTTCTCTAGCTCTATAGCAAATAGAAAAAACACGTTAGAGCTAACAGCTTTTACACAATAAATTATAACTACTTGTTGGGATACGCTTTCGGATTGTGAAAGATTTCCGTACATAAGATACAAGCGAAATAATTTCAGTCTCTCCTCCCATACTATAGAAGATACATAAAGAATACTTTGACTAATAGAGATATACAGCAGACTCGGGAGAAAATCATAATTGTAATTTGGCACTGTCCTTGGACCATCATCATTTTTCCGCGCATTCAATTGATGCAAAGTAAATCTAGTATCATTTCTGAGTAGAAGGCAGATAAAAAATGTTTCAGTTAACAGGGACCCTCAGCGGTCTCAGGAGAAGAATGTTAGTGACACATTAAATCAAAGCCAAATATATTCAGTAGTTTCTGTGATGCCATAGCAAATAGAAAACAACGTCTGAGCTAACAGGACATCCGTGAGATCCAGAAAAAAAATTTAACAACTATTTTGTTGCAGAAACTTTGCTAACTTCTATACCAAGAATAATCTGCTTATACAGGGTGTCCCATTTGAATTGAAACAATCCACCTAAATATCTCCTGAGGGGGCCAAGTGACAGGAAATTTTTAGAGACCTAAGTTGTAGGGTTTCGAGGGGGACATTTGATGCATGCATTTTTTTGAGCTTTCAAGGCCATGCTTGCAAGCTGCAAGCACAAGGAGCTTTTTTTCAAATGACAATCGCATTTTTCACCCCAATGAAACTTATCCGCCTTCGATTTTACTTGAAAAATGCGACGAAAATACGTTCTGGTATCAAACTGAAGATTCAGACTTTCTTAGCATCACCCAGGATGCACCACATGGAGGTAAAGTCTGCTCGCATCCCTTGCGCAAAGAAAAGGAGAAAAAATAGCGCAACATGTGTAGAGGTTCATGCGCTCATGAGTTCACGAGTTGTTCAATGTTCCCACCGCTGACTTGCAAGCACAACTCAATTCGTCTGCAAGTTCACGTTCTCCATCAGTGCTGGTAACTGATTACGCAAGAATTCCAGGTAATTTTGACCGGTGACATAACCATAAAAAAAGTATGGACCTATCACTTGCTCATCGACGATACCGTACCACACGTTCACTTTCCAACGATGGTGATGATCAATGTGTTGACTCCAGCGAGGATTTTCCATTGACCAATAATGACAATTGTGTCGATTCAATGAACCAGTACTCTGGTACGTTGCCTCGTCACTGAAGAGAACGTACTGGAAAAAATTCGGATCTTCATTCAGTCTTTGCAAGGCCCAATTACAAACGTCGACACGATTCCTGCGGTCTTGCGCGGACAATGCTTGAGTCAACGTTATGTGATACGGATGGTAGCGGCCAGAGCGGAGGATTCTTTGGACGGTGCTCCGTGGTACACCTAAATCTCGTTCGATTTCTCTCAATCTGATGTGCGGATTCATGTGAATCATAGCGAGAATGGCAAGAGCTCGAGGATCATTACGATTGATGCCTCGTTGTCGTTGTAGTTGCCGTCGTCGATAAATTCCTCTCCTACAAGTTCGTTCAATGTTGCGAATTACTGCATGTGTGGGATGACGTCGGCGATTAGGGTACCGTTCTCGATATGTCCGGGCAGCGACTCGATAGAATCCTCGGCACTCTCCTAATACGAGTAAAATATCCACAATTTCACTCGCTGAGTACATCGTAATGTGTTCAATGAAATTACAGGCGATACTATCTCGACTCTGGTTGAATTGAAACTGTTTCGAATAACAGAATGCTCGAGGTAATGGGGAATTCTTTGTTATTGTTTACATTCCATAAGTACGGTTGCTGAATGGATTAGCGGAACAATCATCCACGCCAACACGCATCAAGGGTATGTGAATTTTCAGTTTGATACCAGAACGCATTTACGTCGCATTTTTCGAGTAAAATCGAAGGAATTGACATGAATGATGAGGTATTTGAAAACAACTCATCAAGGCGGACAAGTTTCATTGTGGTGAAAAATGCGATTGGCATTTGAAAAAAAGCTCCTTGTGTTTGCAGCTTGCAAGCATGGCCTTGAAAGCTCAAAAAAATGCATGCATCAAATGTCCCCCTCGAAACCATACAACTTAGGTCTGTAGAAATTTCCTGTCACTTGGCCCCCTCAGGAGATATTTAGGTGGATTGTTTCAAATGGGACACCCTGTATACAAAATGAGGCGGTGCATCATTGTGTTCATCAGAATTCATAAAACAGCATATTCATTTATTGGAATCCTCTGGAGAAGTTCCGGAAGCTGCAAATAGCAGTAGGCGATGTACCCGCTATCCAGCTGTAGTAATAGCTCAACAATACACAATCGACAATTGCGCGGTGAGGCATTATTGAGGTACATGCGGTACCAAGATAGGTTGTGAGAACGCGATGACGGAAAAAAGATCATTGTCACATAAAATCGATTTATTGAATACAAATTGTCAAAATCCGACTCTTCGAAGTGCGACCGTTTTTTATTAACAAAATTAGGACAATATGTTGTCATGCAAGTATAAACACTTTTGTGTTAAAAACTTTAAAACAAAGGACTTCTTGGTTCACTTTAATAATCCTCGTGCACCCAGAACCCATTAAATCCTCATCTTGATAAAGGAACACATGTCTCCTAGATATTTATACTACCGCCTTTTGCATGTGTATACATGCATTAGCTGCACTGTTGCTGAGGGATAAACCGTCGTACACGTACAAACGTACGACTCTTGTGTTTCACCGTATATATGTGTATACAATCTCGATAATTATCTGGCAAGTGACTGGCACTAAAGGATCTAACGGAAGCGGAAGAGATGACCGTGCAAAGCGGAAGAGAGATTAGTCGTTGTCGCAAGCTGAGAGCGCCGTGGCAAGGACCCGTGGAACTAATGTACATACACAACAATATATATAGAACGTAACTAATATTATGTGACTCTTGAATACCTGGGTTCCTATATAAGCTATATGTGAGGATTCGTATGTGTGTGTACAGCTACTCTCTGGCGCGAGAATGCGGCTGGCTCTGTTCACCACGCGCTTAGCTACCGGTTTGTCCACGCGCTGTGTATGCATCATGTTCATGCCCGCACGCGTGCGCTCGCGATCGGAGTCCCCGTAACTTGCTAGCACTGCACTCGCCCGCTTCTGCTTGAGCTGCCCACTAGCTTTGAGTTTGTCTTATCAAGGTCGAGTCGGACGGTCAAAAGACTATGCTCCGCTGGTCACCTTACCTGCGTTCCACGAGCGCCCTTATACGACCGATCGGATTCCAACGAACGCGACTTCCATGCGTGCACAACGTCGCTTGCTTGCAATGAGACTGCCGATGATCCTAATGTTCACGACTTTACGCAAAATTTTATGCATTTCTCGCAGGAAATACGTAGTTACGTAGTAAACTTTTCGTAGTTAACATGTAATTACACAGTACACATTATGTAGTCAACACGTAATTACGTAGTACACATTTTCTAGTAAATGCGCAAATACGTAGTACATATTGTGTAGTCAACACGTAATTACGTAATACACATTTTGTAGTAAATACGCATGCCGTAGGTAAAATTATTCAACCGACTTCTCCGGTTGAAAACCTTTAGGTTTTTCTCAAGTGTTAAATCAAAGTGATCAGATAACAATAAGGTATAACCTAAACTTACGATCTTAAAAATACAAACTAGAAATAATTTCAACCGGAGAACATAATTGAAATTTTGAGATCATTTTTTTTTCTCCATAACGGCATAACTAACCGCGTAAAAATTACGAGTCCAGGATGGAATCATAATTTTTCTGTCTGGGTAGTCCAGGGTGGAGAATAGGATTTGATCCAATCCCATTGTCCATCTTCGACTCCATCTTGTATTGCCCAGACTCCATACGGGACTGCCCAGACTCCATAATGGATTCTACTCTGGATTCTATCTTGGACTCCTCATTTTTTCTACGCGGATAGAGTTTTCATAAAACATTCTTTATTTATCAGTAGATACTACCACTAACAATACATAGGCTCACATGTCCGGACATAAATATTTCATGTCTGAATTGTTGGCTTTGCCCAAATTATAAATATATACATTCCTGAAGAGGTTTCTGCTCAGAACCGAAACGTAAAAACAAACCGTATCATCTATCAATCATGACTGATTAAAGAATTGAGCATAGGGGAAGTTCGAGAAGCCCCTACCGTGCGAGGATGGTCAAGGGTACACTGGTGTTCTTGTTCTAGTAGTATACCGAATTATAAGGTGCCTATAAAAGACCATGGGATGTCATTAGTAGAGTACTCCTTTATTACAATTAAATATACAGAAGTCCGCTTTATTCATAGATGGATACAGGTTAAAATATCACTCGAAAGGAGTGACGTTCATCCTATGTAGTACCTAAATGTATACATTCTGATATTTCGATCAATAATATTAGCTGTATCTTAACCAAAGAGCCAGTTTGACAACTTTTCATCCTAGAGTACACCCCATTGAATATTTCTTTATCTCTGTGTAGTATTTAAACAACCATGCAAAGTAAAATTGTGCACAATGCTTATATTAAATAGAAAATAAATCCTCCTTTTCTCCACCTTTGCGAAAGACAAAAAACAAGAATGAGATTTTTTTACTTTTCAAAAGACCTTTATTAGATATTAAATATCGATCAACATATTTTATCATATATGAGAGGATAGGTCATGATGAAGATGCAATGTGATAGATTCAAATACCTTGAAGATTTTTTTACTATTTATCCAAGAACTCTCGCCGACGTGGCTGCGTCTAATTATTTAGGGTACCTCTACGATCTTTCCCTCTACGTTTCTCTCCACAACTCTACCTCACTCTAGCAAAACACCGCTCTTACTGAACCATCGCCCATACACTTCCTCTCTCGTTCTTTCCTGCGTTTCACCTTTTCTCTTTATCTCTCTTTATCCCTTTTTATTCATTTATTTTATTTATTTCCCTCGGCTGCATTTCTCCGAGCCAAACGAAACACTTATATGGACTTCGTCAGAGCTCTTCGCTTCAGAGTCGCGGTATACCGCTACGCGGCCATTGTTTTGCACCGGTAGGAACCGCGAGAGCGTTGCAAAGTGAACAGCGAGCATCAGCAGAAGCAGAAGCAACAGCAGCGGGGCAAACGCCGCCACTGCATTAGCAATTCAAATTGGCGGCAATTTTTTGAGCGCATTTTTGACCTCCTGTATCGGGGAACCTCTTTGTCCAGCCGGCGCTGCTGGTCCACGCCGAAACTCCCCTACCTTATTAAGCCCGCCCTCACCATATTAAGACTCATGGAGGACTCGTAATAATTGGTCGACTTCATCCCCTCCTACCGACCTTCCTTCGACTTCTTCTTATTCTATCTCTCTTTATCTCTGGCCGAGCATCGTTATTTTTCACTTGATGAAAACGTGAATTTTGCGGCGTACGTACAGTATATGTTTAAGTTATTGAATCTACTTACAACGTGTCGTCGACAATTTTCATTATCTCAAACATCTTAAATTAAGGCGATAATGAGTCACCTCAGAATCATGAAAATAAATTTGGATTACAATTTCACATATGAAATCATGAAACTTGACAAAAAACGTGACTCAGCCTCTGAACTGTATCATTACAATGCTGCGAGGAACGGAAATGAAGATATATATTTTAAAAAATGAAGGATGAATGTTACTATTGGGTAATTCCAGAAAGCTTGCAAAATAAAGTAGAACTTTGCAAATTGCTTCCTTATTATTTTGCTTTAAAGTATCCTGATCAATTTCGGTTTTCTCAAAGGAAGCTCTGCGAAAGTTGGAAAACGGCGAGGAAGCTTGTAAGGTTCTACGCCGCCGATTACCTATTATATCTGAGGGGACAATTCTTCTGTATTTTAAACAAGCTTCATTTCGAAGCAAGCTTCATTCCGAAGTTTTAATAGAAATCTAACCGGTTAACATATATTTTAAGGAAAATTTCAGTATACATGAGATGTTTTCACTGTATTATTTGCGTGCCAAATTGTAACTGTTAAAGTGATTCTTAGTCTAGAAGGCTACCGTTTTTAGAAACAATAGCAATATAAAGATTTAAAAATCGAAGTTCGATCTTAATTTCGTTCTTAAGTTCGATCATAAGTTCAATCTGAATTTCAATCTTAAGTTTGATCTTGAGAACGAACTTATGTCCAAAAATTCAACTCTGTGTATTCTGGCATGAAAAACAAAAGAAACATTTTTTGCTCTTACACGAAGGTACCACTACGCGGAAGCAACATTATTGAGAGTTTCGAAGTAAAAGATATCGAAGTCTATTAAGTGAAAGGCAGTGGATCGAGTATTATAAAAAATTATGGTTTAGAGATAGGCACGCTCTTACATCGTTTTAGCAGATCCGTAGAGGGCAAAACCGGCAAGGGCGGTAGTTCAATATATGTATATATATATATGCATCCGTGCGCTTCGTGTGCCAATAAAAATCTCGTCAAACTCGTCTCACGAGTTTTCCAGTTGGTGTGCCTTGTGCAAGCGGGATGAACGATGCCTCAGCGTTAAGAACTCGACGTCGTTCTATTCGTCGTCCCACGACGACGATGACGACAAAGTAGCGGAGATACACGTTAGTTACAATGTATAGGTAGCATCAGCAGCCAGCAGTAGAAGCGAGGAAGTAACCGGGTGCTTGCGAGGACCCAGGTGCCGCCGCTACCATTGCCAGGAGGTATGCGGAAATTTGTCAGCGCCATCGAAACGGTATATCTTCAAAGCGTATCGTGTAGTATCGTTGCCGAGAGAATTTACGCGAATTTGTGAAGCTCCACGAAATACCTGGGAACTCCACCTACCGTACCATTTACGTTACCTCCTGCTATATTCCACACTGAAACGTTCTATCGTAGTATGTATATATAGCTAAGCTGCTGGATTTCGTGGAGAATCGACGAGTGAATCAAATGGCTTGTGGGCGATGCAACGGTATGGTGTAGCAGGAATCAAATACCCACAAATGATGCACTCGTCTGCACCTAAAGTAGTACCTGGAGATGTAGAGTGCTCGATCGATCGCCAGACAGAACATATAGAGTCCATGTCCATGGATTCACTTATTTTCTGGCTTTCTTTGCATCGCCTCATATGCAGAAAACGAAATACAGTGTAAAGTGAGAGGATAAATTGAGCAGATCAGGTGATATATGGAAAAAAAATGAGAAAAGCGGGAAAATTGTGGATGAAAAGACAGTAAAAAGTAAATGAGTATCTACGTGGGTCATAAGGCATAACGAGTATCGTCAGTCGTCGGATTACGTTTACTCTTGCCATAACTATTATACGCTATATCTATGTGTATAATCTTTTTTATTTCTTCGTCTTGTATTTTTATATCTTTGACCGTTTGTGTATATCTGGAATGGCTTTGCTCGATTCCCAGTGTCCATTGTACTGCCATGGTAAGGTATGGTACAGGCGTATTGCAGCAGCAGTCTTGTTACAAGGGTTGCGCAGTTATTTCCAGCTTTTTGTCCTGCTGCATGCTGGCGTCAGCTTTCTCGGTAGTGTATGATGTTTATCGGTTCCTGCACGATGGCACTTACTAACTTATCGTAGTTTCTCGATTAGAGTTGCTAGCAGACATTGTAGAATGTACGTCAGCTTCACCATGTGGACATATTGCAGTCTGAAAAGTACGCAGAGGAGAGAAGCTTTACTCCAAGAAGGCAGAAAGCGTATGAGAAAACGGACCGGAGGACTTGTAAGTTTTATGATCTGAATCGTATACACGTCGACTCCAGAGAGGATCAACCAACGCCTATGAAAAAAATCAGATGCAAAAAAAATCTAAACAAGTACCTTGCAGGCACTCGTTGATGTGCTCCACGTTTTCTTTCCATCAAAAGAATGTCCCTTCAGGTTCGTCTTGGATCATACTTAGAAGATTTCACTTCTATATACTATATTAGGATGGTTCTTATTTGCGGACGAACTTAGTCACGAACGCCCCCCAAATCGTCTCTAACAATATTAAAAAAAATACTCTGAAAATTTCACACTTCAATTTTAAGTTAAAACCCTCCCTCTGGAGGGCTCAATTGTACCATTTAAAATAAATGGGGTTTCGCAATACTATTCGTCTATTCATTTTTTTTTTGTTTTTTCTTTAGGTCGATAACTCCTATACGTTGAAAGCTAAGGAGGTTTTATTGCTGGGGGTTTTTTGTTCGGCGGTTTTTTTTCAGGGTTTCCTTTTGTTCGACATAGATTGAATGCAATCTATTTAGCGGAGATACGTCAGTAAAATATATAAAATATAAAAAATTCAAAAATCTGTCCAGTACATTGCATACAATAAAGTACCTCGCTAGTACTTAGCATTTGTGCATACAATCATCAATATACATCTCGATTATCCTCATTTGTCATAAACATAAAAACAAGGCACGAACAACGATGAGTATTTGCTTATATAAAACGCGTAAGCGAGTGAGAAGTCGTTCTTGACCAAGATGAGCTAACAAACTTTAGAGCTGATTGGGACGTTACACAATATGCTACGCGTTTTATTTGTTGAGCTGCGGGTTGCTGATGCTAGTGATACTGTATAGTTCGTTTAACCGACACTAATACTCTACCACGGTTTCGATCAGTTCTCACTCTCTCGTCGCGTATAACGGACAAAGTTTCCGCGGCGTAGTAACCAGGTCGACAGCGCGAGAGGGTTCTACAGACTACGTTCCATGCAGAAGGGGCTCCTCTGATGCGAGGCGAGCAGCAACTGGCGGCGTCGCGCCCGATCACTAATGAGCCTGGCGTGCGATGCCTGCCAATCGACTGATTACACTAACACTGTGCTGCTATGTCACCCCATCTGCCAGATGGAACCTTGCGATGCCGTGCGCACTGTGTGCACGTAATCCCGGTCGCGCGATGGAACATGAGGTCACAGTACCGCAGACCAAAGGTGAAAGGCTCATACGCGACCTGGGCCACTATATGGATAGGTACCGGTACGGACCACCCTTTCTCATCTCTCTTGACGAGAAATCAAGACAGCAGACGAATATATAAAAACGATGTACAAATCTTTCAAAGATGGCGATCGATACCTACGTTCCTGTGATTTTTATTTAGATCGTATTCATCTGTGGAGGTAAAGGCAGCTCGGTCAATAAGATATTAGGGGTCACTCAATTAAATAAAGTTCATTCTGCGTTGAAAGGTTCAATACATTCAAATCTCCTTGTATAATAAACTCTGGATAAAAGTTTTGTAAACTCCCAACTGCAAAAATTGACACTCATTTAAAAAATAATATATTGAAACAAATGACTCACATAAACAATAATATTGGAAAAATAATTAAATACTTCCTAATAACTTTAATCTTAAGATGAATTCAGTCGAATACAGTTTTGAATATTATGAATGGCGAATTAAAAACTGTATTCGAGGGAGTTCAACTTGAGATTAAAGTGTATTAGGAATTATTTCATTATTTTTTCAATATTGTTGTTTATATGCGTCATTTTTTAAACATACTCTTTTTTAATGAGAGAACATTTTTGTAGTCGGGAGTTTTTTTAGTTTAAATTTTTTTTTAAATTTCATGCGTTTTAAAGTTTTCTTTGGGTGCATATCTTATTGGAAAGAATCTGATTGGAACTAATTAAACGGACAAATAAAAAAAGCAATTGCGTCTCATACAAATGCAGGTTGAGAATCACGGGCTGCATTCAGCATCAGAGATGAGAATCTCTGCAAGCACTCTACCGTGAGCATCCTGAAGTGAGCTACGAAAAAATTATATTTCGATATATTCAAATAGGCTATTTAAAACTATTTGAAAAAATCATTTATTTATGCGAATCAACAATTTATCACCTCAATTTATGAAACAAGACATTGGGCGCTAGTCACAGAATCGACGTTCGAAATTTGAATAAGTAATGTTTTACCGTTTTCGAAAACATAGGGTTCAAAGAAATCGCTCAAATTGGCTGATCGCCGTGAAATGCATAACTTTTGCGCCGGAGGGGCAGTTGGGAGTTAAAAATTCATACATACTAAACATTTACGGTATTGAATCAGACGTTAGATTAATTTTTATGTGTAACAGATTTCTACTGCATTTCTCGAGACTTTGGACAAATGTTAATACATGATGTATGTACGCCGTATCTAACAAAACTTTTGGTATTAGCTTTGAAAGTCCGCCAGTGGTACAGAATCGATTCATGAGCTGTACTTTCAGATAGACTATATCAATAGATCTTTCATACGTACTTCAGAGATCCCGCAGGACCAATTTTTTTTACTACCGATGACTTTCTTTTGAGAATTTTTGATATACAAATACAAAAACCAACCTATAGGGGTATGCGACTCTCTCACGTCGAACGATTCACTAGAGACGTGAATCGCTTTAACGCTTTTATATTGTCCAAGCACGCGCCAAGGAGGGAGTGGTCGAGTTCGTTCGGGAGCTCAACCCCTCAACGCGAGACGCAAGCGGTGCCAGTCGGTGCGAAGCGTGTCTCGCGATCGTTTGGTAAGGTTTTCTTGATTCCTGCTTCTCTTAATCAAAAGCCAATGGTCCCTGTACGTTGAACGGTATACTTACAGTATACACAATTCAGATACTATGACACTGAATGTCTTACCGTCCCTTCGTCCCACCAACACTTCGAGGAAAATTGACCGCAGAAATTGTGAAGTGTTTCAAATGACTTATAACAGTAAAGTGAATACTACCAAAATCAAATTTCATGTTTCAAAGACTTTCGAGGCTGGAATCTCCAAACTGTATTTAATTGAAAAATATATTTGTCTGCTATGCGATGTACAGTTTTATTGAAAGATATTTTCCCGTTAACTGGATACTTATATCAGAGTCTGCAGCGCTTGATGAATCAATAGGAATGCGAAAGAGAGCTTGAATTACTGAAGGAACCTCAACCATTAGTCGATTGGTTTTATCGATCTCAGTCAGAGACGTTTCCAAAAGTAATGAGAAGGGCTGTGGGACGGGAGTTGAACCGATTTGCGAACCCTGTGGTGACATCGTTGTTACGGGAAGCAGGGGGTTAGTGGCGATGGGACCGATCGGCCCTCGCGAAAACCCATCTTCTACCCGGAACCACCCAACGTGGAGGAGGCGTCACACGTAAAGCGAGGCCTAGACGGAAGCTCGGGTGTTCAAACTGAAAAATGTTACCTCTCAACGATACAAATGGCCATGCTCATCCTCACTCCTAGTTTTTCGTTTTCTCGTCCTTCACGCGGCTCCACTTTACCGATAGCAAGTATAGCGACAAAACAAAATGAAGCTTTTTCTCACACTGTATATTCTGTCTATCAGGTCAGTTCATTTTAAACTTCAGGTTTTTTTTTTGGTCTCTCAGCTCAAAAAGGACTGCAGCCAAAAAATCCTCCTAAATCGTTAGTCCGCAAAAAATGTATTTGAATATCGTTACCGAATTTGTAAAACCAAAAGCAGGCAAATTTTTTATTTCTTTTGTTCAAGGTGGTTTATTTGGAAATTAAATTTTTGTTGTCTTCCGCTCAATATAACGGTGTCAAAGATTGAATAGAAAATTGTTCTAAAACATTAATGTGTTTAAAAAATATTTAGAGGTTGCTACGGAATTTTTAAATAAAAATAATTTCGTCATTTATGTATTTATCTTCTTTACAATGTATTATGTAGAACTTGAATTTTTTTCCTCTTTCCCACGAGAGTAATTACTACAACATACATCAAACAAAAATCTGCTTTAACACCAGAGCAGACAAAAAATATTTAAAGGTCGCAACCGAATTTTCATGAAAAAGTCCAAATTTTAATTTTTCCCAAGTTCTTTTTACCATGTTGATAGTGGTTTATATGAAACCATCAATTTATTTTGAGTCGTCCGACTAAAAAAGTGGTAATAAATACAAAAAAAAACACATACTCTTAGAATACGCGTAAAATAAAAAAATATTTAATGGTCGCTATCGAATATAAAAAAAGAAAACACAAGTTAGGTTCTTTTAGTAGATATTTATGTGCGAATATACAGTTAACGAATGAAGTTTATTTACCATCTAATGGTTTTTGAATCGCCCCCTTTGTTATGACCGGAATTTATTTACTATGATCAAAACGACGTTAAGTAGATATTGTTTTTGCTCTTCGTTATTGATTAAACTTCGATTAAACTGTTCAATAAGAGCAACACCACGTTCAGCAGTGTCATTCACCACCCGAAATTGTTTACAAGCTTTGGTACACGCCAAATAACGCTCATCTTGCATCCAGTCTCGAGGACCTTGGAACAAGAATGTTGCCACTATGTTTATGATTGTGAAAAATGTTAAACTATTAGCCGTTACAAAATGAGGTAATATAATTGTAGATATATCTGTTTACGATAAGTACCGTAAGTGATTTAATTTTTTTTTTAAGCATACTGTGCTTAAAACCAAGCCTTTACATAAATCATCAACACAAACACGGAGATTCTTCGTCCTACTACTAATTCCGTTTTAGTAACGTCAAATTGATCGTGAAATAACTAAATTTTCAGTGTATAAATGACTTTTGCTATTTTCGTTATCGAGAACGCACGCACCGTTTATGTATCCAGTATTCGAGTCGTGCCGAAACTCATTATCACTATATTATTTCAAATATCCCATTCTTGAATTGACTTGTACACCGCAGTTGTAATTTTGACGCCAGTGACTGTCAAGATTCGGCACGTCTAAAATCTGTTGAAAGTTTGCTGCTGATACGAGTACTGGAAGACGGCCGACTGATTTCTTTCCTGTTAAGTATGGCATTACTGTTGATCATCTAAGGTTAAGATCCGATATTCGAAATTAGATGGCATGCGCAAATGTAGCTAATATAATAGTAGCTTTTCCGTCACTGACATTGGTTCTATCTAGTGCAGGACTTACATTACAGTCAATAATCTTGAGACGCGATAGCATTGGAAAAGTGTTCTAGTTTTCGACTTGCTATTCCGGATCTTGGCCGCTGGAAGTAATGCTGGACTTGGTCTCTCGAGAGCTCGCCAAAGACACTATCTTACGTTCTTCCAAACGTCTTTTTTCTCTTTCCTTTCACGTTCTTTTTTAGACTCAAATCGTTTCCTCTGTTTTCGGCCTTCTTCAACTGCTTAGTAACAAGTCCTATTTCTTTTGTTCTTCTGTTTATCTCTTTTTTGCTTCCTCATGGAGGAAGCTTTGTTTTCGTGAAAATTTTTTTGTTTCGAGATTTTCATGTCAGTATACTCAGAATTATCCAAAACGACGAGAAAAATGGTCTAAAAAAAATGTCCCTATGCGTGTGTGCGGGCGTGCGCGTGCGCGTGCAAAACAGAACTTTGCACATGGCTTCCTCTTTAAGTCTCATTTTTCACAAAGTTTCCTCTATGAGGAAGCCAACATTAATAAATAAACTTTTTCATAGAGGTCGCTTTGTGAAAAATGAGATTTAATGAGGAAGCAATGTGTAACGTTCCACTTTGCATCATTTTTTTGCATGAAATATCGACTCTATAGCTTCTCCGCTCAGTAATTTGTGAAACTGCGTATGAGTAATGTTAAATAAAGTCTTGAAATCGTCACGAAATTTAGTCTTTAATTTCCAACGAGACGGATCTCTTCGCTTTGTTGTTCCAATTTTTTTTCAACAACATCCATCTGTTGAATAGTCACTCAATCTTTCTAATAATATGCTGTTTTCCACTAGTATGAACTGGGGTGCGGTTACCGTTTATACAAAATTCAAATTATGTATAAACGGTTTATACAAAATTTGAATTTTGTATAAACCGTTTATACATAACCATCCCGGACAAGATGAGTGCACAATGACGAAAATGATTAATTCCCCTATTCCTTCTAAATTTAGTAGCAACCTCGATATTTTACTTGGTAGACAAAAAACAAATCAAATTTAAACAAAACCACCCTAAAGAAAATAGATGAAAAATGTACTTTCTTCAGCAAAATTAGGTAGCGAACTGTTCATTTTTTTTTCAACGTACTCATGATTTAGGAGGATTTTTTTCAGTATCTGGCAGTGCTTTTTTTTAATTGGGGAACAAAAAAAATTAAAGTTTAAAACGAACCACCCTAAGGATTCTACATAAACCAGTATCAGCAAAGTAAAAAAGAACTTGGGAAAAATAAAAATGTGATTTTTTCCATAAAAATTTGGTAGCAACCTTTAAATATTTTTTATTTGTTCTGGTGTTTCAACAGATTTCTGTTTGAAATATGCCCTAGTACTTACTCCGGTGGGAGAGAGGAGAAAAATTCAAGTTCTGCATAATTCATTGTAAAACAGATAAATATATACATGACGAATTTTTTATTTATTTAATAATTTTGCAGCGATCTCTAAATATTTTTTAAACGCTCTAATGTTTTAGGACAACTTTCTTTTCAATCTTTGTCAACGTTATAAGTGGGAGATAACAAAAATTCAAATTCCAAATAAACCATACTGAATAAATAAAATTTGGTAACGACCGCCACATTTTTATTTACACACTAATGATTTAGGAGGATTTTTTTAGCAGTATTTGACACTACTTTTTGAGGTGGGAGATCGAAAAGAAATTAATTTCAATATGAACCATCCTAGTGTCTATAGATATATATGTAAGTGTTCATGTCACCGGTGTGCGAATGTACGAACGTTTCACGTCGCCAAGACTTGTGCGAGTCTGGACTCTGGCATAGACTCCAAAGGTATCGAGGTATCCAAAAGTATTTTCGGTAGAAGGGTTGTGTAAGCTTCCATACGGGTGAAAAAAGGAGGGTTGTAAGAATTCAGATTCAAGAGCAAACGTTCACTTTTCTCTCAGTTACGACTGCTCCCATTCTCTCGCGCTCGTTTATCCACTAAAACAGGTCCAGTATGTTGAGAAGGATCCATCATCTCTGCTTCGCGCTGTACTCTGTATCCTCGCAGCCCCTATTTCAGATCCAGCCATCTTTTTCTTTTAGTTACCCTACACCTATGCGATACATCTTTGCCCCACTTAACTCATGAGAATGAATATTCGTGGTGGCATGAATTTTCAACACGTAGGTGCCCCGCGGCACCTTCGTTTTTGCTGTGTTCCACACAAAAATAAGAAAATACGACGAAGAGAGAGAAATGTTTGGGAAGGTAACACACGGAACGCAACGAAGAGCCGAGAGAGATAGAAATTGATGAAAAAAAACAGAGCGCTCGATGCTTGGCCTCACGCACGCCTGGACAGGCCACCGGGAAGCGCATTCTCGCTACATCGTCGAAACACCGGCCACTGCCGCAGCGAGCGTGCAGCGCACAGGACAACCTGATGCCACGTGAAACGAGCCTCGCGCGGCTCTCAGTAGTAGCAGTAGCCAGTGTCCGAGCTTGGCATGGAAGCGATTTGAATGGCCTCACGTCACGTCGCCAAATGAGTGAGAACGAGTCATGCCATATAGCGATTTTTATCGTCAGAAATATCGTACCGATGCCCCGTGTAGAAATCTGTTAGGAGATACAAGTTTTCAATCGGATCCTGGTCGGGTTTTGGTTTGCCCCAACTGGGTAATCCCACGGGGACTCCGAATGAATTCCAAATCATCTTCCGGATTTTCTCTGATCACCAGATTTTCATTACTCGGGATTTGGCTGGGGTTTCCCGAAAAGGTTTGACTCACTTGGAATCTCAATGTATTCCGGAGTGTGTCCTATTTATTGACGGGAAACACTATTCCGTCGAATCGTACTTGAAATTAGGATCGAATATAAATTCGCAATTCGGAATATGACTGCTCCAGTGGCTGACTGGATACCGATCGTATGTGAGGAAATTTAGGCAGGTTCTAGCTGGAACCTTGCTGAATTTTCTTCACGGGATGTAAGGAAAGGAGAATTCTGATGAACAAGAAAATATATGAAGGTTAGGGTGGTCCAAAATAACTCAACAATTTCGTGTTTCGCTCTTGCTCAGGAAATGATTTCATAAAAGTCTAAGACAACGATCCTGAAGTTAGAAAAAAATGTTTTGAAGTATATATTTTGGAACATTCTGAACATATGAACACGAAAATATCGTCAGAAAGTTAATGAAAACAAAACATCCTGCATGGGGAAGCAGATGAGTTAATTAAATATTAAGATACTTACTTGTGGTTCATATAGCTACTGTATTAAACAGTATTTTATATCCTAAATGTATATACGGTGTTTCCTCTGGAGTAGAATTGGCGCACTGCTAGCTATGTGACCAAGAGACTCCCAGAGCTTTGACGTGTAAACGACGCAGTGCTCGGAAGCCACGACGGCGGAACGCCTTCATAAATATGCAGAACCAATTACGCGACCGCTTCGCCTAACCCTTCTTCTTTCTCGCTCTTTTCACTTTTACTCGCTCTGTTCGTCCTTTTTGTCTTCTGTCCGTTTTTAGTCTCATCTTAGTCTCCTTATTTTCTTGCGTTTTATCCTCACAGTCTTTTTCTTCCTCTGAAGAGCCAGAATGTCGGAAATGGGGCACAGGAGATATAGTAGAAGATCCATCAAGGCGGACTGGTAAAACCAAAAGCCCTTTGCCTCGTCCAAAACAAACGGTAACTTTAATTCGTTGAATCTTTTCACACGTGGGAAGCGCTGGTGGTAGATTTACTGACAAAGAGGGTGCGACGGCCCTGAACTTCAATGCATATAAAAGACAGTTCGAATGAAAGAACCATATAGATGACATTGGTGCAGTCGTTAACGGTCTTACTCTAAAACAAACAGTATTGTCGGTTTTTAATCCCTGGTGATGGTCATATATTATCTTTCTTATATACTTCGTCACTGTCAACACTTACACTTCTCCAAAATCCTGAGATTTCATGTGGCTTAGGTTGATTTCTGAATCATTTTCGGAGGGTTCGATCAGGACATCCAAAACTACGGAGACATCAACCTGAAAATTGAAAACTATGGTGACGTCAACCTGGACATCGGAAATTATGGAGACTTTGGCCTAGACTTAACAAAATATGGAGTGACTATGTGCGTATGTCAGTATCCGTGAATGCGTAAGGTTCTCTAAGTAATCAAGAAAACGCACCGCCCCTTATTATATCGTAGATATTCCAAATATATACATTACCAGTATTAAACACCCATGGAAAAAAGATAGGTATGGATATATATTTTCCAGTATATTCTAATGTATATATGGGGTATATCTAAGTTTTATCCAATATATCTCAATTATATCCAGGACACATCCACAAATACACGAGAAATATAAGTCAGGTACATATACAGAAGATATATTCGAGATATATTTTTTAAATATATTTTATTTTATAGTAGTTGATCCTCTACTTACTTAAATATCTACTGCACTTTTAATTGTCGTAATAAACTTATTTCATCAATTGTTAGCGATCTATTCGTGCTCTGATTGATATACAGATATACAGGGGTCGCGACCAAGCTCATTCATTGAAATTTTTTGTTTATGTCAAATATCAAATCTGACACAAAGAGACCCGGGTGCTAAAGCGCTCGGGTCCGCCCAATCCTAGTGAATTAAAAATTGCCAACACGCTTTAGACAACTCAACCATACAGTTTAAAAAAAATACTAACTCAAACTTTATATTTGGGGTGTGGATGGAGTATTGAACATATATTAACTGTATACGTACATTTAAAAATGTACTTGACGTATACTCCGTTTACATTTAATAAGTATTCATTTTATATATTAGCGTATATGTACATATGTATGTTAATAAATTTAGAAGTATATCGAAAAATATATTCTACATATCGAGTTTCTGGTCGCAAATATACTGCGAATGTTTCAGATATATATTTGCATATATGCTGCACCTACCTTTTTCCATATGGGAATAGAACGCGGTGTAACAAGGCCATTCTATGTGGAGGTCCAAAAATGTCTGTGAATAAAAAAGAACAAGTGAGAACGAGGTTTAGAAGTAAAGTGAAATCGAGAGATTAGGCGAAAGAATTTCGTAATATTCGATGTTTAAAATTCTCGCATAATATTAAGCTTGAACGGCACCGACGTTGCATCGGCAAAAGCAGCCGCGGCTGGGGCTAAAGGAAAGGCGATGGACCGGGCATGCGTCGCACGGCGCGTCTTGGGATAGGACCTCGCGTCTTGTTTGTTTTAGCATGAACTGGAGCCTCGATGAGAGTGCCGCAGGCGCGAGGGCATACGCGAGCTCCTTGTGCTACGTGCTTTCGTTTCGGCTCGAGTGTTCCCCATCCACAAAGGCCCATCCAACAACCTCTTGCACCATCTGCTCTCGTACTATATCGTCCACTGACTGTTCCTTCTAGCATACAATTGTTCGCCCAAGCTCTCAAGATCGACTCTAACGCATCCGTTTCCGCGCCGGTTGATTTTTAATCTAGCCTGGAGCGATCAATCTGCAAAGCGAAACGTTCGGCATCCAACATCTGACCTGCGTGACAACTCGTTTTTACGGTAGATGAAGTTTCATTCAGCAGCGCAATAATATGGAAACCCACGGAAAATAAACTATATTCGAAAAATATATTCTCCATATGAGACATTCTTCATCAATTGGGCCACTTTTTTCAAATCATATTTCCTTTCCACTATCTTTTACACTTTTTGTTTTGCTCTTAATTTTATATAACCTGCAGTGGTATATTGAGATCTTATGAAAAATTTACCACAGTGGACAAAACAAATTTGCATGGATAAAAAGGAGTTTGTAAAAGTTACAGTGCCTCAGTTAATAAAGAATGCCGGAATACGTAATATTTGTTATAGGCAATATGACGGAAAATATATTTCTTAATGTACTTTTCGTGATACACTCATCAGATATACACTAAATTATTTTTGACTTTTTATACATCGGATTTATGGTGAGAAATATTTTCAACATCCGTCAGAATATAGTTTTCCATATAATTACTCCTTGAGGGGGAAAGCTTTTTAATCGAGGAAATAGTTATACCTTCACATTTTGAGACAAATAGATATAGTGACAATTGCCCAGATATTTCAAATATGCTAAATACGAATTATTAGAGAAATGTATCACTCTCATTTCACATTGAGATTTGTAACTTTTACACCATTTTGAGTACTTTGACATGAAAGTCTCAAATTTTTATTTTTTAAATGAAAACATAGCTTCCTTTATGAGGAAAGAAAATTAACTGCAGAATAAAGATGAGGTAAAAATGAAACAAAAGCGTACAATTTTGACCCAGTAATTTGAACATTTTTATGACTATGTAATTGTACCTAATGTTTATATCGAAATTGACATGTGCCGCAATATAACGATAACGAAAAAGCGATCAAGAGGACTAAAGGTAGCAGAGGACGTTGGTGAGAGTATGAGGTGGGAGGCACAAACCGCAGTGTCGAAAAGCACTCTCGCCGGCATGAGAAGCGTCGCCCATCCATCCCGGTGGCTCTTACGCCCTCATAAATTTTCAGCAACGGGGGCGCTTTGCTCATGCTCGCCCTCTCTTACTACTCTTTGCTTTGAAAACCATCGGGAGGGACAGGCAGTTTTAGGGGTGGTACTCGTAACGACCGAGGTATGTGTATGGGCCGTTCCATTTTAACTGGACATGGCTGCGACCCACATGTGTATATATATTTTTTGTAGATACTTCATGTTAGATACTTCAAATCAATTAGTCTGAGTAAGAGTCTGTCAGAGTGTCAGTGTGAGTGTTTGTGTGAATGTCTATGAGATGCCTGTGTCGAATGGATTTCAAAATGCTGTCCTTTATTATTATAAAATCTATATATTTCGATGTCGCTACGTTTTAAATCATTGGAATGACATTGTATTACACGAGTCGTAGGTAACAAAAAGGGTAGCTAACAAACATTGGCTGTATCAGCCGACCGTGTATTTTTCATGATTGGAATGCAGACATGGGACATATCGGCTGTTCATAAAGCGAGAAAGGAAGAACGCAAAGAGCGGGGCATCCTAAGAGCGTCGAGCATTTATCCTTTCGGGGTAGAAGGTCTGGACAGCCGGTGGAATAAACGGAGTCCTGGGGCAGTCTTATTTTGGCGCGACCACGCTGCCGCGGCGGGCGCGCGCGCGCGATCTGCGCTCCAACGGGGCCGAACCATTATTTCTTCAGTGTCGACAACTCGCTGCTGTTCCTTCTACTACTGCTGCTTCACGTTAAGCTGTGGTTCCTTCTTCGCTATACTGCTATATGCCTTGAAGCGCGTGTGTACGAGAAGTTCGCTTAGCCTGAACAATCCGAACCAAATACAGCGAGAAACGCTGATGCTGAAAGAGAAAGGAAATACAGAGAAAGGGGGAAGTAAAAAAGAAAAGAGAAAAAGAAGGTGAGTGATCGAATGAGAAATGCGGCGAAATAAAAGGAATGAGACAGAGCAAAAGATTTAACGAAAGAGAAATTCCAGAGATAATCCTAAGAAATCTTACTGTTCCTTGCTTTTAAGAGAGATTCTCAATGAGTAAACGAATTTTCCAATATTCGCTTCAATGGTGGAGCTGAAAAGTCTCGAAACATAAATAACTAATCACAAGTATATACAAACTCAATCCATCAAATTTTTTTTTGCGTCGGAATTTCAGTATAATGACTTCCAGCAACATATAGACTGTAAAATATGTGGTGTTAAATTTAACACTAAAAGAATAGACCCACTGGGACTACAAAGTGGTGTTGAAATTAAACCCAATTGGTGTTGATTTGTACTAATTTAGTGTTTGCATTTTCATCTACATAGTTAAGATAAAAAGAAACAAATGTAGCCCCAATAGGTCCATTCCTTTGATGTAAAATGCAACACCGCATTTTTTACAGTACATAGATCAGTGTACCGACTATTCAGTGATGGTGTTGTGCGGACGTAGCACAAAGGGCCCACAGTTCCGAGTCCGTGATGCCGTTTTTCCAGTTGCCTAAGTATAACCACGTGCCGACCAGGATATCTGGCGGCCATAATTCAGCGAGCTACTGGCTCCTGGAAAGTAAACGATGGTACCACAGGTATGGGTGAGGGCGAAAGAGTTCCATCCCCTTCGAGAGCCGATTCTGCGGCGCACGTATACTATATCCCTTGGGAAACGGAAAGACGGTAGCTCGGAGCCGGAGTAAAGGAGCGAGCCGGAAAGACAGCTCTCGTATAGAAGGAGGGGAAAGGTAAATGGAAAACCTTATCTTGGGGATTCAGTATACGGGAGGGAAGAAGAGGTACAGAACGAGACAGAGGAAACGGAGAGGTTGTAGCAGCTATAGCGGAATAGCGTAGAAAAGAGCAGCACATTGGACAGGCAGACCGGGACGATTTGTTAAGCGAATGACCAGTCATTTTTTTTGTCGCGTCGCATCGCTACGCCATTTTTGTCTCTATTGCCTGATGCACAAGGCGGATTTTCGCAGGTAGGTAATCTAATGGAATGAGTGTCCGGTCTGTGCTGTGCTGATACTCAGTCAGGCAAACCATCGTGTAACTATCACTCTGAATCAATCTACTCACAAGTAGACAACGGCATGAAGGAAGCACGGGAATGATACACAACTGACGGCGATACCTGTTCCTGACGGCGATGTATGACTTGTATTTCATATAAATCATCTATCTATCTATGGTTTTTTTTCTTATTAGTGAAGTTAAAAGTTAAGACTAAACGGAATTTGATCAGTACTCATGTAGAAATTTGTTTGGGAATCCCAGTATTCGATCGAATCCTGGTCGGGCTTTAGTCGGTTTGCCCCAATTGTGAAATTCTACTTGGAATCCAAATGGATCCCAAATCTTCTTCCAGTTTTGTACTGATCACCAGATCTTCATTAGTCGGATTTTGCTAGGGCTTTCCTATTCACACGGAGTCCCAATGGTTTGCCGAACGTGTTCTATTTATCGACGTGAAACACTACTCCGTCGAATCCTACTAGGAATTAGAATGGATCCTGGAGTTCCAGTCGTCGAGCAATGTATCAGCAACATACATAATTCGTTAGGTTTTTTTTGCAGCTCAAGTTGAGACTTTCGAATATTGGCATATTCATCAATGACTATGATATTCACCTGACTACCTAGCATTTTATAAATTCCTGATTCAAACTACATTACGTCGATGATTCTGTCTGGGATTCTATTTGGGATCCAGTCTGAGATCCCGCTTAGAATCCAGTCCGGAATCTTGATTCAGGACTGGATTCCGGAATTCAGCTTACAAGCGTTACATACCATGCTTGGAATCCGATCCGGTGCGACTAACTGAATCTTGACCGTAAGTGTGGAAATTTAGTCAGATCCAGCCGGATCCTGATATAATTTCTGCACGGATATGCAGGGACGTGAAATGTCAAAATGCAAAACGCCACCGAAAAGTGAGTAATAAAAGACACGCTTTACAGCCATTTCGATTTCGATTTGAATAGACTAACGAGAAAATCTTGGCACGAGAACAATTATTCATATTGTCGATATAAGTAAATCCGCAAGACATGGCCGACAGCTCAAATTAATGAATTCCACCAGGAATAGTAATCTTGGCGCGTCCATATCAAATACTGCATCCTTTATTTTAAAAATTAATAAGGTCATAGTGATTTGAAGCTAATTTCATTATTGTAAATATTTGATTTGCTAGTTATCTAGCTGCAGAATTCCCAGCACATTTTATGGCTGTCATTATACTCGACTATGTATATTAAGTATATTCGACTATGAAATGGCTGTCAGCAGTGATAAATAAAAAAACCTAGGTTATAGGGTCATCTTAACTAGTGGTCAAAAGGCAAGATCTGCTGCGTAGCTTTTGACGGGGGTGTGAGAGAGTAATAAAGAATATGTTTCACAGCGACTTATGGGACCCGGTAGGGTGCCAACACGAACAATTCCGTTGGGTATATCGCTCTCCCTCTTAGAAAGTCCAACGAAGCTGACACGTCAGGATGTTACCAAATTTATGTCGACGTCCCCCGTCGACAAAAAAGAAGGAATGCTTGTAATTTGTGCGAATATAGCCAAGGTTCCTTCCTGTATTCACATTCTCGCCATATGGCTGCGGAAAAAAAGTTGCAACCCAGAAGTCGAAAGACAGGGTAAAATCTTGTTGTCCCTATATGCACGACGAGTTCTGTGAAAGATAGATACATCCATATAAAATCAATAAATACATCTACGATTGTATTTTTATCACAAAAACGCAAAGTGGTACATGTATGGCGACCTACAATGGAACATAACGCTAATTTACGGTGCGCGAGACTTTAACGTAATAACCATTGTCGAATTAACTCTGTTGCTCATCACAAGAGGTACTATCTAGTGATAGGTACTACTCAACGCGCGTTAAGTCGTATATCGTGATAAAAATGCAGAATACGAAAATATGTTAATGCAAACAATTCAATAGATGTTTTTTATGTGTGAAAGCGTGAGTGTCGGCGTCATGAATCTGCGAATTTTACAATTCGGTAGCAAAAGGAGCAATCAACTCTGTCCGTATTATAATTATAAGGAAAATAAAGGGTTAAGTAAGGTTTCGTGCGAAACCCTTAACCCTTTATTTGGCAAACATCGACCAAATGATTTCGATAATTCGGTAGTTGAAATTATAGATAGGTCTTTAAACTAGACCCTCAAAACGGCTTCAAGCCTGTACGAAAAGATCTGGTGCAGGAGTTTCTTTAGAGTTATGTCTTTTTTTTCTTTATATTAGCATATTTCAGCATGGAATGAATTAAAACGTACAGAGAGTCCAAGCTAAAACAACCCAAAAAGACTGTCCAAGTTTAGTATAAATTGCTTCAGAAGGGAGGAAAAATCCAAAGTCACTATACCCTCCCCTTAATTACTTGCCCTTTGAAACGACAGCAAATAATGTCCTTGTGTCGTCTCCCTATCAATTGGGAATGGCCAAATCGAAGCCCGGATAGAACGCTATGTATCGGATCTCCCAATGTACCAAGGTGCGGACAACGATTGTACTAATTCACTTTAAGCAATCCTTGCGAAATTCTAGCGAAGGTTGGGAGAACGTGGCTCGCTCAGCTGTGTCCAGCGACAGAGTTTGCTGTACGTTTTGATCAGCAGCAGTCGGTGATTCAGTGTACACCAGGGTGGAGGTCCATTCGAATCGTCGGGGTGGTGTTCTAGCAATGGTGAATGGTGCAGTGGGTGCATGATCGGGTCGAGAGCGTTACCTGCGGGATGAGAAGCGAATGACCGAGGGTAGACCTGAGTAAATGGAATCGACTGGTAGCCTCTAGCATAGGTTTTGGTCCGTTCGGATCGTGCGTTCATCGGAGTTTGGGTGAGTGCGTACGGAGAGCGCGCTGGGAAGATCGGGGTTGTTGCAAAGGGCTAGATGTGAAGGGGAATTTAGCAAATATCGTATGCGTGTTGGTCGCAGGATATACGTAATGACAACTGTAGCAGTACGTTTAGATATATGTGAGGTTGTAGGTGGATAGTCCTACGCGCCAACAACAGCTAAAACACGTAATCGGCCTAGAGGCTCTACCTATATACTGCTACTATACGCTGCTGATTCAACTCTACTATGTTCTATGTACTATCCGTTTGTGGCAGTTCTCTCAACCTGCTTTTCTCACACCTCCGGAATCCACAGATCCGACTTGCACTCTGCTACATCGGAACATGAAATCGCTCAAGCTTCACTGTGGAAACCGCATTCGCAAACTGCGTGCACTTTCAAGTACACAATACGTATAGAGATGCTTATGAATTATATGAAGATAGGCAGTGAACTTTCCCGATTAATCCAGAATATTGATATTTATGAGAATAAGAGTACAGATTGCCAGTTAGAATATAATTTGACATCTTCTTCCGAGACTTATATCGTATGGTCTATCACATTGCAGATATATGAGAAAATATTAAAAATCCGGATTGAAATTCATTAGGGCTCGCCTGACGAGGATCAGGACCACATTAAAAAAATGTACAAACATTTAAAAACTCCTGACTGAAAAAGAAGTTTAATTAATGGACAAGTTGGGTAAACAAACAAATTATGAAATAATTAATTAACCATATTCGCATATCATAGACGGGAAATTTGTTTGTCATTACGTGTGAAAATTTCCCGATTATGATATGCGAATGGTTAATTAATTATTTCACGATTTGTTATTTATCCAACTTATTCATCAATTAACATTCTTTTTTAGTCGGGAGTTTTTTAAATTTTGTAAAATGATATTTATTTCATCCTTTTCAAAGTAATTCAAAGACTCTGCCATATGCGCTATGAAGTGAATTGCGTAATTTACACATCAATGGCGGCAATGTTGCGACATTTTGATATATTCAAATAGGCTATTGGAAAAATTCATTTATCGATGCGAATGAATAATTTATCACCTCACTTTATGAAAAAGACATTAGGAAAAAGACAGAATCGACGTACGAAATTTGGTTCAGTAATTTTTTACGATTTTCGAGAACATACCGGTCAAAGAAAATACTCAAATCAGCTGATCGCCGTGAAACGCATAACTCCTGTCTTTTTTACCCCTGAGGAGCAGTCGGGAGTTAAAAATCTTGATCAAATTCTAATCTTTACGGCAAGAATTTTAGGACAAGAACTATTATGGAAAGTCTGATTTGGCCTTGATCTGGTGTAACTCAAAGTTGCTATATTAGGTGTGAGATCAGGCGAATCTGAAAATGAATCCTCTAAGAGGACACACAGGAATCCTGATAGCCAGGATTCCCCCGGACATTATCAACGCTTGTAAAAATAAGGCATTTAAGAATATCAGGGAAAATTAAGGATTTAGAAACTTAAATCGAGCTCACGGTGTTACAAAGGTATTCTTGAAGTGTAGACAGAAAGATCAAAGGTGGGAATGTAGTTTGACATGAAACTATTGATGTAAATATAACTTCTCAAAATACTATACCGTACTTTACAGTAACGGTGTCCAAGTATCTCCTCCGGCAATGGTGCGCGTCTTTCTCACCGAGAATAGCATTGCGAAAGGAGAAGTATAGGAAAAGCGAATTTCTTATGAAAGGGTGTCCAAGATGAAATTGCATAGTCTTATCAGCGATCAGGGACTTTTCGTCACGACCTCGATATTTGCACCATCTCGACTCTATTTTTCTGTCCGTAAGACCCAATATCTAGCTCTCATGCTGTGAATCTCTTTTTCTGGGTTCTTCCATTTCACTATAATACTTTTACTGGAGTCCTGCGTCATTGCGATATCCAGCCTTTTCGACATGACCGTGGAATCCAGATTCCTCGCCTGCGGCTGTAAGCACCCTCGAAATAAGGATTCTAATCGAATCATCACCGTTATGACCACTTAAACCATAAGAGCTTGAAAAATGAAGCCAATGGCACTTCATGTGCTTTTGTAATCGTGAAAAAGAGTAGGCCAGTTTTTCGAACCATAATGAAAGTCACGGTTTTACCCATGGTTCTAAAGGTAGAGTTATGAAAGAGGTAGTATGGTAGAGTCATCAAAAACGGCGCTGGTAGACAATAGCATCTTCCGTATCTCGACTATCTTCTCTTTCTCATTTACCATATCTCCCACAATGCAGACTACAGTCCCAGATAAACGCAGCGGAAACGATCGTACTACCAACTCTCATCTACTACATCTTTCTCTATGTCAAGATAGGAAAAGAGAGCAATAGAAGTCCAAATTCGAAACACAGGATCAATAACAATTGTCTCACGATAAACGTTATCTGGTGAACGCTGCGAGAGATTGAGATCGATAGGAAAGAGTTCGGCTGGGGGGACCGAAACGGCATTCAACGGACCGGGACTTCCGTAGCATGTGACTTCTGGAAGTAGTAGATGGAATGAATCGAATCGCGCGGAAAGAGAAAAGGATCTGGCCCCGTGGCCTGTGTTCCACTGTTGGAAGGGAGAAACGCAAACGGCGTTGGCAATTTGCTTCGAAATCCCTGATTCTCTTTCTCATCGAGATCGCAGCGTCTTTTTCCCTCTATATTCGTTCACTCGTAACAACTTGTCTTTTAGCTGTCCACTGTTTCTTTTTCATTTTATTTCTCCGATTCCCTCTATCGCAGCTGGTTTCCACAGAAAGCGGAATTTTCTAACACCGTGTACGATAACTTTTCTCCTTCTCGCTGCATTCCCTTTTATGTCGAGGAATATACTACTTTTTCTTTTCTGCTCTCCATTTGTGGCTCTTTTTCGTTCGTTTCACCTGTGGAGGCGGATACGTTACATATAATAGTACAAAAGTACCCCGCACCATAAAGTCAGTCTCACACACGGCTTTGCCATTCCAGAAAAAAAACACCACAATTCAAAGAGGCGTTACAGATGTCTTCAAAGAAGCCTTGAGTCGAAGCTTGTATAGC
Source organism: Perithous albicinctus (assembly GCA_964016905.1). Taxonomy (NCBI): domain Eukaryota; kingdom Metazoa; phylum Arthropoda; class Insecta; order Hymenoptera; family Ichneumonidae; genus Perithous; species Perithous albicinctus. Next base: position 11,213,492 of record OZ024690.1, on the reverse strand, counting down.
ACAGAATATTTTACAAACTGTTATTTCCTTGTAAAAACCGTCTCCCAGATTCAGCATCCGGTATGTCGCAGTCAGAATTTGTCGATGTATAGGTTAAAGTGGGACATTCGGATTACCTAAGTCTTTACCTATTTTCTCCAAACAGGGAGGTATAAAGGGGATAAGTATCACTACTTTAATGTAGCGGAGTTCGTGCACTTTCGGACAGTTCCTGGTAAAATCACATTGAGGCTGTCCATGCACCAAAAGCACGCGATTTTCTCAGTCTGCGCTAGATCAAGAAATGCGAATAACTTGGAACAGGCATTCAATCCTTCTTAGGCCTCCGGGAATAGGATTTTCTACCTCCTCTACAGCCAAGACGCAAATTATTTATTGGTTAGTTCTACAAGTAAACATTGCCTCCAGACATAAGATACGTACGTGTGAACAGCTGTTTATGCATTTCCTAGACAGTATGGCGTATAAGAGAATGACTTAGTGGGAGAATACGTATTCCCAGTGTACGAGAACGAGTCAAAAACATTTTTTTTTATTCATTGCCTTGAATTGAAATGTAAGAGATAGGGATTCGTTAATTAATATAAGCCGTCGATTGCTTTTTCAACAAACTTAAAGTCTTGCACCGTAATTCCAGAGCGATTCTCAATTGTGCCGATTAGGTAGTTTCCCTGAATCTACTCCTGTCTTCTCCTCTCAACCCCTCCACTTCAAAGTCAAACTATGCCGTTGATTTGTTCTTAACAAGATATGAAATCTTTAGCAAGTCGATGGAACCGCCGTAGCTGTCATTGTGAGGTCGAAGGTGACCATAGTCTGTCAATTAAATATTGTTGTAATTATTCTCTAATTTTGTAAATAAATGAATCGTTTTATGTTAATAATAGCTGTATTATATAACAGCTGTATTAGATACTAGCCAATTATTTTGGTTCGGGTGCTTCGCACGTTCGCGACCCCCCTCTCCTCCCAAGCCATGATATTTATAAGAAACCCCCCCCCCCCCCCCCCAATAAGAACCGGGTCCTTCTTTACATACCCCTATGATACTTCCCCCAGTCTCGATTTTTTAAAGTTTTCTTAATAGTCTCCCCTGGACTCCAATGTTACTAAGTCCTTCATAAGACCCTCCAGGCTAGTGGGTGATTGGAGTGTCTGTGATTCTCTTTGATTGTCCGTGAATGCCTGCGTGAGAGGCTGTGAGTGTCTCTGTGTGTCTAAGAGTAGCTGAAAGTGTCTGTGACCGCCTGTGAGCATCTATGACAATCTGTGAGTGTCGGTGAGCGACTGTGAATGTCTCTGAGAGTCAGAGAGTATTTGTGAGCATCTCTGTGAATATTCAACAAAACACATCGCCCTTTATTATATTGTAAATATATATTGACGTCTTTCTTTCGTGCACTTTTATTTGCATGATCTCTTCCTTTAAGCTGCGGACACCGCAACTCGCTCTTTTTTTCTGCGCAATAACCATGTTGTTCAGGCACTAAAGATAAGCAGAGTAAGTGAAAGAGTGCTACAAGGATGTCACTCTACGAAAGTAACTTCCAGGAGCACAAAAAGGTCGAGTGTCTTCAGTGCATGCTTCCCTCTTACTCGCGAGGACCTTACACAAAAACGGCTAATGAAATTCATTTCCTAATACGTCTGCAAAAGAGTTCACCGCTATTGCTTAGAATTCGATCGAGCCAAAGATTCATGGTAAAATCAACAACCAATTGACTCGCAAAACGACGACTCTAATATGGGTTATACAGTCTGTCTTTAAATATTCAGGTACACAGGATATGCAGAGACAACAGAGGAGAACAGAACTCATAGAATTCCTATGAACTTCCCACTTTGATACATCGGAATAACCAATCTATCAAGAGGTATATCATTCTCATCGTCTATGAAATGGATAAAAAATATTTACTAAACGGACATGTACACCGGAGCATAAAAAAAAAAGGTTAGTACTAATTTACAAGACATAAAACTTAACTTGTCTGGGTAGAGAAAGAATAGCTATCATATGCAATGGTAGATGTATCTGTTTAGTCTACTGAAACATCGTGTTTTCTTTTTTCAATAATTCGTATCGTGACAACGTCCCTATAAAAAAATGTCACATAACAAATGTTTATTTTTTATTTAAGATTATGGAAGATTTTTTTTACAAATATAGCCTCTAAAAAGATAATTTAAAAAATGATATACGTGTAAACACGTTGATATTATATTTCTTGCATATTCTACCAATAATCATGATCATCATTGACACAATTAAATCAGTTCAACCCATTTTTCTTGCCAATCACAATAACGATAAATTGTGTAAATATAGATCAACGATAATACAATCTCCAAATGTCGTTAAGTTCTAAACAAAATATAAAGTGAATAACCCGAATTTTGGGTACTTACTCCCGCCGAATTCAATATAGTAATTCGCGATGCTTGGCATTCATATATGTATTCGTGTAATGGAATTAGAAGAGAAATTAGGTTTCTAAACATTTGGCATATATACTAGACGTGCATATAAATCCTATTACAGAGTTTGTGAATCAGCATATGTGTCTGGTGTCGGAAAAGCGAGATATGATATAGACTGCTTGCTGACCGGTGATTTCAATTTGTTTGCTTTTCCCTGTCTACGATTTCACTTTGTCTATCTCAAAAGCCCCTCTATGAGAGAGTTTGCTCTCGACGATGCCAATTAACCTCGTAATCATTTATATACGCCAATTGTCGGTAAGTGGATTTTAGATAAACGTTGAGTATGCTGGCAACTTTCAAGAGAGACAAACTGAAGCTTTTTCCACTACCGTGGCGAGCGGAAGAGGTACTTTTAAGCGACGAATATAAGGATGCGACGCAGAGATAATTGCAGTTTAATTTAAGTACTTGATTCCAGAAATAAAATTTGAAAACTCGAGGATTACGATTGACAGACATAACTTATGCTTACACGGAGACTCGAGAAAACATACTGGACAGAAAATATTAAAACGAACATGGTAGCTCTGCTTTTCGAGAAAATGTACTTTAGAGAGGTCGTGATAAGCATAAATGATAACTTGCGTTAATTGTTAGCCCACGTGACAATATTTGTCCGTTACATAAACTTTGTTTTAACTGTTAAATAGATACAGTGGCAATAATGATGGGAAACCACTTTTCTCGACATTTACAACCTGCAAAACCTAACCAATTCTGAGTGTCCGGACATGAAAAGCTCGAATTTTCTTTTTAATGAAAACAAAGCTTTATGAGGAAGCAAAAAGTGGCCAAACTAGTGGAGCCTCATATCCAGAAAATGTATAAAGACTCGGTAGCACAAAACCAAAATAAAGACTTTTGAGAAATACAGGTAAACAAAATTATAACTAATAAGGAACAGTTTAAATTATACACAATAAATATATATCAAGCTTTGGTATCACTTGGTAATGGATGAATTTTAAACGAGCTGGTGCACAAGTGTAATTGGTCAAGGCGAGGTTATTTTTACTTGTTTTAGTCTTTTGCCATTTACTCCATTTTCTACATGGAGCGGCTGTTATTGTGCACAAAACGCCCGAGGAAGTGGAATTGATATGCGCCAGGAGAAGCTCACTCATTCGTTTTTTCTTTCTCGCTCTAGTTGGAACTAAACATTTCTGGCGTAACCCATCCATATTTTCCAACGTTCGCTCGCATCCACAGTATGCGATACGCATATCCATACCTGCCTTAGTCAGACGCTACCCGCCGGGGCTTTCAGTCGATAAATCCAATGGATTGAAACTTTACCGTTTCCCGAATTCAGCGGCTGCATCCGTTGGTAGATACAGCAGGGGACAACCGTACGAATGCGCGTATGCATAATTCAGAAGGAACGAGGATAACATTTTTTCGTCTAAATAATCCTTTCGCCGGTGGCATTTATTATAATAAAATGAAGAAATCGTAAGTCTTAACAAAAACAGCGACGTAAAATTTAATTTAGTGTATTTTTTTGCTTCGACAAATGTAGTAGAAACAGGAAATATTCTTCGGCGTATGACACCTTATAAAAACATTAAGTTATATATTAATTATATATTAATTTGCTTATCAACACATGGACCTAGGAAGAAGATAGACACAACATTACTGCTTTCGGCAAACAGACGATAAACCACAAAGTAAGTTTTGAGGTATACCGATTTTTTTCGACCAACGGTTAACATTTTTTTTACAGAAAATGATTATTTAACCCGTGTTGCACCGAAAGCATATATAGTTTTATAAAAAAAAACTTGAGTAGAAGTACATTATTTAAGCTTAAGAAAACAGGAGGCCCACTTTGTCGGTGCACCAGAAAATTACGAAATTCTATAATTGCATTCCGATTTACTAGAAATTTGACACTCGGGATTTTTAGGGTCATTAATTACAAATCGGAACTCAAAGTTTATAAATTCAAAATGACATATCAAATATGTTGGTCCAAAATTCAACAATTGTAGTCTGAATTAGAAATTTGTAAAATGATAAGTTGTCAGGTGAATATCACACGCATCGATCAATATACCAATAACCGACAGTGCGAACTTGGACTGCAAAAAATATAAAGTCAGTTACTGATACAGTGGTCGATGACTGGAACTCTGAGATCTATTCGAATTTTAAGTATGATTTGACGGAATAGTGTTTCCTGTCGATAAATAGTGGTAATTCCAGAATTAATTGAGATTCTGAGTGAGACTACTCTTTTAGGAAATCTCTAGCAAATCCCGACGAATGAAAGTAGTCTGGTGATCCGTGCCAAACCGGGAGAAGATGTGGGATCCATTCGGATTCTGAAGTAGAATTATGCATTTTGTGAAATCCGAGCAAATCCTAAACAATGAAAATCTGTTGCAAAATGAGAACAAGATTTGGATCCGTTCGGATTCCAAGTAGGATTACCCAATTGGGGCACACCGACGAAAACCTGACCAGTTTCCAATCAAAAACTGGAAATCCTTAGACATCCCACAAATTTCTACTAGGGATGGTTATTCATCCGCTGCTGCATTTCTCCATTCTTATGCCGTATGCGCTAAAATACGTGCCGACTAGTTCTAAATGTGTCACCTACTAAGCACGCCGGTCGGCAGAGGTGTCTGTCGAGGGCGAGGACAGACTGCTGCGCAGATTTCCTAGCTCTGGGCGGCCTCATCTGATTCAAACGACCCCCGTGGCAGAAACGTGCCGGAATGGGTATAAGGTAGGTAGCCGTGTGGCAGGCGGCGTGAAGCGAGCCGTAGAGATTAATGGAGCGAATTAGTATTCGTCGCCGTACGGTCAAATTACGGAAAGTTATCTCGATGCGAGGCGAACGAGGGAACGAACGCGGTCTTTTTCTTCAACCTCTTCTTCTTTTCTTTTCATCTTGATTTCTACTATACCAATTCACTGACACACCCGCGCACTCATATTTCTTTGTCTTGAAAGCTTTTCTTTCCTTCCTTTTTTTCAGTAACCCACTCGTTCCATATTACCTGCTACTTGAATAATACGACGATTTATTTTTTTCCACGTTGCGATCGTTGATTAAGATGACCTCGGGCAGAATAGGTAGTGGAGAACGAGCCGGAGGCTCGAAGGAGACCAGAAGAGCAGAGCAGAGACCCTCCACCGCGGTGACGGAGTAGGTCGTGTGAGGGAATGAAAGTGAGAGTGAGAGAAGGCGAGACGTACGGACGGACAGGCTGTGGAGCCTCTAAGCGGGCACTAAATTTCGCCAGGATCGTCCGTCCGAGTTATTCGGACCTCGTTAATTCCCGCGACCGGGGGCCCTGGGGGCTCCCACCGAGTCTCTGTTTCTGATGCTTCTGCTGTTCATCTTGGTGCTGCTGCTGATGCCGATGGTGGCCGAGCGTTCCTAACGAATTATCCTCGCAGCGTCAATTTCATTGCTCTCCGCATTGAAATTAGATGATGTCGAATTTCCGCTTGACAAGACATTAGCATCCAAAACTACCCGAACACCAAGATTTATTCAAATCAAATCACATTTTATATTCTGATTCGCCATACAATGAATCCGCTATTACCAATCGCCAAATTTTGAGTTTATGTTATTTATGAGCGTCCTAAAAACCCACAAGTACCAAAATTGATGTAAATAAACGATCCGATAATTAAATTATATTCAATTAAGAGGGGAAAAAGTATTAGAGTTTGAAAAAAAAACATTGGTCCGACATTGGCATGCCGACAATGTGTAACTGGAATTATGTTACGAGCACAATGTTCATCCGAATATCGAACGACAACTCGACCAACGTTGACATGTAGAAGAGTACCGACATTTGGCTGCCGACTTGCTACTACCTTTACGACCAAGTGTCGGCCATAATCGGAGCATCGGCCAACCGCACCTGTGTTTGTATTGCTATGAAAGTAGAAGCAAAAGACTGAAGAAGTAACGAGAAAAAAGGGAGATCGTTATGCGGGGCGTGCGATTGTGCACGGAGTGTTTGATATGATCGCCTGCGGCGAATAACATTTCAATCTACCGTCCCTGGCCACCGTGTTTTCGCTCCTTTACACTTTCTCCCTTTGCCGTTCGAGCCAGAGCACTCAGTTTCTCATCTTTCGCCGTCACTCTATTGCTTCTATCTTTAGATCACACTATCACTTGGCGTCACTCATCAACTTTCGAGTTTGACTACGTGCAGTATCGACTAGTACTATGATCACTATTGAGTGAACCTTCAAAGATTAATCCTGCACGTGTCAATGACTCCCTTCTGGGACACGTTTTTCTATCAACACAACCTTTTTTATCGTCGCGCTCCAAACGGATCCGTCTTTAATTACTAATTTTAATCAAAAAATTACTTTGTAGCGCATAAGTTGACCAGAAGCAAATGTAAGCATAGGCACATATGTGTACATAATTTCATCCGAACAGTTTTTCTGGACCTTTCTTCTGGATATTTCAGACCATTTCGAGTATCCTAACATTGTAACGTAGAAATAGATATTTTTTATATAAACCATCCTCTATCAAATAGCAATATTAAATATTACCTCCGATATATATAGAGCGAATTGCATTGAATCTGATCAGATTGATATTGATATAGCTGGTGGCCACAACTAGTCGTTAGAGAAATTTAACGCGAGTCTAACTTGGCGAGGCAAAGCATCCGAGAGACCTGGATCGAGTTTCCAATACCAATACTATCGTACTAGAAGCAGCAACAGCCGCTGTTACTTCCGACCGCAGTGTCGAACTCTAGAAGCTCTTGGCTGCGGCTAAATCTTCTTGTGCGGTCATGCACTTTCGGGGAGGAAGGAAAAGCGAAGTAGCGCAAGCTCCGTTGGTTACACCAGCTGCGACGGCAGGTCATCTAAGACGGAAGCCGAATATGATTTACGATGGAACCATCGATAGAAGGAGATAAATAGAAACCTTGCGAATGGGTTTTCAAACCACTACCTCATAACAGCCGTCGAAAGGAAACCATCAGCATGAGTGATGTCACCTCCTCCTACACGACCTCATCATCAATGTATTGGAAGTATTAAGCTTACTAGTAAGCATACTAAGCACTCCAATTTTATATACGCGGGACCGAGAGCAACCATAATTTTCACTAATTTGTAGTAATATCTTGTAGAAACTACAGATTTCTCTGCGTTTGTACAACATTCTATAAGTCTATTGAAGATAGATGCAAATTCGCGCATAATTGCGTAGTAGTTTCTGGTTAATTTTTCTAGAAAACAAGATTATATAGAAAACTACGATTCCCTATAACATATGATGGAAATAGAAGAGGAAGGATCAAGAAGAATTATTTGTTGAAATTTGTCGTATAAGTAACAGCTTACAAGATCAGATAACAAGTTTCTACAAACCAGTCGAAGTATAAACTTAGGTAAAAAATTTTTTTTTAATGAACTACATTTTTTTCTGTAAAAGTGCTAGATTTTGAGGTTCGACACACAGCCGCTAGACGTCTACTTCGCAATGGCTTCCTCGCAAGCAAACCACACGAACCTATAAAGCCTCCAGCTCTTTTGCGATAATCAAGATCACTATATGAAGACAATACCTAGTTGGTTCAAAATATGGATCCTACCAGTTCTGGTAAGTGATATTGCGATTTCCATAATTCCGTTCGAAGGGATTATCGAAATATATCGATTTGATGGGATAATCAAAACTTTTTAGTAGACTTTTGTACATGATCACAGAAAGTTCTAGATTATTGGCTTCCTAAGAATAGTAGTAAAATACATATTTTAGTAGCAAGTTATTTGCTAAGATTACACTTTGCTACAAGTGATTTTAAGAATTTACAATATATTTGCGATATTAGAATATCGAACATTTTCAGCTAAGTATGAGAAAGAGCAAGATTTAGAACGAATTTGTAGATTGCTGTAAACTTCAGTAGAAGGTCGTTGCTTATCGACATTCTGAAAACATGTTCCCAACCTCGCAGTTTCTCATAGATAATTGTAGCTTTCGGATACTTTTTCATAGGTTCTTGTAGTTTAAACAAAAACTTTAAACCACGTGTAATTATAATTGAAACGATTTACAATTATGCTTTCGGTTGAGTATTTATTCTTATTTTAAGAATATAATTTTTAGACTGTCGCACACAATCAAGATTTATGGGATATATTAAGCATATAATGCACGGCCATTTGATTAAAATTCAGTAGCACAATTTGTATACACAATAATTCTAGTTAAACAGTTGTTAAAAAAAAATTTCATAACAAAAAGTCGTAGAATATAAAAATATAACATTTACAGACGTAGGTGTACCACTAACACGTCTCGAACGGAGTTAAAGACTTCGTTGAGTAGTCGCAAGTATGCGGTCGCCGGAGACGACTTACTAAAGCAGCAAGTAGCAACATCGACGTCGTCCGGGTCAACGTGGTTTCATCATCGTCGTCGCGCGGCGGACCTGCAGTAAATAATAACATTTTTACGAGGGACTCCTATTCGACTCTCTTGACACCGGAGTCCACCGCGAACGTGGCTGTGCTCCCATCGTACCCTGTTTTTACTTGCATACTGCGCTTTCGTTGCACATTGTTGTGCGTTCTTCGGAAAGTTAACGTGACCGCATGCACGACTCTTACGACTGTAGCTTTTACGTTCCGACATGTATTCTTTATATTTATCCAGAACGTACAGCTCCAAAATTGCTGTAAGCTTACGAACGTGACAGGTCAAGAAGAGCAACCGTTCCAAGGTAAAATTGCATTATACTACTAAAAAACTAAAAAAATAATGATAAAGATTAAACATTGCCAAGAATATTGTTTAATGATTTTTGTCATTTTTAGTGTTCTCTCGTCCCGTCTCGAATCAACGAAACGATTTCTCGTCCCGTCTCGAATCAACGAAACGATTTCTCGTCCCGTCTCGAATCAACGAAACGATTTCTCGTCTCGTCTCGACAAAATATCGAGATACATTTCTCATGTCACACCTCCGAATTCTTAAATAATTCATGAGACGAATGTTTTATATTAATATTATCTTAATTCAAGATTTCGCTTAAAATATAATGAAAAAATAATTTTATAAAATAGGATTACTAGTTTGCAATTGTTATTTAAATGAACAAGAAAAAAGTAAATGAAAAACATTTTCGTAAAGGAGGTGCAAAGTTAAGCAGTTCAGATGCACAATGTTTTAAGACTGTACGTAATATTATTAGAATTACACAACAACAAAAAAACAAACTTACTCAACACATATGACTTAAGGATATTCAAAATACTAAAATAATGCCACGTCGTAAAAAAAATATACAGTTCACCGTAAGGTCTGAAACCCAATGTTTTTGAGTCACAATAATCTACTAGTAATTAATATTTCTTTCCAAACGAGAAGCAATGGACATTATTTTAATCGTCGTACCTGCTATATCGCGCCTTCTGTTATGGTTCATCGTTATTTCAACGAGCGCGATGAAGATTTAACGAGGTATTTCCCGGTACAATAAACGGCGTTCCTATCTTCCGCAGAGCCGAGGAGGAATCTCGGGTATTGTAAAAAGAAGTTTAACGGATGAAGGAGAGTGAGCGTGAGAGGTCAATTACGCGGTAGTAGGCCCAGAGACGATCTTAATGCGTGTAGCCACACTTTGTAAGTTTCTCGTCGTCGTCATCAGTTTCTCATAGCTTTTTCTCACGCCGCATGCGATGAGACACTGCGCAACCGACTAAAAGGCGAATTCGTGTATTCCATAAAACCGTAATCTTTTGGATACTGCGCAGTGCCGCGGCCGTTGATGACAGGTCCTGCTTTTCTCGTTCCACGCTGCCCCCTACGCAGGAATGGGAATCGGGGTGATCCTTACATTATTAGAGGTGTCGATGAATTCTGATTATTCCTTTTCTTGATGTGTTTCGAATAAGTATTACAAATAAATTTGTGTCAAATCTCAGCCATGTACTTCCAGAAAGAAATGTTTCTGGAACCTCCATTTTCAATAACATGGTGGTGGAAGTTCCATTTGAATAACATGAAGGTGGACGTCGCGTTTGAATAACATGAAGGTTGTCGATTCTCAACAGATAATATTTAGCTTCATCTCTTTGTACTTTTTAGTGTCCAGGACTATTACTTAATTCTTTAAAATATCTAGGTTCATCGCTCTGTAGTTTTCAGTATCTAGGAATATGGCTTCAAAGTTTACAGTCAAAGTTCAAAGTCTTCTAAGGGAAAACTACACGATGTGAAAAAGATGTCCTTAAAGAGTAACATCCAAAACCAAGTTCGCGTAAGATACGTTCGAAGATCTACATCTACAATATAATAAAAGGCCATGTATTTCCTTTGACATTCACAGGCACTGACAGAGTCCGTGCAGGAATCTGGAATGGAGTCTGGGGGGAAGTCCCGGATTAGAATCCAGACGAAAAACAGACACTCACATATCTGGGTGGTGTTATGACGAACTTATATCAAATATAATATTGAATAAAATTTCGTATCTGCGCCAAGTTCGTGTAAGGAATTTGAGAAGTTTATATAAAAAAAGTCTGTTCGTATGAATACAAAGTCTAATACGATTTAATAAGGAATACACACTCTTCAATCAGGACTTAAAATGGTTCTCGACGAATCTCCAATCGCAGCGGCTACTGTGGTGACGATGCGAACTATGGAAAGAAGCTTCGTTCAGCGAGACATCCTCACCACCATAAAACTTTGTGAGTTTCCGTACCTGAGAAGAAGGCCGTTCTTCGTCCGCATGCCCGCAGGCGCACTGCTTCTTATCGAAGGCCACAGATACCCCCATAGGGTCACAGAGATGATAACATCTTTATCCTTTCCCATATACTTTTACGGGCGTTTCTGACGCTTAACCGAAATACAGCCGTAAGAGCAGCGGCCGGTTTGTCGGAGTAGAAGCGCCATGTTGAATATATGTCAGAACGAGACAAGAGAAGAGTATAGCGGAGAAAAGTAGAAGGAAACCCTTTTCGAATTAAGGATCATTTTGCGGAGTTAAGGTACGAGCCTACTACGAGCCACGCAGGGACCCGATAAAACTCCCATATCTCTCGTTTTGCGAATATCCGCGCCGTGTCGCATCGCCTCGTCTCATCTCTCGCATATACTTTGTTATGTCGTTTATCTTGGCTTGTCCTCTCGTGTTGCCGTCATCTCACATCTTTCATGGTGATAAAATGAACGATTCGTGCTTTTTTTACAAGCACCTGAATCATCCCGCTGGCTTATACCGGAATACACGGTTTGTGTACGTATATGCGCATGTATTTCCGTCCCTCGGGAGCCAAAAGGACTAATATAAAGCATCAAAGTAATCGGGATAACTGTGCAAGAAACTCCAAGGTCTTTAGCCACTTAACATCCTGGGAAAAGCGAGCCCTCCATAACGACACTCTTAAGTCTTAACTCGCTACCTGAATGGTTAAACTACCAAACTGGGTACATTATGTAAGATGTCTGGGGATTCGGATATGTTTGCAGGTTTTATGAAGCTCCGAATCTTTGGTGATGAGTGTTATACTAGAGTTGGGCTTTTTTATTCGGTATAAGATCTCACGGCTGTAAAGACAAAAATTAACCATTTAACTGCTTATGATTTGCTATGTTAGGGGTATCTTCGCAAAAATCACGGACTCTCGCACAATTTTCGCCTTTTATACTATTTCATGTGGATATGTTTCGTTCGGTTCACTCAGAGTAATTAGCATATGACGGCTTTCGTCGTTCGATGATTCTTCCTTTTAGTGGCGGCAGTGATCATACAGGAATCGGGTGACACATTGTCTATTGCAGTCGATTACATACGCACGCGTGTGGCCACGTCGGGTAGCTCTCTTCACTCGTGGTCGATTATGTCATGGCGGCCTCCTTAGTCGTTAAGCTGTCACACCGGCTTACATATCTGGTATATCGGGATGGTGTCTAATACTTCATTGAAAAATAGTGTATTATGTGATTCATGTTGACGAAGGTCGTAGTCTTGCACCAACACCTACCGTTTTGAACGGGTGATGGACGGTGCAATCGTCGGGTTTAACTCCCTCGATGCTTCTTTTATTCTTTGACCTAAGAAGACTTTTATTCTTAAAACCTAAGTACCGTTCTGAGACCTAGTACCATGCGTATCCATCCATTGTCAGAAGACGGAAACTGGTAACTGAGTCCAATACGTATGAACATAGGCCATACCAATAATTCCCTTCGGTGTACCTCGAGGGAGTGTGTCAACGAGTGTAGAGTCATTTACGATGAGACTTGAATAACAGATGTACCGGGTTTACGCATTCAGGTAGTAATCAATTGTACTTATGTAGATTAATGCAAATGTTTGCAAAGAAACTAACCTGCCTATCATAAGGTGATGCACGAATTGTGTATTGTACAACACGGCACAACATACAGACTACTTTACAGGTGAATATTTAGTTTTTTCATTATCATTATCACCCAGATGATACAAAGCGCTATTCAAACGGTTCGAAAGGTTGCATAAAGTAGTTAGAATCGAAACTCAACTGCTTTATATAACAACTTCAAAGTTCACAGACTTACCTAGAATATATAGGGTAGTTAAGTATATTGTAACATAGTGCAAAATGGTGCTATAGTATACTAGCATGAAAGTGACATACATATGTTATGCCGAGCCAATACAGGCACAAGGATGGCTGAGCTTGCATAGCGCTGTTGTCGTTCGGAAACAGGGAGAATGGAAGGTGGGTACTCGGGACACGTAATAGAATTAAGCGCGATATACACACGAGAGTGAACCAATAAACTGCTAGTGTACGCTGGCATTAGGCCGCGAGAGTACCCACAATGAAATATTCATGCGCCGTCTCTGCCTCCTCATCGCTTGAGCACAGTCATACTGCAAATACATACTCACGTTTATAACCCGCACTTCACTCAGAAATGATTCAATGAATCTTGAAATCTTATTTTTTCGAAAAGAAGATATAAAAAGGTAGCAAAGTGGATTCGGGCCATTGATTCCACATTTTAGTTCGCAGTATTTGCAGAGTCCCTTAGAAGAAAGTACGTTGTTCAGTTCTGTCTTCGCCATAGAGGAGGCATTCTGTGCCGCATACGGGAAAATTACCATGTAGGAATGACTACCATATCTCATGATCGTTGACAACCAATGCAGAATTCTGGTAAATTATACTATAATTTCAAGTCGACGTTTTTACTGGGATTTCTAGCAAAAGTCTATTGAAAGACTTTTCCTCACGTCGTAAGAGCTTCAAAGCTGATATCCCGTGCAGAAAAAAAACAGTACAGGATGCCGCCCGTGATGGAGCCCGGGTGGCGTCAGAGATAGAGTATCGGATGGAGACGGGTCAGTCTGGCTGAGAGCCCCGAATGAACGTGCCATTTGGTCCGATGTCGAAATCCTGATGTCGGACCAAATGTGAACTCCTAATCTGAACTCCATTGCGGATTCTCGCCAGGGTTGACTAAACGTCACACGGGACGGTAACTGGTATGCCTCTCAGGAGTTTAAAAATTATCCCCGACTCCCGCCCAGACTGCCCGCACTTCATCCGGGATTCGATCTCAGAAGCCACCAGGGACTCCATCCCAGACTGTTTTTTTTTTTTTTTTTTTTTTTGCGCGGGATATTATAAGTCATTTAGGTATGCATTATTATTATAATTGTTTGTTTTACAATAACCATATCGGAGGTTGAAATTCATCCACAATAGCGTGCTGATAGACTGAAAGAAGCTGTAGAGTGCGGTGCAGTGCCATTGCAGAAATGTAGTTCCGATGCTCTGGGCCTTTACGGTCCTACCAAGCCAGGAACAATTCTTATTCAAATTCAATTATTCAAAACACAGCCGTAATCCCGAGTAGGTCCAACACGCACGCGATAATGCACGTGCCGGTAAAACTCTCCGAGGATTCTCGGTTAGTATATACGCGGACTAGGAACCGAAGTTACAGAAAGTGGGAATAAAGCTCGGATGAAAGTGGTTCACGGATGTACACATATATATGTATATAAGCGCAGGGTGAGTGGGTTGGTAGGTACGTACTTCCCTCAGTCGTGGAACTGGAAAATTTAGTAAGTTCTACGAGCACCCTCGGCACATGGGAAATTCTCCCCGTCATTGTTACCCCACGCATCGTATCCTCATACAGGTGCATAAAATATTTCTTTGTAGAAAGCTTGCGCCCTCTTTCTGTCGCTTTCCCGCGCTTTCTCCTTCTTCGCTTCCAGCTTCATACGGCAAGTGCAGCTGAAACGCGATTTCCCTTGTGCCGCGTACGCGAAGAATTCACTTCTCCATTGCGACTACAAAATCCTTCTCCCACGTGCACTAATGCAGATTAACCCTTTCTCCCGTGTTCACACATTCACATTGTGCATGTTTTGTTGGCGCAGTGCCGACATTGAAATTCCTGCAGATATTCAATTCTTATATTTGGCACCAGACGGATACTCTGGACGGTTCCTGATCACCCCAACGCTATTTCTGATGGCTGTGATTTGTTAATATTTCTTGCCTTAATACCATTGAACCTGTTTTACTTTCATCACTTATGATCCAGAAAGTTTCGATTGGTGGCGAAAGGTGTAACATGAGAATCGATGTTAAAGTAGTTATTACTTTTATTAAGTTTAACCCAGTTTGACAATAGTGTTCAAAAGTTTCTTATCTTTGATTGACTGTCAATTTAGACCATCGGTGGAATCTGAGCTTTACGAGATGTCATAAAATGAACATGGTTAACATTATTCAACAGGACTACCCTGTAAAATGAATTTATAGAAATAGTTAGAAATGGTTTAACGACAGTATAAGAGAATATATAGTTAAGGTCGCTATCAAGCTAATCGGAAAGCGTAGCATGTGTGGCCTGGGTGGACCACCGACCCTGATATAGCCGCCATCGTGACTACCGCCTTGAAACAGTTTGCCAACCACTGACGTACACCGCACCAACGTAGTATCTGGTTACCAGAAGGATATATGGGCGTGCAGCGTCGCCTAAGAGATGAGAACGTAAAGGAACTGGACCGAAGCGTTATACTTTGATAGGGGGAGGGGTAGGTCGAAGCTAAAATCTGGAGAGAATAGGCATGAACGTGAAATGCTCTGGAATCGACAACGATGGAATGCATGTATGCAATTTAATAACGTTCAATTCATATTTACTGATTATCCAAAGAGGCGCAACTATGATTCCGTATACTGAAAACACCAAACAGAAATCTCCATGGCTCTTTTTACACCAGTATGTTCGGCAATGTCGAACATTTCGGTGACCAAGAAATGAGCATTGTACTCTATTATACTAAACTTCTACTATAAGCGACTAAGCAAACTAGTCTTGAAACTGAAGCTGTGAACAACAAAGGGTCCTTAATTCCGTTGAACGAAGCAACTTTGGTTCCATCGCAGGCAAGTACGAACCAGAGCGGAATAAGGGAGGGAACAAGTTAGGGAAGCGAGACCTCGTGACAAGGATACTCGTTGTTAAGAGGACCCCTGTGACGAAGGCAAAAAGCACTTGGTATCCAAAATCCTTGGCCGTGTCGCCCGTTTTACTTCATCCTATCACCGTCGCTTCGAGTGGCTCTGTAATTGAGCAAAGCCTATACCGTGAGACGCGCCAACGTCTCCTGACAAGTACTTTTACCTACATTACTCAATGACCGTCGAGACGCGACGAGACTCTATTGATGAAGCAACTCGATTTAGTTACATTTTCAAAGTTTTCAAAGGTTAATATTGCCATATTAATGTATTTCGAGCGGTCTGATGTATTTTTTGCTTCCTTTAGATACATTATCTGAAAATATTCCTTTTCAAAATAAATTACGTTGCTCTCTGCGCTACGAACAGATATTCTCTTTTTATTCTGCTAGTCTGAGAAAGATAAAATTAATTAAACGTTAATGTTTGCGCTGGTTTGGATGCGTTCAAAGACTTTGCATTGGACGATTTTAAAAGGACATTGAATTAGAATTAGAATGTAAGAAAATCAATGAAAAATAGAGTTAGATTAATAATTAAATATGGGGTCGAAGAGTGGTCACGACTCCGTGAGAGTCTATAAATATCTATGAATGTCTGTGAGTCTCTGTGTGAGTATCCAAGGAAACACGCCGCCCTTTATTATATTGTAGATAGATAGGATATAGATAGATGAATAGATATCCTGCAAGTGTAATTCATAAAAACGTGTTTTGTCTGTTTACAATTTACGGTCGCTATATATATACGTTCTTACTCGCGATCATCTTCCATCTCCCTTTACACTCAAGTATCAAGAGCACACTGTTACCCCTCATCTGTCCCAGGCACATTTCATCCTTAATCGCTGGGATCGCTAACTGCGTAGAATCCCCTCTCATCGTCGACAACGCTTCGCCCATTATAAACCTCTCGTATTCTCGGCAGATCTCTTGCACGGATTTCTCTGGATTCCAAGACTCACTTTGCAGAGTGTGTAGATATAGTTTGCACATCCCTCTTTACCTTCGTTCGTTTTACTCGTTTCAGGGTTTTCCTAAAACTTCGAATCTTCCTCGAGCGTTTCTGATGTCGCCCTTCACGACCTTAACTGCTTCGAACGTGATGTACCTTTAAAGAGTTGATACACGAACTTTGAAAGTACTTCGAGCACGAATTTTAACAGAATACACCAACCTTTACGTAGTGTTATCTAGAGGAAAGGCGGGTAATATAAGACTAGCTGCCAAGATGAACAGGCTGATATTTTTTTAGCTTTTCTTTTGCCTGTACTGTTGAGTTTTTCTTGATACCATATCTGGATAAATTATACTGAAACACATAAATAAAGGGTGGTAAACGGTCTTCAGAGGTGACTGGTATTGTTGATGTCAAATCTAAATTAAACACTCAGAAACTCCAAATCATGAAACCTATATGTCGGCCAAAATGTAAATAATGATTTTGTTTGCTCGAAACCCAGTTTTTAATGAAGTTTAAGATCGAAGATTACGAACCTGTATATACTATATGATATAATATACATATGATGAAATATGTGTAATATTCAATTAGTAAACCATAAGCTACTTTGTCCCCAAATATCTTCATCGAATTATATTCGTGTGATATATTACGGCCAGGATGTTTCGCCGGTATTCACAAGTCAAAAATTGTTAATAACATACAAGGACCTGAGATGTGTCTAATGGACATGTAGCTTGTTGGCTATAAAGGTAATATACATATAGTAATAGATAAAGCTGGGAATAATAATGTTACATAATGGATTTAATGGAAATGAGGGAACGTAGGACGCTTTGTCAGTAATATTAATTCCGAATCTGTGGCACGGAGTTAAGATGAAAGAGGTACAAACCAGTGTTGGCCCGAGCAATGTTTGTTCGACATTAGAACAAACATTTTTTATACAAATAAATATTATTCTCAAGGAATATAAAATGTAAATATCGGTCTGACGTTCGGGGGTGGGTATGTTAGGTATATATGGCTTCAACTATAGGGTTGCCTGACGGCCAGTAGAGCACGCTAAAAGCAACGGTATGCTACTGCGACCCGCGTTCGCGAGAGCACAGGGACCGCCGCAACCCCGTCCACCACCGGCGCCGCTTTCTATTTTTAAATGCATTCGCGAATAGTGGCACGCGGGTGGCCGTCGTGTTTTCCTAAGCCGGCGCAAAATTACACACTGCTTCCTCCTATACGCTCCATCCTCGTCTCGTGCATTAGTCGACTCCTCAGGTCTTCTCGCTTTTGAAGCCCGTGAATATAACGAAGAGTGAATGCGAAGGAAGCAGAATAGAGAAAGAAGCGCCGTGAGTGAGACCGTAAAAGCGAGGGCGAGTGAGAAAAGAGGAAAAATAAAGTAAAACGGTGAAGGAGAGGTGGAGGCGAAAAGGTGCGGCCGGTCTTATATTTTTTCGGCGGCCCTTTATAGTCCCCACCCATCAGACCGCCAATCAAAAAAGAGTAAAACATAAAAAATCACTGACAGCAACGGCAGCACCACCTGCAGCAGCAACCAGCCAGAGCGTAGAGTCTTTCGGTAAGCGAAAAGCAGACCGAAAAATTATTGTCCCAATGCGAAGTAGAGGACGCGCGCCCACCTATAAAGTATGTGGTGATCGATGAAGTGGAGAGAGAAAGAGAGAGAGAGAAAACTAAATTTCCGCATCGAGCAGCAACCGGCATCCCACCACCGACACGTATTGATGCACACTAGTTCACTTGGTTCCCTTGAAATCATCCTTTCCTTTCATCTTCCAACCTTGGCCTCCTACCGCCGCGATTGGCCGCGCCGTGAGCATTCTTTCTCACTCTCTCGCTGAAGTACATGTAAACTATCGCTGCATTTGGGGGGGGGGGGGGGGGGGTGTCTTCGATAATTCAGTCAATCGGATACGGTAAGCAGCTCTCGGGATGGGACCAATAAAACTGCGCTAAAAAAATAAGGTACTTACGATATCGCGATGCCAATTAGATACACGCCAAAGTCAAAACAAAGTGAGAAAGTCAACGAAGGTGTCGCTGACTCTAGAGAAATTAAAACACGATAGTATATGGAGAAATTGAAAAACATATTTATCATCTATATAATCGTGCCGCCTATTATAGTGACAGTATGTGTGTAGGTTTAAATATCCTGATAAAAAGGGATGTGCATCAACCGTTTTTATCGTAGTACCAGCTTTGTTGAGCTAAAACGTGGAAGAAGTGGGTTATTAAAATTTATATTGTTATAACTGGTGAACTACACAACCGAATCATCTCAAATTTTAGTGCTGTATACAGTAATGTCCAACGTTTCTACAGTATATATTTTATAAAAATCGGTTCAAGCATTTTGATTTTATGGGATTTTCAAAAATTTGAAGAATGTCTCTCATCACTGTTACTAAAACAAACTTCCAGTTATCGAAACGAAACTTCGCTTGAAATCTTATCGCAGTGATGCGTCCTCTCATATTGAATTTAAACTGGAGAACGGTGTAAGAAACTGACCTAAAATGTTGCATATAATTAAAAGAGAGTGTCCCTATTTGGTACTAAATTTAGTGAGATCCAACAGAGTTCATATTTTAGAGAATTTAAGATTTAAATTTTGGAATTCTCCACGATGCGTCCTCATTTTTGATGGCCCACCATCTACAAAGTTTCGTTTATGCGGAAGCCAAAATTGGCCAATGTACTTTCCAGTTCAAGTTCACACAGTATAGATATAATGATTGGTCACTGTGACATTCACCCGACTACCTAGAATTTTACGAATTATTTCTGATTGAGACTGCAACACATCGATGATCGAGTTCGGGATTCTGTTTGGACTGCAGTCAGAGATTCCGTTTATAATCCAGTCCGGAATCCTGATCAGAATCCAGTTTACAATCGTTACATCCTATGCTTAGAATCCAATCCGGTGACTGACTGGATCCCGACCGTAAGTAGGGAAATCTAGATAAGTTTCAGCCAGATCCCTGATGAAATTTCTCCACGGGAACGTGTTCACAATCTCATCTGTCACATGGTTTCCTGTGTCACAACGTAACCTGGTCTCCCCTACGCTTCATGTGGGCACAGGGAAAAAGGTAAATCCGAGTAGAAACGCGAAAGGCAGGACTCCAAAGCGGTTTTGTAAAAGGTGCACGCAGAGAAGGTAGGGGAAGGAGACACGGTGAGACGAACGAAGCTGGTGTTCGGGTCTCGTTATCGTTTCGTGCGTTATATTGGACCGTTCGTCGGTCGGTGCGGCGGGGGTTTAGACTGCGCGAGAACGCGAACAGCCGCGCGAGCCACAGAGACGATCTCTTTATACGGGGACGTTAACGAGCCGGTAAATATGTTGACTACCACGTCGCCACGTTTGCCCCGCTCTCGGGCCACTCGCTCACTCTCTCTCTCTCTCTCTCTCCTGGTAATATAGTAGTAGACTGTATGTATATATACGCTAGCGGGCCTCGGCCAACGAAGAAATGATTATTATAGTTCGTAACCGAAGAGAGCTGCCCATTTTAGAGACTGTAGAAGCCGCCGTATAATTTTCCACCCACTAAAAATGGCCATAGCCCCTGTCTCCCTGAGACCGATCCGCTTGTGATTATCGGCAAATAAGGTACAGTACGACGAGAAAACTTTTTTTTTCACCTACATGTATATATGCTTTGATGTATAGAGTATATTCTCGCCGAAGTGAACCCACTTTGTGGACGACATTTCTCTTATTTTATTGAAACTTAACTTGCTTTTAACGTAAAGTATATCACACACCAAATATTACAGATCTAACTATTTTTTTCTTCACTAATCTACACGGAATTGGTGTTTTTTAATTTTTACTCCTTCAAAGTTTCACAGCTGTAGAAAGGTGAGAAAATTATATAAAATAATTTTTTTTTACGGTACTTCTATCGGCAATTTTTCGCGCTTTCCAATCAAAAATCTAATTAATTTCCATGTAGATCAATGAATAAAATATAGTTAGGGCTTAATAATTTGGTGTTTGACGTCATCTGCAGTGTAGTGCTAAAAAATAGTCAAGATTAAATTAAATAAAAATAAATATCGGCGAAAGAAGGTTTTTCTTCTACACCAATTTATCCTACACGAGTAATATTGTACACCTATGTGGCGCTATATGTAATAATCCTACATGTACAATTTTCTACACAATCAATATCCTACTCTTGACTAATACCGTGACCAATATTCTACATCTTTTCATTCCAATATCCTACATCACATCATCTTACACGATCAATATCGTACACCATATCATCCTAAATAACCATTCTCTTACGCTATATCATCCTACGAAGGCAGTTTCGATCGCTGTAAAGTTTTACCCGCATGGGATATTCATCGGGTAAGAATGCGCACATGTAGAGGATTTTCATCTAGTGTCGGGTCGGTAGATGAAAAAATTGACTAATGTACTTCATAAATAAATATAAATATATAAATACTTATAGATAAGTAACGTCCTGTCACGTCTGGTGTTTTGTTGATGTTATGAATTAGACGTGACAGTTTTGTGTCTCCTTGGGTTTTGATAGGAATGTGCCGGACTGGGTCGTAGACAGACAAGAATTGAATGTTGGTCTTCAGGAACGAGTGTATTGATAGATATGATGGTGTGAGCGTGCAATCTATGCTGCACCTTTCTCAATGAGGGTCGGATATGAGTGAGAATGTGTATGAATGTGTATAGAGAAATTAGGTGTGCGTTGTATGTAGTATGAAATTAAATGATTTACGCGAATGAAAAAAAAATTATGCGTCTTCGCGTCCGGAAAGATAATTGTGTAATCGCAGTACTGTGGCTGTCTCTCGTGACTGTCTTGGAACGGGCCTGTGCCGTGATTTTTTTTCGAGATTGTGCCGTGAAATTTTTTTTCGAGATTTTCATGTCAGAGTACTTAGAAAGGTCCAAATGTAGAGAAAAATTATCTTGAAAAAATGTCTGTATGTGGGTATGTGTGTATGTGTGTGTGTGTGTGCGTGCGTGCGCGTGTGCGTTGTATGTTCCAGACACAGAAAACTCAATCATCCATAACTCACGAACGGTACAATAGATCGAGCTCAAACTTGGCACGAAAGTAAATGAGGAAGTAACATGCTAAGTTTTACTTTTTAAGTTTCAATTAGCATTTTTTTTATCTCGTTACCTATATGTTTTCGGTAGTCTCTTGTACAGCAACACAAAAATCATGTTACACATGACACCGAAAATTCCGTAATTTAATAATAAATCATTGCATCATATATCCATCAAGTGCAAACTGTTGGCTTACTTTCTTAAGTTTTGCGAAAATTAGAGCGAAAATCTCGATTTTTTAAAAATTCAAAATGTCCGAAAAATCTGAACCACTTGACCGATCCTCACCAGATTTGGTACGTGGCAGCGCTATATGTTATTTTTCGTCTATAGAAAATATCGGTTGATTTGTTGAGGAATTCAAGATTCTATAAAATCCGGGCCGCTTCACCGATTTCGTTGAAATTTAATACTAATTGACATTGGACGTGTCTTCAGTTATGAAGAACTATTTAGCTAAATTGTCGAACTTTTATGAAAGTTAGAGCGATCACGCCTTTTTTTCTAAAAATGAAAAATTCCATAAAATCTGTATATATGGATATATTTTGTTAAAAATCGCACCAATTAAAGAGGAGTTACTGCTCTACTTGCGTGCCAAATTTGAGCTCGATCCATCGTGACGTTCGTGAGTTATGGACGATTGATTTTTCTATCCCTGGCGCACACACGCACACGCACACGCACACGCACACATTTTTTCTAGACCATTTTTCTCGACGCTTTGGACCATTTTGAACGTGCTGACATGAAAACCTCAAAAAAAAATGTTTTCACGAAATCAAAGCTTCCTCTATGGGTTAGCCGAACTTAATAAATAGACGTTCTCATAGCTTTGTGAAAAATATAAAATTAATGAGGAAGCAGTGCGCAATGTTCTACTTTGCATCATTTTTAATTTTAATTACCATATTCTTTTATTATATCATTATAAATTTTTTATTTATTCGCTAGCGTTGTTGCCGAGTCGAATTTTGGAAAAACAATTTTTTACATTTTTTATGTATTTCCAATTCATTTACTCGCATTGTTCTTAAGTTGAATGTTGGACATTTTTTAAATTTTTTAATTTTATTTTATTGATTTTTCATTTGATTTATTCACTCGCTTTATTGTCGAGTTGAATTTTGAAAAAACGATTTTCATTACATTTTTATTTATTATCACTCACCAGATACACCACATCCCACCGCTGTCACCTAAAATTATCACCTGTTACGTCATGGGACCTTTTTGTTAATAACAAAGGCAACATTATGTTTACCTTGTTTTAAGCCGGAATGCGTCGGCCAGGGATCGAGGCGAGGTGACCGGTGATTTTTTTTTATAAAAATAAACAACAATATTTAACGGAAGGAATAACATTAAATTTATTTCACAATATCACTTTGTTAACATTAGAACAACTGTTAAAAATTTCGCTGACCGACCATCGGGCTCGGCCCCCGGAGTAGAAGTCTCGTTTAACAATTTCAAGAGCAGACAATCGGGCTCGGACCCTAGAGTTGAACTGACTATATAAGAAATAAAAAAGTGTTGAAGACAATGCATTTTAATACAACCATTTAAAATGCAGGACATCGCGCACCTCATAGATGAGCGACCCCCTTCTCGACGCCGTGGGACCGCTGATATGGGCAGCGAAAGCAGTCCCCCGGATTTAAGGCGCAACTATTACGCGAGAAACTATTTTTCTGAAAATAGCATGGATCTGCTGATTAATGCAAAAGTTTGCATCTAGTAGCGAAAATCGCTGCTGAACTTTTCTCAAAAAGTTTCACAAAATAACAATTAATAATTTTTTATGATAAAAAAATAAGCCCGGACGTAACAAAGACTAAGAGTGAAAGAGTCATGCGCAAATATCATAAACATTGCGTGTCGGTGAGAGTGTAAATGTATGTAAAATGAGGATGTATATGTTAAATACATGATTCTGCCTGGTACAATATGTGGTAGTATAAATGTAATGTATAACAGGTGCATAAATCTATTTAATTGAAGATAACATATATAACACGAATAACATATGTGCATGCGGTAGTCCTCTTTTCTGAAATTCCATAGTATAAACATAGCCCAACATTTTTCCAGACATCTTTCCACTTATAATGTCAGATAAAAGAGCACGCAGTTTACAATAGAATAATCTTACTGTAATATTAGGAATATCATTACATATTGTTCCTGGCGGGAATCGTTTCAAAACTCTTTGTAGTTCTGGCCAATTAGGATTGCAAGTCATTGTTATGAATAAATTTGGTCTACCAATTGTTCTTACAATGGCCATAGCATCCTGATAGTTTTGATGCATATTTCGAGGACTTCCCAAATATGTGGATGGTAAAACAAAAACATCACCTAAACGCTCTGATTTATTAAAATTATTTGGATTGTTTAAGACACTACGCGCTACATGATCGACTACCCTTTGGTAACATTCAATTCTTAGTTTTTTTTGGTTATACCTAAAAAAATTCAATCTATTACTTTCAATGACAATATGTGCTTGAATAACATATTGTTGAGTTAGTCGGCCACGAAATAAAATAGGATTAAATTTATCTTCAGGTCTATAGGCCAAACGATATGAATAATATTGCAGAGCTGACAATGTTTTATTACTATTACAATGTGTAAGTAATGGACTCCATCCCAAATCTCCTCGTGGAAACATTATTGGAAAAGTCATGGGGTCGACATGAAGTGATAGTTTATTCAAATACGTAAAAGAACTAACACCATCAGGACATTTTGGGTAAACACATAAATCGAATAATTTTGGAATTTCACCATCTTTTGATACTATCAAAGCTGCACATTCCGCGGTGGATGGTAAATTGTAACGGTGTTTATTCATATTAATGTTACGTACGAAATATAAATAATATTCCGGTAGTGCTTCGTTCTTCGTCAATTCATATAAATTTTTATACTTTTTAGCATAAGGATTAACATTGTTTAAAACTCTTGATATAATCTCTATATGTTTCTTCGATAAATTATTATTTTCTTTTAATCTTTGTTGTGTTGCTTCATTATCATCAAAAATATAAATTTGACCTCCATGTGGAATTTCACCTTTTTCCGTGTAAATACAATTTGGCGTAACATAGCATACTTGACCTTGAATTTTCAAATTATAAGTTCCTTTTTTAAATTCATCTACTACATTAGCATTAAAATTTGCAAAAGAAAATTTTTTAAATTTTTTAATATTTTTGAAATTTTTGAAATTTTGTAAATTTTCATTTATGAGCGAGCGATGTGAAGTTGGCCATGGATCCAAATCTGTGGCCAACTTCACACACGCTCGATTCTTGTACACGGCGGCGGCGAAATCTTTATATAATATAGAGAGATAGAGAGATATAGAGAGATACTTCAATTAGAGGGAGTGAGAAATTCATACGCACGAAGGTAGAAAAGGACAGATAGCTATCGAGTAGCGAGAGTCGCGACGGCTGATAAGAAGATGAGCTGACCTGCGGCAAGTCTACTGGATGGAATACGGTACCGTTCTATGTATTTTAAACGAATTATACATAGGTAGAAAGATATTCGTAGGTTTAATCAAGGTTTATGTTTTTTTCATTTATAATTAACATAATGAAAAATTGTGAGGTAGTGATATTATGCCCAAATCGGCACAGGGGAAGTGGCAGTCCGATTGACATCACAGGAATCATTTCGCTGGAAATAGAATTCCGATTGTGGTAAGCGGGTTCCTCTTGCTGTAAATTGACATTATTTAATTGTCCGACTAAAATTTCCCGGCGTGACGTCGGTTTAACATACCCTACAGCAGAATAGTGTACGCGTCTACAATGTCGCAATTTGTAAAGAATAACGAGAATTTACAAGAACTTGTACGATAAATAGAGGAATTTTAAACGGAATTTTTAACAAAAATTGTTCCTTGACAAACATAAAGACATTGTACCGATTTAATAATTTTCATAGACCTTTCTCTGTGTGTATAACTTCCCTAGGTTCCTGTTATTGTTATCTCCAATAAAAAGATTTAACAAAAGCTAAGATTTCATCCTTTAATCCAAAAAATAATTCATTACACAATATCATGCCACGTTATTTCGCTCTATATTATCTATATTGCAAAAGCTTTTTTTCGTTCAATAATCGAATAGGAAATTATATAATCCTGTTACAAAACTGTTTAACATCCGACTGAATTTCCTGAGGCAGAGGAGACGTCGTTCGGTACGATAAAAAAGAAACTTCTGATCAGTAAAGCTAAGATACACCCTCGGTATCGGAAAATATTATCGGACGTAATACTTTCCTTAACTGGTCTGTAAATAATACAATTTGCCAAGGTGAACTAGGAGTGTATAACGCAGACGAGAGCGCGTTCACGAGCTTCAAACATGAAGCGATTACTATCCCTTTCTCCTCCTGTATTCCACCTTTATCCCCTCGTCGAGCTCGTTCTCCAACCCCCTTCATAAATATTCCTTCGAGTCTTTGGTACATATAGGAACGTTTCTATGTATTTTAGACGCGGTATATGTCGTGAATTTTCCCGAGACGACTTGTTTCCGCTTCAGTGAGAAAGCGCGATTTGCGTTTGCGGCACCGATAATTTTGAGCTTCGAGGATCCGTATATAACGACGAAAAAGTCTCCACATGGATTGTTGAGACGTTAAGATCACGAAGATAGAAATCACACAACAACGAGAATAAAATATGAATGCTATGTAAAAGGTACATATGACGGCGACCTTGAACTCTTCACATATAAGGCATTCCACTCGAAGTAGGCCACCGCTTGTTTCGAAATGTTACAAAAAAAGTTCAACATTTCTTTGAGAGCGGTTCCAAGTGTCTAGAACATGTACAAATTATTTCAGATTTTTTAAATAAGTGATGGGGTAGCCTCTCGAGACAAGTAGATTTACCCTACTGTACCGACCGAAGACGAGACGCTCCGAGAGTCTCTTACACGAGCCAACTCATTTTAGCCACATTTTCAACAGATTATCTCGTTATATAAACGAGATAAACGGTTATTCGTTCATATAAACGAATTTCGAGTGCTTTGCGGATATTGCATGCAGCAGTTAGATGCATTAGTTTAATGTAGCACGACTGGTTCTAAAATTAATGTTTTAGCTATTGGTTGAAAGCAAAACAAAGATATGTTTGTTTATATATATTTCAAATTTCAGAATTTATTTCACTTAACATGGCACGCGCAGAATGGTACACATTCACGCCGTACATGGTACACTCATAACTTCTCGCTGTACATGGCACACCCCTAACTTCACGCGGTATGTGACACACAACCACCTTGTTACGAAGAAAACAACACATAAACAATATATATGTTATGTATATATCAGTATATAAATAGTAAGAGTTCGCAAATGAATGCAGCTTCCAGCCAGAATGGCATTTTGGAGTTATTAGTGCAGTGATGCAGTGGTATATTATTTGTATAGGTGAAGTGATAAAAAGTGATAATTTGTTTGATTATACGAAGTGTCTGCTCGTCCGGTAACCTAATGAATAACTGCGTGTTATTCGTCCGGCTATTGACTTTTTTTACTTCGCGCACGGCTACCGAAGGCACTCGGGTATGATCGGGACAACAGCTCCTTCGATGAATCGGCGAGCCAATGTATTCCCGCCCATGAGATCACTATCAAATTAGTATTACTGCAATTACGAGTTATTTTACGAGAAAAGTGCGTACAGCGAGTCTATCATAATACAGTGGTGTCATCTATTTGTTGTCAACGATGTGTAAGTATTCTTTTATTTAGTTTTTTTTATGCATTTCATATCTCTCTGTAACGGTCAAAGTGAGGTTATGTTCCGATTTTTTATCTCGATACGAAAATTGATATTTTACATCGTTTTTTTTGTTGCATTTTATCATGTTATGATATATGTTTTGTATTTGCCGAGGTAAGATAGGATTACCTGCCTGGATGCCGGTCGCTACTCTTTCGCCAGTGCTGGGACGTAACAACCAGTCGGATTCAACTGTACTTGGATATAATTATTAGGGTTTTTCACAAATTTTTTTAAATTCAACGAGAAATGTTGTTAAAAATGATTAAAAAATAAAATTTCGTGTGCCACCCCCAAGTATAATTATAAGTAACAAACCACTAGTTTTTACAAATAGAGGGCTCTAACAATAAACTTTAAGGGGTGCCTCATTCAAGTGAAGACAATTTTAAGTTTATTTAATTGAGGCACCCCTTAAAGTTGGTTGCGAGAGTCCTCTAGTTTTTGAAAAGTAGTGGTATGTTACTTATAATTATACTTGGGGGTGACAGTCGAAATTTTTCCATTCATTTTTAACAACATTTTTTGTTAAATTTTCAAAAATTGGTGAAACACCCTAATAATTATATTTTCGATTGTAATTATATATTTAATTTAGTAGTGCCGAAAGATACTGGAGGAAAGATACTTCTTTAACCTAAGACGGGGTGAATGGTCCGATGAAAGTGGTTCTGAGCCATCAGCACCCAAAAAAAATATTGGAACCATCCTTACGTGTCACAGAGAAACTTGGAGGCTCATCATCAGGTAAAAAGAAAGCCAAAGATCTACATAACTTTAATGCAAGTGATTCTGACGGAGTCGCAGCATCTGCAGGGAACTCCAGAAATTCATCGAAGGAATCACAAGCTACACAGTGGGATCTACGAGTTGGCGATAAATTTCATTCGATTTCTCAATTGGAAAGGGTTGTTACTCGATATGAGAGAAGAAATTATTCTGTTCAAAAACTATTCACCCGCAATAAATCGGGATATGATATAATGACTGTTCATTTTTCTTACTTACCCCTACCCCGTCAACCCCTGATTGCGTCTTTAGCAGATTTACTCTCGTGCTGTGCCGCATACACTTGGTCACGATTCAAGGAAACATAGATTAGGCTGAGTAGTCCCCGGGAGGGCACTCCCGGTAGGGCCCAGGGGCAAAGTGTGTGTGTAAATACCCAGCAACTTGATGACTCCCCCCTCTCAACGTATGTTCCAAATGTATATCTGTATGTTGATTTATCTCGAAAATTCTGCCCAGATCAAGTATTGATTATAATGAAGCTTTTAGGGTTCGAACGGGTACATTAAAAAAAAAATCAGCGGAGTTACGACCGCCGTCGTAATGTTTTTGTAAAAATTAAACCATGACTTTTTTTTCTATCAAAAAATTTGCCATATGAAAAGTAACAACTTTTGCAGGGGCCCTTTTTTTGATAAAGTCCATATTTGTTAGCTTTGAAGATCATTTTCGACTATTATGAACAGTTTATTTATCTCTAAAAATACTGTCCAGATCAAGTATTGAGTGTAATAAAACTTTTAGAGTACGAAGGGGAACGTTAAGAAAAAAATTAAAAATTGGTCCACCATTCAGAATGACGGTGTTACGACAGCTGTCATGTTTTTATAAACTGGAACCATGAACCAACGAAAATATGGTCTTTATCAAAAAAAGTTCCCTGCAAAAGTTGTTAGTTTTGATATGGCAAATTTTTTGATAGAAAAAAAAGTCATGGTTCCATTTAAAAAAACATGTCGACTGTCGTAATTCCGCCATTTTGAATGTTGGACCAATTGTTTTGTCTGAACGGCCCCTTTCGAACCCTAAAAGCTTCATTATACTCAATACTTGATCTCCGCAGAATTTTTCGAGGTAAATCAACTGGAAGATTTAAATGGAACACCCTGTATAGCGGGTGTAGAACTTTTTGCTGCTATATATACACTTATATAAATATCTCACATGTATAATCAGGTATAATTTAATTCCGTGGGGAGGTTCATCACTCAAAAAAATAAATGGATCTAATAACAATGATTGTATAAAAAACTCTTTGCATTTCATATATTTGAGTCTGTCAGAACATTTTATCCAACGCCTTTTTTTCTTTTTTGTAAAGCCGCATTACCTTTGTTTATTTTTTTTCATTTTTTAGTTTTGCATACTAAATATTTTTTTAGATATTTTTTTGCTTTGATTTTTTAGTCATCATTTATGTTAATTCAACTTTCCTAGATATGCATCCTATTTCCTAGATAGATTTTGTCAATATCCGATGTTTGATGCCACCAAATATATAACATACATTATATAGCATTAAATAGTTCATGGGAAAACATAACTTTTTTGTTTTCATTTTTTTCCCCCGACCTCAATCTTCCATGATATGCGGTTTTGAAAAAAAAAAAAACCATTTCCAAAACAAGTGAATACAAAAATCTAGCATAATTCACTTCAAGTAAGTACTAACTGTGTGGCCAATTATGGGACAGATCCGAAAGTGTTAAGAAAAAGGTGGCCGAGTAGGTGGAGAACGTCGCACGTATAGAGATATATCAAGAGTCGCGGTAGCGACTCGACGCCAAGTATTAAAAGAACAAATTTGAATGAAATGAGCGAGACGGCAGTGCTACTCTACTTTAGTCGACGTTGGCCCTTTTTTGTCTGCTAGGAAATGCTAACTCGAATTATCTGACGCAACACGTCGCGGCCGCTAAATGTATCAGATTCAATATTTTTAATTTATTTTTCTCTTTCGAATGGAACCGGTTGCAATCAAATCGGTTGCCGTAATGCTGAGATCTGGCAAGTTTTAATTTTCACTCCGTTAAAAAGTTTTCGTTTTCATCTGATTTGTCCCCTCGCATATACGTGCATGACGTGTTACCTCCTCGCTCACATTTTTCCATCACACTCACATTCCGTCTGTAAACTCTCATTACTAAAATAACACGTCACGGATGCTAAATGTACCAGCGCCAATATTTTTTTTCCCCTTTCAGATGAAACCTCTCTCAAGAAAATCGGTTCCCGCAATGCTGATATCTAGCAAATATCGTGATTTTTCCGAACTCACACATCTGTATACAATTTGTCCCCTCGCATATACGTGTGTATACGTGTAAAGAAAGTGCGCCCACACATAGCAACGATCGGCCGAAGACGCGTCGTCTGCTAGCGATCCGCACGCTCTCGTCGTCTAGTCAATGCGAGAAAAAAAATGTATAGTGACAGCTGTCGGATTTTTGTAGTTTATAATAGTACATTACGATACAAGTGCGATCAAACTTTTTCTTGACGAGTGTGAGTTTGCAGCACGAGCGAAAGGGAAAGTGAGTGTTCACACGAGATCAGAAAAAGTTTCTCGCACAAATTTCGTATACAACTTTATCACACCATTCCGTGGGATAAAAAAATTTAGAGTATTTGTAATGACCAAGCGGAGATTTGGGGGAAGAGTGTAGATTGGTAGTGAGGACGGCCAGACGAAGTATCGAAGTGAGAAAATATATGGTGATCACCGGGACTCGAACCCGGACTGTTCAGTTCCTAAACAAAAGCGCTAACCACTGCGTTCATATAAACCTATATAATTCTCTCATTCGAATCGTCCTCTTATATGCAATGTAGTACAGGGCCGTCACATATTTAACAAAATCAAAAAAGTTGCTACTGACGTGATCACAACACGACATTTCCTCAACTCTCAGAGTTGAAATAAAAAATTTCTGAAATAAAGAATTTATAACCTCAGCCATGTGTTTATAATTTCAAGATTAAATCCCATCCGTGAGTTTGTGTTTATTTGTGATTAACATTAAGTGTGAATAATTATTAGTGCATTTCCAATTGATAATCAATGCAAAACTGCATAACTGCATTTAATTTCTGTAAGATATACAGTTATTTTTAGTGCAATCTGCAGTTTCTTTCAAAAGTTTCAATTGTTTCAGCTCTTTTACAAAGTTTATATGCGATGAGAAAGTAATAACGTTTGGGAGAGGTTATGAACCGGATCAAAATTTGTCGTGAATCTTTAACGAATATAATATAGTTTTGGTATTGGAATTGAAAACAAAATACCAATCCCTTTTGTACTTTACCGGAAATGTCAAAATCAGTTTTTTCTTTTTTCATGTTTCAGGTATAATGTCAGAAGGAGTGGAGATTTCGAATTGGATTTCAATACCAAAACTACATTTTATACACAGAAAATACACATAAAATTTCACTGCGGTCCACAAGTTTTTGCAAGTTATTGTGTCTTAGGTCAGAACCCGCCACTCACAAATAGATCTACCGACAGACAGAAATGAACGAATGTTTTTTTTTTAATCTAGGACCTTCAAAATGTCTATTTCCATAAAAATCTGGAAGACGAATTTAATTGAAATACTTTCTCTTTTCCATACTCCGTATGTGATGAGAAAGAAAAAATTTAAAGTATAATTTTTGTATTCTCGTATTAACACTATTAGTCCAAATGATAGTCAAGACGAAATTATAATTTTGTCAGAAAAAATGACAACATTTTTCACACAGTTTTCAGTGATGACCATGTTAATTCTTTGTGGAAATTCTAAAAAAATGTTTCATTTTTGCCATCTACTTGAGCAACTTTTCATTTAATTTTATTGCAGTTAATGTTAATTTAATTTTCCATTATATTTAAAATTATTTTTTAATCTATGTTTCTGAAATTATTGCATTATTTATCTTTCAGTTGGAATTAATAAAATATATTTATATGCAGCTCGAGTTAATTTTTTTGAAATTCTTTTCGCGACTTATGAACATTTTTAATTTTGCAATAAATACACATATGTATATATCTAGAACACAGTTTGCTTTATTGCTTAATGACGTTCTAACTTTAAAAAAAAACATCAAATTGGCACAAAAATGTTTTTTCAAAGCAATTTTTATAGAAAGGAGCATGCGCAGCGTGTATGTTAATCCGAAATCGTTGTTCATTTTATTTCTGCTACGCCGGCATCCTTTTTGTTTCCCCAACCACCCTGTTTCGCGTTCTATTGCGTTTACTAAACCTACCATCTCCCCGTATGCATCAGAAACGAAAGGACATGCAAAACATCCGCAGCAATCTGAATTCTCCTGGCAAAAGGAACCAAGCAATTCCATCGATTTATGTATAACGTTTAGTTCTCAAAGTGACTTACTACTTTATGGAACGAGGGCATTTCCTTCCGCCTTTGGCTTATCGTTGTGTCTCTAATAGTCTATCATATAAACATAGTCGAGTGCATGTACATTTTAAACTGAGGTGAAATGTGGTTCCTCTGGAGAATCCCGGAAAAACCCCCCAGTCAAAAAATTCTCGAAAAAGAACCCCAGACAAAAAAACCCCCAGAAACAAAATGCCCTCAGTTTCCAAGAGGTACGTAGTGTTGATCGATTTTGGCCTTGGTCGAAGCAAGCTCTGTTTGCAAGTAACAAGAAGTTTGTGATTATAGTCGTAGATACGATCCGAAGCAGGGAGAGAGAGCTAACGCACCTAAAGATTCTAAAGAACATAAGATAGCATG
The DNA here is from genome assembly GCA_964016905.1 of Perithous albicinctus. NCBI lineage: Eukaryota > Metazoa > Arthropoda > Insecta > Hymenoptera > Ichneumonidae > Perithous > Perithous albicinctus. The sequence continues at coordinate 11,180,056 of OZ024690.1, read as the reverse complement.
CTATACGCTTTTTTCAACATGATAGCGTAATTCGAGAACAAGAGTAGCGAGCTCAAACTGAAGTAACAAACAAATATAAAAAGAAATAACGAAAAAAAGGATTTTGGTAAACGCAGTATATGAACGATGTTATGTCGCATAGAGGTCGCGTGAAGAGCGTCGTAGTGAATTCAGCGGCGTCGTTTTAAGAACACGCGATCATGTTTCTCTGATGGGAACTTGACCTTTCGCCAGTTCTCGAGAGAGTAGATCGATAATGCACCGGAGCACTACCGAGTGAAGGTGATATGAGTACTTGGCCTGGGCGGTGTGCGCGCACTCGTTTCCTGTACTATAGGTATATCTGCTATATAACTATATGGACTGTAGAGAAACGTTTCGAGTGTTACTGGGCGATTTATTACAGGTTTCAGAGTTACGAACTAGTATCTTTATCCTTACTATTACTTCTACAACTAAACTTACTAAAATTATAACTTTAGGACCGACTGTTTTTATTTTGCTTCCTCATATTAGAATCTTTGCTGTCATGCAATTTTTTTTCGAGATTTTCATGTGAGCATTGGGTGAATGCACCAGTAATTGAACAGTCACTAGTGAAGGAACAACAGCTTTTTGAGAGTTCATGAGAAATTCTGATGATATAGCTCAACATTACATTTTCAATTTGTCTATTTTTGTAGCTATCTGTTGCAATTATTTTATTACTGAAGCCTATTATCGACAAAAAGTGTAGCTTAAATTGGCCCGTTCATTTACTGGTATTTTTGGATTTTTTGCTGTTATTATTTATTTTTAGATACTTTGCGATGAAAATACTGATAAAATTTTCACATGCGGTCTTGAAGTATTACAATTTATAAAAACCCATGAATAACAAATCGTTCTGCTTATCTGTTCATTTACTGACTCTACCCTACTCAGAATCACCCAAAACATCGAAAAAAATGGTTTAGGAAACATGTCCGTATGAGTGTATGAGTGGATAGGGACACACGTATAGTTGTATATACACAACTTTTTCTATACGCACCTAATTGCGTATAGCCAAATTATAGACGGCATATTTATAATTATTATACACCGCGAATGCTTGTCATGTATAATACGGCTTAGTTCTACACTGTCTGCGTTTGACACCGAACCATCGCTACACAGACACAGTTCGTCACGAGTCCTAATTCGCTGATATCCATCATCTCTCGTTCTCTGATTTGCTATATGGCTCATGTCGAGCTAGGTTTGTGTAGAAGTGGATTTGTGTCGAACTGTAAGAATGTAGAACTAAACCGTGTAGAACTTATGTCATGTTGTACTGGTGCCATCTACAAATCTGTCGCGTCTTACTGTAGAAAGTTTCGTCATGACTGTTTCTGATGTAAACAGTTTTTGTGTGTCGAATTTAGTGTCGGTAGCATCGGCCGTGAAGAAATAAACCGTGTGCAATTTCGCCTTGTTTACTTTGAACCGTATACAATTTCGTCGTGCTCAATTGAATGCACTTAGAAACAAATTTGTAATAATGGGTTCTGTAGAAGGTACCGCCCTGAATACTTACAGAAAAGACAATTTAAAGGTTTTTGTTTTCTAACTGAGTTTATTCTTGAAATCGCATTTATTTCATTGTCTAAAACAAACCACGAGACGACAACTGTTCGTTGGCGCGTTATTTATGGTATTTCTTGGCATCGGTCGAATCGAAAAGAAGCTCCTTCAAGACGATAGCTCGGTCCAGTGTCAACGAACCGCGAATGCAATCCCGCGGAAACGGACATAGAAGAAGGCCCACCTGACTGTCAAAGAGTATGGAAGAATATAAGCGGCCCCTGAGACTCTGTCCATTGGATGTTAGCGCCTGGATCGACACGCGGCTAACAATAAGCGCGCGGGGCATGTTGGTTGCGGTGCGAGGGGAGGCGCGCCAAATTGTGTTTGGTAAATCCCCTTATAAGCCTATAGGTAACATGATTCAGCGTGGTATAGGTCAGATTTAAGCCGCCTTTGATATTTAAATCGGGCCGCGAGAGTGTGTGCGGGTGTTCGACTGAGCGAGAGACCTGCCACGACCACACAGGAATTTACACGTTCCGCACCTTCTGCATCACAGGCTCCAAGATGAAAAAAGGAAAACAACGTAACAAAAAGGAAGAATTAAAGAACGAAAGACACAGCCTGTTTCGATTTCCACCGCCGTCGCGTCTTCGTCGTCACCGCGTCATTCTTCCCCTTCTCTGCACTCTATTTCCAATTCAACAGCTCTTTATCTACCTGGTGAAAAGTTAAAAGTATTACTGATCTGTTCTATTAATTTGATTTGGACTGGCTCAGGTCACTACTTGATACTAGGTTTAATTTTAGAATTGGAAAAACTTGAATCTACAGTTTAGAGGTGTGTTCCAGACCACAGAAAAACACATAGAAAAGAGTATCATCACTATTGGTCGGGAATCGAACGCAGAGCTACTGACTGTGAATCCACGTTGGATCTAGTAAACCGCTGATAGATCATCATAAAAGTATTTCGCGCTGTGTAAATTATGCGCCAATACAATTGTTTAAGATAAGCGAAATGCCTGGACCTTCAATGGCATGCTACAAGTGACCTCATAGACACACATAATCCCACACCCGTCAATGATGGTAGTATGTGAATGCGTAGAATTCGCACTCTCGATCAAACTAATTTTTTCAATCGTTGTGAACTTCTTCCTCTTCTTCAGGCTCCGATTTTTATAAATCTTTATTTTTATAAGTATGATACCCGGCCCTTCTTTTTCTACGTTCCACTGTGTGACCACACTCTAAGCTTCATTTTTCTAAGTCCCCTTAATACAGTCCTCCCCCAAGTTTGTGAGTGATTGGAGTATCTGTGAGTGTTTTTAAGTGTCTGTGCGTGTTTGTGAATGTCTGTGTAAGTGTTTGCGAGTGTCTGTCAGAGATTTAAAATTAAATTTGCTAAGCATATTATGTTTCAATTCATGATTGAGTTATTGGTTGAAGCCAATCATTTCAACCAATCACTCTGAATCTCTTTTTTAACAATTTTTGTTACAATGCTCTTTATTTTAGCCATTTCAGGCAGTATTGTATGAACGTATAAAAGTGATGGCAACCTTACTTGGATATTTTACCTCATATATAACATTTGGCTCTTTTAACTTTTCCCAAATAATTGATCAACGCCGATTATGAAATTGCAATAACCTAACCACAATATCTGAGATAATAAAGGAGATGAACTGACTTAACATCTCTTTAAAAAGAAATTCCATAAAGTAATCAGTACCTGCATCCGAAATCAATTTCGGAGCGATCTTCTATTATGGACACAGCGATTGTAGGTCCTGAAATTGATCTTTTCTTTTCACGGTACTCCTATCTTTAGTTCTGTGATATTCCTATTCTTCTTTCAAGTAACTAATTTGGTGAACCTTATTTCATGCAGCTGTAATACTAATACTTGAATAATTTAGATCAAAATGAGTTCGTACTCAATATGTATGATTGCAAGTGTACATGTAAAGATATTATTAGCAATGTGCAAACGGTATTTGTTAGGATTGACACTTCAATTATCATGAAATTTAAGCACATTTTTATAAATCTCTAGGGACAGTTAAATGAAGTTTCAGTTTAAATCTCTAGGTACGGTGATATGAAGTTTCAGTTTAAACCCCTAAGTCCAGAAATACAGTATTATTTTAACAAAAATTATTTCAAGTATGAGGTTATAGCATTTATTCCATGTACTATAAACTTGCTGGGCAAGGTTTGCATGGCAAGTAAATCGAGGGCGACATTAAGAGGTACCAGTGGCGGACTCGACACATACAAGCCGATAAGACAACAAATCTACGACTGCCGACGGCCGTTTAACAGCCGCGACCAGCACCAACAGCACTCAAGGTAAATCCCCTTTCCCTACCGTTGGCCCTTTACATTTTCTCTGTCTCATTCACTCTTTTTTGCAGCTTTCTCGACGGCAAGTGACTTCTGAGCGATAACTAGAATCGCGTACCCTCGGGCCTGATATTCGCTACCACCCACGTCGCTTTGGAACGTTACGCCATCCCCTTACGCCACTCTTTCCAACCCCTACTGTACTTGTCCCGAGAAATATTTCAACGCTATATAACCCGTCGGAACGAGCAAGATTACTAAAAGTTTTGAATAAAATTGAGGCTTTCTTCCGGTTACAAAAATATAAGCGTCTTGTTCATTTTTAATGCCATTCTCGCTGGAGCATTAGCACAAATTAAAAGTACAGCAAGCCATTCAGAAACTTGACGTATTTATTTCTAGTTTATAAAATATATGCTTGGGTACTAACATTTGTTTTATCTCGACTTGGACTTCTGGCTTGGTTCCCTGGCCGTTTCATTTGTGGGGCATTTCCAAACGGAGACTGAATTTACTTTATTTGTAAATACATGAATATTTTTGAGAAAGTCACAATTTTCAGATGAGTCTATCTCAAAACCGTAAGTTTACCTGAACAAATGAGGAGGGACGGACAATGTATAATTCTTCAAAAACGGATTTTTTAAATCGACTGTTTGTGAAGCGAAAATCAACATGACATGCCTGGTTCAGGTACAAACTATTGGTTAAGAATGCGTATGTGATATATATCGTTCCAATATTGTCATATTAAGTTGCCTAAGATTTGATTTCCTGGTTGAGTCATATCACCCGAATATACCCCTGCATTAACCCTCATACACTGTGTACACTATTTATACTCCAAGTACGCGAAAAGAAGAATGACATATACTGCACTTGTATTTCATGTTCTGCAAATGTATTTCCAGGAAGTGCATACCTTGTTTCACAAGTGGGAAACACGCCAAGACAAGACGAAAATGCACTTTAGATTTATTAGCCAGACTGCTCATTCAGGCTACTCTCGTTGCTGGTTCAGAACATACATACCAGTCTCTGTGGGAGCACAGTGCACTTTTCCTCTGTTCGGACCGTTACACAGGGTGCATTGCTGCATGCCTTAATAGAATCGTCGAGGCCCATGAAGCTTTTCGTTCTCTGGCAAAGGGAGGCTCGAAGCATACGAGGTGTGCAGCCAGCTCCTTGCGGCGGTTTTGTGGCTTAAAGAGAATGAAGGCGAGTGAATGCGGGAGTGTAAAGAGGAAGAAAACGGGATGGAGGTTACGAGGCTCGTTACGAAGCGATTCCACAGTTAGCTTCGCACCGGCTCACCTTTCTTCCTTTCGTTACCTCCTGGTTTCTCGGGTTTCATGACCGCGGTTTGCCTCACAGTGTACGACACGTAATGATACTACACTACTTAATTCTCATTCTCTAAGCTAAGCTCGATTGGTTTGATCGCTTAGCTCAAATGTTTGGTTCAAACTGCAAGGCCCGGACGAGTAACTTATCAATGCCGTCAAGGAGACCGTGGCAGCCGAAAAAAAATCATTTTCAAAGAGTTATATTTTTCTCCCCTGACATCCGATAATATGCAATTTACCTGGCATTTAAGAAATGGAATGAAAAAATGTTCTATCAGTATTAAAACCAATTTGGTTAATGGGTTGGACCTGTTCAAAGGCCATATCTTGTAAGTCAGATTTTATTTTTTTAACTCTGATCAGAATTAGCCACTCAACGAATAGCACTCTGTGACATCTCATTTTGTTAGTAAGAACATTCTACTCGAATCAAATTTTATAAAATGGTCCTCTTCCTCTTCGAATTATAGGTGACCACTTATATAAATTGTCTTGTCTCATGTTTTTTACGCATTATATTCTTTAAAGTACTGACATAACAGCGAAAGTGTTGAACCACTACGGAAGTTTCTAAATGAATATTTATCATTTCATGTTAACACTAAATATGTAGTAAAATAAACGTCGAATTAATCGTTCTTAGCAGGTAAAACGATATTTTTGCGGTGAAAAACAAGCTGGAGGCGTCGCATTATTTATTAGACGCATTAACTTCGCATTTAACTATTTAAGTTCATGACCAAAGTGTAAGCCATAAACATTCATTTCGCATGGAGGTGCTCGCTCGTGCAATGGCTAATTAACTATCTCACAGATTACAGGTGGCTTTATATACCTCCTGTAGGGTAATTAAATTCAACTGAGTAGAGGGAGGTACAGTCGGGGAGAGGACGCGAAGGTGAGTGAGAGGGATCGGAAAACGCACCCATTGCTCGGAAGATACTGTAGCCGGCGTCTAGAGTGAAATATATATATATATATATATATATATATATATATTTCACTATGTACACAGGTAGTTGGTAATATACCTGAAACGAAGAATATCGATTTGAGTTTCGAATGGCGAGTGTACCTCTTTGTTTGTTCGCTCGCGACACCGGATTTCTGATTAACACATGATCGGAGTCCTCCTCTTCTTCTTCTTCTTTTTCTGCTTCTCTCTCATTTTGGCTATCTCCCACAAAGGGACCGCATACCGGAGACCTCTCTCGAGTCGACAATCTTTTCGCGTCGACTGTATTGCTAATAAGACACAGGCAGTTAGTGCAAGAAAGATAGAGCAAGATAATGGACGAGGCTGGGTTTGGCGAGGTGATACGATTGGTGAGGGCAACTCCGGTGATTCACGAAGCATCTTGAAGTAGACAGGACGAGCAGAAGGAACGCAAGCATAAGCAGCATACCTCTAGTATATGCCTAAGGAAGGCGGAAGGCACTGTATTAAGCGTAGCGAGAAGGTAACGACGAAGACGGAATAAGCGTAAACCATGAGCGAGATGAAAATACAAAATATATGGTGGATGGAAATAAGGATATAAGTGAGAAAGAAAGAGAGACAATAATACAGAGGAAAGATATAGTAAGAGAGCGACGACAGCGCAGTGTGACGAGGTTTCATCTGTTCTTGTCTCACAATCGCTCGCGCCAAGAGCGACGAAGAGGGCAACAGCGGCGAGCGATACACCAGCACGCCGCAACGCGCCACAGCGGACCCAGTGCTGGGGGCCTTGCAATATAGTGGTAGGCCTGTAGGCTACCGCGCGGCCACGTTGCGGACCACCCGAGTTCCGAGGTGAGTGCCGGCTACCCTGTAATCACGTGGCCGTGCCGCGAGCCGACAAACCAAACCAAAAGAGATAAAGATAAACAGAGATTCGAGGAGGCTACGAGCTGCGACGGTAAAAGAGGGGAAGAAAGAGGTGAGGACGATGGAGGATGAGACGAGGGAACGAAGAGAGTATAGCCACACTGCCACTATGCCGCGGGCTACGCAAGAAGGGCCGGTGGGGCAAAGGAGGAACGTCTTCACTGAGCACAAGCACGAGTACTAACGGCAGCAGCCACAGCAGCAATGGCGAGGTGAGTTCGACCCGCGGCCGACCACTACCCCTCGTTAAGTATGACGTGCGATCGCTTTCTCTATTCGTACGCCGTCATCTCGTGAGCGTATACCCTGCGTTTCGCAGCTACTACTCGCAAACCAACGACAGAGCAGCGCCGGCAGCAAATCGTCGCAGTTTCCGCCTCTCTCTCTCGCTCTCTCGAGACCGTTCTCTCGTACTTACACCGCTTTGAGCTCACTGCAGACTCTGGGAACCACAAAAAGGAGATAATGAAGGCGAGACAGGGGTACATAATAGAGGTGTACCGACAAAATATACTGGCGATAACATCTCGCGACAATATAACTTGGATAAAATATCTTTTGACAAGATATGTCAAAACACAAATATCGTTGGACAAGATATGGCAAAATAAATGTCTTTGGACAGGATATGTTAAAATACGGATATATTCCGAGATGATATGTCAATATACAAATATTCATGACAAATAACTTGATAAATAAACATTGTATACGTTGAGTCAATAATGAATCGATAATGATGTAATTCAATTGTGGTTATTTTTGGATATCTATTTTCGGATACTCAATTGGATCACACGTAAATAGACTAACCTCTAATTTCAACCAATTGACCGGAGAACGCGGGTGTGACAATGTTATAAGTTGTTTACACAAAATCGCAATCATTTAAAAAGTAGTTCTCGGCACATACGTAGAATTTGTAAATAAACTATAAGGGGCTCCGGACCAAGAACTGTAACGTATGGTTTAATTCCATCGTCCACTTACTTCAAAAGGCCGCTCATTGCCGCAGGATTCTTCATAATAATCAAATAGTAATGGCTCCGCAATAACAATATTGATAATATTTGGTACTCGATATAGACGATAAACAAATCGTCTAAAAAACCACATCTCCGTCAGAACATCATAAAAATAATATACCCCAAACAAATTTGAATTTTTAGGGTTGCTTAAGGTTCCTTCAAGATACTTTGTTTCTCTATTTTTTCATGTAACCAATGTTATAGATGCTCGATAAAACACCTCAATGAAAAAACATCCCAATAAAGTCTTGCCAAAACAAAACATCCAACAGCAAAAATCTTTTAAAAAAAACAGAAAAATAAGTGATACGTATGTTTTTTTGTAACGGGATATTTCGTGGTGGGATTTAAAAAAAATATTTTTGAAGAATATTTATCTCTGAGTTATTTAGTAACGCGGTTATTCAGTTATGATACCACAAATAATGCGGAGGTAAAGTACAAGGTTCTACTTTTTTATTTATATGTAGTAAATAATATAAGTGAAATTCCGACACTTACACAAAGCTATCGATACTTCAAATTTAAGGTATATGCAGTGCAATATTGATGTAAGTAGTGCAACAGAAATAACAGGCTCCAAACAAATCTCCAGTAGTTACAGAACGTTTTAGCCTGCTGTTGGTAAGACTTCAATGTTAAGCTCAATTTAAAGAGAAACTAGTTTCTCTTTAAATTTAGTAACCCCATTCATATGCGAAATGATAATAGCTGACATTCATAAAGATTCCACAGGGACATAACTGATAATAATAATTGTACGGAGATGCGCAGCATTATGAAGGGTTGAAAATAATGTATGTGTGCTGGTACGTAAGGTTGGGATTTTACTTGTACTATGGATATAGAGAACTTTGGTTGAAGAGGTGCGGGCTAACGAAGTAAACGGGACGCTAGTACCAAAGGGGTTTCTCACAGGCAGTGTGCTGCGCGGAATCCGAGTTGAGAGGAACGGGGGATTAACGATAGGTCGTCTAATGGCCCCAGGGGAGTGAGACGAAGTGAGAGAGTTGGCTACCCAGTGAACGAGGGAGAAATGAGCGGCGAGAGTATAAGACAGGGGGTGAGAGAGGCAAAGCGAGGCAGCGAAGGGAGTAGAAGTAGCGGTGCAGCACCGCGTCTGACCACCTCGGCATAATGTCTTCGTTACGTTCTGCGGCAAAAAACGGCGAATAGCGGTTGGCAACGACGGCGGCACCGAGGCGCGAGGGTCTGTGACTAACGCGGGGTAATGACTAATGCGCGATACGAAACGAGCCCTGAGGACGCGTTTTTCCGAAGGAAGGCTGCCTTCGCGCCAGTGAAATGGTCGTTGCCGCTAGCTGAAGCTCCCGCGTACAGTTTCAAGCTGACTCAAGTACACTTGTTGGTAATCTGCAAATTCCCAGAGTCCCATATATGTTTGAAATTTAACGCTACTGTTGCAGTATGACGAACGGATTAAATTAACGTAGTGAGTTATAATCTATAAAAAAGTAAAACTTTAGGGAAGGAAATAGAAAAAACTGAAGTCAAAACAAATACTTGTACTTGTATTTATAACTACGCGTACATGCACAAAAGTATCCTGTATATGTACATACATTGGTGAATATCCATAACTCTAGGCGTGTACAGATTAACAACTGAGTGACGACGATACGATAACGATTCTCGATTGTGATGCGGGCCTGCAAGGGATTTTGGGGTGTGCGTAGTGTGTCGTGGGGGTCTTAATAGTGAGGTGCGTAGTGTGTCGTTGAGAGAGGGGAGAGGGGAGAGGGGAGTTTAACCAAGTGGTGTTGTATATCTAGCCAGCAGCTTCCTGAGCGAAAATATGTTAAGGCTGCTAGGTCAACTTCCTTTCAATACCTACTAAGACATATCTCATCATGCTTCCTGGGTCTTAGCTACCTCTGGGCCAAACATGACATCGCCACATGTTCCCTACTCAGGCACTCCAGCTTCAAACCAAACTCGCTTTGGAATCGCAATCAGATCCTCCAGAACCAGTCTAACATAGGACGAATTTGGCATCATTACGTTCTTCCTTATCAGGTTTCCCGAGCTTCAGGCGGGCCAGGGTTGAATCTGACATGACTACGTCTTGCCTGATAGGGTTGGCACATTAGCGCTGCATTGGGATTGTTCTTATCGGGAACTCAACTACGGTCACATACGTAGATGCATTAGTTCAAGTGCGATGCATGGGGATCTTGATGTTTTTCAGAAATTGATGATTGCAGAATGCCGAGAGAATACAAGCAGTGGGAAACCAGATTCGCATTTGACGAGGCTTCATCTCCGAGCGCACGAGGTCCCACAGGCTCAGAGCTCAGCGGGGGCGTCCCTCGTCCCGTATATTTCCTACCATGCAAGAAAGGGGACCGCCATGCTCGTAACAGGTGCGACTAACCACCGAGCGCGATGCAAGAGGACAACAACATTACCACTGGGCCTGTATCGCCCTTCTTCCTTATTATCAACCTCTTACCTCTTCCTCAATGACTACATAATTTCTTCTCACACTTTTAACTGCAATCCGGATTGCTGCCGCAGCATTATCATTGTCGATCGGGGTTTCACCATGCCATCCACATCGTAATCTGATTATTACGGATCAATCTACTCAACGTTTCTACATACAATACAACGTTGCCTATAGGTTTGATTGCAGCTCTCTCATTATTCAATACAGCGTTTATAACAATTCTTGGAGAAACTATATTACCCATTGTTGTTGCGTGTAATTCTGGGCATTATTCTCAAAATAAGATTAAGCACTGATCTTCAATTATTTCTTGACGATATTGTACAAAATTCAAGTCTCTTGATGTTTGAAATACAATTCTATAGTTTCGAATTGCGCAGTGGTACGTGTGCCATCAGATGTAATATGCAACATAGCATCAAATTTCTAATTTTAAACGCCTTACGTTGGTGACCATTACAGTAGATTCTTAGGGACTTAATGGATAATTGACTCTGAAGTTCATCGAGCTTATGATTTTGCTTGCTTCGGCAGAAGGTAGTCGTTCTTGTCATTGCAATTCTATACTACTATTTAGTATCTAAAATACAATACAATATAATAAATAACTGCAACCATAGTGTTGCAAGAGCTTAACAGTTAGATGAAGTGGGATCGTGCGCACACGATTCCCATGAGAACCCAGAGTCAAGTTCCGCAATTTCTCGAAGGTGCCCAACCGTAGCTGGCTTCCAGTTGGAGAACTTCGTGATCTGTTGAAGCAACAAGGAGAAGAGGTTTTGACGAGAGAAACACGAGAGGCCTGAAGTATATTAGAAAGACTCATCTTCACACACGCACCTCTCGTTAACAGAAGAAGTCTCGTTCACTACCACCTCGTGGTTCCTATACTCCGTCATTATACCGTGAAAACGGAGTTTATCGAACTTAACATTATATGCCCTGATTGCGCTGGGTTACGGACTCGATAGCTTTGTCCCTTTCTTTCGCCAAGAACATACACTAGTGACATCCGTGAAACGTCAAACCGAGTAGAGCCAACTTGGGTAATTGTGACAATAGGGTAAATGTGACATAGGATATTTATTTATAGAATACGACATTAGTTTTCTTTTTTTTGTACTGTTATATGTTAAGATGTACGCTTGAAATACTAGCTATAAGGAAGTATTACCTGCAAACAGTTTAATTTGCGATTATGTATCAAAATCCCTTTTTTGCTTCCTTATAGAGGAAGCTTTGTCTTCGAGAGGGATTCGTTCGGATTTGATTCTTTGATTTCGTGTCAGGATACTCAGAATGGTCCAAAACGTTGAGAAAAGTAGCTTCGGAAGAATGCCTGTATGTGCGTGTGCGTGTGCGTGCGCGAGTGTGGTCGCGGGCCCGCGTGTGTTTGCGCGCGTGCGTGCAAAGTAGAACCTTGCAGATTGCTTTTTCCCAATTTTCTTTCCTTCACAAAGCGTATTTTTTTTTTTTAAACTTCCTCTATGGGGAAGCCAAAATTGATCAACATACTTCCTCATAGAGGTAACTTTGTAAAAGAAAGCTTTGTCACAGATAGAAAATTGTGAGGAAGCAATTTGCAAGGTTCAACATTGCAGGCATGTTGGATAAAATTAAGATCAATAATGGCATATAATTCACCCTATATTGTAGCATGTAATTGAATGAACATAAATTTGCAACAATGAAAAAAATACTGGAAAACTGCGAAAACAGCATAAAATCAATAAGAAAAAAATAAGACAAATAACGATAATTCTTTTAAACAATCACCAATAAAGCCACCAGTTGAGAAAAATCGAACATTGGGTACTGATCGAAACGAGGCTCTTATTTTATTTTATAACCATTAAAAGATCAAAGTAAAGCTTGTAATTGTTTCTAGTTCTGCCTCATTATACTTGACATTGGTATAAATAAATTTGGCGTTTGGTCGATTTATCATAAAATGTAATTAGAGATATAATTATATGTCTTAACCATCAAAATTATACCTTATTATATTACCAGATTGCCCAATAAGCGTTTTATTTTACATTAATTAATTGCCTGAATAATTAAAGATATTTCTTTGCTCCAACGATAATATTGATATGCAATTAAAATGGTCTCATTAGTCACGGTACGCTGAGGCTACAGATCATCAGAGGATATTTGTATTGGAATTATTCATATGAATGTGTATGTTCTATATGGTATTTTAAAAAGTAACCGAAAGTTTATAGTTAACTTCATGGGATTATTAATAATATTTATTCTCAAGTTATGATTATATGTTCCGAAAATATTAAAATAATAATTTCAAATTTTGTGTACATACCTAATGACGTTAAGAACTGCTTAACGTGAAATTTGAATGAAATTGATAAGAGGATATAAATGTTAAAATAGATAGAATTTAAAAATGTTGATATTACTATCGTTGCACAAACTATCAAACTTAAAGACTACTACATCAAGAATCATTGAGCAACACGGCTAAAATTTGGCACGTAAGTAAAACAGAGAAAACTTCTTATCTGTTGCAATTTTGCTTGTTCACAAAGTTTCTATGAAATTATTTTATTCCAGTTTACCATATCAGGTTATTTAATATTGTCTAAAATGTCGAGAACAGTACTTTGAAAATGATGAATATGCGTGCCTGCGTTTGCCACTCGAAAGTATAAATATATTAGTCTATATATTTTAGAAGCTATTCCACGAAAAACTCGGGAAGTTTATCACATGGGATAAGCAAGATTATATTAGAATTATCGGTAGTATTCTCGTTATTTTTTTGTACGGCAATAGGAGACAGACCCGACAAAGAAGTACAACAGGCAGCTGTTTCGCCTCTCATTCCCTGGCCCAGTCGCTGAATTCTTTGCTGCACTTACGACGAGTGTTTTCGTCGTCGGCAAGGACTGGCTTGCAACGTTCCTCATGAGTGGGCACGCGCCATATGTCGCATTGTCAGAAGTCACTGAGACTCTTTTTTTCTCGCTATAATTTATCGCTCTCTCTTTTCCTCTCTCGTCACCCAGATTTACTTCATTTTTGCCGTGTGATATTCGTCGCCTACATTCTCACACACTCGCGACTCTTTTTGTCGTCTTTAGTTTTAAAAACTTTTATCACGAGAATCCGAGAACTGCGTAAATACCGCAGTACACGAACTAGGAATCATTTTTATGTTCATCGATTTTGTGGGAATGCTGCACTTTTATCTGCATATGATATCGCGATTATACTAGCTAACGTTTATTATGTTATTTTCCGCTGGATAACTCGTTATCAACAGTATTGCAACGGCGCATCGTACGAAGTACGATAGTGAACGGGATATTCTCCGCTTTTTGGCGTCAATCCATATTTATACAATTATTACCCTCACGATTTTGTATTTCTGTTGATATTATTCGCTGATGGTGCCTCGAAAAAGGACGTTTGATTATCCAACAACAAAACGCCCCGTGAATTGATGCTATATTCCAGTTACAGTTTAATTTGGTGATCTCCATCCAAACATCAAACGATTTTACATAGCGAAATTTCATTCAATCGGTTGTTGGTTATTTTACAAGGTATTCTACCCTGTAAAAGGGTGGAATTGCGAAGCAAATTTCCAGCATGAATGTTACGCGAGTATTTTACTTGCTGTAGATAGTAACGCAGTAAATCAAGTCTTCCAGATGCCTCGAAAATAGTTCGATACGAGAGACCTGGTTAGACTTTTTTTCTGACCTCTTAATTTTCAATTTATTGCTACATTTTCTAAAATGTATTCTAATGGATGTCTACGTGCTTGATTCAAAAACATTACGAGCATGTAATAATTTACCGAAACTATTATTTGAAATTTTCAGATTTCCAGAGATTTTTTGGATTCTTTTTTTGAGTGGCTGAACTGATATAGAATGCCTTATATTTTCACTTATTTACGTCATTTCAAGATCTATTCTAATAAAGTTGACTCCAGTTTGCCCATAGGCTTGTATTATTTACGTGCGTCTTTGCTATTTCTACACATAATCTATAACTAAAAAGAGAAATTTTACAGTATTCTTTACAAAGCAACGTATTAATTTACTGTTAATGTCCTTTTGCCTTCTGCTCCTTAACCCCTTGAATTATTTACTGACGAGAAATTTAGCTGCTTGCGAAGAGAATCTCTTCGAGTGCTGTTGGTCTGCTAATCTCTACTACTAGACAAGCAAGAGCATTCACTATGAATCGATAGGGCGCGACGGCAGCCTGTCTTTCTCGTCTCTCGACAATCCCGCATCAGAATGTTGGCCGGCCAGGCACCGAGTCCCTGCCACTAACAGTAGCGATACAGCACGATTCGATTCTCATTGACCACTGATCGATAGCATTCACGGGGCGTCGAGGCATTACAGGAAGAGGTGCGCACAGTCAAACAGCACAAACGGCGCCAGCCGCGCTGCTGTTTCACTCCACTTATGTTCCAAATTCCCATGATTTGCTGTGAATGTTGCATGTCCGCATGACTGCAAGCGTTCACGAGACAACTTCCCGGCATGACAGCACACCATCAAAATGAACTGATTTAAATTAAACTGTCGTTTGCTTCCTCATAGAGGAAGCTTTATTCTCATGAACATTTTTTTTTTTTTTCTAGATTTTCATGTTAGGACACTCAGAATGGTCTAAAACGTCGAAAAAAGTGGTTTAGAAAAAATGCGTGCGTGTATGGGTGTAAAGCCATCCACGCACACCTCCCTTTAAAACATTGTACATTTGATGACTGAATAAATAATAAATTTCACTCAAATGAGAAAGAAGATATAACACTCGAAATTGGTCATTCTTTCATCAACAGTTCAGTTCCGATTGATGATTATTCGGTCATCAATGCAGCAATCGGATACCCGGTATTTCACGCCTTATCTTACATTGTTGTATGAATAAAGCTCAACGGGAGTTCATGAAGGAACGAAAAATCAACGCTCGTGAGGATACAGCATGAAAAAAGGAGCGTGACGCTTTTTTTTATTAAATACATTTGGAAGGGATGTCGACAGCGCAGTGAATTGAGTGGAATATCCAATATCTCTTGGGAGCTCCCGGCTTTTCCCTCTCCTCTTTTTTTTCCGTTGAATGTTGATCACACGGCGGCCGAGGAATAACCTCCTCATCCTTGGTTTCGTTCATCGCATCTCGCTACAGTATAACGTCGAAACGAATCCAGTGGTGCGGCGCTCCCGTGAGAATTGCTAGCGTCTTGCGGATCAGCGAGCGTTCTTCGTCGAGTACCGACGAAAAAACGGAAGCCCCGCTGGCCAAGGGACAACTTCGCGCTCAGCCCGAAAGGACTTTTGGAGTTTTTTCGCATACCATACCATGATTTGTCACGTGGTGGGTGGCAGCGATTACGTTACATTTGCGATTTTACGCGTTGTAAACCCCACCACTTCTTTCGAACACTTCAGTCTTTCACCTTCTCCTCATTCTCTTAACCTTCGGAAGTCTGTCTCCCCCGCTCGACAATATATACTACCGCTGGTTGTGAATTCATGGTAGGTAAACTTAACTATACGCAGCTGAAAATAATTATTGAGTTACTTTTCTTTTTGACTGAATCGATTTTTAATTTTACGTAATTTAACGAACAAATTAAATTTCTTTTCCTTATGGAAGAATCTTGGATTTCACGGAAGAAAATATTCAACATTTTATTGTCAGGATACTTAAAATTGTCTGAAGTGTCCAGTCCAAATGTGTTATGAAAATTTGTATTGTAAAAACGTCTCGAGAACTACCAATGATAGTGATAATCGTCATTATTGTCAAAATCTGTGTAAAGTTTGTAAAGTGTCGACATTTTTTAACGATCTTTAAAAATATAAGACACAAAAAGTAAGACATTTTTCAAAATGATACAGTTCATGAAATTTGAATAACGTTATTTAAAATTATAAGTGTCTTTTTAAAATAAAGGGAATAAATACGTACATTGCTATACATCTATTTGATAAGACAAAATTCAATATACAAATATTGCAATTATCAGTAAAGAAAATGAATATTAGGTATGCGAATAATTTTTCAACATACTTCCAATCTTTAATGTCTGTAACAATTTTTATATCAGTGATCGAAATAAATTTGAGCTCGATTATCATCGAAGCAATACAATCTGCATGAATTTTAATTTCACATACACTGTAAAAAATGCGATGTTAAATTTTACACCAAAAGAATGGACCTAATGGGTCTACACGGTAGTGTTCAAATTAACACGAATAAGTGTTAATTTGTAATACTTCGGTGTTGCAGATTTACCCCAATATGTAGGTGTAAACGCGTAACACCGGAATAATTCAAGTCAACACTTATGAATGTTAATTTCAACACCACTGTGTAGTCCCAATAGGTCCCTTCATTTGGAGTAAAATTTAACACTACCGCAATTTTCACAGTGCAATACGCCTATAAATGAAATTAACGTGGACACAGTAATCATATAACAGTATTTTTATTCGGAGTGTTATATTATGATCGCTTATTACTTTTGTTTGTCGTCATAGTAAGGAGGACATTTTACTTGATAAGAATTATTCAGAAAGTAATTTCTCCAATAGCGATTCTTATGTTAAGCACACATATCGATTGTTTATAAACCTGACCACTAATTATCGATTTCCATATACATTTTCAATCGCACCTGCCGCGTACGCTCGTTTAATCGCGAATGAATAATAACTGCCGAGAGAGGTGGTTGGCAGTGAAATGCTGTCGGGTGTCGGGAAGCGCAGTTTATGCTGCACGTTGTGTTCGCGCACTATTTCTACTACAGAATATGCGCCACGTATCTATACATATATCTATAAATCGCATTTGTAGTTTTACTAATATGTACCTCTCGCAGTAGAGAGATACGTGTGTGACAGGGCGCATCCCGCAGGTCATTTAATACCATCGGACCAACACAAGCTGGATGTGCCCGTTTATATGAATATGGGACATTCCATGACAAATCGCACAGAATGAAACCCGACCCTCTTCAATTTCGCTAATATATTTTAATATTGTTGTCATCACTAAAAGGTACACCTATTATTCTTATTAGATTTTTTATTTTGCGCCATTCTTGACATAAAAAAAAAATACAGTTGAATTTAACCTTTCAGCGGCCAGCGGGACAAATACCTCCCACCTCCTTTGGAAAATCATAACTTGTACAACAATTGATCGATTCCAGCGAGCTTATGCTCATTGTAAAGATAAATGTATACTTTACTTACAAAAAAATTGGCATAATCTAATGTCGCACCCTTAACACGTGACGGCAATCCAAAAAAAAAAAACCAAAATTGTGTAAAAGCAAAAGAAAATTTGGTGAATTTTTCTAATAAGATAAACGAGGGCGTACTTCGTGAAATATTTTTTAATATTATTAGGTAAACATGCTTGATATAATGATTATCAAATTTAATACTATTTTCATATTCAACTGCGTTAAATGATGAAAAAATTATATCGGAATCATGTTTTTAATCGAACTTAAAATTTTTTAAAGGAAATTTATTTACTTTATAAATGAATAATCTAATAAAAATCATAGGAGTTCTTTTCGGTAATAATAACAATACAAAAAATACTAGATAAATTGAAGCGGGCCAGGTTTCATCTTGTGTGAATTACCGCGGAATGTCCCATATACTACAACGATATGTTGCATTGCACACACGTTCGTCTCGTCCCGAATTTTGGCGTTTCATTCTCGTTAGTTCTCAGCGGCGTAATTCGCGGAACCGACTCGATATCACCAGGACGCACATAAAAGTGGGACCAGGCAGGAATATTATAACAAGAGCGGGTAGCGATACAACGCAAAACGCTCAATGTTTTGGGCATAACGCAACGGCTGGTTTGAGTGTGTTGAGCTTTCAACCCAAAGGGAGGCTTAACGAATGTGCGAGACCGGCTCACGCATTTGGGTCAGGGTGATAATCATCGGATCGTTAACGAATGAGACACATCCCTGAAATCCGACACGCGCGAAAAGTTGTCGTTTGTGTTACTGACCAACGCGGATTCGGTGTTGTTCCCAAAATTCTTTGGAGTAGACAATGCTGTTTCGTGTAAAGAGTGACCTGGATCCATTGCAAAATACTACACAATCGGAGGCTTGTTACGTAGGCTAGTTCAAAAAAATTCCGACAGATCGAAGGAAATTTAATTTACAGATAGATTGGATCAAAAACCAATTGTAGAACAATAAATGCCCCAAAAAACACAATGTGTAAAAAATTTGGGAT
This sequence comes from Perithous albicinctus, assembly GCA_964016905.1. Classification (NCBI taxonomy): domain Eukaryota; kingdom Metazoa; phylum Arthropoda; class Insecta; order Hymenoptera; family Ichneumonidae; genus Perithous; species Perithous albicinctus. The sequence continues at coordinate 11,161,172 of OZ024690.1, read as the reverse complement.
AAGTATATTAGGGTGGTTCAAATTTTCCTTTTATTTTTATATAATTATATATTCATAATTCTCCACAAAATTGAGACATGTAAAAAAATATTTAGAGGTCGCTACCAAAGTTCAAATGTGAATTATTTAATTATTTAATTACTATGCGTATAAGTGTTTCTGCCAAACGTATTATAATTTCGATCAGGCACCAATCAAAAAACTTCACATCATTCACAAGAAAAAATAGTCGAGGACTGGACGAGATTGGATAAAATTTAAAGGTCGCTACCGAAGGCTGGAATTCGTTTTCTTTCATTTTCCAGTTATACCTACTAGAGTAACCGTATTTCTGGGACCTATAGCTTTATAATTATAATCGGGCACCGACAAAATCGTTGACATTATCAAGAAAAACAAATTGGAGAAAGCTGCCAAACATCGGATGAAATTTAGAGGTTGCTACCAAACGCTGAACGGATGTTTGTTTGTTTTTAAGTATAACTTATCAAAGCAACCTATACTTTCGTGACTATAACTTAAAAATTTTGATGCGGCACCAAAAAAGAAGTTTGACATTATAAGGAAGAACATATGTGCGCAATGTGATCGAGGTCGAATAAAATGTGGAGGTTGCTACCGGATATTCAAATGATAGTGTTAAATTGTACACTTGAAATTATGGGAAAAAACTTTGCTTGCGGGTTTATAAGCGGTAAGAAATTATTTGCATGTTGTATTTGGATAGATCGTATTGATATATCATATCAACAAACAAGTTTTTATCATCGTTTCACATTCAATTACACATTTTTTGTTGTAAATTGAATGATACTGAGGTATTATCAGTGAAAGTGCGTACGTTCTTTGTCCACAACTCTTTCGATGGTATTTTTATTAACGTTAGGAATATCTTTTCCATTTTCGCTAGCCACTAACAAATTTTAGGTTAAATACATCAAACATTGCAGTCTTCATCCTTCAGTAAAAAGTTCATGGGTGACAAATGCGAAGTTCATTGTTAGCGATCTGTTCCTGCTCTGATTGATCGCCGGTTCATGCATTGAAATGTTTGTTTACGTCAATTATCAAATCTGACATAAAGAGACCCGGGCCCCCGGGTTCGCCCAACCCAAGTTCTATTACGTTTGTAAGTAACGCGGTATTGTTGTCGCTTTATTCGGCCTGTGATTGGTCGCCGATATCGTGAGACTCACGGGAACCGGGCCCGAGTTCACGTATCGAATCTTTTTGTTTATGTCAAAACTGACAGAAGAAAACCCGGGTGCTTAAGCGCTCGGATCCGTTTAGTAAAAGAGCGCTGCAGCGCCCATAAAAAAGTGGTGACGCACGGCAGCGCGTCCGTTCTGTCTATTATAATAAAAAATAAGATATTTCGAAATAACCAAAACAAAATCAAGGGTCAAAGAAATGAATCACTATAACTGATAGCTCTTGGTCCACAGCTCCACGCCAGTTCACTTGCCGACTTCAGCTCCCATCCCGTTCATCTTCGAAATACGGCAGTTGCAGTTGACTTCTTCTCCTTGTCACACCAATGAATCCGTACTCGTCGCACTCGTCCAGCGACTTGATTTATACACGTAAAACTCATGTTTACGAAGATTTCCTCCACTTTTCCATATACCTCCTCAATTTTGTCTTTTTCCTCGTACGTCAATCCTCTATTTCCTTCTGAATCACTTCAACGACATTGTCTTTTCACTTCTTCCCCATATTTACGCCCGGCGGTGGGAGGGGGAAGGGGGGGGGGGGGGGTTATCACTCTTCCAATTCCAAAATTTCCAGAAATTCTAGATTGGACCCAGCCATCTATCCGCCAGCATGTCTCCGTCATCTATGTGCTTGCCTCCGATACACTAGTGCCACGCCAACAACATAACCTTTCCTTTTTTCATGCTTAAAAAGTCCGCCATCTTCCTTTCCACTTAACACTGTATAACCTCCATAACCGACTCGTTCATAAAACTTCCCGGATTTCCTCGGACGTTCAAAACTTTTCGAAAATAACAGATCCGTCTCTTCCCTGCTATATTTCCGCCACTTTGAATCACTTTTCACATATTTTCGACAACATTCATTCCATTATACCCAAAAACACGACGAGCCTTCCTTCGGCACGACTGCCCGTCGCCAAGCAGCAGCAGCGCTCCTACTTGATTAATAATATGTAGTATTCTATTTATTTTTTCTTCCTAATAAGGAAAGCTTTATTTCCATGATGCTTCCTCATAGAGGAAGCTTTGTTTTCGTAAACAAATATTTTTTTCAAGATTTTTATGTCAGCATACTCAGAATGATCCAAAACGTCGAGAAAAGTGATTTGTACGAAATGTCTGTATGTTCATGTGTATGTGTACAAATTTCCTCGTAAGCACGATAACTGTCGTTATTTTAGCTGTATCTTCTTCAAATTTGGCACGTAAGTGGTCTGTCATACAAGAACGTTTGGTATTGTAGCTGACGCGAATTGGTTGGAAAATAAAAATTTTACAGCATTTTGAAAATTTTGAAAAATTCGTTTTCACCCTATAGTTTTCGCAAATTATGAGATATCGGGCTGAAATTTTGCACGTAAATGGACTATCATCTTATTGCAATTTCAATTTTTTTTTTATGTCTGCAAAGACTTTAACTCCTGTAAATTCTGAGATATCCGGCTGCTATTTTCGACATGATTTCACGATTATTGATTATCAATGATGACTTTAGTCAATGGAACTGTCGAGATGTCGGTAAATTTCGATTTTGGTGAATAAATAAGAAAAAAATGCTGTTACGAAAAAAACAAAAATCGAAATTTTTGCAGATTTTGTTTAAATATGGTTCACATATGGACTACCATTGAACAAGGTTTAAGTACAGATTTGACGGAAATCAGGCAAGCGGTTCGAATTTTATGGTATTATGAATTTTTTGAAAAATCTCGTACATGCACTAGCTTGCACAAGTTACGAGATTCCGGCTTCAAATTTGGTTCATATATAGACTAAAATGGAACAGGGTTCGAGTGAAAATATGACGGAACACGTTCAACCGGTTTAAATTTGATGATATTTTGCATTGTTTTAAAAAATGTTTTTCAAGCTCAAACAAGCCTGCAAAGTAAAACCTTGCAAATTGCTTCCTCACAATTTTCTATCTTTGACTAAGCTTTTTTTTACAAAGCTTCCTTTATGAGGAAGCTAAAATTGATCAACATACTTTCCAATAGAGGTAGCTTTGTAAAAAAAAGCTGTATCAAAGATAGAAAATTGTGAGGAATCAATTTGTTTTTTGTTTTTGTTTTTGTGATTTCCATATCAGCGTACTCAATATTATCTAAAACGGCGAGAAAAGTGGTTTAGAAAAAATGTCCAGATGTGTTTCTATTTTGCATCCTTTTTTTTGTAATAGTTCTTTTTGTTGTAAACTATTTTTGTTTTTGTAATGTCTACAGTTTTAATACTTGGCATATATGATTTTTTAACATTTGAAAAGAGTTATTTGGCGGATCAAGAGTCGCGGCGGCGACTCGACTTCAAGTATTAAAAGAGAAAATTTTTTAATGAGCGAGACGCTAGCGCTACTCTATTGTACTCGACGTTCGCCCTTTTTCGTCTGCTAGGAAATGCTAACTCGAATTATCTGAGGCAACACATCACGGACGCCAAATGTATTAGTTCCAATATTTTAAATTATTTTTTCCCTTTTCAATGAGACTAGTTGTAATCGAATCGGTTGCCGCAGTGCCAATATCTGCCAAGTTTTAATTGTGACTCTGTCAAAAAGTTATCATTTCCATTTGATTTGTCCCTTCGCATATACGTGCATGACGTGTTACCTCACTCGCGTTACCACACTCACATTTTTACCTTCACACTCACATTTCGTCTGTAAACTCTAAATATTTAAGGCAACACGTTGCGGCTGCTTAAATGTATCAGCGGCAACATTTGTTTTTTTTCCCTCTCAAATGAAAACTCTTTCAATAAAATTGGTTCCCGCAATGCTGACATCTAGCAAATACCGTGATTTGTCCGAACTCACACATCTGTATACAATTCGTCCCCTCGACTATACGTGTGTGTACGTGTAAAAGAACGACACGCACACAGCAGCGACAGGCCGAAGTCGCGACGATCATCTGCTAGCGACCGGCACGCTCTCGTCGTCTAGTCAGTGTCAGAAACAAAATTGATGGCGACAGCTGTCGAATTTTTGTACTTTATAAAAAAATTCAGTGTATTTAACAAAATAAAATAAGTTTGTACTGGCGTAATCACACCACGAGACTTTCTCATCACTCAGAGTTGAAATAAAGAACTTTTGAATTGTCTCAATTCGGATTTTATTAAATTATTCTGTTTGAATCAACTTTTTATTATTTTGCTTGCCATTAGTAGAAGATTTGTATAATTGAAGATAAATCTCCGAAGAAAATATTAAGAACTAGCTGTAAAATGACATATCAGGATTCACAACTAGACATGTATATACCCTCAGCTATGTGTTTATAATCTCAACATTAAATCCCATCCGTGAGTTTATGTTTATTTATGTTTAACATTTAGTGTAAATGATTATTAGTGCATTTCTAACTGATAATCGCTTAAAATTATTCCATTTGTGTTAATAATTGATTTTTTAAGTCTTGAAAAAGATTCATTTTTTGCTTGATGCATATTTTTTACAAGAACAGTTGTTTTTACTTTTTTCATCTCATCAACTTGAGTGACTACTAAAGTGAAACAATACAAATTAAAAGAAGTTGGGGTTTTGTTTTGAGTTTCAATACAAAAACTACATGTCATTGTTAGAAGATAAGTTTCTCTGTGATCTAAGAGCTCCTTCAGTTTTTTTTTGTATTTCCAGACAAGTCTTCTTTACAAAGTTTATATGCGATAAGAAAATAATAACTTTCGATAGAGACTATGGACCGGATCCAATTTGTTGTGTATCTTCGATGAATAAAATATAGTTTTAGTATTGAAGTTGAAAATAAAACACCAATGCCTTCTGTTACTTTGCCTTAAACGTGAAAATCATTTCTTTTTTCGTTTTTTTTTTTTACACTTAAGGTAAAATACTAAAAGCAATAGCTGGTTTATTTTCAATTTTAACACCAAAACTATATTTAATTTTTATAAGATATACAGTTATTTTTAGTGCAGTCTGCAGTTTCTTTCAAAAGTTTCAGTGCGTGCAGCTCTTTTACAAAGTTTATATGCGATAAGAAAGTAATAACTTTTCATAGAAACTATAGACCGGATTAAAATTTGTTGTGAATCTTTAATGAATATAATATAGTTTTGGTATTGAAATAGAAAAAAAACACCAATGCCTTATGGTACTTTACCTGGAATGTCAAAATCAGTTTTTTCTTTTTTCATGTTTCAGGTAAAGAGTCAGAAGGAGTGGTGATTTTGGTTTGGATTTCAATACCAAAACTAAATTTTATACATAGAAGACACACCAAAATTTTTACTGCGGTCCACAAGTTTTTACAAAAGTTATTGTGTTTTCGGACAAAACCTGCCACACACTGACAGACCTACCGACAAACAGAAATGAATGAATGCTTTTTTTGGAATCTAGGCCCTTCAGAACGTCTATTTCCATAAAAATCTGAAAGTGTAATTTTTAAAAAATTGCAATACTTTCTCGTTTACATACTCCGTATGTGATGAGAAAGTAAAAATTTAAAGTATCATTTTGGTATTCTCGTATTAGCACTATTAATCCAACTGATAGTCAAGACGAAATTATAATTTAATCAGAAAAAATAACGAAATTTTTCACACCGTTTTCAGTGATCACCATGTTAACGCTTTGTAGAAATTCTAAAAAATGTTTCATTTTTGCCATCTATTTGACCAACTTTTCAATTAATTTGATTGCAGTTAACGTTAATTCAATTTTGTATTTTATTAAAAATTATTTGTTAATCTATGTTTCTGAAATGATTGCATTATTCATATTTATATGCAGTTGGAATTAATAAAATATATTTATATTCAGCTCGACTTAATTTTTGCGAAATTCTTATCGCAACTTGTGTATATTTCTAATTTTTCTATAAACATATATATATATATATATATATATGTAGAACACAGTTTGCTTTATTTATTAATTATATTTTGACTTTTAAAAAAGAAATATCAAATTGGCACAAAAATGTTATAACAAAACAAAAATGTTGCGCCAAGTATTAAAAGTGTAGCCATCCTATAATAAAAAGAATCTTTTGCTGAAAAATCTCGTACAAAAATATTAAACCGAGTGCAATATATTAGTCAAGTGAAATCTCTCGGTAGATGTTAAATAGATGTAGATGTTTCTTTACAAAAAACTTGGCGTGCCAGCGTTTTGCTTCCGTATATAGTCCATTGAAATAAGGGCCGGACCACTGCTGACTTCCAATTATTACTAAGATTCGTAGAAAGTTCACTTTTGATGGATGCTCGCGTGCGCAAAACCGCGTTTCTCGCACCGAATGAAATATAGTACTTTTAGTATGTAAATATGAGAAGGAAGGAAAAGTATATTTACATAAATCCCACATAGAAAACTGTCAGATAGCAACTTCAAGAATCTCAAAGCGGAAAACCACAAAAATACTTTGCAATGGCGGGAAGATCTGTGGTAATACGGTTGTAGATGAAGATAAATATATATGTATATATTTTTTTGTTAGTTTTTAAGGTCGCATGCACAGCATGGTTATTAGCGACAAGATAAATATTGTTTAGACTAACGTAACAAATTGTACACGTATAAACTGATGGAGATTAATAAAGAATAAAGCCCATTAAACGGGACTCTACGAAGGTAATAAAAATTGGATCTGAAGTGGGGTCTCATAGAATAGTCCCAGTCAACACAATTACACTAAGATTACTCTAATGTTACGATCTCCTACTCAGCAATGCATGTTATACAGGGTGTCCTATTTTAATCTTCCAGTTGATTTATCTCGAAAAATTCTGCCCAGATTAAGTATTGAGTATAATGATGCTTTTAGGGTGCGAAGGGGTACGTTAAAAAAAAAATTCAAACTTGGTCCATCATTCAAAATGACGCAGTTACGACCGCTGACATGTGTTTTTTAAAATAGAACCATGACTTTTTTTCTATCAAACAATTTGTCATATCAAAACTAACAACTATTGCGGGGAACTTTTTTTTTTATAAAGTCCATATTTGGTAGGTTTGAAGACCATTTTCGACTATTTTGACCACTTAATTTATCCTTAAAAATACTGTCGAGATCAAGTATTGAGTGTAATGAAACTTTTAGAGTTCGAAGTGAAGGGATGAAAAAAAGATTTAAAAATTCGTCCACCATTCAAAATGGCGGTGTTACGGCAGCTGACATGTTTTTATAAAATGGAACCATGACCTTTTTTTTTTTTAAAATTCGCCATACCACGCGCGCGCGCCCGCGCTCCCGTGCTGACGCTAAAATAGGCGAAAATGGTCTTCTGATCTAACAAATATGGACTTTATCAAAAAAAGTTTCCTACAAAAGTTGTTACCTTTGACATGACGCATTTTTTGGCAAAAAAAAAGTATAGCACCATCATTATGTATCAGTTACATTGCTACCTAGAAAATTGTAATATAACAGCAACCAAGTTGTTTGTGCTTACTGGGATTCGACATTCCCCGGCGCGCATCTCGGGACAAATAAATAATGATCAGAAGTGTATATAAATGTAGTTTCTGTCCCACACTTATTTTAATGGACTATGTACGGAAGCAAAACGCTGGCATGCCAAGTTTTTTGTAGAGTAGATGCTTAATATTAATATTTTAGATGCTTCCAACCCTCAGAAATATCTGGTAATTTATTTACTTATACATTCTGAAATGTACGGCAAAATCTCGTAATAAACTGTTGCATATTATAAGAGAATATATGGCACTATCGGTTGAATTTTCATTCATAATAACATGACTCATTTAATTTTGTTCGAACCGAGATGTTGTACATATACTACGTCACATGAAGCTGTGAATCACCACCTGTCAGTGCACGTTTATAGAAAAAGATAATTCAAGCCGTCGATGTTAGGATACGACAAAAACATATAGACCAGAATAGCCGGCGCACATCACAGGCTGACATTTTCAAAATACGTGAAATCGATTGTCTTACGTGGAAGTGCCAATTGCGCGATGACACTTTTCAGTGCCCTATATATACATATATACAAAGAAATATTTAAGAAGTTTATCGGAAAAGGAGCGTAGATAAGATTTTTAAACTATTCGGAAGAAAGCATACTACGTCACTGTCGACCGTATCGCTAGACCTCTCAAGTTATCAGAGTTATATGCCACGGCGCCGAGAGACAAAGATATTGAACCCTCTATTTATGCCGCAGAATTCCTGAGTACATTATCGAGTCATGATAAATCAATGCCGCTATTCCCACGGAAATTCGCCATTAATACTCATAAGATTCCACAGCCTCTTCTTTTTTTTGCTTCCTCATAACGGAAGCTTTGTTTTCATGAAAATTCTTGTTTCGGGAATTTCATGTTAGGATACTTATAATGGTTCAAAATATCGAGAAAAGTGTTTTAGAAAAAAATTCCGTATGTATGTGCGTGTGCAGGACTTCGAAAATTCAGTCGCCTTTTATTCAGTAAATTCGAGCGATTGGACTTAAATTTGGGACGCAAGTGAAGTAGTTATCACTCTGCGAATGTTGCCATTTTTGACAAAAATATCCAGCCATTGACATTTTATGAAATTTGGATTTTTTTGAAAACGTACAGGGCATGACCGCTGTAACTTTCGTAAAAATTCGACGATTTAGCTAAATAGTTTATCGTAATTGAAGATACGTTGAATGGTATTTGGTATTGAATTCAGAATCAGGTTCAGTGGTTCTAATAGATGTATCAAATTTCCTATAAGAAAAATTCTACCAATTTTTTAAATTTTCATTTTATCTGTAATATCTCGGGAACGATTGATCGTATCGGTATCTCTAAAAAAAGGAAATATGCGTTTTTCATGGCCCACAAATTTATTCAGAATTAATTGTGTAATTTCAGACCACACTTTATTTTCAAATAAATATACATTTATCAATTTCAGGACACTTATGATTATCGACAATATCAATTGTTTCATCGTGTTGTGTGTACGAATCAATATTTTGGATAAAGCCTGATTTGCAGAGAACACATTCTTTAGAATATTATAGCAGTTTAACATCACAATTATTATTTTTTATTATTTTGACGTTATTTTTTTGCTCTCTTTAAGTTAAACGTAGCTCTGTAAAACCATGAAGTGCGAGATTTGCAAGGCTATTGTTATAAATATTAACGTGTCTCGATCGTCATCCAGCAACATATCCATCATAACCCGCTTCACTCGTCGTTTCAACAACTTGCTGATAACTTCTTCTCGTTCCGATTCGTTTATTGATCCGTTTGTGATTTTTATGTTAAAGATTTTATCCACACGTTACATTGTGCTTGTGGGTCATTTTTTTCGAGATTTTTATGCAAATATAATTTTAATTACGTGAAGCATCCAGAAGAGTATGTGTGTCATAAGTACAAAAAATGGAGTCTCCTATAATTACAGAATAGATTGAACTATGAAACGTTCACAAGAGTGGTCCAGAAAAAATCTGGTATATGTGTGTGTGTTATGAGTAAAAAATATTCAGTCTCTTATACATAATTAGAGACCGGATTGAACTGTCATGGTGAAATTTGGCGTACCAGAGAAGCATTTACCGTTTATTGTGATAGATTTAATTAAAGCTCGTTTCGACCCCTATATTATATGTGAGTTGAGTTATTTTTAAACCCGACATCGGTGTTTTAGTGGCTAATGTGCTGGTTCAGTGCGGCAGATGACCGGGAGGTTTGGATTCGATTTCCGCTGAGTGTAACATGTTTTTCGTGAACCGCAACGCGCCATTTATTATATAGCGTATTGGGGCGATCTGGCTATACTTTGTGACACAGCGAGCCATGTGACAGTAAAATTTGTGGACAATCTATTTGCAGAGAAATTCTGATTTAAAAAAATAGAAGTTCAGTGAAGTCAAAAGCATTTTTTCAGAATGTTTGCACAGACGTAAATAAAACTATAAAAATTGGGAATGTACTTTAGACATGCAAAAGTAGCCTCCTTCTGGTTCTATTTTTATGTGGTATTATATAACAATAAGCTTTGGTCGCTAAATTAATGCTAAATATTAGGTTCGAATGTAGTGCACAAGTGGATATTTTTCTACTAAACTAACATGGCAAAATCAATGTATTGTGTGTATCATTAACTCCTCTTTAATTGGTGTGATTTGTAACAAAATGTATCCATATATACAGATTTTATAGAATCTTCAATTTTTCAAAAAAATAAAAATTACGCATATCGATCGAGGGGTTCACATTTTATGACATTTTTCATTTTTTTTTGGTTCGAAAATGTCTTTCGAGCTCAAAGAAGCCTGCAACGTACCGTTCAAATTGTTTCCTCATTATTTTGTACCGTTGATAAAGCTTCCATCACGAGGAAGCTAATATTGATTAAGATAATTTCTCATAGAAGTGGCTTTGTTAAAAGTAAAAAATATCAAGGATCAATTTGTATAAGGTTCTACTTTGCAGGCTTTATACTTTTATGAAGAATATTCATCGGAATACATTATGGTTTAGTTTATATTTATTTTAACTCAGTGCTAAAATAAATGTAGTTTCTTTATTCAGACATACACGAGCTCGTGGTTAGAGGTTTTTCGGATTTTCAGTGTTTTCCACGCGTCAAGAGTACGTGCCGTCTGTCGGTGCTGGTTGAGTGTGGTACACGAGGGGGTCGAAGCGAAGCTGTAGGATGAATCGAGAAGAGTCGAGCGGGGGACGAAAAAGCCTGCGGGGCTTCGCTGGCTCGGGAAACTCATGGGGTACGTGCCTCGCCGGAATAAGAGAGGCTGTCGCTCGAGCGAAGGGTTCTTCGGGGTTTGAGTGGGCGTGTTTTGACAGCCACGAAGGACGCGTGCCGGCAACTGGTCTCGTGTGTCGTTTCTCTGTGTATACATATATATACGACAGAGTGAGAGCTGTTGTCGAATATGAAAGTGAAAGGGAGCCAGGATGAGACGACACGTGAAAGTGAGTAGAGGCTGCAGGCTTGTGATGCTGTATGTGCTCTCCAATACGGGCTCAACTTCGAGTCACCGACGAAGTTGTCGATGCTAGTGTGACGCTGATGGCTCGCAGGCACCAAGTATCAACGAACAGCCGGCTCAGCCAGAACTCGAAACAGAAAACAGAAACAGAACCCCACCCGACAAATACAACGACCAAAAGACTATGAACCAAGACTAACGAGAAGAGAGAAGAACTACGAGGGGTGCCGTTGAAGTCGATGGTACTATCGCACGCAATGTGTTCTCAGATAACGAGTTGGCGACACACTCAGGGACGCACTAGTACTTTCCATAGCTGTTATAGGCGAAAATGGTAAAAATGTGTTCGTGCTATCTCATAAAGAAAGCTTCGGTTTCGTGAAATACTTTTTTCTTGTTTTGATTTTCATGTTGAAATACTCAGAAAGGTATAAAATAACGGGAAAAGTGGATTAGAAGAAAAGTGTATGTATTTGCGGATTTCCTTGTTAGCATTGTTTTTTTTTTCGCAAAAATATCAATCAGCTATTTCTCGAGAAAGCCTTAAGCAAATTAGCTCAATCTGAACCCAGACCGAGCCGTATCTATAGAAACATATGTATAGAATATCAAAAAGCCTACAAAGTAGAATCTTGCCAATTGCTTTCTTATTATTGTTCATCGTTTACAAAGCTACTTCTACGAGTAAGTCGTAGATTCTTTTCACGCCAGGAATACTGAACATCCTGTAGAACTTTCAGACAAATAAAAAATTATACAGGAAATGCAGGTAAATAATTGGTGGAATGATCTATAAATTATCATAGATGCTATAGAAATGTGTATGTAGAATCGTCAAATACTACATCATCGATAAAGTGGTATGGATCGAGATAACATTCAGGATGTCCGTTGGTAGTGAACGGATAATTGAAGCTATTAGAGAGCTCTTACTCCAGACATGAAGCCTCTCGATGATTATCTCGTACGTAGGTAGGTACTTAGCACGCCTCAGACTAATCGAACCGGACTGTAGAGTCTATAAACATCTAAGACGCAGACAACCTGACTTATAATGTGAGTGCAACATCAGTGTCTCTTGTGTATGCACGAAACTCATGAAACAAATGTATTAGCTTCCCCCATTGAAAAATCAATATCCAGAGATGTATCCAAAAACCTAGAAGAATGTAATAGAACCTAAAAGACTTAACGATTTTTAAAATCCAATAATTGGTTTTAAAACTAAAACCAGGGTCTTAAATAACTATAGGTTCGTTAGATTCTTTTAGGTTCACTAAGGTTCTTTCAGTTTCTTTTTGCTTCGGTTAGGTTAGGCTAGGTTCTTTCAACTCGTAAATTGTACATTGAAATTATACACGTGTTTTTTTAAATCTCCGAAGTATGATCAAGTAAATACTATTTTGATACTACACGTTTCTGCGTAGGATGTCATACTTTTTACGAGTTTTTATGTTAAAAATAAAGAGCATAATTTTTTTTTCATTCGGCTTTCGACTTTCATGATGAACTATTTCATTCAATAGCTAAAAATTTCCGACTATGAGAATCTTCATTTACATTTTTTTCTACAATTCAAATTGTTATTAGTATGAATGCTATTATTAAATATAACTTCACATAAATAAAATTTGAAAAATGTAACAAATATTTGACTATTGCGAAGCGTCAGCCCAACCACTTTAACAACATATTGACGAGGTTTACTTATTTTTTGCCAACATTCCAACGACTACGAAATAATAACAGCAGTCAATTATCTTCAGTTCTGCACCCAGTAACTCCATTAAACAAATAAGCCTGAAAAATAACTATACTTCATGCTCATAATAATTGCAGAGCAGAAAAAATAAGGAGATCGCAGGTTTAACAATTGTATGTAAAAACCGCGATTAAACGAAGCATGTCACAATGGTTGAATGGGGACCCACGCGTTTAGACACAGGTTAAGGGAAAGAGATAAGCAAAAAAACGTACTGTATGAATGAACTACAGTGTTTTATCATGCGCGATACCGGATTACAGGGAAGTATCTCGTGCTGGCACGTGCAACAACGCTGAAGCAGCTTGAGAGTGCGGAGCGCCAGGAGCAAAAACAGAAGTAGCATAAAGCAGTAACAGCCGCACGCTATAGGAGAAAGGTGGGCGGCTACATAAAGACAGGCGTAGAGGCGCGTGCCAGGTGCTTCGTGCGTACAATGCATCTCAGTTTGAACTCGTTGGGAATGAAGGCGTGCGCGTCTTCGTATACCGATGTGCGTGCGCGTGTATTTCGGGGCAGGGGGGAGTAATGTGGGGGTATTCCCCGACGGATCCATGTCTAACCGGCTTGCTTCTCCCTCCCTCCCTGCCGGAAGTAAAAAAATAAGACAAGCAAAGAAACTCGCGTCATCTGCTTGTTAAGCGAGTAAATCCACATGGAAAAATCTATATCCAGATCTATATCTATATCCAAAAATAGTAGTTAACTACACGTTGACATATATTCCGCATTTATTTAGCTAGTTTCCTTATTATGTTGATCCAAGGCTGTTTTACAATCTTTGGATAGACGCTAGGCAGCAACCAGCCAGGGAGCCTCAATACCCGTAGCTCAGTTGTCTACGTATATTTTCTTGTGGTGTAGAGTTTTTCTATCTAGCATTTAAACGGAAAACTGTCCAGCGGTTAGAAATCGTCATACAACTTACAACTTCTGGTACTGGCCAGTTTCACAGCGCACTGGGTGGAACGAGACCAATAAACCTAGGTCGGGTCTAGACAGAGATAAAATTTCCACATGGGGTATGATTGAACCCACGCGTTAATTGATACTAGAATCATACTAATTCACTACTAAAAATTCATCACCGTTTTTGATAAACTGGTATATTTAATATACCACACTTAAGCAGCTTTAATCATACATAATAATTCTCGCTTCAAGTAACCGTAATTTGTGAATACATTTATCTCGACCACTGGTACAGCCAGCTGACGCAGTTATGCGCTGTACATGTTCGTACATTGCTGTTGTATACAGAGAGAAGCTTGTAGCATATTACGCGGAGAGTTTGACGAAGAAAAGCAACAACATAGTAATGCTATGGTGTCTCGTTCCGTTCATTCCGACGTTTCTTTCACCACCGAGGCTATTATACTGCTACTATGTATCACGTACGACGCTTCCTTTCTACCTCTTTTCGTCTCGAGCGTCCAGACATGAATGGAGCCCGCAATTTCAAGCCTCGGACGATACGTATACGCGGGGTCTTCTTATTCATCGGTGCTGAAAGTACACGCGTCCAACATTTTCGCATCAGTGCACCGAAAATTTAGAGACATAAATAGATTCAGCGACACACGACTACGTGAAATAGCGACAGGAGAACAGTCAGTGCTTTTGATTTTACAGTCGCGGTTATGACGCCACATTGAGAATTTTGACAAGCCGCCAAAGCTGACATTGAGCGATGGTTCAGGCCCATTTAGGGCATTTCACGATAATTCATACAGGATGATACCCGACCTTCTTCAATTTTTATAATGTATTTTTACATTTTTTTTTTATTACTGAAAGGCTATGAAATGACATCAAACTCTTGAAAAAATGTATTTACATGAAAACAAAGCTTCCTTTATGAGGAAGCAAAATATTAGGTAAATTGAAGAGGGTCGTGTTTTCCCCTGTGTAAATTACAATGGAATGCCCTATATGTACATTTTTAACGCTGGTGCGATGGTGAGTGTTAGAAAGATCTTGCCACGCACACGTTGTCTTAAACTAACGATTATAACTTCGATATCGAAGCACCAAAACTTTATTCTCGAGTTACGAAAGCTCTCTTTTCCACCCTTCGAGTATTCAAGATCTTGCTTCTTTAATGTTTACTTTTTCTACTATCATTCTCACTCGCACTAGTTATTCGTTGCTGTATAACAGTCCCATGCGGGTTTTTCTCCTTAAACTTTCTCGGTCTCTTGAACCGCCTTTCCTTCCGTCGCGTTTCCCGTTTCGTTTTTTTTCCGTTCCCTCTTCCACTTTTTCCTCCTTCCGCCCTTCGTCGCTCTTGCGTTTAATGATACGAGTCGTAGTATGCCATCACCTAACTCGTATCCACGTTTCTCCTCAAGTTATATCCAGGCTATACGGCAAAGTCACGAAGTGACGGTTCATAGGATAAGCAGAGAGTTCTCACCCCTTTCGACAAACGCAACGAACCGCGTCCAAGGGTTACGAAACTCGAAAAGTTTAGCGAGACGACACACTTAACCTCTTACCACCCTTCCGCCATCTTGTCCTTCATTTCCATTTACTTTTTGTTGCCCTTACGCGCATTTTCTTCGTCGAAGGGAGATCAACGTTACAATTGTTTTTTCAATGAACCGCGGGCGTAACGTTGGGTATCACAGAAGAAGATACTGCAAGGGCGTCGACCCTTCCTCTCAAGTGCTTCTAGCTTGGTAGTGTCGAGACGGACCCACTTAAAACATACCCTCTCGTCTCTTCGTTGCCTCTCTTGGAATGTTTTATCCAAGTCTCGACAGCCCCTGACGCCTACGACAACTTTCCGTCAACAGTTTTTTTTTAAATTTTTCTTCTTCTTTTCTAAGATATTATTTCCCAAGGTAGCAGATGACTACGAAATTGAAATATCACCATATAAATTGATTCGAAGACTGCGCCACGGTTTTACCTCGTTCTTGCCTCGTTATCAATTTATATCTTCATTTGGATATTTTGTTTCGTAGTTGCCTAGAAGCTTGTCAATTTTCCTAGATACAAACCGGCACCTTTCTAATAAAACTTTAAAGTAACTGGTTCTTAGTGCAATTTAGCGATTTTCGAGGTTTTCATGTCAGTATACTCAACATGGCCTGAAACGTCGAGAAAAGTGTGCGTGTGCGTGTGCGATAGAGGAGTTAAAGTTCATACTACCATAACTTGTGAACTGCTCAACCGAATCCTCTCAACAAACTTTTTGTGACGTACACAATACAGTCTAATGTTTCTTTGGTAAACATTTTTTATTACTGTAATAGTATATGACTTCAATTATTCCTTAACTAATCCTGTACCTTTAGTATCTTAACCAAGCTTAAGTGCACTGCACGATACAGCCGTTGATTTATTTAAATACAACAAAGAATGAAGCTAGAAATTCATTTTTAAAGATTTAGACTGGATGAGCTACCAGCTTAGATACTATTTTTGAAGTAACCAGATAACATTTATCAGGAAAGCTAGACATGTACTCCCTTTAATGCGTTTATTCCTAACAGATTTTCACACGAACTGAAT
Source organism: Perithous albicinctus (assembly GCA_964016905.1). Lineage (NCBI taxonomy): Eukaryota > Metazoa > Arthropoda > Insecta > Hymenoptera > Ichneumonidae > Perithous > Perithous albicinctus. The sequence goes on along the minus strand of OZ024690.1, from coordinate 11,144,747 downwards.
CTTCAGATAGTCTGAGTATCGCAAGATTCACGACGTTCTATAGAAATTATTCAGCTGACCTGCAGAACAGGTACGTCCAATTAATAATATTTTTGTTAAAATTTAAATCGTTCACTCATTTTAACGGATTACAGGGACTCGCAAAGTTCGTTGTAAGTGAGTAATATACATTGAAGGACTTTTTAGAAACTATCTCTATTTCTACATACATGGTAGCGATTACGAATCAAAAATGCAGTTGATGTCTATTTAAGATTATGTTATATAATTTCCACCTTTGTGGAGCAATTTCCACTGTGATTTATTTAGTTTCGTTAGATTCTGCAGTCGTCTAAGTAGAAATCTGAATTACGGACATCGCTCAAAATCGGCATATCTTATCGAATCCTAACATTAAAATCTCGAAAAAGTGATTTCATGAAAACAAAGCTTAGTTTATGAGAAGCCAAGATGAATATTTTGATAAAAACATTCACCACAGCATTCTCTTAAGTGAACCTAAATCACATAATCTCAAGGACAATTCCATTCAACTCATAAAGAAGGAACTATTAAAATGCTAAACGAAAATAGTGATTAGCTCGTTCTTGAGTAGCATCAAAATTCGGGAGCCTCACAGCGCGACCCGAGGTAATTTGGCCACCTTTGCGCCGAGGCAAGCAAACAAAGTTCCCTATAGCCCGAAAACTCCCAGGACCAATGGCCACTCGGATTCACCGAAGGATCAAACTCCGTGCCCCAAGTTTTCGGCATCACGGGGGGAGGTGAAGGGGTGGATATATCCTGAATGGGGGAGTTTGGTAGAGAAGCGTCGTCGGCATCGGCAGCAACAGCAGCGAAGCCCCTCTCGGTTTGTTCTTCGACTGCAGTTACCGGATTCGATTTAACTTCGCCGTCGGCGAATTGGCGGGCTGCTAGATCGCCGCGCGTGTAAGTGAGATGAAAAGAGTTTCACGCGCGCGCGCGCGCGCGAACGAACTCCCGCTTGCTTCTGTGTATAAAACTGTGTATTCGGTGCGAGAGCTTCGGGCGTGAGGTGAAAGATAGATAGATGTCGATACAGAGCGAAGGTGGAAGCTGATAGACACAGGCACAAAAATATATACAGCTATACAATAGGTATATCTGCTGCTGAGGTATATAGAAGTGATGTAGTAGGGATTAGAAGAGCGCGAGAATGCGGAGCGATTAGAAGAGCGCGAGATATCGAGAGAAGGAAAGGGCCGCTGCCGAACGCGGCCACAAACAAGACTGCCGTGAAACAGATCACGCCGGTAGACCGTGAGAGCAATCGTGCAGGTCCGGGTTTACATATTATAGTAGTACTCGGTATAGTATTATATTACTACGCTCTAATGTAACGGTGGACCGATAGTAATTTGCCAATATCGAAAGTGTTTGTCGATACTGGACCTATTTGTAAGGTAGAATGCAGATATAATGGTATATCGATATCTCGCGACTCAAGATACTCAACATTGTCTTCCAATATCACGTGGTGTCTAAAATACGTTTTCCCTTTTTTTCGAAGATCTGAATAGTAATATGAATAATAATCTGATTGTGAGTCGTAATCGAAAAAGTACTACAATCAAAAATCGGTATTAAATTTTAGGTGAAATGTAACATTAGAAAAACAAAAGTAATTTGAACATATTCTAGATATAATAGACCATTCTCAAACAAATTACAACTTTTTTAGTATCATACCGAAAAAGGCCTATTAAACTATTAAAAAAAAATGTTACCTACTGCATCATAAAACTATAGTTTTGACTATGACATTGAACCTCGTATCTCTCTAAAAAGTTGGTGGGTCACGAAATATCTCGAAAATATCGAAGATTTGATATTTGCATTGTTGCCTCTTTATTCGTGCTGTGATTGGTTCTCAAGGGAAGTCCGTGACAAACAAGTTCAGTTTGTGTCAAATTTGACATAAGAGGACGGGCACAGCAGCGCCCATAACATTTTAAAGCTTTATAAGAGCGCAGCAGCACAAAAGTCTTTCAGACACGCGCGCCAGCGCGTGTGCTTAGGCTAGTTCAAGTAAAACCTTGTACGAATTTGTTTAGAGTTGACGCAACGGGCTTTTCCATTTCTCATTTCATTAACACGTAAAAAATCGAACTTTCCGTTTGGATGTAATGGATAACATTTTTTCTACACAATGGAATGTGTTCTAGAAGATCTCGTTTCATAGCTTATGCAATTTTCTTTAATTTGGTGTATCGCAGGACATTTTAGGCCACATGGTGTCCAAGACACTTGAATTGACGTAAAACGATGTTTTTTACCTTTAAAAAAAACGATTATCAAAAACAAACATAAAATTTGCCGTTTACATGGAAATATTGTATGTAATAAAATCTAGCCATCCAACTGTCTCAAAAAAAAAACTTTTCTGAGACAGTCTCAAAAGTCAAGGCTGAAAACAAAATCTTTTTTAAGACAGTCTAATAAACTTGGAATACTATAAAAAGATAACAAAGCAATAATAAAAAGAACGGTTTTGAAAGAAATTAAATTTAAAACCATTTTTTTCGACATTTTAGAACATTTTGAGTGTCCTAACATAAAAATCTCGATATACATTTTTTTCATGAAAGTCGAAGCTTACTTTATAATGTAGCAACGGCTGTGTTCACCCTTTTTCTAAAGTGAAAAATACTTTTTACGTGATGTTGTCTGTCTCGGAATCCATGCGGTCAAGGAAATTCTATAATGTCCCAATTTGAAGACAATTGGATCCACTTTTAAAAAATTGGTGGCAGTCAGCCATAAAAGCCTAAACTTCAGCTTTATGGTCTCCAAGCCTAACTAAAAAAAATATGCTCATTCCAAAACGATTTTAGATCTGTAACGATTTGTAGCTCACAAGGAATCCGATACTCGGGAAACTGCGTATGTCCAGCTGGTTGACGTAAAGCTCATCTCTACTGTTCTCTTATTGTCAATAGCCAGCCATACTATGTGGTAAGACAGTATAACACCGAATGTATAGAAAGGGTTGAAATGGAAGTCAGTTAGTGAATACTTGACACGGTTCAGTGAATCCGATGTAAACTGATGCCAGATGTTCCAAAACACATATAGCTCCTATATGTATGTATATCAAGTTCATATAGAGACTAGTTGTAACATTTCAGTCGCCGATGCTCTAACGTTTGGTATGTGCAAGGTATATCCGATGATATTTAGATGTATTTATATGTACTGTCTTCACATTGCATTGCGCGCATTGCCAGGATACATATAATTTCGGAACAAATATTAGGTGAATCGCTAACTTGATCAACCAATGTTCAGTTTTTCTGTTTGCAGGCTCCTGCAACTCGCTGTTTTAGGTGTTTTAGTTGTACATTATAATTGATATATCTAGCTTAATTAATGTGAGCTACCTATGTTATTTAAGTGATTGTCTAATCTATACAATATAATATATATATTGTATTTCCTTGCGTACTCATAGATACTCGCAGATACTTATAAACTCTTAAAATCGATTCGAAAACATAAAAAAGTGAATGCCTTATATTGTCAGAATAATTATATATTAAACTGCGGGCCCAATCCCAGAGATGTAAGTCAGAGCTAGGTCGAAGGGGTATGGAATGCCCCATATGGAAACTAATGTTGTGATTAACCTTTGCAATTTGTTTATTGAGTTACTTACAATAATTGTCCCATATGTGGATTTATGTAACACAAATAGTACGTGTTACGTAAAAATTAGAATATGACTATGAATCGATTATACCGTGAAAAAAAAGAAAATTGAGGTCTCCTTTGTAGGGTGATTCAAAATAATACGTCGAAAGCTGTTCGTAGCGAAGTGTGGGTGCGCCGCGTATCGGTTGATTGGCAGGTCGTACTTTGGAGCTCTTCCGAAGCGCATGAGTACCCAACAACGTCGTCGTTGACGATGTCGACGAAGTCGACTCGTGCCTTGAGAAGGACCAGGCATTGCAAGCTTGCGGGAGCCCTCTCTCGGATCACGAAGGGATGGAAATCCAAAGGAGCCCATTTATTTTCGTGCGCAAAGACGACGGGAATTGAGTGTGTGTATAATACTAACAAGGAAAAAGCCAGGCGGTGTTGGAAGCAGAAACGCGCCAGCGAGTGAGAAGTCTGAATCCGAGAGGAGGACAGAAAGTACGAGGGAATACAGAGAAGCTGGTGCTATACGAACGTCATGAGACAACACGACGTTCGGATAGTGGTCGTGCTCGTATTGTGCTCTGCACTACATACATTTTCTTCTATTATGCTCAGCTTCGCTAACTCTACATTTACTCACTATTTTACACTTACGTATTTACATTTACATCTTACTCATATTTACAAACATTTATTGTATGTTCCGGTACGGTCGCGGTACACATCTTCTAATATTATTCATATTGTTGTTATCATTGAAAGGAACACCTATTATTTTTATTATATTTTTATTCTGCGCTTTTGTTGGTATCATAAAAAAATTAAATCCGTAATTTGAAAAATTCCATCTTCAATCAAAATATGATTACGACATAAATAATATGGCAATTTTATGCTTCCTCATGGAGGAAGCTTTGTTTTCATGACAAAAAATGTTGAAGTTTTTATGTCAAGATACTCAAAATGGTTTAGAAAACATATTTGGATGGCTGTATGTGCGCGTGTGTGTGATCCATGGAAATGTTCGATGCATATTGCTAGAGATATGATTTTGTGAAAATTAATGTTATTTCTATTTTTAGTCTATATGCATTTTGTATAAACCCTATCATATCTTTGGAAGTATGCATCGAAACAATTAAAATCACAGGACCTAATTTCCATTAAATTAACGGCACTTTAGGAAAAAAATTAGTGACACTCAAAAAATAAAAGAAAATGTCGCCCTCTATTCGAAAAAATGTATCTGCTACAATTTTTAATATTCCAATCTGAAATTCTTTTTCGTGCTTTGTATACTATTCTTAACAATCAATCGTATCGGATTTCTGGTATAACATTTTCTGTCTAATCTAAAAAATCCAGTACTCAAAAATCTTTGCTCATTTTTTGGTCCAAAATCTCTTACTCACAAAACTCAAATGTATAATGCCAAATGCATGTAGATGAACTTTTCCAGATTATTTGAATCATTATTTCCAATAGCTAACTCTCCTGGCGACTCCCCCCCCCCCCTTGTCCTTAAATCTCTGTAATTTCTAAATATTTTACCTGAACCTATTTCACTAAAACCTATATTTAAATGTAAATCTTAATCGTCAGTTGTTTTTCGGTTTCCCTTTATAATTTGTTATTATATTGCCAATGACTAGATCTATTATTATTCCAGTAATTGTATATAGCTAGGAATAGGATAGAAAACGTGATGACGGCGATTGCAAAAGTGAGGGCCGGATATAAAGATCGTAAAGAAGGAGCGAATGCAAGCGAAACAGGAAAAGAGCCCGAGAGGCTTGTTCGGTGAGAGGGAAGAATCGAAGCGTAGCAATAGTGCTATAGAAGCAATAGATGAGGTACGAGCAACGAAGACAGACAAAGATTTTTATAGAGAAAGAGAGTGATGCGAATATACAGGGAAACGAGAGCGTGCCAGTTCGTAGTGGTGGACGAACAAGCGAGAGATACCTCGACGGTAGACGAGGATATATAGTGGGAGAATGCGTGAAAGTGTAAGTGCGTAAAGTGCATAAGTACTCGCGGGCATGTCCACACAAGAGTGGACGGGCGTGGAGAGTGCGACAGAGCGGTCGAAGAAAAGAAGGTAGTGGCGAGAGATGAGTGAGGGAGAAGAATCGTTGGGTGGGATTGTGAGAAAGGGATAGAATACTGTGAGGCGAGTACAGAGGCGAGTAAGCGTGAGAGGGAAGGAGAGATATCATGCGTGTGGTTCTTTGGTTGTTGGGTCGTTGTTACAGAGGTTCTTAAAGGCTGTCGTCCCTTGGGGGCCGGACGCGCGACGCGCGCGGTCCTCGTCTTCGTCTTCGTCGTCGACACTGTCGCTGCCGCCTGCTGCTACTATAGTGTGGCTGCTTTCCTGTCTGCGCGCGCAGAGCCTGGACCGGCGTCCGCCAGGAGTCACTGCCTCTGTGGCCGGCCTCGGTCGCGTAAGCGGCCCCGCTCAGTCTAATTTGAACCGCCGCGTGCGCCCGACTTCGCGGGCACGACGATCTTTTTCGCCCCCTCCCCAGTTGGCTGGCGCCCACGGTGTACGCCACGAGCCACGAGGCGGACGTTACCGCGGACCATCGTCGGCCTCTCTTATCAACGCCATTACAAATTTACGTTATTTAAAAACGTGTTGTCGTTTTTTTTTTTTTTAACTACCTCAAGTCTTGAATAAAGTTTTTCGCGAAACATCGACATATAAGGATTAAAACGTTACCAATAACGAAATATTGTTTATTGTTGTTTATTATTAGTCGCAGATGTTACTTTTGCATTAGATAATTTAATTGCACTGGATCTGCGAAACGAAACTTTGTGCAGTTTCGGGTATGATAAAGGTTTCGCTGCGCATGAAGCAAGAATGGTCTTAAAGTGAAGGAAACGTTATGAGTCAATCGAAATAGGCTTCGACACGTTGAATCTGATAAACATTACCGCGCAGCCGGGATTAAGGCGTGTGATCGTCGAACCACGTGAACAGTGTTTATATTAGTTGAATTACACTTAATTCGAAAATAATTTGGGAGTTTGTAAAGCTTGAAAAAATATCGGTGATGTAAAAGTGAAGGAAAGTTGACCCAGTGACCCCTTTTAAGTGTATTTTTCTTGGTGGGATTTTTTTTCTCGCGCATTTGGCAATTTTGTCGGGATTTTACTGAGTTTTTAAATAGATAAAATCGACTCATAACGACGATTCGCGTACAAATGCGAAAAAATAATCTAGTGATGTATATTGAGAGCACGAAATCATCGATACAACGGCAAAGTGTAGTAAAAGCATATACCGCACACGTCCCACGCCCGGTCGTCCACTCGCACGCGGTGGCAGCAGCCGGTGGTATTTAAATAGTAACTTCGTTGCCGCGGAGAGAAGTACAAGTAAGAGACAGACACACACGCGGTTGCGGCGGCAACGGCGACGACGGCGGTTCCTCCTCGGGCGTGCAACGTGATACCCCAAGCGGGCCAGCAGTAGCGACAGCAGCAGTGGAAGCTGAAGTAGACGGAGAAGCAGGACAGCAGAACGTCGGGGCAACGAAAGGCTACGGCGAGAAAGGGGAAGACAAGACGACGAACGAGAAAAGGGCAAGAGGAAATTCGTGATACGTACAGAATTGACTCACCCGGTACGCAAGTACAGGGAGAATAACAAGAACAAGAACAAGCTCCACAACAAGACGCTGGCACTGTGTACCACACGCTCCTGTACTTCTCTTGTTCCGGGCTAGTCTCTCAAAGTTATTCACAGGAATTTCGTCGTAAGTAAAAGTTCGCTACAAGTCCGGACGCATTTCCAAGACGACTAATTTCCGTGAACAAAACCGTGAAGCCGTCTAAAACGAGAGGTCTCGGTAAAGTTCCATCTCACCCCTACTTCTATACTTCTCGTGGTTGTTTTGATCGTTCTTCTCTGTGGTAGACCGTAACAGAGCAGCGCGGGCAAAATTGTAGGGTGAAACGAAACAAGAGATCTCCAGCAGACTTTTTTGACTTCTCAAGTTTCGTCTTCGATTTTTCGCAAGCAAGGAAAAAGATTTTGCCGAGAGATTCGTAGACGTGCACGCTCAACTTGGACTCTGCGGGAAGCCCAGCTATACGTACACCGGTAGCAGTGATTCCTAAGTGCTACCGCGACGAGAAGTAGAACACACTCGTCTCGAGTTCCAGGAGTTGAACGATAGAGGTGTGTTTCTTCTTCACGTTTCTCGGGTTTTCTACGATACAGCCGAGGCTGCACAGGCGTGACGCAGCAAGTCGTAGATTCGGATTCGATACGAGACTTCTTTTACGTGTTGTTTTTCACAACTAAAGACGCCGCAGTGAAAAAATAGTTAAGTACATCGGATTAAACTAATTGCCGTAAAAAAGAAATATACATCGTAACACTAGATAATTGCAAGGTATTCTTGCTAGACTAAAAGTGTCGACATTATCGCGCATTTACGATAGATTGGCTAAGATCAACAGTCTGACTTGTGAGCACGTGGTGGCAAGTCTACCCGAGCGACAGAGTGATGACGATGCCGGTGACCGATCCTCGATACGACTATCGTGGCGAGTAGTCAGACTCGCCACGTACGTCAACGAGCAGTGGCAGAAGCGTTACTTTCGACAAACGTGGAGGAGTATCGGACCGGGTCGATAATTCGATTTAGTGTCGATTATTAGGCCTCCACGATTTCTGTCACTTAAAGTCTGTGCGTGTGACGCAACGAGCTCCACAGCGCGCTCTTCGTCAGGATGAAGAGGACCCTACTCCCGAAGATGAAGACGAGATATCCGCGCATTCGACAGGAAGAACTTGCCACCTTCAGGTGGTGGAATACTTCGTGAGTGCCGAGTAATATCGTCATAATACATGCTGCGTGCATAATAACAGCGTTTTCAATAGCGGGATCAATTTTGTGGTCGCCGTGGGTGACGCTGAAGCACTGAGCGAAGACTGAAGAGAACGAAAAGGAAGAGCTGGAGAGCATGGTGACAGCTGGATGAGGAAACTGAAAATAGGACAGAAGGGAAGCTCTAGACCTATGTGTGTTTATTGTATTAAGTGTGTTTCGAAGAAATAAAAAATAAACGCGTTGGAAACCGTGTTACAAGTAAAATTAAGAAATCGTGAGTCGTTCATGGGATAAGTGCTTCGCTTATGTGAACGGCGATCAAGGATGTAATAATTTACAAGCTCACTTCAGTGGATATCCGAAAACATTCGATACGCAAATTTCGTGTTCCATTAAAGGGTGGTAGCCGAGGTCGTTCTATCGAGCCTCGAGCCGACCCGAACCTAGCTATCAGGTCGGATGATGTGGGCGTCTCTTCTGTTGGCCGGGATCTTAAGCGGCTGGTGGGGCGCCTTTGCTCTAGCTACGGCACCCCCAGCCAATTCGGCAATCGCAGGAACCACCGGTGGCAGAGACAACAGTGGTAACGGTATCAGTGACAGCGATAGAATCAGTGGCGGTATTTTACCAAGCGAACGCATGGAACACTTACCGACGACGATGATGATGACGAGTTCGCGGTCAGTCGTGAGGACAGAATTGCGCGAGGTTGAATTGGCAACGAGTCTGCCACCGACCTCCAAAGCCACTACTCCTAATTATGGCCTTTTCAGCCTCGAAACAGTCTATTCAAGAGACAGTTGGAACAACCAACAGCGGGGGGACACCCGACAGAGTAGCCAAACACAAATTGGGCGAACAATCGAGCCATTTGGGATTGAATCGATAGAAACGGGAAACATTCTTGAGCCTGATCCTACGGAGGATCACGTCGATAGTGTAAAGAGAAGAAAAAGAACTTCGAATGAAAGAAACGGCTTCTCGATAGGTCCTCTGTTAGAAAACTTCGTCGGTTACCAAGTTACACCGACAAGTATGCGCCAGGACGGTTACGATAGGGACCACGGAGAACAACGTGAAACGTTCACGTCGACCTCGGAACACGATGCATCCGATGTATCCAGCGACGAAGACACTAGTTTCGAGGATCTTACAGAACTTCAGGACTATTCCCTGGATGATGAGGAGTGGCCACGTGAATCACGAAAGTTCGACTCCAGCAACAAAGCTGGAGAATCGATATATCCGTCGTTGGGTCTTGTGACACACTCGCCACATCAAACTTCGTTGTCGTCGTCGGCATCAACGGCGACTCTGTGGGCGGAGGTTTTTGGACCTGTGGGTGGAGGCTCGGTTGAACGACCACGAATATCGAGATCAACGAAACAGCAGCGTACCATGAATCGTACTAGGTCAGAGTCAGCTCGACAACAACGTCGAAAGTGTCGCAACAAGGGTTGCCGTGGTAGAAATTGGTGTCCAGACATGGACATCGGTAACAGAGCATTTCTCGCACCCACAGTCTTTGAGGGTAAGGCGAGGAGTATGTCCTCACTGAGGAAGCCAGGTTTTAATTACGCCGTGACTTTCGAGGTCAAGCAGGTGTACAAGAGCCAACCAAGCTTCCAGCCTCTTCAAAAGAACGACAGCGTAAGACTACATTTTCGCGACAAGGCCGCTCCCGGCAAGTCAACATTGTGCAGCAACGTTGCAAACGGCAATCCTGGACAGCAGCAACAGCGAGACAACACGGGTGGAATGGTGCGGGCCAATATAAAGCGGGGTAAAGTGTATCTAGTGTTTGTGAACCGCGTGGGACCCAGAAACTTCACGATTCTCGGTGAGCCTGTTATAAGAAGCAAGAAGAATGAACAGGCGGTTCAGGCCGTCATTCGACCAGACTACGGTAAGTCCAAGTGCCATAAAATCGTTTATCTATCTACATAACACAAAGCAAATATTATACTTGCACAGGAGTACGACAAATCATTGAAGAACTTGCGATAACGATGTATACAATGTTCAGTACAAATTTTCTAATACAGTAACTATAAATTTAAGAAAAATGATCACTTACCCTTTCGATCTGGATTACTTTTGCGGCGATACCATAAAAGTTCTTATATCTTTCTGATACTCCAACTGAAATGTCTAAAATATTTGAAAGAATCTTACACTGAAAATTACGTTATGTATGAATAAGTATAAAATTTTGTATACCAGACACTCAACACGTTGCTTTAGGGATAATACCTAATCATCTCCGATCATAATCATGTTATCGGAATATGCATTCAGAAGAGTAATAAAATCCTTATCATTTTATTTTGTATTACTTTTATATTTTAGAAAACCGTTTGATACAATATCTCATTTTTACGTGTGTAACAAGTTGAAGACTTGAGCATTTTCTGGAAAAGCGATCCTCTAGCTGTTTCTCTATGTCAGTGGCAGAACTCAAATTATAATATTAGACGATAATATTAATCTGAGTTATTCCCGTTTCTGAAGCAGTTTCACAAAGATTTGTGCTATACCTAGGCAGTGATTTTTAGCACTCATTACCATCATATATCAGTTTCTACTGCACAATTTCTTCAATCTACCGAAAATCGATCATATTCCCGCCAAATAGAAATTCAGAACCGTTAAAAAGTCGAGTAACTCTTAGGCTGCTGAGAGTTACATTTTATCATTGAAATATCTCCCCTTTAAATTTTCATTCACGAGTTCACTGACCCTAAATCATTATAGTCATTCTCAATACTTTATTCATCTGCGAGCAGAATAAAATTTGTTGTCACGGAATAAGTTTATTATTATTTCTTATATATCCTCAAATATTTATAAATACACTGTTACAAATATTTTTAACAGAAATCTGTAACATGCTTATTGTTAGTATACAAAGTAATTTGAAATGTAGAACCTTGATGTATCAAATTGGGATTCACATAGATTGCACTTGAATTTTAATAATGCCATAACTCAATACCTGTATATCAAAATTACCGATGATGGCATTAAAAATTAAAATACCCAAACATGAAAATAATATTCTTTGTAAGTATATAAAATCTATCCATAACCTTTTTTATAAATTTTAATATAATTCCAGTGGAAGTTTATGGAAGTGTTTTTGATGATGATAAGCAATTATCGAAAATTCTTTTCACAGCTTTTATAAAATCCAAGCAACATTTACAACACTTGTATTTAATTTGCAATTTGCAAAGTGTATAAAAATGCGGAATTGAAATACGATGTAATAGAAAATTAATCATGTTTAATCAAATTTCATCATTGCATTCTGAAATTAATTTTGAAAATTCCAAGGTCGGTGTACTAAAATATTGTGCGCGATAATGATAAAAGCAATTCATAACGATTATTGTAACTTTAATGTAACTCGGTCAAGAGTTAATAAAAATGATTTTGATAACTGCAAGCAACCGTAGATAATTTTTTTCACCGGTGTTGCAGGATTTACTTAAAGTTTACAACATTTGCATCTAATTTTCAAATTGTGCTCAGGATTCTGGAATTTAATCACGATGCAATGAAAATAAATAGCAAAATTAAATTTTATCTATACATTCACAAAATTATATACATTTTTTATTGTAATTTCCAAAATCTTGGAAGAAAATTTATATTATAGCAAATATTAGACAATGATGGCAATTTGATACTATGATAGCAATTCATAATTATTTTAATGGTTTTCGTACACGATGCAAGTATAATTAAGGCTTCCATAATTTTTTTTTTTTTTAAATATGTTCCATGAACTATTTCGATATACAAGTGAATATTAATTTTCAAATAATATTTTCCAATGAATTGTTTAAAACTCGACCACCATACTGTAATGTACGTTTTCCGAAAATGTTCAACATCACGGTGTAAATTTCATATACTTGAATACATGAATATTAAAAACATATTTCATTATTTTTAATATACCGGTAACATAATATTCTTACATACGTGTCAATAAAATTTCATTTTTTTACAGCCGATTGTCATCTTTCAAATCTTTTGATCTTAAATTCGTTCTTAAGTTCGATATTAAGTTCAATCTTAAGTTGACGTAACTTAAGAACGAACTTATGTCCAAAAAGTCGATCCTAAGAGCATCACGTATTGTCCTTACATAATCATTCTCAAGTCGTCCCAAAGCATTATTATTACGGGATAATAAATTTTTTCTTTCTCTGTCTCTTTCGACCGTGTCGATGAGTACGATATTCAAAACAAGATTCAAGAGCCTATGCAAAGTTTGATACCCCACAAGAGTCTACGTAGAACACTTCCACTTATCCAGCTCAGTACAGCATAGGCGTTGTTGTCGTCGTCTTTCTCGTCTTCTCCATCGCCGACGCTGTCGTTGGAGACAGCTCAGCCCTCTCAGTTTTCAACGAGTTGGCAACTCGTGCCGGCAAAGTCCGTGCTTTGGGGATCTCGAAGAGCTTTGCGTACGGTACACCAGTATTAGTTGGGGAGGGGGGCGGCTGCCGCGAGCTAGACCCCCTTTCCCTCGGTTTCCTCATCTCTCGCCTCGCGCGTGATTGCGCCAAAGTTGTTCGCGCCTTATCCCATTATCGTTTAGCGAACAGCCAGGAAACGTCACCTGTCTTGTTTGCGTGGGACACGACGGGACACCTAGTGCACCCGGCGCGCGTTTCCCAGCCTTCCCCGTCCTTATTTCTTCTCTCTGTCTACCGAATGACTAAAAGTCCTGCTCTCGCGTCAAAGTGCGAAAGTACCTAGGAACAATGAATTGAACTATGCTGCGCATAAGTTCCATGAATCCGAATAGTCTGCCATCTTTTGCTTTCCGATAACAGTCTATATTGCTCGCCAAAAATACCATAACTTAAACGGAACGTACAGACGTTTATTTACGTTGTTATAAACCTACCAAGAGAATCTACAGAAAGTCTCCCAACTGGGACGATTGTAGACTTGAATATAGACTTCTCGATAAAGAATACATGAAAAACTAAGTCTACCTAGATCTCCGTAAAAATCCTGAGGAATTGCTAAAAATCATTAATTTTTTTGTCTGTGCATTACGTTTTACTAAAACATTCACATGTCAACAATTTTTGATGCCATTTAGAATTTTTAAAAATGGGAATATGGGTTTTTTATGGCCTATAAAAAGAACAGTTATTCAAATGTAATTATGAAATTTTGAACGAAATTTATTGTGGCAAAATAAACAAAAAAATCATGTGTTTAAGGTGAAAAATATCGAATATTGGCATCTACGTATTTTATTTAAGCTATGTTAAACAAAAACAAATTTTCTGTCGAAATTATTTCATAGGATTCGTATTTATTCAATAGATAATTAATTTTTTTGTTTAAAAAACAGTAATAATAACTTTGCTAATGATCAAATACGAAACCCATAAAATAATTTTTGACTAAAAATTTGTTTTCGTCTACCAGAATTTAAATAAACTATGTCGGTGCCAATTTTCAACGTTTTAAACTTCAAACATATTTTTTTTGTCATTTATTCATATACATTTAAGTAGGAAAACGTCAGATATTCGCAGCAATTTAATTTATTTAAATGTTGGTAGACGAAACCAAATATTTTGACGATATTATTAAATTATTGTTTTTTATTGAAAAAAAATATAAAAATGGTTTTTCTTTTGGTCAGCAAGGTCGGTAAGGTAGATCGAAAAGGTAGGGGTATCATGTACTTGTCTCGAGATACTGCCACGATTCTTGATAAATGAAACTTGCGTGTACGTGACCACACGTATCTACGTAGACGTAAGAGAGTCAACGTGCACTCGACCGATTCGCGATCAGCTACCCACGCGGAACCCACAACCGTGATGTGAGGTCTGACTGACAATCGACACTAGTATCGCCGCCGAGTACTCCTACGGAACGCTCAATCGATATCAAAAGACGCGGTAGCGTCTCGACACCAAGTATATTGATAACAATTGGTCGTGCCTGCACAGAATCTGGTCGACACTTCAATGCTATAGTTATTATATAGATACCTTTTGGTGCTGAGTTGCTGAGTTACATTCAGGACTAGCAGGGTATTGTGGATCGCATGCTCGCGATGGCTTCCAAGTGCAAGCAATACATTGAAAGAATTCATTTTTGATGTTTTAATGTTTAAACAATCCCGTCTAAAAATGAGATGGAAATTCTAGTTCAGAGCAAAACAAATTACGTACGTGATAAAATATTTTCTTTTGTCCTCAAATAATCTCATTTCATCGAAAAACCTAATGAACCTAAAGAACGTCTCTAGTATTACTTCAACCCGCGTCTATGTAGTCTTCTATACGAAAAGCAGCATGCAAAATTGACAAGAAAAAAAGTCATTTCATCAGCAATAAAATAAAAGAGCGACAAAGCGGAAGTGATACAAAACTCGATAAATGTTCCGCTAGAAGTTATTGGACTTAGTTGCGGGTCTAGGTGGTTTGACCGATCGACTGCGAGTCAAAAGTGTTTCGCACGTATATGGCTACAAGTATAGTAGCTTCCACAGAGTCTGTTACTACGATGACTAAGCCAGACGAGAATATACGGTACGGCATGAAGGGCGGGGGGAGAAACGCGACGTCAATTATAAAGCCTTAATCGGAAACCCGTCTTTACTTCTGCTGGCTTACGGCTGAGCGAGTAAAGAAGAGAAAAGTAGCGAGGAAGGGAAAGAAGTCGCGCGAACGCACGGCGTGCGACGGCTGGCTCCTCCGGAACGCCAACTATCTTCTTATGTCCTTTGTCGTCTTCATTTTCGTGTGTATACACTGCATATTCCTAATGTACGTACAGTCCTATATCGTTACTTCTGTTTCCGTTAATAATTCTATATGATAAGAGTTTCGCTTCAACCAAGAAGCATTGTTTTAGCGCACACGCACACGCACACGCCGAAGAAATAAAATTCAGAAAAACAAAGCTTCCTCTATGAGGAAGCACAAATACAAATTGTACGTTCCAATCCCAAAACAAGACACTTGTTCTCACCTGGCACAGTTAAGTTACGCTCTACGTCTTTCTATACCCCGTGCCTCACTGTTATCGAAAAATTAAACACGCCGTGTGTTTACGATCGGAACTTTGCATGCATTGCTGTTGTAAGCCAAGGCAACAATGCAGCGGCACCTGCTGGTCGTCTCGGTCTATCGCCCAGTACGCCCGCTAGCGATCAAAACGATATTCCGCAAGTTACAGGAAAGAAATTGTATGTCTCTCGAGGCACAGGGAATAAAGTGTGGACGTGTGGAGAGGCCCTATGCTCTTACACATGCACAACAGTTAGATACACGATAGAAGGAGAGAGGAGGAGGAAACAGTGAGTTATATGGCACACTGTACACTGGCGTTGATTGGCTTACGTCATTGTTCGTTCCGTCGTCGCGATCCCGTCTCCGGCAAATTACTATCAAAATTAATTGACGCCAATTATCGTTTGCGTTGCATTCGACGGGCGCTCTCGCAGGCGCACGCTTGCGAATCATCCGTATATGTAGACCACATCGGTTTTCCGTCGTTGGTGCCGTCATTGCTGATCGACATGATCGCAGCGTATATCCGATATAATATTATCATAAATAATTCAACTAGTCACTCCACTAACAAAATCGTTATTAAGAGGTTCGAGGCATCTAAAATTTAAAAAATATTTAAATATATTTCATGTACAACGTACACGCCAAATTATAAACTGAAATTTAAAAAAATTAAAAAACGTTACAAACTATTGACTCATTCGTTATTAGATAGAAAAAAACATTTAATGTTAAAAATACGAGATCCAAATATTTTTTGTAATTTTGATCCACCATATTATATTCGCTATTTTATATTTTGTAAGTTTCACTTCAGATCCGGATTCAGCAACTTTAAGATATTCAAGGACAATTAGATTGTAAGAGAATAAATTTATTTTTTACAAGATACCCCTATATAGAGGACATGAAGCAAAAGTAGCATGACTTTATTTACCCCTATTGAGGTTACTGACAGTGTAGCGGTTAATTTAGCGTTGTGAATGGTACATCATAACTTACAGTTAAACTTTATAAAGAGCGTGGGTTGTCTTTCCACCAGAAATCGTATAAACTACCTAAAAACCCACACTAAATCAATGTCATGAAACCACTACAATTTAGTGCGAAGAAATAACAAAATATAAAATAAATGAAACGTAAAAATACAGCACTTGATCAGTAAAAATACCGTTGATACATTTCGATATTTATAACTAGTGAACGCATAATCATCCCTCTCTGATCACTGTTTAGTACACGTACATTTAAATCGCTACAAGATGTTGAAAATATTTTTCATTTACTCATCTCACAATTGTGGAAATATAGTACAATTATATATGTTATGAGGTTTAAATATACCTTTTTTTAAAGTATTATAGTCTCTACAATAAAAAGAAAAAACTTTTCCCAATGGCTCTACTTAGGTGAGTTGGTCCCCTTAAGATATCACCATATGACATCTCCAAGATTCAACAAAAACTTCATGCAGTTAAGCAGATATCTCTGTAATCCAAGAAAAAAATCCAGCAAGATCCATAATAACATTGAGCGTTATCTAATATCAAGGTTCGTACGCGGGAGTGGCGTCGCTGCGGTACGTGGGTGATTTTTTCGCTGTGGAACTTGGCGTTGATGTAGAAGGCTTGAAGAAAAATGGAAGGGGAGCGGGTGGATTGGATTTTTCACGGGGTTACACGCAAATCCGAGGGTTGAGAATCAATGCTCCGGAAAATGCAGGGAGGCGCGCGGTGTGTGACGCTCTCGCTACTGGGACGGGACATTATCGGTGACTTATTGCGGAAATATCGAGCACCGCCGAGCAAACATATCTATATGGTGACTACTGGGACGGTAGCAGCTAGCATATTGCTCGTAAGGACGAGACTGGGATGGTTCTGTACTCAGGCTGCCTATACACCGCCCACCATATGTGAGGCATTTCATACCAATTCACACACGTAAAAAAAAGAAAAAATTCTCAAAAAATCTGTAAAAATCAGATTCAATGCTTCCAATAGCTACCGGGTAAAATGTGACCTGAAATTGCGCAATTAATTCTGAATGCATTTTTTTCTTGTTGGGTATGAAAAAAATATATTTTCGTTTTTTAGAGATGACGATACGATTAATTGTTTCCGAAATATTACAGATTAAATGAAAAATGAAAAAAATTGGCATATTCCAGCAGAATTTTTTTTAATTTGAAATTTGGTGTATATCTATTGGAACCAGTGAATCTGATTTTTTTCGATTTTTTTTTGCTTGGGTGAATAGATATGGAATGCCTCACGTATATCTATCTACTCTAGTACAGCGTAGTACGCCATGGGTATATAGGTATTTGGGGGAGACCGGGTCTAGTTGGAACACATTTTGGTTGGCATTTTTAAAAAAGTATTCCGTTAATTCATGGCATCGAATAATTGAAGAGTCTGCAATGTGTTCCATGTTGCCCCATAGCGGGTCAACTTGGAACATCAACTTAAGTGAAACCTACCAGTATACATCTCAATACAGTCCTATAATCTTAATTGTTTCGATGTATATTTCCAGAGATATGATTTTTTGAAAATTAATTTTATTCCTATTATTAGTCTATAGGCATTCTGAATAAACGCTAAGTCAAAATTTGTAATTTTCTAAAAAGCATATCTCTGGAAATATGGATCGAAACAGTTGGCATTATAGAACCTAATTTCTATTCAATTAACTGCATTTTAAGAAAAGAAAAAAAATAGTTACACTTCAAAATAAAAATAAAATATCGCCCACGATTCGAAAAAAATGTATCTCATCCTACAATTTTTCATATTCCGATCTGTCCGTTTTTTCGTGCTTTGTATACTATTCTTAACAATCAATCGTATCAGATTTTTGATATAATTTTTTTGACTAATCAAAAGAATTGGATTCGCTCTTCCGGCGAATCCCAACTTAAAGTCTTACATTAACAAAAAGTTGCATCGAAATTTCGATTTTTAACAGTATGCGTTCCAACTAACCCCAGTCTCTCCTTACGAACGATGGTGACTGTGGTGGCCGAGTAGGACGACGAACATTCGAGCGAATGGTGGTGGGCCAGCGGGGTGATGAAAGGGAAGAGGAAATCGCTACGTACGTACTCAAAGCACGTACGGCCCCGTGCCCATACTCAGCGGAGGTGCCCGCAGGTAACTCGCTCTATATACACTCCGTCCCAGCGGCTGCTTACTTCTCCGCTGGACACACGGTAGTATACAGCAGTAACAGCAGCAGCAGCAGCAGAAGCAGCAGTAGCAGCAGCAGCAGAAGCAGCAGTAGCAGTAGCCCAGGGAGCAGGCGGTGTGTCTCACGGTGATGGTGGGAGAGCTGGTCGGAGGCCGCCCGGCGCGCACGTGTGTCCTCCAGCACTGTAAGGATCACAGGTAGACTGCTGGGCGGCCGCGTTCGGGATCCTCACATGCAAGCCCGGCAAACCCCGCGACCGTCGAGATCGATCGATTCTCGCTCAGTTGATCCTGCATCTCTTGCTCTCACACTGCACACTACGGTAAAAGCTGATGTAGTAGAGACGGTATATATATGGCATATACAAGGAAAAATCCATTTTTTATAGTGTTATTTGTCGATAAGAATAATATTCGTCGGATGTCATGATTCCGGTATCTGGTTATCTGGGCATTAAACTGATTCCATTGGGATAGTTTTATAGCGTAGCGTAATAATCTAGGAAATAAGTATATTAGAAGTTCCACGGTAATTTACACGCAATGAAAATTGATCCTCTTTAATTTTCCTCATATTTTTTATATTGTTGTTGGCACTGAAAAGAACAGCTATGATTTTTATTGGATTTTTATTTTGCGCTTTTCTTGATATAACAAAAAAATGATAATTACAGTTTTTTTTAAACAATATGGCTAATCTTGTGGAAATATAACAGTTTAATGTAAAAATAATAAAAGCATTGATAAACGTCATATGGAATATGTTTATCTAGTTTGGTGTAGGAAATATTAAGCCCCCTTTTATCTGATTAGAGAAATTCACTAAAAATCTGCATTTAAAACTCAAAACTTTAACTCTTGTGCCATAATGGAAAGATCGATCTTTTTTATTTAAACAAAAATGTTTCCTTTTTTTAAATATTGTTCTTTTATTCTTAAATTTCTTTGCAATTTTCCTAATATTTTTGTTCATATGATTTTGTTTCCAACTAAAAGAACACTTGTGATTTAAATTAGATTGTTATTTTGCACCGCTCTTGATTTTAAACAGAGAGAAATAAACAATAAAAAAAATTCGATTTCAATTTAATCCATGATGTCGATATGAATAGATTGGCTAACTATTTTATCCTATAACGTAGCTTAATATAAAAATAGTACAGAAATTGATAAACATCATATTGAGCCTTGTTTATCTAGTTAAAAATGTTATCAAAAGTATTAAGTTTCATTAAGTACGAATCCCTTTATTCTATTAGATAAATTTATCAAATTTCTGCATTTTGAAAACGCAACATTTTCCCTAGTGCCATGGATGGAAATACCAGTCCTTCATATTTGGGTTAGAATGATATCGGTTTATTTACCATTTTATTTTTCGATTTGTTAATTTTCGAAAAATTCATTACAAAGGATCGCTGAAAAAAACGATATGGAATGTTTAATTACTTTTTGAATAAACAGTACATGCTGTATGTACTTTTTATACGCACACTAGGTAATAAATTTAATAAGAATATCAGAAAACTGATTTTGTAATATTGTAAAATAACACAAAAAAATGTTGTTCTAAATCTGAAAAATTGATATTTCCATCGTGACACTACGATCCAAATTTCGGATTTTTATTGCAGAAATTTGGACAATTTTTTTAATGAGATAAAAGGAAGTTAGTGAAACTTAATATTTTTTTACTTTAAACTATATAGAAATGCTCGATATGATGCTTAGTGATATTTGTACTATTTTTATATTAACCTACGTTACGTGATGAAAAAAACTGGCTATATCATTTATGTCAAAATCATGTTTTCGATTGAAGGCCTTTTTCAATGTACATTTAATTTTTTTTGTATAATTGAAGAACGACCTGAAATAAAAATGTAATAAAAATCACAGATGTACTTTTCAGTGATAACAATAATATAAAAAAGTATTAGGAAAGTTGAAAAAGAATTTAAAAGTAACAGTAAATTACTATGAAAAAGGCATACAATTTTTTGTTATCTATCAAATATTAATATTTCCATCGTAGCACTAGGGTTGAAAATTCGCGTTTTCAATGCAGCATTTAGGTGAATTTTTCTAATATGATAAGTGAGAATGTTTTTGGGAAGAAATCATGTTTTTAATATAAGTTAGCATTTTTTACTGTAAATTAGTTCTTTTTATAAACCAAGAACGGCTCAAAATAAAAATCTAATAAAAACCACACGCGTTCTTTTCAGTGTTAACAATACTGTAGAATAATACTACGGAATTCAGATAGGGTTAGGTTTCATCTTATGTGAATTCCCATGGTGTGCCACATAGGCATACTTAATCTAGCAGAACGATCGAGGAAGCAAAACGCATACGTTTTGTACTAATTAACGGGATTTTATGCTCTATCATGTAGCATGATTAATATGATCCATATTTAAGATTAAGTTAATAAGCTAACTGAAGAAAAATAATTTATGAAAAAACTCACAAGTAATTGGAATATCTTGTAAGTAGCTAATTAAATAAATTGAATACAATTATAATTTATATATAGAAACAAAATTAAACATCTGTTTGTCTACCTGTCTGCATGAATAAGGTAAACGTGAGAACGGTTCAATCGATTTACATGCGGCTGTCGACAATCGAAAATCTGTCACATCTTATAAAAGTAGAATGAGTTCAATAATTTAGTTTCAGATGTCTTATATAACAGTACCCTAAATTTGTCTTTTAATTCAACCTAATAATAATTCATATTTTCATCAAATCCAATTATGCGAATAAATATCGTATGATGATAAAAGGTATTTTTACCTTCAACTTAAAGTACAGTTTCATAATGTAATTAGCAAACTACATCTATTACGTAATAAAATTAAAAGGATAATTTTTAGAGTACGCTTTCAATATGTTGACATGAACGTGCCATTAATGGGACACACATTCACACTGACGCTTGGGAATGCCCTCAAGAAAACTGTTTATTATTTTTTTTACCTGAAAGAGTTTCTGCTTGGCAAGCCCAAGAGAATTACCTCAGCTCTTCACAACTTTCATAACTTATCCGTCTCTTGTTAGAAATACTTTTTAAGTTCTCGTGAATTTTTATATTACGAACACTTGCATAAACTTGTTATTTACAGCCATCTGTCATTATGCCCAATATCTTCGCTATATATTTTTTATAAAACGGATTTACAGACCATTAAATCGTGGCATGTTACAAAAGCTAAAGGTCAACTAAATATCAATAGAAGCTTTTTTGTTGCCTTTAATTAAATGAATTAATTACCTTTTTATTAATCATCACACACCATTAATTCTTGAGTAAACTCTGTTTGTCTGGTTTATCGATTCTGTATTAAATTCTAGGAAATATGAGGATACGGTTATCGGCTTATTCATTGAAACATTCCCCCACGTACTCTGTTTTTGTATCGGTACAGAAAATAATATTCATTTTAATGATTTTTAGCTCAGTCGTTTCTTTTTTAGCATTCGATTGTTCTTCTACATTGTAATACACTGTATTAGAGCCACGAAAGAAATAATATAAAAAAGAATGCTTCGAAAATTAGTCCGATCGTTAGGAAAGTGGAGTGTCAACAGTTTTGCAATCATATTGATGGTCCGCAGAGTATTCATTTTAAATTGCACTCTTTGGTGCGGCATACCGATTTCACTCCCCAAGCAATCGATATTTGCATTGGTTCCCTCCCAACAGTATCTCCGGTCCCGAAATGCATTTTCACTCTCCAAGACATTGGATGGCAAAGTGGACGACTGATTGGTGAATAAAGCTCTTTTCCGAATGAAACCACCGTCAACCCGCCGGCAGTGCTTTATCTCTCTATCTCCCGATTCTCTCGTCTTCTGCTGCCAGCTCCAAGACTCGCCAGCTCATCTCGTTAGAAACTCGGCAAAAAGTTTTCTCTTGTCCGACTCTTTCCTCCAATCTTTTTACTTTGTTTCTTTCTTTTCGATTTCTCGTGGCAACGCCGTATAACCATTCGTCGTTTATGCTCTATAGAATTTTTAGTGCATCTCTCTCTTTCTCTAAATTATGGATAAAGTACGTCATTTTGGTCTAATACTATCTAACGGGGTTTTTAATTAATATTATTGTCATATTTGAAGCAATCAAAAGATTTTGTATATTAGCTGCTTATTTTGTCTATGTGAGTGGCTGTCAATGTCTGTGAGTGTCTCTGAGTATCTGTGAGTGTCTGTGAGCATCTGTGAGTGTCTGTGAGTATCCGTGAGTGCCTGTGAGTTTCTGTGCGAGTGTCTGCGAGTGTCTACATTTTTAATATAAAGCTACCGAATCATATTTTACCTAAAAATAGCCTGAAAGCTCTATATTTTTATGAATATGACATATTAACCCAACGTAAAAATGACTAATATGAATTGACGTGAGTAAAAGAACTTTGGAGCGTTTAGCCTCACCTGGTATGGCAGGGCAAACTTTGTTAGGGTTAACCGTTTTGAGTTAACCTTAATATTACACGATAATATACCTATGCCCAGGTACAAAAAAATATATGGACAATATATAGTTCGATATATAGAAGTGGACATATATATTTTGTATACAATCTGTATGAAAACTATATACAATTTATGTCATTTTTCGAAAATTTGAGATTTCTAAATATAAATTGTATACAGATTTCATACAGATTGTATACAAAATATATGTGCCCAATTCCATATATCGAACTATACATTGTCCATAAAATATTTGTTTAGTACTGGAAAATCTGAGACACTATGTCTATGCAAATTTTAATTCAGGTCTATACGTAGACCTGAAATAAAACAAAATATTTGCCAACAAAAAAAAAAAAGAAAACGGCTGATCAATCATAGACAAATATTTGGTTTAACTCCAGTCAAATGACTCGAATTGTCTGCGGCTCAGTTAGATTCCTTCAGAGTTTTACAAGTTGAGAACCAAAAAAAAAAAAAACAAATGGTTAAGCGGGAAGGCTTGGCTAGCGAACTTGTCGATAGCACGTATTTTTCGCTCGCTTGCCCAAAGAATCCTCAAGAGTTTCCGCGTTCCAGCAAGTGGAATGAGTTTAAAGAGTAGCAGATTGAATATAATGTACGAAGATAGCGCGGGGGCGCTTATGCCGATGGAAGGAACAGAATGGGCTATACTATAAGAAGAACGGTGTTACGTGAGTTTAAGTGAGGTGGAACTGGAAATGAGAGGGGTCAATATGCTCGGCAATTTGTATGCACTGCGCGAATGGCTATCATCCCAACCCTTCGGGCTACGATTTCTGTACGCCCCTCGTCGCATTGAACGGAAAGAGAAAACCTCGACGCCACCAACTCCGAAGCTACTTCATTGACTCTCCCAAGCTCCGTGTGCCGTTTTTCAATCTTTAAACTTTCACCGCAATTACCGAACAAGAAACCTCTCTGGATATATTTTTCCACAAACGCACGCCTCGACCCTCTCCGCCCAACGATCGCATCTGTACGTTTCAGTAATTCAAAAGTTTTCAACAGTTCACCAACGGAATTCGGTATTTGACGATCGTCATGAATGCAAGATTTTTCTGTGAAGTTGCCAAACGTTCCCTACTTTAAGAACGATGAATTTTAGTATAAGTGGGTATTGAAACTAACTGATGGTATTATCAACTCCAAGTGGATACTTTTTATTTTAATAACCATGCTCAACTTGTTCGATTTATATAGAACAGCAACGGGAAGATGTCGAAAATAATTCGATGCTACGATCATCTCTCTCTAATAAGTTGTCGGGTCACAAAATATCTCGAAAATATCGAAGATTTGATATTTGCATTGTTGCCTCTTTATTCGTACTGTGATTGGTTGCCAGGGAAGTCCGTGATAAACAAGTTCAGTTTGTGTCAAATTTGACATAAGAGGACGGGCACTGCAGCGCCCGTAACCTTTTAAAGCTTTATAAGAGCGCAGCAGCGCAAAAGTTCTTCAGACACGCGCGCCAGCGCATGTGATTAGGCTAGTTCCTTAAAAAATCAATGATTAAAATATCTGGCATTTTCGATATACATATTGTTATTTATTCGTTTTATGATTGGCTGTCGGGTTATCTGAAACTTGTGGTAACCGACGAGCAGCTTCAGTCGTGTTATTATACGTTGACAGTTCTCGATCGCGCGAGTTTTGAAGGGTAGTCGAAATTAGAGAAAAACAGAGTAGCAGAGAGCTAGAGGCAATTGCAGAGACACTGGTAACATAATTTATAAGTTAATCATAAATGGGTAGTGACCGCGATGAAATCAAGATTGTGCGAGAGTTTGATAGCGGTCGTAGCAGGAAAATAGAAATTTTTTTAGAGTCCTCTCCAGAATTTGATTAAAGTAAACTGAAATGTTATAAATTTATAGATGGAAGAAATAGGTCAGTAAAATTACAGTTAATTGTACATATCAACAAATAATCATCTACTCACCACGTTAAATAGTAATTGTTTTAATCAGTCAAAGTCAATAAACGTTTTTCTAAAAGTTAGTGTGCAATTAGTAAACTGAACTGAACTGAATATGATGAGTAGATGATTATTTAATGATAGGTACTATTAACTCTAAGTGTATTGATCTATTTCTTACATTTATAAATTTATGCCATTTCAGTTTACTTTAATAACATTCTAGAGAGGACTCCGATTAAGAGGCGAAACGTTAGACAGGGACATTTTTTTGTCTATTTTCCTGCTACGACCATTATCATTGCCAAAGCTCTCGCACAGTTTTGCGAGTTAATGTCCGCGACTGTAAGTTTTGATGCATAAACTATCATATTTCTTTTCATGTACAATTGCGATGTAAATTTAATATATTTTTACAGCAAAATCAAAATAGAATATCAAAATTAAAGTATTTTCAAGGTTTTTAATATACCGCAAATTAATTGTACGTCACATCTGTGTATCAAATTCAATATACCATTTTATGCAGATGAACTTCCAGTACAGGTTCGTTAAATTTCATGCATTTTCCCTTATAATGTAGGTAAAGGCAGACACTGAGGAAGAGACAGAGGTAGAAGACCAGGTAGAAAGCGAGACACTATCGAACACATTTGTAAGTCAATCTTCGTGACTAGAACTATTATGCATAAACTGGTATATGAAATGTAATATACAATTTTTATGTAAAATTGATGTACTTTTACAGTAAAGTTAAATAACACTATTAAACTTAAAGTACTTTCAAGGTTTTCAATATACTGTAAGTTAATTGTACATCACACTTATGTACGATATTTAATATACCATTTTATGCAAATAAATTGCTAGTACAGGTACATTAAATTTTATGCAATTTTTTTTTATAATGTAGGTAAAGGCAGATACTGAGGAAAAGACAGAGAGATGCAAGACATTGTCGATCAAATTTGTAAGTTAATGTTCGTGACTGGAACTTTTATGCATAAACTGGTATATTAAATGTAATGTACAATGTGGTTATGTAAAATTGATCTACCTTTATAGTCGATTTAAAATACATTATTAAAATCAATGTAATTTCAAGATTCTTAATATACCGCAAAATAATTATACATCACACTTGTGTACCAAATTCAGTATACCATTTTATGCGTATGAACTTCCAGTATAGGTACATTACTTTTTTTTTTGCATTTCCCCCCGTCTGCAGGCATTACGCCTATACAGGGTCGGCCCGGGTCAGTAGCCAGTCCCCCCTGGGGGTATAGTCCGCATCAGTAACCAGGCCCCCATGCGGCCGCATCCGACTTCCCCCTCTATATCGCATTCGCCATAGCATTTCTGCTACGGGGATAGGAAAACTGCGGAAAACCTATGTCGATATAGCCGGTCTCGAGTTCGCCTCCTGGCATCTATCCTAGAGATACCTGTGTATCTCATGTATACATCTGGAGTTTGATCGCGTCCGTATTTATATTTTTGACGAAAATCGACGGCACCGGGATTCGAACCCGCGATCCACCGATGCTCTGGTCCAGAGGTCAATACGCTAACCACTAGACCACCGCACCGGATGGTATATTAAATTTTATGCAATTTTTTTTTATAATGGACGTAGAGCCAGATTCTGAGGAAGAGGCAGAAGCAGAGTGGTAGATGCATGGGGTGGTTGAAACAGTACGATACGAGTGCGGTAAAACTTTTTCTGGCGAGTGTGAGTTTGCAGCACGCGCCGAAGGTGAGTGTTGTAATTACATGAGTTAAGAAAAAGTTTTTCCGGCTAGTATTGTACAACATTTTATTTCACAAGGTGTGAAAACGGGCGTTTTAGCCACGAAGCGTGCGTTAAACATCCATTCCTCAGACACTGAGACATGTGCATCAATCAACTGAAACTAATGTATTAACTTTAATGTACTATTGTGATGTAAAACTTAAGACAGTAAAATTAATTAATATTATAAATATTAAAAAGCTTATAAGGTTTTTAATATACCGCAAATTGATTTTACATCACACTTGTATATTAATTTCACAATATACAAGTTTATGCATACAAACTTCCAGTACAGGTACATTAAATTTTATGGAATTATTTTTTCATAGTTAAAAAGTAGTGGCAAAGATTTAAAAAAAAATTTAAAGTAAATTCATTGGAGGGACCAATATTTTGTTTACTTCCAATAATTAGTTTCACAAAAAAAAATGTTCAGATGCACAAAAAATGTAATAAAATAATGTAAAATGCCATGACCAAGCGCGCGAAGCGCACGTATGGTCTAGTTGTGATAAAATAGTAATAGTAGGTGTAGCGCAGAAGAACAATATAATAAGAGGCGATGTTTTTCCGTGGACAGTCAGACCAACACTCACGCAGGCACTCACAGATACTGACAGACACTTATAAACACTCATAGGCGCTCACAGACACTTACAAACACTCACAGACGAAGCGTAAAATAGTAAGTTTTGGTTTGAGACCTTCTGATTAGCAACCACGTCCGGAGACTTTTTTTACTACTAATAAAATCGCCACTTAGTTCCCACGTATCGAAAGAATAAGGAAAAAAATGACAAGGCGAGAGTGACCCAGTAGTCTACTAGATTCGCCATAACGAGATGATCGACGTCAAAGACATTGTCGTGTCATGAGAAGAGAACCTTGGCAAAGGCCACGAAGGGAATTGAATCTTCGTACAGACGAGGTCGAGACCCGCCGACGAGATTCAATAATTAACGGGAGCGTCTTGCGCTGCGTTCTCCTTTCAACCCGTCAAATATTCCTTCTGAGTGTGTACCACATAGCAAGTTCTCAGACGTATTTGTCAAGATCATTTTCGTGCCGACAATATTCGCACGTACAAGTTGCTTTGCTATTATATGAAGTGAGACGTCCAGGAACTCTCGTGCCTTTCATGGTTTCAAATTCCCTCGTCAATGAATCGTTTTAATCTTTCTTTTTTTTTAACGAAAATTAGCCATTATTCGGGCCACACGTTAAATTTGTGCTGGGGTAATTTGTGACCGGGCAAATGTTGTTAACTTCCGTGAAATTTGCTTCCAAGAAAAATGGGGATCTTGCCCGAGAGAAATACTGTATATAACAGCGTTAAATGTCATTGACTTCTTTTTTCTGCGTTTCTTCATCTCTCCTCATTCACCCCTCTGCTTCTTGTGCAATTTTAATTGACTGTAGGACGTATATCGCGTGTTTTCCTGTCGCTTAGTCCCCTTTGTCGCTGATATTATCGCTCAAAAGACTTTACGGAATGTCGAAAATCATTCACATGTCATACTTACACTTGTGTCTCCTCATCAGATGGCCAAATCTTAAATACTTAAACATTCTGAAAATAGTTTCGTACAATTAAATTACAAGATGTTCTGTTTGGTATTTATACAACTTCGGTTAGTCTGTGAAATTTAACGGGAGAATAGCAAAGCCGCAATTATTTCCTTCTTTTAGTAAATTTATTAGCATTCGTTCCTGCTGTCTCTACTTTTTTTCGTTGCCTCTCCTCCAATTTTTCAACTTCAATCTTATTCAATTCCATTCTCGCTAATATTTTTTCCTCTTTTCTAATTCGTTTTTCCTCCTAATCATCTTTTTTTGCTTTATCTTTGGCCTGCATTATCTCAATCCATTTATCAAATATAAATAAATAAATCATTTACTTAAGAATATATTATTTAATGGTTATATAATAATAATAAATCGAAAACTACCACTAGAAACACAACGGACCAAAAATGGTAGTAACTGGCGAAAAATGTGGCCACTAGGTGGCTATAAATAGATCATTGATACTTTCGTTTACCTATTTGTATAGCCAGATCGTATTTACTGTATATTATAAGTTTTTCTGTACGATTCTACATTTCAATCGATAAAACAAACTTTAAGATATTTTGTCGTATTTTTCCGTTGCGTCCACAAAAAATGTGTCGAAAACGGCAAGAAGTAGTGTGACCAGCCTAATTCTCAATTCACTATATTGTACCCTAACAGTATACTTTGAACAAAATAAAACTTAATATTTACCATTAGTAGAGAGACTGGGCTACAAAGGATACAGTAGCCACAAATGGTACGTCTACCCTATCCATTATTGTTGGTGGCGTTTCCAGTATTCCTACGGTGGTCTCAAATTTAGTACAGACAACACAACAAAATATATTAGCGCAAAACTGCGTTCATTTTCATACTTATGATGATATTGGTATGCTCATCCAGTACACTTCGTATACTAATTACAAACCTTTATAAAACCTTAACACTGACGCACTCTATTTAACTTTTATGCAAAACTTTAGATCAATTACTTGAACCGTTTTCAAGTTATAGGATTTTCAAAAAAATTACGTTTATCTGAAAACTCCATAGTGGTATCGGGATACCTCTTTTCCGATGTCTGCCAAATTCAATGCCAAATAGCATTAAATATACCTGCACTTATCAAGAACTATTTAGCAAAATATAGTAAATTTTACGAAAGTTAGAGTGACCACGCCCTTTTTTTGAGAAATTCAACAAGCTACAAAATCTAAATGCCTGCATACATTTTGTTAAAAATTACAAGATTCAAAGCGGCACAACCACTTCACCTGTGTGCCGAATTTCAGCTTAATTGCTTGAACGGTTCTTCAATTATACGTTATTGATACATACATACGGACATTTTTTCTAAAACACTTTTCTCGACGTTTCAGATCATCCTGAGTGTCCTGAAATGAAAGTCTCGAAAAAAAAATTCATGAAAACAAAGCTCTAGGAGGAAACAAAGCACATTATGGAGTCACTATAATATACAACGTATACAACACGATATATAAATGTAGCGTGTCGTGTAATCGTCCGTAGAATAGCGTACATACCTCTACTACATTCTCCTCTCCGCTGTCTGTGCACGGTGGAAACTATATACTATGTATACATATTATGCCCGGATAATATAGTGTATATAATGTACAGATAGTGGATTGGAAGTGTGGCACCCTCGTATCCAAAGTATCTCTCTATACTCTTTACTTCGACCTTTTTCACGATGGACTAAGCGTAATCAAGGTAGCTGTACCGTATATATCGGTGTATTGCAATGGTTTCTCGATTTCCCACGAGCCCTTCAGTCTCACCAGCATCATGAGCTTGCTTGCACTGAGCTGCGTTCGATAGCGAAACCTTCTCGACGATCTCTTTCACTTCAACTGCCCTCATCCCTGTCCCATTCCCAGTTTTATATCTCTCATTGCCTCTTCTTCCTATTCTCGTCTTTATTAACATTCCAGACGTCGACAGCATTGTATATATACCTATACTCATATCACAGAGCGGTCGTGTTGGACATTACTATTGATATAGATTATGGAAGACAGATGGAGTGAGTGCCCGATTCAACGCTGTAGTTCGATCGCTTATTATTTTTATATATTTTAAAATCCCCGCAGGCGATATATCCGCTTCGCTTCTGTTACCTGCTCTCCCTTTACGGAAAATCGTTCACTTTGCGGTCTGGTGAAATTAATTATGAAAATAAAAAGAATTCTTCCACAATCTTTTAAAATTATTAATATATCTACATTACCACAAATAGAATGTTAAAAGCTTATTCTTAACGTAGAAACGAATAATAGTACTAGCCATATTAGTTCATCGATATGAGATGGTATAATCTAAGAAAATAGCAATGATATGTGATCTAAGTTAACGGTACTCTAACAGAAATTGTATATTGTTCTTTAGGGATAAAATTAAGAAGTGAATATAGAGTTGCATTAATATCAAGAGACGCGGTACATTTACTTTACTATACCGACCGAAAACGAGTCATTCCATTTCGACAGTCATTTAGCATCTCGGCATATTAATGAATTTCTAGCCTTATGCATAAATTTTGTGCTCCTTCAGCAAGATGGATTAATTAAAAATAAAATTTTCGAGACTAAAATCAATGCTGTAGCTGGTTGGCATGTCATGGATATTTGATTATTACGATCTCTAAATCGTGAACTTCTTGAATTCTTCGTCATCGTCGACATTCGTCTCTGCCAAATACTATGTTTTTCGTTACCCTGCCAACGACCGTATTCGTCCCCTGCCATTCATTGTCCTAAAACCGTAATGCCAATTAGTAACGGGACAGCCAGATAGACAAAGACTATCTGTCTTTGTCTGCCTGTAGTTTTCTGTTCGCACAGCATGGCATGAAAGAATCAGCTGAGACCCGTCTACTCTGCTGGCCCCCTCCACACATAGCCTCTTCTCTGGCTGTATCTCCCTGTTTGATAGAAAAAAGGGTGCAAATGAATTTGCATTTTGCTTCCTCATTGTTCAAGATTGCCCATAGAGCATCGCTCGACGGAGTACATTGGTTTGTGTTTGGCTTCCTCATAGAGGAAGCTTTGTGAATTACAAATATTAACAGAATTTCCTTTATGAGGAAGCAAAACGAGTAAATTGTTTGTAAGAGCGTTCCAAAGACTAATTCATTCATAGTCCATTCGCATAGGAAATAATGTGAAAAAATTGAACCGGGTAATAAAAAATTGGAGTACATGTCAACCCGAAAGTTTGAAATTTACGGGACCTATAACGCAAATACACTTTTTCCAAATTTCAAAATGTCGTATAAACTGGATTTTTCAACCAATACTCACCAAATTCGAACCCATCGATTTTTTATGTTAGTGTACGACGTGAGAAAATTTTAGCCCGATAACTCAAAATTTGCGACAGCTAGAGAGCAAACACACTTCTTTCAGTGAATTCAAAAGAATCAAATCCTTGCCAAAACTTCACCGATTCTCACCAAGTTTAGCACTGAAAGTTGTTCGATGTTACTGCACAAATACTGTATATTTCTTCTATGAGAAATTTCAACCCGACAGCTTGAAATTTGCGGCAATTATAACGCAAACAAATTTTTTTTAATTCAAAAATGTTATAAAAACTGGATTTTTCAACCGATCCTTACCAGATTCGAATTCATCTATCGCTTGATGTTAGTCTACGACTGAAATTTTTTTTAGTCCGATAATTCGAAATTTACGGAAGGTAGAGCGCGAACACACTTTTTTCGAAAAATTCAAAGTCTCGTAAAATTTGAACGGGAGTCCCAATTATTTTGTTAATTGTCCTAAGTATAGATGGCCAACCACTCTACTTGAGTGCGAAATTTCAGCCCGGTCGGTCTAGTCATCCTCGATTTATAGGGGTTTGAGATTTGTAATCCTGTCATACACATACACACACACACACACACACACACACATGCATTCGGACATTTTTTCTGAATATGTTTTTGGACGTTTTGGGACATTCTGAACTCGTTTGTATATAAATCTCGAAAAAGATTTCACTAAAACGAAGCTTCCTCTATGAGGAAGCAAAAGAATGAATTATGGCCACCTCGACATATATTAGGTAAATTTTGTACTGCATTAAATGCATTACTTTAGAATCGATTTTTTTAAAACAAAATTAATGCTCAATTGTATAGAAAAAGTTCATTGTGTGCGTGCATGATTTTCCACTGGATCGGGTATGTTTATTAAGGTTATCGTGCCAATAGCTGGTTATGTTCCAGTGACGGGAGGCACTGTGCGTGTAAGAGAGACGGAAATACGGTTTTTTGTGTTAGTCCAAAGACTGGGACCTCACTTAAGTGAGACGATTGGTACGTTTACCTTAGAAGGTAATTTGGTCGTCTGCGACAGTTTATAAGGTCATCGAAGGTCGTCCGGGTACACCAGAAAAGTCGCGTGTGCTTTTTTTTCTTCTTCACGACTCCTCCAACTTCGTCATTCTGTCACTTGTTTTTATCTTTCTCATATACACGTTCAAGTGGTTCGTAATCGTCCAGACAGCTGCTGCGCGGTAGGAAAATTCGTGATCGTGGTGGTGGGTGGTGACGATACACTCAAAGACGACGACGATGAAGAGGAGAAAGAAGAAGTCGGAGGGGCTTGGGCGGTCGCGCGCACGCCGGAGCCGCCGCGACCAGCGGTCTGGCCGTCGTCCCGTAGTCACAACACGCCGCGAGTTATTGCCCCGCGGGTTTAACTCCCCTCCGCCGTGTACCTCACGGCCTGCCCGTCTTCTTCCTCTCTTTGCTTCCCTACCGAGCCTCGTCATCGCACTCGTTCCCTCGCTCGACCGTTCGCCTTGATACCACCAATTCGTTGCCAAAAAAGTGATGAGCGTTCCAACTGTGCGTTGAGATCACGAGCGTACAGAGCAGCGTTCGCGCGGCGAACATGCGTTTACTATATACAGCGCCCAAGTTTCGGCAGTGCGAAAAGTGGAAGAGACGAGAGAGGAAGGGAGAAGAGTCCGTGAACGAGGAGATAACGAGGAGCGAACAAGAGAAAGACCGAGAAGCTCAAGCTGCTGCGGGAGGCTCATTCTGCGGGAGGTCGGAGACCGAGTTGGAGGCTGCTAAAGTTGCCCCAACTCTTGACTGCCACAGATCTGGGTAATGCAACTCAGGATTCAGAATTTGCGTAACATCGTAATGATAGGTTTATTGGATATGAATGTTGGAACATTGGTTCACTGATAAATTCCAACAAAAGAAATTGGTAATTATTATTAATAAGGAATGTCACAGACTTTCCAAATTTCATGAAAATGTTGATCGATGAGTAGTTGTAATGCTGCTCTTAACTGTACATGTGCTGGAAGTGTAAAAAAAAGATTGCGACGTAAAACATTGCATATTGCTTTTTTATTCGTTCCACATTACACAAAACCACCTCTTTGAAAAAGAATATTGAAACTAATTTCGTTAAAGGGGATGATTTGTAGAAGGTGGTCAATATCGAGTAAGAAATGTGCATGGCTATCGACTTCGCAAACTTGTTTTAAATGGTAAGTTTTATCATTTTTGAGCACATTTGTAGATACGGGCTCAACTAATTACCAATCAACCTTATTCGTAACTAGTCTTGTACGGAAAATGTACGGGACTAGTTACGTAACTAGTCTTGTACAGTTTGATAATTAGAAATTTGACCGCACCAAGAAGCTTACGTAATTCCTCATATTTGGAAAGAATTAAAGCTAACAAACTTTAAGTAACCCTATCAATTGTAATTTTTAATTCACCACAATGTGGTGGATAGTAACTGATTCACTGATTTGCCAAACTTTCGAAACCTTTTGTTGATCCCTGCCCAATGTAATAACAATCAATTTTGGATATCACTATACTTATGTATGGAGTTAGCGTGGAATTTCCACAAAAATACAAAAAAGGATGTCTTCTCCGCTAATGTTGTAAATTGCAACCTGATAGATGAAGCTATTCTCAAAATTGTCACGATTTATGATTGTTATCCTTGACACAGACACATATAGACGCCGCACATTTGTTCTAAATCACTTTTTTCGACGCTACGAAGCTTCCTTTATTAGGGGGCAAAAACGGTATAAGTCATTGACAAGCTCACAATAATCACGACAATGTGTGAATACCGACAGTACAGGATGATATTGAAACTGCCAGTTAAACTACAAACTGCAGTCATAACTTTTGAGGGTATAAACCCTGGTTGTAGTATACTATTTTTCAATTCAGCACGATGTGGACGATATAGATGGAATGAGGAAAAGTTTCGAAGAGATTGAGTGGCAACACGTTGTCCTTCGTCCAGGCGTTGACGTCGTTGTCGATGCTTTCGCACTTTATCGACACGTCGCTGTGACTGCTGCCGCTTGACCCTGCTGAGTTTCATTCAATTGAGCGTAATATATGATAAGCGTCGAGATAAAAGAAGCTAAATAAAGAGCGACCATGAACCACACATTCGTTCATGTCTGCGCATACTACGATCAATAAATTTCATTTTTTCATCTTGTGTAAACTGTCTTCAATATTTCGTAATATTTTATCATTTTATTATCCGTATTTCGTAAATCTGATGGATTTTACTCCGATCTTCCCAGTTCTTGTATAACAGCAAATTCCAAGATCTTTGAACGTGTCTGTACGTCGTCGAGGTCTCCTTTTCAACATTAGTATCTCTGCCAACAGCTTCATTGCTTGTGATCTCTTTAATCTTTAGCACATCCATATGCCATAGAATCCCCCGCTGAATATAACATGAATCTGACCCAGTCACTGAGAAGGTGATCAAAGTAACCCTCCAACATTCTTTCCTATCGTGGATCTGCGTTCTTTCTCTGCAAACTCCGCGAGCTTCTTTGTATCCTCTTGGAAGCTTGGAGCAACGTCCTTGTGCGCTGACATAGTAGTCACAGCTAGTGAGCTTAGTGATGAACATGCACTATCAAAGAAACTTCTTCGTTAGCTTCCTTCACTGAAAAGCAAACGAGAGAATGAGGGTTTAGACTGCACATTTCAGATGCGAATAGATGCGCAGTTTCTCTGTATTCGCGATGTTCATATAACGGCACGCAGTCTAATGAACAAAGATCGAAATATACTCACAACAGTCAGTTCTGAACCTTTCTAGATAAGATATTTTTGACTATAACTTTTTTCCTAATCAGGTCAAAATCAATAAGATCATTCGCAGCATCACAGCAGAGAAGTGTTCGGATGCGCTGGCGAATTGGATATTCATGTGCATTCCGCGATATCATTGGAAGTTACGAATTTACCCTCAACGAATCGACAATACCCTTTGCCATTACTCTCCATCTTTGGGTCTTTCTCCGTCTTATATGTCCTCTAGAATTGAAACACTGCCTCTTTCTCTGCTTGTTCAAGAGCTCATTCTTGATCTTTCCTTCATTTCTTTCTCGTTTTATTCCGTTTCCCCGTCCTCGTCTTGCAGCTGCAGTCATGGCGTTCCCGTCTTTACTTTCTTTGCGTCAAATGTAGTGGTTACCGCTGCACAGCACTCTGTTGTGAGGCTGGTTGCTTGGCTGGTTTGCTTCTGGCATTGCTTGCTTATGGTGTATAAATCGTATAAGGCAAGAGAACCAGCAGCCGGATCGCTGGCGTCAACGACGACCGGGATTCTCTCTTAGCAGCAGCAACAGCAGCAGCAGCAGCTCACATCCAGAACAGACCAGGAGCAGCGGCAGTACCACCAGCTTCGCCTCTCTTTGGACTCGCGGAACTGTTGCCCGGTGTTTATATGGTGTCCCTACCTCCTGCTATACCGTGTACGTATCTTTCTATACGGGCCTTAACCATCAGGCTCGCGGTCTCGCTCGCGCATACGTCGTATCGCCATGTTCGTTGTGGGAAAATTGTAGAAAACAAACTCGTTTGGTTCCCGCGGACACTACCGCTACATTACAGTCTAGAACACACATGCAAGAGTAAAGTATATAGTACACCGTAGTATACTACAAAGTCGATATATATATATATATATATACAATCTGCCCTCCTTAGCGAAGGCACCAACTCTCAGCAGTACCAAAAGGTCTATATCTCTGTATATCGTTCCTTCCACTCACAGTCATTCCATTTATCGATCTCCCATCCTTTTCTATATCCAACCGCAGCGTTTTTGTTGTTGTTCGTCTCTTCTACGCAGGTCTCTCGATACTTCAATCCTGTTCCCTCTATCGCGTATCCTGTTAATTCGTGAAACTATCTATTCGCACGTATAGATAGGTTATACACGCGGAATGAAGATTCTCTTGGGGTACGTCCTCCAGTGAGCAAGTTGGCTCGATAACGTGTTCTCTCATCTCTTCCCGCGGGATTGCCCTCGAGCGATATTCGAATTTCGGGGCTTAGAGGAACACCGGCACGAAGAGAAAGAGAGGGCGAGAGATGGCGATAGTCACGACGAGTTTGACTATGTGATCCGGTGTTCCCCTACTGTTGCCTTCCCGCACCACGGATATCCCTGTCGAAATCAGTGCGGCATCGGGATTGTATGTTATAGACTTTGGGGAACAGTCGGACCGCACCTGTTAGAGATAATCGAGCCCCGGAGCTCGATTATATTCCAAATCGCTGATCTCAACGTGCAGAAGCGGGCGTGCATGAATGCCCAAAGCCACTACTATCCAATTTACACGGCGTCACGTACATATTGCATATGTCGCTGTAGCATAGAGCATTATGTAGTGTCGGGTTTACTCTGTCTCGTCATCGTGAATCAAATAGTTAAGATGTTTGTGGTTTTGGAACTATCTGCAAAGAACGGTCTTGTATTTCAGAGGTTATTGACGATTTGACGTTTCGCCCTCTGGTCGAGGCCTCTTTAGAATATTAGTTAATACTTATCGGTACAAAAATGTTTTTCAAACAAATAATGTGTGCTTAAAAACATTAGAAAATAAATTTTGCTTACATAAAGGACTGTTACGTGCTGTGCTGTGTTTTGTTAAATTGTCTTCTAATTCTATATGTATAGTTTCTACCTAATCTCAATTAGAATTCTTATTTTAGCTTTTATCTAAGTTTTCATGTTTGTATGTAATCGCTGCTTCCCGCAGTAGAGAATTGATAAGTCTGAAGTTAACTGATTTAGTTGCATAAACGGGGCTCCAGGCTGTTTTAGCGACTGAAAACTTTTCGTTTTATCGGTGGAACGATTGTTTTCATGAACGAGTACTCGATTCGTGTGTTGAAAAAGTCGTGTTATCGGTGAAATGAAAAGTTTTTAATCATCAAATCAGCGAGCTGGGCTTATGAATTCGGGACATTTGATAGGTTTGCTAACTAGGATAACATTCTGTAAAATAATTCACTTTATTTTTAAAGAATGGAATAAAAATAGTTTTATAAGAATTAAATAGACTGCCGACAGAATGACAGTTCAATGGGATAAACAAAAAATTGTGAAATAATAAACAATAATAATAGCATCAAGATCTCATTTTATCTCAAATTTCGCTTGATCTTCACTTCTATTCTCTTAACACACTGATGCAGCTCTCGTGCTGCCACGAAACTCGGCTCCTAGTGGCTCCGTCGTTGCTGCTACTGCCTGCGAGCTGCCGTGGCGCAAATGCGAGACGACGAAAATATTGGGTCTATTTCGAAATTCTATTTCGGTTTGCGTCGGGAGCAGCGAAGTGAACGAGACGAGAATGAGAGGTAACGAGTGAAAAGGAGATAAAACGAACGGGGAGATTGAACGTGGAAGCGAGTAAGATAGAACCGTCGAATACTGTGAGAGACTCTGCGCGTTTAGGAGTGTGGCACGTCGCGGGATGCTCGATGTCGCGTCCGACCCTATATCTTTCTCTCGCTTTCTCTTGGTCTCTCGGTTCTCGATAACCCCACGGTATTGATGCCACTCTCGCGCACCGCATTCTATCTCGCTTTTCCAGTGACTTCTAATTCGCCGTGTTCACATGATCAACGAAATTCGTTTAACGCACCCGATACAGACGGTGAATGCCGGCGTTAATCGAAATTCGGCATGTAACAGAGCAGTTTATGAAATGCCACTCATATGAAAGACATGGAGGTTGGGAAGAACGTATCCGGGAGATTCATTTAATGTTTTAATGAATTGAAATTTAAAAACTTTGAATTTCGGATATTCACTCAAGCATGACAACAAAATTGATAAAGTTTAATGAAAATTTATTGTCCTGAAATATCCATTAAAACTTTTGATAATGTATGATACGACCGGTTTCTTATTTGTCTTACAATACATTTGTTGGTTATAGTTTTGGCACCCAGCAGCTGTTCCTTGATATTCATGAAATTATGCGCAAAAGTTTTGCATCCTTCATGGAAAAAACTTTGTTTTTGTAAAAATGAAAATGTCAACCTACTTTCACAGAAAAATGATGACTTTTTTTGGCTGAAAAAGAAGAATCGGATTCGATAAATGTAATAATACAGAAAAATATTGGTACCTGAAATCTCTTAATTCAAAACAACCAATTAGAGTTGTAGTAAACTGTACGTTCGGTACGCTCAATTTTGTAGATCATTCGAGACATAAAATATTACCGAAAGCAAATTCCACGTAGATATTATTATATATTGCAATACATTGTAGCTATATAATCATTTTTAACATCAGTAGTTTGCTTACACAGGATCGTTATGAAAATCGCAATACACATTTCATTCGCTCTTTGCTATTCTGATTCGAAGATCAATTCTACTTTTGTCTTTGTAGTCCACGCACACATTTCTCAAGGGGATGCTATTTTTTCCTAGCAGTAGTGCATATAGTAAAATGTGAGCGCTGCTCTCCATGCGTTTTCATATGCGACAGTACCGATATCACGATATCGATGGTTATGATGGAAAACTCCACGAGTCGATTCAGACCGTTATTGTCGCAACGTGCGGTACGGATCCCATTGGGAACGCGGCGACTGCTGATCTGCGGCATCGTATTTTACTATAGATACACCGTGTATGTTCTCCATAGCGAACTCTACACACGTCGTGAAAATCCATCGTGAGTCTAGTCGTTGAACGACTCTACCAAGCTGGACCCAGCATCGACGTACCACTACTACATTTTCGATCAACGACGTCTGTGTGAAGCAAAAAGCGTCCGTCTCTGGCGATGACAACGAGGGATATGTCGCCTCTGCAACGAGTAGACGACAGCTCGCTGTCGATGCGTTGCGGTCCGCCTCATTCACTGCACAACTCCAAGTGGACTTCACTGTGTACAATTGTGAATGGTATAGTTGGAAATCTGCTGGGATATGTGGCTACTCAAATTCAACCTATATTTCTGGTATATTCATTCTCAGTAAATGCTCACCGTAAGCTGTTGTCGAATATCAAACGAGTACATCCGAAGCTTCGTCTACAATGACCAAAGTCGTACAATTCTCCTATAAAAGCGAGTTGAATGCAATAGTCACATTCACAGTTTTTACATGCGACTCATAACCCTTGGCAAAAGGGAATCTTTATACGGAAGCATCCGTTGAGACTTCATTCACTTCACTTCTCTTGGAGTAGACAACCGAATAGATGTCAGAATTACAAATAGAATGTCTGAAAGTATCAGTAATAGTAGTACTTACTATTGTACTGGAGGACTTGAAATAACTAGGACTATAATATTAATACAAGAAAACCTTGGCGATTAAACGAAACGATTAGTTGAATTTGATAACTTTTAGCGCTCTATATTTTGCGAAAAATAATATCTAAAATACAATAAAGGGCGGTGTGTTTTCTTGGACAGCCAGACAGACGCTAACGGATATTTACAGACACAAACAGGCTTCTCCAGGTCTTATAAGATTAACAATAAGACCCTCATTGTTAAAAAGGATGAATCCCAAGGAAGTCTAATAAGAAAAATCACGGCTCGGAGTGACCTCATAGGGAAACGTATAAAGACAAGGGCCTAGGGTGTCCCATAGAGGACTTCTAAAAATAGGAGCCTGATATGCGGGAGGGGGGTCGCCAAGGTACGCAGCGCCAGAATCACCTATATACTATTACACATTAATAGATATATTTAAAGTCAGTCTTAAGTAGTCTATTCTAATAGATTTTGCCACTAAAAAGATACGAAAGCTGATTTTCGTTCGCCAATATTCTTCTCAACACAGTATAGCTTTCCTTCCGATGTGAAAAGTTTTTTCTGGTGACCTACCACTTTACCGCCAACGTACGATATCTCGGTAGGTCGAGAAAGGGAAGTGGGAATGGTTTCTATACAGCGCTGTCGTTCCGGAGTCGTATAAGTTTTCGAGGGAGTATAAGAAATGCTCATTTCTTCGTTTTTCTCGCTGTGTATATTCGCGAACTTCTCTATCTCAGACGTGTCGCGTAAAATCCATGTAGCATACTGAACCCAGCGCGGATACTAGAGATGTAGGATATGAAACCAAGAAGAATCTTGCGAAACGCGATGCTACTGTTGCCCGGAACCGTCCAGCCACATGGATGTGCCTGGCGATGAAGTATCAGCGCCCGTTCATTCTTCGACTACTTCAACCAAGTACTGGCTTTCCGGTGTCTCACTATATTTGCTGTCCGCCTTTTCCAATTCTCCGTCTTTATCTCGTGCAGGAATACATTCCGGGTGCCTTGACGCTTCTTCTCTCTTTTCGGTGGTGTCTGGAATCCACGAGGCAGATGCGCTCCACGCTCATACCCCGACTTCTATTTCTCACCGTGGAGGCGCAATTTTTGTGAGAGAACTCTTGCAAGGGACTCGCCCCGGTGCATAATTAAAAATTTTAATTATCTGCCGCTCTTGTGCTCTCGTTTGTTGACCCTCATGTTCTATCTCCCTCTTTCGCCTTCCCTTCGTGACGTTCGTATCGCGTACTGGGGTCGTCTTCTGTTTGCTTCAAATTGGCTTGCCGACGCGAGGTATAATCGTCACACTGATAGCACCGTCTTCGTTCATTGCCTATCCGTGGTTCGTTCAGGATATACAGATGTAGTATTCCCGCAATGCCTTTATTCTTTCATCGTTGTTCTTCTCTGTTCTTATAATCTACCTTTGCTGCTATGCTATGTTCTAAGAAACGACACAGCCGGACCGATATCTTACGGAGTTTGCGTCAACTTACTCTTATCACTCTTGACTACATTCTAAGATCCATCGCTTTATATTCTTAAACATTGGCAACTGTCCGTTTCTGTTCCACTGTCCAGTCGGTCGATTAATTTTATAAGTAGATTCAGACATTATACAGTGCGGGATAAAAGAGCCCCAGTATTGAGAAATGCGCGCAAGAAGTTCAGCAAGGTGAATTTTTCTACACAATTCACTTCTTTTAACTAAGTTTTTTGAAAAATTCGTTGTGAATAAAAATGAGTAATAAAAAAGTTGATTTTAAGTTACGTTCAGGTCGAGGATATCAGTTAAAACTCGTCTAAAAATTAGAAGATCCAAACATCCCTTTAGTACCCTGAGGTTAGACGTACCGTAACAAAATTCAAATTATATTGTAGTTACAGTCAGGTTCGATTTAAAGTCAAGCAGTTAGGTACAAACAATGGATGTTAGCTATGAGTAAACTTGTTCATTGTATGCAAAGTGGTACCATAAAACAGCTATAAAGTACAGGTTCCTGAAACCTTTTCGACCATAAAGCTCGTTTTAGTACCTCCAATTTGAAACTAAGCAATTCGAACCCTGAAAGGGGTTGATGCACCTGGTCCCGCGTCAGGCCAAATCGAGATAATTGATTGATTTCTGAATCAGCTCTCCTAAGAAATCCCGAAGAATAATCCTTCCTTAGCAAAACTGCATAGGAGATAGCTAGAATATGACATAAGGGATTTCGTTTAATGAAGTTTCATCGATAGGACAAGAATTTTTAAATACTGCTTTTAAAATTGACCGACTTGTCTTGGTGTCCCTACACTGTAAGATAGACTTTTTTATACCTTCGCACATTAACTATATGGATAAGGAAAATTGGATTAATCTGATCAATATTGCTACACAATTAGTCTCCGTGATATTGAGAGAATCTCTTCTTTTGTTATTAGAATGTTTTACTGCACCTAGGTATCCACAGGGTATAATGAAAGGTAAGCCTTTTTTTGATAGCTTTGGACATTGTGTATGAATAGTCTAAACTGGACAATGTTGGTCAGCACTGATACACATCTAGCCTCCGTGACATTAGGGAAATCTCGCCTCATGTCCTCAGAATGCTTTACTGCAGTTTAATTCTGGCGATATATAGAGGAAATTTGTCAGCAGGAAACTATTGGTTTGTCTCTAATGAACCATGCGATTGTGCTCCCGGCTTCAGGAGAGCAGATACATGAACTCGGGTTTGATGTTGACTATACTGAACGTGGGATCTCTATGCAGCACTGTAGCAAGGGCACATGCGTAATACTATGAGCCCGTTGTATTTGAACACGAGATCACTAATAAGAACACGTACTCGCCATGTACATAGATTCTCTCAGAGTGTGCAGAACACAGACACGCATACAATATGCACGCTCCACAAGTAGCTTCGATGAACTGGGTGTACCAATCGGAAACGCTGGCTCTCCTTTTCTGTCCCATGATCGATGGTCTTCATCGTACTGGAACTTCGAAAATCTGATTGGTACGCGACACACCCACGGGAGATCGACGCGTCATTGTCGTGAGTGTACTCGAAATTACAGTAGTCTAGTACCGTATATAGGTATTTTACGGTTACCAACGAATTCAAGAGTTCTGTACGGTTGAACTCGAAATATAAAAGTACCAGCATACATGAATCACGGGCTAATTATCTGTTAACTCAAAGAGATCCTCAGGTTTTTTGATGAACTTTCCTGTCGCCGTATTTATGGGGCAAACCCTACTATTTCGATCTGGGCCTGACACTTGACCTCTCGGATTCGATCCATATTTTATCATAAATATTCCAACTTCACTATATATATGTTCCAACTTCAAAAAGCACTCACATTTTTAGCGATAATCATAAATGTTCCTTTCGGAGTTTGGTAAATTTGGTGTATTCTTCAGAGCAGGATCTCATGGGGTACTCAGAGAAATCAGGCCCTGGAATGGGGGGCCTTATAGGGATTTAGAAAAATCCGGGCGTTGATGTGTCATTTACTACTGGCCAGCTTGATTTCCTACACGGTGGGGCTGGCGACGGTGAGATATTTTCATAATATAGAGAGATTATATCCGGAATCATATTTTAAGAACCAGCAATTATTATTTATATTCCGTTTCCAAGATTATTCATATTGTACTTGCGTCTGTCTACTCTATGAATTAGTCCATAACCAATTAATTTATAATCTTGTAATCCGACTTAAGCCTCGTTTGATGGCTATGGCTCAACAGGTAAGCGACGACAGGCAGAGTCATTGAGAGCGTCGTGAAAGTGTGCGTGCCGCGTTGAAGTACACAGTTTTTCTGGAGTGTTCTCTTTATTTCCCCGTGTGCATACTTGAACGTAAACGCATAATACGTGCCTGCTACCGCGTCTAGATGTCACATGCACAAGTTGTAAGCTTTTTAGTGTATGCGTATAACATATCCGTGTCCATGCTAATACGTAAGTAGTCATCACATACACAATTCCCGAAAAATTCCCGGGTGCTCATCTATTTTTTCTGTTTTTTTCTATAATCCTGATGAATATTAATGAATTCGTGAAACATTTTGGAGTTTCTGTATTCTTTTCGCGTGTAGCTTAGTCACCGCTCTGACTATGCTTTAGTTCGCATAAGTACAGACGCGCGCAAACGGGCTTACGATTCCGCAGCCGCCCACGGACATTCGCTGTACGGGGAATATCCACATAAACGTGGAGTATTCAAATTCTTCATGGGTGTGCCTGGAATGGAAAATTTTACCGGGTCTACATGAACCGCCGACTATTGCATACCTCACAGCACTCCATATTCGCCCTTAACTCATTGGTTTGTGATCCCTTTGAGTTCTAATATTTCATACTTCTTTGTTTCCACGCTGCGTATTCAAGCAATCCCGTCGTTATAACTTCGCTAGTTGGGGTTATCATTCCATACCAGTTTAATTGAATTTGACGAAACCACTTCTAAAACTATAACTATAATTTTGTATTGCGAGTTCCTATTTTGA
Organism: Perithous albicinctus; assembly: GCA_964016905.1. Taxonomy (NCBI): domain Eukaryota; kingdom Metazoa; phylum Arthropoda; class Insecta; order Hymenoptera; family Ichneumonidae; genus Perithous; species Perithous albicinctus. The sequence goes on along the minus strand of OZ024690.1, from coordinate 11,100,082 downwards.
CATTTATGTAACACACTTACCATCACCGCTTGGCATTTTCAGACAGATACAAAGATGATACAATCGTTCCCATATAAATAGAGGTTATTCATTTATAAGGGCAGGCGAGAGGTTGTCGAAGATGTACACCGAATGTACATTTGTCATGAACATATTAAATTACAAATGGAACTTAAATTTATAGTTTGGAAGTATTTTCATCGACTTTGACTTCCTCATAGAAAAAACCTTGTTGATGGGGGAGGGGGTTCTTTTGCATTATTGACAAGCTTTACTCCAAAGTTTTTACAGAAGTCTAACTGGTTTAGATATATTTTGCGGGCAATTGCAATGAATAAGAAGTTTTCGCTGTTTGGTAACCGGATCACTCATTCCGGGATGATTCATCCTTTCAACACATAATATTTATCCGTAAATAATTCAACAATAACATTTATAAATATCAGTTTTATAACATATGCAGTTAATTGTGAATCAAATTCATTCGTAACTCCTAAACTGTAGTTAAGTATACAAGAATGCATTTATCACATTTTATCATAATTCACCATACCATCTGCACATACTCATTATTTAGAACATATAAATATAAAATTTAAATCACATTCATTATTCACACACATTCATTAATCCAAATGACTTTTTTCTATTTTCTAGCAGATATCACTACAGTATTCCGAGTCACATTCAAATAATAATTAAATCTCTCCAGAATTATTACTGATTTAAATTACAATTTTATATGTAACTATTTTAAATACACTCAGCTTTTGAAGATTTCATACTCAACGTATCGTTGTTAATTGTACAGAATCTTGATTGGCATTTTATTGAATCTTGAGACGCATCAAGATGCGTCGACACGCATAAAAAATATATCGATAAATTTCTAACAAATTCATACGAGATTTTTTCTTCCAAACTACTTTTCTCGACGTTCTCGCCCATTCTGAGAATATCCTGGCATGTAAGCATTGAAAAATAAATTTTCATCGACGCACACGTACACATTCGGATACTTTTTCGGAACAATTTTTCTCAACGTTTCAGATCATTTTGAGTATACTGACATGAAAACCTCGAAAATAATTTTGTTCGTGAAAAGAAAGTTTCTTCTATTGAGTCAGTACTCGCAATGTATTATGAACATATAAAATGTATTGAAAACATTATTTCACATAAGTGTTTGCATAAATAAATTTCCATGCGGGAGTGTGATGTAAAAAAAATGATATAAATTTGTATGAGTATTTTACTGGGGCGCGTTAATTACTTTCTCTTTCTCTCTCTGCCAATGGTATCGTATCTTCAATATCGATACAATCGCTATTACTTTTATTATCGTTCTCCGTTTCCCTCTGTGAGCTGATACTTTCTCATCAGCAAGCATAGCTGGTGTGTAACAAAGTTCCCGAGAGTCTCCACGGTGTCTCGAGCGTGCACCAGCCGCGGGAGTACACGAAAGTGAGTAAGATAATATACATGCAGAATGCGAGACATTCGAAGTAAAAGGTCTGGTGTATACCAGTGAGTCCAGTGCTGGGGCAGTCGTACCGCGCGGACATACGGCAAACAGCTATTAGCTTGAACGCGTGGAGAGAGCTGTATATACATCCCCCGGAACGCGTGGTACACGCTCACACGATCAGTTAAACGTGCACGGACCACGCAACTTCACCGTCAACATATGTACATAGTGTATACATACTACGAGACAGAGAGTTGTACCGTGAGCTGGCGCTGATAAAAATTTATACGAGGAATGCAGTTTCATGAGAGCCTTACGCTGCAAAATTAATTATTGCCGGTAAACTAGCCATCCTTGCTAATCTACAGTGGTTCCCGTACTCAGTGAACGATGTGCGTCCTCTCATTCTACGATATACATCTAGTGCATAAGTTTCGATTCGTATCGAACGATCCGATCAATGATGGAGGGATTTTCTCACTGAGCCGTTGAATCGATCATGCATATATATGCTGCAATTTCGCTGAAATGAACCCACTTTCCGGCCGAATTTGCCTCCTCATAGAGGAAGCTTTGTTTGCATAAACAAATTTTGTTTCTTGTTTTTCATGTCATGATACTCAAAATGGTCCAAAACGTCGAGAAAAATGGTTTAGAAAAAAATGTTTGAATATATGTGCAGATTTTCTTGTTACCACGATAGCTGTCGTAATTTTTCATGTGTTTTCTTCACATTTGTAAATGCGGTATCATAAAACAACGTTTAGAATTATACTTGGCGCGAATCTGTTGAGAGCGTCAAATTTTACAGCATTTTAAAAATTAACAAAAAAAGACATATTACGCTATAACTTTCGTAAATTACGAGATATCAGACTGAAATTTTGCACACAAATGGAGTAACATTAAGTCGTGTTCGGTGCCAATTTTGGCGAGAATCGATAGAGTGGTTATAATATTATTGAATAAAATTTCAATTTTTTCATAAATCTCTGTAAACAATTTGGTTCACATATGGACTACCGTGGAACAAGGTTTGAGTAGAAATCTTAACGCAAATCGGTTGCGCGGTTCAAATTTTATGACATTTTATGACGCCATACGCTAAATTTTTTAGCTGCATTTTATTCACTGATGTACATGAAAACTAGTGTTTTTCAGTTTTTACTCTTCAAAAAATTCGGAGCTGTAGGAAAATGAGAAAATTAAATGAAATGATTTCTTTTTTACAGCATTTCGATTGGAAATTTTCTGCGCTTTCGGCACTTTCTGCGCCGAAAAAAAAAAAATATATCTATATATAGCTCATTCTGAAAACAAAAATGATGACTGTTTAAATGTAAAAAACTGAGAAATTTTGAACATTACTTTTCTGAAAAAGATAATAAATTATTTGCACAAATCTTTTTTTTCTGTATATATCTGTCTAAATGCTTGATTGACCCAAACGAGTCTTCTTTTTCCGTAAAGTCACAAAAAAAAGAATGTTTCACTACAGTCAAGTACGCTTTTGTAGGTTTATGTCAGCTTTTGAATGAAATTTTTCGAATAATTCTGCATAAGACGATATCAATCAACCCTCCACCCTTTTTACCGATCAATAAAATATGCCATTCAGTACAGTCGTTCATTATCGGTGAAAGTCAAATTAGTTGTATACTGGATGCTCATGGTGTATCTGTATATATGTATTCGGTAGATTATTTATAACAGATTTTTCGATTACCGAAAGGCCGCGCAGCTGTTCATTATTGCTCGTTATAAATACATATATATTTCGTAATGAACGACGGACGCCGAGGGAATAATTTGGAATTGAATTAATCTCCATCGTACGCATACGGTTATACTATGTATGTAATTATTGCAGGAATGAGAGAGATATGTCGGTGAGTGATGAAAAGCTCGGGAATAGCGTTTGTGGACGAGGGAAAGCGCAACGGCGTTGAGAGTTCAGTATATAATCCCGAGCGAATTCCAACGGCGAGCAGCTCGGTGGTCGTGGAATTCGCGCTATAATCGGCGTAGCGGGTGGCTTTACGAGGCGTCAATGTAAAATTCAAACGGTCGTTCTGTCGTGTAGCCGAGTATAGTCGGACCGAAAAACCGCATGCTCCGCCGTTACGACGCCGCCGTCTCAACGTCGACGACGTTTGCGATCGCCGCGGCCTTTCTGCTTTGGACACCTAGTGCTCAGCAATGTACATTTGGGGCAGGAAAAGAAAAATCTGTGAAATGCTTTTACGTGTGTACGCACATATAACGCCTGATGACAATTTAAATAATCTTTTCATCAGTGTGACCTTTTAGGCGGTGATTGTAGACATATTTTTTGCGACGTCATCAAAGTTTACGGATATACAATGAGAATGAGAAATAACATTGGTTACGGCATCAAAAATTGTTGCGTCTGTGGGCAATGATGCTATATGACGTCACATTATTTATTAGATAATTCGATGGCCCGCTTTGCATTAAAATTGGCATCCCAAGGTTTTAGAAGGCTAAACACGAGTTCAAAGTCAACATTTAACAATTCATAATGGCGGATTCAACGTGGCGGGCCGAAATAGTTAGAAATTTTGTGAACATGTTTTACTATTATGACACTTGATACTTAAGGGGTTTTTGGGTCGCAGAAGACAAATTCAAGGTCAAATATAAATAAAATGAAAATGGCGAATCCAATGTGGCGTTCCGATATAATCAAAAAGTTCAGAATCTGTTTGATTGTCATGACACTTGGTACATAGGGATTTTTTGGATCGCGGAATACGAATTAAAGGTTAAAATGAAGAAATTCAATATGACGGATCCAATCTGGCGGACCAAAATGCAAAAAGTTACTTGATTTGAATGAAACTGGATATTCGGCAGCTTTTGAGGACATCGATTACAAATCTAAACTAAAAATTCAGAAGTATTAAAAATTGAGTCATTTTTTACATCATGGTCTGCCATATTGGATCCGCTGTTTTGAATTTCTGGTTTTCAACCTTTATCCTAACCAAGCCCCATTCACTGTATGCGCAAACAAAAAAATGAAAGATTTCGATAAAAACAATTTTTTTTATAACTAACTTTATCGATGTAAATATTTTTATTGTACCGAAATATAAACTCATGAAATATAAATTAAAGGAGTCACGATGCTCTGAAAAATATAGTAATGAAATAGGATAACGCGCTGTAATCATGAGAGAGAGGCACGTGGTGTGATACCTCGATATATGGTTTCTAAGATGAGTAATCCGTGGGTTAAACTCGAATTAGCAGGATTAATTAGCGATGATAGTCCGTACATTCGTAATACAATAGATACGATGTATGGCTTTCGGATTCTGGGGTTTGGGTGGAATCAATGTCAAGCTGGAGATCTGTTGACGAGCTTGGAGTCCATTAGTGTCAAACGTTGTGACACATTGCGCGATGTCGAAGGTACGTGTACACTATTGATCGTCTAGCTCTCATCTAAGTTCATGATTTCTTTTTGATTAAGCCTCAGCGTTAGCTCCGCAGATGTCATAAAAGAGAAATAATCGAAAACACATCAGTTCTAAAGAAACAATATATTAAATTCTCGTAGTCTGACTTTCATATCCTAGAAAAATACATCTGAGGTGTGCCAGTTCCGATAGAAATGCGATATTATTTTTAACATTTTTATTTTTAAATCCACCTTTTTTAACCAATTAATAATAAAAAGCTTATAAAATGAAATAATTCTGCGACTGCAGAATATACTATAAGAACTAAGTTGAATATATCAGAAATAAGATTCTATCTTGCGAGATGTGATACGAACGAAGAGTATTAAGTAAACTTTAGAATAACGTATTAAAAATATATTTCTTATTCCAATGTATGAATCCGCAAAACCGTGATGAATTTATACGAATCCGAATGAACTATCAATTATTATATTTAAATATCAGTTGAGCTAAAAATATTTTTCGACCGGGTATTAATTTTTTTATCGGTAATGTTCTAATAAATTCATTGGATTCTATAGAAATACATGGGGCGGACAAATAAAAAGTTTGAAAAAATTGCATATTTCATATAGGTGAGAAAATAATCGACCCGAAAATAATAATACCATATACATTAGAATAAACCCAATTTTCTTCTTATGCATACTTCATTTCAAATTTTACTTACCGAAAAATGATTTACAAATTATGGACATTAAACAACTACTAAATAAACAACAAATCAATAAATAATTTAGATACCATAACATAATACAATCCCGCCGTTTATTGTACGTTTTCGATATTTCACTATTGTACATATTGTCGCAGATATTTTGTCGATTGATATTTCGGATCTGGCGTTTTGACGCGTCACCATATTTTACTCTTATTTTAATTGTACTTTCTATCAGGACATACCAAAGTATGAATCTGTTTTAATGGAGACTGCAGTCTCTATCAAATAACAGCACTTGGCTAATAATAATAATAATAATAATCACGTATTCATACAATGCCAATTATAATAATTATGCGTGACTCCAACACTCGCATCCATGAGAATCTGATTCGAACAACAATATTTTGACATGCTTAATATACACACATCATAGTCATATATTGCGGTATGGAAGCAAGTAGAGAGAAAGACCTGTGAATCATAGCATTTTCTTGGCAAGTCCGTAAGCACTTACGCTACGCATACGTAAACGTTTGGTGCTGCTATAGCAAAGTCGTTGGTTGTGATGACGTTTGCCTCGGCAATGAGACGACCCGAGCTCTCAGTAACCTGACCATCGGAAGGAGTATTCTAGGGCACCCGGCGTACGTACGTATGTACTCGCGGCTTAGAATAAACTTTGTTTACTTAAGCATGACAGGCACGCGCATATCGTATGTGAGAGTCGGGCCAAAGGAGAGCCGCTAAGCGCCATCCACCCACTGACCAAGTATAATTGTCATTTAACGACAAGCGGTTTTACTTCTAGTTTAGCTGATGGTTTGCTCGCTGCGATTAAACTTTTACAAGACTCGCATTTTCACAAAATGATTGGAGCATTTTATGATAATTCACAGAAGATGAAAACCGAATCTCTTCGATTTTCCTAGTATTTTTTTTATATTGTTGTTATCAATGAAAGGAACCGCTATGATTTTAGCGCCATTCTTGATCTAACATAAAAAAATTATTTACAATTTTTTTAAATCCATCTTCAATTACATCTTTTCTTCATATAACGTAGTTAAATACAAAAATAATAGAAAAATGGTTAAACATCATATGGAGTACGTTTATGTAAATTGAAGTACAAAATTACGCTCCCTTTTATGTGTTTAGAACAATTCACTAAAATTCTGTATTCGGAACTCGAAATTTTGACCCTAGTACCATGAGGGTAAAATCAATCTTTCATCTTTGAACAAAAATGTTGTTGTTGCTGTTTTTATCAGTGTTGTGTTAATATTTAATTCTTTTTCAATTTCCCTAATATATTTTTTATAGTCTTATTATCACTGAAAAGAACACTTGTGATTTTTACTAGATTTTTATTTTGGACTGTTCTTGATTTGAAAGAACATTAAATTTACAATTTGAGATCACCACTAGTTCTCTCAGATCTCAGATTCGTGATGTCAGAAAATAACTGTGTAAACAAAAGTACAGGGTGTGTATTGCAGGTATGCATACATCACAAGTGTAGATATAACTATAATACAGCAGGTACGTTTACCTTCACGTCGACTCGTGAAGCATCATCGCTGCAAATGAGAGCAATTGTCGTTCCCAGAAACCCATGCACATATCTACATATCTTCTAATTCTTTTCTACGTATTGTTGAATATCCTATGCGCACGCCATACAACTAAGGAGTCAATTTTCTGGAACGTATGCATCATTGACGTCCCGGTGGCAAAACTCACACGGTATTCTGAAACAATTTCAGCTTTAAAAAAAAAACTAGTTTGAACAGGAGAAGAGTTTTTATGGTAATAAAAAATGCACGTCATATTAGATGGGTTTTCCGCCGAGCAATTGTAACAAATGTATTTCTCATTTGCATACCCTACTGAATATTTTTGATGCCTGTAAATAATTACTTCTGGTGTGATACGTCATAAAAAAACTCTTGAACGTTTTTATGTACAACACTGGATTTTTTTTAATCGCTTCTGAAAATTCTGAAAAATTCTCAAAAATCTCGTCTTATACTATATAAAAATATTACAGCAACAGCCTACGATGGAGTAACTTCATCTACTCATTTTTTTCAATTTCTTTTTTCGGCAAAAGCTCGAAAACAATAGAAACGATTGCCGGCTCACTCTATGCCTAGGCTTAAAACTTTTTATATTTGGCACAGGATTTTTGAGAATTTTTTTCAGACTTTTTAATGCTGGCTAACAATATGTTAGTTTTGAAAAAGCATAACCAAGTCAAATTTAGGGGAAATAATCTAAAAAAAATGAGAGTGCTTTTTAGGAGTTGGAACAATAATATACAAAATTATGGACCAAATGCCTGACCCAGGTCGAAATGTTGTAGATTGTTCCATATACTGTAAAGATTAGGGTATTGCAAAAAAATTCACTTTGTTTCTTCCACCATGTCAAAGTTTAGATTATGATCTTGAAATAAACCTCGCGAAAAGGGGATACTGACAAAAAATTCTAAAAGATATCGCATTGGAGGTTTACCCCAAAAAATACGGTACTTCTGAAACTAAATTGTCAGGGTCTCCTTTTTGTGAGGTGTTCTTCGAAACCTACACTTTATGAGGGTGGGAGAAGCGTGAAAAAACGTATTTCTTTTTTTTTATCGTATTAAAAAGAGAAAAAAAATTTTGCCGTACGTAAAATTTAAAAAATTATGTTCTCACCCTGTAAATCCATTGTTTTCAATTTACTAAAACACCTCGGGAAAGGTGGACAATTAAGTTTTAGAGCTGCCGCATTTTTGAGTACAAAACCTCCAATGTTGCACCGTTTAGAAGTGTTTGCCCCCCTTCTGGGAGGTTTATTTTCAGATCAGAATCTAAGCTTTGACATGGTGGGAGAAGCAAAAAAATAGCGATTTTTTTTAGAACAACAAAAGATAGCGATTGATTAACATACAGACTTAATTTCTCGATAGCTCAATCTTGTATAGATGACCTCCGTTGTGTATATAAGCTACGTTCCTGCCTGGCGACGGACTATCGGACGTCAGCGTCTCTGAATAATCATATATGACGAATATGACTATCATACTAACGATACGTCCAAAAAACTATCTTCATTTAGCCAACTCATATCAGTTATAATTTGATAGGATATTAACACTGTCTTTAATAAGCTGGTCCTATTTTATTTGATAAATTTGATGGCAGTCAATATTAACGTTTTCACTAGTTAATATGTTTAAATTTATATCGTACAGAAAAAGAACAGTTCACAAACTCTCCAAATCCTAGAGACAACATTCTTTTTACAAACTAGTTTTTTAAATATTATGTTTTAGCTTGTAGTAAGTTTTTTACACATTTTTATTTTGGCGGCTATTATTTAGTTCCACATTGACAAACACTTGATGTATCCTTCACATCAGAACGATTATTTTGACTTCAGCGTTAGTTTCAATCTGTAAGCTTTAATCCGGTGTTAGATTACCCACCACGTATCAGAGATTATATGTATGACATTCCACTGTCTATTATTTGAAATGCCACCCGGCTGCATCTGGGATGACGCTAAGTTATCCATTGCCGGTTGAACGATCGAATACGATGAAAGATTTATCTTAAACCCATAAATCATGTACATGCAATCAGCAATTCGAGCCATCTTCTACACGGAACGAAAAAAAAACTTGGCTGAAGTTTCTTAACTTACAAAGCTAATGATAAAAAAAATGACAAACGCGTTTAATATGTATAAAGCAAAAAAGTGATAGCACGCTTTTAAATAACCAAAGTAGGATGGAAAGATTGTCAAGAAAACCTGTTCAGGATTTCCATAAAAAGAAAACCAGGTAGAAATTTCGTCTAGGCATATTAGGATACGTTTTTCAGCTAAACCGGCTCCACAACAAAAGAAATTCTGTACAAAAACCAAAAGCTAGAAAGTCGCTACCTCGTCCTAACCTGGTGGGTAGATTTTTTGTTCAATGAGATACAATTATTCAAGTTTTAGCTAATGAAGTTTAAATTGATCCTTAGATGAAGTTAGCTATTCATCCTTAGATGAAGTTAGCTATTGATGCTTATATGAAGTTAGATATTGATCCTCGGATCAAGTTAGTTAGCTGCTGTCAAATTTCCCTTAATTATAGCGAGATTCTCGATGAATGAGCTAACTTGATCTGCGAATCAATAGCTAGCTTGATCTGAAGATCAATAGCTAGCTTGATCTGAAGATTAGTAGCTATATTTATTTGGGGATCAATAGCTAACTTGATTTAAGAATCGATCAATAGCTATATTGATCTGAGGATCAATAGCTAACCACATCTGAGGATCAGCTGACAAGATCTGAGGGTCATAAGATAAATACAAGAGATCAATAGATTACATGATGTTGAAGTTTGCATAGTTGGAATGCAACGAAATGAAAAAAAAATAATTCTATTGAACCCAAATGATTATACAAGGTATAAAAAGTTATCGTAAAGACTAAAAACACGAAGAAAAAATATTGGACCTGCATAACAGCACCCTTAACAGGGGGTGAGGTCTTGGGGGGTTTATATGTTTTGATTTCGTTGCATTCCAACAATGCAAACGTAACATGATTAGGTTAATTCATCTAAGGATGAATAAATAAATTGATTTGAGGATGACATTCGCAAGTTGCTGTGCTAGCAAATGGATCTTTGATTCTTGAGACGTGGTGTATTGTGGCCGTGATAGACTCGAACTAGTTTACTAGCTCTAGGTAATGCCAATTTCTGTAATTTCGGTGAGATATAACTTCTCTGTGGGAAATAAATATTAGAGAAATATCAACTTCTAATCGAAGTCGGTATATTGTTTTTCGTAAGAGATATAAGATTATTACGGAGTTGGTATATTTGTTTTTTCGTGAAACCTCAATCGCGAAGTGAATATATTTTGTGTGCGAAAACAATGCAGTTGTACCTCTCCGGCAAAAGAATATGTTCTCTCCAGAGAGTTATAACCTTCCTCCGAAGATACAAAATTCCTCTCCTTAGAGGTATAACTCTACATCAGAGAATGTACATTCTTTCTCCTAATAGGTGTAATCTCTGTGGTTGTACGTATCACAAAATACCGGTTCACGTGGTAACCAGTTTCTCACGACTCAAATGACTTAATTATCACAGCATTGAAGGGTACGAGAGGAAAATGTAGAGCTTGTTGAAACCCGGAAAAACTGGAAAGTATTTACTCAACAATCTTTCACACTTGCGACTCTTGACTTCAATTTTTTGAATCGATTCTTCCGCTTCCAATATATGCGCTGGCAATACAATGCTCAGCTTTAGTTCAGTTCTAGAGTCGAAATGAGGTTTTTCAGGCAGTCTCCTCTTTCTCTATCCTCGGTGAAGGCCATGATTGGTAGCTTCCTGGGTCCGCTTCGGTATTGGCCAGTAAGTCATGTGTGTTAAGTTTGATCGAATGTATTATGAGGCTAGCTACGCAGTAGTTGCCAATTTCACTCCTGTATGTGACAACCACGTGTTGTTGCACAGTTTTCACTATGACAGTTCACAGTGTTTATTTTCCATGCAGTAGCGCTGATCTTATTAGATTCTCTTTCCTAGCGAAGTGGGGGGGGGGGGGGGGGGGATGTTACAGCGCAAGGCTATCTGAGTAGTAGTTCAGCAGGACGACAAGTTTAATCAAAATCGGACATTGATCCTGCGACACAGAATATACATAGCAGAAATCCGTGTGGCGGTGACTGTCATTTCGTAAGTGGTAGAGTCCAGCTCGTCTGTCAGTGTACGATGATCTTCACGATGGCTTGCATAAGTCACTTGACCGCAATCTCGCCACTTCCTCCATCTCAACTGTCATAGACCTTCCACAGGTTCCTCGCTGATGGAGTCTCGGCGATGTCAGTCAAGTTATCATTACCGTAGTGGTCCTGGGGTTTAGGCATCAAGTAGGCATATGTAGGTAGTTCCGTAGGTCTAACGTTCGAATCATATAACAGCATAAGCAATTTTCTATCAATTAAGTGCAGCATTTTTATTATACTTATTAGAATAAGTAATAAAAAAATATTCTTTTATTCTTTTACGTATTATCGTGCCCTATTTACGCATCACCGTATATGAGTATAAAATCGTTTGCTTCCCTGAGTTGAAATTTCAGACCTTCTTTTAGACGTATGAAATTCAACATTCTGATGAAGGTGAGGCGATTGAAACAAGGTTCTATTTTTAATACAAATTAGACTCTCGTTTGAACTTCAAATAGGTATTTACGTCCATTTGAGAACATTTTATCGTCAAATATGGTTCAGCGATAACCGTCTCAAACCTTCCTTGCCGTACAATAAATTGAATACAACTGACCTACAGTTCACTTTCGAAAAATGTGAGAGAAGATTGTGTGACAAACGAAGGAGTGCGAATGGTGTAAAAGGTGAAACGGCGGTGATGAGAAATGTGATGGAAGATGCCGACGATCTAACGGAAAACTTTCAGAGGACCGATGATCTAACGGAGAATCGTATACTCGTATAAATTGCATAATAGAATGAAGTACATATATATTTCACAAAAAGCAAAATTTAGTTAATTCAAAGTACAGAAAATTAAATAAAAAATATATTTGTTTTGACTTGATCTTTTTTTCGTGGTATACGGTAAGAAACACGATCCAACCTTTCTGGGCAAAGAATACCATTCCCAATATGTAGCAGAATAACGTCTTGCCGGTAAAAAAATAACGTGAAGATATGGAAATATGGTGTGTGGTGTTACAGTCTGTTTTATTCTCTTTATTTTCGAATGGGCCAACAGCTAACAGCTATATAGCCTTCAATATTCCCCAGGAAGGTGCAATACAGCATAGACTCTACGTTCGCCTGTAATATCTGTATGCGGTAGCAGGTACAGTGCCGCGATTAAAGCACGTGTCAGGTAACCCTCGGGGATTTACCATGACCAGGAGAATGGATAAATAATGGATGCATACTATGGATGCGAGCGTGTGCGCGTCTGTGTATACCTGTACAAAGCCGTGCGCGCAGCTCCTGCTCTGCGCTGTAATAAGTACGCGCAGCGCTATCACAGTTCGGTAACCGAGGGGCCAACCACAAGCACGATTTCGTTCTTCGATATCGAAGATACAGGCGGAACTTAATCGCCGAAGATTCCTTGCCGAGAAACTGTTACCCTTCTGTACCCTGCTTGCGTTGGTTCAGTATAGTGTAGTATAGCGCTCCATAAGAACGGTTCGAAGAAACAACGTTGATCTCGTTGCATCCATAGCGAAACAGTGTGTTTTCAGATGTATATAGCTATAAAGCCTCTACGGCAGGTCCTAGAATCTCTCCAATATCTATAAAAGAAGCTTTCCTGAATTGACTAATAAATATGTAAATTGACGATGCAAAGTTGATGTTACCGCGTCTTGTGTAACAGAGAGTGTTGACGACATATCATGCATTTTTATTCGTAGATGACAGTCAGATTATAAATGGCAATTTTAAATGAAAACAGCAGACCCAGATAAAAGTTCAAGTCATATAAAAAAACCCTTTATTTCTCTTTCTTTCAATTAACTAAAATTTGCTTTTTATGAAGTATATATGAGGCACTCCATATGAATTCGACAAACCAAAAAAAAAAAATTCTCACAAAATTTCTAAAAATCAAGTGTTTGGAATAAAAAAAAGAAATATCCGTTTTTCAATGACAGAACATTCGTCATTACCGGCAATATCAATTCTTTCATCGTATTCTACAGACCAATATTTTGGATAAAGCCCGATTTATAGAGTATATATATAATATATATTTGGTGAAAGAGCGATATAACTCCGTTCAAAATGTTATTAAGCATTTCAGGAGGGCACGTCGGCGAGTTACTCATCATCATATTTTAAAGCTTAAACATTTTTTATTTGTTTTCTTTGTGTCTTCGATTAAAAAAATTAATATTTTACGTTTTATTTTATTTTTTTCGTGTTTTTGAATTTTTTTTCAATCGATGTAAATGTCTGCATATCATTTTTACCTAAGACACTGTCGTGTTGAAAAATCAAACAAAAAATTCAAAAACACGAAAAAAAAAAAATAAGCCGTGAAATATTTTCAAAAAATAAAAACATAAAGGAAGCTCATAAAAAACGTTTAAATTTAAAAATATGAAGATAAGTAACATGTCTAAGCCCTTCCCGTCAAATTCGTCAATTTCTTCTCACACTAAAAAATGTTCAACGTTAAACGGTTGTAACTTTCCGAAAATTGTGTTTTCTATAAACCGGGCTTTACCCATAAAATTGGTCTGTACCGAGAAAACGATGAAACAATTGATATTGCCGATAAAGACGAATGCTCTGACATTGGAAAAAAGATTTTTTTTTTTAAGCTGTTATAACCTATGAACACTTGATTTTCCCAAACACTCGAAATTCGGATTCAGTTATAAAATTTGAGGCATTTTTTCCAATGACGATTTCTGACGTCCAAAACGTACAAAAAAATTCGTTGGTTATGTTATATAAAATGTTACCTGAAATTATCCAATTAATTCTGAATATTTTTTTTCTTGTGGGGCATGAAAAACGCACATTTTCGTTTTTTAGAGTTGTCGATACGACTAATCGTTCCTAAATATTACAGATTAAATTAAAAAAATGAAATAATTGGCATATTCCAGTAGACATTTCTTTTTATTTGAAATTTGGAATATCTATTGGAACCACTGAACCTGACTTTTCGAATTTTTTTGACAATTTTGTTTTTTTTTTCGTGGCTGAATTGATATGGAATGTCTCATAGGTACTTCATTCCAATTTATTTGTTTTGAATATACTTAATAAAAATATTGTTATCAATCAATTTTTGCAGTCCGGAGTTCTATCAACAAATTTATTTTTCTCACTACCGCCGTTGAAGATGTAATGACTCGTAACAGTTAAATATAGTTCGAGTTCTTTGCCTTAACTATAGCGATTGAGGGCCCTTTCTGAATCGAAGAGACAGAGATATCGCGAATGAGATAAGTACGGTCTACCGAACGAAACCCCAAAAAGCACGAAGCAAGAGGAAGTAGGCTCTGTTGGAGCCTGAAATCAATTCCTGACTCCCGAATCATCGTCCGCTACATCTATATACATTATAATCGAAGACGCAGACTCGTACACACGCAGTTCCATGCTTCATCGAACACTGGGCTCGCTGAATGCGAATTCCGAACGTGTATCACATAGTCACATAATATGACCGAGGTGCGCAGTACAGTCACTGCACTGTTACGCTCCCATTACCATCGATAGGACGTTGCAGAATGTATGTACTCTAACTGCTAGGCTCAGTTTTAGCAAAACTGGGGAAATATACAGTTACAAAGACATCGTAAAAAATGTCGTAGTGATAGTTCCACGCAAATATCAAGAAAGCTCATCAAATAGATGAACATGTTTTTTTGCTTCCTCGAGGTAGTTTCGTTTTCATGACATTTTTTTCTAAGAAATTTGTGGATGTGTCAATGCATGCGAGCGTGCGTGCGAGCGTGCGTAGGAGCGTGCGAGCATGAATTTTAGCTAAGGTAAACCGTTTCCCAAATATAAATGTATGAGTAAAAAATAATAAATAATTCAAAATTTATTTTTGAAAATATTTTTTCAATTAAAAATTTGGTGTCCTCCTTGGAATTATATAATGTGATTTTTAGAATTTTATTGGTGAATTTCTATTATTTTAGTGGCTGAACTGATATGGAATGCCTCATATTACGCTTCTATATACGATAAGTATCTGGGTGCGTTCGCCTATTCCTCCATTATTGCTCAGACAGTCAGTCAGGGCCAGGGACAATTGTAACAGTGAACGGGAAACATATTGCTGAGTGATCGAGATCAGGCTCGAGCGACAGTGAAGAGCCACGGAACGTGAGATGCAGTGACAAAGATAGAAAAATTATGTTCACATCCGGCAACGCAAACTAAGCCTTTAACCAATCACTACTAGTTGTCAGACACGATGCCGTCATCTATCCTCCGCGGATGGCGGCCTCGCGAAATGTGCGTCGATTTGTCGAAGGATATAAATCGTACAGGTACATTTTATCGAAGCAGGTATATGCGACTGCATCTATCCCATCCATTTTTTTTTTCACTCTCGCAATAAATGGAACACGCCTGTCCGCATGTGTCATTCATCTATTTTATACAGGACTGGTGAACAGGCTCGTACGAGGTCGCAGAATGTGCTATTAAATTTATATCGTTAATCGTAAACGTGCATCGCGCACCAGAATATAACTGTGATGGAAGTAATTGTTTTGTATGGATTTAAATTGTAATAAATGATTTTGATAGATTTATTTTTCATTCCTTAAATTAATAGGTAGTGGTGATGCCGTTGAAAGGAAGGGAGTTGGTAAAAAGAGTATTTTCAATTAGTAAAAAATCTCATAGTATTAATTCCCCATAACGATATTGTGATCATGTAGATGAATCACTACATCTGAATATACATATTCTAGTGGTATTAATTTTTGTTTAATGTCATTATTTTCTAATTCTCTATTAACCCCTGCACTGTCAGTGGCCCCTGCAGGGGTAAAAAAAGTCGTGCCAGTTTCGCTTCATCACCCTATAGGGGCATTTTGAATATTTTTCCAAATTATCTTACGCTATATTGGATCTGCCATTTTGAATTTGTAAAATGTGGTAATCAAGTCGCATTCCGCGTCTTCTAAAGCTATAAAAATACCCATTTTGCCTCCTCATAGAGGAAGCTTTGTTTTCGTGAAAATTTTTTTTTCTTCCGAGATTTTCATGTCAGCACACTCAGAATGATCCAAAACGTCGAGAAATGTGATTTGTACGAAACGTCTGTATATGTCCATGTGTGTGTATATATGTATGTGTGCATGTGCAGCTTTCCTTGTAAGCACGATACTGTCGTAATTTTTTATGTATCTATTACAAATTGTGCACACAAGTGGCAAGTTATACAACAGCGTTTGGGATTGTAGCTGATGCGAATCGGTTAGAAAATAAAAATTTTACAGCATTTTGAAAATGTTGTAAAATTCGTTTTCACCCTGTAACTTTCGCAAATTATGAGTCATTGGGTTGAAATTTTGTAATTAAATCGACTACCATCAAACCATGATGTGTACCAAACTTTGTGAGAATCGATAGAGTGGTTCTAATTTTATTGTAATTTCATTTTTTTTTAAATGTCTGTAATTTCACGATTATTGATTATCAACGATGAATTTAGTCAAAGGAACTGTTGATATGTCAGTAAATTTCAATTTTGGTGAATAAAACAGAAAAAAATGCAGTCACGAAAAAAAAAATCGAAATTTTTTGCAGATTTAGCTTAAATATGGTTCACATATGGACTACCATTGATCAAGGTTTAAGTACAAATTTGATCCAAATCGGTCAAGCGGTTCGAATTTTATGTAATTTTTTGAAAAAACACGTTCGCGCACTAGCTTGCACAAATTACGGGATAACGGCTTGAAGTTTCATGGTTCATACATGGACCACCATGGAATTGGGTTTGAGTGATAGAACCTTGGAAATTGCTTGCTCACAATTTTTCTATGTTTGACAAAGCTTTTTTTTACAAAGCTTCCTCTATGAGGAAGCCAAAATTGATCAACATATTTGCTCATAGAGGTAGCTTTGTAAAAAAAAATCTTCGTCGAAGATAGAAAATTGTGAGGAAGCAATTTCCAAGGTTCTACTGTGCAGGCTTTTTGTATTATTAAAATATCCCTAAAATCCACCTGTTTCCCTCCCCTTAATAAATACATAACTTAAATTCATGTTGTCCAAAAAAAATCTTCTTTTCACGTGAGTGTTATGATTTCCATTGCAATAAATTGAAACCTTCTATATTTCCAATACCACGCCATTAGGTACGGTGAAGAGTCCCATTCAATAGATTACAGATTTTTGAAGTGGATTTTGTTAGCTCAGAGTTCTCACGTTGTCAGAAGTGTAAGCTCAAAATATAATCGATAAATGCATTGGTGTTCGAATGAGAGTGCATGTCCACAGCGATTTCAGTCGTGATTGGAACAGTTTTGGGGAAAGGGACTACGAGAAGCGGGAGGGGGTAACGAGACGAGGGGTAAAAAATATCGTACCGATGTCGTGGCCCATTGGACCGGTAGTTCGGGATGAATGGTTACCGATTACCAATCCCGGAGGCATCGTAATTGTCTGAATTATCGGTCCTGGATATCGGCGTGAATTCTCTCTTCGTGTCTCTCGTTCCCGTACCGGGTTCGAAAGTCGAGGTGCCCAATGATTTCTGGCAATTCGCCGTGATAACAGGCGTGCAAGCAGTGCATTCTCGATGCTGAACGATATTTGCTTAGCTGTGGCTCCAGCTTTCCAAAACTTCGATTCTCGTTCATTGAGGTGTTCAAGTAGCAAACTCGTTCATTGAGGTGTTCAAGTCATAGATTTTATGAAACTTTTTTTTTCAGCATCAAATATATTAAACATTTATACAAACTTCGCACTACAAAAATTAGTATTCGTATTACTATTACCAATTACTATTCAGAGAGGAAACTTCGCTTTCGTAAGAAGATGTTTTTTCAAGATCTGGATGTCAATATATTCCCAATGATGTGAAACATCAAGAAATGTGGTACAGAACAAAAATTCTAGTGCGTGTGACTTTTTTCATTAATGAAAGACTCGAATTGACCACGATAGGTTAAAAGGATATAAAGTTATTAATTTTTTAACATTCAGAACACATTGAATACACGAAGTTTGCTAATTAATTTTTCATTAAATATGGTGATAAACAATGAGGAAGCTAAATGCAAGATTCTACTTTGCAGCGTTTTTCTAAAAGTATATGATAATTAAGTGGTTCTTTAACAATTTTTACAAATCGTAATAAATCGTTATGTTATAAATAAAAGAAAAATTCTATCAAAATATAGTAATGCAAATAATAAAGTAATAGTACAGTAGTATGTCAAGTTTCACGACATGTAAGCCGGTCGTTTATTAGCACGTAAGCAATCTTGATTCAATTCACACGAGTTTAGTCTTATTAGCTGTTTTAGTGTTCTTAGCTGCCTTTACGATACACTGCGCTAATGTTTAAGACAGAAGGTGGGTATCTGCAACAACGATACAACGCTCTTCGCCTTTTATTATCTTTTTCATTAAAGGAAGAAGACAACGGAATGCCGTAATCTTAGTGCTTGCCGTCCTTTCTCTCGCTCACCCTCAATTAGTTCAATCCATCGTCACTTGCTTGTTTTCTGCTACAACGTCAGAGAGAAATTGCTCGTTCGGATGCTATCGATTTCCTCTTCCGATTAACTTCACTACGTCCGTAAAACACTGAAATTGCCTTGACTCTCATTATTCGCCTTAACAATCTGAAGCTTGTAAGCATTTTGATACTTTATGAGATGGAGAAGGACAAGAGGACGCGAAGACTGTAAAAGAGGAAAAAAACTTTATGCTATGTATTACAATTGTAACCATAGGAAACATCAGAGAACCTAGAGACGAGACGCATAGCGTCACAAAAATAGAACACTGCGATGGAGGTGGTATTGTATAAATAAGTTTGAATAATCGCCGTCCTGAATTCTATAACAAAATTAATTTGATAAACAAGCAGAATCGGTTCGTTCCCTTAATAAAAATTAATTTTCCATTTACGATTCTTTTTGCTAAATTAGTAGTAAGAAGGTTTTTTTTTTTGTAAAATAGAAATGCCACTTTCGGTAAAAATAATTTCGTTAAATAACTAACAAATTCGTCGGTCACTTTAACAATACATTTGTTGATTAACACATTTTTTTAAACTGAAATAGGTCTGCTAAACTAGTAAAGAAGATACATCAAATTAATATTGTTTAAATCCATATGGAATAAAAAATGATACATTACGATACGAGTGCGATCAATTTTTTTCTTGACGCGTGTGAGTTTGCAGCACGAGCCGAAGGCGAGTGTTGCAATCACACGAGATCAGAAAAAGTTTCTCGCACGAGTTTCGTATACAAGTTTATCATACTAGTGCGAGAAGTGCCTACTTCTCGCATCGCGTGGCATAAATACATTTGTCAGCATATTTTTTAAATACAAAATTACAAGACTTATCAAAGCCGTTGTATAATACAGTTATAAGAGCCGTCGGTGTGTGCATTCATATACATACAGTATTACCTAAAAACAAAGCTGTAATTTTTTTTCAAAGCTGTTGGTTATTTGTTGGTATAACCGCTTCTATAACTTCCGCTAATCGCATTAGTCGGAGATGCTTACAATTTCCCGTCGGCCCTTCGTGATAATGTGTGGTTTCACAGGTATTATGAAGTACCTTCGTACGTGATACACTGGCAGTCAAGCGGCTTGAGAGATCTATGTATTCGTAGTGGATCGAGAAAATCAAAATAGTACAGAGTATACCCAAGTAATGTATGGGGCATTCCATGGTAATTCACACAGGATGAAACCTGACTCTCTTCAATTTTCCTAATATTTTCTTATATTACTGTTATCACTGAAAGACACACCTATGACAATTATTAGAAAAAATTGATTTTTCAGTTCAATCCCATCTTCAATTAGAAACATGATTTCGACATCAATGATATGGCAATTTTTTTTATCACTTAATGCAATGTAATTTAAAGATAATATTAAAATTGATAAGCAGTACATGGAGAATGTTTATCTAGTTTAAAGTACAAAATGTTAAGTTTCACTACATGCGGCTCCTTTTATCTAATTTAAAATGCACTGAAATTCCACCTTCAAAACTGACAATTTCAAACCCAGTGTCATGATGGAAGTATCAATCTATCATATTTAAATAAAAATCATATCGTTTTTTTCTTTATATTGTTCTGTTATTATTAATTTTCGTTTTCAATCCTAATATTTTGTTATATTGTAATACTATTATTTTTACTATTATTATTCCTGATAATCACCGGTGTCCTTACCCGTGATTAACATTAAGTTTTTATTTTAGCACCGTTCATGATTTAAAAACATTATTTCGACATAAATGGAATCCCTAACTATTTTGTCAAAAAACACAATTTAATAGAAAAATATTATAAAATTTGATAAACATCATATTAAGCCGTGTTTATCCAGTTTGAAAATAGAAAATGTTTAAAAAAAAATGCTGTAAAAAGTTTGACTTTAAAAAAAAAATAATTCTACAAAAATAAAAAGAAAACTTTCGACTGAATAAAAGTTCAATTAATAAACGAATGGAATAAACAAAAAAAAATTGGAGTAAAAAAAATTCTTGGCATATTATAGTCGGGTGATTTGTTCGTCATTGGGTATATGGAAACTTCCGCGGAGTACTTACAAGGAAAGTGCCCGAGGTGGCCCTCTCCGATTTTAATGAAAGTTTGTAGGCGAGTGGATTACTTCGAGGGATGAAACATGCGCACAAAATTAGCGGCCCGTGTTAGTTTCTAGGGGGTTAAATAATCCTATATAGGTGCATGACGACTATCAGACCGATCACCGCGTGAACTATGCGAAATACAAAAAAGATCTTTCATACAAAATTTGCATATTTTCGAATGTACTTTCAGATGAGGTGACCAAAAATATGTTAGCATTGTTTTTAATTACACACTTTGTAAGGATTTAAAATATATAGATTCGCATTCCGAATCCAAATATGTATTTGGATTCGCTAACTTGTGCGCATATTTCACGCCTCGAAACACTACTCACCTACAAACTTTTATTCAAATTGGGCGCACCCCTCGGGTTCTTTCCTTGTTAGTGAAACTTATTTTTTTTTAGTTTAAACTAGATAAACATGTTCGTTATGATGTTTATCAAATTTAGTGCAATTATCACGTTAAACTGCTTTATATGACGAAAAAATGCACCATATAAATATAGAAATCATGTTTTTAATTGAAGTTATAATTTTTTTAATGATAAGTTAATTTATTTTATAAAACAAGACTCAAAATTAAAATCTAATGAAAATCCCTGGTGTTCTTATCAGTGATAACAATAATTTAAAAGAATACAAAAAAATCTATGCGGGTCAGGTTTCATTTTGTGTAAATTACAATGAAATGCCCCATATATACCTGCGCGTAACCAATACACAACGATGACAGCCGCGACAGCGCCAGAGTCTGTGTATCAAAGTCGTATATGGTCGTGTGTATAAACCAATTTGTCCAGGCCGTACTCAACGTTACATTGGCGTACTAGCTACACGGCAGGGGTGTCGAAATTGACTTTACTCGAGCATAGTGACGTAAAACTAACCCTATTTAGACAGGTCGCCAGGGACGAGAGACGGCGCTCAGCGTATATTCCTGGTACAGTCCCTCATCGGAACTATACTGGACCGTAGAACGGCTCTGGCTGTCGGTAGTGGTAGCGGTAAACGCTAGATCAGCCGAAGCCGTTGTCGCGAAGTCAGAAATTACGAGGCAACATTCGATCGGACCAACATCTATATCGCTGTACGGCAAACTGTCAGGGGACACTATTTCTCTACACTCTCTTTTTTTTCTTTTTTTATTTAACGTGACATCGTGTGTAGTACACTACATTCGTAAAGCTGCAGTTACGATGGCAAGTCTGCTCTATCACCAACTGGGTATGCAGCCCTTGCAGCCTGACTAGTATTCGTGTATCAAAGCCAGGGTTTTCATGATCGATAGAAATTGGAACAAGCACCATACTCATAATAACAGTGCATGAATCTGTATAGATAGAGTGAGGTACTCAAGGACTCGTTGCAATTCAATTCAAATCTCTCGACACAGCTCTACTTGATCATTTATCGAATCTATGCATTATTGACAGATCACTAATGGTAAAACACAGGAAATCTAAATCAGTTTTATATCGTACTAGCAGATTATATCGCGAATGTTACAAATGAGTAGACGAACTTGAATTTACACAAATTCAAACATACATATACAATAATTCGACTTGTTGAAATGAATATTACATATAAGGCAAAACACATCAAGTCGATAACCCCAATTTTTCATGTCAAAAAACCGTCCTCAAATTTATTCAGAATGTTGGTCTGGTTGAAGAAAAAACGTAGGAATTTTTTCAGATTTTTTATTACATATTCCAGCTGTTAAAAATTTCTGAAAATAATCATTGCTTATTTTTTAACGCCAATACTACGGCTGGCACACAAAAATTATAACATCACCAAACTCCCAATTTATCATACACGGCCAATGCACCATTCGACAATTTCTACATCTGGCGTTAAACTGAGGAAACATGAGTTTTTTTTACCACCATCAAAACTCAATATGGCCAACACACATATCAAGCATTCAAGGCATGGAAAAAAACCACCGAAACAAGAATGCGAACCTTAGCTAAACTTAAATTCTTATTAACAACATCAAATTTCGGATTTTCAGTGTACTCTCCAACAACAATTTTTGTCAAATTCTCCGATTTTATGTTATGCTACTTTTCAATTAAATAAAGTTGCCACTTTTTTCCCTCCGAAACGGCATTTCCGATTTAGCTGAAATTGTCACATTGTGTTTTTCGAAATATCTAGAATCTTAAAAAAAATTGGCGAGATGGGCGACAATTTGGCCTCAGAGTTACAGCTCTTCGAACGATGGAACATCGTGGTAACCTAATGTGTAACTGCTCTCTGCGTTCAGGAGGGCTGAGAATGTCAGTGGAAAATATTCTAAAGCCCACATTACATTTTTTTATTATGTCATTCTTGTTTTTTATATTAGATTACCGCGATGTTTGATCGTTTGAAGAGCTGTAACTCTGGATCGTAATTGCCGCCCATCTCGGCAATTTTTTCTAAGATTCTAGGCTTTCAACGAACAAAATGTGAAAATTTCAATTAAACCGGAAATGCCGTTTCGGAGCGAAAAAGTGGCAACTTTATTTAATTGAAAAATAGCATAAAATTAAATCGGAGAATTTTATAAAAAATGTTCTTGGAAAGTACGCTGAAAATCCAAAATTTGATGTTGTTATGATTTTTTTTTTGCGAGCCGTACTATTGGCATTAAAAAATAAACAATAACTATTTTCAGTGGCAGGAATATGCAATAAAAAAATCTGAAAAAACGCCTACGTGTTTTCTTCAACTAGACCAACATCCTGAAGAAATGTGAGGACGTTTTGTTGACATGAAAAATTGTGGTGGCCGACTTGATGTGTTTTTTGGCCCATATATATTGTTACGTTCGAGCGGAATGATCAAGGCTTAAGTTTGATTTTGGGACGGATATTATTATTTACAATGAGTTTCCAATTATCTTTATGACGAAATATCAACATCTTTACGCTTTCCGAGTTCGACGAAGACTGTTCGTGGTAACGATGGATCCAAGTCGATCGTCCTTGACGGAGGACCAGAAGTTATTTTTAATCTCACGAGATTCAAATAATCTAGATCTGTTGAAAATAAGTGAATAATTCGTTGTGAAAAGAAGGCAATATGTTTATGCAGTAGTGAAGTAATAAAAGAAGATGAGTGCAAAACGCATTTAGCGATTATTTTGCAAACATCTTTGAAAAGAAGAGGGTAAGAGTAATTTATCACAAAAGCATTTCGTATAAAGTTTTATAACCTACAAAACAGTGATAAGGCTTTTTTTTGCTAAACATAATAGTTTCAGAGATAATTGCTACAAAAATATAATTTTAACATTTTTTCACTTTCAAATAACTCAAAAACCCAATTATGCTAAGAAAAATCTTTTAATTCTGCACCTGAAATTATGGTTAACATATAATAAAGCGGCACAGCGATGTACATCGCCTTCGATGGTTTAGCATTGTCTAAGTCAGCTTTGAACAGTAAAAAATTATTTTTTACGTGTTAAGCAAATATATAGAAAATATTGAGACTCGATGCGTGCCCACTGAAAATTATTCGATAGAGGCCAAATTTGGACAGAATCATTATTAGATCCAATACTAATGTTTCGAGTTCTGAGAGACGAAATATGTATTAGGCCTGTTCAAAAAAGAAAAAAAATGGTTTATTTCGTTTCTCACAATATAACAAAAAAAACCACAAAATTTTTCTAAACATCAGGATTAGTGGTTTCAATAGATACACCAAATTTATATATGTCCAAATATATATATATTTTTGATTGAGAGTTTCGTTATCGAACCTGAATGCAGACTACTTTTATGCCATGAATCCTGATAAAGTCGTACTATAGTTGCGTCTTAATATTCTCACATCCTCTTATAGAAATAAGATATAATCTGCCGAATAGTTGCATACAAAACTGATTCCGATAGCAAGTTGAAAACAGTCCATCTGCCGACGCAGCCATGGATTTGGTCCAATTGCTCAATTACATTCGCATCTGCGTTGCTGCCCACTCGTAACTCTTATACCAGGAGTGTTGAATGTTCTCGCATGTTCGCTGTATTCGCTTCTACCTCGAGTGTTCTGTTACGGTGCGATCCAGCGGTAGCGGCACATCACTCTATAGCAGTGCGTTTACGATATATCTGCGTGAACGCTAATGCAGATGTGGGTCAGATTGCACACTGGTATTACGCACGGGTACGAGGACAAGCGCGGCGTGCAAGAGATGTGCGCGCTTCTTGGAATACGGGAGAGTATCGGTCGTGTGCTGTTCTCTTCGCCATCGTCGTCGTCGTTGCGGTCGTTATCGTCGTCATCGCTGTGATTCCGCAAAAAAACACGCGTCGTGCATATGTCTCTGCGCTTGAGAAAGAGCACGCGGCACGCCCGTAGATTTATGCGATTCCAGGAAAATTCACGACTTGACACTCCTTTAATTACGACGTCTGAATTCAAAGCTGTTATTGGGTGTTAGTAGGCTATCACGAATCTCAATAATCTACCGGATATAATTACTTAATAAATATGCTCTGCATGTACGAAAACTATTATGACATAAAATAATTATCATATTGAAAAAGAAGATATTGGTTGATTGGCAGCACAATAAAATATTTGCTTATCTTAAATTGAATGACTGCTAAAGAATCAAACGTTTTCATAGCTGTAACCAAACATTTATTTAACAGCACATATCCGCTGAATTCAGCTCAACTAATCAATCCATTTTGTCAGTGTAAACTTTTAGGAAATTCTTTCAAAATACTTCACATGTTTAAATTTTTATATAATTACTCCCTATTAGCCACAGTGCAGATAGGTGGGAGTTATGCGTTTCATTGAACCAAAAGAACACTTAAACAATGGAATCAATCTAATTTGCCTTCAGTCAACAGAATTTTGCCGGCTGAAAGACAATGTTGTTTGATCTAATTGCACGTAGTTGCGTTAACAATATTCTGTTAGACCAATTAAATTTTCTTTGAGTTAACTACATTCGATTGGCTCGTAGAATTTGTGGTTAACTTGATTTAACTTGATTTTGAGTTTCTCATAGTGCATACATCTGCAACATTTTACAGTTTCAATGTGAATTTTAGAAATTACTAACCGAGCAATAGTACGATTGAAAACAAATTGTGTAGGAAAATTGAAGCATTGGATAGTTTCATCAATGCTTCAGTGGTTGTGTCTATAGGGACCACTATTATACGTTCTCGACATTGCGCCAGATGCTCGTGAAATGTCCACCTTCGTCTTCGAGCTCTCGCAATTCTTGTCCCTTTTTCTGTCGTTACCGGCGGCCCTCCCCTGAATAATTCAATCTACTTTTCGACGAGTCTTACGGGAGGAGTACCACGGCAAACGAGAGACTCACTACATCTGGCTGCGACGACACTCCCTGGGCTAAGTCGAGATGCCGCCAGGGGCCGACTCTGCAAGGCACGACTCATTCGTCCGGACCAAATTGCACTTCTACGTTACATTCGCTACAACCTTTCTTATCAAACGTTAACGAGTCTTGCGCAATGATGTACGTGTTACGGTCCACTGCTTGATCCTTACATCAAATTTCCAGTATTTGAGATCACCACAAAACTAATACAGTTATCTAAAGAGTTTAATTATAATAGTTAGGCACATGTGATATTTTTTTGCAAAACCATTCGCGGCTGTGCACATTGTACCAATCGAAATTAAAAAAAACGTTAAATCTATGATATAAGAAAAGGCAGTGTGTTTCCTTGGACACTGACACTGACACAGACATTCACAGGCTCTCACAAAGCCACTCGCAGACACTCACAGACACTCACATACATTCACAGACACTTAATGATACTCACGTTGCTATTTGTCAGGTTTAAAGCGCGCATGTTTAGTATACATATATCACGCGACTCTCGCAATCTTGAACAGGCGTGACTGAAGAAGGTTTCTTTCTTAAATAATTCAATCGCACCTTAAAAACAAATGTGTATGTACCCTAATAACACTCTGAAGAATTCTCCACATTCTGGTACAAAACAATTACATTTCTATGTAAAGAGTCGCCCGTACTCTTAGAGCAATACCAAAACGTTTGCTGATTTAAGTTCCAAGTTAAACGCTCACTGTTTTTAGTGAGGAGCTTAACGTTTTCTAAAAATTGAGTTATTATTTGAAACTGTATTAACGCTAATTGGTGAAAATAGTTTGGAGCCCAAATAATTTTAAACGGTCGACAGAAAAATATTCGCATAAGACTAATATCCTAATTAAAAACACCAAATTTCATCACTATCGTGAATCACATAACGAATAACTTCACTATCATCTGCAGTTCGTTGATTACGAATTGCGTGAGTATTCAATTGCTCGTGTATAAATTCTATCTTTGTGTAATCATATTTTACTTTGCTGTTTCGTTATGAAATCTAAAAATTACAGGTATGTCACAGTGTAATTGTGATGTCCTTGTAGGCAAGAAAAAGGAAACATATGCTGCGGCAGCCAGTTTGACCTGATGGAGAGGTCATTTTGAAAAAGGACGAGAGGGTTGGACCGTACTTTTCACTAATTGCAACCGCGCGCCAACGTCATAATAAAGCGAATGAACGTGAAATTACCGCGAGCACGCTCGCGTCTCCCAGTTTCGCGGCTATTATTCGAAAAGTTTTGAGCGTCTTAATGGCCTTTGGAAAGGCGAGCGTTGAGCGCTCGCATGCGCGATACCAAAAAGTCGTTACAACTGCCACGCGAGCACCCCTGACGATGGAAAGTGTGAGTCTCGTGGCTGTGTTTCTGCCGCATCGGAGCCTCGCCTCGCCTCTTCGTCCTCGATCGTCCTTTCTATATTTTCATCTTTCTCTCGCTATTGCGTTTCTCGTTCACACCAGCGGGCGCCTCCACTCGAACCTCGAACTGCTGCAGCTCTTCTTGACAATAACTCCCTTCAATTTATACCTCAAATTATCGGGTTTTCTCGTGGCTGTTTTCACGGAGATTTATCGTCGGTCCGCGAGTGAATTTTCGAAGCGCAAGAGCTACGTGTTAGGAGTAAAGGGAGCGAAAAAGCGAGAGAGAACTCTTTCCTGGCGCTGATAACCAACTAGCTGATAGTATCTTCATCGGTGGTGAACGAGACATAACTTTCCTATGTATCTTCGTCTCTCACAAGTGAAAGGCCTCCGATTATATAGATAACGGGCTATCGAAACGTGGCTGCCCGCCAGTTATCGAATCTCGATTCACATACGCTGCATTGCCGGCTTCATATACTCATCGAGGATAGAGAAAACTATGTGGTTCTCTTTTGCATGACCGTATATTACCTGCTTGAAATCCGGTATAATGAATGCTCGAATCCTCGAAACTCATATATGAATCTATATATTATTAATATGCATCAGATAAGCACAAAAACTTTCTGAAGATTTATAATTTTGAAAACTTGATTGGTAACAAAAAATGTCGCTTTGTCTCTGATATATTCTGACTTTATCACATTTTATATTATATATTCCGTTTTATTATACTTCTTCGTTTGGTGCACTCCATTTGTGCATCACGCTTCTTAGTCTACTTTATAACAAAAAATTGTTCACAACTATTCGCTCTTGCTACGGCTTATAAATCATTCTCTATGTCTCCGCATTGTGCGGCAACACAGAAGAGGTTGA
Source organism: Perithous albicinctus (assembly GCA_964016905.1). Taxonomy (NCBI): domain Eukaryota; kingdom Metazoa; phylum Arthropoda; class Insecta; order Hymenoptera; family Ichneumonidae; genus Perithous; species Perithous albicinctus. The sequence goes on along the minus strand of OZ024690.1, from coordinate 11,071,452 downwards.
GTGGATCGACGGAAAAGGTCAACCAGGTTCAATAAAACACCCGTAACGCGTTTGCGTCTCTTTGAGCTACGTTTTCCCTTATCTCTTTTTTGTAAGTCTGAAATGTAAAAAAAAAGTATAGTAGCCTAGGTCAGGAAAGGGATATAAGAGGAAAGAGAAAACAAGGTAGAAGCGGAAAGAACGAAGGGGAGTGCCCGGAGGCACTCGTTCGATGAGCTTTCCACACTTTATTCCGCGAATCGATTAAATATGATTTAGAGCCAGCCGCACGGTCCCTCCCGAGACACGTCTACCTTACCTACCAATCTACGGGCTCTCGGCAACATGCACCTATCTACCTTCGAAACTCAATCCAACCCGGATCCAAGGTATTAGATATGTTGCACTATACTGTTCCTACACAGTAAAGCGGCGCACACGTGTATAATGTAGAAACTGGATTGTGGTATTATCATGAGCGTAGCCCGACAAGCAAAGTAGTCCCGAGGTAGACTGAAAGCTGAAAAATTCTCTCAAAGAAGTGAGAAAATTTTATCTTATCGAAAACAATCGAACCGTCGCAGAGCATTCTATACTTGAGTGATATAATACAAAATTTATACGAGAGCTTAAGAATTAACAGTGTTTTGTGCCTGAAGGAAAGACTATTTTGTAGATGACGGTTCAATCGAAACTTGATGTCATTCCAATTTAATCGCGTATAATATCCGAAAGGAACGCGAATGAGACTTAACATCTTATCTTGAAAAATAATGCTAGCCCTGTAACTTAAGGGACAACACGTTAGTGACCACGCTTATAAAAAGATTATGCGTTACTACGTTATATTGAAATTTTTATTCTACGATCAGAAATGCGTTATTTTTTTTTCTCTACAAAAATGAAAAAAGCTGCATAAAAACTCGCGGGGATAATGTTTATTTTTATTATACAAGTTTTTCATCTTTCTACTAACACATATAGATGCTCATAATGATTCTGCTGGCTTTTAATTGAGGACACCGAACACGAGACCTCTAGTGGTTGCAATATTTGCAGTCAACAAATAAAAATATAGCAAAGCGCCAACTCGATACCATGCGCGAGAGACTCGAGTTCGCAACGTAAAATTAATGATTTTTAAATGAAAGCTGTAATTAAAGGCCTCGGTGGACTCGACGGTCGAGGCAATTAAATCAAACTTGCTAATTAAATTTGGCAACGACAAATCGTTGAAATAAGCCAGAAGCGCCGTGGCACAGCCACTGATATTGTCGGTGGTAGGATGGTGTGCCTGATGTTTCGGTGTAACAACGGTATGGTTGCGCGCACATAGAACATGTTCCATAGAAGGAGCTCGTTGACGCAGTGTGAAAGATAATCCAATGCAGACTGGTACACCCTCTCTCCTCTCTCCTCTCTCCTCTCTCCTCTCTCCTCTCTCCTCTCTCCTCTCTCCTCTCTCCTCTCTCCTCTCTCCTCTCTCCTCTCTCCTCTCTCCTCTCTCCTCTCTCCTCTCTCCTCTCTCCTCTCTCCTCTCTCCTCTCTCCTCTCTCCTCTCTCCTCTCTCCTCTCTCCTCTCTCCTCTCTCCTCTCTCCTCTCTCCTCTCTCCTCTCTCCTCTCTCCTCTCTCCTCTCTCCTCTCTCCTCTCTCCTCTCTCCTCTCTCCTCTCTCCTCTCTCCTCTCTCCTCTCTCCTCTCTCCTCTCTCCTCTCTCCTCTCTCCTCTCTCCTCTCTCCTCTCTCCTCTCTCCTCTCTCCTCTCTCCTCTCTCCTCTCTCCTCTCTCTCCTCTCTCCTCTCTCCTCTCTCCTCTCTCCTCTCTCCTCTCTCCTCTCTCCTCTCTCCTCTCTCCTCTCTCCTCTCTCCTCTCTCCTCTCTCCTCTCTCCTCTCTCCTCTCTCCTCTCTCCTCTCTCCTCTCTCCTCTCTCCTCTCTCCTCTCTCCTCTCTCCTCTCTCCTCTCTCCTCTCTCCTCTCTCCTCTCTCCTCTCTCCTCTCTCCTCTCTCCTCTCTCCTCTCTCCTCTCTCCTCTCTCCTCTCTCCTCTTTTATCAATTAATGACTTATTCGGAATGAAATTAATATTAAATTCAAAAACGGGCATTTGGGAAATCCCTTTGTATGTTATTAGTGAGAGAGCGAGTTCTACACATAGACAATACGTTGTTTGGCCCGTTATGTATTACTCTGATATCTCCAAGGCAAACGACCAAGGTTAAAGTAGCACCGGCCAATAAGTCGCCTTTGTCGAATCTTTCGGTCGAACGGGTCCACTCTTCCGCTCGGTAGAGCGTTGAAAGTATGACATACTCAATCCAATACATCGAATAGCTTATAAGTAGGGACCCCTTTGGCTGTTGGCAGACCTTCCGATAGGCCCGTCCGCGTCTTACGCTTGGTTTACCATTCAAGACACGGTCCGCCTCGTCTGCCGGTTGCACTTCGCTGAATCTACTGGTCCTCCTACCAATGGTCCTACCTTTAGACTCTCTCTGTACACCGTTCCATTGTACGTATAACCATTTACTTTTGATTTGTTTGTATTCATATACAAATGACCGCCCATCATTTCCCGTTCACCGTCATTGTCATCTCTTTTTGAGAAACCTCAAACAACGTATCCACCCCAAGGCAGAAAATAATAAGTTATATGAAACTGGAGTGATAAGATATATTTGAAGATAGAAGATGGTAAACACAGAGAGGCTGTACATGTGTTTTATCTTTTTAAGTTTGTTGCACTAACTGTGTCGAAATTTGGTCAATTTGAAAGAATGCCTATTTGAAAAAAGCAAATATTTGGATAGTCGGAATTGGCCTCATTGTCTAAGGGTACGCTATGGATGTCACTATAAGAGTTTTCAGCATCTCTAACACGTTCAAAAGCTGTGGAATGTATATTGAAATGTTACAGCCAATAGCCATCTATAAATGGATACACGTAACGATTCCCTATATGTAAAGTACTTTTGATTGGCTTGGCTTTTAAAATTCCATTGAAATTGAAATTATACAAATCATCCGTGAACGATGATTTGTAGTTACATCTGCTTGCAAATCTCATTTAATCCAATTTCCGTCAGAGTGCACGTTTTTGAGTTTCAATTCAGCGTCAATAACAGCGAATATTTGGAACCAGTCGGTGACGCTACCAATTCCACGAAAAGCTCGAAAGCTTTTGACAAGCACACATAATGAAGCTAAACGTGAGTTGAATATTTCATCAAATGGATTGTCATGAATCCTGTCGACATTTTATATAAATTAATTTTTTTAAATGCAATGAAACGTTGTATATTTTAACGTACAGTATAAAAGAAAGGAATTAGAGGGATAATCAAAATATATAATTTAAGAAAGTTTGCCGGTTTCTCATTGTTTCAATCCGGTGTCTATTCAGCTTCAACAGAATACTATTTTTCGCCGTGGTTTTGAAGAAAACAATATACGACGGTCACTCACAACTTTGTACCGCACCACGCACACATAAATATATATATATATATATATATATATACACATTAGGGAGGTCCTAAAAAAATGTATCCCTGGCACTCCTTACGTATATTTATTTCACCGAAAAAAACACCCTAGAATTTTTTCACATTTTAAGAACTATATTTAGGACGTGCCCACAGCCTGTATAGGCATGAAATTAACTCAAAATCTTATATATTTGACATTAGGGAGGTCCTCCGACAAAATCATCCCTCGCATTCCTTACGTTTGTTCATTTAACCAAAACAAGCACCTCAGAATTTTTCAGGTTTATAAATTTATATTTTGGATTTACCCAAATCCACGGAATTATAAGGGCAGGTGTCCAACGACTTTTCTACCTATATGAAATTACCACTGGAAAAAAACGGTAATCTTTTTTATGTGCAATTTCATGTTTAAAAATGGATGCCATACAGTCGAAATCGAACTTGAAAAAATTAAGGGGATCCAATTTTCCAAATCAATTAGAATAATTTAATTTAAAAAACTGGCACTCTTGATTGTTGAGAGCTGCGAAACTTAAATGGATACCAATTTTCAACAAAAAATATTTAAAAACCTAGGAGTTATTCGACTTTAAAAATATCGATATCACGAAAAATCATATTACGAAAGTTATTTATCCTCGCTTATTCATTGTTTAGTTAAGAATGTAACATAAACTGTTACGGTGGGCGCAAGTTAAAATGATGGGAGTTTCCGATAATGTTTTCTTTGGAAACTATTGAAAATGATTGGTTGGAATTGGAAAATTACGGAATTTCCCTACTGTTTGGATTTGAAAATATTTCGCGACAGTTGGAAAAAAAAGAACTCGTTCTGTGTGCGACGGATCAAGAAAATTTTTAAGCTATAGGCATGAAAGTGTAGTTTGCTTCGATAATTTATATTTAAAAACAAACAAAAATTCGTTCAGCGTCCGGTAGCAACATCTAAATTTGATCCAACCTGGGCAGCTTTCTTCAATTTATTCTTGATAATGTCAACATTTTTGTCTGTGCTCAATTATAATTATTAAGCTAAAGGTCCCAGAAATGCGGTTATTTTAATAGGTATAATTGAAGAATGAAAGAAAACGAGTTTCAGCCTTCGGTGGCGACCTCTAAATTTTATCCAATCTCGTCCAGTCTTCGACTATTTTCTCTTCTGAATGATGTGAAGTTTTTGACTTTTGAACCAATTTTGATTGGTGCCTGATCAAAATTATAATGTAATACGATTGGCAGAAACACTTATATGCATAGTAATTAAATAATTAAATAATTAAAATGTGAACTTTGGTAGCGACTACTAAATATTTTTTTACATGTCTCAATTTTTAGGAGAAATTTTTTTTTCACAATTTCTTGCAAAATGTTAACATGCTCGGTCGAAAAAAAAAAATAAGAGGAAAATTTGGACCACCCCATGTAAATATATAGATATATATACATGTATATGGGATATATAAGGCCAGGTCCCCCAGGGCCGAATTTTACTAAGTCCCCTGTAAGAGACCCCTCATAGGGCTAACTTAGAAAAACCCTGTCCTAGAAGTAACCTCATAGGGGGACTTAGTAGGTGGCCAGACACGAGTGCGCGTAGCGCCCGACTCATACGAAACCCTAATATAAATATATTTTTTATTAGACGAGATGCCTAACTAGCTGACGCACCCGCTGTAACACGTGCATTATTATTCCATGAATTTTAAAGGTAGGAAAAAAGCTTCAGACGTGTTTTAGAGAAACGAAAAGTAGTGTCATTTCGGGTTCAGGTTAATGTAGCGCTAGAAGAGGATACCTACGTATAATTCGTAATTTCGGCCCAACGGGCTAAGATAGCAACGGTAGGTTGAAACAATGTGCGCACCTCAAGATTGGCCTTCTTACAGAGACTTCGCCATTCAAGGTTAGTTAAAGTTCTGCAAGGCGAAATGCGTCGCAACTTTTTACTTTAATGAGTTTCGGTTCGTACATACTATCGTACCGTTCCAGGCTCGGAAGAATTTGAGAGGAATTAGAATATCAGTGACAATTAATTAAATATTATGAGACTATAGTAAGGTCCTGTCGCTTGCGTGTCAATGTAGTCCATGTCAATACTAGTATTAAAATTCAGAAGGTTTTTATATCATATAAAGAGAAATCCTCAAGTACACTCGATAACCGTTCTTGAAGTGGGATTCGATATAAAACAAACAAGCCGACCGCAAAGTCATGTCTGTTGGTTGAATATATTTCAAATACGGTTTAAGGGTCGTAGGATAGAATACAGAAGAAAATATGGTGGCGCGTGCGTCGAGGGGAAGTTCAACACGTATACTCCTGCAGGTGGACGATCCATTATTTATTTACTTACCTGATGCTGAGCTCGGTAAGGCGTGTAAAAGAAGAGACATCGGAGGGGGAAAAAGGAAGGAAGTCTCGTTGGAGTGGCCATTCGAGAAAAATATTGCGCCACACTGGGTCCAGTCTTACGTGCTTGTTTTACGTAATACCTACTCGACCCACAGTCCGCCAACCCCTATGTTACTATATGAAACACTATACAACCTTGTGGGTACGTACTTTACCATCCACTGTTGCAAATTATCGAGAAACCTATAGGTTTACGTTTGCATCCGAGCTTACATAGGAGTAATGCGTAAGCATTGAATTCATTCCATCGTGCTGAGCGTACTACTGGTATGCGCACATCCTCAGCACTATTGCTACTGGTGGTGATTTTCATGTTAGGATACTCAAAATTGTCTAAAATGAAAAAAGTGTGTGCGTGTGCGTGTGCGTGTGGGTGTGCGTGTGCGTGTGCGTGGCGTGTGCGTGTGCGTGTGCGTGTGGGTGTGCGTGTGCGTGTGCGTGTGCGTGTGCGTGTGCGTGTGCGTGTGCGTGTGCGTGTGCGTGTGCGTGTGCGTGTGCGTGTGCGTGTGCGTGTGCGTGTGCGTGTGCGTGTGCGTGTGCGTGTGCGTGTGCGTGTGCGTGTGCGTGTGCGTGTGCGTGTGCGTGTGCGTGTGCGTGTGCGTGTGCGTGTGCGTGTGCGTGTGCGTGTGCGTGTGCGTGTGCGTGTGCGTGTGCGTGTGCGTGTGCGTGTGCGTGTGCGTGTGCGTGTGCGTGTGCGTGTGCGTGTGCGTGTGCGTGTGCGTGTGCGTGTGCGTGTGCGTGTGCGTGTGCGTGTGCGTGTGCGTGTGCGTGTGCGTGTGCGTGTGCGTGTGCGTGTGCGTGTGCGTGTGCGTGTGCGTGTGCGTGTGCGTGTGCGTGTGCGTGTGCGTGTGCGTGTGCGTGTGCGTGTGCGTGTGCGTGTGCGTGTGCGTGTGCGTGTGCGTGTGCGTGTGCGTGTGCGTGTGCGTGTGCGTGTGCGTGTGCGTGTGCGTGTGCGTGTGCGTGTGCGTGTGCGTGTGCGTGTGCGTGTGCGTGTGCGTGTGCGTGTGCGTGTGCGTGTGCGTGTGCGTGTGCGTGTGCGTGTGCGTGTGTAATTCAAATCTCTATATCTCGAGAACTAGTCGACTGATTGAACTTAAATTTGTCACATACATAAAGTTGTCACATCGATAAAGGGGTTCGGATTTTGTAGTAAATTAGAATTTGACATTCACCTTTGTCGAAAGTTTGCAAAAATATAAAGCATATAAATCTTAAATGACTTGAGCGGTAAATAAAAAAAATTTTCATACTAGTTATGAAGTCAATTAGATATTAGATTACATTGAATTATATTATTCAATGACAAATAAAACTTCCCTGAATTGCAGTTTCTGAAGTTTTTAACACAGTCATGCAAAGTAAAGCAGAAAAAGATACCAAAATCGATGAACAGAGTTCTTCATAGAGGTAACAATGTAAAGTGGTGGAAAATAACGAGGAAACAATGTTTAAAGTTCTACTTTGGATTCTTTATTGTATTCACGCGGAAGGTGAAGAATCGCTTTAAGTTTTTGTGGAGAATATACAACTTAAAGTGTTTATGTTAATCGTCAATTGCTTGCATCAGTAGCAATCGTCTTTTTCAAATATTGAAAACGAAACCCTATTGTTTCTCCTCGGTAATATTATTTGAAAATCACTGCTATTCAAAAAGTCAAAAAATGTTGACCTGTTCATACATACATTAACAAAAATTTCAGCAGATGAGACATTTTTATTTCCGCGCTAAATCTCAACTGCATTACTCGAGTGATTCTGAAAATCCAGACGTCTTTCATTTTCGGAAACAACAGAAATGTCAATATATTGAAATAAAATCTAAAATAACATTTAAACCCTTCTACTAATTTTGTTAAAAGTATATGCCAACATTTCGTCAGTGCTGTTATCCATCGGAAGTTGCGGCTATGAAAAATTAGGAAATAAAAAATCTTCTAAAAAATGATCTTTTCCATAGATTGTGATGGAACTCTGTTGCAGTCATCGCCGAAGAATACTTAATTTGTGTAGAAAATGTTTGGTCGCCAAAATTTGTGGGATAACGTAAATGTTGTGTAAAATGTAAACTTTATGAAATTACATTTACCGATTTCAGTCAAATTTAATACAAAATAACCTCGACCGTTCATTTATGAATATCTTTTTAGCCCGATATCAGACATTTTATGAAGTTTAGAGCGACCATGCCCTTTTCTTTCATCAAAAACGCTCAAGACACAAATGTTGACACGAATGTTGACACAAATGTTGACACAAATGTTGGCGATTTTGTTAAAAAGCACAACAACCAGAGCGGGTAACTTCTCAAGTTGTGTGTTAAATTTCAGCTCAATCGATTGTACAGTTCTTGAGTAACTGCATTTTTTAGGTTCGGCACGCACGCATATACTTATTGCATTCTCAACATATTGGACTATTCTGTGCATGCTGACGTAAAAATCTTGAAAAAAAAAATGTTTTCATACAAACAAAGCTTCCTCTACGAGAAATCAAAATTGATGGAAGTAACTTGTTTCATCAATAAATATAAACCCCAATACAGAAAAACGACAATGTTGAAATCTCGTTGACGATGACTCCCTTTTATAAAGTATTAGTTGAGCATCGAGTTTTTGCTATGGCACGCGTTCTCTTGATATTGAGATCATAGATATTACATAGAGTAATAGAGATTTCCGTCGTGCATCTCCCGATCACAATTGTCAGTTGTTAGTAATGGGAACAATGTCTTCGATCCTTCATGAAACATAAGTCGCCCTTCATGTTTGCGGTTTCGGAAAATTTTGTCAGCTCGAATTAAGTGAGAGAAAGAGACAACATAGCGAGCCGTGTAGAAAATATGAGTTCAGAATTCTAGAATCCAGAGCAGAATCTGAGCAATCCGAGATGGAGTCAGAGCGGTTCAGGATGGAGTCCAAGATAGATAATGGGATCGGCTCAAATCCCATTCCCTAACCTGGTCTATCCAGACTCCATCCGGGAGTGACCAGACTTCATCCTGGACTCATTTTTATGCGGTAATTTTTAGAAATATTCTTACCCAGAAACTGTTCCAGTGTATCATATTCTCTAGAAACATTGCGAAACCTGTGTCTCGTTCAGCCGCGTTGGTGCGGTTCTGACGATGGTATCGAGCAGGTATATATCCGCAGAACCTCGTGTGCGGGTACTTGAATACTGTAATGCCTCATTCGTTTCTATTAGTACGAGCGATTACGTGAGTATATGTAACTGTGTCACGCTAGGCCACTGCAACGAAGGAAGTGCAGTTTCTTTGGTATACTATAACCGAGCTTACAAACGCTGCTGGTAATGGCGACAGTGCTGGTTCTGATTCTGCCGTTTGGTGATAATGGCGTAGCTCATGGTTGCAGTTGCAAGAAACTTTTTGTCGATTCTGCACTCTCCTTCCCGAGGCATCGTAACCCGCCTGATTCGAGTCGTTTCAACCTCCTTCGTGTTACCGGGCTTCCAGTTCTATCATTTCGTCCCATGGCTCCGTGCAGCTTCAACGGCTCTTCCTATATTCCATCTTCGTCTGCCTTCCGCCTGACTGACCCCCTTCAACCCCATTTACAACTCCTCCTGGAATTCACCCTGCTTTCAACTTGCCACCTTATCGTAGAGCCCTTTCTAGCCACCACGTCTCATCCTGGAGCATTCTACAATTTGACGTAAAAGTTTGACTAATCGTACCAAGCGCTATTAGCAGAAATGGTCGCAATTAGAATTTGGTTAATTCGCAGGTTGTCGAGGCAAGTTGGCATATGGCCTAACGGGTTATACAGGCCAACCTCTCACTTTTTTACGTCGCTTATCCGCGAAACGTAGACGTGAATAAATTGACTGGTTACTTTTCATCTAAACTGTTGTTGACAATCTGTACATTCATGTATCAATATGCGTACATCGCATCAGTCATCAATTTCTTCTGATTAATGGTTGTCTTTGATTGGATCCTTTCGTTGTGAATACTATTGAAATAATGGATATTGCACAGTGTCTGACAGCTGAACTTAACTTCATCTACTCAATGCAGATCTCTCGGGGAGATATAAGTCGATTTAGATCAAATCTGAAACACCTTGAATCTGTCATGTTTAGATAAAAGGTCCAATGAACCAGCAAAGGACTTTGAAGTTCATATCTTGATTATTTGTACTTGCCCCGTGATATCATCCCCTGTTTTTGCCTACGCTCTATCGTCCCTTGGAATGAATGCAAGTAGCGTGCTATTGGACCGCCCCTTGATCCATCATCCAGGAAATATCATTTGATAGGAAATCGAGAGTGATCGAAGGGAGTTGTGCATGAGCATGATATTTGACCAACATAGTGCAGAGAAGATTGACCGCTTTCTATAACACTCCATTGTCGTTCCCATACATTGGCAAGGACATCAATAAAAATATACCGCGATCCTGTAGGTCATCATATCCGGACTATACATGAATTACAATATTGATGGGAAGTATATGTGCTGAGTATTATTCACCTTGAAGGTTCATGAAATTATAATCCATTATCTCATGGACGCAGTGATCTGTCTAGAATATATGATGCCCTGTCTAGATATATGGTGTCCTTACTACATAATACGCGCGTCCTGTGACAGAGAATATTTTTTTTTTTATCAATTTTAATCCTAACCTGATCTTGATTAGAATGACTTTCCTGGTACCAAATCCCAGCCTGAATAAAACGGTGACATTAAGCTGAAATTTCCAACATTTCGATAATTTAGAATTTTTGGTTTATCCAGTTTCTTTATGAAACGCCTTTTTCGGTCGGATACTTTAAAGTTTTTGAAACATTATTTTTTAGACGCTGAATACGTGTCTGAAGAAAATTGGCTAAGTTTCGCGAGACTTAGTCCCGAGGTATCGTTAGATGTCCATCCAATGTTTCAGCATTCTGACTGAACTGTGGTTTATGCGGTCCGGACGTAAATCAAATATGAGGTCTAAGGAATAGGTTCCGAATATCCCAATGCATACCCGTTGCAAGCTCTCTGGTGATCTGACTGTCTCCTTGGTGGTGAATGTATAAGGTTGGTGCTCTACACAGTAGTTGGGATGGAGATCGGTATGGACATTGACACGCTCTCGGGTTTCGCTACGTGGTGATCAAACTTCAGCCAGAAAGTTTGTCGCACCTCGAGCAGGCGGACGGCCGAGAACACCAGGGCCACACTGCAGACATGCACCGGTAGATCGAATTACCGACGATTCAGTGGTTTACCGCATTCAAATGAAGCACGGTTTGTTAGCTCTGGTGTTGGACGCTTGGGGCTCTGGGGTCTCCACGGTATGGCGAGCCCCTGGCTTTCAAACTGAGATCGCTGAGATTCGGAACCTCCGATGAAACTGGGTGGTATATGAGTATGTATATATACACCTACGTATACTGTACACACAGCTCGGAACTCTGATTTCTGGATAACGACTGGCGTAGGAGGTAGGAGTGGTAGAGGCAAGCAAGCCGAGAATATTCAGTATTGTCCAAGGGCAAACCTCTGGACGGACCCTCGACACGAATTCATTCGTTTCCGTAATATCAATTTGTCCGTTCAATCAATCGAATACGTTCTCATTCCCTGTCTACAATCGCGACTGTCTGTGGTTCAAGTTTTGTCGCATATATCTTACAGTTGCTGCCCGTTTTCATTTTGTCGCAGCGCTCTCTCTCCCTTCCCTCGGAAAATTCTAAGCTAATTGCTTCTGTTATTATATTCAAAGAAACGATTCAACCGTAAGTACCTTTCATGTTCTATGTTGATGTTTATGATTATCTTACATAAAGTTGAACGATACAGAGAGAGCCCGGCTGTGAACTTGTGAAATACCTTCTCCCTCATACTTTCACTTTCACCACACGTTTGCTTAGCCATGACACGTCGCTCTCATTATTCAAATAGAAAATTAAGTGGCCGCGGATCTTGTACCATCTCCATATATTCCCATGCCTAGACCATCCTAGACCATCCCCCCCCCCTCCTTTCCTTCTCCTTCACTCTATCGATCTCAGTCGCCCGCGCGAGAGCCACTAACCACTTGTACATCGCTTCGACTATTCGACCATTTCACGGTACGGCGACCTCGGCGGCAGCAGTTTACGAATTAAACCCCGTGGTATTTGGTTCATTCTACATCCTAAAACCGTCTTTGCAACGAGAAAATTTGAATTGCAAACGGAAAAAATGTTCACGCCTTTGAAAGACTTGTGTTTGGAAGAGGAATGTTTCTCTATTCTGTAAAGCTTTCCATGGGTCCGCGATTGGTTAGTCAATATCGTTATGTGAATTTGTATGTGTTGGGAACAAAGTATGTCTATATCCTAAATAAAATACCTGCATCCCCTGCGCCCTTCGCTTATTAATATTCCACGCTGTTTATCATTTGTTTTCCTGCTAATCGACTATTGCTGTGATTTTTTCGTGTTTTACTGGATATTTTCTTGTTACCCCTAGTGAGACAGCATTGGTAGGACATCGGACTATTGGACACTGCATCGACTATACATGGTCAACCGGATACGAATCAACTAGACACGAGTTGTGTACAATGTTCACTGGATATGACACCTGTCGAGTCAATTGACCACCAAATATCCGTGTACTCAACGTGTGTATAGTCGATCCGATATCCAATACTATGGCGTGTAAAATATCTGTCCCAGGATTTTTATTTTTCTTCAACAAAATTTGTCTAATATAGGGAGATATTTAAAGCAGAACCATAGGTGATAGAAGGCTCAATAAATCGTCTTCGATTTTAATAAGAAGATTGACAAATATTAAATACTCATTTAAAATTTAAATTTCTTGAAATTATTCCGAATAATTTATTACCCCTGTTTCTTCAATCAATCTGAAACAATATAATGCAAATACTTCAAAAAGTATCTCTTATATAAAACAGCTGTGATCTGACCATAAATTGACTTCTTGTACCGGCGTCGATTTTTTAAAAACTATTTGCCAAATTTATAAACTTGGTAAAAAACGTAAAAACAAGGTGTAATAACCATGAGATATCATTAATTTAATAGTGCCAGAGGGAATATAAAGGATCATCTCTTGCCGTATTGTTGTTATAATCAAGGAAAGTCAAGGTTGGCTGCTCGTTGCAAACATAAAGTCTCGGGTACTTGAGAGATTAATTTCGAGAAGAATCCAAGAGACGTGCTACTGTAGTACGACGAATCTTGTTTGCTTCTCATTTCGTAAGTTACAAGATGAGAAGCCCTTCTAACTTAGAACAGCTGGTTTCCCCATTCCAAGCATATCTTCAAGAGTTGTTCGGAGCTGCGAGATGTTTTGCTTCTGGCGTCACTACGTTGGAAATGCCTTGCGCAGAATACCTGGTTCGAGGGGCATACTAGCGCGGTACATTCCAAAAATAAATAGCAAGATGCCGTATCGTAAATTAATAGTGTCTTGGTTGGTCGATTGCGCGACCTACTAGGTTCTAGTGCGATATTGTATCAGAACGCTATGCTTAACAACCCTACGCTAGGGTAAAAAAGGGTCTACAGGTCCGCGCGCGAGTCGCTTGCCGTCTCGCACGCTCGGCAGTCCACGAGCGGGGATTTCCCAACATTTGGCTTGCACATTGTCGAATTTCAATAACTACTTTAGAATTGCTAAAAGCTTTGTAGACAATACCAGCGTCTTCGTCACTGCGTACGTGACTGTCTTAAAATTTCCAATATGCCAGCGTTCCAATGCACCCCCACATAAAAAGATTATCCGACACCCGCTTGACGCTTGAGTTGAACGAAATCTTTTTATGAAGGTACAGCGTGCGTCACGGGAATTTCCCAGTGGTCAGTCATAGCGTTTGACAGAGCTGTCCATTTTCTACCCTCGCAATTCCTCTCATGATTGGTGACAAACAAAAACCTCCTACTTTCTTAATTTTCGTGCACCAATGATATTAGCTGTTATATTCTCAAGAGGGAGGAACTAATTGTCCCCTTCCCAGGAGAAGCTTTCGCCACCAACCACGAAAGGCATTTTTAATTTTTAGTTAGATAGTAATTGAAAAATCCAAAGAGTGCAATGCAGAGTGCACAACTCCGACTCGCGCGGCAACAGTGCATCTCGTATCGCATTACTCCATCTTCGTGAGACGTTTTCTTTTCTTCTTATATACAAGTCGTCGTCAACGCAGCACACGAATCATACACTTAAGCCAAGACACACTCTGTAACCATAACTAAACAACGAAAGTGTAAATAATTGTTAATAAACTCAGTTTTAGTATAGTTTCAGTTATTTCTCTTCAAAATCACCCTCATCACATTACTTTGAGGTATGGGAGTTCGCGAATTACGGTGTCGAATCACACGCGTTCGGTTGACTCACAATCGTCAGCAGAGTCGCATCGTAAGACCGAACAGAGTCAAGAGGGCCGATGGGGGGGGGGGGGGGGGGTGGTGTACACTTCGTAAAGTATTCGGAATTCCTGAACAACATATCTGACCTTTAAGGGATCAGCGAGGATTATCCCGGTTCTTCGTATTTCTTAATATTTTTACTACAATTTGCATATAGTGCATGACAGCGCAACCAGCAATAATTTCGTACTACTTTTTCATGTTGTGTTACTTGTTAAGTAATTTTGTTCATAGTAATATTACGAAGAGAAACTTTTCGCAGTTGGGGCATGAACATTCTCGGAATGAAGAGAGTTAAAATCTCTGTGGAATGTAAGTGCGGGAACCGGGTGAAACCCGAGTGAGATAGATTCGTAATCTGGTAATTCGTCGCTGGGATTGCAGTGCGGAGGAAACGAAGAAAGAGAACGTACTCTTCCGACGATTACCGACTAATTGCGAGTTTAAACAGTTGGCTAATTATACGTGGTTAAACGTAATGACCGTTAACTGAAGAGCCTCTTTCACGTTGACGAGTTACGGTGTGTTCTCGGTTTAACGATGAAGCATTTATTATGGTTTCACATGTACGCGGCTGATATACTGTGAGTCATCCCTTTGGTGAAATTAAACAAATACAAACGCCAAAGTCAAACGTGAAAGTCCGGAGCACTGTTAATTGTCAGAATGAAGCTGCAAATGTATACCGAACTAATACTACGTCAGAAGTAAAGATCCATGAACACGCTGACAGGAACTCAGGAGAGATCAAAAGTAGAGTTGGATACGTCCTACTAGATGTCAGTGTATCACGCACGACTGGAGGAAACACGGAAGTACGTTGAGTGGATGACCAACTCGATGCAGTTAACTATATAGCTAGTCGAGTTAGAGTTACCGCAAAGGTACAATGAACGCAGGTCTATAACGCATGCAACCATTGCAACGCTTCCGTGGCAATACGTTACCGCTTTTTGTTATTCTGCACTACCGTTATATCAATGCCGCTTTGCAACCCTCTCTTGCGATTGCTGTTCTTGTTCCCTCACCGCTAACTTGCTTTCTGTGGCGCCCTCTTCTCCCCCCCCCCCACGACAATGCTAACAGACGAGTGGATAGGCAACCAGGCATCCTTGCAGTTGAGAGTCCAGGGATTCATATGCGGACCAAATAGAAATTGCGTCTGACCACGCCACTATTAATGTACCTAGGATATAACCGTCTCACCCATTCCGTCCATCCAAACGGGAGTCTCCCCAATGGCTGCACCGGAAAACGTACTTTTGAAGCAAGCCCAACCCATCTATTTACTAAGCCGAGATTCTCGTTAATGTGGATTTATAGTCAGGTTTCTCTGTATTAGTTCGGCCGTTATCTATTCTCTCTCTACCTTGTGGTCTTACTAAATGCGCCTTCTGTTTTCGCAATTTCTGTGCTTTCCTACCTGTCATTGCATGAATATAGCCATTCACGAAATTGCCATTCTATTTGTCTTCTCTTGTAATTCCCTTCGTCGGGTTGATCGACCAATTCTGGACATTGTGCTCCTTATCTATGTAAAATACTACCTTATAGCATTATGGCTATAAAGTTCGTCACTGAAATCAGATGGAGGTCATCCGTGAATTGAATTAGGTGATTCGCTGAATTATTTATAAGTACGATGAACAGTGAATAATCTTAGCTAATGACATATTCGTTAATCATTTATGTGAATGTATACAACAAATATAGTACTTAATACGATAAATATGGTACGTTTTTTTTTAGCTCAAGTCCATTATATTATATGCATTCAGTTTCCACCTCTTCCATATCCCGTTTATCCGTTAATATATAAATCTACAGATGAAGACATCGAGGGCCTTAAACGATCTTGACTGATTCTCTAAATCCTCTCTTGAAGCCAGCCACGCTCGTTGAATCGTGAAATATGTATTTCCAATCCAGTGGACACGGATTCAAAGTTTTCACGCACTGTTTCGTGATGCGCGACGAAAGAAAACGAAGAGTCTGTATGTTCCTCTCCTCGTATGTATATCCTAGAACACCTAGAAACAGCGGAAAAGCAGAAGAAGAAAAAGTGGAGGTTGAGTATCCTCGTCGTTGCTTCAACTGAGGAGTTGAAAGTAAAAGAGTAGACTAGACAGAAGATTCGACGGATGAAGAAGACGCTTGGTGTTCCAGCCTGGTGGGGGGGGGGGGGGGGGGGGGGGGGGGGGGGGGTACGGCCTACTGCGGAAGGAAGAGCGCGTACGTACGGAAACGAACGGAAAGATTGAAGAAATGGCGGTGGTGGGAGAACGAAGCTGGTAACGCAAAGCAGAGGACCTAGACGCAGGGGTTTGGGGAACGAGCATGGTTGTGAGCTGGAGCACCAGGAGTAAAAGCAGAAGCAGCGGCGCGGGATGAGAGTCGGTGCAGGCAAAGGGTGAAAGCGCGGCGGGAAGGCAAAGGAGGCCAGAGAGCCCCGGTGGCGTGTACGTGACGCCGCTGTTTGCTGAACTCATGCATTCGCATTTTCACGGGTCACCGGGCATTCGATAGAGCCTCGATGCGGTACCGTAGCCACCCCACGGGCGCACTCTTCTCGTACTTGCTGCTTCTGGCTTCTGTGCTCTTGCCTGCATCCGCACGCTCGCCGTGTACTCCCGCAGGACCATCGTCCAACCCCAACCACCCACCTTCGTACTGTTTGGCCCCTCACTCCAAGCTCGAACGCCGCGGGAATTGGAAATCAATTTGGGCAAACGGTAATAAACGGCCCGAAATCGAACAACAGAAGCTCTTGGTCGTTCTCGCTTTTTCCCCTCCCATATTCCCTCCTTTTGTCATCCGTTTTTTTTATCTTTTACGTATATCGGAAAGCTGAACGCTGGCCAGTTGTTTTCGTTATCCGTCTTGTGTTCTATCGTTCTCCTCGATTCTTCGTCAACCTTCTTTCGCAAAGCTCTGTGTATATAACATACCGATGTATATATAACAAATCGATGTTGATATATATGAGCGTATACACATAGACACGTGAATATAACAGGGGTTGTTCTGCTTAGTGGACACGATCACTGGGCATTTATTGGCAATGCGACGAGACACTACAAATTGCAATGCGCAGAGTTTTTCAGAGTTGTTCAGCGTCGCATAAAACGTTAAGTGGAAAATTTCGATTCACAGGTGTTCACGACTGTCGAGAAACGAACTCTGCTGCAAATCAGCATATGCATTAGTGTGCATACTGTATATCAGCGTATATCAATCCACACAGTCGTTGAATTTTATAGAAGATTTCATCGCCCTTTTTCTTAGCGCATATAAACTAGGAGACATAGGATACTTTTTTTTTAAATCGCTCATTTGAAGTTGGAATGTTATTGTGCGGACCTTAATATGTGCAAATACCACGACATTGCCTTCAGTTTATGATTTCAAACAAGATAAAAATTATACTCTAAATAAAATTACAAACTATGGCTTCTCCATGCTTTCTTCTTTCTAGTCTCTCGGAAAATTGTTAGGCTTGATCTTTAAGATGAAAAGTAAATCACAAAATTATGAATTGTAATTATGAAAAATACTTATAATTATAACCGGTGCTTTGGCCTAGTGGATAGTGTGCTAGCCTCTAAACCAGAGCATCGGTAGGTCGAGGGTCCGAGTCCCGCTGCCGTCGTTTTCGCTGAGAATAAATATTCCGGCGCGATGTAGCTCCAGGTATATGTATATATGTATACCTGTAGTCCGAGTGTTTACATTTCTTAGCGAAACGCGATTAGCTCCGGCGGCGCGAAGCGAACTTGAGACCGACTGTATCGACAGAGGTTTTATGCAATTTCCCTCTGTCCTCTGAGCTCTGCCCAGAGACGAATGCGATACAAGAGGGGAAGTCGGCTGCAGCCGCATGGGGGTCTGGCTACTAATCCGGGCCAGACCCTCAGGGGGGACTGGCTACTGACCCGGGCCGACCCTGTAATAGGACTTAGTATTACATTTCCCCCTTGCAAGCGGGGGGAAATGCGCAATAAAAAGAAATACGCACACGCACACGCACACGCACACGCTAATCCGTGGGATCATTTTGGAGGACAAGATGATCTCGTTTTAAATAACTAATTGCCCGATCACATTCTACAGTACACAGAAAACCACATTCAGCGGACTGTTTTCGTGTTACGTCGTACGGTATGCAATTTTCGAGTATGTTGGTACACGCCAATTCCAAAATGTCAGTTGCGCGGGAATTATTTCACAAGCATTTCTAGCACTAACATCAAGAGATGCGGTAGCGTCCCGATGCCAAGTATCGGTAAAAAGTAAAATCAGTAAAAAATTTAACTGTCGAAACTACTCAGACGTCACACCGCCCTGAGGGGCTACTTCTACTCTTACTTTACTCGACGTCAGCCCTTTATTTATTTTACAGGTATTTCTTTTCCTTGCCAAAAAATTATTTTTGACGGCTACTGTGTTACAATGACGCTGATTTTCCTGCGAAATTCTGAGTGTGAGCTTACGTATAATGCAGAAGCTCACGCACTGCCGATCTCACGGGAGAGTCTCGCGACCTGCCGCGAGCATAGCGCCGGGCCGAGACTAAAAATATCACGACGCGAGGGAGCAAACGAGGCCGAGGGCTTCGTGAAAGTGCGAGTGGAAGAGATCAACTCGGTTAGGAAAGAACGAGGGAAAGCATACGACGTGTAAATGGCCTTTGGATATCTGCATCCGAGGTACGTTTATTGTTTTAACTTTCAGACTCGTCGGTTCTTGTTTTATTTATTTTTTTCTTTACTTTACCATCTTACTCTCGTTATTATATTCTATCTGCTTTATGTTCTCCTACCTCGAGACACTCGTGGCAACAGAGCATGACCTCCCACACGGATGTAAGTGCGCCACGTTTGTATTACGATTTGAATCATTTTTATACCGCACCAAAGCGAGAGATACTAGTGACATTTTCTGGTGTTCTCGTGTGGCACCGCAAACTCGTCGAAACGACCCAACACCGTGGAATATTACCCACCTATCTGCACACTGGCGCATCCAGTACAGGATATTTATAGAATGCATGGCGGCTGCTTCGTCGTTCTGCTTTCTCTGTCTCACTCGTGCAGACATTTCAAGACAGCGACCGGTGAGATACACCAAGTGTGTATTATTTTTTTATGTTTCTCAGCGCTTCCTCTCTTTTTGCACTCACTCGTTTTGGCAATAATAGTCAGTAAGTGATTCAAGATATTGTTACTGCAGAGAATTGTTAAAAATACGATTTGTAATATTCAGAGACAAAATTAACAGACATCACAAACTTATATTTAGAATTGTGAAATTGAATATTATATGCATTTTGACACGTTAGCCCGTACGTGATAATCAGCGGCTAATGGAAGATGTACGATTCAGGTATCACGAACGAGAGAATCGACTCTTATACTCGTTCAGGAGGTTTTCCAAATGGGAGATTTCTCCGGATGCTTGGGAGTCTTTCTTGAAGAAGGTCTTTATAAAGAATTGTCTCGGGATACTTTTTTTCTACCGAGATATGATACATATGAAATTATATTGCGTCGTACTCAGATATTGCAACGAAGTGTGATGGATGGAAAAAGAAAATGAGGAAAATCAGAAGCGACCCGGAGAGGGTGGGATACGTTAGGAACCTACAAAGAGAAAGATGTGAATCCGTATGTAACATTTTATGATGAGTGTAGTAACAGCAATAGGTAGAACGATTGTTGGAAATAGCCGGCGTAATTCTTAGCTGCTGACTTTTTATTCACTTCGGCTCTTCAAGCTTTGTATTCTTGCTTTGTATCCCTAGTGGAAAATTTTCTTCGCTTACCCCTTACCTTTAAATTCGCTCTCTAACTCTACATTCTACTAAGTTTCTTCCTCATAGAGGAGGCTATGTTGAATGACATGCGGATGAATGAATTTATATCAGAACAGGTAATCCAGCCAACAAAACTCGTTTGGAATGTTGCAAGGAAGATGCAAAGTAGACATTGTATGTTATATACAATATCATGGAAACGACTAAAGAACGGTACATAAAGTGAGAAAGCATTATGCAAGGTACAATTTGCATCTTTTTTCATCTACTGTGCCATAGTAATACGTTTGCGTTCTAAGTATACTGAAGAAACACCGATTTCTTGCAGCGTTCCGTGCTCTTTACGAATGGATCGACAATTTACGACGTTATATACGGCCGATTGAGTCTTACTTGTTAACGGTAGTCATTAGTATACTGCAAGGGAAATAACATAAAATGGAATCTTTAAAGATGAATAACATTTATGGTTTGTTAGCAGTTATCATAAAGACTCCGCCAAGGAAAAATTTACGCCCTCCGTTCATCCTAAATTTAGGGTGCGCCGGGAGTCAGAACCCTCCACAGAGCCTCCGGAAATGGCTTTAATTACCCAATTGGAGTGAACGTAGAGTATCGCAGAGTGAAATTTTTATGTTTTAACCTGTGATTCGGTTTTGCGGAGGAAAACGAGGATTCTACACTCTTAGGTAAATCTCTAAATGTGGCATATTTTACCTATTTGAAGTCAATGGAGAATATTTGGTGGTTCCACATTTTAACTTGGGCCATGCGCATATACTTGCAGGTGAAATATCAATCGATATCTATAAAGCAAAACACTTGGAACAAAGTTGTTGTCTCTGGAGCGTAAAAAACATGGGTACTCCGGATATTTAACCATAGCAATACAAATTCTGTGCCAGCCTATCGATATCCTCATCGTATACTCTTTCTAATCGAATTCGATGCTCGGCTTCAAGTAATCTATACGTCACGGCGCCTTACGGTCAGAAAAGTATCGGCGTTGTACGTGCTTACGCCAAGGCGTTATTAAGCTACTCGGTAATCGAAATGTCGTCCTGCAGTGCCATCAACCTTGCAACCCTCCACGAACTCTCAATACCAAGCTGGGGTGTTTCATTCCGGTCGTCTCCATCGAACACCTCCTCAACCTGACTGACTTTCTCGCTCGCTCGTCCTTCGCTAAAGCTTTTCGCGCAAGAGTAACCGAACTTTTTGCAGCAAGAGTTGCTCGTGCGAAGCACGAACCCTGTTATCTTCGAACGTGTCGAGTTACCTCGTTAACCAACAATGCTGGTGCTGTCCCATCGCGCCACGCCGAGCTAGGTAACGCCGTGCTCGACTCACTCGGTCTTCTCTTTTCTTCTGCTGGAGACTCTTCGTTTTGTTGCACCGCCGTCTCTGCCTCGTCCTCGCTTCCCTTGAAAAGCTCGCAAGCTCATCCTCGTCGTGCACGTCGCCTTTAACGCGAAAGACATACCCCCGTCATAACTTTTCACTTTACGGCGAAAGGGAGAACTAATGTCTCGCTTGGTAGAACGACCGCGTCGTCATTGTCGTTGTCGTCGTCGTCGCCATCGTCGTCGTCGACGTTCAAGAAGAGGGAATGCAGATACACGATATGTATATACATGTAGAGAGAATTGGCGGTCGAGTGTTGGTGTTGTCGACGTGGGTGCTATTGGGAGCGTCAGGGTGAGGGCTGGGCGTGAGCGAAACTCTTCCTCGTATAGTCGGTGTTAGTACCCAGTGAGTTCATTTGCATGTTCTACGATTGCTTCGGGGACGCAACTTCCAGACGTATACTGTTTTCGATCGCGAGGCGAGCCCGAGAATGGAATGAGCTCACGAGGTCGCGGAACGGTGCTACGCGGGGTGTCCCGTGTGTGCACCAGAGAGCTTTAGCTTTCCTCTTTCCCCATTGCTTCTTCTATCTGTACAGCTTTCGCGTCGACAATGTCGCACGTATGCGCGGAAATTATGTCGACCTACCTGCATGAATCGTCCTGAGCGTATTTATACTTAGTGCGGGCACGCACGCTCACAATTTTTGTTTCTAATCTACCGTTTCATACGTTGAGCTCGTGTATCTTCCCTGCAACACTAAACAGTTGATCGGGTTCGTCGTGTTTGCTTCCTCATAGATGAAGCTTTGTTCATTGCAGCGGATTTTCTGTTGTTGTCGCAAAAGTTCTTTTACGGAATTTGTGGAGATACTATAATCGATTTTTAATTTTAACACCTTTTAATGAGGGTCTACGAATTTCGTTACACAAATGATTTTAGTGATTTCCAAGATTTCGATATGGTTTCACGTAATTTCCATAATTTCACTATGATCTCAGGTAGTTTCCAAGATTTCGATATGATTTCACGCGACTTCCAAGATTTCTCTTTGATTTCACGTGATCACGATGATTTTGCTATGATCTCAAGTGACTTCTAAGGTGTCGGTTTGATTTCACGTGATTTCCATGATTTTATGCGACTTCCATGATTTACGTAACTTCCCTATGATTTCACGTGCTTAATAAAATATCCAAAGTTTAAAGCAATTTCTTTTTTTTTAAAGAAATATATCAAGAATGCTTAAATCTGCTTCGTTTATCTAAATTTACTTGATTTAATGAATTCAGCAATCATAACGACAATTTCATAAATTTACTTGATTTCAGCTAATTTCATTTGTCATTTTTTCTGAGCTGAGTCGATGAATTCGAGATTAGAACCTCGCCTTGCAGGGTAAAATTGCTGAGAAGCATAAAAAGCAACAAATTCCAGTATATATTCTGCTTTTAAAGTACTGTAAAATTATTGAGTAAGCAGAAACGTTATCGTTAATATAAAATAGGATTTCGAAATACGGCTTCTCATAGGAACTTTACATCTCGCGGCTATCACCCTATGAGTAAAAACAATTCCGTTCGCTAAAGAAAACATTAACTTTACTTTTGTAATTTTCTCCATAATCTGATAAATCGGTATTGAAATCACATTCACATAGTAAGGAAAAAGTGCTACTCGGGAAAATCAACTTAGAATCTTAATCTTAAAAAGAAATCTTCTCGTGATGAAAAATCTATGAGATAGTTCACTCCCCTCATCAGTTTACACAATCTGCATGAAGAATTGTAAATTCTTCATATGGTTCTAAAAATATTTCAAGATACTTCATCTTATAGTCGTGCTAAGAATAATTCGTATCACTAAATTTGTGCTTTAAACGTTGATACGAATGTCTGAAGAAAATGTTCTAATTACGTAATTACTTAAGAGATTTTTTTTACGCCATACTTGTAGTAACAATGCCTACAAATCTTTACAGAGAAAGCTTTTTAAATGGCTTTTCTTTTAACTCCGTTTCTTCAACTGTATATAATTCGCGTCAAATGGTCCAGGACTCTCCTCTATATCTACCGAATAAAACCTAAGTAATTCTGTGTAAAGGTACGAGAGTGTAAACCACGTCCGCAGACAGCAGTATTGCTAAACTGAGGTACGTAAAGTTGCCACTCTTAAGCGTACGACGATCCGAAAGTCGTGGGTCGCTCGTCGAGGGGCGACAAATTTTTTAACGTCTGCTGGCTGCTGTTGGTGAGTGAGCGAAAGTGGTCTCGTCGTCGAGGCAGGAAGGGTAGGCGGGAAAGATGCGAGAGTTGAATGACAAAAACACGACGAGAGTACGGAGTTGGAGGATGAGGCAGCGGTCCAAATTTAGGGGGTGTAAGCGAGTCACTGAGCGCTCGCGCGATATGCGAAACCCCTCACAGCCTCAGGGCTCATTTGAGAGCAGTTAAAACCCAGTATTTCACGGTAGGGTCCTCCAGACCACCAGACAGACGGAAATAGCGTTCGCTATAACATCGTTCTTTTTGTATCTTTCACGTCAAACCTTTTACACCTAGTGTACGTCTTCATCTTCATGACAATTTAAGATTTTCAATTTTTTACAAGATCCACTAAACAGTTTTATCGGATCTTTGGAAATTTTTTTTTCGATATTTTCATGTCAGGACACCCAGAACGGTCCAAAACGTCGAGAAAAGCGGTTCAGAAAAAATATCCGTACGTGTGCGTGTGCGTGTGCGTGTGCGTGTGCGTGTGCGTCCATTTTCTTAAGCCAAAATTAATAAATAAACGTCCTCATAGAAGTGGCTATGTGAAAAATTATATTTAATGAGGAAGCAGTATGCAAAGTTCTACTTTGCATCATTTTAAGTAATTGCCAGATTTTAGATGATTATAAAAACTGAACTATAATCACTCGAGGCATGTGATGGATAAAACATGAAAAGTCTACATCGTTTTCTACGTTAACATTAATTTCGTTCTGCTTAGTTACCACCACAATAACCATTATAATCAGCGATTACAAAGTCAGCTTCACGCTAAAAACTTGTTCATGTGTCATATTTATTTTCACTTGTGCTTCGATTTTTCTCCGGCTTCAGATTAACACGTCAAACAAAATAACAGAAATTATAAATATTCCAAGCCATTCAATTGATAATTAGTAATTGAATTTCCATGGGAGCGTCCGGATTCATCGATCACGAGTAAACGTAATATAATAGAAAGCTCGAATAAAAAGAATGTCTTCGCCACTAGAGTCATAAAAAGAAAAAAATCTGCTTTAGCCACAAGGTGTTCGAGATTTAATCGAAAGATATCGCACACATTTCACGGGGATAAAAGGATTCTTTGTGGGACTCAGTCTTCGCGAGTATCGCGAAACGATCGAAGAACAAACCCGTCTGATAGAAAACTGTGGTTCTTACATGTTTATCAGGATTATCTCGACGGGCACTTTGCCGGTGTTGTAACGACCCGATGAAATTCATAGTTGGCAAGGCACTCGAACAATAAACCGCACACATATAGTACGTAAGCATTGCAGCTTCTATCACAGCGTGGCTATACGCAGAATAAGCATAAAAGTGCTCTTGACAACCCTCCAGTCGTGATAAGTTGTCATTATAGTATCTAGTACGATTTTCCAGATTGATGTTGTTTAGGATTACCACTGCAGCTTAAAAAAGGATGCAACGTAAAACCTTGCACATTGTTTCCTCATTATTTTCCACTATTTTACACAGTAACCTGTATGAAGGAGAATATTCGTCGATTTTAACTTCCACTTAAAGGAAGCTATGTAAAGTAGTGAAAAATAATAAGAAAATAATGTGTACATAGAATAGTGCACACACACAACTAACCAAATATTTTTTCCAAATCATTATTCTCGTCGTTTTATACAATTTTGCGTATCTTGGCATGACAATTTAGAAAAAAAATCATGAAAACAAAGCTTCTTCTAGGAGACAGTAAAAACATCGAGAGAATCAAATCTCACCAATAGAAACATCCAATGGCAGATAATAATAATAAAATAATAATAGCAGAGTTGATAATAGTTTATACCTTTATAATATGCTGGCACATGTACGATTGTTCACGAGCGTAATAAACCGATCGTAACATAAACTGTGAAATGGTGGGGATATACAGTGTAGGCAAGCGGGAGAACAAAGATTCACGATTCTACAGAGGAGGTCATTCGTGGTACCTGTAAGTACCTACTTTATTACTCTATCACGAAAATCCCTCTACGACAATCGCGATAGACACTAATTGAGTGTCTAACGAAGGCAGCGTCAACCATGTTGGATAGGGGAAGTCTCTCAGTCTCCTACCCTCACTGCTTTCACCCCGCGCTTAATTGATAAAGGAAAAAGTCGACTGTGTAGCTGACATCTAGTGAATGGCCAACTCACCCCCGAAGGGTTAATGATCTCCCGGGCTCTCTGTGAGCCTCGTCGACGCCGACGTCGTTGTCGTCGTTCTTCGTACCTCGGCCTATTCACAGAAGAAAGAGAGACTTCGTCGACGTACATTGTACAAGAGCGAGAGAGTCACGTGAGAAGGACCCTAACAGAACCAACATCTTCGTCAGCACCAAAACCCCCCTCGGTGTCTACAGTATTGTTCCTCATAGCATGATGTAATTCAGATTCAAAGACTACTCTTCATAACAGAGCTGTATTTATTATTTATTATTTATTATTTATTATTTATTATTTATTATTTATTATTTATTATTTATTATTTATTATTTATTATTTATTATTTATTATTTATTATTTATTATTTATTATTTATTATTTATTATTTATTATTTATTATTTATTATTTATTATTTATTATTTATTATTTATTATTTATTATTTATTATTTATTATTTATTATTTATTATTTATTATTTATTATTTATTATTTATTATTTATTATTTATTATTTATTATTTATTATTTATTATTTATTATTTATTTATTTATTTTTTTTTTTTTTTTTATTTGTTCCAACGTATACCCGTTTGGGTTTTTACGTATATTACCCTTCCCACCCTTCCTCCTATCACTCCCTACCCGCACTTCGCTAAGCTAACCTAACTTCCAATGCGTCCGCAGCCGACTTAGCTACACTGTACCGCATTCGCCATGGGCACGGGGAAACTGCGGAAAACCCGTACCGGTACAGACGGCACTATATTTCTCTGATTCTTCGGTGTATACCCGAAAGTAACAATGTTACTTAAGTGTAAACACCAAAGTCTCAGAAAAAATGCCTCCCGCTCACTTATTGATGTGCCAGTCGATGCACGGCTAAGCGGTCACCCATCCAAGTGTTGGCAGCACGAAATGCTGCTTAACTCGTGGGACCGCCGAAGCCGCACACCGACCGCACAACCATCAGTGTCGGTTTATTTATTATTTATTATTTATTATTTATTATTTATTATTTATTATTTATTATTTATTATTTATTATTTATTATTTATTATTTATTATTTATTATTTATTATTTATTATTTATTATTTATTATTTATTATTTATTATTTATTATTTATTATTTATTATTTATTATTTATTATTTATTATTTATTATTTATTATTTATTATTTATTATTTATTATTTATTATTTATTATTTATTATTTATTATTTATTATTTATTATTTATTATTTATTATTTATTATTTATTATTTATTATTTATTATTTATTATTTATTATTTATTATTTATTATTTATTATTTATTATTTATTATTTATTATTTATTATTTATTATTTATTATTTATTATTTATTATTTATTATTTATTATTTATTATTTATTATTTATTATTTATTATTTATTATTTATTATTTATTATTTATTATTTATTATTTATTATTTATTATTTATTATTTATTATTTATTATTTATTATTTATTACTTTGATTTTTGCTTCTTCATAGAGTAAGCTGTGTTTTCATGAACAAAAAAGTTTTCGAGAATTTCATGTCAGATATTCGGAATGGTCTAAAACATCGAGAAAGGTGGTTTAGAAAAAATGTCCGTATGTATGTGTGTGTGGGGGGGGTGTTTGTTTCCAGGGCTTCAAAAATCCAATTGCCCCTTACTCCGTAACAGTTCGACCGAAATTTGGCATGCAAGTATAGTAGTTACCTTCTTTGAATGTTGTGATTTTCGACAATAGTACATTACTATACGAGGGCGGAAAAACTTTTTTTCACGAGTGTGAGTTTGCAGCACAAGCCAAAAGGCGAGTGTTCGCGAGTTGAGAAAAAGGTTTTCCGTCCAGTATTGTACGAAAAATCGGTGTGATAATGGGCATATTACGCATGCGAAGCTTGCCTTTTTTCACACCTTGTAAGGTAAAATATATATATAGTTTTTAAGAATTTACATAGTTTTTAATTTTTTGAAAAAGGGCGTGGTTGCTCTAACTTCCGTAACGGTCCGCCCATTTAGTTAATAAGTCTTCATAACTGAAGATTTGTTGTTTGGTATTGAATATGGACGAAATCGATGAAGCGGTTCGGATTTTACGTGATTTTGAATTTCTCAAAAAATTAACGTTTTCACTGTATTTTTCACAAAAATTAGAGGATTTAGCTAAATAGTTATTCATAAATGCGGGTACGTTCAATGTTTTTCGGTATTGAATTTCGACAAAATCGGTATAGCGGTTCGGATTTTACGCCATTTTGGATTTCTCAAAAAATGTACATATTCGCTCTAGTTTCCACAAAACTAAAGCAAGCAAGCAAAAACTTTGTACCCAATCGAATGATGCAACGATGTTTGTTTCGGTGATTCATAGTCGTATATGAAGTATTTCTTGATGACTCTAATTTCTATAAAAGTAAGATTCTTAAATGTATGCAACAAGGATGCAAAATGTAGAACACATTGGTTCCTCATTAATTTTT
Source organism: Perithous albicinctus (assembly GCA_964016905.1). Taxonomy (NCBI): domain Eukaryota; kingdom Metazoa; phylum Arthropoda; class Insecta; order Hymenoptera; family Ichneumonidae; genus Perithous; species Perithous albicinctus. The sequence goes on along the minus strand of OZ024690.1, from coordinate 11,043,085 downwards.
ATTTTTCACAAAACTTTCTCTATGAAGAAGCCAAAATTAAAAATATACTTTCTCATTGAGGCGACTTTATGAAAATTGATAATTAATGACGAAGGAATGTGCAAAGTTCTACTTTGCATCCGTTTTTTAAGAATTAATTAGTAAAAAAATTATTGGTTAGTATTACCAATGATTAGTTAGCATCTTGGTAGCATACGCGGTTTTTCAACTTTTTCTCGGATTTTGGTGGATCAGATCATGAAAACTCAATGATTTTTCTAAGTAGTTGAGAAAAATACACAACATAGGCACTAGAATTATACAAAATCAAAAAATCACATTGAACGCTTTCCATATTCACTGTAAAGAAGTTTAAAGAACAGAATTCCTTTAATTAATGGTCCATTAATTAATTAATCAATTAATTGGCTCGAGTATACTTCTGTGGATTTGTATTGTGTCGGACAAGACAAATGGTGAGCGCACCCCTAGCTCAATACTCCCTGTTCGCCGAGTATCAAACTACGTAGTAATGGCCACGAGACCCAAACGCCACTCCATGTGCAGAGATCGCACTGTTCACGGGAAAACCCATTTCCTCGCTTTCTCGCTCGAGAAATGATCGAGCTCGTCCGGCATTGCCTTTAGGTTTTTTTTTGGTTCGCGATGTATCCGCTATTCAAAAAACGGGTTGTCACGCAAGGGCGAAAGGGCGAGTGAGCTAAAGAGGAAGAAATAGTATGAGAGACGTGTATGTGTACATAGGTCTGGCAGTAGGTATGTAACCTAACGTGAATGAGAAAACTCGTCGCACGACCGGAAACACAGTCACGGCAGTTTTTCTCCGATTCTCCGGTTTTTCTCGATTCGAAGGATTATTACGCTCGTCAGATACATCCACGGTGATAGGAAACGTTGAAATTCCAATCGTAGACCCTCGAACTTGCATAGTCGATTCAGGACAAGGAATGAAGCTTGTGTGTACTTTAGCATCGACTTATATTATCTATTAGAGATCGGCCCCTCGATCTCCTATCAAACACAGTTCATCCCTATCGGAATTAATTAATAGACTTCGATCTAGTCTACACACGAGACATTTCAGACAAATTCGATACGGTTGCGACCCACTTTCTTTTCTTTTAGTCTGTTATAAAACAAAATTTTGTTTACTTTCTGCACTTTTTTCTTCATGAGAAGATGTAATTTGTTGTTAATAAAAATAAACACAAGAGTGAGTCATACATGTTTGAAAATTTAACGAAAAACAACATAAGGAAAAAATGAAATTTCATTTCTCACTCCGAAGTATTATTATAAATAATGTACTATTCTATTAAAATAAACAAAACGCTCTCTTTTTCAAAAAGGCATCCCTAAAGTTGATCATCAGAGCCTTCTTTCAGAAGAAGTAATGGTACATTATGTGTAATGAGAAATTTATGCTGGGAGATAAAATTTGACTTTTTTTTTTTTTTATGGACGAAACTTTTCGCTGCATTTTCAAAAATGTGTGATGCCTGAATAAAATTTTGAAAATGGCTGATAAAATATCGATTGAAAATCTAATTCACAGTTACTATAAATTCTATTTCAGTACAATTTATTAGACATATTTAACGTTGATTTTCTACTACCTGACATAGTAGTTTTTTCTTACCATGTGGTAACTTTTTCTATATTCTTCTCTCCGCATATATGTATATTTTTACGCCGAATTGGCATAATTCGGTGTCCAGACAATTTCGACTGATTAACACCCTAGCTCTATTTTTCTCGGTAACGCCCGCGTCTATAAACCACGTATCAGCTGCATAAAAGCACGAACGCCAACGCCCTGAAAGTCTCTTTTGACAGTATGGTAGGATTAAGGTCGTCGGTGCAGAGACCTGCGCATCCGAGTGTCTATATAAATGTGCACGAGACTACCTGCGTGTAAGAACGTACCCAATCACCTTAATGATAATTTACGATCAGGGCATAAACGTGTCTCGGCCGGAATTGATTTGTTTACTCCCAAAGGATCCTCACGCGATACCACGTCGCGCAGTATGCTCGTTCTGCCTCAACTGGCGGCAGCACGGGTGGGCCCCTTCTGTGCGAGCAATACACGCTTCGATTTCTTTTTAGCTCCTTTCTTTCTCACTCGTTCCCTACTTTTTTGCTTCTTCTATATTCCGCTGTAGCAAACCATCTTCACGGCATCATGCCTGCTTCATCTGCCACATCTTGTACATTAGTTTTACAACGACTCATTCATATGCAAGGAATATAACCTTGCAAGTACAAAAGTTAAAAACCCCTTCGAATTTTACTTTCGAGAGTACAGATTAAATATAGCTTAAACTTTTATAAGAATTAAAAACACGGGGCTAGAAAGGCAAACTCCAAAATTGATTACTGACAATTATTTAGATTTTTTTTACCTTCAAAACACATACAATACTTAATATCCTACCATAATAGTCGTTGTAAATGATACACAATAGTGTATGATGGCAGGAGACAATATCTCGCTATTTCATCTGCACGTTTTTAGACCCTGAATATTGTATCGAATTGAAGCGATAACACGTTTTTATAATATAGAAGTAATTATAATCATGTCTAATTATGTTCCAGACAGTTCCACAGTGTGGCACTGCAGTTTAAGCGTGGTCTGATCCGGCGCTGACTTTATCTACTAATAAATTCATTATGTTCAAGATTTCTTAGAATTAGATATGTTTCAATATCAAGTTCTCAACGAAATTTAAAAAAACTAGACAAACTGCAACACTAGCAATTATCGATAACTAATTTGCGATCGCATTGTGAAAGTTGCAATATGGGAATACCGGTGTTGCAATGCTGGTCGCAACGTAATAGACGAGATGCACGTCCCTGTAATTCGGTCGTTGGATAAGAGAAGACATCTGTGTCCACCTACCATGACTAATTAGCTTAGCAAAAAGTGTACACATACCATGCACGTATGTAAAGTAGTCGTTTCGAGATGCATCCCGCAAGTCCTCTGACGATAATTCAACTACATAATTCCTGTAAAATATTCCGGTAACGAACGATCAGAACCGATCGTGCCAGTGCAAATCTTAATCTAATTCAAATAAAGATAGGTTATGCGCCACATGGAATTGTAGAAGGTTGCGGCGTCTGTGTGAAAGGGAACTAAGGCACTTTCCCGACTAGTTGATTACAGCGAACTGAAATTCCTCTGCAGATTGGTACGAACTTCGTCCTTCCCGTTCCTTTATCTTTTCCACTTCCCTTCCTCCTTCCTTCTCCTTCCCACTTCCGTCTTGTTCATACTTCGCTACCTCGTTCTCTTTCTTCCTGGCTTCCTGTTTTCTCTCGTTTGCCCATCCTCCACCCAGAAACTCGAGAACCACGGCCGTCTTTTATCAGCACCCACGTTTCGCTTCCCCGGTGTTCACTCTGACGTAATAAAGCAACAGAGTGAGCAGTAAAAACGAATAAAAGAAAAGCTGTATAACGAAACGGCAAAGGAGTAAATAATAAATATAATTAGAGCAAAAGAGAAAAAGAGTGAAAGAGCGAGGGGGAGGGAAGATATACCCGAAGCGAAGAAAGGTTGATGACGACGAAACTGAAGTAGAAAAAGTGTTAGTTGAAACGTATTATATATAAATTGGATGCAAATATACAGTGGAGTATACGGAAATTGGAAGCCGATCAGAACCACCAAGCAAGAGAGTGTTATCCTGATACTCGTGGAACAACAGCGTTCCAAAAGTCGAGGAGATAGTGCGGAAAGCCGAAAGAATGATAAAGTAAGTAAAAAATGAATTGAACGAGCAAGATAGAAGAGAACCGAGGGAGGATCCAATGAAACTTTACCTCTTACCCAACAAGACCGAGCTCTTGCTGCACTGTTCACGATGTTTCTCAACCGTCGAGCGGCACAACTCGGCGCGCTTGAATCATTTAGGTACTGTTCAACGTCACGTGTACTTTCCCAGACGTCTTGAGGTGGGTGGGGCCAGGGGCTTTGCTCGGAGAATTGTCTCGACAAATTCCCTTTGGGTAATCTAGCGTTGCTGGGTGAAGCGTTACGACGGATAAAAGATGGGGTGGCAATGCGACTTAATTTGTCGGAATGAGAATATGCTCTGTGAAAAGCAGCGCTTAAACATGATTTACGCTTTCCTTAATTCCGATAGTCAATACCCAAAGGAGTTGTGTCAATTTGCAATCGAAGACAAATAATCACGAGGAAGCAGTAGAGGACGTACACTATAAAGAATCAGTGAGTACAGGTCAGTGTACTTGAGAAGGGAACTAATATTGGACAGCACAATGTCAGGGCAACAGTTCAAACGGAGTGTCACCCGAATTATCACCGGTACAACTTGGGCCTCACAGCCGATCCAGTATGCCACAGTTATGGAGAAGACGTTGAAACCTCGACGCACGTACTGTGTCAGTGTCCCGATTTGGGTGTGACCATACATTTCACGTTGGGCTCTATATTTTTGGTATCAGCGGGAATAAGGAAGTTACCTACTTCTGGACTTCTGGTGGAGAACAAGGTAGGGGTGTGATTCGAAAACTCATGAGAAGTTCAAAACAACATAATAATAACAATGGACAGTATGCAATCAGAATAGCGAATTCACGAAGCATGAGATTGTCATTTGTCTCCATTTATTACGTCGTTTTTTTTGTCGTCGCATATCAAATTACACGAGCCCACTGAGAGTCGCTCTCTTCCATTTGCAGGAGCGACCCTCACCACTTAATTAGTACCGACGTATAGTTAAAGCATACGATTCTGCATGGCGTGTGTTTAAATACATCTCACCCGCCTCGGTTTGTCGGCAGTGATAAATTGGTCCCAATGAATGCCAATTGCTCGGGTGACTGCGGCTAGGTGGCGGCGACACCGAGTAGTGCGACAGAGATCCACAATCAGCTTACGATATAGGTATAGAGCTGAGGGATAAAGCTGGAGATCGAGATTCTCGAGTCAAGCTCCCCTAAAGCGTCTTAAGCTGCAGCTTCGACGGGATGTTGAATGATAGTACCATATGTTTTCCCTCTCTTATCCATGTACCAAGGCTTATCTAAGCATGATAATCAATGCCGCAGCTTCATATTAAAGCTACATACATTTAATATAAATTTAATGATATTTCTAAACATTTTTCTAAAACTCTTCGAACCTCGAAATTATATTCGTAAGGATACGGGAAGATTGACCAATTACGTTAGATTTCCGAAGCTCAATCACAACGTTTATTTACTATTCTTGGAATACTTGTTTCATTGGACGAGTATGAGTGGACGCTACTAATCGAGTGTCTAGGGAAAAAGAGGAAATTTGCGAGCTGACAGTTCAAAGAGTTTTGAATTTCGCAGCACTGGTATGAGGAGAACCGACGGAATGTCTCTGAACAACGAAGGTGATTCGGAAGGCAGAGCTTCAGAAGCTTACTTACGAAGACTTCACGAACTTTTCACAGCAGATTTATTTAGCGGTCCCCGTTACAGGCCAAAGCAGTGGCAACTCACTCGGATATCGCTTCTCGTTCTTCTTCGGCTAAGTGAAAGGAATTATTTACAGAATCTTTCGTTTTGCTTACTTACAAGTTTGTACTGCCTCATTGGTAGTCAAATGAATTTTATACCAATGAATCAAATTTCGAGATGACAACGATTTTAAGGTACTTCTAGTCCAGTCGAGATAACGAGCTGGCTATAAAGCTCGCCTGTGTATCTTTAATACCCTGAGTTCTACGAAGCCGCGTTCTTCATAGCAATTCCATCGATGAGTTCGATCGCTCTGGCAATCCTGAAAATTGAAGTTGTGCATATCCTTGAAAGGATACACAGTCACTGCGCATTGGCAACTCTGTCTTCGTCGACGGAAGCAATGAACCGCGACGTTCTTTAGGTCCGCGATGCTTTCATGCTGGTCAGAGAAAAGGACTGTGTAGCCTCAAAACTTTCAAAAGGACGAAAGATCCCGTTGAAAGGCCGCTCTGTACGTCCTGGCAAGTTGGCTTCTACTTCTCGTACAATCAGAGAATGTGCACGTTCAGATCGCTTTGAGAAGCAAGTTTGGAGGCGTCAAGGTTTCAATCGTAGGCCAAATAAACTATGCCGAATTCACGTAGGTTCTCCGTTTCTCTGAAATCTTTAAATAGTTCTCGTCTATTCGAATACTTAATATATAGCGAACACTTTTCAAACTTCGTTATCAACACCCTCTTGTTCCCTTGTAATTGTGTACAATTATGAAGTATGTGAACAAATTTCAGTAACAGATCAATAGGCGAATTGGAGTGCTTTGTTGGTTTAATGACTACTTATAAATGACAGTATGAAAGTATAACAGTCCGTAAATTAGACTTAGGAATTTTCAACTTTTTAGACACTTCCCCAATAACCATAATTATTGCCTATTCAAATTGCCCTTACTCTCTCCTCTGAAGCGGTCTAGTTCATATCTAAGGCTACAACTTTTTTTTACGTAAACTGAACATTTTCTTGTATGAAGGTAGTTTCATAGAAAACACCAAGGTGATAAGGTTAAGTATAGTTCACCTCTCATTTTCTCAGACGAACTAATAACATTTATAAAAACCATTGTTGGCAGTTTTGAGAGATGGATCAAACAGCAAAAAAATATCCCACAACTTAGGAAAATGCCGCTATTTTAGTAAACATTATATTTTAGATGTATCAAACTTCAACGAGCTATAATATTGGAATTTTTAAAGATGTATCACATTACGTACATCATATGAATTCGTCTGAAAAAAATGAGAGGTGACCTCCGCGGTATCAATAATATATTATTTTTTATTATTTTGTATATATACTTCAAAGTATTTATATAAATATTTTACCGTGTACCTGTATGAAAAAACAATATGAAGCGACCACTATTTAAATTTTTTTTCCCCTCACACAAACGGTCCGAAAGAGGATTGCCAGAGATTAAATCTAAAAAGTACGTTAGGATAAAAGTCGAGTGAAACAGCATTTAGGATTCTTCGCAAAAGTTTGTTTTAAGACCAAATCCGTAATCGGTCAAGGTGAGAGCCAGAGGTAACAAATAAGGACCTGAAATGGACGTACTCTAACATACATATGTTAAATCTATCCATAATCTATCCCATACTTTGACATTTTTATTTTAGTCTATGCCAGTCTTTTAACGGGAATAGTTTAAATCTGCCGGCAACTTCAGTAACATCGAGCACGAAGAAGTACATGCGTCGTCCTTTTGCTTTCCGTGCGGCAGCCATCCATATCCGCAGGGCGGCTTCTATCAAGATCCATAAATTCACCAGAGTCTCTCTCGAGGAATTGCTGAGAGAGGTCTCTTAGACTGGAAACCATAAAATGGTTGCAGTAACAGGGTATACAGTGAAGAAGGGTGAGGAAGTGCTCTAGAATGATGCTAGGCCTCCACCCGCGAAGGTATTCGCCGCCAATTAGTGAAGTAAGCCGAAGCTTTGTCGATCTAATACGGGAGTCGGTATAAACACAGGAAATAGCTGGGTACGTTGCTTTCACTATATTTTGTGCGCAATACGGCTACTAATGTACATATCCCGGGACACTTAATCGTTGGTGCGGAGACACCTGAGACTTTGTGTCCATTGTCGCGGTTATAAACGCCGCGGACTCGGGGCACGCGATCGCTTGATACTTCCGGTGGCAAGAGATGTGCTCGATGCTTTGCCTAGTACTTCAAGTTTAACAGTGAGGTTGAGTACGGTAGTGCACGCGCATTTATGCACGTTCCTTGTACACCGTACCGCACTATACGACGTACGTGTCGATAATGCTACCCGGATGCACCTGGATTCTTCGTAGGTACTGCAGACTCATAGCCATCAGTGGAACCCTACTATACGATTAGACGTTCGGCACATCAATGCAGTCCCTGGTATGTGGTTGTCCCTGATGCAGCACAACTACACAAGCAAACAGGTACACTCGCATGGCGAGAACGTGGTATAAACATCACCAACAAGACTTGCGCTCGTCATCCGGAAGGGTCATGTGGGCGTTAGCTTTGGCACCGTGTTGGAAACGCGAATGTGCGTGCCTTGGGTATAGAGTGGTTGGACCTTTCCGCCCTCAGTGTCTCACTCACGCAGACTATATATCTAGTGGAACAGCATCGCATAGTATGCAGTGTACGAGAAAGCAGGCGATTCCCGTGCAACAGCACTTGGTGCTTACAGAATCAGTGTATTGACTTTGTTGCGCCACCGCGTTGTTGGTGAGTTTGTGCCCCGGTGATGTACAGATGTTGCCCAGTCACGCCGCAATAGTAAGACGCACCGCAAACGCCGAGGCTAACGGCCGCAATACGTATTGTACAGAGGTGGTGCACGAACACGTTCCATAGGACTATATCGTACTACTAAACGTATCCCGATGTTGTATCAGGTGGGAGAGGTTTGGGTAAAGGTATTAGGCGGTACATAGGTATAGGTATAGGGCACTTAAGGGTTGGTACCTTACGTAACGCCTAATGCGTATCCAGAGGTATGGGGCACTTAGGGGTGGTGCCCTACGTCGGTGCTTGAAAGCTGCTTGAAACCACCAAACAGTACCAAGGAGCAATGGGCACAGAGTACAGTGTGTATACCTGCTGCTCGTGCAGCAGCTCTGTACTTAGTTGCGCTGCTCCTCCTCACCCGCGCCTGCCCTTGTTGTGGAATTCACTGCACTGCTCTAGGGTTCTAGTGGTGGTATGGTGCTGTTATGTGTCACGTCTAACGTACCGTTAATGGAGAGCCTTGTTACGCCAACGGTGCATTTGGAATGCCGCTAGATAACGCATCGTGTCGTGGAGGCGGACCAACCCGGAAAGGGGAAACCAGCCAGGATCCCAATGTAGACGTCGACGTTGTCGTTGTCGTAGACATCGTCGACAACGGCGATGCTGTCGCTGGCGTGCTTAGCGTCGTTTGTCTGGCAAACTGCAGCGGACTATAAGTTAGTAGCCGTTTTCTACGATGGCATGAGATACCTTCGTCTCCTTTCTTTGATGACGATGCACCGTGGGTCGTAGAGATTTCACGTGGTATTTAGGCGAATGAGCTCACTCGCCAATTGTATTGTTAGGTGTAATAACAGCTAATTTATTATCAAGTACGAAAAGGACATCTGATGGTTGTATATGGCGAGGAGACGTTATGGCATCTACATATACTGGCACTCAGCCGCTTCCCGACAGGAGTTGAATGTGCCCAGAGATCAGGAACGGCTATTGCGTAGTTACGGAGTAGCAAACTGCCATTTTACAGCTTAAAGTTGATAGTTTGTGGAGAATTCGTGCTCTGACTACACAGAAGTGGATCGAAATCGCACGCCTCGGTAAACTTGTCGGCCATGATCGAAACTAACGACATGAAGTAAATCTAGACATCGTCGTGTTCCAATTTATGTATGTACTCCACGATAAAACAAAATAATCGCCTGCATTGAAAGATTGGGTTATTCTTTTTGGTCAGTACACGAGGTATGGGATAGCTATTGGGCCATTCGCGAATGCTTATCTTCACATATCTTTTGTGGAACCACAAGCGGTAATAAAGTTTCAGTAGCTCACTCGGTCGCAGTAACGACACGAGTTTCCCTCGGTTATATGTATGCAGAAGACTGCGCGGCTTGGTTTCCGCGGCCCCTGAGGACGACACCGTTTTCACTAGCTTCATCACCGCTTCAACGGCATATCGTTTCAAGTGGACCGCAATATGCCCGTCCCGAAATTCTCGACTCGGCACACGGCTGGTTTCGGTCCGCTTGAATGTTTACGAAGCTCTTTGTACGCTATGTACTGAGCGTATACGGGCGATTACTGAAAGAGTACTTTGGTCTATCTCACGACTTCGAGAAGCTCATACCCAACCCTCTTCGCCCGTAGTGCGCAATGCTCCAACCGATTGAACACAAACCGGCCCTCGACCCCCTCAAGAACGAAAACGATTGAAGACTATTGCGGAAATTGCCAGGGCTCTTCATGGATAACAATTGCCCAGATCGAAACCGTCCGTACGAATCAGAAGAAAGGAACTGTAAAACGTTAGTTAAGATTACTGAGAGCAAGTAAAAAAAGTACACCACATTTGGTAAAGTATTATTCGCTCAATTCTGTAGTACCCCTGTAGCCACATAAATGAAATAGTATTTTATATATACCACTCTAGATACGTATCATATAATACTTGGTAAAATCGCGTAATCCAAGCTATTTTTTCCCTCCACTCACTGTAAGTAAAGTGGATTATGGCACTGCGATACTATATACACATATACAACTACTTCAGGGCATAGAATAACCGGAATATCTTGGCGGCGTACGCGGGCTCGGCTCGCCACGGGTGCTGTTCGAAAAGAAAAGACGCCGTTGGTACGTGAATCACGATACTATCGCTCTATCCCTCTTTTTTATTCGACCATTTCTCTCTTCACCCTGTCTTACTGTACCTCGTTCCCGATCTATCCGGTTATTTCGCTAACAATACGCCAAGGGAGGCGCGGGCGACGCCGCGCCCGGGAAGCTTGCAGCACTAAACAATGATACGATAAATCTCTCTCCCGACCGGGGGGCTCTCCACTCTGTCTCTTTATTTCACTCTAGGAGTGTGGCTACGCTCGCTCTCGAGGGAAAATCGAAGTGAGCGAGAGAGGCATGAGGGAAAGAGGTCCCCATCTACCGTCCCGCTTGCTCCTTGCCCTGCGGGATCGCAGGCTCGTCGACGACGTTGGTGAGCCCAGTCCTGTAGCTTTGTATGGATGCGGTATACGTAGCGGTGGCACGAAGCAATTAAAAACTGAAGCTCCCCTCTCGAGAGGGCTTGTTACGATCGTACTCACCCTCTCGCATTTATCATTTTTCTACCGGCCCTTACCGATCGGATTCTACTCACTTTCCTTTTCCATCTCACTCTACCTTGCCACTAGCCAAGAACACCACAAGTATTATGGACAATATATATAAAACCTTGTGTGCATCAGTACACGCACACAAACGTATACAATATATTTTCTCTTATAGCCCTTATTTGCCGTATTTTCTCGGTCATTCTATCATCCACATATACGAATAACACCTCTACATATATTTTTTTCCACCACGTTCCCTTCTGTTCTCCGTCTCAATTATTTCCCTCTTGAGCACACTGCATCGGATCTCGCATTGTTTCTATTATATTCATCAGGCGTGAAGCACCTCGATCTACTCGACCTTTTAGTACAGCGGCTGTAAAATATGTAATATCGGATAAGATATATAACTATAATAAATCGACGAAGCTGTGGATGTGATCGATTCTCTGATGGGATTCGTGTAGGATACGCGCACACGTTACCACCTACATGATATTTTCTCGATGGAAAAGTGAAGAGCTATTTTTTTTTTCAAAACTTTAGCTTTGCTCTTACACCTCGTAAAAAACACAAGATTGAGCACGATGTGCCCTTCGGGACGTTTCGGTAGAGTGAGCACACATTGTGTAGTGCGAAGGCGGTAAGACGTTACTAAACGTATAGACAACCGGTGTCGAGACCCAAACACGTGAAGAGAATAATCTCAAAAGAGGTCCTGTTCCTTGGGGTAAATCATATTATTTTTGCTTTTTATTCATTTTCGTACCATAATGTGCTTGTTTTGATAACGTGAGTTCAGAGCTCGCTAGAGCTTTTTGATCACGGCTACCGATATGTCGTTTGTATTCATACTCTGCGATCGGAAGAACTCTCACGTTCGTGAAGGTCTGCTACAATCCACTGTATATGGTACCAGAAAGTTATTCCCCATGGAAATAAAGTATGTGCAAAATATATCCAACAAAATATCTTTTATACAACTTATATGTCTTGGCCCAAAAATACTATATCCAAGATACATCCAAGCTATATAACTTATATTTTTTCTAATACACATATACATGTATGCAAAAATACATTATACCAGACAAATGATGTATATATAAAATATGCGCAAAAGTATATTGGAAATATAAACCATATGTACTGCGAATAAAAGCTAGAGATAACATTTTTATGTACATAATATATAAATTATACATCCGTACTGTTTCTCTACCCCAAGCCCGAATTTTTCCAAGCCCCCCCCCCCCCGTCCCCCTTGAGACTCCGTGCTCAAATTTTTCTAAGACCCCTTTTCAGCCCATAAGCACGATTTTTTTCCCCAGTATGAACCTTTCTCGAGGTCAAGGAAAAAATCTGGTATGGAGGGGCGCTCATACGGGGAACTTAGAACATCCGGGTCTAAGTGAGGGGTATATTTTGGAATGTTGATTTTTCTAATGACCCCCTCTAAGGAATAGATCAAATTTACAAAATTTACAAAACTCCAAAAGGAAAATTTACAATTATCGGTGCTTTCATTCATCTGAAACAAATAAAAATAACTGTGTAAATGTAAATAAATAGCGACATCAAGAATGTAAATAAACTACTTACTCGAAGTGAAGAAATATCTACTGCTCACAAGTGCAAAGATCCTTCATAAAAACCTGCAAGAAATGAGAAAAAAACTATGAATCACATCCTCACCAAGATATATTCTTACGTGAATAAAAAATACCTAGAAACACGCAAAAAAAGAATTAAAAACAATTCCATATTTATAAATACTCATAAAAACACTTACCATACACTAAACACCGAATATCTACTCTGTGAGCGCTGCACGAGACAGACGAGCCGGGCGTGCCGAGATAGCCGCTTCCACTTAGCTCCCGTAGTTCTCGAGTCTTCGCAATGTGGCGTCGCGCGCCAAGCGCTCTCATAGTCGTTCGGGCGTACTGTCGGGCATATAAAACGTGGGCTAAACCCTCGTTCTTCCGACGCGGTCTGCTGAGGAGTAGACAGCCCGGGCTAATAACCTCATGATTTTCACCCACCACAATATCATACAAAAGTAATATATACCTGCCAAAGGTATAAAACAATATTGGCACCGTCCCGAAAATTTTATTGAAATAGTGACTATCAATCCTCTAAAATAGTAAAACTTTAAAGCGCTTCTCTCAAAAGAAATATATATAACTTACCTATACATATTTTTTTATTTAACTAATTTGTTTGGATTGTATATTTTTTAAAAAATTAATAGTAATTAATAAATTCGTTCAATTCTTATAACTTTCGACATACTGTATACATTTTCGGTACAAATCAGGTGTATAAAATATATAACCATAATATATTTAAGACTAGGGGGGGTCCGCCCCCCTGCGCGCTACGCCCCCCCCCCCTACTTCATAACTTATTATAAAAATATTTCGTCGCTACCGTTACCATCATAGGGACATGGTCCATATTAAGGACATAATCAATACTTGAAAACCGGGCCACCCCCATTTAATTTAACACAACGCAGCCTAACCCTACCAAAATCTACAGTTCTTCATCTAAGGTACGAAACAAACCTGTCTAATTTAAGTGTCCCTAACTCAATCCTCCCTAATTTAATCATTAATCACCTGACTTGACTTTATTAAGTTTATCCTATCTAACTTAATCCTACCTGAGGTAATAATACGCAATTTAATCCGACGTATCTTAGTCATAACTTAATCCGCGCGCTCTTATTGCAATAAGAAGGTCGGTATTGAGACAGTTGTTATGGTAACGGTTGTTATGGTAACGGGTGTTATGGTAACTGTTGCTTGGGAAATGGTTGCCAGGGAAACGGTTGCTATGGTAATGGTTGCTAAGGAAACGGTTGCTATGGTAATGGTTGCCAAGGAAACGGTTGCTATGGTAATGGTTGCTAAGGAAACGGTTACCAGGGAAAGGTTGCTATGGTGATGTTTCCTATGGTAACGGTTGTTATGGTGATGTTTGCTATGATAACGGTTGCTATAACAACGGTTGTTATGATTAAATTCTGAGTAATCCGAGATTTACGCGTAATCTGGGAATTCTGAATAATCAGAGAATTCCGGATAATCCGGGAATTCAGGGTAATCAGGGAATTCTGGGTAACCCAGAAAATTTGGGTAATCAAGGAATTCTGGGTAATCCTACACAGCGGCGGCGGCGGCGAAATATTTTTATAATATAGAGAGATATAAAATGCATGTAGGTCAAATATATATCTAATATGTAATTAAGATATATCTGAGAAACACTTTTGAGATATATATTGAGCCGACAAGTACTAAATCCACGATATATATGTTAATTATAAATAAGATATATAGCCGATATAAAATATATGTCTGTTATATATCTGAGATGTATATTGAATACATAATGAAATATATTTACGCATATACTTTTTTTCCATGCGGGATTGTAGTTCACGTGCTTCGCCTGCTTACTGTAGCTTCCAAACTCGAGCAATATATTCAAAAAAATATTTCGCATGTTTTTATTTGTAATCAACATTTCTAGGGAATATATTTGCAATTATATTCTTAGATGAACAAAACTATACTACAATTATTAGTAATACAGTTATATTTATCGAGTTCAGACAAAAAAGAAAGGGTTGAGTGAGTGATAAGGATGACATATAAATACACAATCTTTCGCGCAAAACAAAGCAACTTGCTTCGGCGTAAAAACCCTCACGGTTTAGAGGGAAAAGCCGGAACAAGCGAAATAACTTTATTTAAAAACTAGACATGTTAAACGCAAATAAAGTGAAGCGAACATATGACAATGAAATTACAAAAAACAATAAATGAAAAGACAGATTATGCGAAGTGCGATACAATAAACTTACGCGTAGTTAAATGGTCATTCAAATCTTAATCTAACGAGAGCTCTCTTATTTTAAACATAATTTCTCGAGACAAAATCACGTCGCATCATCTAGGAGGACGCCAAACACGTCAAGCAGCTTCGCACCAAGTTACTGTGGGGAAGCCGGGCTGGGGAGCGTAGAAAATGGTCCTCGACCTGCACACAGCGCGCCCCAGCGTCTCGGAGATCCAACCCTGTGGAGCCCGGACAACTTAGTACAAGTTGCCGCGTGCTACGCTGCCCCTGGAACGAGTTACGCCGAACATATCGCACGTGGACACCGTTCCCAAAACAAACCAACTAAACGGTAGGTTTAGTGCACCTTCGCGAATGCACACTTACACATACACTCATATAAACGTATTACAATTGTATTAAAGATATAGTTCGAAACGCAATATAAAAACACTGGTAATATCGAACGAAGCTGATTCGCGTCTAATTAACGCGGCAGTTCTATTCCGATTGAATCACATACGAGCCCAGGGCACCGGGAGCCCCGAAAAGCCCGGAACAAAGCAAAGAAAGCGCGTTAATCTTTCAACTTCGGTCGTGGAAGTTGGTACAGTGACTGACGAACTCAGAACTCAGGCTCACGCGCTACCGATCATGCCCTTGCGTGGTGATCGAATCTCGGGTTTCTCGCTTCCATCTCCGTTGAAGTGAAAATGATACAAACACTAGAGAAAGCCACATCTTTGCGAAACCTCCAAATCCCTAGAGAGTTCCACATATTCCTGGAAAGCCATCAATTCCTATACAAACCTCTATCCTTAAAGAACTCTCTAGTCGCGGGACGTACGTCCTTGTGATGCTGGGCGTAGGACTTGCGCCTTTATGATTCTGGAAAGGGCGGGTGGACTTATGTTATCGTTACGCCCTTGATTCTGATACGAAAGGTGGGTGGGACGGACAAACAGACAACTTTGTAAAATATATATTAGATAATATACTATACATTATATAGTATGATATGATATATGTGAATCCACGACCTTATGCTTTTCACTACGACTGCAGAGAAAAGGAGATTCTGCGGTACCCAGAAAAAAAATATATAAATAGAACGCGAAAAAGAGATTAGCACGAATGAACGAAAGGACTCGATAGTCGTGGATTTCGTGCCTGAAAAATTAGGCAAACATAGTAAACGTTGAACTTGAGAAATATAGACGAAAGAGGACTTAGTTGTAACGCGCAGAGTGCTTTGTAATACGTTTGCGCATGCAACCATTTAGGATATTATTATGATTATGATTATTATTATTACTAGTATTATTATTAATACCGTACCATCATGTTATTACCAACAAAGACGATGGCTACGAATAACTCATGCACGAGGTCTATATTTCTATGTATATGAAGCTATAGAATGTATACGGCTGAGGTGTACATATGGTACACCTAACGCATTGTGCGTGTCACTATTGTTCAGTTGCACGTGCCTCGAAGAACTCTTGCGTATACACCAGTCACTGGGCGACTGTTCTCAACTCTCAGATTCTATGCGACGCAGTATTGCTGCTGTTGAAACGCGCACGACGATAATGGGGGTGACTTTTGTGTGTGTAGAAACTCCCGCTATCATTGCGTTACTTGATACGCTCGAGATCGTTTGAAAACGGTTTACCGGCCGTTCTAACTCACAAGGAGGTATCGCTCTCTAGCAAGTTTGCGCAGATTCTAAAGATTTTCTAGCGTACGTGCTTCGAAATCCGAGGACTGTTTTCTCTCCCTTATATTTAGTCGTGCTGCTTGAATCATGCGGAGTGAATTTACGAGCGAGTTTGGTGAAGAGTGATCATTTCTGAGGTGTGTTCTCCCGATAGTAAAAATATTCAAATCCCATCTCTTTGGTTGCTCATAGAAAGTAGCTTTGGTTTTTTTTTCAAATTCGAAATTTTTATGTCAGGATTCGTAAATGGTCTGAAAGTTTATCAAAGTGAGACTTTATTAATCGTGTTAAAATTTCTTGTTTACACTTTGCGCAAGGATTTCTAATAGTACAAGGGAGGAAAATGCGTGATTTTCACCAAGTGTCGGAATTACTGCAGCAGTTTTCTGCCCGTTGCACCAGTTTGCCGCCCGCTGCAGCACTTTTCTTGCCACTGCATTACTTTTCCTCCCGCTGCGTTACTTTTCGTGGAATTGAATAAAATACTTTACATAATAGGTAATATATGGGGTATTCCATATCTAATCGACAGGGTCGTATCTCTCATATTCTTTTTTTTTTTTGGGATATTGTAGGGCAATATAAAAACTACTCTAAAATTTTTTCATATTTTTTCGAAAATTTTAGTTTTTATACTCACCAAATATTTGACTTCTCAAAATCTACGTCGACAATATGTTTGAATTTTTTTCCTGCAACATCCCAAAAGGAAAAAAATGGGAGTCTCATGACCCTGTCGATTAACCGTGGAATACCCCATATATTACCAATTATGTAAAGTATTATACAATTCGACATACTTCGAAATCAACGAGGAGCAATTTTCAAAAGATTTTAATTACTTCTCAAGCAATGCATTTCCGTATAGCATCAAAAATAATTATTTAATTACAAAAGCATGGTATGCTTGTGTACGCGTCTGATGCTTTCGATTAAATTGTTTCCTACACGGCTGTCATGTCTGCTGTCGGAAAAAATAATGCACAAAAATCCGATACAGTTGTACAGATGGACGCGTAGCGAAATTGTCTGAACGATCGTGGGGTTTGGTGTATGTACAGTTTATCAGGAGATGCTCGACCGCGGTCATTGCTGCTGTTATTGTTATACTGAGCAAATCGAACGTGTGCTCCGCGAGTGTTGCAGATAGTATAGGAATAAATAATCCAATGAGGCGGCTGGGGGTACGATCCAGTTAAACGGGATTTCGATTAACGCGAAGCGTTCGGTCGTGCGAAAGCGAGAGCGCGGTTTACCGGATAATGAACGTTTAGAACGTACAATCATTCGACTGACGTGTGCCAATTCTCGCAACCCGCTATATAATCCTCTTGTTGCGAACACACCGGTCAAATACACGCACACGAGACGCATATCGTGTACGCGAGAAGCGTGTGCTGCAACCTGAACATGATAGTCGGGTAGAGCGAGCGGTAAAAAGAACTAAATCGAATTATCGCCAGGGTTTACAGCTCGCGTTTATATCAAGCCCGCGTATAAATTGGTAAAATGGCTTTGTGGAGCGACAATCTACGAAACGAAACCGCAGTATGCGAAACCAAGTGTAAAAGAGAAATAGTAGAAATACTTTAATGCTGATATTACCGGAAGTGTGAATCACATGTTAAGGGATGATTAAGCGAAAGAGGAACTACCAGATGCTTAGTTGAGCAACTATCATCGAAGTGGCGATCAAACTCGACACAAGACTTTGACGATCGCCATCTCGACTGCGGAATGGGCTCGTATCGGAGAAGCACGAAGAGGTCATTAAACGTACGGTTGATCGTCGGCTTCCGGCTGGTCTTCGGCTATATCTTTCCGGTAATCTGTCTAGCAATATAGTATATGTATACGCAAAATAGTCTTAGTATACGTATGGACTGCGTGAGTGAAGTGGTAATTATTTTCGTGAGCTACCAATATTTATAGAGTTCCACGTATATAAATCTTATGTGTGGGATTATTCCTATGTGCGAAGTACGAAACGATCAGATTAGGTAAAATAATAAAGCAATTAAATAGAATAACACAATAATTGAAGTTTTTATGTTAAAGTGCCACTTGAGCGAATCGCTATTTGTGCTCCAATTCAAAGAACGCGGATAAAAAAGTTCAATGGGAAAAAGATCGAAAGATCCTCTAGATGATGAACAAAAAGTACCGCTAGCTGCTCGACTACGTCGAGTATCTCGAGCGACCCTCGTCGTCCTCGTCGTAGAAGTAAACACCAGACGAATGAGTTACTTGCAAGCAGCAGATCGCTAAGGGTTCAAGAAATGAAGTTTTTTCAAGTAGTCCAATCTGGAAAATGGTACTATGGCTTCTTTCCAATCTGCTGAAAGGTATCATAGCTTTTTCCTCTTCGATTTCTAAATTTATTTTAGATACTTTTCCCTGGGTCAATTCTGATTCTTTTCAATACGAATAGCCCTTTTTTGAAACTATCATTAAATTACCATTGAACGCAACAACATTACCAAACCCTTTAGTATGTATGTAATCCTTTATTGATTCCCCTAAGGGTTACAACGATCTCCGACCTCTTTTATGTCATCCAAAAACCTTAGTCTAACTTAACTGAACTAACACTAACATTATCCTAAACGCAGCTCCGTTCCCGCTTGCATGCCCCTTTCTTTTTCATTTCCTAAGCGCAATTTTCTCCACACATGCTTCATATCAACTATTAATACTAACTACCCGCTGTCCGCATATCGCTTATCCTAATTACATTCTATCCTCCATCTACTTCTCTCCACCCTCCGTCTCCGTATTTTCGTTCCATTCTCTTCTTTCCCCTTCTTCAGTCCTTCATCCATCCTCCTGTTCCCTTCCTTTTCTTCTCCTCAGCTTTCTCTCTTCCTCCATTCAGCTCCGTCATCCATACTTCCCCCCACCCCTGCTACTCCAAAATCTGCCTCACCCTCTCTACAACCCCCCCCCCCCCCCCCCATCTACATCGCCCTACTATATTCGCTAAACCCCTTAGTTTAAATAATAAATTTATCTTTAATTAGTCATCAGCACGTTATTATAATTTTATATTAATTCGAGCGTTACGTAGTTGATCTTCATTAGCACCACGTACCGGATTCTCGACGACACATTCGAATGCATCAGCCAACGACATCAACGGACATACACAATGTATCTACAGCAAATGGGTTCAATCAACATAGGGTGAAATCAGCAAAGAGAATAAGGATTAATGCAGCGACGGGTTAAATGCGAGAAAACGAAATGGACGACTAAGACGGCGACAATGCTCATTCAAACCCCTGCGGATGCCCACGGGTTCTCCATCTGACCCGCGTCGCGTCTTTCTGGCGCCTTTTCTCTGACGCCAGACCAAATAACCACTACTTCCACTACTGTGCGTCTTGTCTCCGCCGCCTGTCAGATATCTAAGAAAAACGTATATAGTGTCGTGTAGTCGTAGCGTGAGGAAACATCGCAATTCGGCAGTATCCGTCTTTTTTATTGTTGCTTACGACGTTGAGCTCTCTCATTTTCTCTAGCTGTAAACAAATTATCTACTGCTTTCTATATTCTTCAAATTCATTTTTGAATTCCATTTGATTTCATTTGATCTGTTTTATTTTTTCTACTCAAAATCAACTTACGTCTCTTTCCTGTATTTCCTTTGCCCACTTGCTCGACAGCTCGCCGCAAGCTATTGCGACATTTTCTTCTCTTTAGTTTTCTTTCGATTCCTTTTTATCTGGCTTCGTGTGTCCTTTCAACGCGAAACAGGAACTGGTGTGTGTATCCGATATTGGTCGTTTACACAGTAGTACTATGGGAAAAACATTGCCCTATTCCCGTTGGATCGTAGTTGCCTTTTGCCCGATCGTTCTGACGACACATTCACGATTTTTCTTCGTTTCTCGAATGGATTTCGGTGGATGTGTTGAACCTTCACAAGCTACGATAGTCTTTGAGTGCGAACTGCATAAAGTATATGATCTCTCCTTTTAGTTAGGGTTCTCAGAGCCCTTGGTTCTTCAACAGAGACCCTGCCTCATTAAACAGACAGGAGAATGCTCGTAGACTGACTAACCTTGATGTTCTGGCAAAAAAAAAAAACAAGTAAATTTGATGAACTAACAAACGTACGTATTTGTGACACGGTTTATTCGCTGCTTCGTGGAGATACAGATTCTTTGCTTCACCAAACAATATAAAAAAAATGAAAATCGTCAATACGTGCATTGATGTACCGGAACTTGCGGAATCTAATCTGATGGCATTTTAGTTCTCATTTTACATACCAATACAAACATTCTCTATGTTGTCGAATCTATTGAGTTTGCTAATTTATCGTTGTCTCATTAAAGGAAAAATGCAAGTCGTACTGAAACTACCGAACATCATCAGCTCGCACTTCTCGAACCGTGAACTTATCTCGCTCGACAAAATGTTCACTTGCGCATAGAATTGTGCCGAAGAAGCAAAGCTTTTTCTCTCGTCGAGTTTATTGGCTCCGAGGGCTGCGCACGAAGAGTTAACGCTACAGTAATATAGTAGCGTGAAGCAAGGGGGTGGTACCGGAGTCGCAGGAACAAAATTAATACTCGCGGATGCGACCCTCCAGTTATGTCGCTGTTACGCTTCCGCGGTGTCGACCATCCCATTCTAGCTGAGTCTTCTCTTCCCTATGGGCTGTACCGTAATTAGACGGAGCACACAGGCTGTGAAAATACATCTTGTAGATGCATCTTCGAGCTTGCTGCTGCAAATTTCTACAAAACTAAATACATACAAGTGAATGGAATTTTTTATCTCTGGTAACCTGTAGAAATGTCATAATGTGGTAGCTGAACATTCCTCTTATGAACTCGCAATCACATATACACAAGATAAATATTCTTTAGGGCACGAATAAATATCGAACTTGATCTTTGTGACGCGACATTGAAAAATAGTTTACATCAATACAATTTTATCACTGTTTCCCATTCGATAAAAAATTAAAATAATTAAACTTTATTCCATCTATCAATTGAACGTTGGCTGGAAAAGTTGAATAAAAGAAATACAAATGCAACGTTTTAAGAAATGTTTTGACATTTTTCATAACGGTAATTTATTTTATTTTGATTTTACACATCGAATCTTTCATCGGCTTATCCCTCAATATTATAAAAATATCTCGCCGCCCCCGTCGTGTAGCACAATTCTCTGATTATCCAGATTCCCGGATTTCCTTGATTACATAAAATTCCTGTACATATTTGCTGTATATCATTATGAGGATTATGAGGATGACAAGGAGAAAATAGGTCAATAGAAATTGCCAATAGAAACCGAGAGCAAAGTCTATCAGTTCACAGTTATTTCGTTTCAGTACCGCAGAGTGTACTGCGAGGTCCTACGAAAATATATACTTATGTATATTGGAAACGAAGGTGTGTGGTATGAGAGCTCGGCAATAGCACGCGCAGCTGACACCTCGTCGCGCGGCGTTCGCGCACATTCGAAATATATTCAGACAACATTTACAAGGGAAATTGAAGGGAATAGTAGAGAGCGAGTACCGACGCTCGAGGTAGAACGAACGCTTCCGGGCCAGACAAATTGATTTTGAAATGCTGCGAGCACAACGTAGTTGCTGCTGCGCGCTGCTAGTATTACTGTTCTCAGCTACGCCGCACTACCTTGCACTGAAATGTGTAGAGTATATGATAGGACACACCGAGCCAAATGAAAACCACTACGTATCCTAGCTCAAAGCATGGCGCGAGCTATCGAGCCTCACCTAGTGCCACTGTACCAAGCTTGCAGCATCCACTTTAGCACGATCTACGTTCAGCATACACACTCCACACGATTATTCAAATGACTTGGATGCGAATCCGTTTCGATGATTTTGCGTCAGCCAACTACCGTACGCGCCCGTACACGTGCCAAGACTGTATAGACAGCGCGCATGGTACAGCATGCGGTGTAGAACAGATACGAACGTATGTGGCCGTTCGCATGAAAACGGCCTACTTTGTCGGTATGGAGTTTATTACTCTTTAAAAAGAGTTATAAAGTCTCTAAGTTAAAATAAAAATGACAAAGCTGTTCGCTCGTGAAGTAAAAGATAGAGCAATTGCGATTTCGAAAAAATCGAATTGTGATCAATACACGTTCTGTAGAAAGTTAAACAACCGACACTGATGGTTGTGCGGTTGGTGTGCGGCTTCGACGGTCCCCTGAGTTCAGCAGCATTTCGTGCTGACAACACTTGGATGGGTGACCGCTTAGCCGTGCATCGACTGGCACATCAACGAGTGAGCGAGAGGCATTTTTTCTGAGTCTTTGGTGTTTCCACTTAAGTAACATTGTTACTTTCGTGTATACACCGAAGAATCAGAGGAATATAGCGCCGCCTGTTCGGCGGATGCGGTATAGTATAGCTAAGTCGGCTGCGGACGCATCGGAAGTTAGATTAGCTTAGCGAAGTGCGAGTAAGGAGTGATAGGAGGAAGGGTGGGAAGGGTCGCGGAAACCCGAGAGGGTGTGCGCTGGAAAAATGGGAAATAAAAAAAATCTAGAAAGTTAAATAGATTACGAAAAATCAGGAGCATCATAAAAATGATAAAAATCCATAGTAGACATTTTTTGTTATCATTCGGTAATAAACGCATTAACTTCTGACAAAGTATTAGATCAATCGCGAGTTATTTTTCATTATTGATTTTTCTAAGTTATAGCAATGTATACGGGGCCTTTAACGGCTAATCAAGAGGATCGTGACGCTCATTTTTTTCTTTTCGGATATTGCAGGGCAATATGAAAAAGCACTTTAGATTTTTTTTCAGATTTATTTTTGTTTTTATAATCATCCAAAATTTGGCTTCTCAAAAACTACGTTGATGATTTGTTTCATACTTTTACAGTAAATTCTTTGTTCAAAAACAACATTTTTGAGAGTATGCCCAAAATGGCAGTGCATCTACGATAGCAGTTTAAAAATAAATAAAAAATTTTAAATCGTAAAAAAACTGGATTTTTTTAAAACTATATTTAAAGTTAAAAAAAAATTTTTAATTCTTCGTCGAAAAATTAAATGGTTGACACCATTTGTAATGTAATTACCAAATCATATTGAAAACATCAAAACATGGTGGAATGTTGTTATTGAATATCATATCGAATATTTTCCAATCTCGTTCACGCGTTCCACAACAACCTTCTGTCTGTTGAAATATTTTATGACTCTTGACAGAGTCTTCGCAACAGCTGCAAGTTAAGCTGTTATCTTTTTCTGTTCCCAAATGCGTCTCTTTTTGTAGTGACCTCTTGGTTCAAAGTCTTTAATACAGGATTAAACTTCTGAGGTTTGATGATGAGCCATTTATTTTGCGTTTGGTATTTCTCTAGAAGATCTTTCTTTTCTTCACTAGGCAATCCTTTTGAGCTTTTTTTGGTTAATTTAACTTTAAGACATGTCGCAATACCGGAATGAATCGAAGTACTACACTATATGATCTTGAGAAAGAGACGCGAAATAGAACTTTATGAAACCAAGTCGGATTTCGATGTTAATAATTTTTACGATAATTCGAGAATCCAGTGCATAATAAAAACGTGTCACTTTGCCAATTAATAAATACAATTTTGTTGCCTCTTTTGCACCAAGGACACTCGAGTTCGATTAATCAAATTAATTACTATGTGTGAAAATCTGTGCTTTAACTACACTAAGAGATGTTACGAAATCACACTATAAGTACCGTCAGCGGGATCGTTCAGCGTCCTATCATAGATGCTTCTCATTATAGAATTATTTCAGAGAGTCGTGTCGCCGTTAATATTCAACATTTAATTGCGAGACCGTGAAACAATCAGGAAGACAAAAATACATCATTGTTGTATTGAACTAGCAGGTAAAAATGGCTCGCGATACTTTTTGCTATGTGAATCCCGCATAAAAATAATGAGTCCAGGATGGAGTCTGGGCAGTCCCAGATAGAATCTGGGTAGTCCAGGCTGTATAATGGGATATGATCCAGTCCTATTGTCCATCTTGGACTCAATCCTGGACTGCCCAGACACAATAACGAATTCTGTCCTGGATGCCATCTTGGACTCCTCATCTTTTCTATGCGGGACGTATCTCTATGTACAACAATCACGATTTTGAGGAAGTATCTCTCTAGATTATAAAAATATCTCGCTGCTGTCAATGCCATATTCAGAAGGCACAATAAAACCCGGGGATTTCTAAATCCCCATGAGATCCCATACTCACACAAGTCCTGATTTTTCTAAGGTTATCAGACCACCCTCTCAGGGCCCTATTTTTCTAAGCCCCCGATAGGACCCAGAGTCTAATTTTAGTATGTCCCCTCTATGGGACCTTCTAAAGAGTAGACAACATCTACAAAACTCCAAAAGGAAAATGTATAATTAACGTGACATGACAGATTGGCACAGGGGCACAGCCCCCCTAGTCTAAAAATAATATGACACCCGAACTAAAAAAAAAAAATGATAATCTATGTATCATACATATTTTCAATTAAACAGAATGTTTATTGTAATTTCTTTGTAGAAATATCGTAGGAGACTGTAAAATTAAAAGTATCTATATAATCTTTTTTCATGCAAAATAATTCTTCGTAACTTATGTGGACACGGACTGTAAGGTACAAAGTGTGGAATTCTATACACGCAGCAATCAGCAGATTGACGCATTCAGCGTGCAAGCTCGCGAGAATACGTGCGTGTTCCACGCGGCGCTTACGTTAAAAGCGTGCATGCACGCACGATAATCGACGGGCACCTTGTTCGCGAGCCACCTTAAATAATTAATGCGCGACACGTGCGGCGGTCATTAATCCAACGTTTCTGCGAGTACTGTATCCGTAAGACGGGAGACACACGCTTTACTGCACGTGATAGAGGAAGAGGGATAGAGGCGCGGTGAGTCTTTGACGAAGCACAGGGTGTACGCTCTACACGCAGGAACCGCGTGTATAGCCACACGACCATCGATCTTCCGTACAAGCTGAGCGCGAGCGGGGAGGCCCTTGGCAAACCGCGGTTTGAATCGAGCGGGCACGCGAGAGTTCCTCACGCCCAAAGATACATAGTGAAACCCCAGAGAAACGGAGCTGAGAGCAATTCCCCCTCACCCCCCTATTCCCCTAGCCAACCTTCATTCGCGAACTACCAGCTGTCAGGAGTTTCTGCTTCACGTATAGTATATGTAGGTACTTTATACTACGACTCTTCGTACTGGCTCTGCCACTTTGGTAGACCTCGTCCGCAACCATTCATTAGTGATAGTGCTATGTATACGATATCGCTCATCGTTCTTACCAGTGCTGTAATAATTGCTAGTTTTTCTGATGTTCTTGAGCTTTCCGGTTATGATAGTTTATTGCGTGTTGTAGGATATGTTTATGGAAGGGGCACCTTGTTTACACTTTTAGCATTCGTACCTTGTTTTTTCAAGTACGGGTGCTTGCCATATCGTAACTGTCGGCATTGAAATAAACAATCCTATCGACAAGAGGATATGTTTCTTTTTTGCTTCCTCACAGAGGAAGCTTTGTTTTCTTGAATTTTTTTTACGATAAAGGGGTTCAGATTTTATAACAATTAAAAAGTTGAGACATAAATTCTTTATATTTCAACCGCTTCCACTTTTGAAACATTTAACAAAACGGGCTAAAACTTCAGATACGTGCATAATAATATACACAGGTATTCTATACCAGATTTGGTGAAAATCGGCAACGTGGTCTGAATTTTATAAAACATTACATTTTTGTATTCACAATTGTATTTCAATTTTAAAGATATAAGAAACAGTGAACGTTTTATTTTTTAAAGTTTGCGGAAAGTAAGCAAGAAATTATGTATATATATAACAACTTTTACGAAAGTTAGAGCAGTCAAGCCGATTTTTTGAAAAATTAATAATTTTGTAAATTCTATATATGTAGATATATTTTATAAAAACTTACAGTAAGTAAAGAGGAGTTAGTACTTCACATACGCAGAAGATTTGTGCTCGGACCCTTGTACCGTTCGGGAGTTTCGAACGATTGAATTTTCAATTCTAGGAACCCAAGCACACATATATACGCATACGAACATTTTTTCTAAACCACTTTTCTCGACGTTCTAGGTGATTCTGAGTATGCTGATAAGAAAAATTCGAAAGAAAAAGAAAATATGAAAACAAAGAGTTCTCTATGAAGAAACAAAATAACGAGAAAGCAATGTGCAACTTTGCATCCTTATTTTTTTAGTGAAACACTCGTGTATGAAGTTATAACTCATGCAAGCCTTTACTGTAGTATAAAAATCAGTGTCAATCGAAGCGAACTAGTTTCAGACGAAATCCAGCACGCATCAGTTGGAATAGCACTAGGAAGCGTAAGCAAAGGAGCGGAGCGCGTGCTTAGCTGCGGCATGCAGCCGCGTAATGCGAAGCATGTAAATTGTTCTTCGCGCCGTAGACTAATCCTCTCGGACATTCTAACGAGCTTCCAGCCACGGCGCATTGACCAAGGCACGCGGGTCACTTGGCCGGTCTCGCGAGTACCCGCGTGTCGATCAATCCCTATGCCCCTTCCCTCTGCACTCCCACGGGTTTACATGCCTAGCGAACTGTATTAGGTCATTGCTGGAACCGCGAATGCCAACTGGCGTGAGCGATCGATCCGACGCCAGCTAGTGAACTAAACGTATCGGGGCCAATCCTATCGGATCGTGGTAGACGTAGTAGTACGTTCTACAATACTAATACTATAATCCACGAAATGCCCGTACAAATATATATGTTCACATAGATAAATGCATATTTGAAACTCTCAATTGGCAAACCGTGGGATGGACGACAGTACAGATTTATGGAGAATGCTATGTATATGTACATGCGTATATTAGTGTGGTCCTTATTTGAAAAAATTAACTTTTTTAGGATGTTTTTATCTCTCATACATAGCAAGACTAGAAGTCTGGATAGAGAAAATATCTGTATCAACTTTGAAACCGATTGGAGGGCTTTTAGCCCGGCCGCAATGCACTTGAAAGATACTATTGGTTTTAAATATGGATAATCTGACTCTTTAGTCGTTTTCATGTGCCTTTAAATGAAAAAAAAAACCCAAGGATTTGGGGGTTTATGCAATCTTTAGCCTCATTCTATACGAATGGAATAATGAATGATACAATCCTCTAGTTTTTACGAACTTTCTGATTTCCATCATGCCTTTCTCATAAGTAAATTTATCACCTATTGCAGCCTGACATAGGCCTTATAAAGTAGTGTATATCGAGCGCATTTGCAACTTTTATTTCGATTTCGAATGAAGAAACAATGTTCGATGGTAAACAATGGCAATGAATTCATTACTGTGCCATTCCGTCTGTAAATTCTACATAAATGAGTGGCACGTAAATTGGCTTATCCCTATATCATTTTCTTCAAAAGCCTGTACATATTATTGTAGATAAAGCCACCTAACAAATAAATATTTCAGTTTTCCTTTTCCGTCTCCAGTACTTTTGTCCATTAAGCCGCCTGAGCCCATGACTACTGTTAACTATGATTGTGAGATTTCAAGTAACACACTAAAGGCGCCTTTGCTATTTTCATCATCAACCGAGAGCCAAACGCCACACTGATGTCAAGTCCGTAAATTAAATTATCCGATAGACGCCTGGAGCCCCGAGAGACGGCGGTCGATTCAATAAATCGCCGAAAATAAGGGGCGTAATACCAAGTCTCTCATACTAGGATCACGAAGGATAGCCGGCTTTGTGCGATATCGGTATATAGCGTTGGATATAAAAAAAAAAATATGATAGGTTCCAGAGAGGAAAAAGGAGGTTGTAGGGCTTAGGAAATAAAATGGAAGGCACGAGAAAGTGGAAACGATGACGATGTCGATGCCTCGTTAAAGGAGACTTGGGATTACGAGGCGTTGGAGAGGTTGTGAAACCGAGACGGAAAGCTTCTGTTCGGGTAGTAGTGTGGGATGGATGAATAAGAGCAGAACACTGAACCGCTCTATAACACCGACGCGACGATTCTTCGTCAGTCCTCGAATCGATAAGTCTCGATATCGTTCTCCAATTCTAGTCACTGGATCGAATTTCTTCAGCTACGAATAAGACTTCGCAAATTAATCTTTCTTCTCTGGCCCAACCACTTCACCATGTCCTCAACATTGCACTTCCTTGGCGAAGTCTGAACGTTTTTGCTTTATTCCTCATCTACACTTTACGTGACCCCTTCCCATTTCTCCATCTTCTAGTTCTCTGCAAAATCCATCTAATATTCCAACAGTTACTCACTTGAAGCCGATTCGGCTGCGCCACTTGTTTCCTCTGATTCTAATCTCCATTCAAGAAATACTTTGAAAACTTGTCTTTAGGTTTTTCTTTGAATTAAATGGGATCACATCCGGGGAACTACCGAGAAAGCAAGAAGTAGGGAGACCAAGAAGACCTAAAAGGGCCGAGCAAAGGTGACCCGAGCTTTTATATCTTTAGTAGCGAACGTGGACCTAGCTTTCCCTGAATCTGGCGTCGCAAATTTAATGGGAAATTAGGGCAATATAGTGTGCTAGGGCAATGGATAATGATATATAGGGACATTAAGGGAATCACGTTACTGTTTATGCCGATGGTTCAATCTTATGTACTGTTCACTATGTAGTCAGATTTATATTGATTTATAGTATATACATTTATACTGAATAATTGTGTATCCGCCATGTAGCCGCTGCCTACTCAAAACAAACAAGAGAGTACAGATCATAGATGACAACTAGAATTAACAGCCAATATTCAACCATATACAAGAAATTGCCACACTAGATTGTATAATTAGTATAATTCTATGAAGATTCACCATACGTTTTTATAGTCTAGTACTCAAAGTCATTAAAGGTTACAAGGCTCGAGATCAAAGTTGAAAAGAATATTGACGTGTACCGATATAGTATTGGGTGATCAGATGAAAAAGATCACTCGAGTCGAAATTTTAACCCGCCTTTTAGTGTATCAACACTTATATGCTTCTGCTTTCATCGTTGAGGCCTTCCACAGTCCTTCATTACACAGTTAGCACCTTCCATAATAAACAGCGCTGTCTTACCTTCTACACCTTTCGCACTCCTTCGTTCATCCGACAAATTTTTCCTTGACATTTTGGTGAGACAAAGGTGAACTGCGCATCAGCAATATCGATTCATTGTATAACGAGGAAGGTCTTACAATTAGTCGGCTGTCCCTGGATTTTTTATAGAAAATGTAGTTCTTGGCGTTTATTACAATCCGCGCTTCCTAGCATCTTTATTCGTATCGCCCATGTGCCCTAAAAAAAAAAAAAATATATATTGTATGTATTGTAATATGGTTTTCATACTTGTATTCACTCGTCATGGCATCACGCAAAAATATTTCCAGACACTCTGCTGACATTTACCAAGCTATTTGAGGCCTTCTCTTTCTACTGTGATCGAGAAGGGCAATATAGGTCATACATTACTATTATACGGCATGAGATAATATCTTGCAAAACTAGCTCAAAATAGATACCCAATTGTCCGGTAGCAGTTTGTAGTCGTCAGTCGATCAAGGGTCCGTAGTTTAGCACAGATGATGAAATCCGAGTCAGGGACAATGGGAACTGTGGTATACGACCCTTTTAGTGAGCCACCGGTCCTCGATGAACCATATTCCCTACCATCGCATATCATACGCATTGTTGCACTGCAGCTTGTGAGGATGGTAGTGCTACTGATATTGCGAAAAACCCGTGAAACCACGACCGTCTTTTTGTTCGTTGCTGACATTAATAATACATAAGTACTGGACGTTGGGAGGAACGTACTACACGACTATGTCGGCGCGAAAGCAATATCGTGGTCTATTAATTTCTAAGCGGGGTTGAAAGAGTTTAAGCATGGGAGGAAGCTGGAGGTGTACGCCGGAACACACCGGTAGCTTTTTCGAATGCATTTTATTATATTCCCGGTTCGATGCACCCCCATTCTTGACGTGTACTCATAATATCGACGTAGTCATGTATGAAGTCGTTCTATATGTGTATAGTTGTTCGTTCTTCGATGCATTCTTGGAGTTACTAATAAGAGCCCTTCCCGTCTGACAGAGCTATTGGCCTCTCTCCCTTTATCTTATACGAACTTTCCACAGAAGATAACTATGTATTACTTATGAAACAACCATGACATACTTATTTCTTGAAAGGAAAGTTAAGATGTTGCTGAGGAAAAGAAAACATGGTAAAGAAATATAAAGGAGGTGTGTCCAAGTAAGAACAAAAACCTACGTTTGATCAACCGTTGAGCATCCGAATTTCCTTGTTGACGCAAAGTGGATTAAAAGTAGCAAGTGAGTCGACTATAAGTTCATATGAAACCGCGTCCACAAGACTACAATCATAGCGGTGGATTGATTAACAGCTTCATCAATCGTTGATAAACGATAGACATTTTCTTTAATCGGGAAGGTTGAATGTGCGAGATTTTGAAAGATAAATTCTTTTTGCTCTGTGCGATGGGAAGACAATTCAACGTATTACCTCGAGGTAAAGTATGAAGGTGAGGTGTCTTCTTTTTTAAATCATGTATGAAGGTGACATGAATGGTAGTAACACGGGACAGCAGGCAGGTAAAATGTGAAGGATATAAAGCTTTGTAACGTGAAAATTTTACCTCGCTACATCGACTTTCTTTGTATTGTTTATTGTGGAAAATAGTAATTAAATAAGACATTTTCTTTAAAACACCGATTTGCATTGTTCCAAGATAATTGATTTTTCCGGTGAATAGTTTTCATTAGAATATTTGAAGAAACTACGGTTTGTTAGTGCCGTAAGTAGTGTTAATAATGACCTGGTTGCTTTTGGTATATCCTTTTGGCAGGTTGATAGCTGTCAATTTCGATCGCTAGTTTCTTCCGGCGCGAAAGCGCCTGGTGCCCAGCTGGGAAAAACAAACTAACTGGGAGAAACGCTACCGACAATTTAGTTTCCATTGATTGGCTTGAATTTTCATTACAGCTCATATAACCAAGAGCTATATAATTAAGTATGAACTTCATGACATATGTATCACTAATAAATTAGTCGTATAACTTATAAATAGCATCGCCAACAAAATATTACGAATTTCACCAAAGTACATATACGTGCATTAGTTCACTCCTGACAATAAACGCAAATTTCCTTTTAAGTGATCCGTATTACCCCGGTATTCTCGTAATGTGTGCTTTAGCTCGAATTATTTACGAGAAGTTCGTCTGAGTTTCAACCATAGTGTATGGCATATACGGTATATATACTAGAACAGTAGATGTAGCAAATTTCCCGGTACCTCGAACGAGTGATTGCACGTACCTCAACCACTGTTTAGAGGAACAAATTGGATCTCTCGCGAACGTGTTTAATTAATGCTCACGTCTGGTGCAAACGTGCACACATTGGCTGCAACAGTGTAGCAGTGCACGTGTGTATGAATGGGTGCATCGGATGCACCCATGTATTCACATATGCATAGTACACGACATGTAACTATCGCGGTGGGAACAGCTCGCGAGTGGAGCAGTTTCGTGTCCGATTGCAGGATATCGTTTGACTGTATTTGACAGATACGTTTGATTAATAACGACTCTGTCTGTTGTTGCGTGGTTCGCTGATTCTGGCTTTCGTAACGATCCGTTCTCGAGCCAGAGATCGCTCATGCCCTAAAATACCGTCCCGTCAATGCACATAAATTTCTTCAATTAATTCAGATCCATGACGCCGAGTGAGCTAGATGAAATCGACAAGAGACGTCGAGAATAATGTATCGTAACAAATTATAAAGCTGAATCTCTGGTTGTGCCAATATTTGGAAATATAACGAACTCTTTTTTGCGACATTCATATCAGTTTCGTCGACTCTGACCGTTAATTTTGTGTTTTTCATCCAACTGGCCTGTCTGTGTCGTGTATAACTGTAAAAAACAGAAACCTCGTACCGTGTATTTCGCATTGCCGAATGAAGTGTGGACTGCGAGACACACGGGAATGAGGTTGAAATGCGGAAGCAAGACCAAAGCAACCGAACTAGCCCCGAGTTCTTCTCTCCCGTCAAACGACCAGTACCAGCCGGAAATGACGATACTCGTAGCATGGACGTGAACGCGGTTGAGGGGGACGATGGCTATTAACGGTATCACTAGAATCCCCATTGGGGCTATAAACTCGAAATACCCCTTCTCTGCTTGCCTCATCCCTTGCTTTTCAGCGTGCGACTACCTACCTATCTTCCATTGCCCTATCTTTCTTCACAGTCTTTCTTTCTCTCTTTCTCTATTATTTCCTGCATTCGCAATCGTTTCGCCAACGAATATACCTACAGATATAGAGTATACACACGAGCGAAGAGTTTAGTACTTTACCTAGGCATCGCGGCATTGCTAGCTGAGTGTACGCGCCCGGGCTCGGTTCTCGATTACCAATTTAAATAAATGATAGTCTGACTTAAATGCACCCCATTACCAATGCGGAGTGTACTACACCCTGCTTGGCATGGTCTATACCAACCGTGCCTTCCTAGGTAGTCTTATTGCCCACCTTTTTTTGCTTCCACTGTTCTTACTTTTTCTTTTCTGTCGAATAATTCTCTCTCGCGCGACTCCCACCTCGCACTGATTCTGTATACTGGAAGAAAAAAACTAAAAACGAACAACCGTTGCCCGGTTCGGAATTTTATTTCGAACGTTTCGACTGTTCGCCTTGCTGGATTCTTTTCGAGAATTTGCTCTTGCCGGAACTACTCTGTACTCGTGTCCTCACATTCGCTTTAGCCTAGTCGTACGTTCTTGCGATTTTGCACTTCTCGTACTCCACCTTCCGGTCTTTCTAGTCTTCTCCCGTTTGTTCCATCCCCCAAGTGAACCCTCTCCATCGCTTTCTATCTTTCGCATCTACATATCGCACTTCCACTCGCCAGCGTAAAGCTCCTAGCAAACGGATATGGAAATGGGAAACTCCAAGTCCCCTGAGTTTCACGGTCGTTCTGCTTTTGTTCGTCTCCATTGGGAATAGGCAATGCATATTTTATGATCGTTTTCGCAATGTGTCTTGCTCTGGCGTGTATCGCGTCCTGTCAGGATACGCTTCGTCATTACGCAGTGCCACGGGTTTACTGCAATGCAACTGAAGCGGTATAACGTTGACGTGGGGACAACTCGGAGACATCATGTGCAGTTTAAAGCGTTGAAGTGTGAGCTTCAACGGCGATGAGATATTTCCCCTCTGAATTACCATGCAGCCTTGCGTGATCCTTGATAGAAGTGACAATCTCGAACAGGAATCACGAACAGGAATATTGAGATAGTTCATAGATTATTCCCATTGTTGTGAAAAGTGAATTCACGTTCTTTTCTGTTTATGTACCCTGATCGCATTCTCTGTATTTTACATATTGCTCCACGACAATATCTCAAAACGGAATGCATAGTGAGAACATCGTACGTAAGAACTTCACAGAGATTTTCAATTCCATGTCGTACTCCGGATACGATCTTTGATACTTTAACGTTATCTTCAGGTTTACCTACCAACATCGTTCATTAATGCTCCTATTTCAAAATCACGTAACAGTCTGTGATTGCTACCAAAGTAGTTCAATTTTCAAGATGTATCCACATGGTGTCTAGGATCATCTCTGTATTCTTGGAAACTGTGCGATACTCCAAAGTGTCGAAATTCGCTAAAGACGCTAAAATGGAATCGAGTCTCCAAAACCTTGGCTCTTATCTAAAGAAGTTAAATCTTGTAGATATTTTGGAAATGGTGATGCGATAGGTATATGAGTTGACTGCATTACAAGCGAAAGCTTTATGGCAATACTAGCCATGACATCTAACTGCTTGTCAGCGGTATTACAGTTCAAGACATTGGACATCCACATATACAAATTTATATGTGGATGGCCTAGTACATACATAAATATCTAGGTTCGCACCTATGGCTGACTACATCACTGTGAGAAATAAGAGCAGAGAAGAAGAGTTGGTAACCTATAGAGGTGAGAGAGAATGGGCGAAGTAGATGAATACAGCGGGGTAGTGAGGAGCTTCAAGGATACAAAGCAAGGTACAACAGCGAGCGGGACAGAGGCAAGGTATATAGTCTACGTCTTCGTAGGCAGCAGTGAAACTCCGGTCCACCCCTGTGTGCTCGTAGCTTAATATTTCACGAAAGCACTTCCACGAAACAAAGGAGACTCCCGGATAATGATTCGAGTTGCTGCTCTTCCCACGTTTATACGATGCCCAATGGTTGACTATGTACGCGTTGCTGGGTTATTTGAGAATTTCAACTTGCTAGAGCATTGCATCCTCTACACTTAGAATGGCAACGAGCGTATAGGCGAAGTTAAACCACGAAAATTATGTTGTTGAAGGTAATTTTTAAAAATTAAGGGCGGTGAGTCAGCAAACAAAAAATGATTTTCAGAGAGTTGTATTTTTTATTCCAGCTAATCAATGAATATGAAATTTATATATCACTTAAGGACTGGAACGAAGAATTGTTCTGTCACTGTTGAAATCAATTTGGTTAACCGGTTCCATTGTAAACCAGATTTGTGTTTTTTCAACTCTGCCCATGATTCAGAATTAACCACTCAATGGATTTTGCTCGTTGATGTCTCATTTTGTTTGGAACAACATTCTACACCGGCTAATCCGAGAGACTTTTTTTAACGGTCCCCAGGACAAAGATATCCACTGATATACAAATTTATACATTTCTAAATCTCTAAATTAGTGGGTATCTTTGGCCTGGGGATCTTTAAAATAAATCGCTCCGCTTAGCCGGTGTAGAATGTTGTTACAAACAAACAGAGACATCAACGAGCAAAATCTTTTGAGTGGTCAATTCTGAATCATGCACAGAGTTGAAAAAACACAAATCTGGTTTACAATGGAACCGGTTAACCAAATTTGTTTTCACACTGACAGAAAAATTCTTCGTTCCAGTCCTCAAGTGATATGTTAATTTCATATTCGTCGGTTGTCTGAAACAAAAAATACAACTTTCTCAAAATCGTTTTTTCTTTGCTGACTTGCCCCCCTTAAGTAAAAGTACGAGAATGTACATCCAAGTGAAAACTGCATACACAAGTATCTTTAAGTTCATAGAATATCAACCATTTTAAGAATTAGTTATTACGTACCCAGTCGGTATCAAAATCTGTAACCATATTTATAAAATCGTTTTGAACGTTTTGGGACCAAGGCAAATTAGCTTGAAGAAATAGGATTTTAATTTTTTATATCGACGTTGAAATTATTGATTGAACACTTTTATTCCTACTAAAAAAAAACTCGAAAAATGACTTCCGTTTTGAAATGTGTGAGATTACCCGATAGCGAATTTTGCAAAAATTCTCTATAATTTGTAACCATAAAATACATCTTCCTCGCTGATTGCTGCTTTGTCTATACCAATTTTCCACTCTTCTACTTCCCCTTCACCGCTGCCTCCCTTACAGTTTGATGATAGTACTAGCTGCACATTATGCCTGCAAACACTGCACATTTCTCGATAGCTTTCTCATTTCTTGAGAAGAAGAAACACCTGTGCTAAGAGGCATTCGACGTAGGCACGAACACATCGCAATATCGCCCAACGAATAAGGATAGAGTTATAGCAGTACCGTGCGAGAATTGTAAATGCGATACATACAGCAACGAAAAAGTGATAACACGTGGGTGTTAAAGGGAGTGGGGGGGGGGGGGGGCAGTTCGTGCGCGAGCTCGACACAGCCGACTGTTTACAATTCATTAACTACCGGAGGTTTTGATCAGCGCGCAAACATTTGCTCGTTTTCCTTCTTCAAGACGATGTTTGAATAGGGATTGCGACGCTACGTATATCCGTGTCTCCGGTCTGCAAGTTCAGCGCTACGAAATTGTTGCAAAAAATGTTATATCACTATCGTTTCGTCATCTCATTTAAAGCCTCGTACCGTCTTACGCGATGACATTAGGTATCCAGAGGTGACACCGATGTCGAGTCTCTACAATATAACTTCTATGACGAATTACTTATATATCTGCTAAGCATCAAGTCACGCAAGCTTATGCCCTGTAAGTGAAACCGTCATTTAATTAAATTTAAAAGCTTATAATAATACTTAAGTTAGTGTACAAAATAAACTTCACACAGTATCATATAATCAACCGCTTTTGTGTGTACTTTTATAAAATATCGTTTCAATACAGTAAATAGAAGAAGTTGATTATTATTGTATAACAGAACTTACGCAGAAAAACGATATAGTACTTATTCTATACTTTTTTACTATCTAAAATATAACAAAGGGCAGTGTGTTTCGTTGGGCACTGAAACAGACACTCACAGACACACACACATTGACACAGACACACACAGATCAACACAGACACTCACACAGTCACACACAGGGCTGTGGGTCTTATCAGCGACTTAAGTTTAAACACCAACGCATTTCGTTTGTAATGGGCTTCATTACAATGTTTATTACAAACTATAGTTGTTGAGCTTATATTCACAGAGTTCGTCCATTCTTGTGTTTCTAAGAAGTTCGGCATCCTTGCATTGATGTGACTTGCAGTCGTAGCTATAGCTCATCAAGTTTCTCGCTTTATCGAATCCTTACGGTGCATCTCACGTCTTAGTCGTAACACTGGCGGGAGAACGAGGTACGGAATACGCACCAAAGGGTCCTTTGTCTCTAGCGAAATTCGATTTCGTACTGCCGTTTAATGGATTGGAGGTCGTGCGCTGTACCATGAGTACACTGTTCGGTGTATTACGGTACATATGTACGTAGCGAACAACGACTGTACAGACGCTATGCGGACACGTCTTTATTCCCTCCATGAGCGACGAGTCAATATAACAGTTCAGTTTCAAGTCACCGAAATTCTAACTGAACTCGCGCTAAGCACAATCTAACGATAGCTCATAATCACACAGGCACTCACACAGACACTCACATACACTCACAGACACTTACACAGCCACTCACAGACACTTACACAGGCACTTACGCAGACACTCACAGACACTTACACAGGCACTTACGCAGACACTCACAGACACTTACACTGACACTTACACAGACACTTACACAGACACTTACACAGACACTTACACAGACACTTACACAGACACTTACACAGACACTTACACAGACACTTACACAGACACTTACACAGACACTTACACAGACACTTACACAGACACTTACACAGACACTTACACAGACACTCACAGACTCTTACGCAGACACTCACAGACTCTTACGCAGACACTCACAGACTCTTACGCAGACACTTACGCAGACACTCACAGGCATTCACAGACACTCACAGACACTCACACAGCTCTCACAGACACTTACGCAGGCACTCACAGGCATTCACAGACACTCACAGACACTCACACAGCTCTCACAGACACTCAAAGACACTTACACAGGCACTCACAGACACTCTCGCAGACACTCTCACAGGCACTCTTACAGACATATACTCACTCACTCAGAGGTCTGGGAGTCTAATAACAGGACGTATATTTAAAAATAAGGCCCTGTGTGGCCATAGTGGGGCTTACAAAAATTAGGGCCCGAGAGGTCCATTATGGAATCTACAAAAATCTGGACCGAAGGTAGTCTCATAGGAGGACTTGAAAAAATCCGGGCTTAGGGAAGGAGCGAATTTACCGGAGGTTTTATAAAAAAAAATCATAGCCCAATTCTTATAGGGGGACTTATCAAAATTAGGGTTGTGAGGGCCTCATCCGAAGATTTAAAAATATCAGGGTCCGGAGCGGTTACGGACAAATTGCAAAAAAACCGCGAGGTCGCGAAGCGCCCGAGCCAGAATAACCTGCCAATAAGATCGATAAATTACAGCCTAAATTCCTATCAATATTAGGTCTTTAATAAGAATTAATTTAGTTGACTGACCAACGTAACATCATTCCTTAGAACACAAGTGCATCATGCGAAATCAGTCCTTCACTCTCCATCCATACAGCGCAGTACTCCCAAGTGGCAAATTCCTCCGTTCTTACCACACTGTACGCCTTCTGCACTCTGTTCATTTTAGGTGTACGTAAAACTCAGTCCTCGTACTCTTCTTCGCCTTGCGTTCACGCTTGTGGCGCTTTCCCCACCATAGACGAGAGCTACACCGGCTTCTGGTTGATACATAATGTGAAGTTTGAACCTCGAGGTCGGCGCATGCAGCCGCACCCCTTGAAATATTAGTGTGGCAAGTGGCGTTCATTATTTAAGAGACCGACGACAAAACCCAGAGTCTCCGGTACACCGCTCTGCACTCTGCTTCTCCTTTCTTCTACTACTTCTAGTGGCTAATATTTCCGTTTCACAAATTTCTCTGGTTTCCGTGCACCACGATCTTATAGTCCTTGAAATAATAAAAAGCTTTAATTGCTAGCCTTTGTAACAAAGAAGATAAAGAAAAAAACCGTTCATTTAAATAAGCAATTGTTGCCCGTGCTAAATATATTGATAACGGCAGCTGATGAATCGATAGAAGGAATGTATCGCACTCGCACTTGCACTCGCACGCGCACTCGCATTCGCAGTCGCACTGTATAGCGTTGCTGCCGCTTACATTCACGATTCACAAAGGATTCACCACATCTTTTTACATCGTCATGCAGCCATACACAGTAGATCAGCATTTAATGAGGAAAAGTAAATATACATCAATGCAAGGACATACAAAAATGTTGGGCACAGAAGGTGACTGACGACTTGTCAAATGCGAAAAGCAGTGGAGAACGAAAACTGAAGCACGGGAAAAGCTTCATGGGACGAGGACGAAGAACTAAAAAAAAAAAGTGAAGCACAAAAGCTTGTCGAATGAGATAGAGATGTGGTCTAAGGAGAACAGACATGCCAAGTTCTGTGAAGCATGCGCGAGTGGCTCGTCTCCAGCACTATTTGGCACTTTGTGACCTGCGCGCTCGCGCAAGCACCTTTCAGGGTATCCCCAATCGGCCTTTTCTTATTCGTCGACCTATATTCACCCTTTCTCCTCAGTGCCATCGACGTCTCACCGGTGGCTATTATTCGCTCTTCTACATCGACAAAACCATTTCAATCTAGCGAGCTTTCTTGCTCGCTGCCACTCTTCACCGTACCAACTCCTCAACGTTTTCTTCTATACATACACATACTTTTGCCTTCCTATACTGACTCGTTCTCTCGACTGAACGTTTTACCTCGTATATTCAGCAGACGTGAGTTAGGTGTTTGGGATGACATTCCTAGCCGGGCGAATGACGTACAATGATCAGCAGTGTAAGAATCTTCCAAAGACTGGATAATAGACGTTCCATCCAGCTTGAAGTTATCTTCTGTACAATTTTGAAATTCCAGGAATGCGATCACAGTATTTGTTAATGTGTTGTTTGCGAAAATTAGTAAAAAGTTTAAACATTAACCATCAAAATTATATTTGTCACGGAAACTGTGAGATTTTCACAGTGTTATGAAGAGATTTGAATATTGAAATTCATAAATCTTAATAAAAAACGTTGAGCAATTTTAGGAGTCCTTAAAAATCATGGATCTACAAGTGACGGTTAGAAAGAAGTAAAGAGCATAACCCACGTCAAAATTTAAAGTCTTTGCGAAATTTGAATTATCTCATTAGTACAATAGATAAAGTACATTTCGTACAAATGAGTTTCATGTATCTAGCTAAAATATAAATTTCAAGAAGAATTCTATTAATTTTCTACTCATATTGTGTAAATATAATTGACTAGGAAAATTCAATCGCTCAGATCGATAATGTGATCAAAAACTTATGAATTTAAATATTGAAAACAAGGCTACGAAGTCGGTTCATTATTTTCCACCTTATACAAAGCTTCCTATGTTAAAGACGAAATTGATCGGCATACTTCCTCACAAAGGAGACTATGTATGATGGAAATCAATGAGAAATCAATGTGCAAGATTCGACGTTACTACCGTTTTATACTAATCATGCATTTCCGAATTCGTTTATTG
This sequence comes from Perithous albicinctus, assembly GCA_964016905.1. Classification (NCBI taxonomy): domain Eukaryota; kingdom Metazoa; phylum Arthropoda; class Insecta; order Hymenoptera; family Ichneumonidae; genus Perithous; species Perithous albicinctus. Next base: position 11,002,582 of record OZ024690.1, on the reverse strand, counting down.
CAATAAGGCCGGTAGAAATAATTATAGTAAATAAATATACAGGAGTAGCGTCCTTTTCTTTGCTAACAGTCGATATGAAGATAACGAATTTAACAATTATATTGCGAAGTATTATAAAATATATTGGTTTAAAAGTTATCATTAGGTTCATATTTCTCCCAAGAACTCACAGTCGATAGTCTTCTTCTAAAAAGTTCGTGGAACAAAAGATTGCAGGCATTTTCACTGTTTTATTTGTTCTGTAATTGGCCGTCGCTGTCGTCAGACATACTGAGACCGGGCCAAGTTCATGTACTGAAACTTTTTGTTTGTGTGAAATGTAATAACTCACAGAAGGACACCCGGACGCGAAGTTAATAAAAATGGCATTGTAGTTTTTATGCAAAATGTTTATAGTTGCAAAAAGTTCATGTATGTTTTCAGTTTCGTCTTAGATGGCGATTCGCTATATCCAGGACAATAATACCTACAACACTCACCCTACTATGTCACAACTCACAGTTGTACATAGTTCAAGCACTAGTAATAGTAGTAGTAGTATTAGTCGCATATACGGGGAGCTCGTACATTCGTCCGCCCGCTTCAAAGCCTTAATGGGATTCTATTTACGGGGTTCGCGGGAGCTTTCCCCCCTGGCTATGCAAACACTTCGACATCTCTGCCTCTTAACCTTCTTCCTTCCTCGCGCCATCAACCCTCAGCCATCAACTACCATCGCATACAGTCGACGTACTCGTTCTCCGTCGTCGTCGACACAGCGCAGTTGTCACACTTCCCTCCGACTTTTCGTATTACGAGCTGAGGAGGAGACTTCCAGCACTCTGGGACTTGGGCGCACTAACCCCTTCAGTACATCGCGTATGTGTCGAGTCGAAATTGGCTCAAACTCCAGGCTCTTTTATACCACCTGAAATAATTTACCATTTGATGCGATATAATTCATTTCGTATGCGGCGACTCGTCGTTTAAGGGTGAGAAACGGGCTTTAACTTTAACCACATTGACTAATCGAATTCTATGTCTATTTTGTGTTTACGAAACAAATTATTGTCGTGTACGGCGTTTCTGCGAGCGTAAAATTAAATCAAAGTGGGCCCAGAACGTTCGTTGCTTCTGAAACGAACTGCGGTTTTACTCGGTCGGCAGTAGTAATAGCAGAACGTACTGCGTTCTTCGGTCGCACATAGCGTGGACTACTTCCACTTTTTGCACCAACAAAACGAACGCTCTACGAGCAGATGTGCTTCTGGTTCCGTTAGAGACGTCTGACTGATACGTGTGACAGAGTCACTATTACTCCACGGCCGCAGGCAGTCCTCAACCGTTCCTATTAGTAAAGGCCGAGTGCGAAACGGACACTGCGGTCTGGCAATAACTGTAGTGGACTCTGCTGTCCAGTTACGTCCGAAAAATAAATTGACTCAGCAATCGGAAGCCACTTCGAATGTTGGAGGAGAATGTTCTGATCTTCGATGATGGAGAAAGAGAAAATACTCCAAGCTACGACATGCTGAGAAATCCAAAGAGACGTGTATAAATCGAGAGATACACTATAAATATATTTCAAAGTAGAATCCTACACATTTTTTATTCATCTTTTGCGTCCTCATAAAGGAGGCTTTGTTTTCGTGAAAATATTTTTTTTCTCGAGATTTTCATTGTTACAAGAGAATACTCTGAAATGTCGAAACATCGAGAAATATGATTAAAAAAAATCCGTAGATACGTGTGTGCCCTGTGTCCTAGACATAGGATACTATATATCATTTCTATATGAGTTCTGAACGTTTTAAAGTATCGTGAAAACTGACTTTAAAAATTCAATTTCTTCGCCATGAAATAAAAATTTCTCTATGAGGAAGCGAGAAAGTAGCAATCACTTAATTGTCCATTAAATGTTTAATCAACTTTCGAGCGACTTAACGAATATATTAAAAAAGTTCTGTTATTAGTTACCTTCTATTGAAACCTCGTGAAAATGTTTCATAAAGAATCTGCCCATCAAGATTTGGTGTAACCGAATATTAATTTCCACGAAAGAAATTTGCCGAAGGTTGAAAAATATAAGTAAATTAATACAAACAATTAACTATACATAATTTATAATTTCATGGAAACATTTCAATGTAGATTGAAGAAGAAGTCTTTATCACACTCACGTGATTGATTTCGACAGGATGTAAATATTTGTGTTTACAAATCATCGAAATGGCGGGCTATCCGGGATCGATACGCAGCTGCTTCCTCGCCAATGCAGCTGCCACAGCCTATATTACGGATCACAGGAGTGACGGCATTTTTAATTTATGGATTACGTTACCAAATGCGAGTAGCGCGCGAGCTCGTATTAATTGCCAAACGACGCAAAAACCGAGGTTTAATTTGTGACTTGAATAACCGAAAGGATTCGTGCAGCCTATATAAAATGTCGCAGCTCACGCACCTTTACGGAATGTACACGTTTATTACATGACACCAAAACTAAAGTGAAATTACCAAGTCCATAATTTATACACTGCAAGGAAGAACGCACTTTTCCAAACGTACAAAATTCTACAGGCAGCCAACGATGAAATGAGAAAACAACATCAAATCATAATAAAAAAGTAAAAGATGGAAATATGTTCAAATTCATATATTTCATATTTAAGTTAGCTTCAACGTATATAGTATTAAGATGCTACACTTTTGCGTCGTTATCTCTCGGTTCACCGCGGCCATCAGTGACTCTCCCTCTCCCTCTCCCTCTCCCTCTCCCTCTCCCTCTCTCTCGGTTTCTCTTTCGGTTTCTCTCACTTACGGTGACTCAGTCGGTGTAGCACATCACGTTCGGATGAGATCGAATTGCGATGGAAGTTCTACTTTACACGCACACGCACACGCACACGCACACGCGACCTTTTTTTTGGCGAAAAAATAGAGAGAATTAATAAAATGAACGAAAGGCAGAAGAGAACATGAGGAAAATACCAGAGGTATTATATATTTCGTTCTTGAAACAAACGGGGTTCTCTCGGTGGCCGTGATTTAGGCGGGTAACCCGCATAAATTCATGGCCACACCTTCGTACAGCCTCTTGCATTATTTTTCCACGAGACATACGTTTTCTTTTCTGGCTCGAATAATCCTGATTCTCTTAGGAGGTAAAAGGTTGAAACTTTCCAGAGAATATATTCAGACATTCAAATGTGAGGTGTTCTCCACCAACTCGGCCACTTTTTTTACATTCTCGGATCTGTTACATAATCGGGCATTTAGTGATACTACTTAAAGGTACTCCGTGGATTTTTTTCAGACTATTTAATTCGTCCCTTTCGGAAATGATTTTCTCTTTTCAAATCCGTATATCGCTGAAGACTGGGGTCGAGCAAGAAGAACGTAAAAACAAAAAAGTTATGTTTTTTCATAAACTGTTTAATGCAATCCTATCTTTAAAAATTCCGTTTTTAAAAAGTTCATGAGTAACGGAGACCATTGTCATTGTTTTATTCGTCCTGTGATTGGTTGCCAGAAAAGTCCATGAGAAACAAGTTAAGTTTGTTGTCAAATTTGACATAAGAGTATGGGCGCTGCAACGCCCGTAACTTTCTAAATAATTATAAGAGCGCAGCAGTACAAAAGCTCTTCAGGCACGCGCGCCAGCACATGTGATTAGTATGTGTTACATTTTTGATGGCATGAAAACAGCTATTTTCGGGGAAAAAAAATTCGAACAATTTTTCTTTCAGTGTGACACCTTTAATTTCGCTTTTGATTTTGAAAGGTATTTGTGTATTGAGAACATATTAATAAATCACTATGATGCATTCAGGTATAAAAGAAGAACTCAAACTCTGCGTTTCAATGAACTATTTAATGCAATATATATATTATATTTTTGATGGTATCAAGTTGTATATGTAAAAAATGTAAATGTTCATATGTTGCTTTTCCGTGAGAGCTAATTTTTTTATTCGATTATACTTAAGTTAAATTCAATCGTCTTACGAACATTTACAATCATTATACGAAAACATTTCGTCGAGATCGCGGTATCGATGGTTCGTCTCGAGGTCTGTGAAAATAATGCAGAAAAATAATACAACTGAGAGCTGAGCTACTGAAGTAGGGGGTTAAATTAAAGAACATAGAGAATGTTCGCGGAGTATTGAATCTCTTGGGCCCTCTTCGAAGACCGTAAGAACGTAGCTCAACGATTTTCATTTCCTTCTCACTCATTTGGTGTATACTCAAGATCCATGAGGTAACGGCTTTATTTCCTTCGCTCTCGAGCAATATCGAGCACTCTCGATAAATTTTCCCGCAAGGAAATACATCCTCTTGTTGCTGCCGAAGCGAAACATTCCCCAGCTCAATCGATGAATGGCAAAGTCCAACTGAGGCATGTAAACTAAAAGCAAGTAAAGTGTATTCGTATTTTCTCTCTGGTACATCGAATTCGAAGTTGCATGATTCGTCATAGCAGGAAATAAAATAATTTGATTATTTTCGTAAAATAGGGCACCAACGTCATTCCATGCATATAAACCTGTTTATCTGAAAAATCCTGGAAATATAGATTAAATCAATTACCACATTTGGTTGATTCGCTATTTACCATACAATCTAATTAACTCAGTATCTAACCCTCTTTTGACACGGTCTGTGTATAATTTTCATACGCTCTGATTCGGGTTTATACTCAAGAAACCCTGATGTAATTATCGAATTCCAGTGGACTGTGTGTACAAGATCACGTGCCTTACAAATGGCAAGTGAATCTCATTGAGGTGTGCAACTTGGAAATCGTGTTCGGGAACATTTCGTTTCCGAGACTACGTGGGACGTGGCATGGTGTGTATTTCGTATTTTCGGTGCGGCACGCTGATGGTGGTGTGCAATTAGAGACTATCGAAGGCATCTCGAATGAACTTTGGCAGGTATGCAAAGTATACAATGTAATTATTGGCGCTGCAAGACAAATTTCGTGTTTGTTGACAATTTATGGTATCTAATGGCATGCCAGTAACAATAATAATACGTTATGATATGTACGAGTCGTGTATTTGAGAAAAACTGAAAGGTGATCTTTTATTGCGATAGTTTTGGGACCGTTCAAGAATATGGAAAGTAAATGAAACCTGTGATGAGGCTAGCAAGCCGCGAGCGGACACAAACTAGTAGAAGTGTGATATCTGTGATCAGTGAAAGTAACGCACGCATACGAACAGACATTTTTTCAAACCCACTTTTCTCCATACTTTAGATCTTTTACAGTGCCTTGACATGAAAATCTGAAAGAAAATTTGTATGAAAACCAAAACTTCCGTTATGAAGAAACAACACAAATACAAAATAACAATAACCCAATTAAGTGGCAATAAAATCGATTTACACAAGTTATACATTTAAAAGACGATCGCTTACGGTGTTATTATCTAAATTTTGTCCCAAACTTTGTAATCAAGAAAATCTAATATCAAATGCAAATTACATATGAAAAAAATGTCTTGACGACACCACGTCACCTTAAATCGTGTATTTATTATCGTTTCTAAATAATTGTCTCCGGTGGTAGAGTAAAAGGAAAGTTTAGCCGCACGAAGGTAGTATATACATATATTGACGTATAAACGTGAGTCGATTATAGGTAGCGACATAGTAGCGCGACGAAATTCGTGCGCCGTACCACCCCAATCTCATCGAGATGGTGCGTGCTCGGTACCAGCCTCACGTGCACCGTGCTAATTTTCCCCGTACACGCTATATTCAGCTGCAGTGGTCGCTTGTGTTCGTTGCAGCGGTCCTTCTATTACTTGCACACTTTGTGGATCCATACACGATTCGCTTTACCGCCCTCCCCCCTTATGGTTCTCGAATTGAAAGGAAAAAAGGATGCACTTGCGAGATACCTCTCGAACAACGATTTCTCCTTACGATTCTACGCCCTCCCTCCTGCCGGACACGCATAGCTCTCGTTATACCATTTCACCTTTTCACATCTTACAATGTCTGAAAATTTCGACATACCGCTATAGATATGTACTTTTGTATGTGCACATTGTTCTCGATGTTCACAAACACGATCGCTTATTCTTACTCTATCTCTCTGCCTCTCGATGCTTCATCCTTCACCTGAATAATAAATTTACCGTAGAATAGGTTGGCCCAGGTAACTGTGTGCTCAATATTCTCAGTGTGAATGCCCAGTGCACTGGTCGGACCATCTTGAAATCTAGATTAATGGGATATATCCGCCCTAGTGATATCATGGACAGAAGCATAGTCCAGGAAACACTCCGCGAATACTACGATCTAACTTAATAACTGCCTGCTCGAACTTCGCAGATTATGAAACGCTGTTTCATGACATTGTACTTTTTTCTCACTTTTTCTGCGAGAAAATTAACGTCGTACCAGACAGTTAGGAAGTGAGTCGAAGGATGGTGTGCTTTTTATTTTAGTATATACTCCACTGCTTTCTCATTATTTTTAAAGTTTTCAAAATACTATGAAAATCAAAGAGGGTCGGATTTCATCTTGTGTGAATTACCATGGTACATGGAATTATGCTTTATGTAGTTGGAATAAGCATATCCTCTATGTATCGACTTCGACAAAGATACGGCAGATTTTCCCCACTTATGCAAATAGTTTTAAAAACTTGTCTTTTATCCTTATTTTATATGTGCAAGCACCGAGGAAAATGTGTAGACCAGATCGACTTAGTTGCTACATTTTCAGTGACAATCGACTCCCAGGGCCAAACAACTCAAGAGCAATACATTCAATGAAACCAGAAAGCCAACGAGCATACTACATACACTCTTGATATAATTGCCGGACTCGGGAGCTCCCCCGACACTCATCAGTGAGCCGCAGCGTAAGAGCGTCAGCACTACAGCCAAGAGGGCGTAAACATCAACACCATTGCTGCTCACCTCTCTCTAAGTCGATTACTTAATCGACGCTACTCGAGATTAGTGGCCACCTAGTACCAAGCAGTAATGCCCGCTCTCCTTGCATTCAATCCCCTCTTCTTTTTTTCTCTCGTCTTCCACCGATCGCGAACTCTCATTTCGTATGCCATCTCTGTCTTTCTGCCGGCTCTGCCATTAAGTACGTACTTAACGCCATGGAGAGCCACCTGAAAGCTTTCGAGCCGACTGCGCTGTAATACAGCGAGTGCAAGATAGAGAGAGAGATTGAGAGACGGCTAAAGAGAGGGGAAGTGAACTAGAATTCTGGGTGAAGCTGCCTGAGGCACCTACGGACGAAACAGTAAGCGCTGAATTACGAGGACGCTGTCGGGAAATCGACCTCGAGCCGAGTCGACAAATCCGTTTAACGGTTTTCATTCGATTCTACTTCGTGGCCCAAGGCTTAACGTCAAGACCGACAACGTGCGACCTCTGCCACCAAACCCGCTGGGTTTTACACACCACGTAGAGAAGATACGTGGATACACTTTTTTCAACCCGTTCATTTTGCAATTTTTCGATAGATTTTCCATAATTCATATGAATAAATGTATACGTACATCATCCGAAAACGTTACGAGCATAATAATCTACCAAAAACATGTTTTAATTTGTAAAAAAATCAACTCTACAAAGTTCTGCAGAGTATCACATTCTACCCTACCACCGTGTACCATGTGACAATGTTTCAACTGCGTGTTTTTTTTATCACTTACCAAATAAGCATTAATTGAATCGTCAAAAAATTAATGAAAACTTATGACGAACTATTGATGTAGCCACTGTCTTTTCATCAATTTTCATCAGCATTTTCACAAACTCATGAGTTCCTTTTTCGTCAAAGATGTGAGATGTTAAGCAGGGAACATTGTAACACAAGATTTGAGCTTTATTATAAAAAATAGTTGTACGACTATATTTTATTGCTTTTACTGCAAATTTTACTACACTGTTAAAAACTTATGTTTGAAAAATCATTAAATGTATATGATGTTTTATACAGAAAGTATGATATTTTATTGTTACGTATGTAAGAATATGTTCGTTTTCTCGTGACTACCTAGTGATTCTCACATTTTATGTGAGTGGTGTGCGAAATCAGTTGAACATGTGCGAAGTCTGTCGACCGTGTGTGAAATCATTCGAGTCGTTTGCGAACTAAAGACGTTTACTTGGCTTGCTGTTAGTTTGAAAGGTTAAATAAAACTCGAAAACGAAACTTCTTAGGCAGGTATTTAAAAAATACCATGTGCGCCATGCGCGCGAAGTAGGTGATTTACGACTCGTGTGACCATCACCCGAGCGGCAAGAAAAATTTCATGATTTCAAAAAGTACTTCGACTTTAATGAAACACGACGCGTTTTTTGGGTTGCTGATTACGAATCTGGCCCCAGAATTCAGAACTTAAAAATGGCGAATCCAATATGGCGGACGAAAACACCGAAATGTACTTGATTCGCATGAAATAACTTTCTCTGTTATTGCATTGTGGGTCTCCTGCGTCTGTTCTCATTTCTGTAACCCTCGTTGTCATGAGCAATAATTAGGTTTGTACTTGGAACGCTTCGAAACTCATAGTATGCGATAATGTTTGATAGAGAATTGTTTCTCTGTAGGGTTTAGTAGTAGCAAAAACAAGATTAAGGGAATGATTAATGAGAGGAACGACGTAGAGAGTTTACTGTTGAAATAGTATAAGCACTGCCGTTGAGTAGGTACTGAGATGAGTTGAGAAGGGGTTTTACTCGATTGACAGTCTCGCGTTTCTCCTCCTCATACTCCTCGATCCTTCACGAGGGTAAATTTCCTCTACGCCTCGAATTGCCGAGCTAGCGAATGCCAGAGAACCGCGAGCTTGGCATAGTCAAGCTCTCTCTCACTCTCTCTCTGTCTATGTTTTGGCATTCAAGCATCTACCCTCGTCTACGTCGTCGGCTTCTCCGTCGTCTCTCATCGAGCTCCTTCTCCTCGTTACCATTGTAGACGCGAATCGTCGGACAGTATAGCCGCGTCGTTTCTACTTCACCTTCTCGTTTGAAGCCCGTGTTCCAAGTGTTTATTTAGCCCAACACTTGCTAATGTTTTCCCCCCGTGGCAGGCGCACAGCTGTTTATACTCTGGTAGGTGGATACTCGTTCAACAGCAACAATGAAAGCACCAAAACCAAGCAATCAAAGGGAATAAGATGAACGCTGAGCGCTCAAATACATCTAAATTGTCCTCCCTTTGGTTAATTTGGTGACAAACGTATGAGGGTGCGCACACCATCCACTACACAACCGATGACCCGAGTTGGTCTCAGACACGACGCTGCCTTCTCTATGCTAGGACAAAGCTGAGCCCTTTGAAGGGTTTGGTTTACCTAATCTCTATATTATAAAAATATTTCGCCGCCGCCGTATAGGGCAAACGAGGATTACCCAACCTTATTATTAAAGAAAAGTCATCATTCGTATCCACCGGCAAAAAGTAAAAAGGAATAAAGGAATGTAAATCTTGATACAGGACACGGTGGTACGAAACCAACATTATACGATCAGTGGTATTATAGGGGGAGAAAAGATATAAGAGATAAGTGAAAGAGGAATCGAGAGAGATATGAGAAGTGGTAGACATGAAACGTATAGAGGAGCTCAGCAGTGGCTAATAATACTCCTAGTACTCAGTTCTCTCTACCGTTTACAATCTACGAGAAACCAAAATAGAAAGCGTCCGGGATGTGCTTGGCTGCTGTTTCTACCGCCGGTACAGTGACTATTGTTGCCATTGGTGCACCAAAAGGGGCTTTGCCCCTGGCGCCCTAGCGGTCCCGTGTTCCAGCACCATCAACAGTATATAGATACTAACATACCACAGTGTAGTGTACTACTATAAGCACTGTACTGCTGCGAACTATGAGAGAAAAGCTTTCAGTGAAAGCTCGCCTCAGCGGTAACCGCTACTTGCTTGCCCGCGACGACGACCAACATGCCGAACTTTCGTGGCAAAGTGTATCGGCCAGTTAGCCCCGAGGTTATGTGCAATGCGCGCGGTCGACCCTATACTTCCGTGCACCGAATGCCCAGAGCATCAAGGTGGCCAAAACCGACAATCTTAGAACCAACTGAGTTTCCGCACAACCCGGGAGCCAACAAAAGCTATTCCCTTGAAACCGCATGTTTCCTCGATAATTTATCTTTATAATCAACTCTTCTTTCATCCGTTTAGAGGCATGTGCCTCACTATTACTTGCATTAATGCTCAGTAAGGAAAAGCAGAAAAAACTTAACGGGTTCTAGAAGATAAAAAGACAAGCCTGCCATTAACTTTTTTCATTTTATTAAAAATAAAATAAATAATTTTTTTTGGTACCGTATATTCCTCTACCTAGTTTTAACTTTAATTAGTTAATACTCTACCCAGTTATAACTGTACCAAGATTGAGGGGCGTTAAAAAAAAATCTACCATACTATAATACTTCCGTACTACAAGTTTGTCAGTAAGTTATATAAGTTAAGATACTTAATTACACCTAGCTAGAACTCTACCCTGATAATACTTTACGCACAACTTTACCCAGTTACAACACCACCCAGGCACTACTCTACCCCATTACAAATATATATAACCGCAACATTCTTAGTTACAGTTTCACCCAGTTACGAACTCTACCAATATAGGGGCCTCTAAATCATATCCACCATATTACAATTCTTCCGTAATACAAGTCACCCAGTTAAGACCCTAGTAAATTAAAACTCTGCCCGGTCACAACGCTACACAACTCTACCCAATTATAACACCATCAGTACCCACGCCTCTAAAAGCATATCTTCTAGAATACAATTCTTTCGTAAAACAAATTTGTCATATTACAACTCTGCCAGAATCCCAGATCTTCGTTAAATTATTTGAGTTAAAATTACATACAGAGCAGAGGAAAAATGAAGAAGGAAGATAAGTTTTCAATTATTCAGAAATGTCAATTAATTAAAGTCTAATAAACGCGAGTGGTGAAACTATCTCTTAGTGTCAAAGGTATGCAAGATGCAAAAACTATGTAAGCTCTTTCGTAACTGTACATGGGCCGCTGGTGCTTTTAGTGCTGCTACCGTGGTAGCTAGTTGGTTGGTCTCGGAGGGCGGAAGTCAAGATCGATTTTTCCTCCGGTACTTCCTTCGCTCTCGCTGAGCACAGAATCGAGCACTACCAACGTACTGCGCTTAGACCATGGACGCTAGACTACTGCTGGCGCAGAGAATTTCCTCGTACAGTGAAATCCTCCAGAGACCCGGACGATGAGTAATAACCCCTGCGAGACCATCCCGACCTCGCTCTCTGGCCCGAGTTTACGGGAGTCACGGATTTGTACTCCCCCGGACACATCCCACTGCCACTTCTCTCTACTTCTACTTTTGCTATATACGACCGCTACCCTTCTCTGCAATTTAAGATCGTGAAATTAACTTACGAGGAAAGTAGATAACCTACACCGATGACGCGTGACCAAACAATTCCAACAATCTGTCTTTTTGCTTTTTGGCGTTCTACTGATTTCGAGGCGATTTTATCGCCTTACATGCTGCCAGGGTTACCTTTTGCGTAATTAGATTAAAAAATGTAAAAAGGATTAGTTTTAAAGTGTTGAAAAATTACATTCACAAATTATCATCACGCTTTAGTACTGAGTTTAGTTTATGGAAAACGCGAGTTCTTTTTCAGGTAATTCTATGAGATCAGAAGCATATTTGGAGCAATAGTTTATTGCAAATCAATATACAATAGCCTAGCTGGTTGTTTTCGCTCGGGCGCTTCGAAACCTCGCGAACTACCCCTCCTCCCTTTTCTAGACCGCGATTTTTATAAGTCCCCTTAAGAGACTCCCCTGGGCGCCAATTTTTCTAACAAGAAAGGTATCCCAGGTGTCCCTCGCTGATTTTAATAATATTGTAAGATGTTATACTACATCAAAAAATAAGCGACACGTATTTTTTTTATCTGCGGTACTACACTTCTAGGCGGTGAAACGGCCTCCTAAAGTAGAGGTTGAAAAGTAGTGATTTGTATGTTTCATATATAAAAAGGCAATTATTTGGGACGAAACTGATTGGATAACTTTTGTCAACATAACAAAATATGGATAGCAAAATTTCCGCGATTCGATTTTACAACTTTATGGGGTGAACTGCCCCAAAATGTGATAAAAATTATACAAAAATTCGCCAAATTAGACAAAAAAAACAGCCGAAAAGTCTGAAAAAAGTATATGTTACACATTATTACAAAAGTAAGTTGACGTGTTTTTGCATGACTCGCAAAAATGCTTTTCCTGAGGGTAACTGCCCTTAAATGCATTTTATCAAGTTTGTATGAAAATATATAATTTTTGCAAACGAAACTTATTAAAAGTAACTTACTACAGATAGATACAATATTCGCGTTGCATTAGTCATCGTAACAGCAAACCGCCTCCCAAACACGAACGGAATTATATACAGATCGACTAAATGTGGTTAAATTGGAACCGAAAAATTTAGAAAAAATATGTTACACGTTACTATATAAGCAAGTTGACGTATTTTTGCATATTTTGGGAGAATAACATTCCGATGGGATTCATAGCATTTATATGAAGATTTATACCACTTGCGAATAAAATTCATTGACAACGATATTCTACAGATAGGTACAATATTTGCTTCGCATTACTCGTCGTAATAGTAAACCACCCCCTCAACACTAATGGAATAATATGAAAAACCACAAAATATGTTTAAATTCGAACCGGAAAATTTAGAAAAAAATACGTTACACGTTACTACAGCAGCAAGTTGACGTATATTTGCATTTTTAGGGAGAATATATTTTTAAGGGGGCAAACTACCCTAAAAAGTAATCCATTACGTTTTATATGCATACAATGTTCTTCTAATCAATGATTTTTTAAATGATATTTTATTTATGGTTTTATGCTGACTATACGTTCAAATAAGTAAGTAAACTAAAAGAAGTTTAGGTTTAAAATGTCCTAACACAATTTATGATATAAACTGTAATGTCATGTCGATGTTTGTATAATTCCATTAGTTTTCGGGGGATGGTTTACTGTTACGATGACGAAACGACGCAATTGTATCTATCTGTAGTGTGTCGTTTTTGATGAATTTTATTTTCAAGAGGTACATATCTTCATCAGAGCTTACGAAGGAAAGATTTTAATAAATGTGGTAACTTCGGGATCCACTTTTCAACAGGGATAGGAGTATGCAGGGTCATCGGAGGCGAACTGCTACTTTGCAGTAGTAAACAACGGATCAATAAAAATATAGTTTCCGGGCTCGCATTATATAAGCGTCCAGGCCACAAGTCGCTTGCGAGAGCGATATTGGCATTTGCCACCTAGTGGCGGCCGCCCGAGGCGCGAAGTAGTGCGAGCACCCGGGAGTGCGCGGCCATGCCTGGTCAGGCGCCCGAGTCAGACAGGGGACTAGGCCGTAACTGCTCTGACACCGCTTGCAGTGTAGTGGCGCGGCCTAACTGGCAAGCAGCGGCGTGCGTTTGCACTCAGTTTTAAATATAAGTATTTATTTTCATGGTTAATGGGTATGTCTTTATTGGCTTAAATATTATTATAGTTTATATGGAAGTTAGAAAAAACCATGAGTGGGCTAGAAAGTGCACGTATGCGTGTAACATAGTAACGTGTAACATATTTTTTCTAAATTTTTTGATTCGTATTACCCCTATTTAGTCGATCCGTGTATAATTCAATTCGTGTTTCGGAGGTTGTTTGCTGTTACGATGACTAATGCAATGCAAATATTGTATACATCTGTACTATGTTACTTTTAACGAGTTTCGTTCGCAAAAATGACATATTTTCATACAAACTTGATAAAATGCATTTAAGGGTAGTTACCCCCTAAAAAGCATTTTTACGAACCATGCAAAAACACCTCAAGTTACTTTTGTAGTAATGTATAACATATATTTTTTCAGATTTTCTGGCTGTTTCTTTGCCTAATTTGGCCAATTTTTGTGTAAAGTTTATCACATTTTGGAGCAGTTTACCCCCATAAAATTGTCAAAACGAATCGCGGAAATTACGCTACTCATGTTTTGTTATGGCAAAAGTTATCCAATGAGTTTCATCCCAAATAATTACCTTTTTATACATGAAACGTGCAAATCACTACTTTTCGACCCCTCCTTTAGGAGGCTATTTCACCCCCTAGAAGTGTTTTACCGCAGATAAAAAAAATACGTGTCGCTATTTTTTATGTAGTATAACATATTGCAATATTATTAAAATCGGCGAGGGACACCCGGGATACCTTTCTTGTAAGACCCTTATAAGGGATCCAGGTCTGTGGGGGTCTATGTGAGTATTTATGAGCGTTTGTGCGAGTGTCTGCTTTGTGAGCATCTGTGAGTGTCAGCGTAAGTGTCTTTGAGTCACTGTGAGGGTCTTTAAATGTCAGCGTAAGCGTCTGTGAGTGACTGTGAGTGTCTTTAAGTGTCTATGAGTATCTGTGAGGGTCCAAGGAACTACCGCCCTTTATTATGTGGTAGATATTTCTTTTATTGCTAGCAATTATATCAAGAAACAAAACCGTTTTGCCTTCGGATATATTGTATACTAACTTTCTTTAATCCAGCGGCATTTACAATAACATTTAATTGGTTCCAACAATAAAACATTAACACAATGATATAACGAAACAATTCCAACATAAAACCAAATCGCAAACATCCATCATTGTTGACTGAGAGTTCTATTTAGAAAAGCAACCTGCAATAATTGTGGATCAGTTTATGAGTTAGAAATTGTATACCAAACAACTACTGGTCAATATTATTTATCAACAACATCGAATATCGTGCGTCAGCCGCGTATATTGAAAGTTTAATTTTAAGCACGATACTCTGGCTAATAAAGAAATTCTAGGTCGCCGGTTCGTGATTTTGTTACGTTTGTGTTGAGTGGTGATGGCATTTCTAGTGGCAGTAGCCCTGTATGCCATCTTTTCATAGCAAATTCTCTGCAATGCCTTTATACAAACATATATGTATATATAGCCGGAAGAAGTCTTTCTCGTTGGTGGTGTAATACATCCTCGTCAAGCTGTGTTGTGAAGAAAGAGTGCGAGAGAAGAAAGAGAGACTCGAAGAATCATATACTGGACCGGCGCACACTAACGCATCACTGTGAAAGCCCTTTCACTTCTTCTCCTCGCCTCCACAACATTTTTCTCCCAAATTTTACTCAGTGGCGGGTTTTGCTATGCTGCTTTTCTCTGTTACACTTTTCCCACGTTAAGAGATAGATACTAAAAAAAAGGTCTTGCATCAGGAAGCAATAAGAACAATATTATTATTGTAGTTTTCGTTTTCATTTCATTTAAAAATCATGATGTAATTTACACAAGATGAAATCCGACCCTCTTCGATTCCCCTAGTATTTTTTTATGTTGTCACTGGAAAGAGCACCTCTGATTTTTATCAGATTGATTGGGGTTCGTCGGGTTCAAGTATATTCTTTGCTCTTAGAAACTCAAGTAGAAAGATATGATAAAACATTTGTTTTCTGTTAAAGAGCTACATATTTATCGAGAATACATATGTTTTTATCGTTTGGTACCCGTTAACATTTTTATACAAATTATCGGTATTTGACGAAAAAATGTAAAAACAATACTGTCAAGGTTGTAACAACACGTAACCTGAAGCAGCTTATATACATCAATCTCCCTTCACAAATTATAGAAAGGAATACATTTTGTACATGGATGCAGAATGTTTTGTGTCTAACGCGCATGCTTTGCACATATTTTCCAAAAGAGAAGAACTCTTTCTCTTCTTATTCTATAGTACTTTATCTACCTTAAAAATTCCCGAGTATTTCATAGAAGTTTCGGTGTCCAGTGGCCATGAAGACGAGCGGCGCGAGCGTCCATCCATGATGTAGATCCGGACAGGCGAAAGAACGACGCGAAAATGGGGCGGTAAACCGAGAACGCAGTACGACAGGATGCGAAGAGCGAAAGAAAGTAAGAGAAAGTAGCGAGAGAACCCTCGGCGTTTCTCGTTTCAGTCCAGCGCCTACAAAAAGAAAAACTGGAAAAAGAATCGCTCACGAGACCTCGCCTACGCTTCTTTACACACGTCTGTCGCGTATATTATTTTCACATCGTGTTTTTCCTACGTCCGTGTCTTGTTCAAACTATAACACATACACCTTCGTTGATATATCTCGTATATTTGCAGAATAGGAGCCATTTTGATTCGAGCTTCGACAGAAGAAACAAAGAAAAATAGTAGAAAAATTAAGCACTGCTGAAACGCCACGGGTTGCGATCGTGGTCGATTCAAGGGTTGGTTCAGGGCTTTGCATATCGTGTAAATAAAATATCGCGGATAAAAGAACTCGCGTTGAAGTTTTAGCTAACGTCGCATCTGCTTTTTTTTCGCCGTGCTTCTCACTAAGCTCGTGTGGTCATTTTGATCATTGGAATCCCGGGCCTGTATGCTCATAAATCGCCGGATGGAAAAGCGCATCCGGGATGCTATTATGAAATAGTCGAGAGTGGTCGGCGGGCGCAACGGTCGAGTTGGTATAGGTTTGCTGCTCCCCGCGGCCGCGAGGATTGCTAGCTGGGTTGCACTGACCCCTACCCGTATCGCTAAACTGCAGCGCGACGATACGTCAGGCTCATGTACTCCGCTACGCTTGGGGCTCTGCTCTGATGCGCTGCTTTGGCGCAGTGTTCAGTACGAGTCGCATAGGTGCTGCCCGCCCGAAAGAGCTCCGGGAACGGTTTAACGTTCGCGAAAATCGGTAGGGACGCATTAAACGAGCACTCGAGTACGTCATTGCATTTTATGCAATTACCGCCTCACTCTCTTCTTGTCTTTCTCTCTTTGCCATCTCCCTCTCCAATTTCTCATTGGCTTTAAATGTACGTTCAATGCATTCCTGCTCACTGAAATATGTTCCTGGATCTTGTTAACTGGACTCGCTCCTTTTTATTATCAAGTTATCGTATGATTATTGACCCCTTCACTGTCAATGACCGCTATAGGGGTAAGAGAAGTGCCACTTTTACTTCATCACCCCTATACGGCATATTGAAAAAAAGATATTTGTACTATTTTGATCTGATTGTCCTTATAGGTATCTTAAGGTTTTTGCGGTTCCTGAATCCGAACTTAAAGTTAAATTCGCCTAATATAAAATAATGGATCCAATTTGGCGGACCAAAATCCTAAAAAATATTTAGATTTAAATAAAAATGGATATTTTATTATTTTTGAGGTTATGAAATCCAAATCTGATATCAAATTTTCTAAACTCAAAATGGCGAATCCAATATGGCGGTTCGAAATTCGACAAAACATTTAGACTTTGAAAAAATGGGTATCTTATGGGTTTTTGAAGTTGCTGAGTCGAAATCAAAAATCAAATTTTCAATAAAAAGAAAATGGCAAATCCAGAATCACGCGTGTATATACCTGCGTTGAATGACCTGAGTGTCAGGTGTCAGAACTATTCGCAGAGCCTCCGAAAATGGAGTGAACTGAAAGTATCACAGAGTACAGTTTTTATGCGGAGTGAGATTAGGTTTCTAGACCCCCCGGTATAGCTCTGAATGAGGTAAATTTTACCCATTCAAAGTCATCTGAGGGTATTTGGAGGTTTCACATTTTAACTTGAGTAGGTTAGATGAAAAGTCAAAGAGCTCACGAGTCCCGCGAACCCTTGGACCGTAAATCCTCATTCAATTTTCGGAATGTCATCGCGTGAATAATTTTCCACATATGGTAGTCCAGGAGATATAAACATGAACATTTTTCTCCAGTTCATTCTGGGCAAAACAAGGCTCGTTCTTATTCCAGAAACAATAAGAAAACAATAAATTGAAATTACTTTAAAATATCGGGGAAAAGTTTCCATCGATTTTGGCAAAGTCGCGAGGTAAGGACTGTAAGATGGGAACAGAAGAAAACGAAAAGGCAATAAGCCGAGCTGCTGGCGAATGCACACGACGGCTTTGCCAAGAGGATCTCTCGCTCCTCTCGTTAAGTCTCGTGCCGAGGTGAACGGTTGCGCGATTAAAGCGAAAAACAACGGGTAAGAAAATTACATTTTCTTCGTCGGTCCGTGGACGCGTTAGAGCAAGTCGCGTAAACATTCTACGGGGGCTGACTCCTGCGCTCCTTCGGCCGTCCCGAAGTACCGAAGTAATCCTCTTTTCTGCTGGACTATAATGGAAAGTACCCGCGAACGTTGTGCGCGCGTATAGTATGACGGCATCTTGGCCTCCGGCTAGACGCAGCCATCTTGGATGTTACGATGCGACCCTAGTAGATATCAGATTCCTCGTTCCCTCCTTCTTCCTCTTCGACTCACGTACTCTATTTCATTCTCTGTCTCTTTGCTTCTTGTATAATTCTAGGAGTGCAGTAGACTACAAGAAAAATAATTGTATCCATATAAACTCTCTTGATCCCCTTTTGAGAAAAAGAAGCTGTTACACGGTACCACCAGTAGACAGATTAAAAAAAAGTTACATAAGCAACATCCAACGTTCAGCCGTAATGAAAAGTGAGTCATAATTTTGCGATATTATAAGAGACAGCTAAGTAATATTTTGTAGTTTAAGCTTTTATAGTGCTTAACTGTAGCCATATTTCTTCAAAAGGATGCCTCCGTTACTTCACTATCATTAGTTACT
The DNA here is from genome assembly GCA_964016905.1 of Perithous albicinctus. NCBI lineage: Eukaryota > Metazoa > Arthropoda > Insecta > Hymenoptera > Ichneumonidae > Perithous > Perithous albicinctus. Next base: position 10,983,907 of record OZ024690.1, on the reverse strand, counting down.
TCAATTTTCCGGAATCCGTTGCAGCATGTTGTACTTTATATTATTTATACAATTCATTTTAGAAATATTTTTAGTCTAATATATGTGAAATTATTTGTGGGGCATTCCATGGCAATTCACATATGATAAAACCCGACCATCTTCAAATTTCCTAATATTTTTGTTAAACCAAGAACGGCTTAAATTAAAGATTTAATAAAGAGGTTGTTTTCAGTCATAATAACGGTATAAAAATCATCTTGTGTGAATTACCATGAAGAGAAGGGCGCAATTTCGGCCAAAATATTTTCCTGCTGGAATTATGAAGTGTTAAAACTCTCCATGCGATATTCCAGCTTTAAAAGAAATGTTGAAAATGTACATCGTGCTTTTACATTTTTATGTATGCATTATGTTTCAGTAAAAAGTACTGTCGGGTATAGATGCTGAAGTGGAAAAAGTTGAATATGAGAGAGGACGTAAAATTTCTGTAAAATGTCTATGTAAAATTCACGAGAAGATACGGTCACTGAGACTGTCACCCTTCGTGGTTTTTGTATGGGTTCTGAAAACGACGCGTCGGATACTTTAGCCAGTGCACGAATGCACCCAATCCATGGTGCTACCTATCCAACCTCATGAAAGAATCGCAGTAAAAGAAAATAGGCACCTGCTACCGAGTTACTCTCGTTTTTATTATAAGCCTTTGTCATATGGCGTCCTTTGCTTTTCATATCCAACTAATCGAACTTTTCACTAGTTAACCTGCTTTCACTGTTACAACACGTAACAAATATGTAAAAAGAGAATGTATTGAAATTCAGGTTTTAATACTTTCTCCTAAAATCGAAACAAGATTTCATATCCAATTGGATTCTAAGAAGTATTATCGAATTGGGGTAAACCAACCAAAGCCCAATCAGGATCCGATCCGAAACTCAGGGACTCCCGACAGATTTCTAAATGGAAAATGGTTTGTGTGGCTTTCCCAGTACTTCAATGACACATCTACAGTGCGGACTTATAAAAATGCATGCCCTCCTTAATGCTCATTACGAGTGTAGCGTGGCAGGGCAAATGAGGAAAATCCCCTGCCATGGAACAACCCCCGTTGTGACTCGACCCTTCCACCCTTTTCATTCTGGCTAATCGCCGAAGTAGGCTGCCAGCGAATAATTAATTTCTCGACGAGTGGAGCCCGTCCGCCACCGAGGGATTGAGAAGCCGGCGAGCGTGAGAAACTTTATTCTATTTTTTCTTCTTCTTTTACCAAGCCCATTCTACCCTTTCCTTTCCTTACTCAAACTAAGTTAGCGAATCTCAACGTGGCTTACTTGAGATGAATACGGTCCGGATATATTAAATTTCTCTTCGTACGATCGACCGAAAGTTCACTGTACATCGAGCTACCACGCTTTGAGAGGAAAAAAATTTAACATGACGAATGTACAACCGTTTTTAAATCTTATATACTTCGATATTGTTCAGAAACTAGTTAAACCTTGTCGGGCAGGTATTCTGTATAAAAATAATTTTGAAGTCGACTAACTTAAATATTTTTGTTCCTTTCACCAGTGAAAAGAAGATTAATTATTCAGTTTCCATTAAAATAAAAACTTGGTTTTTGTTTGGCTTCCTTAGTAGAGAAATATATTAGTAGAAATTTAATATAAGTTTTAAGTAATCATAGGGAATGAATGTAAAACCTAAACCATAACACGTCTTTTGTGGTTTTTTGTTTATAAGGATTACACTCTGCAAAAACGTTTTTGATAGTTTTAATGCAAAATTAAACATATTTTCAACCAGGGGTTTTAACTTTTTTTTCCGTTTTCATTAACTATGGAATATTTATCTTCTTTTTGCAACAATTTTCTTTGTATCTGTTTCTTGATCAGATTATTTCCCTCAGATTTTATCGTTTATTCGTAACCATGACTAAACGGAGCTTTATGAATGAACGACTAAACCAAACTAAAAATCCTTCGCGAAAAATTCTAAACATTTAGTTTCTGGTATCATGTAAGATTGTTTTTAATAGACGCTGATAAACTGATAACATCGTTCCAAAGTCAAACGCACTTCCTCTTTTTACTTAACTTTCTAACGAAACTGATCATATGTATATTCAGCTTGGTAATGATTACATCATCATAAAGCCATTACGTAATTTACCAGGGAATGATAAATCGTTTAATCGAGATTTGCAAAAGGAATAAATTGCATAGCGAGGGTGAACGAGATGCTTATCGTTGGTTGTTTAACATCAGCAGAGACCATTGCTTATGGTTGTATAGAAAGGCTCAACCGTATAGTTGAAACCGTCCCGATATTTTGCTGATAATATCTGAGCGTTGCTGATATCGAGCGACGTCTGGAATTTTACCTCGTTGCCGTTGTGTTACCACCGTTGTTGCTGCTGCTGCTGTTGTGGAAAAATAAAAGGCTGGTCTCGTCCGCGCATTGCACTGTGCTACAACGTTGTGGTGCAACCTCGTCGACCGGGAGTCGGTTTGACGTTCGAGCACTGACGTCGCGTGCCCCGTCACGATACGATGGAACGATACCGATAGAATGCCGGCCCGTTTCACGGGATCTATGCATCAGCCCGGGGGCGACCACCGTCAGCTACACAGATCCAACCCCCTGCCTTGCCGCAACAGTTTGGGCAGGCCGCCCCTCAAAGCTCCGGTGCCATCCGCTCTCTGCGACCCACGTGGCAATGGGCTATTTGTTATTTCACTGCGACGCGCTTTCATTAATCATACCGATGCCTCTCTTTACTCGTCACTTGACATTTTTCGTGACGCTCAGCTGTGCGCTAGCCGATCGTTGCGAAAATGATTACGGCACCATGTTGGGCCACCTCGTTTATTCACCGTACGTTCCTGTCTGGAATGTTGAATTGTAGCTTGAGCTTGATGATGCGAGAATGGTATTCGTACCTTTAAAGACAAGAAACAAACATTTCGAAATGCCTGTCGTCAATTTTGTTCATTCTAATACATGTTATACAATTCAAAAGAGTAAAAGATACGTACTTTTTAAAACGGAAGTCGTCCACACTTAGAAGGTGATATAACCGCCTAAATATGGAGGGTTAGTACGATATAATTTTGATGTATATCGCTCTAGAAATGAAAATCACAAAGAATGACTTTATACACTCATCTTAATGTTGCATGCAAGCCTGTATTTCCCTTTATCTAGATATGTGACATTCTGCAATAATGATTAATAATGTTTGCACTGTCACTGTAAAACACACATGATATATGATGAAATCCGGATGGCGTTGTGTCGCTAAATACGTTAGCTACCAATGGCAACGAAAAACGTTCAACCTCCCTTTGCGATTATATCGTATCAATCTGTTTCAGCTTGGAGCGACGAAAAAAAAGAGCGGAAATCACTGTGGAGGACAAACTTACGCTCGAGGACATTTTATTGCGGTTAATACGAGGCGAGATCGTGCCATATTTTGTGTGACTGAAAGCAGAGGTCTCATTTGTCACACAAGTTGCCTTAGTCGCTCTCGACTGTCGCACCTTGTGCTGCCCCCGGGATTTTCATGCGAGAACCATACATGTAATACACGCGGCTTGAACACATCTGGGGATGATGAGAATGAGGATATGGGGCGTGATAAGCCGGTGCTAGCTCGGCAATAATCTTGTCGCTTTTTCTCGTCGCTTCGTCTCCGCCGTACATTTCACTGTACTTCGGTATACAACGTGAATGTCATTTCTCACTCGACGATTCTCAGTTGTTTTGTCACTCGACGGTATACACGTATGTGCATAACTTGTGTTCGTTCACACTGAGAGTCTCCACGTGTGTTGGTACAACAGAGTTTGCGATGTGTTTCTGAGATCGTTCAAGTTTGCGAGAGACTGCTGCTGTTTCGAAGCGGCATGACCACCAAAACCTCAACCATGATACTCTGTATGTCTGCTCATCGATCAAAACTCTCAGTACAGAGCGGCTAAACAATGGCTGGAGGATCGATAACGCCACTATGGAAAAAAAGAACACCTTATATTTTTTGAGTGATCGGGCTCAACGGACCTCGGAACTTGAGCTTTTTGTTATCTCGATCTGTTAATTATTTTATGATTCTCTATGTCGATCATAATTTATCTTTAATTATTTCTTTGTATCGTGATAGTGTATGTAAAATTGAGGGAAAAAATCAACGATATCTCGACTGATGAGAATTTATTGTCTAAGGTGCAAAAAAACTGACCCTGGTACTCACAGATATTAACAGATACTCTCACGTCGATATATTAATATACGAATATAAGAAGGTACAAAACAATTCATATTGGTCGATTACATGAAGAAAGAAATTCTAAATAACGATGAATTATTTCGATTGGTACCCCAAACAGATTTATTGAAAGAAAAATTGTTAAATCTCATACAATGTTTTTACGAACTTTCCTAGCTGAGAACCAAGCCAGTTTATAAAAATCAACTTATAAGAGTAAAAATTAAAAAAAAATGTTTTCAATTTCTTGACATATTGCTTCGAAAGCATCAGCATTGAAAGATTTTCTCATAAGAGATACTCAGGCACTTGTCAATTGAGATATGATGCCCCGTGGGACGAAGTCTGCCTCATACAATGAAGTAACTACTCTCTAAAAACAGTGTGTTGCCAAGTGCGTTGTTCCTTATCCTTTGCATTGTCGTCACTTTTTACACACTTACAAGCGTGTTGTTTTATTATGGCAATGATGCATAAAAACAATACGTTTGCAAGTGTGTTAAAAGCGACCACATTGCAAAAGATAAGGAACAACACACTTCATTTTTAGAGTGTAAATATATGAGGCATCCCATGGTGACGCACACTGGATGAGACCCGACCGGCCAGATTTTCTATATTTCTTCCAATATTTTTTATGTTATTGTTAGCATTGAATGGTATATGTATGATTTTTTATTAGATTTTTATGTTGTGTCATTCTTGATTGAACAAAAAAATTAAATTTACATTCGAAAATCAAGATTGAATTAAATGGTGGAAAAATTAATAAACGTCATATGGAGAATGTTTACCTAGTTGAAAGTACGAAATATTGAGTTTCGCCAAATTCGCTCCCTTTTATCAGATTAGAAAAATTCACTTAAATTCTGCATTCAAACCTTGAAGTTTTAACCATAGTGCGATGATAGAAATATCAATCTATCATATTTAAACAAAAAATTTATCTTTGTTTCGTAATAATTTTCCGTTATTTTTAAACTCCTCTTCAAATTTCTTGATACATGTTTTATATTATTATCTTCATTGAACGGAACATCTGTGATTTTAAAAATATTTTGTCAACCTAAACTAGATAAACATGCTCGATACGACGGTTATCAAATTTATTACAATTTTCATATTAAAATGCATTACATGACCGAAAAACTGTAATTGTAAAATAATGTTTTTAGTTAATTTAGCATTGTTTATTGTAAATTAATGATGTTTGAATCAAGAACGACTGAAGAAAATCTAATTAAAATCACTGGGTTTCATTATGGTATTATAACAACAATAAAAAAAAAAATAAAGAAACCGAAGAGAGTCTGAGAGTCACAGTATGAATTACCTCATATACATATTCACCTATGTCATGTACCAATCTGAGGTCGCACGAACGTGATCTCACGGAGTGAGGCGTCTATATAGTTGGTGCCCAAAACCTCGCCAAAGTAGCGCTATGGAGTTTATAGATTCTATGTAGAGACTGCATGCATGAAAGTCAGAGTCTATAGAGTCGTCGAGTCAGCTAACATGAGAGCCCAGTCGCCGAAGTCGCACCAGTTGCGTGAAACCAAATCAGGAAGCAATAGAGGAAACTTTGGATCGCACCTCTCCATCAGCTCGATGGATGTGTTTATGGCTATAACGCACAACAGGCACGTCAGTAGCCATACACTATCACAAAAGTATACATATATACATTGGAAATAGAGTTTGTAGTGCCGATATGGATGGAAGGCGCAAGATCATGCAGAGCCACGTGCACATTTTTCTTTGCGCTTGAGGTCTCTGCGCTACTCGTATAAATTCGCGAGCATGCATGATCACACAGCGTACAGGTCCCCGCAGAGTGCTTTTCGTTCTCCCTCTCCGTTAGTCTCACCGCGTCCGTCCTTTATACATGTATGTGTCAATGTGTATCTCCTCCCACACGCACACTCATACAGTACGTTCGGTCCACCACTGAAATGGCATACGCCGTCTAGGTGTGGAATGTAACAAATAACGTACACCCTACCCATGTTTGATATTCACGTATGATGTACATGTTTCCGTACGTATATGGAATCGAGGGTTGTACTGAACTACGCGATCGCCTGCCAAACGTGCTGGGACGATATGCCTGCAGGAATATCTCTCGCTCCACACCTATACACATCAGGTATATCTATCATGGACGTTACACTGAGAGCCCTCTGGACTCGTTACCAATACATCACGATGGAGATACATTGACGGTAAAAACATTTTTTGTTTTTTTTTTTAATGGAGAAATGTAAAATACCTGATTTTCCAGTCACTGTCGATGGTACTTTGTATTACAAAACGAATAACTTAACATTTTCAGTGTTTTACGGAATTTCTCTCACAGATACTCCAATCATCCACAGAACCACGGGAGTTTATAAAGGGGACGTAGAAAAAATCAAGGTGGTCTCATAGGTGGACTTATAAAAAACAGGGCCGAGGAAGGGGACGCAATCGCGAGGCAACATAACCAATTAGTACTTTTATATTAGCATATCGAAAAACATTTTTATTCTTCATTAGTGATCCGATATGTAAAAGGCAATGGTGTTTTTCAGAAGACGAAATCCTCCCATTTTTTGTTAATCTTCTATTTCAGTTCAATTAAAACAGATTTTCCACAATCAGGAAGTAATATTGATACAAAGAAATTAATAGACAGTAAAAGTCAGATAATCCGATGTTATTCTTATATTTATATACTATATAAAAAATACGGAATTTTATATACAGATAAGCTTTTCAAGAAACGAGCAAGGACTCGAAGTGCGGGGGAAATATAAACTTCCCTTCCTCTTTAGATACTTCGATAAAATAATATATACACAAGTATCTCGATAAAGATACGAATTTATACTTTTTGGTAACGCTTACACATAATTACTCACATAGCATTAATCCTCTTCGTGCTTATGAGCAGTTTTCGTATCTAGATGGTGTGTTTTAGATTTTTATATTTTTTTATTGCAGTGCGACAAGTTACTCTGTCCGAGCTCAGGGACTCCGTAGCGAGGTTACGTGACAGAGTTAAACTCGTGTGCAGGACAAGGGGTTCGCCGCCCCCACGAGTCCACTGGCTCAAAGACGGTGTTCCACTGCATCCACGCAGAGGCCTGAGAATTCAACACAAACGGTGAGTCTGACATAACACGTATTTGTACCACTTCGGCACGCGCTTGCACACCGGACACTATTCTGTACTATATAATTTTCCACATTTTCGGGCATTCCATAGTAATTCACACAAGATGAAACCCGACCAATTTCGATTTCGCTAGTAATTTTTAATATTGTTTTTAACACTGAAAATAGCACCTCTGTATAATCTTTCGTTCGCGAATATTGACTTTTCGAACATGAAACCCCTATTGTTTTCTAGGGGATTTTTTTTTTCATACATTCGCTCTGAACACCGACTTGAGTTGACGAACTTTCGATCACATGCTCACATTTTGGTACGTTAGTGCAGTACGTGTGCATTTTCCCATCAGCCAACGAGTGGGAACATACGGAATATCCGCTCCAAATGCCATACAATTATACCTTAGCCATAACGGAAACGTAATTAAAATGAAAATAAAACGACGAGACAAAGTAATACAGCATAGAATGAGAATTACGCTCGCTTCTCGACTATTTTTTTACGCAACTTTTAATTTTTATCCTTGATTAAAAAAAAAAACCGAGCGCGAAAACTTTACGACGCTACGCGTCGGCCGTTCCGTCCTTCCGTCCGTCCATTCTTCATCTCTCGTGTAGAGTTCGCGCTATGCGGCTGTGTGCAATAGGCTCGTGAGTTCAAACTGACGTACGACTGGCGTAATGCCCAGGCCGCCTCTGACAGGCTAGGGCATGACGATCCCGCCACCACCTTCGTGTGTTTAATTGTTTTGCTATCGCGATACGTCTTGTTCGTGTTATAAGGAAAATGAGAACAAAAAATGAATGTAAAACCTCCAAGTGAAATTTGTCCATTACTTGCTGTTTCTTTTACATTATTTACAAACTCTCCTCTGTATGTAATGTATGTTAATAAATTTCTGCGGCCAATTGCGAGGTTCGGTTATGGCAGAAGCAATATTCTGGCGCGGTGATAAATTGTGAATGGAATCTTCTTGAGTTAAATTTTAAAAAAACCCAGAGGGCAAAACAAATACCCTCGCAAAAATTAGAAAAATGTACTCCTATAGAACGGTAGCATGGCGTAAGTTACGAAACGCAAAGAAAATTTTGATGGGGTAACGCTGAACGTGCGAGGGCGAATACCCGAAAGATTCTTCCGAGTGCATTGCGCTCGAGATACTCGTCATCGTCGTCGTAAGGATCCAGCTGTTAAACGTTCCGACGACGATTTGCACTTTGTAAATTTTATCTCAGTTGCCGTCGTAGCCCACACTTGCCGTACACTTGGAATCACTTCAGGCAATGCAATGGTGTCCGGTCTCCGGAGTGAGCTTATATGAGACCATGTTACCGGAGTGAGATAGCCGGGGTAGAGCTTCACACCGCGTTCTCCGCTTTCCCTTTCAGTCGGGCGATGAAACGTTGGTATTATAGTACATGTACGTATATATGTATATAACTGGAGTCGCTCGTACGCTGAGTATCTATACATATAAACATGCACGCTCGGGCGAATTCCGCGATACCATCGAGGACATTGCCATTGCTCGAGATCAACGGTTCTGCTGTAATAATTCTGGCACTGGGCCTTTGGACACTCTCATTCGTGTATTCATCCACTTGCACGTTTGTAGTCATGACACTACTCATGTCGGTGTAAGTAATGTATATTATATATGGATATGTATATCTCAACACCACTTCTTGCATCCTCAATCAAGTTGCAGAGAGTTTCCTTGAATTCTCAGTTATTTTATTGATAGTGCATATATCTACAATTCTGCAAGTACGAATAACACTTCATGGTAGTGCTCGTTCAACTAATGCCGGAAAATCTTTTTTTCCTCGTCAAAGAGCAGCTCCATTTCGTAATACTGATAGATTGAGATCACTGCTAATTGACTACATTCGTTTGTATATGTACGTGTTTGTATATGTATGTACGTTTGTATATACGTGTTGAAACGATTCACTTTTACATTATTTCGAACATGGTATATAATCGTTTGAGGATACACTGGTTCTTTCATACCCCATGGTTACCAAACTGTTTATTACTAACAGGTTTTTGTCAGTCGTCGCAAACCAACGTTTCTGTCAAAATGTACTGCGATCTCGATTAATAAACTATTACGAAATTCGACAAATATCTCATCAAGACGCAATCGTATACCGCCTTCTGTTATTACACATTTGGATTGATCTCTCTGTCATTACTGTACATCCCGATTGTCTGTATTTCATTTGCGTACATAATTCAGGTCGCGACCTGAATTAACTTAGAAATTACGTGCAGAAAACGCTGATTTTGAAGGAATGCGCTGAAAATCTGCGCTTCTGCAAATATTTCTGAAACTATTATGAGTTCCATTGCCTTATATAAGGAGATCTGTTTCCTCTACCCTCGAAACGAAGTGTATACGGACTTGGTCACTTTCAAGGCGAAATGCAATCCCCAGTCTTTAGATTTCCCAGATATGGCCATTGTTCCACGTCTGGTCTATTGTATTTCTCACATTTATAGGTATGACTATAAATTAATAGTATCTCCTGGCACTTTCTCTCTGATGAGAACTACCACTGCTCGTGATATAACCTAAGGAATAACTACTCTCAGCGGCTTAGCTGTACTTCGAGGCCTGCCAGGATTTATGATCGACAGAGAACTCGCTATCTTCGTATTTTCTATTTCTCGCTGTTTCTCGACTCCTTCGCAATGTCGTCGTTCATAGTTCCCAATGGTGTTAAACTGATTTGAAGGCCGCTGTGCCTAGGCGAACCTTTGGGTTTTCCCTCAATGGAGTAAGACGTCAGGACCTTCGTCGTTCTTCGACCTCGACGAATAGCCACGTGGATACCACGCCGTAAAATGTAAATACCTCTTCGATGTGCACTCGCGATGTATATGTATATAAATATAGCATACTATCGGATACATCTATGTTGCTGGATAGAATGTCCTGCGTAGCCTAGAACAACCTTCCGTTTCGCACTCATCGCTCTTACGACCTCGTATAATCGGACGGACGGTGCCTATCTACGACAAACCACCTACTGTCCTCTCGTAATTTCAAATTATCCTAGATGTACTGTGTGCAGAGTGTGTGGTAGATACTACTGTACATTGTATAGTATATATAACAAGGAGGTATATTGGCCTCTCCTACAAGCTGACCGGCTTAATACCATTTCTACTGCAGATACCATGTAGCAGACAGAGTAATAAGCCGGTCAACTTCACGGTCGGTAGTACATTTTATGTGCACTGTAGAGAGGTAAATCGAATACCTTGTCGTCATTGTCGTGGCCACTGTTCGACATCGTGGGCCATCGATGTCAGAGCTTCGTCGTTATCGTTACAGCATGGATATGGCCTTATCGTAAAATAAACGTCTATTGGAAGACCTTCTTTAGAAAAGGACCAACATGGTTCGCAAGTGAAGATCCGATACTATAGTGTACGCTGGAGTATCTTGAAAAGATAGATTTTGCGGGTCGTTGAAATCGACGATACCGTGGATTTCAACGATGTCTTCTGATGAAGAAATTCTAAATATCAGTTTGGTGGACTAAGACATGTATTCGTTGTGTAATAATGATTGTTAGTTGGAATTTCACATCTTTTTTAAATTGTTGAACCCAACCCTGTTTTAACAATAACCGAGCTTCGGACATAAAGATATAAATGTTTTTGATCTCAGTGGATTCGCTTTTTTACTTAGCCATTCAAAATACGAAATGCATATCTGGTAGTTGGAAGCGTACTTGGAATGCGACGAAACTTCAAGAGTTAGTAGTTAACCGTGTCTGCTCCACAGTGTGTAACTCATTTCTCATCTCAGTCCTTCAACCTAATCGCAATTGATCGTGCAACTGTAATTTTAGCACACGGCTTGGCAAAATCTTTGATGCCGGGCGAATAGAGTTTTGCGAGTGACTCTCAGAATGAAGCTGGCGAAAGCAATCTTACATAGGGAAGACCCAAAAGTGACTCTGACAGAGACGGATGTATAGAATACACGTAGAAGAAGAAAAACAACAAGTGAGGTAAGAAGGAATGGGTTCGGTCGTTGAGGTGTCGGAAAGACGACCGACAAGCTAGACTGGTTATACCTGCGGCGATAGTTGAAACTTTCGTTCCTTTGAGCCCAATAATCTGCTGCTTTTCATCGCACCCCACACTCGTGAGACCTGCGCAACGTGCAATTAGTTCAAAAGCTCGAGTAAAAGCTCATGGTCTTTGTAGGTTCTGGATAGATTTCAAAGCTCGTCGGAGCCCAGAAAATCCCTTTTCATGATTGCGTGGTAAATCTAGTAATGGGACACGACCTCGATGAGACTAGATTTCCGAGAATTGGAGGATGTGGACCTTCGCGACTACAGTTCCTAACTCTTCAACACCAAAGTTCTGTTTGGTCCTTTAAAAAACTCTTTCTATGATATCTATGTATATCAGCAGGTTCTAAGGGGCTTCTACTTAAAACTAGTTGGGTAGGAACACTATTTGCATATTGCTAATATCTTCACTCAATACCTTCACTATAACTAATGCATGAAATTGAACTTTTTATGTTTTATATAAGTTATCTGAGCAGATATGTGTTCAGATTCAAGCAATTGAATTGGGAGTCAATATATGGTCTGCAAAAACTGCTGACATATCGAAAAGTAGGGATTATAGATTTTCAACTATTTGGTGAACTTCCCCGTGTAGCAATAAACAGTCCGGGATGGAATCGAGGATGAAGCCCAGGGTTAAATCGAGGATGGAGTCCAGGATGATATTTAGGATGGACTCCAGGATGATATCCAGGATGAGGACCAGGATGAAGTCCAGGATGAGGACCAGGTTGAAAACCAGGTTGGAGTCCAGGATGGAGTCCAAGATGAAATCCATAATGGAGAACGGGATCGGTAAATTCCATATATCCCGGGCTGCTCAGACTCTATCCTAGACTGCATCGTAGATTCCATTCGGGACACCATCCCGGACTCATTTTTTCAACGCGGTTCGCTTAACCTTAATAAAATACTACTGTGATTTCTGAAGGTCAACTATCAGTAAAAGACGTTTCAACATTATTATTTTAACTATTTTCACTCGCGAGTCAACACTTAATTTTATACGAGGTTTTCTCCAACACTTATTTTCGAACCTTTGTTCTCCCTTCATTCGACTACCATAAGTATTTCCCGGAAACGTGGCTGGCATGCTCGTACCGCGGACTCCCCAGCGTAAAGAAATGAGATGAACGTCAAGAAAAGTCGAATAAGCGCGAAGTAGAAAGAGATAGATGATCGAAGAAAAAGTCCCGAAAGAACTCGTAGTCTCTGCAGTAACGTCTTTTCTCTTTCTCACTTGCACGTCAGGGAGATGGGGCTACTTTTTATCCCTCTTCCTACCCGTTAGGTACTCGGGAGCTTTTGCAATCGCGATGGTACGCCAACGTGTCGTAACGGTAACGGTTGCGAGCGAAAAAGGGATTTTCTTTTCACGACGCGGTGCACGCGGTGCTATCCAACGAGAACCATCCGCACCACTATCGTCATCGACGCTACAATCCATGAGGCAATCCTCTCGCTCTTCCCTCTGCTCTTGATCCTTTCAACGCTTTTACTATTTTCTACGATAATATTCGTCATGATCAGTACCTATATCGCTACTGGTAATACCTTGAACTTGCGTCAATGCGTCTACATAGTATTCTTGCGGTGTTAGGTTTTCCGACTTCAGACACAGCGCAGATACGAGATATTATCTTGTACCTCGGATTACTTGCATAATTAGACCTTCATCCTCTCTCATTCGAGATGGTCGCTTTCCCAGTACCAAGCATTAGGCGCCTGCGGCTTCTGCGAAGAACAGCATTATGCATTGTCTTTTGGACAATGCATAATATCAAAGTCGATGTAACCTCAGAATCAACGGTGAATTTTGGCAGCACTTCAGATATGATATATCTATATACGAAAATACATGCAGCACATTGGCAAAGTTCACGACAGAGCTCATTGTACAAGGCTTTACCGTAGTTCGAAATTCGATATTAGAGCTATAGTAGTGACGATTCTGTGGAAAATGACCTCGGGCCTTGTGTTAGAACACAATGTATAGTATATTGGAAATTCTCTTCATCGTTACATCCTATTAACGTTCTTACATTGGTTGTTTCATTAATTCTACTTCATTATTTTCCATATTTCCCAACACCACCTCAATGAGAAAATTCTCTAATCAAAGTTTTCCTTCCTCATACGAAGTACTTTACAGAAAGTATTGTGCAAGGGTCTACTTTACAGGCTTGTTCAAATACTTTATTATTTCCAAAGTATTTAGATAACAATCTTATTGTCTAATTTTACGCAATCTGCAATAGTCATCATTTTATTCTCAGGACATGCTGGTATTGCTTTTAGTCTCTTAAACGCTTGTACTAACTTTCAGCTCTATGGCTAAAGATTTAGTAGACTGAACATCATTCTATTAATTTTTCGAAAAATACTAAATCTTATAAAATGTATAAACGTGCATAGATCCTGATTAAATTCGATTCCCGAATTCATTTGGCTTTGTTCAACACTTATACAAACTTTCAGTTAGACAGGTCAAGAATTAGTCGGATCTGAAAATTTATAGGAATTTTTCATAAAATTAGAGAAATTCAAAATCTCTTAAAATTGAAACGGTTCGAGCGATTCTCGCCAAATGTAATACCAAACACCGATGAACTATTTCTACTTTTGATGAAATATTTAGCCTAATAGTTCATACATTGTAAGAGTTGTCGTGTGAACAGACATTTTCAAAAAATTTCAAATACGTATAAAATTTTAACGACTAGATAGATTTTGCTGAAAATTGGAAGAAAATATGAGGTTGGAACCCTTCACATGTAAGATAAATTTCAGATTGATACCACCGACCGTTCTCGCGTTACGGTTTTTTGAACTTTTCTGGTCTGATTCTAGCAGAAACACATACAGACAGTTTTAACTATACGGACATACAAATGTAAAAAAAATTAAGCCAGTAAAGTAAAACCTTGCAAATTGCTTCCTCATTATTTAGTATCTTTGACAAAGCCTTTTTTTACAAAGCTATCTCCAGGAGGAAGAATGTTGATCAATTTTTGCGTTTGCGTGTGCGTGTGCGTGTATTTTCAGGTGAACCATCGATTGGTTGTAAAATAGATACACAATTGAAAAACGACCAATAAAGGGCCAACATCGACTAAAGTAAAAGTAACAGTAGCTCCTCAAAGCGGTGTGACCTTAGAGGAGTTTTGTCATTTCATTTTTCTGTAATACTTGGCATGAGACGCTACCGCGTCTCTTGATGAGAAGTAAATTGACAGATTTCCCACTTTTCAATAATTTTATCTATTTGTCTCTCAAAATACCAAATAGCAGATTAAAAAAAGTATGTTGTTTTTAACACATGCCATGCCTCAATTTATTATGATTTGAAACCGATGAAGAGCGAAGAATTCAGCAAAAAACTAGAGAAAAATCGTGCTGACGGTAACTTTTGACGTCATCAATTAGTGTTGCTGTCAATCATAATAAATTATTTACTCTGCCGATATTCGGTTTCTGTTTTAGGACGATATGAAATTTAAAAGCATACACCACTGTACGAAACAGCTGTACCGAACATTCGAAAAAGAAAATATCACTCGTCCCAGAACCTGTGCAGAAATTTCGTCGAGCGACCGTGAAGCAGTATTCGGCCCTGCTACCTATTATCAGAGCTTCCACAATAGGGATTCCATGCTAGGGCTACTTTTCAACACATAAAAACTTCCCTAATACCATTCTAGGCTCAACAACAACAAAGTAGGGACAACTGGTGAGCATTCTCCTAAAAATCAGTCACCCATCCGTATGTGAAATGTAATTTTCTCCACGGAAAATGGCCGGTGCCTAGCACAGGATATTTTTTTTCCTACGACGTTGAATCAAAACCTCTGGCGTCCAAGAATAAGCTCAGGCTTTCAACTCGAATGTTTAGAAGGCGTTCTTTTTTCTTCTTTTCTTTCTCATTTACTGTGCTCGTATTCGCTTGCTCGGACGATTCCACTCGGTCGACCAGAACACTTGGGGGTTATAACACGGGAAAGATTCGCGATAATAAAATTTTAATGGCTTAACTAGGCGAGAGACCCGTTAAACCCAAGTCGGCAATCGGCGTAACGTTCGAGCCATAAGAGGGTGAGAACAGAACATTTTCTCTACTTTTCTCGCTTTTATCCTTCAATCCCTGATTCAGGAAAAGGGAGCAAGTTGCCTTCTGCCTGGCTCTCGCTGTTTCAAATCAAATTTAACTCGACCGTTTTGTGCTTCCAGTACATGAGGAAGAGAAAGAAATCCTTTAGAGAACACGATAATCCTTAGATATTCTGGTTTCTATGGGTGTTTTTATGTGATACTATATTTTTCTGATAGTAATTCCAATTGTCCAGAGATAAGGTGGAATAAAAATGTATATAATCCACAGCGACTTGTCGTAATTCCATGAAAATTATTGAAAATTGTTTATAATAAATAACATTTTTATGTTATGAATGTTGATGTGATTTAAATTCGCGGCTTCCATTTTCATATCTCTTCGTACCTTATATTTATTGCCCTCATGTACCGAAACGTCCATTTTAGTTACGCGGTACCACAAATATCCGTTTACACTTATTTCGGTCTTGCTATGCGTACCAACTCTGCAGGAAAGTATCTACTAGGTAATCGTCCAATTACCTCAATTACCTTACTTGAAAAAATACTCAGCTGAAAGTTTTGTCGTTTTTGTTACATCTTGAACTATGTTCAGTAAAATTTTCAAGTAAATAAAGTAAAAGCCATGGTCCGAAAAAAATAATAACGTTAAAATTGTAGTTTTCGGGCGCTGGACACGTTTTTTATAAATATGACTACTATTCTAGTTGCTTCGTAGAAAAAAGCCTATTTTTATGGTTTCAAAGTACTGGTTACATTTTGGTTTTGCACAAAGCACTCAAGAGAAATGTGTTCGCGTTAACAGTGCGACTCGACTTACGATGCGAGTCAACCGAGGTAGTAAATCTCGATACCGAATAGTATAGTTCGACACCGTGTAGTTCACGAACTCCCACACCTCAAATTAATGGGTTGTAGGTGGTTAGTTGCAAATATTAAGAAATAAACAAAACACTTCAATTTATTCAATTTATTCACAATATTTACAGAATTGAGTTTGGTACAAAATTATTACGAGTTATGTTGTTATGTGGCTTCACGTTGTAAGCACGAAGGTTCAATGATTTTAAAAAATTCACAAAGTTAGAGAATTCTCGAGTAGTAAAACTCTGGTGTCCTTGCGAAGTTACAAATGTGAGTATCGATTCAGAAGTAATGCAGAGATCCGTGCTGGGTGGACTTTTGATGAGCACCCTCCGAAGTTTTGTCGATTACTAACTAACTAAAAACTAAAGATGCATTTCGTGGTGGGTGATGAGAGCTCCTCCCGGGAAGGGGACAATTAGCTAGTTTCTCACTTTTGAGAATATAAGAGCTAATATCATTGGTGCAAGGAAAAATTAAGAAAGTAGGTGGGTTTTGCCTGTCACCAATCACGAGAGTAGAAAAAGGTAGAAAATTACCAGCCCTGTCAAACGCTATGCTTGACCAGTGGGAAAATTCCGTGAACGCACGCTGTACCTTCATAAAAAGATTTTCGCGTTCGATTGAAGCGTTAAGCGGGCATCAGATAAGTTTTTTATGTAGGGTACACTGGTGCTATTAAGGCTGGAGCTATTAAGGATTCTAATGCAGTTATTACAGTCAATGTGCTACTTAAATGTTGGGACATCCCAGCACATGGGCTGCCGAGCGCGGAAGACGACGAGCAATACTCCCGCGCGGACCTGTAGACCCTTTTTTTACAGCAGTCAGGAAAGAGAGATGCATTTGCCTAATGAACTGTGTTGGGACTGTGCGTAGAATTTTAAGTCTACTTAATGTAAAAAATGTAATTATCAAGAAATATTCATTCGTTCCGTTTGCGACGGAACAAGATGAAAAATGTATTGGGACCTACAACTATGGGAGACTCTTTGTATCATATTGAGGAACAATATTCTCAATCAGATTCCTAGACATGCGACCAAAATCTGTCCCACTTCTCGTGGGAATACCCCATTCCTGCTGAAGTGAACCTAATTTCTAACAGATATTTCACAACAAAAATAATTTTATTTAAGAAAATGTTGCGTGCTGCATAGATGAGACACTTTTTTCGTTCATTTCTATTTATACAAAAATAAGTTGTTAAACATTTTTTATTTTTATGTTACGAGATCTTAGAAAAAGGTATGCATATTTACAACAACAACAAAATTCGATACCAGCTTATCAATTTTTTTTTGTACGTTCAAAATATTTTTTGTTATTTCTAGTTCGCCAAACAAAAATTTGTAACTTTGCCAAATTTTATTTACCACTGCTAATTTTACAAATAAAAGTCTGTAAGCCCAACATTGTTTTTTTACCGTTTTTAACAAATAAAAGTTTGTATTTCTGACCATTTATTTTGACATTTCAAATTTACTACGAAAGACTTGTAAATCTTACGATTTTGTTTTGTCACTTATACTGCTAAGGAGCTCTGTCAGAGATGTAGAACACTCTTTTTGTATTGAAATACTGCACCAGAATATGGTGAAACATGTACATAGAAACATATGATGATACAGAACTTAAATTTTAAAAATTCCTGCCGAAAAATCTCTCCCACTTCTCTGACGGAGTTCATTGGCAGCAACATTATTTTTTTTACAATTTTTTTGTCTAATTTTATTTTCTGACGATTAACTTAAACAAAACAGTTTCAGAAGACTTCAGATCTGATTCATTGATGCAAATTGCATACGAAAAATAGCGCTATTTCTTCAATAATTCGAACTCCAACTTGAAATATCATGGAATACTTGCACAAATATGCATTGTAGTATAATTTCCAAGTCCCGATAAGACCACAAGATAAAGTCCCGAGAACTCTTCCCTTCATCTTATATGGCCGCCGGGCGCTTTTGCGTCGGGAAGAATTCTCGATCTTGGAGGGACCAAGCTGCTTTGCCGGGCTAGCCGCAGCCGTCAAGAAATGTAGAGTGACGGTATTCAAGGCTATGGACTCGTGCAGTCAAAATATGAAATAAATAATATAAACTCAAATTGCAGGAATAACAAATTAATAATTTATTCAGAATTAATAAAACTCAATTGACTCTAAGTTTCCGCAAAATTCCCAAAAATGGTAACAACCATATTTTAACGCAACTGGTTTCGATCGGCCAACAATGCACAACACACTAACACACTGGAGAGCGGGAATTTAATAGAAGCCTAACAAAACTATTATTTAACACACTGGATGATTTCGATCGGCGATAATCCTCCCGGATAGAAATAAAATACAAACATACGAAACCGACACTGATGGTTGTGCAGTCGGTGTGCGGCTTTGGTGGCCCCCGAGTTAAGAAGCATTTCGTGCTGCCAACACTTGGATGGGTGACCGCTTAGCCGCACATCGACTGGCACACCAATAAGTGAGAGGGAGGCATTTTTTCTGAGCCTTTGGTGTTTACACTTAAGTAACATTGTTACTTTCGTGTGTACACCGGAGAATCAGAGAAATATAGTGCCGTCTGTACCGGCACGGGTTTTCCGCAGTTTCCCCGTGCCCTCGGCGAATACGGTACAGCTAAGTCGGCCGCGAACGCATCGGAACTTAGGTAAGCTTGGCGAAGTGCGGGTAGAGAGTGACAGGAGGAAGGACGGGACGGGTCGCAGAAACCCGAGTGGGTGTGCGCTGGTAAACGGGAAATAAAAATCTAAAAAAATCTATGAAGCTGCGAGTTTACACGCGGGACGGCTACGATGATCCGCCCGGAATCGAATATAATCTCTGTTTCCCGAATGCCCAACATACTATCAATCCTTACGGGAAAACACGGAGATTTTGTACAAGTATTCCGACCTATCCCGATTTCCAAACAAATCCCAACAATACGGGACATTACCGAAACTTGTATTTCTTTTAAACAAACAAAAAAACTATATAAAGAAAATGATCACGCCTTTCTCCACCTCTTTACTCTAAACAACACGGCCTTTCCCGACTTTCTTTCACTCATATTTACGGGCGGCGTAGCGGGAACGAACACTCTCGATTTTATGCGACTTTAAAACAATAATAATGCTTATCACTCTGCCCAAACACTCTACGAACAAAAACCGACTACTCAATCCACCGGACAATAATAATTTACCGCGCATCACTCCCACACAAGAATTTAAAAAATCGTTCCCGCACACCTAAAATATCGCGTACAATAAACTAAACAAATTTTGCATTCGGAACGCGACGCAGGAACTATCGCAGGGCAGCAACTCTCCCCTCTCATACTCTCCCGTCGCTCGGCGTACATAAAGAAAAATAAATATAAAAAAAAGACAATAATTAATTAAATATATTAAATTATTTATCGAGACACTATGAATCTGCCGGAAGGTGTCGTGACGTGTGGTGCTTTTCGGGGTTCTTGGGAACCCGCAATTTTGCCACGTTACAGCATAAAAAAATTAAAAAATGTTCTGTACAAATAATTTATTATTTTTTTAAGAAAAATCATTTTCAAAACTTCTCGATTTTTTATTTGTTTTATAATCTTTTTTTAAATCAGTTACATCTTTTTTTTGGAAAACGCAGAAAATTTCCGATCAAAATGCCGTAAAACAATTATTTGATTCAATTTTCACATCTTCTGAGCTTTGGTATACTAAAAACCTAAAAAAACACAAATCTTTTTGTAAATCAGTGAATAAAATAAATAGGGAACAAAATTTTGATGAGTGACGTTCTTTAAGGTAGTACTTAAAGACGGTCAAGTTTAAATAAAATAAAATAATTACTGACAAAAAGAGGATTTACTTCAAAGTGAATACACTATATAGATACACAAAATAGGAATTTCATAATGCGTTATAACATTTTTATACAGTACCTTTATAGGTAACCTTTGTAGTAGTCGTACTTACATTTTTTTAAAGAATGTAAAAAAGTTCCATATACTATTTGTTTTTTGTACAACATTATAAATTATGTCATGAAGTAGATTTCACGATTGTAGTGGATATCCAAGGACAGTAATAGTCTCAATACTCCAACGCCTTGACAAAATGTGCGTTCAATAAAATAGCGAGGAATCAATTCCTCTCTTAAAACCTGCATAGAATTACTTATCGTTAACTTTGAATCATAGTGAGCGCAGTGAGCGTATGGACAAAGTTTCATAACATTTTCTCCTCCTTCTCCCGGCATTTTTCTTTTTCGCTGGCTTACACATCAGCGATACGGCGTTACTGCCTCCAACCCTCTTCGACATTGCCTTTATACATTCCCAACCTTCTGCCTCGATGGAACGCAAACTTTGATCGTTTTCACGATTTTCCGAATGCGAATTTATCGCTTGAATGTATTGTAACGAAAGTACGATAAAAATGACAGCGATCGCAGAGACGCTCATCCGTTTCATGTAACTTTTACTCTATGGTGTATGCTATCGTTTTCCAGCAGTTGATGTTTTCCATTTCGCAGAGCTCCTGATATCTACGTATCATGGATAACAACCTCGTAATATGATTCCTTTCAATTTAGCCCAACAAAAATTCTCTTATTTTGAGACGATTTAGAGATAAATTGGCATACACTTAGAAAACGTTTCGGTAATACGAACGTTTCTTTTTTAACTGCATCGGTAGGTTCAATGTTTACGTTCAGAGTAACATGCACTTAGCTGTTTCACCGCAAGCGAACCCAAGACCGGTTGCCTGACCTGAGTAATATAGCATGGATAACAGAGTGGATTAAATAGGATTAACTCGGGGCGACCAAGCGATAGTCAAAATGTCTGGTAACATGCACCAATCCCCTTAAAACAAAATAGATATTTCAGAGTTTCAATTTATACACAATAATTGTTGGGGGGGGGGGGGGGGGGGGTCAGGTCAAAAACGTAAAAAAATCGATTTTTTTTCCCCTGTAAAATATTAATTTCCATGTAATCTATGAGTTAGTAAAGTCATAAGGCGGAATTCGCAAAAATGGCCAAGTTCTGAGGTATTTGAATTTGAAATTATTTTATTTATTTATTGTTTTTATATACGAACATTATGGCCTATTTTTTGTTCACCCGAAATAATTAAAGGTGTTGAAAAAAAAGCTTACCGACTTGAGAATGTACGCGCAAGCGCAATCGCAGTTTGTTGTAGACGCGCCGTGTTGTTATATACTGCCGCGAAAAGTGAGTTTCGCGACACTCGAGTGCAAAACCTCGAATTGACGTTTCTACTTATCGTTCATATTATGTTATTATTAGCTTAGTACCGTTGGCCATTTAGTGTTTTTTTTCAATCAATAGTGTTTAAAACCGAATCAACAATCATCGGAAGTGATCAGTTATGTAGTAGTTGTTATAAAGTGGTGATTTAATGTTTGAACAGCACATTTGTGAATGTGTCAAGACCGGTCAATAATGTTGTCAATAAAAGTAATCCTCTCACAATTATTCCCAGGTTAAAAAAAAATATGCATTCATTTGCTTATTTATTTGTAAAAAAACAAAAAAAAAAACATTTTTCTTGCTCCACGAACCGAAAGTACCGTCTTCCGGGCCGCATTTGCGGCCGGGAAGAGCGACTTTTGTGGCTCCCGCTCTCTCTTTTGTTTTCTGGTTTATGATGCTTTTATGCTTGGTGTCGTTTGCTCGCGTATGCGTCAACAGTCATTTCATTACTTTTTAAAATCTTTCTTCAGCTAATTTCTTTAGCTAATCTAAAAGTGAGTGAATCAAGAAAAATGGACGACTCTTCGTCTGAAGGTTCTGTCGACGAAGAAGAAGTTTTAAGAAATTTTGACGAGGAAGCGAAAAAAATAGTATAAAGTGAAACCTACTCTAAAAAATCTTCTGATCGGTACCTGCTAGTTTATAATACTTATAAAAAGTGGCTAGAGGAAAACAAAAATCTTTATCAACTTCAGAGGAAAACAATTTAATTGTTTATTTTGAAGGCCTTAAAATACATTTTTATGTCTTTTTAATGGCCGTCCCGACCAGCAAGAACCTCGGCTTCGCCGCGGATTTGCAAAAGTCGCCCCCCCCCCCCCCCCCCCCCCCCCCCACCCGTACTTTCGGTCGAGGATCAAGAAAAATAGAGTACGACCCATGGCCAGAATGTTGGATCCCCTGGCGTATGTGATATACTATATTGATAAAATAATTACTAATATTCTGTAATCTGACTTGCAAATAATATTCTTATTTTGTTCATTGAAGGTACTAACATAAGTTACCTCAAAGGTGAAAGCAGCGGCAAAAAATATTTATTGGGTGATAATCTTTAGACGCCATTTGCCGAAACTTGGTTTTAAACCTATTCTACGCGTGATTCAAACCAAATTGCTAGGCAGATTGTAATAGTTGAGGTCTCATTATCTTCTTCATGAAAAGATACACCGACTAAGCGGAGCAAATGTTAATAAAGGGTAATATTTTTTAAGAGACATAATTATTACTAAAAAAGTTTTATACTATTTTCTAAATCGGTGATTAACTTTGGTTTCAGAATGAAAGAAAAATAGTTTGCCCCGCTCAGCCGGTGTATCTTCTTATGAAGAAGAAAATGAGACGCTAACTAGCCCAATATGCCTAGCAGTTTGGTTTGAATCACGCGCAGAGTGAGTTTTATCGAGTGCCAACAATATAGTTTGAAGGCTATTTTTTATGCAATACGATTTGGATGATATTGAATTCCCAAATTCAATTTTTTTTACCTGACTCCTTTAAAAAACCCTTTTAAATTTAATCATTTTATGATAGTTATAATCATAACTCTGATTGGATAATATATTATTGGTATTGAAAATGGGTTCGAAAGCCATCTGTCCGGTTTCCGGAAATGGCGATACAAACTTCATATCCGTTACTGAATTAACGTATCGGTGGTATTTATGTAACGATAGCATCCGCCAAAAATATCCGCCGAAAAAAAAAATCATGAGTAAATAAAATCTGATAGAAATAATTACCGCGGAAAGAATATTCCATTTTTTGTCATTTACAGTTTTTTAAAATTATAATATATAAGGATGAATACAGGGCCTTTCAGGATTCAGAATTCGAAAATGTTATATTTAAGGTGTGTGCACTTGTAATCTGATAAGTGAGAAGGTTCCAGGCTGAAAGGGGTAGTGGAACGAGCATCCAGAGAGCAGAGTCGCCCCACCCCCCGAATTAAAAAAAATTTATTATTTACACTGTCGAAAATGTTCAGGAAATTAATATATATTTGTCAGAAGTTTATATGAATAAATCGACATATATGCATATGGCTCTGCAGGGATGCCGTTCGTTTGAACAACACCCAAAATAATGACAATCTGAAATACCGACACTATTTATAATACACAACGATAAAACAGTATAAAAAGTAAAAATACTCGAAGTATGATCTATTGGACTGAATTAAGACTAAACTTATACTCTCATGTGCCTTTCAAGTATGAAGCAAGTATTCTGACATACGTTGTAATACTTGCTTCATATTTAACACTAAAGCCATACACGAAAATATAACTGTAAGTATTTGTCTGAAGTATCTTTATGTATTGAAACGAATCGGTGCCGGTCACTTGGTCGACAATCGCTCGACCGACAACCTTTGGTCGACACATTATTTGATTTGATTGACCGACAGGTACGGTTGACCGATACATCATTTGACCGACAGGTACCCTTGGCCGACAGGTACACTTGACCGACAGATAGACTTGGCAGAAGAAAAAAATCTGGAAACCGGTATCCTCAGAAAAGCCCCAATTTTATTTTACTTTACTTTACTTTACTTTCACCTGTCGGCCAAGTGTACCCGTCGGTGAAATCATTTGTCGGTCAAACGATTTTCAGCGAAACGTACCAGACCCGAAACGAATGTTCGAGTATGAGATAAGTATTAGAGTAGTATTGAAGAAGTCTAGTATTCAAATGTTTCGACGAGTAATAGCAGAGTTGTAATCCCATCAAGTCGCTACCGCTTGTTTTCATTAAGCGTTATTATAAGAAACCCTCGAATATAAAGTATAAACCCAGTAATATTCTGATATTTGGTCTAATACTTGCTTCATACTTAAGAGATACATGAGAGTATAAGTTTAGTCTTAAAATTCAGCCTAATAGATCATATTTCAGATACTTTTACTTTTTATACTATTTTTAATACTCTTTTAATAAGTTTTTCTTGCGCGGGGCAGTTACACCTATTTCACACCTAACGATGTATGTCAGTCTACGTGTAAGCGAAAACTTCAACGCGAAGTTCTCGCCAGCTAAAACGGTGGCGCTGATAGTATGCACACGCATTCCAATATACCCATAGATATTGGATCTGTGTGAGACTGCACATAGCGAATATAGCAGTAGAGTATGTTTTGTTGTTTTTATGAATGTCAATTGGGGTTCTGCCACCACCCCAATTTTTCTGATATATGCGAACGTAGAGCAAGTGACGAAGACAGACGAGTGGGGGACGGGGGGCGGACCCCCCGCGTGGTCGATAGAGCTCCTCGTCAGGGGGTTTGGGCGAAGCCCTCACATCCACGACACAAACCTTTTCATTCGATTTATACATTTCATTTGATTCGGCATGTTGTAGGCGGTATGTTGATTTATCAATGATGTAATTTTTCGGTATTTTGATTATCGCTGTAACCATAGCGCGTTACCCGGCTCTGCAGTTTAATTGGATTGCTCCTTTTAAACAATGAAAATATGTTTAGCGATTTTGCTAAACTAGCAAAATAGATGTATTCCGGGTATTTCAATTGGTATCTTTTTCCCAATGTTATTTTTTTCATTGTTGCTTCGTTACAGAGGAAGCTTTGCTTTCATAAATTTGTTTTTTTTTTCTACATTTCCATGTCAGCATACTCAGAATCACCTAAAATGTTCACAAAAATGTGCGTGTACGTGTGCGTGTTCCATGCACGGAAAATTCAATAGCCCATAACTCATGAACGGCACGATGGATATATATATATGAAATTTTGCACGCAAGTAGAGTAAAAACTAATATTTAATTATCGTTATTTTATTTTGTGTTGTTGCACCTCCAACTACCAAAAATATGAGGGTAACAAATTGGAAAAACTGCTAATTGAAATTGAAAAAAGTTGCAATGTAGAACTTTGCACATTGCTTCCTCATTTAGAATTTGTTAAAATTACAAAAGTTGTAAAGAAGAACTTTGAGCATAGCCATTTTTCACAAAGCTTCCTCTATGAGGAAGCCCAAATTGATAAATAATCTTCCTCATAGAGGTAGCTTTGTGAAAAATGGAAATGTTCAAAGTTCTTTCTTTACAACTTTTATAATTTTAACAAATTCTATATGGGGAAGCAATGTGCAAAGTTCTACTTTTTTTTCGAGGATATTATTTCCTTCGGATATTTTTTCTGTCCTGTTTTCCTGTGGGTTTTTTTTTTCTAAGGATATTTTTACCTAGACTCTTAACAGCAGCACAGGATAACCCGGAAACTACGTCGCGTTTGATTACATCCCCTCAAACGACATATCTAATTAATAAACTCCTAATATTTATTTTCTTTTTTTGTTTTGTACATTTATCTCATGATGGCATCATAGACGCCTTCATGTATTGCGTATTCGTACTTTCGACAAATAAGACACTTAACTGCGTATACCTAGAACGAGTGGGTTATCGGTAGCTAAGCAAGTCTTGTATCAAAGCGCAATATTTGCTAGGCAAACAGAAGTGAATCGAGGGAAGTTACTTGAGAGGAGTGCGTGATCGAGTGAGGAAGCAGTACAGATATATCGTATTCCTAGGCAGCACGCTACGTAAAGCAGAAATGTACGTACACATATCGTCATTCCAAGAGACTACAAGGGATCTCAATATCTACGTATCCATAATATTAGTGGTAGACCTTGCTTAAATTGGATTTCCCAACCGTAACTTCAATATCACTACCTTGAATATGCAGGCACGTCACTCTTCGAATTTACAAGAAGTATTAAGAATCTACTCAAGATACTGTATAGACGCTTATCTCAGTCGCGATAATAGTTCCAAATACTCACTGATGTACAACTACATCAGTGTAGTACATCGTAGTATCACATTTCTTGATATCGATGGCGGGTCCAGTGTCGGCATCTGGCAATATGTTTTAGACATATTTTTCTCTGTAAAATATATACGTGAAAATGGGTATTTTTTGAAAAATAGTACACGGAAAAAAATAACATAATTCAACTTTTGGTACTTCGATATGAACACTTTTTAGTTCGGTTATCCAATTATTGTAGATTTTGACAAGTGTTATATTTCAGAAACCAGTAGTTGGTGCAATAAAGTGGAGTCCGTTTCTAAAAAGTTGCTGGCTCAAATATCTCAAAATATCGCATGCATTATCATCGTTTTATTCGTGCTGTGACTGGCCGTCGCTGTCGTCAGACACACTGGGAACGGAGTCAAGTTCATGTATTGAAACTGTTTGTTTATGTGAAATGTCAAAACTGACAGAAGAAGATCCGGGAGCTGAAGCGCCCAGGTCCGCTTAACCCTAGTATTACGCAATGTGCGAATTTTTGGTGAAATTTATATTAAATACATAGTTTACTGTGCGGAAATGTCGAAAGCTCTTCGGATTTCCGATATCAATCACTTTGACAAATTGACAAACACCTGTAGTCGTCATAAAAATCATTTTCAGCTGATTCCATACGAGTAAATAATCGGCATATTCATTAAAATGACATTTTTTGACATTTCAAATTTTTTATGCTGATTTTGTCATATCTTGAATTTTTTATTGTATGAGTAACCGTCGAACAATGCTGCAAGCTATTAATTCAGGTGGTAAGCATTGGTAATTCTGTTAATTGAAAAGTGTAGTAAATCCGAAAATCTGCCGCCATCTCTTTCTTTCCATCTCATAGAATTATTTCAATCGATTCGCTCTTTTTATTTCGGTTCTGCTGTCGGCAAATGTCGGAATATTGAAAATGACGAGCATTCGAACGAACACCAGCGGCGTACAACGGGGAATATTTTTGAGCAGACTCGGAAAAAGAAGAAAAACGAGAAAATACTTCCCGTACCTAGTTATTATGCTAATTAGTCTGTGTATATGCGTAAAAATTATCCATATGTAACTCTTTAGACAGGTTGTAAAAAGAGATGCATCGGGATCCATTCTATGTTTACATAGTACATAACGTGGGCCGGTGAAGCTCAGTTATAGGATTGACGGTATCCATAAGACATATTTGTGTGGACCTAAGGTCAAATTTAATATTTTCGAAATAGCAAATAGTGAAACCTAGCTGGTTATTTTGGCTTGGGAACTTTGCACCCTCACGAACCCATCCATTTTCCCGATTTTTATAAGTCCCCTTTAAGACTCTCCAGGCCCTTGTTTTTCTAAATCCTCCTATGAGAACACCCAGCCCTGATTTTTCTGAGACCCCTTAATAAACAACCCCTCAGCTCCAATTTCTCTAAGTCCACTTAATAGACTTCCCTGCACTCTAAATTTTCTAAGCCCCTCATTCCAGGTCTCTAGGTGATTGGAGTGTCTACGTGTGACCATGAGTGTTTGTGAGTATCTGTGCGAGTACCAAAGAAAACACACCGGCCTTTATTGTATTGTAAATTAAAAGATGGTACAATTACAAAAACTTCAAAGAAAGCGTAAAGTGATTTTTCTTACGGCTAAATAGGAGTATATCTTAATACTCCAATTATATCGTTCGGGTGATATTACTGCGTGGAATCATATCAAACGTCAGGAAGAACAGGAAAACCGAAAGGTACAAGTGTTAAAGTGTGTGTATAAACCTATTCGTTTATATACACACCGATATATATTTCGCCCAGCTCTAGATATACTTTTGCATGGGTCCCGTATGGTTGATCTCATTGAGATAAAAGATAGTAATTGGATCTCGTGACAACTCTGGCAAGGTGATCCGAAGAAATTTTGTGCAGTTCCAAGCTCGGTACATAACTCGTCATGATGAATGGTAGAACCAGGCGCCAAAGTAGCCGGCGCGCAATCGCCGTCTTTCTATATGCTTGCGTGTAGTTGAACGTCTGACCAAACACGGGCTCATTCCACTCACAGTTGACGGTGAAAGTCAAGTTCCAAGGTTTTTCCAGCGAAATTGATTGAAGTGCCGCAAGAGCAGGAAACTTTGATATCGACGAAATTAATATTTGGTACAAGTTTTGCCTAATTACATTAACCGTTGTATATTTATAGTTCGCATTCACTCGACAACCAATTATAACTAATGGAAAAGCAAATATAGACTAAGGTTTTTGTAGATCGCAAAATCGTAGTTCCGCTACTTACAAGAAAATTCTCCAATATTTCCTTTAAAAAAAAAGAGAAGAGAGAATCATGGAAAGCCATTTGGACTCGTCGCTGCTCAGTTCCAAGATTTCATCACAGAACTTTTTGAACACTCGAGTGGGATTCGTTTTACCTGCGTTGCGTTTGGTTAAAAAAAAAAGAGAACTTTTGGAAATGGTTGACGGAAGCGGAAAAGTGACAGAAGATAATGTGAGATGAGGCCCTGCTGTGAGCAAACGGGAATGCCGTTGAGGACGTTACCCTGAAACACTGCTCTGTCCCGAAATTTGCATAGACCCCACAAACTATCTCGCATTTTATCGATAAATATATTTCAAGCTGGAATTCCCTGTTGAGCCTGTACGCTGTTGGTGGCGCTGGCACAGGGGTCGAATGCAGATTTACGCAAAACAGGATTCCAACCCCTTCATGAGTTTTGGACGAGGGTGGCGCCAGTGATACGAGAGAGAAGCTGGGTATATAGGAAGAGACTGAACGCTTACGAGGGAAAACAAAGAGCGATCAAGGGTGCATGCTAAGGGAAATTGTTGGACAGGAACATCGCAAACTCGGCTATATCGACGCTCGAGTAGGGGGTAAGTACGTCACTAACGAAATACCGGACATAGCTTTGGTTACAACGCCTCTCGCCGTAGGGCTATGCAACGATAACACATGATTTACCCAGCTCGCACATATTTTCTTCGAAAATTCTTCCATGTTCAGTGTGTTCCAACATTAATAATCATAATAATATCACAAAATTGTACGTACCTGCTACATGCTGCAAAAACGTGCTCTAACCTAAGGACAAGACGGACACCTTTCAAAGTCTGATGTAGTAATTTCAAGACTAAATGTAATATTCTTGTTATTGAACAGTATTACTTCGGCACTGTCTTCTAATAAAGCTCAACTTTTGAATCATTATAAGACAAAAACGTTGCGCTTAAAATGTTTCGTAAATGTCTGCAATATAATAAAGGGTGGTGTGTTTCCTTGGACATTCATACATACAGTCACAGACATTTGCGGTAACTCACAAACATACACAGGCACTCAGAGACACTCACACAGACATTCACAGACCATTACAGATACTCACACATACTCAGAGACACTCACAAACACTCCAAATACCCACACTCCTGGGGGATCTTATGGGGAACTTAGAAAAATTGGAACCAAAGGGAGTCTATTAAAGCGACGACTTGGAAAAACTAAGGTTGGGTTTGTCTCATGGAGAGCTTATAAAAATGGGAAAGTTGAACGGTGTCGTGAAGGTGCGGAGCGCTCGAAGCAAAATAAGCACCTAGCAGCCAAAGTAAGCACCGAGTATAATAAAGTAACCATAAGTGTATATAAATGTAAATACAAACAAAGGATTAAGAACGTGAACCGGCATATTTCCAGCGATTTTTATTCATTTTATTGTGGTAGATTTTCCTAATAGTATCGAAAAATGTTGAGATCTATCCGCTTAAATATTTTTTAAAGTTACAAAGATCAAATTTGCTTATTTTTTGGCCTGGAAAATATGAAAACTTTATATGGCCCTACTCAGTTGCTCGCTGCCGATAAATCCGACGTACTGTACGAGGGATATAGTGCAAAGAGTGACCGCAAGTGCACGTAATTAAAAAAGGGACAAATAATTAATCAAGATGAGCCATTAGGTCGGCGTGATGTGTGTTGAGGATGATTGACGAGCGAAACAATGCGAAGAGAGATGAGCTCCACTATACCGCACGTATAACCATAGGGTTTTCTCCTGCGAAACTACTACGTACTGCAATCCTTGATCTACGTGTGTGAGTACCCCGGCACCATTCTTTGTTAACTCGGTAAGCATTTTATTCAAGCTGTGTATGAACATAGGGACTCTCTAAAAAGGATTATTCGCTTATTCCAATTCTGAAAAAAGTAATTTAACATCATGTTGATTAGGTCTTTCGATATTTGTATGCTCATGATGCACAAATTCTTCTTTTTGTTTCCTCATAGAGGAAGCTTTGTTTTCGTGAAAAAATTTTTTTTTCGCGATTTTCATTTCAACATACTGAGAATGGTCCAAAACGTCGAGAAAAGTGATTACGAAATCTCTGTATGTGTGTTTGTGTATGTGCAAATTGCTTTGTTAGCACGATAACTGTCGTAATTTTCGATGTATCTGCTTCAAATTTGGCACGCAAGTGGGCTATCATACAACAACGTTTGGGATTGTAATTGTCGCGAATCGGTTGAAAAATTCAAATTTTACAGCATTTTGAAAATTTTGAAAAAATCGTTTTCAGGCTATAACTTCCGCAAATTAAGAGATATCGGACTGAAATTTTGAACACAAACGAACTTACAGGGAACCATGATTGGTGCCAAGTTTAGTGAGAATCGATAGAGTGGTTCAAATTTTATTGCAATTTTAATTTTTTTTTAAATGTCCGTAAACACTTTCTACTTTTCTGAATTCAGGGATGACTGGCTGCAATTTACGGCGTGAGTTCACAATTATTGAGTATCGAAGATGAATTTATTTTAAGGAACGGTCGCTATATTCATAAACTTTGATTTTATTCCCAAAAAAGCAAAACATTGCTGTCGCGAAATAAAAAATGTTCGACTTTTTTAGGCAAATTTCAATCAAATTTGACACACATGTGGATTGCTCTAGAACTTGGTCTGGGTATAAATTTTACGCAAATCGGTTGAGTAGTTCAAATTTTATAACATTTTTTATTTTTTGAAAAACCTCGCTTGCGCACCAGCTTGCACAAATTAAAAGATACCAGGTTTAAATTTATTTCACGTATTGAGCACCATGAAGCAAGGTTTGAGTACAAATTTGAACAAAATCGGCTGAGAGGATTAAATTTCATGATGATTTTAAAATTTCGAAAAACTTGTGAATGCGATTTTTGTAGTTGACAAATTTTTTCGTGCACAAACAAGCCTGCAAGGTTCTACTTTGCAGACTTGTTTTCCTGTTCATTCACTTCAATGGAACCTATTAAGATCTATCAACGACCACAAAAATCTCCGAGTACCGATTTTCATCCAAATCACACCACTTTATCGTTTTGGTACACCATATTGAAGCCATTATAAATTAAAAAATTTTGACCTCGAATACGTATTCTACGACCCAAAAAAATCCTAGATTCCCACCTAAAAAATCTACCAACTTTGATTTCTTGCGCGCAGTTACACGAAGAGTCATATTTTTCCTGCCGTCGAATTAACAATTGACGGGAAAACATTTGTTAAAGTGAGATAGAACATACATATGTCATAGTGTAGATTCAAAGCTAATCCAGCAGTAACACCAGCCAGAACGAGTTGTGTACGGTTGGGGCGGCCCTCTGCACCCTTTGAGCATTGGTATTACGCTTTTCTGGATGTTGGCCAAGCGCGATTAAGTTACTGTCGCCTTTGGCAAAAGAATAAGGAGTCGATGGAGAGAGTAGAAGGAAAAGGGGAAAAAAGGTGTTAGATGGCGAAACGAAAATTGGAATAACGATATAAGATAAAGGGAGCCCTTCTCAATGCGGGAATAGAACAGAAGTGAAAAAGGTGCTGTCGGTAAGGAAAGAGAGAATAAAAACGAAAGCTGTTATACCTGAGGTAGCAGCAGAAGGTGCTTTCTACAGTTGCTCCCTATATCAGTCTATTTGGAAAATGTCCAAGGGACGGCAGATCGTCGATGGTTTTGCTTAACTGACGGCAGTATAAGCGATGATGCGAGAAGGATCTTGCTATCTGCAGGGGTTCACGGCATGTGCCTGAGGCATATTTCTCAGCGAATAGCCGTAGTCTACTTCAGTGTTTCGGTCGTGATGGTCTCAAGCTCGTATCGATCATTGCCAAGGAAAGCTCTCGTGATTTACGAAAAGCCTCTGCCGATGCTACCGGATGCGAGCCAAGTAGAATACAACCGATGAGAACCGTGGTCGCTTCGCCTCATCTATCGAAGTCGTAATCGTCGTTGTTGACAGCGCGAAATTGATCGAAGCAAAATACATCTCAATGTATATTTCACGTAAGCTCGTATTGTCACCGGAAATTGAATGGTAAGCTTCTGTTTCGTGCCTTTAATACAAACTATGGTTACATAATTCGTGATATTTCTTGATAATTGAACCCGGAAATATTAATTTTACAAGTAAATTATTTAATTTCCGGAATCTTGGGAACATTGGGAGTTTAATTTGTAAATATATGATTAATGATGTAACTTGTACCTTGTATTGTTGAATTCTTATTCCTACTGTGATGTCATCATAAGTATTTCCAGTTTAATTAAACCGGCGCATTTCAAAAATGGATAATGTATCTATTGTTCAACCCAGTATAAGTGTATAACAACATTCCCCTGGTGGTCCGACTTCGAAATAAGAATCGCAGCTCCAGCTCGCGAGATAGTTAATATAGTTAATAATGTGATTAAAGCTATATAAATGAGGCTTTACAGTATATGTATACAGATTACATATCTTACAGGACTCCACATATTCGATGGGCTTAAGTCGTCTGTGAGTGTATGTGAGTGTATGTGAGTGTCTGTGAGTGTCAGCGAATGTTTGTGTGTGTGCCTGTAAGTGTTCGTGTGTGTCTGTGTGAGTGTCCAAGGAAATATACAGTCCTATATTGTAGATTTTCAGTAATACAACGCACGAAATTGTGTTTTATAAGGTACCACATGCAATTATCAAAGAATTGCATACGCGAAAAAAATATATAAACCTGCGCCATAAGCAAGACAACCGGGCTATTCTGCAGTTGAGTGAGATGAGGTGTGGGCTTTCATGAGCTACGATTTAATTCTACTAAGTAGCTCCAAGCTAGTAATTGGTACTCGCGCATAATGCAAGTACGAATTGCGATGAGAAAGTCACAGATTGTGATTACGTCATTCGCAACTTTTTTTATCAGGTCTTAGGTCGAAATTAACAGTTGTCAGAAAGTTATCGACTTTTCTCTACATGAGCAAACATTCCTACCTTTTTATAGTGCAATTACATACAGAATACAAATAGGTGCAGCGGACACTCGATTGTGTTTTGGTACTCCATCAATTTTAATTAAATGTAATTCATTCGTACAGCGTGCGTTCAACAAATCGTTTCGGTTCTCGTTACTGTAGCCACTTTCAAAGCGTAATAATCCCCTGGTTTCTGCAGTTCAACACTATACCTATGACCCTTTCCCGACGTCATCAGTTCGTGTACTCGTCGCTGTTATTATACGCACACGTATGCTGTAATTGAAATATAGATGCGGTGAGTATGTAGGCAAGCTGGTTACACAACTTGTGGGAATTTCTGTTGGATCATTAATGGTATAACTAATCGTCATATTCTCCACACGTTCATTTCATCCCTGTGTATCTATGTAATTGTGTTGCTATATATAGTTATCACGCCACTGGTATATACGTTCGTTGTGGTATTTCCTGCTCTTTTTATATCTCCCTTTCATCGAGGGAACATCGTAAATATGTGGGGTGGTATAGGAACGTATGAAATACATGTAATAAAAAATATAAATGGTTCATGACCGGAGGCTACAGCCCATCCGGCCAATTTTATAATACTTGTAACGCAGGGATCAGATACCGATGATAACTGGTACCAACATAATACGTGTTGTGTTATTATCGATCGATCGTAAAATTTAAAAAAAAGTCCTTTGGAGATAGCGTGCTTTGCCTCCGGGTCAATTTATGATCGCTGAAAATGAGTGTACGTATTGAAATTGTGCTTAATACTGTAGGCTTACCACATCTCTCTATATATGCAGCACGGTATAAGTAATAGGTGCTTTTGACAGTTATGATTGAGTAAAAACGAAAATCCCAGTAATTGTGAATACAAAATTCTGTTATTAACCGAGTCTTCAGTTGCTTGATGGCTTCTTATTGTTTCACGTTAATATCGATATTGATGTTATTCCTTTACAATAATTAAAAATGTTATCATTATTAAAAAAAAAGTCATTTTCATTCCGTGGAATGGATATGAAATAAAATACTAAACCAACGTAAAAGATCAAGTTATCGTTTATAATACAGAATAGTGAATACTTATAGTACATTCAAAAAAATATGGCGTGCAATCGCAAAAACTCATGTTTTTTGGTAACCTACGTTTTTACAGTAAAATTAGGTACGTACAAAGGAGCACGAAGTTTCTGTGTTTCCAAACACTTCCGCTGAAGTTTTTGAAAACGCAGAAATTCAATAATGTATGAGTGCAGTGTTATATAAAATTGTCTATTTTGTTTCCTCATAAAGGAAAATTTTTGTTATCGATATCTCTTTTTTTCAAGATTTTCATGTCACTATACTCAAAATGGTCTAAAACGTCAAGGAAAGTGTTTTAGAAAACATGTTTGGATGTATGTATGATCAAATTGTTGTAATATACAATCAAATTATTGTAGCGTTCAATGTTTTTTTGGTATACATTTTATAAAAATCGGTTGAATCATTTTCTCGTTAGTTCATCCCGTCCACACGAGACCTAGGATCGGTGGTGTTGTCCGGACGATATAAATTTACCACATCGCAAAGTTCTTACTCACGCATTTCTGTCCGATGTGTCTCAAGAGCCGGAGTAGCCGCACCTACCGCACCGCCTGGCCAACCCTCAGCGTGCTCACAGCCGTATTTATTTAGATTCACGACATGGTTCGCCATCTCGCTCTCTCCTTCTCTCCCTCCATCTTGTTTCTACTTTCAAATGAGTCATCCTTCGTATACCGAACCAAGTAGCGCAGACTAAGGAAAGAGGAGAAATGAGAACCCATCGCAGGGAGAAATAGAGAGGCTTTTCATCACGACGAATGCGAAAAGGGATATAAAAAGATTAAGAAAAGCGCTTTACTCTAGGCGCTAGAATTAGGAATATGACTAACTCGCAAGTTAAATCTCTTTAGTTAAAAAAATAACAGATTTGAGGAGTTTTAGATTTTAAAGGTTTCGATTAGGAGAACTTGTAAATTCATGCGGACTTAAGTACAACTCACTAAATTTAATTTATGTTTTGTTTCTTTATTATATTTTATTTATATTTTTACCAAATGTTCATTTTCTTAGTTATTGATAGAAAATATTTACATTACTTATAAACTCATAAACAGAATTTGTCAACTCTCGATACAGATTCACAATGTGTAAACTTCAAACAAATTTTTTTTTTGTGCTTTTCCAATCATATTTTGTTATTTAGTTCCAAGATTTCACATATGCAGTTGCCATCTGTATTTTAATGATTTTCTAGGTGACTTCGCCTGTTAATACTCATATACGTATAGACGTTTATTGATGTATTAGTACCGCCACTAATAATTATCGTAGTTACTGACATTTTTCCCTAATGACCAACAAATCTAGGTTTCACATATTAATTCGTATGACTGATGTCGTTCATTGCAATTAATGATAACAATATGTGTTAATTTGATGTGCTAATGATGCATCAAAAGGTTTGGCACAAAAGCACAGAGCAGTATCTGTTGGAACTGATGCGAGTAGAACAGGCTCGAATTAATGATGAAACTCCCTCACTATGTGAACGAGCGATATATTACACTCGTGCGATCTACGGTTTACATGAAAGAATGATACTGGCAATGATGGTTGGTTAACACAGCGCAAGTCGCACGTTGAAAGCGCACTTCTCAGCACCAGCAGGTCATGAAGGGTTGATGCTACTGAGTATAAGTAGAAGTGGCAAACCTCAACAAGCCCTGCCCGGCCACTTCATCCGTGCTAAAAACCATACTGGATTTTTCTTTTCTTCGGTGCTCCTCAAAGCCGAACGTCCCGTGAAGCCCTTTCGAGTCGATGAGCACCGACTTACTGTGACCTCGCAAGACCCTTCCCCTTTCTCAAGGACTATGAACTTTTATTCGTCCAATAAAGTGCCCCGACTAGAAGTAAAGATCACCTCTCTATTCTACAGCGAATCCGTTGCGATATTCCCCTTTTGTAACACTAAAATATACAGTGGATGCTATTGCGAATGCACAAAGGGTGTTTATTGTGGTTCACCTCGATAACTCGTATTTTGTCGAGAAGAAAATAGTTTCATTTAATTCTTTCGATCAAAAGACGAGGCAGTATCCCTGCAGCAAGTATTTAAAAACATCAATACGATTCCTCTTCTGTACAAGCAAATCTACTTCTGTGAAATGCAAAGATGTATTATCTATCAATGATACGACTTGCTACTGGCGTTGTAAAGCAATCAGAATATTTCACAATAATTACCAGCTGTCATCAGCATATTATACATCGGCTGACATCATACAATTGTTTTCAACTTCAATAGTTTCTGTCTTATGTTCGCTGGTTATTTTGAATCGCGCGCTGCGCGTCGACGCGGCCTTCCCCGCCCCTTTCTAAGGCCTCAATTTTTGTAAAACCGTTTTGTAGACCCTCCAGGCCTTGCTTTTCTATGTCTCCTTAATGGACTCCTCTGGGCTCCAACTTTTCTAAGTACCCTATAAGAACCCCCTGTGGGCGATTGGATTGTTTATAAGTGTTTATGATTATTTGTGAATGTCTGTGATTGCCTGTATGAGCTGTATGTGCCTGTATGAGTGTCAATGAGTGTGCGAGTTTCAGTAAGTTTCTGTGAGCATCAATGAGTGTCTATTAGTGTTTGCGAGTAGCTATGAATGTCTATCAGTGTCTGTGAGTGTTCGCAACTTTCTCTGATTATCGGTGAGTGTCTCTAAGTATCTGTGAGTGTCTGTGAATGTCTCTGAGTGTCTATGAGGGTCTGTCAGTGTCTGTGAGTGTCTTTAAGTATCTATGAGTGCCTGTGAGTGCCTATGAGTGTTCAAGGAAACACGCAGTCCTTTATTATATTGTAGATTGGTTGTTTTCGTTCTTTCAATATATGTCATAATCTGTACATTTTCGTCGTCCTACCGCATGCAAGTCTAGAATATTATTCTGTGTTTGGTTCCAGACTTGTCTAGAAGGATGGCTAACAGTGAATCTTTAAAAATTTTATCGGTATATCAATAATTCCAAGTATGTCGTCGAGTTCTTGGCGTATACTATCGCCGCAAACCCATGCCTACAGTTTTATTCCGGCATTCCTATATTCCTTTACAGAATGCCAGCTGCTGTGGTCTTCTCAGGTTACCGTAGTACACACAAGTAGCTCGTGCAAGGAGAAGTATGAGACAAATATTATAAGCCAACGATGATACTATGCCGGAAATAACAGTTCCAGTTCTGAGTAATAAAATAATCAGAAAGAAGAAGAAGAACAGACAAAGATGTAGGAAAACGACAAACATACTGAAGTACGAAGCATCTATTATATTATCTATGATCTACGATATTTTCTTGCATCATGATGATGCAAGAAAATATCCAGTGTAAGAAACCGACAATTGGGAGGTGTTTGAAAAGACTATATTAATTAATAAAGTATTTATAGTCGGTACAATGATGTAATCGCGGATAGAAATTAACGTTGACGGGGCTCGCCGTAGAATGCCTCGTCTAGCGCGTTAGTTAGACGCTCCATCCCTTAGTCCTCAAGAGTCCTGGGTCACCATGTATGGCCAACATGGGTCCGTTCGGGTCCTTACATAAACAGAGGCGTCGATGGGGGTGTCTGAGAGCTGCAGACAGACGCCTGTGGATATGTTGCTTTCACCAGTATAAAGAGGAAATGATGTAACCCTGTCGTAACAGCGGCATCAGTACTAGAAGGACTGAGGGTTCTATCAGAATCGCGAGGGGTGTGAAAACATGAAGTCAGCTTACATCATCCGATTGTCTATAGGTGAAAAAAGGATCTTATGCGTTTCACGATGATCAGCTGATCAGAGCGAATTTCAATGTTCCCAAAAGCAGTAAAGTTTACTTCAAAAGAGAGTATTTGTTTCTTCCTGTACTTTCTTTATTACCTTTTTCCTCTTGTCCATTATTGAAGGCAAACATTACATTTATAAATTTGGTAACACATTAAGACCCTTATACCAAATATAATTGTTCATCAATATAAACGCAACTAACCTTAAATTAAATTTAGTTTGTCAGAATGTTGTGGCTTTTGACCGTGCCCCGTCATGCTTCAAGTATTTTTTTTTTTAGCTGTGTTGTCCCTGCTTTTTGATGGTGCTAAACCGGAGTGAAAGAGGTCCGAAAGGAGGTGTATAAAGTCATGTGTGTTGAAAAGGGTTGAAGGGATGTTCAAAGTTCGGGCCAAAGATCCTGGGCGGACGATCAAGATTAAGAGCTCGAGAGTATAAGCGAGGTCGACGGCACCGAGTCAGCGAAATAAATAAACGAGTCAGCAGCAAGAACTGCGCAAGTGGACCTTGAGACGAGGGTGAATGAGAGCGGGAACGCGGTCGGTGAAAAAAAAAGAAAAATTAAACGACGAGGCAAAAGCTGCTGCGACTGAGACCTGTCTGGTCACTATATAAAAATCCGTGTCTACGCATGCAAAACCACTCTTTTAGTGCCTTCCTGTCTCGTCGAGTGGCCTGCCAGTCTGGCGTCTGCTAGTATTGACGTCATTGCTGTCATAATTAATGCTTCAGAGCTTTGGCCAAAGACTATCATAACACCTGCCTTTCTCTCGATCTTTTTTATCGAATATTTTTTGATATAGTATAATTAACGTTTCATTATTTTTACTAAATTTTATTAAATTATGTGCCTCTTCACATGTACGTCAACACTTGATATGTTCATGCGTCCGAAAAAATTGAACAAAGAATCACTAAAGGATAACCGATATTATAGCGGAAACGAACTGTAAAATTGCCAGTAGTGGTAGAAAACGGCAGTGCTGGTGACGATATAGGCCAGTGTAGTGGCGCGGGAAATCAGATCAGGCGGCGTTGAAAGATCTACGAGCGAGGTATCCACGTGCATGACCCAAATAACGACGACAAGAGACGGAAACGAACGAAGAATGAATGTGAGGCTGTGACACTTTAAGATCAGTTACAAAACGAACAGTGTACAACTCTGAGGAAGAAGATGTATTTTTTCGCTATTAATTATTGCATGTTGAAGATATGTCGCGAGCAAGACGACATTAATACTCTGTCGAAAAAAAAAATTAATTTAAAAAAAAAAGAACACCTGACTCCAAAAAAACTATCAAATAAAAATACTATACAAAATAAACTACTAAAAAAATACATAAACAACTATAACAAAAATAAACGTTAAAAGTATGAAATAATTTCAGTTTTAATTTCAGTTAACTAGTTATTTGAATTATAATCATTAATATAAGGCGGTCACTACAGTCGGGAGACGTCTCCTATCTCGCAATCGCTAATTACATTTCAAACAACACGTTGGCGTCTAGACTATAATTGTAAATAAATATGATATGCAATATGGACTTTTGTTAACGCAGAAGAACACATCGCCCAACTATAGTGCACTCACATACATGTTTTTCTTTATATTGGTAGTACTAAATACAATATTTTCAAAAAGGCATTTTCAACGTTGTTTTAAATTGGTTTGTCTTTGCGAAAGTATCATGAAATTTGGAAATCCATGGCCTAAGACCGATACTTGCAATCATGAAAACGTTATTCCAAAATCTATCAAGAGATCTTACGCCGTTTTTGTAAATCTCAATTACAATTGTTCGAGATAAAATCTTCAAATCGAAACTAAACCCATAATATCCATCTTTTTGCCCCCTGGACGGGGACAGTCGAGAGTTTAAAACTTGAATAACAATGATTCTCATCAATCGAAAAGACAATTACGTTACAATTTCATACGACATTTCTCTCTCTATGTGCCAACTCTTCAATATCAGAATCTGTACGACGTAATGACTCGGAATTATTCTGAAACTTATTCGTAGTACGACCTCGTTAAAAGAGTTAAAAGTAGTTCCAAAGGCTGAGACAGACTCATCCTTTTCTGATACGAAAGTGCGGGTTATACCGAGAAGTATAACCTCCAACAGTAAAGAGGATTAACGAAAGAAACGCCAAGCTTCGAGGGATTGAGCGAGAAGAAAATTGAAAAGAAAGCAAGAATAAGGATAGAACTCTATTGAACGAGAAAAGGCATTAACACCAAAAGAAAACCATTAACCGCATCTCCAGAGGATGAAAGAAAACACAGCGACTGCAATGCTCTGTGGCTTTGGTCGGCTGTATATGTGGGCAGCGTATGCTTGTGACTTGTACGGCAGGAATCTAGAGAGCTCGTGTGGAAATGCCAAGTGAAAGGGGTTGAAGAGAGTACGAATGTTCCAGAGAAAAGAAGACCGACAGTTCAGAGGTACGTGGTGAAGTTTCTACGGCTGCCGTTTCCATTACAAGACGGATCGTTCGCGAGAGCAGTAGACGAACCGCATGTCCCAACGTACTTTCTAGCTATATAATATATATCTGGCGAGTAACGTCCATCGGTGCCGAGGGAACAGTGACTTGCTGGGGGCCATTAGGAATCCATTTTCAACGCTGGTCAATGCGCAATTGTATTTCTCGTCCGGGTTCTACGTTTGTATTCGCATTTATGTGCAACGACGCGCGCCCACGTCTGCCACACAGATGAATCTTTTGCCTGAAAAAGAATGGAAAATAGGAATAATGTTTCACGAAAAATGTTATACGGACGTACTGATGGGTATACACTGCACGTTCGGTATCCACCGGGGAATTTCATTTTAATAAACCTTCTGTAAGCCAGCTTCTTCACTACCAGGCATGTAGTTATTTAACACGTATAAGAATTTATCCATTTTCACGTCTTCGCGTAACTTGTGCAATACAAATAAATATCAATCTGTTATCAAATAAGTGTTTATCGTGATCGTTACTTTTGTATTTGTATTTCCTTGTGTGTTTGTGATTTATAAACGAATAAATGGATAAAATAATTATATCTTTTATCGATTAATCTGTAGACGTATCTGTTAGAATGTACAAATCTTAATCAACTTAAGGTTGTTAAAGTTAGCAAACTTGATAAGTTTAATAAGCTTGATAAGCTTGATACACTATGTAAGGTGCTTCGGCAATTGACGGCAATTATGGGAGAATGATTAATTTGACGTTTCGCCCTGAACAGGGCCTCTTCAGAATGAATTTTTTAATTCTCTATACAAAAATTTTAAGAATATTGTTATTACAAAACACCTATAATTTCAATCATTTTAATAATCTTATACTAGGAGGGCTTCGCGCGTCAGCCCCCCGCTATTCATATCTCTATATTATAAAAATCCGGGCTCGAGAGGCATTTTGGGGACTTAGAAAAATCCGGGCTTAATGGCCCTTTTGGGGACTTGGATTGAGTGGTCTTTTGGGGACTTAGAAAAATCCGTGCTTGAGAGGTCCCTTTGACATGGGATGCCCTATATATCTTACACAGCGGCGGCGGCGAGATATTTTTATAATACAAAGAGATA
Organism: Perithous albicinctus; assembly: GCA_964016905.1. Classification (NCBI taxonomy): domain Eukaryota; kingdom Metazoa; phylum Arthropoda; class Insecta; order Hymenoptera; family Ichneumonidae; genus Perithous; species Perithous albicinctus. The sequence goes on along the minus strand of OZ024690.1, from coordinate 10,941,627 downwards.
TTATGATATGAAAAAGACCAAGTTGTTTCGCTTACCATTTTTCAGTTCGTGACTTTAGTTATCCTTTTCTATATAACAATAATCGTCTTCAAAGAAACTAAAAGTTGCTGGTTGACGACTGCAGCTTGATAAACTTGATAATCCTGTTAAGGCAACTATACACAAAGCTGGACTCTACACGACAGCAGTTCTACACATGCCCTAACTCTACACAATCCCATCTCTACACAAGCATAGGATAATCCCCTCTTAAAAAGGACATGGCCTAAATATCTCGAAATGTATCGAAATCGTGAAGCCAGTTTATAACCCTGTTGATTGGTCGGTATGTCGCATAGCCAAGTTCACTTGTCATATGAATCATCATATGAATCGCGTGCGCAGCGCGTTCGATATATGGCGGCCAAATTGAATCGCAGATCTTTTGCCGTGTATAATAGCTTTCATTTTGTATAACAAATGTCTTTACAATACAACAAGATGCGACTCTTAAATAAGTTTATACAGTTTACAGGTAAAATAATCAATATAGAGCGCGCGCAGCGCGCACGTTGTTGCTAGTCACAGTAAAAGTCTGCAAGGCAGAATTCATCACAAGCAAAACTCTCGCAAACCAATCAACGTGCGCCGACAGATAGAAATGTTTTAACAGCGCATGTTGATTGGTTTCTGAGTTGGGGAAGGTGTAGAATCGGACACGTGTTGTATCGCGACTGTGGTGAATTTTCTTGGTGTACAGTTTTGCGGTAGAGTGTTTTCCCTGTGTAAAGTTTTGCCTTGGAAATTGTTGATGCGTTGAATTTGTACTTTTGTAGAGATGGGATTGTGTATAGTTACGGCATGTGTAGAATTTCTATTGGGTAGTGTCGTGCGTTGTGTAGAGTTGCTGTTGTGTAAAGCTGGTGTTGTAAATTCGGCGATGAGTAGAGTCGGATTCTGCAGAACCACCGTATTGCCATTTCCGAGGGTTTCATCGGGTGTTTTTTGTCCGGAATTCGAATTTCTTTGCTGGGAAATGATTAAAAATAGGAATAGTATTACATGAAAATTCTCTACGGTCGATGGTACATATTATGCACTTCTGATATCCATCACTTTTAAATGAACCCGCAATAAGCAAGGTCACCGGTCAGTGTTGCAACGCTTATGAATTCCTCTTTTTTCACGATTCCACAAGACAAATACTATAGAACTATCAATTTTTAAAATCAAATAACAGCTTATCACGATCGTCGCTATGGTATTTTTCTGAACGGGCCTCTGAGAGTTTCTTGTTTACTGTTCATTTTTGTTTCCTCGCACGTTTATGATTTATGGCGAAATAACTGGCTGAAATGGCCGTGGCCGTGTCATATAACGATAAATTAGTGGGCGTACGTTCGCCGGCCCGCGATATAAACGTAGTTTTCCACTTTCGTGGCCTGCTTCTATCTCTCTCGTACTCCCCGCTGCACCTGCATTGTGGTTCGAGAAAAGTAATGAAAAAAAGGACAAAAACAGAAAAGAGAGTGAATAGAGGATAAAAAGGGAGAAGGCGGATAAGGGAGAACCGAGAAAGCAAATTAAGCGTAATGCTTCGGCCTAGCTCACCCTCGCCTGGCAACCACCAGCAGCTTCAGCTAGCATTGCTACACGGCCACAGGGGCCAAACCCAAAAAGTTCTATGATTCGGAAACCTGGCACGAGACACTCTCTCTATACCTGCAGCTACCAACACGATCGTCCCACCCGCATGCCGCGATGGCTCACATTGGACTCTCGTGTGGCAAAATTGTCGAGTTCTGAATGATACCCGACCCTCTCACCTAGTTCTGCGCAACCCTATATTTACTATATATATATATACATATATATATCACGATTCTCTCTTTGGCCGACCCAACGAGTTGTCGGCAGAGCAACGAATCTAAAAAAAAAAATTCTCGCAACAGCATTGGCGCTGAGGGAAAGTGGCAGGGGATAGCCTGGACCTGGGTTGCCTGGAACCAACAAAAAGGGAGAATAACAAAAGAGGAAATAACCGCTACAGCACACCAGCGCTGTTAATAACGCTCGATGTTCACGCCGTCGTGATCCTCACACGATTCACGGTTTTAGTGGAAATGTGTGTGAACACGTTTTGTGCGTTGCACTTCATTGCTGTTATAACAAAAACGAACACACTTTTTTCACTTCATCATTAATGGAGCAAAGCTGCTGAGAGCTCGACAATCCTTAAGTATATTTATTTAACGATCATCCATACAATGTTAGAGCTATAATGTTCCAGGTAAAAAAAATATATATGGACAATATATAGTTCGATATATGGAATTGGACATATATATTTTGTATACAATCTGTATGAAAACGATATACAATTTATGTCATTTTTCGAAAATTTGAGATTTGTAAACATAAATTGTATATGTAATGTATACAGATTGTATACAAAATATATATGCCCAATTCCATATATCGAACTATACATTGTTCATATATTATTTTTTCGCCTGGGGTGCAATACAAGTTGGACCATTGTAGAGATAATTAACCAATGCACTAACCGCATTGAGATTCGCCTAAACTGCGAATCCACACGTTGTTATGTCAGCTGAATTACAACGTCTATAGTAATGAATTACAAAAATCTATAGTTTCTTGTTACAGAACATTTGTGTAATTTTTACGATAAACTACTACCTCCTACAACAAAAGAATATTTAGTTGCACTTTTTCATATAAATTTGAACTATGCATTATTAAGTTAGTGGGACTACTCCACTTTGCATAAATGCGTAGAGGGCTAAGAAATATTCAAGCTTTGATGTGTGCCATTTGATCCCGTTGATAATTCGATTATTCTGGGGAAGTCGGAGTAATCAGAGAATTCTGGGTAATCAGGGAGTTCTGGGTAATGCTCGATTGTCCTACATGGTGGCGGCGGCAGTGAGATATTTTTATAATATAGAGAGATACATCTTTCAACATCAAGTATCAAAATCAATAAAAAATAGCAGATGATTTAGCATAATTCTTTGTAATATATTGTAGATGCTACAATTTTCTATAGGATTTTACAACATTCTATAAGTTTGTTGAACATAGACGGTAATTCCCGAATAAATAGTATTTTCTCGTTAATCCTTGTAGAAAGTAAAATATTACATTTGAAATTACGAGTTTCTAATACATAATACAATCAATTATAGATAGAGATTGCTGAAATATGTATGATTTCACGTTTTTTAGTGCATGTGAATTTTTTAAAAACTCATGGCGCATGTTTTCACATTTTTTTAAAGTGCTAATTTACATTAGAAGCCTACTTTGCGGGTGCCATCAGTGCGACTTTGAATTATTACGCTTATGGTCATTAACACTGATAAGCTTTTGGTAATCCGCATAGGATTTCTGCGAAACTATGCGTGCTCTGTCTGTACGGAGCTTACATCCTAATTCAACCGACGCTACTGGTGTTATGTTGGATGAGGGCGAAATCAATCAATCCGGCGCACCGAGAGCTCTAATAGATCCTATGCATTATCATCATACACATATATGCATTTTTTAATTTATTTCATATTGTCCCATTGATCATGGATAATCTTAGTAATACATCATACATTATATTTTTAAATCAGTCGAAATCAAAAGAAAATGAAACGTCCTAACTGCTTAAAAAGCATGCTCTTACGAGTAACTAATTGAAACATCAATTATTTTCAAACCTATGTCTATTATCTATGATACGTATTTTAATTGTTAAGTGTCGTTCACGTACTAGTTCGTAATTTGACGAGAATGATTGTAAGTTGACTCGTTGATTTAAACGAATATTATGCCGCCTTAGTAGCACTATGCACTATTTTCACAAACCTTGTAAATTGCGTCCTTTTTATATTTTCGATATGATTTCCTATACATGGAAGCCAAATCTGACCAACACAATTCCACATTGGGTGACTTTGCCAACGTCTTGTTTAACTTAGCAGTGGCGATGGGATATTTTTATAATACACAGAAATAATTAAATTTGAATAGACAAACTCTGAAGGTTAGTTTGTCAGTTTATAAATTCAATTTATATAAACTTCTCAGATTCACCTCATAGCACAGTGACGAATAGTGCGAGTAACGGATTCGGGCTCCAAAGGTTCACGAGAGCGCATGATACATCAACCAGGTGAATGCCCGCTCATATGTGGACATCCATACCAGATTAGAGTTTAAGCTTCAGGCAAGCCAGTTTATCTAGAACTGGTTGATCCCGCTTACCGCCCTCAACCAATCCGCATTTGAAATTCGACGTTTCGGACCCTCAATCGCGGTAGGAAATACCGTTGTCGTTCCAAAATGATGCGTCAAAAGTGCATCGCTTGCCAGGCTATAATACCAATAGTACGATCAGTCTGAAAAGAATACTTGGATTTTTATTATTGTACAGCTTTAAAGTGATAGAGAGGTGAACATCAGATCATCCTCTTTAAGTAATTTAATATTCGCAGTACAAACATGCAAACAGCAACAAAAAGAAATATACGAAAAATAGGGACGTACAGGACGAAGACATGTGTGTCGATATCATCTTAAATATAATATTTGACGATATGACTTGCAGCTTTATTGACGGATACTGCGAGCTACGACAGGATTACGACCACGGTGTTATCAATATGAAAGTATTTAGCCTGTCCGGTACATATTTACTACGTCAGCATCGCAGTGCAAGACGAGATAGATGAAACAACATCCGCGTTGGTCACGGAAACCGCTGGAATATACGCTGCATGTTAAACGTGAAGAGGATCGTTGAATGTGCAAGCGTATATATGCCAGAATGCGAAAGAGCTGATAGGAAAATTGATAAAAAGAGGGAAAAACGAAAGATGAGCCATATCAAGAAAAAGACAGAAAGAGTAGAAATTGAAGGAAAAATAAAAGAAGATGTAGGTATAGCAAGAGAAAAAAGTTGAAAATACCGAGAAGGAACGGCGGGAAAAAGATGGAGTGAGATAGTGTGGAGTTAACCGGAGAGTTTCTAATTCGGTGCAGTGGCAAAAATCGACACTCCGTCTAGACTACGTTACCGCTCTCGTGCAGGGCCATGGATGTCCTTCTCTATATCTCATGTGTGCGCTGAGCATGTACTTTTAGGCGCGCGCGCGCGTCCTCACGTTCTATTTATGTATTCCACCTCGTTCATGCCGCCATAGTCCGACCGCCTTTCGCTCTTTCCTTTCATCTTGTTACGTTTTCTGCGGCGGCGTTGGCCGTGGCGTCGACGTGGGCCAGCACAGCACGCCGACCTGGCATACCGAACGTTGCATCGTGAACCCGATTGCGTCGAGTGTGGTGGCCTCAGGATGTTGAGGCCGCTATGGACATCACTAACACCACCTCTAAATCGTAGCCAGTGGCACTGCCGCCAGTGGCATTACCACCACTGGCTCTTATACCACGTCCTTTGATGGCCTAGCGCTCAAAGGGATCGATCGATCCAACTCGAAACTGCACTCACTCTGCTATAGAACGTTCGACCTGCATCCTAACTGCAGTCTACTCTGTTCCTCGTCTCATACTGTCCCTGATGGCGTGCTGCCTGTACCCCACCTGCCACTCCGAATTCTGGCTTTGTGAGAGCCGGAGGGCTCATGTACGTATAGGAAGGTAACCATCGTATGTGCCTCTGTGTGAGCTTGCAGACACTCCTCGATTAGCCTCTCAAGCTGACCGACTAACTGTTCGAGACGGCGAATGTCCAATATCAGTTAGAGATAGCTGGTGTGCGCTTATAGAATAAGTACGTATATACGTATATGTATATTTGGCAAAATAGAACGAGAACGAATCATGCTTATACTGATAAAGTGTGGTTGAATAATTCCGAATATACCGCTTACTAATAGGATTCAATCCTGTCACGAGTTCTTCCTAGGTGTACTTGCAGAGGTCGATCAAAGACTAATTAAACATACTATAAAAGACTAACAAACAGGGATCGGCAAATTGATTGGTCTCGGTTTCCGGAGACCAATCAATTTCAGAAGGAATTCGGATTGAATGAAAATAAATCCCAGTTGCGAAGGAATTGGGATTGAAATCTAAATGAATTACTAATTCCATTCAGAATTAGGAATTGAACGGAATAAAAATAGGAAATTATTTGAATCTGTCGTTCCCTGCTAACAAAACATGACAAAATACCGACATCGGTGATGTGTGGTAGACCGGTGACCGGGAGACTTGTGTTCTATCCCCGATGGGCATAAAATTATTTTCATCGGCTTCGGCGCTACTCAGAAGCTTATTAATTTGGGCTGTAATCAGATCTTTGGTGGTCCCCTGCGTCTTAGACGAATTCGAGTATTTCTATTATGAATATAACCACACCGGGTCCCTCTAACTGACATATATACGACATTAAATGCCGTGTATATGTCCTCATGATTGGGATTAATGCCGATGTATGTATGTACAAACAATGAAAAAATATTATACCAGGAGTATCATACAAGTCGTTTGTGACACCGCGGTAATGAACGTCATGATGTTTAAGCCCGTTTTATATTATCCTATATACATCTTGACTATGCTTTAGCTAAAGTGAGACTTAACTTATTTAACGCGCTACCTTTATAATATTTCACTAATAAGCTAGTGAACATAGTGCCTCCTGTCACGATGGTCGCTTTTGGTATTAATAAACAAAATCAAATAAGGATTAGCTTCGAATGAGCCCATCCCTGGTTGAGACTATTTTCAGGTTAATACGTTTTTTCCTTAGCCCAATTATCGGAGTTTAATTTTCACTCAAATAGAGGATGAACTGTCAACCACTTTCCAGAAATATTCAGTATTATTTGTCGACAAACGGTAAAGCGTTTCCTTTATATGCGGCCATAAATAAAATCAATAACACTGTAAAGCACCTCTATACAGCCTGTCCAGCAGAATCGTCATCCTAGTTTTACTTCGCTGCACTAAACAATGGGTAACGCGTCAAAACGTCAGATCCGAAATATCTATCGAGAAAATATCTGGGACAAAACATCTAAGTGTCAAAATATAAAAAAAAAAAAAAATCTATGAAATAATAAAATATCAAAATGACGAAATGTCTGCGATTTAACATCAAAAAGATAAAACATCTGCGGAAAAATATCTGTGAAATAACAAAATTATTGATTTGTTGTTTATTTAGTAGCTGTTTCATGTCCGTGATTTTTAAAACTTTCCTCGGAAAGAAAAATTTGATATGAAGTATGCATGCATAGAAAGAGAATTGAGCTTATTCTAATGTATACGGTATTATTATTTTGGGGTTGGCTATTTTATCGTAGGTATCCCATATGTATCCCATATTTTGTCGGGTTTGAATTTTGTTGTAGATATTGTGTCTTTTGTTCAAATATTACGCACCCATGCAATGAAGTTCGAAGAACTGAAAAAAGCGAGGCAGAGGGAGGTACAAACCCAACATCCTGGTCGAGTCACAGAGACAGAGAAGCTCACAGTAGTTAATAGGTTGCTACGCGTCACCGTAAGAGAACGTTGACGGAATGACGTTGGTGTTGGTGGTACTCGGTTCGTTCTAACCAACATATATGTACTCTAGGCGTCGGGGATGTGGCAATATTTTTCACGTATGTGCCAGAACAGTCTCTCATACCTTTCAACACTTTCACTCCGCAACCCCAATCTCTCTCGCTCGGTGCGGCGGGAAAGCACCAGAAGTGCAGAGCCGCTACGACGGCGAACGTTAAACTGGGCGTAAAAGCGGCATAAAGACCCACCGGCCATAAAGGAGAAAAACTTTTACTTAATCCGGCGAAGCGCAAATTGCGTTCACCCCACCCCATTTTCATTACCCTCCAACGTTGGTTATACACTTACACGTTGAATACACACAGTAAATGTATGTATAGACTGTGTATAGTATAGATATGTATTATGCAGTCTTAGGTATTTTACCCCGCACTATCTGCATATAATCATTGGCGACTTTAGGTTCAGTTCAGAATAGGGGATTGTGTCAGTGCAGTATTAGAGGTTTCCGGAGGACACGACCACGTATCAACGTACTATACGTGCTGATGCTCATAGTGTGAGTTCACTCGGCTCCACACAGTAGGCCAATATCATCTCGATTCGCGTACTCGCGAAGACAGCCCTTATACTACTCCACACCCAACACTGCCGCACTTTATAATTGCCTCCAATCTAGCGGCGCTGTCTTCTTCCTTATACTTCTTGAAATCCTTATTTTCCCGAACCCCATCACATCTTCATCCTTGATTTTCCTGAGAGTTCTGGGATTAAAAGTTCACTTAGATCGCGGCAAGCGACGGAACCTTCGCAGCCCTCCAGTGACGACAAGGCTGCAACGCTACGTTCAAGTTGAGTCTTCACAGACCACCCTTCACTACCACGTTATCTCATTTTTCTCGGGATAAGTCTTGCTCGATTTGTACTAACTGTAACACATATAAGAATGGCCATGTTGCGTAACTTATCTTACTCTGGGTACATGTGTAACCCTTCGCAATTGACAAAAGTGCTACGCTTTCTAAGTGATAAAAAAAAATCGAAAAAAGCACTCTTTCTGATCGTTCTTTCGCTGGTATGAATTTATCCACAATTGTACGTGCGTCTTAGAATTTCCAGACGTATCGCTTTGCGGAGAGTCATAATTCTTAGATGGCCTGAATCTGTGCTATTAAGGGTTGTATAATGTACGCAGTTAACGAAGTGTAGATTGGACTATAGATACAGTTAAATTATAATTAGAGCTGAGTTTTCGAGCGTCAGTTCAACCTTAACCTGGAAATTCGGCAGCCCCTCTTTACGATGCAACTCGAGACTGAAGTTCGATTATAACTTTGAACTTAAAATTAACATCAACCACGCAATCAAAATTGAACGTTCGATCATGCAATGACATGCAATATTTAATAGTTAAACTTGAATGAAACTTGATTCATCTACAAGCCGATTACTATAACAGCGTATATAAACCGTATTGATTGATAAACACATTAGTATTAATAAACAAACCCTGCATCTATCATCTCAAATCACATTCCTTCAGCAGATATAACCGGGAATGCGGACAGATTTTTAAAGAGCTTTGAAAGAAATAAAAGTAAATAGAAATAAGAGAATATAAATATAGACTAGTGCAAGAACTGTCCGATTCCTTGGAGCTATAACCGTAATAGATTTACGGCTGCGTCGGCGGAGAACGAAGGATATCCAGGTCTTTCATTCTGCTTTCTCGGCTTTTTCCACCTGTTTTCGTTCTTTGTTCTTTCTTTTTGGCTTACTTCTCTTTCCACGCGTGTTGGGTTCGTTAAACGTCGTTACCAACGCTCACGGCTAAGACTTGACGCTCGTATACTCGAGAATACAGGAGTATAAGAACGCAAGCACAAATGCTGCAGAAGCATCCCTCTATCCTAAGGCCAGCCAACCGGTTACGGAATCGGTTCCAATTTAAAGGCCCATACTCCCGAGAGAATGAGGTCCATTTCAGGATCGTAAAACTTGTGTTCTAGGATGGATGTTACTGCCACTGAGATACCTGCTGCAGTGTCGAGTGCAGGCGTACATCCATCCTCAATTCGTCTACTTTTTTCTATTCTTTCCTGCTAGAGAGGCATTACGATCGTACCTTCTACCTTGGCTATCTGATGTAATAGTGCTTTCACTAACGTCCGCGGTTTTCTCTGTCGTTCTCTTTCCTGCTCGTCTGGATCATTTACTTTATTCGATTGATTAGATGCTCATGTACCGTACGTTTTTATTTTATCAATGTAAAATCGACATATCGGGAAACTTTATTTTTCAGTACTTAAAAAAATCCCTTGCGCAGTATCTTCTACTCTCTTAGGTTGAAACTTAAGTCGCAAAACTATAGCCAAGCAATAGGCTCAATCTAGTATACAACGGACGAATTTCCAAACGGGTGTAGATTAGTTTTTAATCTACGTACATCTACTACTTTTTGACATGTTCGAATTCGACAATTCTACATTCAAGTCTACGAACGTCCCAGTTGGTGAAGTATTCGCAGATTTTCTTCGTAAATCTATCACCAATCTACGTAGACGAACTTATTTTTTTCAGGAAAGGTAGAAAGTTCAAATCTCACTATAGTTTTCTCTTAAGGTGACATTTTTGCATTACGGTAGATAAACTTCTTCGAACATGCCAATGTAAGTTGAAACCCCTATTGCGACTGTGGTATAGTCTCAGAGTCTTAGGCTCGTGCCAAGATTTAACGGAACGCGAAGAAGTCTCGAGCGAGTAGAATAGTATATACGACACACTGCGTGCAAAGGAAGGATGCAACTACGTGCAACTCGTTAGCCGCGCGGTGTTGGGTAAATGTGGTTACAAATGCAAAGATTTAATTATGGTACTCAAGAGAGAAGTTCTATCAAGAACACGACAAATCTTATGGCTCCAAGACAGAACGGTCTGCCTTACTGTGTCATCTCCATCTGTTTCTAAGTTTCCCTTCCACTGTCCTGGTATTCTCATCTATCTTTCGACTTTTATTTTCGATTCCGACGTTTTCATTCTTAAATTCTTTTCATTTTCATGCCTTAAATTCTTTAATTTTCATATGGAATTCATATCGTTCCTACACTATTGTCTGGGACACTTTCGTGGAGTTTGGTTTTTAAGCTTTCTTTTTACGCAGAGCAACAAAGAAAGAAAAGGATAGGCAAACTGGAGGCACGACGTTCTACGCAAATGGAATAAAATTTTCACTTAAGCAAAACCCGTGCCATTGAGGTTTCCCGCGGGTTACGTGCCGAAGCTCGTGGTCCTTTTCTGCCGTTAAGAAAGTTCAAAGGATGTTGCTTAGTACTACTCCTACATTGCTCGGACCACTACTAGTTCACTTCCATTATATATAATGTACAACTCCAATGTCTGACGTGACATACCTTTAAGCAAAACCTCCTGTGTTTCTATATATATATATATAGTCTTTGCTCCAAGTAGTATACTACTTCTCAGTTATTTTGTTGTTCCCGCTGTTTTTTTTTCTCTTCCTCCGTTGCTGCCTTTGCTGCTATGTTTTTCGTGCACGCACATATACACACAGTGCTCAGTGTTTATGTAGCCAGAATCTTTTTCTCTTGTTTAGCTTGCGTCTTTTCTCCGACGGTGCACCGTAGCCGAGGGCGGCTTACGCTACAATTACGAAAAGACGCGGTAGTGCCTTTAAAGAAGTGCATTTACCATACTAAACTAAACGGAGAATTAATACAAACCCCTTTTAATCGATAAAACTGATTTTAGCCAGATTCTTGCCAGCGCTGAAATAAAAAATGGTGTCCCGGATTCCTTCCGGGCAATCCAGGCGGAAATACAGAATGGATTCTCGCATGGACTTTGGCATTTGATCCGATTACAAAGTCCATTCTGAAGTTCATCACTCCATCCAGGACTCTATCTGGAATTCCTTGTGGGACATGAAAAACTCGTCCCAAGAGTTTTGGCAATCCGACCGCAGAGTCCATCCTGATGTCCATTTTGGACTCCCGCCTGGATTGCATAGATCGTACATACATAGTTTTGATCCATTCAGATAATTATAAGTGTATAAATCGGATTGAAATATAAGGTGCATTAATATCGGTCAAACTTTACAAAAAGGCGTGAAATTTCCACATAAAAATACCAACACTGGTGATGAAACAAAAAGTCTTGAAAAAAGTAGATTTGTATGGGTAATATCATCCATTCTTGCAAAAAGACGCGAAATAAATATGTAGGGAGGTCGCAACAATCATCAACAGACGCGAAATAAAGTTTGAAAAATCTGCAGATGGCATTATTGCCGAGTATATGCTTAGCACTTAGGTTTTATAATTTTTTTTTTTAAAGTGGGTGTCACAGTCATTAATAAAATTAACAGAATTATCGATTACTTGTACACAGGTCGATAATTATTAGGACATCCACGTTATTGGATAATCAAAGCCCGGGGAGAAGTTTCATACACTACTAAAAATCCACAGATTAAAATGCCGTCGAAGTGAACTTTTTGTTGTTGTTACACATTACGCTGTTAATACTAGTGCATTTGTTACGTCCCCGAAATATTCGTAAATGCTTAAGATCATATAATCCTCCTAACATAGCTGTTTGCCAAGAAAAGAGCCCCTGTAACAGCCGATAAAAAAGAGAGTTAGGAATAGATTTAAGAGAAGGGATCCTAGGCCCACCGAAAATTGTAAGATGCTAGAGGAAGTAGGAGACGGTGACCTCTGGGCTAATTATGAGCCGGGAAACTCGCCCTCCCCAACCCTCGTACCATCTTTGCTATTTCTAAGACGTCAAAAGTCGAAAACGAGTGGAATTTGGCCAACTAGAGCCAAAAATCTTTCCCTTTTCAACCTCTACATAATACTAGTTAGTAATTTTGTAGCTATTTAAGAGCGGAACTTTTGTATTTTTACTGATTTCATTCTTCTAAAATGTTCGATCAATATTTCCGGGACAACCCGAGAAGTCTGTTTAAAATAAAGTAGTGCTTTTAGTAAGTTAAAAGCTCCGAAGTTAAACCATTGTAGAAAAAAGTTGTGCGCAGATCATCGCGACTTCTCTAAAAGGTTTAATGTACGAGTAGAGTTTTGTGCGGACTACCGCAAGTTCTCTACAAAGTTCTATCTTCAAATGTAGTTGTGCGCGGACCACCGCGACTTCTCTTCATTTTGAGATAAAATATCAACTAATTCTGTTTTAGTCTAAAATTCCTTCGATTGAATAGGGTCCGTTGCATTCAATCAGTTTTCCTTCCCTAACTCTGAACGCATGTTCGCAAACGTTCATTTTCCTAATCAACTTATTTTCATAAAACTGCTTGTATCATCGCTCCGATGAGTGTAAATGTCAAATTCTTTAATCTAAATACATGCGAATAAAGTATCCAAGATACGCATGTTATTTCAGTTTAGAAAATTCACAGGTAAAAACATCATTCAATAATACCAAATCGTTCAGCCCGAAACTCTGACCAATTAGCCGTAAAGGGCAATTCACAGTTAGTCTAGACGTAACACATTGTACAGTATGAAATTGACACAGAAGGTTTCCTTAAATATATTTTTGTATGATTTTCACCTATTAGCACTGACCTGAACTGATTATTCTATGATCAAACTTTACACGTGCCAGCGTTAAGGCGTGAACTGCTTCGAGTTAATGTGTACTTGATGAGAAGCTGATGTGAGACATCAGCAGTGGGCACAACTTGTGTATCTTGAAATATGTAATATCATGGGTCGGCGACATGAAGATATATTTATAATACTGAGAATTAAGTAAAAAAACTGCCTATGTCAATGTCGTTGTCTGAAGTTTTTTTCATTACCGGAGATAGTATTTCTGTCACAACTTGTGTATCTTGAAATATGCAATATCATGGGTCGGCGACTTGAAGATATATTTATAATTCTGAGAATTAAGTAAAAAAAGCTGCCTATGTCAATGTCGTCTGAGGTCTTTTTCAATATCAGAGATAGTATTTCTGGAGTGATAGAATATTCCCTAGCAGACAATACCAGCCAAGCTCGAATTTCGTCGTTCGGAGACATCATTATTTATTACCAGTTCACAAAACCAGACTGTGTCTCCACGCCAATAGCTATACCGTTTATTCATGTTGCCAGAATGAGGCAGAAACTCTTGCAAAGCTTCCACTCTCATTCTAATCCGTTATACAGAATACATTGTCTCTGCTACACAGAGATCCGCAGTGCTACCTTAACTTTGTCACTGTACGAGATTCAACTTATATACCTCGTCTCGAATGCGTTTTCATTCACATAATATTAAGTATTATAAGAGTTAATATTGTTCAATAAGCCCCTTCCCAAAAAAAACCCTCCACCAGGCCTGGATTATTTTAAGTCTCACAATAACCATCTCCTCCAGACCCAGAATATTCTAGATCCCGCAATGTCCCTTCCGCCAGGCCTGGCTCTAAGTGGTTTAAGGCACAGTCTGTGTGTGTATATGTGAGTGTTTGTGTGTGTCTAGTGTGAGTGGCTGTGTAAGAGTACGGGTGAGTGTCTGTTAGTACTTTTATGCGTGTCTGTATTATTATGTCCAATAGACCCCTAGAATTTTCACTTTAGTATTATGTAAATATTTTTCTGTATAGCTCTTTTTTACATATAGAATCTCATTTCATGTTCATCTTTATCTTTTATTGAAGTTATGTACATTTGTCAATTAATTACAAATATGTGACTAATGTTTAATTAATCTGTGAAAAGATCTTTTTAATCCAGGAACTAATAAGAATGATAATAATACTTGTTCCAGGCGAAGATCGAAAGTCGTAATCTCATCCGCAAGGCAAGAGGACAGCGGGAGGTACGAGTGCGTGGCCGAGAGCACTTCCGGTCATAGGGCATCCCTCACAGCCCAACTTCTAGTCGCTCACGATACAAGAATTCAAGATACCAGTGAGTATTTATGCCCCATTTGTAATATTTACATAATAAATATGCAATGACGTTTCAATAGAACGTTGGAGCAGTTATTTCGTTTCGGTGTATGAATTTATTCATTTATCGCGTCACGATGGTTGCAAATTGATACGAACGAGTTGCCGATAGTGTATCGAATTTCGGAATCGCGAAAGAGTAGACATGGACGAACGCGTTTAATGCACGAGACAGCTCAATTTTTTTTTCCATGAAGAAGTTGCAATTTCCGGTTTTAAAAGCTGGGCAAGTTCGGACGGCTGGTAACGCGGGTAGTGAGAGGGGCAAGAGGAGAGAATTACCGGAAGTTACGATGGCACCGGAAATCATATAATGACGCACGAATGAACCTTCGGTTCGCTCGAAAAATCCTGGGAAATCTCGAGCCTCGGACGAGCCAGAAATTTGATGGTTATCCTCCGATCGTTGTGCATAGCTCATTGCAATCGACCGAGCAAACCAGAAACGTCGATGTCTGCTTGAATGTAGCACCTGCCGGAGTATTTTACTGTATACCATTTAATAGCTGTGAAAAATAGTATTCAGAACATAGTTATTATTTTATGTCCAAGTTATTCTATATGCAACTCATTATCATTATTCTTTTTTTCATATTCCGGTCGAGAAAGCGAGGCATATTATTATTCATTTGCTGTAATTAGCACGCAATAAACCATTAATCAGATAACGCGTGGGCGAAGATTTTATTTACGATTTGGTGCGAGGTGAGAGAAATAAAATCCATTCGCGTTGAAGTTAGAGCGGAGAATATAGTACTGTTGTAGCCTCCTGTACAGACAATGAAAGACCGTCGGTATTGCCGCCGGTGGCGCGGTGTGATACACTCGTGAAAAGATTTCGCGTTTAAAAGCGATTTATACGGGCGTTCTGCCTTGCGCACAGGCGTCCCTCCCCCTCCATGCGCCTCTCGTACCATAAAATTTCCTTCCAAAGCACCGGGCAGCAGCATTGCAAAAGCAACGAAGCGCGGAGCGTTTATAATTCCCGCGGGGATTTCGTACGACCGAATGTATACCGAGTTAAAAGCTCTATGGAACAAAAAGGCAGATAGAAAATATATATATATACATATATATACGCGTAAAAAAAAGAGGGCAGAAAAAAATACACGCCAGTCAGGGATATAAAAATTCATTAAGCTCAGTAGTCCCGGGATGTTTAGTGATTTCCTGAGCGTTGGATTGAAAAATCCGTACGAGCGGGAGAATCGAAAAAATAAAAATCCTAACGTATATACGTCTCGCTGAGCAATTTTCTTAATTTCTACGTTGATACTTCTTTTTCTGACACGATATGAAAGAAAAAAATACAGGGAAATATAATATTCGGGGCATTCCCGAAGAAAATACATGCGGACTTATTTCAGATGGATGCATAGGGATCGAGAACATAAAATTTGTACTATGAGAATGGGCGTCCTTAATCTTCTACCGATAAGGGTTATAAGGTTTGACCAACGTGAATGTAAGGAAAGGATGAGATCGAATATTTTGGAAGACGAGCGTTGACGATTCTTTTTCGCACACTTTCAAGTTTGCCGAGATGCCACTCCTCAGCAGTCTGGCGTCACTGGGGACGAATAGAGGCATTTATAGCTTAGGAGTCACAAGTATGCCCGATACTTTTCTACTATATAATACGTTACAAAAATAAATATAACATAATATAAGAACTACAGTATTTGCACTGAAAATTAATGCTGTATGATTGTTTGATGAAATCGTAGCTAACGGGAACGTTAGGAGGGGGTGAGGACGAATAAGTCGGACGTCGAGCGTTGGCGAACGCCGGTCGTGCGGTAGGTGGCCGGTGACAAACCGGGAATTAAGCACCTGATGCGATAATGCCATGGTCCGCTGGTTCATAGGGCTGGGAAAGCTTGCGGTACGCCGCCACGCGAGGCCACAAGCTCGTATGACGGACAAAGGACGACAATTACAACCCTATGCCGGCAACGGCGTCAGGGTTTCACGTAGTCGGTAGCTATACACCGCTGGTGTCGAATCAGCTCGTCGTCGTTATATTACGGCCGCCGTCCTTTCGTGCATTCTATTGTATATAATATATTGTAGTAGATAGTAGTATAATGTCATGCATTGTCTTCCATCAGCCCTTTTGCCACCCACTCTTGCGTAGCAATCCTGCAGGTCAGAGTCTTCACATACCACATTGCATATTAACGTCAACAACTTCGTGACTAATTGTAAGTTAGTCAACGAAGATTCTCAAGCGGTTAGCTCACCCGGACGGCGTAAGTTTTGGCAGCGATAAATCTAGCAAGTGACAACTTGACTAACGACAATTTACCGTTAATGATTTCTCAAGTCAAATATCTCTATATTTACAATAAATACAAAATGACAATTAAATTGGATCATGACTGATAAGTTTGAATTTAGATTTAATGATTGCATCTTGAATCAATGTCAATAAACTATCGGTATAAAGTTATACTTTGTACTCTGCAATTCTGATGGTATTTGTATCTGTGTCATGACCGACTTGTTTATTTAAGAGAAATGAAATAGATAAAAAGGTTTCGTAAAAATTTATTATCTATGCAAATCAACAATTTATCACCTTAATTTATGAAAAAAGACGTTGGGCGCTAGTCACAGAATTGACGTTCAAAAGTTGGTTAAGTAATTTTTTACCGTTTTCGAGAACATTGGCTTCAAAGAAATCGCTCAAATCAGTTGATCGCCGTGAAATGTATAACTCCCGTCTCTTTGCTCTGGGGGGGCATTCAGAAGTTAAAAATGATGCAAAGTAGAACTTTGCACGCTGCTTCCTCATTAAATTTCATTTTTCACAAAGCTTCCTCTATGAGGAATCCGAAATTAATAAATAGACCTCCTCATAGCTTTGTGAGAAATTAAATTTAATGAGGAAGCAGTGTGCAAAGTTCTACTTTGCATCATTTTTTTGTAACGGGATCGGAGAGGTCCAAATTAATGAAATGGTACCTTTTTTAGATAAAATACGCAAATAAAATACAACATTTTTTAAAAATATTTCAAACATTTTTATCGAAAACTGTCCTGAATTACAAAAATATTAACCTAGTTATTTTTGTCGATATGATTTTTCCACTTGATACTAGATTAAAAAAAAATCGTTTTTTATTTTATGGATCGAACTAATATGACAATAAAATTCTAAAAAAATTCATAGATGCTCCGTTTGATATGGTCAATGACATAAAAAGTTAGGAGAAGATTGGAGTCGGTCGGGTTTTAGGCTGTGTGAAATACCGTGAAATGACCCATATATAAACCAAGCCTATACTCCCAGATTCTTGAAGAGAAGAGGCGGCAATGGTGAAAGGACATGATTCGCAGTTTCATACGTGTGATTCAGTCGTGCACATGGCTATGGCAAAGACTTCCAGGCTCTATGCACTTCAAAATCCATGTGGATAGATATGTGTTAGTGAACGGACCAGTGATGGCACGGTCACCGGGACCAACACACATTACCTGCTTCCATCCACGTTGTAGAATTTCGCGGGCTCCGAAATACCGACAATAGGCTCCAACGATGAATAGATAGGGTCTGTTTGCGGCGCGTGATCGTATACAATACCGTGTGCCGTACATACGTACAGAGGAGGTACTAGCTCTTGCTGCTGCTGTGAAACTGGCTAGAGGTAGTACCTTTGTTGATGCAGAGAACCTTAGTGCCCACGAACTCCTCGCTGGACGCCTCATGTACATTTCACCAACGTTCGCCCTCCTGTACCAATGCCTTTACCTCTACGATTAGAACCCTCCATCTTCCTACTGTAATGGTAGGATCTTCGACAAATATACCAGTGCGACCTAGTTGGTAATGTGAGCTGGATTAGCTGTGTGTACATCAAATAATATTGATGATTATTCACGACCGTCCGATATGCTATAACTCAATGATGACTTCGGGGATTTTGATTATCGTGTCCAAGTACTCACTCAAATGAAATTGCCCATCATTCTCTAATATATAAAATATAAAATTCATGTGGCCGTCCGTATGAAAAAATCCAATACGCAGTCTATGATTGAGTCCGGGATGGCGTTGAAGATGGAGTCCAGGATGGAATCCAGGATGATGAATGGGATCGGATCAAATTCTATACTCCACCCTAGACTCTATTCCGGACTACCCAGACTCCATCCTGAACTTCATCTTGAACTCATGTTTTCTACGATTTTCGTTTGAAAGTAAAAGAAATGAAAGTTTTCCTTAGTATCAAAATATAGAGAAGATCAATGCATCAATCAAATCTTCCCTCGATTTGCGATTTAGGTACTCCTTCATGAAGCGACTCCTATCAACCAGACATAGAAATCACTTGCGAATTGTAATGAAAAGTTGACATTTTTTACAGGTTTGCACATAAAATATTACCTTCCTGCAATTTCTTAAAATGGTACACTTTGATTTTCAATTAAGAAGGAAACCCATGATAGGCTCCGTATTCTAACCGTATTTACACATTTATTACGTGTAAACCTCTGCAGCAGCCAGCATTCTAAGCTTCCGCTATCATCACCAAGCAGCTTGGTTGACACAAATTTTAACGATCCAAAAGCGCGTAAGTTTAACCATGCAAGCAACGTACCATTTCATAAGCTATGTTACTGGAATTTCAATGGGCGACTCGCGTAGCAACGAGCTAAGCCTGAATCGTTGAATTCGCCAAAGGTTGCACGGTACAGATATGTGATTACGTTAGTGAAACATCTGTAGATGGCATCAGAACCTATGAATAAAGTCCTTGAATGCCGTAGCAAATATGCAAGATGATAAGGACCCTCGCCTTGCCCACTTTCATGTTCACCTTAGCTTGACTTGCTTTGTCGCCATATTTGCCGGTACGTAGATGAGCAAGTGAACTAAAACGTGTTCAGAGAGATTGGGACAGCTGCAGGTAGAGTAGACGACACCCGAGGGCGTAATCTCGTTTCACCTTACGGTTACACGCCTTGGTAACGTCACTCCCTTACTTGACTCTATCTCTCTCATTGCTTCTGTCTTTTGCCTCTTTACCTCTTGCTCGGCACAGCTGCGAAGCTTTTCTAGTTCAGCACCGGGCCGAAACCTCGAGTATCCAGTTTGCACGTTCCACGTGGGTAATGCTGATGCTGGGGGGGGGGGGGAAAGAACCCGAAGAGGTGAAAATGCGAAATGGGAACTGTGTCCCAAGGCGCGTGACACAGCGAAGAGGTCGGGTTAAAAAGGTTCAAACATATGGCAAACTGGGAGACTTGCAGCAAAGAAGAAAGACCCAACTCCGGACCACATGATTATGTTACCTTTGACTCATTATCTCTTGGGTCGCGTTCTAGGAAAACTCCATCTTGGTGTACGTACATCGTGATTTCAGGATAAACATGGAACAGAGGCGCAGACACGAAAACCTTTCTCAGTCTCCGCAACGTCGAGCTCATCTAAAGAATATGTCACGTGGTCGCCGGGACATCTACTCGAAAGCTTTTTATTCCTCACCTCTTTCGTCTTGTTGACGTTGATGGATTTGACTTTGCGAACTGAGAAATTACTTCCCGTAGGTACGTGCACTTTGACTGTGTAACGATACGTCCGCGTGATCCACAACTTCGCGGTAACGCGATCGAGAAATCCACGTAAGTCACTATTATTCATGAACTTCTAGTTTAACTTGAAGTTATGAAGCAACGGTCAATCTCGAAAAATTCTTCATTTCAGTATGATAAGAAATAATCATTTCAAGAAGATAACATTTACAATGATGCATTGATCTTCTAAGAGTTCATCTTACAGTTGTTTTAGGGGAACTAGTTTTCATAAAAAGTACGTACAATTTTAATACATGTTAAAATGTTAAGAGCGGTGCAGGTAATAAGAACCTTGTTAGGCTTCTAAGTACCAAGGATCACTTTAATCCTCTTGTCAGGCAACTCTAGGATAGATTCAAGGAGCCGACTGTAATTTCACAGTACAACATATTTCGTATTACACGTGTGCATCCAGTTATTTATGCCACACCAGCGTTCTTCCGGGGCATACTACGAGGATTATTATACTAATACACGTGGCATACAACATATGCATCTTTTGTTTTATGGGGTGAAATATGTCGCCTAAGCGAGGAGCACGCCCCGCGAAGGAAATACGACTCGCGTCGTCTTTGTTGACGACGACGACAACGACGAAAACGTAACGGTGGCACGTCGCACCTGAAATATAATATAACGAGACAAGCCTGGCAAAAGGAGAAGTGTTGCACATTACGGCCGGTTTGAGATGCGCGAAGGGACGAGGGGTTGCGAAACGCCTGTGAGACAGAAGAGAAAGGGAATAAACTTCAAAGAGTACTTGAGCAATCGTAGTGTCCGTAATCAGTGCCTGGTACTCGAGCACACAAACGTGACTACATTTAATAATGTTGCAGCACCTCTTTACAGTCTCTGGACCACGGGCAGTTCTAAAGAAAAAAAGATGAATAATATTGGTTAAAGTGTTCTCTTCACCACTGTATTGTCTAGGTGAAAATCTTTCATTATAAGTCCCCCAGTTCGAATAGCAGTGAAAATTTACCTTTTACCGAAATAAAAGTAGTGAACCCCGATAGTTCAAATGGATTTTTCGATGTGTATTTTTCTGTAAACCGCGGTGGTTCGGATACCATTAAATAAATATATGTTCTTGGGGTGTACGTCCGAAAAATTAATCATGGCCAATATTTTTTATGTTATCCTACAAAGCATTATACAAAAAGATAATTGTTCTGAAATTGTTACTTATTGTCGTAAAGACAGTGGCAATTCTCATTATTAACACGAAATTTAGGATTACCAAATAAGTTGTCTCGGACAACTGACTCCGGGATAATTTGTCCCGGTCCATTCGTCCGCGAGACAATTCACCGCGAAACTAATTAAAAAAAATAAGAACTGGAGATCGAAAACAAACACTTTATTAATCCACACTTGTTACTTGTATACCTTGCAATTTAGAATATAACCCAACCTAACCTAAATGAACCTAAAGAACCAATGGATTTTTAAGATCTTATCATTGGTTTTAAAACTACTATTAGGATGACCCACAGATTTTTTAGGTTCGTTTGATCCTTAAATTATTTTCGGAATGTATTGTCTCGGAAACCAATTGTCCCAGAATCAATTTTCGGGATGAAATATCCCGGTATGAATTGTCGCGATGGAATGTCCCGGTATGAATTGTTGGGGTGAAATGTCCCGGTATGAATTGTTGAGATGAAATGTCCCGGTATGAATTGTCTGGGCGACGTATCCCAACATTAATTGTCGGAACAAATTATCGCGAAATTAATTCTTGGGACGAATTGTCCCGAGATTAATTGTCGCGATGAATTTTCGGGATGAATTGTGCCGTAATGAATTGTCGGGATGAATTGCCGGGACGAATTGTCCCTAGGGGAATGATCCGGTTACTCAAAGTGATGTCGATTTTGTCCATCCCTTTTGCATAGATAATATCGTTCCTTGTAGAAATCTAATACAGCAATTAAGCTCGATTCTGTTAGAACGTAAATTTAGATAACAAATGGCATATCTCTCCCTTAAATAAACGTCTATTTCCTTGAAGTAACTGTTCTCTACTGGGTGGAAGGATTTGGTTCAGATATACATGTGTCGTATCGCAAACAAAGAAAATCCGGAACATACGGTCAAACCACAGATCTCTGTATGAAACTCACGCATTGTCACAGCTTGCGCGCATTTCTGAGACCGAACTCACCGTTCAACGAGTCGCGAACCGTTGATGCGCGAATCTTATGGCTTTGCGGAGTACAGCTCGAACAGAAGTTCTCTTCCTCTCACTTTGCTCTTGCGAAATTTTAGGCCAATACAAATTCAGCCTATAAATACACTAACGATACTTTCTGCCTGACAATGGTACAATTTAACCTAATGTAAAAATGTACATGGTTAAGGAGATGATTATTTATACGATTTTTAGTACGTAAATCGTAGTTATATTGGAACAAATCGTATACAGGTCCGTATATTTGGTTTCCTCTGTGGAAACGTCAATACCGAGTACTCGAGGTAATTCGATAACTCTCTTCCGGAGGAATTGAGGTATTGTACGAACGAAACATCATTATTCCAGGTCGAAATTCGTGACCACGGACCTATTTATTGAAGTTTTAGTCAACCCCATTTCTGTTATCGATATGTTTCACGATAATTGCCATATCGAACGTTTGTTCCTTGTTCTCCTGTTAATTAGCAACCACTAATCTATACACCACCGCTTCTACTTTCTGTGACCCTGAATGGTAATCTCAGCATACCTAACAATATTATCGTACAATAAGTAGCGCACATACGCTACGAAATTCAGGCCGTTTTATTGAAATGCGAATGGCACAGAGCACACTCTCTATAGCGGATGGAATAGGTAATATCGCGCATTCAGTTTCCGGTACTCATATATATATAAAATAGCAAAACCCATACGGGTAAGCGGGGGGAATTCGAAAGGAAGCGCAGGAAGGTAATATCATGATCCATTTTGAAATAGCAGTAGTCGAGAGTATTATACACACGAATATATCTCTATTACGCTAGAGCAATCCACATATATAGGCAGTACTTACCAGCATCGACTGTGCAAGTCTGGCACGAAAACTCGAAGTAATACGGATAGTGGGGTTTTTCTTTTCTCAAGGAGTGCCACGGGATAAGAGCGTGTTAGAGACTCGTAGGAAGTACGGATATTCGTTGAGCTGTAGGGCGTTTTCTCGACTTACGTTGAAGTGGTGAAAAGCTACGAAGACTCAATGGGAATCGCTAGACTTCCCGACGGGCAGCTCGCGAGGTTACAGTTGGCAAGTTACCGTAGCGAACGAAAGAAGTGCAGAGCCGGATAAAGAGAAAAATAAAAGAAAGCCACAAGAGCGACAGAAGAATTTGAAATTCTGGACGGGAACTATGAGAACGTTAAGTTCCGGTCAGCAATATCGACGTTGCGCTTCCTTATTGAATTTCGACTACTTTCTTGTTCGATAGCTGCGGTAGGCGCTCTTTTGAGTCTGTGCAATTGGACTTGCACAGGAGACTCGATTTCACTCCTGTATGACGCGGATATTCTCGGGAAATAGTCCAACGTAATCTATAACCCTGTCATAAGGAATACGTTCGCATAGGCGTATATGGGGTTGTCAGTAATGTCCCACTATATGCTTATACACGTTTTACGTATACATCGATAGTACCAATCCGGTGCTACTAATATAGCCTGGCGCCGGATTAAACTTTTTTTTAAATAGATTTCCTAGTAGTTAGGTAATTAATATGGATTAACTTCGACAAAAGTGGGTCCCGACATTTCAACAAAATCTTCTCACCCATTTGAACTTTTTAAGGGGCACTTGCATTAAAAAGGTAACGGGCGTTGCACCGCACGTCTTCTGGTAACTGGTTTGAATGTATACTGAACTTGTTTATAACGACTTTCCCGGCAATCAATCACGCAAGAAATAATATAGTGACAAATGCTGGCAACAATACTTTTGCCAATATTGACAACGAGACGCTTGATGCATTCCGAGTTATTTCAACTTTTTAGAAATGCAATTGGCGCTCGTGGATTGCGCGATTTTTCTAAGGGAGATAAAAAATTAATTACGTACGATATTTTTGTTTAGTATCATTTAATCCGTTTATAGTTTTATAACGATGAAAAATAAATAGAAAGTTGATAAATCTTTCAATCTGGCCAATTTGTGGATGGTATAGAATTCAAATTTATGTTCACTTTGAACACAATTGCATGAGAACGGCAACTCAGAAACAAAAAATTGTTGTGGATTTGAAAACTCGAAAACATTATCTGGAGTCTCATAGAGTGCATACAAAGAGGTTGTCGATTGTCGCCACAAAGAACCAAACAAAATATCAGTTTTGACACTTTTTTGCAATACAGTTGCAGCTATCTTCGAAACAAATTTTTTTATACTAAATTTGATTTAACAGCTGTTAGCTACATAAGTAGGGTTCCATCTGTTTCGGAGTTTCGACAGAAAACGAGAATTTCACATATCGAGTCATACATGAAATTGTAAAGTTCGCTGAAGGTTTATTTTCATCTTCGAGATTTAATAAGAAAACGTGTAGAACGTAGGAAAGTCTTCAGTGAGATAAAAAAGCGAGGAGTGTTATATGAGGCAGAGTATTATAGTAAGAACATAAGGGAAAGTAATAGACTTGAAAGAAGGGAGGCAGAAAGAATCGGAACGTCGTAGCCAGACCATGCCAGAGTATCTTAAAGGGTAATATGTACGCAAGTGGGTGTTCTTATTATAAGAAGAGCATGGCATGACTCTAAGTTTTCCGTGTGCCTTGAAACGTTATCCAGTAACATTCTAGGCTTCCTTCGCATTTCAGTAACAGCCCCGTTCACCGCTTCGCTTCATGCACCTTCCTCCTCTATTAAAATCTATTCAATTTACTTTTCCCAGCGAGGGAAATCTAGTCCCGTCGTCAATGACGGGGTACATGGGAATTCTTCTAGTCGAAAGAAAAGATTGCGAAAAGAAAATAGCTAAAAGACGAAATCGGCTAAAGCAGGTGCGGAAAATGGTACCCCGAAAAAAAACAGGGAAGACCAAATCGAGAGCTATCTCATGCAGCTGCAAACATAGGGACATCAGAATTATTAAACTGCAAAGACCTGATTTCTCACAATCAGCAAGCTCCTATTAACTGCTGTACAAGTACGATATCGCAATTGCGATACAATTGCGATTTACAATTGTGATACGGACGCTTATTACCAACGTCCACGTTTTTGTCACCAACATCCCTATCCGTACCATGGAAAATATACACTTCAGATGTGTAGAATGGGGTCAGAATATAAAAAGATAGGGAACAACCCATTTCGCAACAAGTTAATTATTAATTAATTAATTCGATTAATTCGATTAATTCGATGAATTCGACGAATTCGATGAATTCGGTTAATTCGGTTAATTCGGTTAATTCGATTAATTCGATTAATTCGATTAATTCGATTAATTCGATTAATTCGATTAATTCGATTAATTCGATTAATTCGATTAATTCGATTAATTCGATTAATTCGATTAATTCGATTAATTCGATTAATTCGATTAATTCGATTAATTCGATTAATTCGATTAATTCGATTAATTCGATTAATCCGATTAATTCGATTAATTCGATTAATTCGATTAATTCGATTAATTCGATTAATTCGATTAATTCGATTAATTCGATTAATTCGATTAATTCGATTTATTCGATTTATTCGATTTATTCGATTTATTCGATTTATTCGATTTATTCGATTTATTCGATTTATTCGATTTATTCGATTTATTCGAATCAGTTCACTCACAATCACTCCACCCAATTTAAGCTGGATAAATTATATTGCGGTGAGTTGTACATTTTTACTACACTCAAAATCATGCGGATTCCTCTAGCAGACATTATTTAGTATATGAATTCAATTACACATTAATATATTTTTCCCACTTTAAACATGTGCAGCATATGTGAAACATGATGTTTCGTAAAGATCCTAATTCGAAAAATCGACTGTCAGACCTAGAAGTCACTTGATTTTTAGTACATAATTGCATCAAATGACTTTCATGCATGCCGCGTAGCTGATGGATTGAAACTTTCTATGTTCTAGAGCTGAAAGCACAGGTAGAATGAGTCGCGCAGAAGCGACGAATTTATCCGGCCTCTGACCGCACCGCATCATTCAAGAGTACCCTCGAAGTTTCGAGTACCATTGCCCGTGAAAAGAAACCCTCGAAACTCTCCTGCGGTGAAATGCTCGAAGTACACCGGCATGGTGTATACACACGAGCCGTTTCAATTTTCGAACAATTTTCTAAGTCACGTACACAAGCCTGCGTCCAACGTGTTTGTGCTCACCACGGGCTCGCACACCCACATTTAGTGCTGTTTACGTGTATGTGTGTGCGCACAAATGGGGTGTGTCCCGCGTCTCTGTAAGCAGCAGTAGAAACGAGGAAAATGCAAGACTCGTTTGAATTAGCAAGATTAAATAAGTCGCACGAGGAGGCAACAGCGACGTACGGTTGGTCCAACATTTACTACATTACGATAATTATATTTGAGTTAATTTGCGAGTGTTCGTAAGTACACACTGCTTACGAATCGCCCGTATTTTCCGTGCATTATGGCAAAATGAAGGGGAAGTTTAATAAATATATCGGAATCTTATCAGATCTCAAATTAAACACGCACTGTCTATATTTAAGAATAAACGAGCGCGGATTAATTTCTGTTAAAGAAAAACGTTCAACATTCTATTAACAACTTTCATCACAATTATTATCATGAAGTGAGCGGTTTCGTGTCGGCCAGTTTCTTTAAAGCAATTGGGAGATAAATTCAATTTTGGCCTCTAACTTTGACGTTTCGGTCACTATGTGCGGACCTTCCTCAGATGTTTTATTTTCCAGCTGTGTGTATAGGAAAAAGAGAACAAAAAAAAAACGTAAACGCTAAAATACAGATCATAAGAAATAACAATCACGCAATATAATAATCAACGCCTGGTATCGTACGACCAGAACTAGAAAAAGCCAAAGTAAAATTAAGGCTCATTACATTTATGGCTATTATATAATTTTAACGCATTTTTCTCACATTTCCATTCCTAATTATCTCAACAAGTTTTTAGTTATGTTATATTAGTGTAGACAGAGCAACTCACATGCGTGTACTTCCCAATCAAATCCAGTGCTTCAAAGCAACACTCCAGCAACGTCACGGAGAGCAAGATATAGAGACATTTTCAAATATATCGGACAAAACAGGGCAAGGCTGTTTTATACGAGAATAGCATTACATTAAGCGTTTACATTTTTTGTTGTTCTTTTTTCTTATACAAACAAATGGTAAATACAACATTTCAGGAAGGTCCGCACATAGTGACCAAAACGACAAAGTTGGAGGGGAAAATTTAATTTATCTCCCAATTTCCTATAAAAAAAAACTGGCCGACACAAAGCAGCTCACTTCATGGTTATCGTTACATAAAAACAGCCGTCTACTTTACTTACCATTTTTTCATCACAATTGGCATTCTGATTCCAAATTAAAAATAAGTGATTATAATGTTACGAATATCAAGATGGCTATAGGAGGATATATTGGATATAAGGAAAGACCAATATAGTCCAATATAGACAGATCGTACATTGATAAATGATTAACGAACGAATGTTTTTTCCTTTCTTACAAACTCCCTGTATCACTAGCTAGCTTGCCTGCACCATAATTTATTGATTCCTGCCTTACATCTAGGTGCGACCCGTCCACTTTGGCCCTTGACATTCCCAATTCACAGCTATCATAGACTGCATTCCAATCCCTTCCCACGCATACCAGTCACGCCTATTTCCCAAATTCCTTCTCGATAACTCTTTTTATCGCCACTTTCCTACAGATACCTTCTTGAGACCCATGATTCGCCTATTCGCACCCAACTGGCGCTTACCACACGCCTAGTCCATTTTAATTGGAATACACACGTGCATACCTACTTTTCCAATAAACTTCTAATCTCCTGCTCAGCACTTCCAAGACCCTACTATCATAAATTACCAATTTCATGGTCTACCTCATTAAATTCTTTCCATTTCCGTGTCAATCGACTTCCATGGGAAACTGTCCACAATCCCGTTCCCATGACTTTTCGACTCCCAAATTCTTCCCCACGGTCCTCTCCTTTTTACCCCATTTTGGCCTATAAGAACTACCTCCAACGTAGGCTAGGTAGTCAGTATCTCGCCGAAACTTTGCGCGATCACTCTGTACCGCTTCAGTTATTGTATTCAATAAATGGCTTAAGCAGCTCGATGACGTGTTGACCGAGTTTTTCCTCTCCTGCAACCGTGTTCTGTAGCAGAGTCGGCTACTTTAAACCCTCGAATAATTAAATAAATCCATCTCACGACATCACAATATTTTTAGGTTAACTTAGAATCTTTTAAGTTTTTTTTTTCAGGTAATAACCTTGATTAAGAAAACTAGCTAGGTGCTCGGTTCAAACGAGTTTACAACTAACAGATTTCAACACGAGACGGCACAGTTATCCAACACTATAAGCTTTGACCCTGCGACAAAGTGAGATCGTTACGACTATATTTTCAGCGGTGCGGTTTCAAAGGGCTGACGATGACGACGACGACGAGGACGATGCATTCAGAGTGTACATCGGTACAACATCGCGATGTAGTACGAAGCAGTACGAAGCTGTTGGTGTTACCGTTGAGTCATGCGCAGCCACCTCGTCTGATGTAACCAGCATGAGCAGCGAGTGCACCGCACGAATAGCAAACTTGTGGTTCGTCGCACCTTTATCACGTTCGCTAATTAACTAGCTCGGAAACAAACAACTTGTACAATGCGAACACGAGTGCCTGGATGTTGGCCCAACGATGGCAGCATCGACGGGGCCGGGAAAAGGGAAGGCCGAACGTTGGTGGCCTCCTCGACGCCCACTCACTCTGCGTGTATTCGTACACAACGTATTTGTGACGTTGTTGCACTGATATCACTATACGTCTAGACTCCAATCTACGTGAAAGAGGGGTTAAATTCGATATGGAAGTTACCCTTCCGTAGTGAAATTTATCGTTTTACAACTCGGCAACTGTAAGTGCACTAACACTGTTATGAAACTGGCGCATCGGTAACCAAACAATTCACACCGTATGGTTGACAATACTAACTGAGGTTGTAACGTTTTTTGTCATGTACCGAATGCTTTCTCCAGGGGAAATAACTAATATTTCATTCTCTCAATTTCCAGAAATGTTCGTATAATTGTATTGAATTGGTTTTTTTTTCGATTGGTAGTTCCCAATTATTAGAACGGAATAACTCTTGAAGTGGATTATCGTTTCTAGTAAATTTAACAATTACTACGAGTCCCATTTTGATCCTGTTTCTACTAAAATATCCGCAACAATTACAACAATCAAAATAACAAGTGTACTGGAATTAGGCGTGAAAATTATAACATAGTTTGATGTGGTAATAAACTGTTTTTTAACTTGAATTACCTATGGGTTCTTAATACCCTATTGGTAGTTTTGAAACCAATGGTTGGATCTTAAAATCCCATAGGTTCCTTAGGTTCTTTTAGATTCATTCACGTTCCTGTAGGCTCTTTAGGTTACGTTAGGTTCGATTAGATCGTTAGTTTAGATTGTATACTAAATTGCAGGTTTACAAATATCAAGGGTGAATTAATAAACCATTTGTTTTGCAACTGCAGTTCTTGGTTTAAGTTTGTTTTGAGGTGAATTGTCTTGGGGACCAGTTGACCCGGAATGAATTGTCACAGGATGGATCGTCGACAACGACGATATTCGATTGTATATGCAAAATAACAAGAAATTGTCATAGAATAAGAATACATTTACACACACTCATACATATTTTAAAATACACAAAATTCAAATAGCGGAAAAACATTTAGAAGAAAGCGTATTCTCAAAGCATCTCTAAAGGTTCAATCCTTCATTCATTGAAAAAGAAAGTATTAACGTTTGGTACGCAGATGTTTTATTGCGGGAAAAAACCAATGCGTCAGCCGCTGGCGACCAAATGTTTCATTACTGGTTGACCGTTAAGGGTTGTGTCCGCAAGTCTACGCGGTACGACGCTCCGAACCTACCTGCGGTGGACGCTAAGTTTTTAGCCAAAAAAATAAATAGTCATAGTCTGTACAATAGCTAACCAATGAGAATACGCGATGCAAAAGCTTGAAGACTTCTCCCTCCACTGCAAAAAGGAGAGAGAATTTTTGAGTGTTCTATAATTTTCTTCAGTCTTCAGCGACTTGTTGCCGAGTCAACATCAAGAGATAAACTTAGAATCTTTTTGACACACACGAACACTTGTAAATAATTTAACCGTGAAGTTTTAAAATATTGTTCATATTTATCGTTTTCATTAATACTGATTTCATTTATTTAATCAGTTACACGAAACTAGTTGCCGTCGATCAATTTCAACTGCAACACGTACCGTCCGATTTTCGTCGCAACATTGCGCACGGGAATTTACAACTCCCGTGGAATTTATCAAAGAATCGTGAGATCCACCGTACACAGGATAAGTGGTCAATACGACTTATCTGTAATCACGGAATGAGATCATCTTGGCAACACTTGTCGATGAGAATCTATCTATTAAAAATCACATTTTAATACGGCTGTGCACCGGATTCAAGGTTTCTCCACGGCTCTCGCAATTAGGAATTTTCGCACTTACATCAGTCTGAAAGATCCGCTACAAAAAGATTTGAGTACGTACTTAACCTAGATTTTTTGTCGAGTTAAACGCCATGTTCCAGATTAATCGCAAGTTGAGAAATAAAAATTCGTTTCGAACAAAATTCACATAAATGTAACGAAACGAAAATATTTGTCAAATCTTCCTTCACTAACTTAGATTACTGTATGCTTTTATCGCTTTGTTAATCATCACTATCAGCTGCTTATCAAAATAAATACTCATTTAATAGATACACGCATTAATACCAACAATCATTTTCAACAACGTCAATACAGACAAAACATGTTTAAATTTGTTGAAGAAAAAAATTCCAAATATTCACCAATTTTGCAGCGCATCGCGCGAAATTATTTTGACGTTTGTTATTGTAAAAAATAATCAAAATATTATTAATGCGTCAGTAAGGAATTTCCATTTGTGTTGGCTGATTTTCGCCTTTATTCATTCTGTGAATAAAAGAAACGGAGTAGTCGCAAAACGTTCCGGTTTATTGGGTAGTTATCGACTGCGTCCGCCGTATGTATTATTGTGTACACCGCATATATATATATTTTTTTGTGGATATTGGACCATAAGTATATCGACGAGAGTATGAGAAACAAAGAGTGCGAGACAAAGATATGAAAACAGGTAAAAAGGGATAGAATGAACCGAGAGTGTTATTACTATGACCTGCCTGAATGCGCGTCCGTTCCGGACGAGAGCGTGACCCGTGGCCATATTGCCCACCGTAAACAGGCCGGATATTTCTGCCCGAGTGCAACGAGAAAATTGAAATTTCACCGCAGAGCCGAGTTTGCGCGTGCTCGCGCGGGTGAGCTCCAACAAATTCAAGCTTTCTCTTGAGCTATATAGTTATGGGGCGCAAAGAGCTCTGGACCGCGAAGGGCAGGATTTCGAGAGAGCCGGAAATGTCTTTTGCTCGTTATTGCGCCGCTGTACGAGCTTAACGAGAAGAAACGCGTGGCTTCAACCTACCCGCGTGTCCTGCGCACCACGAGAAACCTTATAACTACCCAAAAAAAAGAGCTTAAGATAAAAGTAAAAAAATGGTACCGTATGCATGCAGTAGTATTGTGGGGTGGCTGTGTCTGTGGGGCTTTTGACATTTTTCGTTTTCTACATTGGCATGGAATAAACACTTTAGAGCCTCGAGATAGTGATGGAAACCGAGGTAGTGTGCTCTTGGATTTTCAGAAACGAGCTTATTGCAGATTTTAAACGTCAATTTCTTTTTTACTTACAAGTTAGTATACATGTACGAATACCTATATTACTGGTGGTTAAACTCCGAACCAGCATTGGTCAGTGTTTATACTGGTGGAATAAAGACTATCAGAATGCCACTACCGAGCCAGTGCCTTACTTACAATAACGCTTCTCACGCATGGCACCTAGTCTTGGGCAGGCACAGTCCAGCGATGTCCTGTTACTTTTTGTAGCAGGATCCTCAAAAATGTAATGCGTCTACTATTTAAGAAAAAAATGTTCCTGTGGTCGTTGAATAGCCCACCAAATAATGTTCTGAGATTTACAAAAACAAGTTAAGCAAAATTCAAACAGTACATATTCGCCTATATCAACCTCCCATCGAGTCTGCTGTCATATTAGTTATTAAATACAGAAAATGGTTTACCATTATTCACGTTAAGCTCGTGCCAGTATCAAACTAAGCTAAATCTATCGGTGCACGTGCTAAGTGCAATAAGTTTTGGATTTTGAAGTACTTTAAGTGGTATTCAGGAAGCAGTTTCTCCTCTCCCTCATTGTCTGTACCAGCTATGAGAATAGTTGTCTGGTTGCGCGATCTCACTCAAGAGCTTCTCTCCTAAGCTCTATAGAAAAACTAACGACTGCCGTCCAAGGAACGTTGGAGCGAAGACTTCATGGATTTGCGCCGGTGAAACTGCGCACTCAGAATCTCGCAAATGGCCCAGCCAACCGATATTTGCATACCAAAAGTTAATCCTCGTTGAGGTACCGCGATTGAAATGAAAATGCACGATCTCTCTTTCGTCCTCTCGCTTGCTGCGACCAACCTTTCGTCTTCATGAATATAATTTAAACAGAGCTCCGAACAAAGCTTTTTGACGATGCTTGCTATGAGATATTCGTTATTCCGCCAAAATATTATTTCGCAGGAAGCTTTTTTAGATAATTTCAGCGACGGTCGACGATAAAACGATAGAAAATCCATCCCTTATCATTATTAATTACTCATTCGTGACTCATATTCATGAATACGGTTTCATGTAACAATAACACAGTGTCATAATGTCACACCTGTAAGTAACATACATATAAAAATATCATGAGTAAAACTAAGACACGCCAATATATCACACGTCCAATATATATTATACGCAATGCGAAATCATAACCACTTGTCTCCGCGACACTACACTAAATAATACACGTAAGGATAAAGTACAATGTACAATATAGCAGTTGAGGACTTTCAAAATAAACGGAGAGAAAAAACTGGCAATGACACAAGAATGTTTGAAAATTATCCACAGACAGTTTACTAAATGAAACACAAATCCGACGTCTGGGATTGTCTCCTATGCTGTTGATGGAAACGAACTCACTGGCCAATCTATACAGACGTGAGTTCTCGCGATACTGTCTGGGGCTCAGCCACAGACTCCCGTTTTTAATGTCAGTGCAGATTGTGCTTAAAGCGGGCTACACGTAAGTGTTACGCCGGGTATCGTTTTCTGACCACCCATTGGCGCATAGCAAATAAATAGCAAAAATCGAGGTATACATGCAAAAATCGTATAGCTATGCGACATAAAAATGTTTAACCGTAACCTGAACAATATAGAGAATCTCAGACTATTGAACTGTGAGATCCTCAGACAGTGTGGGAATCATTCCTCGACTGTCATGTGCTACGCTACGCACTATGTAGCCGTGTACTATAGACGAATGGTTTTCGCAATTAGAATATATGGGACTAGGAATAAGAATAAATATAACTATCATTAGTTTTTGAGACCATACGATTTATTTCCATAATATATCCCATTTTTATTGATATAATTTAATGTAAGTGATCGTTACGGAAGCGAAGTCATTACAAAATAATAATTTCGTTTCGAAACTTGTGATATCCCAGGCTTTAAATGCTTGGACGTGCACTTCGAACTAACATTCCCTTATCGGTTCGGTTAATATTACGAATGCCCTTTTATCGCCTAATATCTCACAAACTATATGAAATAATAGACCTTCTTGGCTCGAAATACATAGAACGCAGTTTCTAACAATTTTACGTCCCAAATAAAATTGATCCATTTCACCGCGTTACATTTTCCTTCTAACGGAAATTTTGCGCGTAATTGATCAGGCCAAGGTTCAAATGATGTTGCTGTAATCGGGGTTAAAGGACCTACTTTGCAATCTGCATCTGAAGTTCTTCCGATTAAGAATCGTTGACTTAGACGCAGCCGTTCTCGTACAGCGATAATGTGGCATACATTAAGTCGACTAATTGCGCTTTTCGCTATTTTTTCCATTATATGCGCAAGGAAGTGGTGTTTCGGCTTCACAGAATTAGGAAAAAGTTTAAAATAGATCTCTAAATACTCAGAGATGACAATTTTTCAGATAACGTTCAGTTATAGCGTGAAAAAAATTGCTTACAATTCCAAACGTTGTTGTATGACAGCCCACACGCACGCGCACACGCATTCTGAGTGTCCTGACATAGAAATCTCGAGGAAAAGAAATCACGATATCACGATATAAGGCTTCCTCTATGGGGAAGCAAAAAAATGAAAAGAATTCACAATATTCAGGGCATTGTACCCTATCATATCCTGAATTTACAATCCGATCGGAGACCAAGAGGTCCATGAGTGTGTAGTTCACTTAAAAAATTAACTTCTTACTTATTTACATCTTTGTCAACTAATTAATATTTTTTTTGCACTCACTCAGGATTGGTTTGTAATTAGCGCCGAACTGAATCAATCTCAGAGATATTATTCAAATGACCCTAAATATATTTATGTGAATTTACTTATTTTTATTATTTCAGCGACAGCAGCGTGGCCACGACAGGAGCAGCCTTGCCCGATCGCAGGTGACTTCTGTATGAACGGTGGAACCTGCCTCTTCTTCGAAACCGTTGGTGAACCAGCCTGCAGGTAAGCTCAAATCGATTAGTGTCATACAAAACCGCATTTTCTATATTCATTAATACGAATTATTGAGTCTTCTCAACCATTCCCCAATAATGAGTGTAATATTAATTAATTCTCGATTTGACCATATATGTACCGGTAAAAGTAGTTGATGCGCTTTGCTTGTGTTGCTTTCAAGCTCTTTTCATTCCACGTAGTCGTCGTTCTCCTCGACGAAACATCTTCTCTCAAGGAATCGTTTTCGTGGCAACTGTACGAATGTCGCAAACGGTGCTCTCAAAGACTCGAACATTTTCCGACTTCGAGCTCTCCCGTCTGTGCCAATTTGTTCAGGACTCAAGTTGATTGATTTTGTCTTCGTGTCTCTGGAAACGTTTTTACCAGAGTGCTCTCGCTCTCTCTCGCTCTCTCTCTCGCTCTCTCTCTCGCTCTCTCTCTCGCTCGCTCTCTCTCTCGCTCTCTCTCTCGCTCGCTCTCTCTCTCGCTCTCTCTCTCGCTCGCTCTCTCTCTCGCTCTCTCTCTCGCTCGCTCTCTCTCTCGCTCCCTCTCCCTCTCCCTCTCCCTCTCCCTCTCCCTCTCCCTCTCCCTCTCCCTCTCCCTCTCCCTCTCCCTCTCCCTCTCCCTCTCCCTCTCCCTCTCCCTCTCCCTCTCCCTCTCCCTCTCCCTCTCCCTCTCCCTCTCCCTCTCCCTCTCCCTCTCCCTCTCCCTCTCCCTCTCCCTCTCCCTCTCCCTCTCCCTCTCCCTCTCCCTCTCCCTCTCCCTCTCCCTCTCCCTCTCCCTCTCCCTCTCCCTCTCCCTCTCCCTCTCCCTCTCCCTCTCCCTCTCCCTCTCCCTCTCCCTCTCCCTCTCCCTCTCCCTCTCCCTCTCCCTCTCCCTCTCCCTCTCCCTCTCCCTCTCCCTCTCCCTCTCCCTCTCCCTCTCCCTCTCCCTCTCCCTCTCCCTCTCCCTCTCCCTCTCCCTCTCCCTCTCCCTCTCCCTCTCCCTCTCCCTCTCCCTCTCCCTCTCCCTCTCCCTCTCCCTCTCCCTCTCCCTCTCCCTCTCCCTCTCCCTCTCCCTCTCCCTCTCCCTCTCCCTCTCCCTCTCCCTCTCCCTCTCCCTCTCCCTCTCCCTCTCCCTCTCCCTCTCCCTCTCCCTCTCCCTCTCCCTCTCCCTCTCCCTCTCCCTCTCCCTATCCCTCTCCCTCTTCGTGTGCTTGGGGTAGTCACTCTCGGTATGCTACTCTCAAGACGTTGCATTTATTTTTCAAGAGGAATCCAATTTTCCTTTTACTCTGTTCAATACTACCTATGCCTCAGCGATTTATAATTTTCGAATCAAATATGGTGCTTCATAGTTATAGTCGTTTTGCCTATTTGAAAAACAAAAATATTGTATTGTCATAAATTAGCCTTACCAAGACGAGTTTCTGTTCAATTGTGTTGAAACACCTTGTGGAAAAAGGAACTCCTAATAATTCGCAATTTTTTTCTCACGGTGTAATTCGTTGGCCAAAGAAAAAAGTTCTGGGGTGGGATCCTATGCTATGTTATGCTATGCTATACTATCACTGTTTTTAGAGCTTCATAGCAATTCATTTATTTACATTAAGTAAAAAAAAATAACTGATTAATTCATTCGGTCCAATGAATTTAATCAAACAATTGAACTTTTTATTTATTTTTAATTATACATGTTGTCGTGTATATATATATGTATATTTTTTTACCCGATCCGGTACATTTTACGGATTTTCTGATGTGCGGATTCAGAGTTGGTTGCAGCATGTCTCTGAGCTATAGCAACGAAGTTTTTCGCTATCAGTTCGACTTATTGTTAGGCATTCTTTTTAGGTAACAGGTCGATGTTGACACGATTTTTTAAAATCCAGGTCGTAATTTTCTGACAAAAACAACTCTCCGTAGTTTTCAGTGACCAATACTATCCCTCCATACTTTTTGATGTCCAGGTTCATCACTTCATAGTTTCTGATATCTAGGTTCATGTCTCCGTAGTTGTCGGTGTACAGGACTACCGATCAATAGTTTTCAATGTCGAGGACGATCGCTCGATAGTTTTTGATGTGCTGGATACTGAAAATCACGGAGACATAAACCTAGATAAGAAAAAGTGTGGAGTGATCAATCTAGACACCGAAAACTACGGTACGATCATGAAATACGATCATAAAAAATGAACTTTTTGAAAGTTATTTTTTTCTCTTAACCTTTTTTATCTGTCAATGTAACCACAGTATTTGACATCGTAGAGGAGACCGGGACATGCCGGGACGCGGGTCATATAGAGACAAACGACTTTAAAAATCGATGTTTCAAATGTTTCACTACTCCAAAATATATCTTATGGTGTACTTACAAAGGGATTCCGTCAAATTTCGAATAGCTACATGTAAAAAACCTGTTTATCTCATAACAAATCTTGCTGAAAAATGTCACAAAAAAATCCTTTTTTTGTTTTTTATTTTCGTAAGAGATTTTCTAACAAGGAATTTTTTTTGTGAGACATTTTTCAGGAAGGAATTTTTTTTGTATGGGATGACCACACTTTTGAATCTACGTTTTCGTGCAATTGTTTTTTCCAGATTTTAATGTCAACGTACTTCAAATAGTTCAAAACGTCGAGAAATGAAATTTTTAGTCGGCGTCCGGATGTATGTGTGTGTGTGTGACGAAAAGGAGGCTAAGAGAATAACTGCCGCCGTTTTTGGGCGATCGCGCTAAAACTTTGTACGCGAGTCCAGTTACCACTAAGGTTATTTGGTATTGAAGTT
Source organism: Perithous albicinctus (assembly GCA_964016905.1). NCBI lineage: Eukaryota > Metazoa > Arthropoda > Insecta > Hymenoptera > Ichneumonidae > Perithous > Perithous albicinctus. The sequence continues at coordinate 10,903,862 of OZ024690.1, read as the reverse complement.
GCTTCGAATTGGTTGAAAGATTCAAAAGTTATGAATATTTACTTTTTTTGAAATTTGTTTGAAAATACTATAATTCGAGAACGTTTCAAGTAACTGATCTAGAATTTTGCATAAAACTTAAATAGAATGTGTATATACTTGATGTAATATTTGATGCTGAATTTAAGAAAAATCGATAAAATAACTACCAAAGATATAGACATAACACATTAAAAAAACTACTTGTCCTTCAGTAAAAAGTTCATGAGTGACAAATGCAAAATTCATTGTTAGCGATCTATCTGTGCTCTGATCGGTCGCCGCTTCAAGCATTGAAATGTTTTCTTTATATCAAATGCCAAATCTGACATAAAGAGACCAGGGCGCTAAACCACACGGGTCTGCCCAACCCTAGTACATATAAAAAAAGTTGCAAAGCAGAACTTCGCACATTGCTTCCTCATTAATTTTCATTTTTTACCCAGACACCAAAAATAATAAATAACATTCCTCATAGAGGCGGCTTTGAGAAAAATGGAAATTAATGAGGAAGCAATGTCCAAAACTTTGCAACTTCTTTTCCTCTGAATACCGAGATTTTTAAAGATAATTCATCTGTGAATACTTTGATCCACATGCTGTATCCAAACTTTTTTTTTAAGTATTGGATGCTTACACAAACTTTAATTAAGCAAATTATAATTATTATTAGTATTAAAAATAATTATCAATATATTATATAGTTTTTATAATTAAAAGACATAATTATTATTTATTTGATCCGTTTGAGGATATACAAAATATCAATATTCACCTCAAAAACCACGAACGGTCGATATAAAAAATCCACAAGGCACTGATGAGGCGACAGCATGCCGGTCGCTCAACTGATTTCACTCGAACTTGGTCCTGTCGCTGCCACATATATGCGTAAATATCATTATTTCCCAACGTAAAAAATTCCGATGCTGTCAACCGTTTTTTTACACTGACTAGAGATAGACGACGAGAGCTTGCCGGTCGCTAGCAGACGATCGTCGCGAACTTCAGCCTGTCGCTACTGTGTGTGCGCGTCTTTCTTTCATATGCATACACATGTATATGCGAGGGGACAAACTGTATAAAGGTCTGTGAGTTCAGGTAAATCACGATATTTGCTAGATATCAGCATTGCGGGAACCGATTTTATTGAGAGAGGTTTTATTTGAAAGGGAAAAAAGAATATATTGGCGCTGATATATTTAGCATCCGCGTCGTGTTGCCTTAGATAATGAGAGTTTGCAGACGAAATGTGAGTGTGGAGGTAACACGTCATGCACGTATATGCGAGGGGACAAATCGGATGAAAATGAAAACTTTTTGACGGAGTCAAAATTAAAACTTGCCAGACCTCAGCATTGCGGCAACCGATTTGATTGCAACCGGTCCCATTCGAAAGGGAAAAAATAAATAAATATATTGGAACTGATACATTTGGCGTCCGCGACGTGTTGCCTCAGATAATTCGAGTTAGCATTTCCTGGCAGACGAAAAAGGGCGAACGTCAAGTAAAATAGAGTAGCGCTAGCGTTTCGCTTATTTTTAATTCCTCTTATAATACTCAGCATCGAGTCGCTACCGCGACTCTTGATTACCTAAAATATAAGTATAATTGAAAGTCATTTGGTGCCTCCCATGCGGAAAGGCTGTGCATTGAGTCACAAACTATACAATGGGGCACATAGGGACACTCTCGGCGGAGCAAGTTGGGATACAAAAAAGTATATTTTGTGGAATGTTTTGCATAGTGGTTAGCAAATGTGAATGAATTTTGAATTGCATTCTGGAGAGGAGTAGTCTACCCATATCACCGCCGTATGGCGCCAAAGGTGCACTATGGTGATAATATCGGAGCTAGTCGGGGGTAGTTGCCTCCCCAATGCGCCCTCCGGAGAAAGTCGACTCAACGACGCGGTCATTGCGAGAATTTGACGAGGAAACTCACAATGTGTCATCAACAATGTAAGGGTTAATATTTATTTCTGTACATTTCCACAACTTAAAAATTTTCCCGAAATCCTATTCCTATCCTGCCATTCTCTTATATAGTGAAAAACACCAAGAGGAGAGTCGAGCACGCTGATTCTTCCGCACGAGATTCGACCTTGTTCCAAGACACTCGCGAGATAGAAAACAGAACGAAAACGCCAGCGAATCAAGATCTTAACGGACTCTCCCGTTCTACAGACAATGGAAGAAGCAGCGGAAAAAACACTGATTCTGATTAAACGGAAAAATGGAATGGAAATCACGGAAGCTCCGACAAGCTACTGAAGCTACCAATGTCTGTTGCATATATTGCGATGGGACATGACTGCAATCTTCGGCGCGCGAGGAATGGGTGCAATGCCTAAAGTGCAGCTAATGAACTCATGAAGACTGCACATCTGAAAACAGCCAATTTTTCCAGTGCGAAAATTACGTATCCTCTGCTCGTGAGAAAAGAAAATAAAATAAATTTAAAAAATGATAATCATTCTTATACGTATATTTTTTTTTATTCTCGAAATAAAATATAAATTTCTACTCGCGCATATAAATATGATATTTCTACTGCATTTTTAAGCCGCCCCAACTTAACCCGCTACGGGGCAGTTCAGGAAACTTTCCGGACCTTCATATTGTTCGCCATCACAAATAGGCGGAACCATATAGGATGTTCAAAATTGGACAGAATGTACTGTGACGCAAATTTTACCCAATGAAGGGAAAACCCTAACACCACAATCTAAATTGTCAGTTACTTCTCTTCCTTTTATTTCTATTTTAAACAATTAGTAAGAATTACGGGACTGACAAATATATTAGTTTTTTAAACTATTCCAGGTATATTAATCTTCAGACAAATCAATTATCTCGCGACAATGCAACTCAAGATTCAAATGAAATGTCCCATAAAAATTTTACCGGTAAACTTTCCTCACGCATTCGAGCTCTCACTGACGCATCAATTAAATACCAAAATAAAGAGATGCCTCAGGAAAGCCGCGCTAATATTACGAAACTATCCAATTCGCGGCAAACGTCCATAATACACTCTCAAAAATAATTCTCGAATCGAATGATACGGTCTGATCATACAAATTCCTTCTAAGCAATACCAAACGGAACGACGACTAATCACTCACGCAACAATAAATTAAAACAATAATTACAACAATAAATAACAACAATAAATAACAACAATAATTAAAACAACAATCGACTCCAAGGGCGACACGATATTTCAGACGCGATAACTAATTTCTTCGCGGTTAAATTTGCTTCATCAAGGAACGCTAAAAAGTGTACGAAAACGAAGCGACATTTATTCGAGACGCAGGACAAATGACGCACGACCAGACTTTAAGTTACATTAAAATATTCTCGAAGAATACAAAAATCAAATAATAGACCAGAGAGAAAAATAGACGACATTACCGGGACAAGGGCGACGCACCGATCTCACGTATTTCACTCAAAATGAAACCTCCATACAGGACTGCCTGATCTGTCTCGAGCGCGACATTCGACACGTTACGTCTTCACCGCTTCACGTCCTTCGGGAAAAAGCCTTGAGTCCTCGCCTGTCTTTCGCGCTCGTAAATTATGATCCCTAACCTTAGATAACGAGTTTGCCAAAATCATGGCATCGTTCTCGCGCTCGCAGATCTGAGGCCGGAACCGGGTGCCTTGCTTTGACCAATACACATATTATCCTAACCGATCTCGCTGCGTATCAAGGCTCGGTAGTACGCTGAACTATCGACTATATGCAAAGGTCTTTAATCGAGCGGGACGGCTCGAAATGGTATTTTGAGAAAATGTGAATAATTCCACGGTACGATTGCGAATCCTGATGATGATGTTTGATGCAATGGTGGAGAATCTCGACCATATGATGGAGAGAAGAGCGAGCAGATATTTTAGATGCTGTGACGGGACGATGACGTAGGGTGAATCCTTGCTCTCTTTCTGTCTCGAACAATTAATCACTATTCCCTTTTTTCTCTGTTCGCCGGTCATACATAAAAAAAAATAATAATAAATTGTAACGCGCAAATTTGCCGTGTTATAGTTCCCAATCGATCATGGAACACAGTCTACATAACAATATTGCAATTTATTAAAACAAACAATTTTTCAGAAATGGCGGTCGGAAAGTGTCCCTACATACCTCCGTCACCCCATAGCATACCAAACCCAGTTTTGAAACTGTAAAACTCGGTTAGACCACAATGTGAACTGCGAGCAACGAAAAACATCCGAAATATATGACACTTATGACTCAAAGACACTAGAAAACATGTCATTGAAAATTAATTATGTGAAATTACGGAAAGACTTTTCAAAATGAGCCGGTTTGTGATTCCATTGGCAAGAATTCAGATAAAAGTAATCTTCAAATTTATTCTGGAATTGTTATATCTGAAAAAAATTACTATGGCGATCCATAGTAATTTTTCTTTAACTTTTTTAATAATACGTAGAAAGACCGTTGCTTGGAATCAGAATATAAGAGCTTAATCATCGCTAGTAGTTCATTGATTCCTTGAATATCTAGAAATTCTTGATTATGGTTTACCACAGTATTCACTGTGTGGAATCCTGGCTAGTTCCCGCAGAGCTAGAAATTCGTTCATGTACGCATTTCAAATTGGTAATATAGCTCCAAGAGATACCCTACAATCGAGACTATATATTTTGGCGTTTCACTGTATCGAAAGGGTTGTTCGCGGTTCACCGATGACGCGTTCGCCATACGAATCACGAGCCTCTCACAGTAGAATTCTAATATATCAGATGAAGCTCCGAATACTGGATTGATATTTGATAGTACAATGCAGGATGCGCAGCGTTGCGGAAGTATCACTTGACGCATCAACGGGTTACGTCTGACCACTTGCTGACTCGAACCATTTGTCGAGAAGTAGGGAAGCCCTCGACAAATCCGAGTACCTATTCACGTTGCGGAAACCCCTATGCTTGCCCTAACATGCCACAGTCCCTCTGTACTAACTAGAAATATCAGAAAACGATAATGCATTGTAACGATAATGAAGCCCCACGCGCTCATGACTCCGGTAACAGTCTTTACAAAATAGCCGACTGACGCTGCTTAATGAGAGTGCTGCGAAAGCTCCATTGGCGGCGAAAGTCAGAACTACGTAACGCAGGGAATCGGAGTGTGGACTCTGTCATTTTCCACCAGGACAGTGGAAATAGTGGAATGTAGGAAAATCTACAACTCACGACGACATATCAAGAACAAATTATTTATTTCTCCAACAAAGTAGACAACGTGTACAATAAAACTTTTTCAACTTTTTACGCAAAATACAACCTCCTACAACAAGAAAATAATTAGCAGTACCTTTTCATAAAAATATCACCTATTTATTCTGAAACAAAATTTTCTACACGAATCGCCAATAGAAAATTTAGATGATTTGTAATTGTAATTTGTTGTAATATATTGTAGAAGCTACGATTTTTGTATGGGATTTTACAACATTCTACAAGTCTGTAGAACATAGACGGAAATTCACGTATAATCACGTAGTAATTTCTCGTTGATTCTTGTAGAAAATCAAGGTTGTATAGAAAATTATGAGTTTCTACAACATTTGATGCAAAACGAAAAGTAGCGATCAAGAGGCATTATATCTTCTAATTTACTGTGAGAACTACAACTCACTGGAGAATAAAACAACTCTCCACAATTTAGTCGAAGGGGTAACGCATTTTTTAAAATAATTATGGCTCAGTTACTCGTTAATTTTTGTAGAAAGTACAAGACTACGATAAATTACGAACTTGTACAACATTTGTGGAAACTGAAAAGACTGGATGGAGGGCACTATTTTTGTCAAATTCTTATAAAGACTACAACTTTTTATGGTATATAATAAATTTCTTCAACTCAATCGATGTATTAACAAATCTTAAAAAAAAATTATGGAGTAGTTACTCGTAAATTCTTATAGAACGTAAAAGATTCTACGACAAATTATGACCTTCTAAAACATTTGATGGAAATAAATTAATATAAATTGAAGCGAATACTTAAATTTAAATTGAAAATCATAAATTTAGCTGGTTTGGCCTCGTGGTGTACCGAAACATCAACACAATAAAAAAGACACTTTTGCAGGAAACGTATGACATTGGAAAAATGTAATTATACAATTATTTTTCAATAATTGTATAATTACGGTATAAGACTAGTCTCGGAAGGGACTAATCTCTATTCCAGTATGTTCTACAATAAGGATTGGTGACCCTTTTCATTTTCTGTACGATCCTATCGGAGATCATTTGTCAGAGACGAGGCTGCGGTTGTCAGGGCAATTTTTCGGGAACTGTGCGATCCCAAATTTGGCCGACGTTAGCGGTGCCGTGAAAATTCGCTAAACAAATTTGGCAGCCTATGTGGCCGTGATCCGACGGGATAAAAGTACCCCTGGGAAGCGGAGAACGTGTTAGAATTGGCGGGGTGAGAGCGAGCCAGAAAACGTGAGCATCGAGCTATCGCCCTAGTTGACGAGGGTTTATTGGCTTTTCGTGTTGGAGTATTAGGGCGGATGACTGCAGCAAAAATAACTGCACGGAATGCGTACAAAAAGGGCAAAATTGTGCGGAGACTGTAAAGGGCATAGAGTACCAGGACCTAAATTGGAACAGGCTATTTGGTTGAAAATAAATAAAATCCTAAAATCAATACCACCAATCAACGAGCCAACGGTGTATAAGTGCCGAATTCAAACACAAAAAAAAAATATAAAAAAAAAAATAGATCTGTCGATACCATACATATCATACACGCGACACCATACAAAACCTGTTATACTATGTACGTAAAAGATTTAAAAGCATCCATAACGATATTGATTCAATTGAACCAAAAAAAACCATATTCAACATATATGTTGTACCAAATTTTTGAATTGTGTGCATTAATCGGATGAGTAACGACACAAGTCGATTACACACACTCTTTTTACAGAACACAATTTTTCATACTCTTTAATCTACATGATCCATTTTACTCCAAACCACATGTTTGATTCTTCATAGGCTCAGTACTCTCCTATTCCTAAACATTTGAAATTGCACAACATACTTCGGATTTTCCACAATCCTCAGTCGACTATAATTCTTATCCAACAAATTTCGATTCTCTAGATTGACATCACTAAATTTGATTCCCAAGCAAATGTGGACCAAATGTGGAGGAAAAAGATTATGGCGAATCGTAGTGTGGAGAAAGTCGATTGGGGAGAATCAAAATGTGGAAAAACGAGTTTGTGGAGAATCAATATGTGGAGGAATGAGATTGAGGAGAATCAAAATCTGGAGGAACGAATTTGTAATGAATCACGATGTTTAGGATGCAATTTGTCAAGAATCAACATGTGCATGTAAGAGATTGTGGAAGGAGGTTGTGATTACTCAGTATGTGGATGATTGGAAATGTGGACAATCTCAAATATTTGGATAAGGGAATGTGTAGTATTTTTTCTTTCTTTCAAGATTCGGACGTGGACATTGCGGTTTGCGTACGAAAAATGCATACAAAATATGTGTGTCGGAAGAGAAGTGTGTAAAGTTAATCGAGCTAATAAACAAAATGGATCAAGAGTCGTATTGTACAGAAAGGAGGTTTTGCTATGATACCAAGCCTCGTGCAGTACTTCAGATCGAGCGTTGTTTTCATTACTCCATAGATAGATTGAATAATACCAGAAGATTTAATTTAATAACCCCCCTCGTTAGTTAGGAATTGCGGTAAGCTGGGAAAACGTGAATGCATTTATCGATACCATCAACGTTTTATATGGAATAGTTTGCCACAGCAGGTTTATTTGCGCGCGAGTTCGCTGCTGCTGGTTACCTCCAGCACGTATACGTTCCACCAGCATTAATGTGTACGCCACAAACCGAACAAACGGTTTATCGCAGCTGCATCCTATCGCTTTTCTCCTCGTCTGACCGGCCAACGTTCATAGGTATACTACTACAGACAACGTCTGTAAGCTACACATAGTGACACCGGTATATTCCAGTAGAATACAACACTCCGGGTTCCGTCCAACGCTAAGCGTAACTACACCGTATGTAGTAATGCAAACTTTTTCCAACGGTGCACACGCTGTCCGCTCGTAAATTTCGCCTCTTGAAGCAACAACCCTAGTGTAACGGGGGTGGGAAACGCGCATGGACTACACTCGTTTATTTACGTTAACCTACCTCTCTTCTCTAGGGCTTATGCGCCTTATCCAGGCACACTTCCGACCAACTCTCGCGGCATCGAGTCTGCACTTGTTAACTTTACGTTCTTACCACTTACCGTTAAATTGCCGCGTGAAATATGTGCTTGAGACGATGTATGTCGAGGGTCCTTCAGCCGTGCCCCATGTCGAGCTTATTAAGTTTACGGTTTGAGGAGTTTGGAGCGATACATACTAGACAACGCACTGCCAAATAGATTTTTAGGGTTTTTACAAAGTTAAACGGTTTTATTGACAGCATTTAATAGTAATCCAGAGTAATATTCATAATCGTTATGACGTAAAGTCATCGTGACTTTATTACCCACAATACGGAGTTCAGACGAAAAGTTTTAGTCCAGCACGCCCAAAAACAAGGGAGAGCAGAGTTTATTTTTTACTCGGACACAATTGGACAAATCGCACACGAGTGGTCACAATTCTGAGCCAGGATAATCGCATCGGTACGTCAAGCCTTATCCATGCCTATACGCTACTGCAGGTTCCCTGTCTGTGACGACGATAATCCGTGGCGGGTGGCTCGCCCAAATCCGACGCAAAGCTGAGCGTGGTCCGCAAACTGACTACCGACTCAACTTTCCTCCATTCTATCTACACGCTCTAGGATCTGGAAGAAAAACAAAGTGGAATCTTCGTGGGTGGATATACACTCACGTTATAGTGGAAACGCGTGTATCGGCTAGCTAAGAGGGTGGATATATCCACGTTAGTGGAGATGCGTGTTCCATCTAATAAACCTGGGATTTGAGATCCTTACGAAGATTCTAGAATGTGATCCTGTTGGTCCCTAGTTCCATCTCCAACAAAAAAGAAACTAGTCGAAGATTCCGAAGCTTTTCTTAGATTAAACGTATCCTACTCAAGCAGACTGACCGACTACTAACCCTTGAATGTTGGGTCGGTTCTTTAATTTTGTCGGTACTGAGGTAATTTTAGGTCGATCTTCCCTGCGACTCAATACTTAGATGGGCTTTTATAATATAAATAAGTTAGTAATTCCTAGACCTTTTAAAAGTATATATACAACATTTAATTATAGATAAATAAGTTTATTCGTTAATTTTTTTTGTAAATCTTTGTATCAAGCATAACTTTCATTGTCCGTAGTTCGCAATACCCGTTCTCATGTACTATGCAAAACGGCATAGACATGCTCGCTTGGATACCCACCAGCCACAATTTCACTTCCATAGAAGTATGTACATAAACTTCGTATAAAAAGAAGACACTTCACACTGTGGCCAATGCAAGCTAAGGAAGTAAATGAGACAAGATGAGATTAGAGAGGAGACGGGTATTTCTCGGGTCGCTGTAACGAAAGAGAAGCAGCATGCGGCTTCTCTGCTTTCAAGGTGCTCATTATTTCAGGGGGTGCGCGAGTGACGACACGGCTCTTATGTACAGTACAAGACACGTATAGAACTTATGGACGGTTGCAGCTTCTCCCGTTAGTATAAAAACAACGCGAATAGTGTCTTGTTGAGGAAAAGGATCAAAGAGATAAGTAGAAAAGTGAAGAAATGTTGAAGGGAACGTAAAAAAGAAAAAAAGGAAAGAGGTTAAAGGGTTGAAGTCATGAGGGTTTACGGTTGTGGAAACGAGCTGTAGGATTATTCTTGTATAGCAAATGCTTGATGCCGCTACTGCTATAGTGGTAGTAGTCTCGATGAAACTTTTTTGAGCGATAGTACCACTGCAACGAGGATGAAGACAGAAGTGCAAGGCTTATATAGAACCCAGCAGCCCCAGTTTTCTCTAGTTTCCTGCTGAATCTTGCCACGGTTACAAGGGTTGAGTGCGACGACATTACGGAAGACCTCCACGGTTGGTTAAAGGTCCCGGGGTCTTGTCGTTGTTAGTGAGACTGCTGATGCTCTTCGTACCCCGGAAGCAACATTGCATCTTCTCATGCATCAACGCCACACTCTATTGTCTCGTGGTTGTTAAGGTATACTGTGGGTTGGGAGAACGCGGAAAATTTCTGCGAGCAGAAAACTTTGTTATTTTGTAGCCTTGTATAACTCAGAAGCGTTGATCAAACTTGCTTATCCGCCTCTTTTGACTTTGTATCAAGTAATGTTGCCAATACGCAATCCTTAATGGTAAACATCCGTAGAGCCTTTTATGCTCTACGGATATGCAATCGAAGATTTCATTATGGAAAAATGAGAAACCAAAAAGAAGTTGCGACGAAGTTGGGCTTAATGAAATAAAGATAATTTCCTCAACCTGTTCGGGATATATTACGTTTCTACGTGACCGTTTCGGCGTGAGTGTTTGAGCCCCAGACATTTTCCGCGAGGACGTTTCACCGCGGCCGTTTCGGACCGACAGTTTTTGTAAGTAAAAAGAAGAGAACCTAACCCAATGAACCTAAAGAACTCGCGTCGAAATGTCCTGCCCCGATATGCTCGGGATCCTCAACATTCGGATGACTTCCATGGAAAATACTGACGGCGAGATCTTGGCCGCAATCGAGTACGACTACGGATCAGTTGAGATAGTTCCTGGAGTTCAAACCCATGCCCAACTGCGGTATTTGCAATGCCCAGCCAACCAGCACAGTAATTTAGCACAGGAATGCTTCGAGGCCAATAAACGTATGTATATTGCCTGAACAACCCCTAACGGTCCATACACTATAACACGCATTGGTAGGAAGTGCCCCATAAGCTGGAGAGACCGGAGCTACATCCCGAACAACGGAAAGCTACATAACGCACACGTACAACAGGGCCAACGTGAGAGAGTAGAATAACCACAGGCAACTGTTCCCTCTGTGGCGTGATGTCGACGGGAAACGGTTTGTTAGTACTGGTGCTACTTGTGTATTACGTATACAAACCATAATGGCTACATACGTGCCTACTGTACGGTCACACAACCTTCCGTGTAATCGTTCTCTCACCGCTATTCTACTCGTAGTGTGTTGAGAAGCTTTGATACTCCATGTGCAACTCTCTCTCTCTCTCTCTCTCTCTGTGGCACGTATATCCATCCGTACATCCATCACCAGTTCATCATCACCAACCTTATTTCCAGATATTGTTGTATAGCAGTTGTATATAGTTAATTCGCATACATTACGTGTATTTTAGTAACTTCAAAATGTTGTCTTAAAGGGATTATGAAGTAGATTTTGTGACCGACTATGGTTGATAAAAATAGCCGATTTCGTATTTTATACTATTCGCCGTTAGTATGCTAATTTTCAATCAAATCAAAAGAACCTCAAAGAACCTTTAAAAAACCTATAAGAGTTTTTAAAATCCAATTATTAGGACTTAAAATATAATAATTGTTATTATTTAGCAGCTACTATTACTAGTTGTTGAATGAAATAGTTGATAAACTGCATGATGAGACGCGTGTCAGTGTATTATTTTTTACTGTGTTTCTGTGTCGTGCGTTATTGCTTACTTGTGTTATTTTGACGTGATACCCGTCTTAAATTGGCTACTTACTAGCAATTATCATTATCCATTTCTGTATCTACTAGATTATGTTGCCAATACATGGTTTCACACTTATAATCAGACTTCATGAGATATAGAATTTATCCCGCGGGCTTGTAACGTCGGGTGCATACGAAACTCGACGGCAAGCGATCAATTGATCGACCAAAAACCTCAACTCGAATGTCTGATCGCCTGCCTAGGCACTATACATTATGCGAGAACCCCCTTGTGCGTCTAGGTGGAACTTGAAATCCCTGGATAAACCTACCTCTTCTGTGCTCTGCTGTGCCAGTGTAAAGCTCCGGCCTCTCTATTATTCAACCCGGCCTCGGCTTCCAACCGAATAATGATTTATTTAGCCGGGAAAATTTGGTGGAAATGCCCAGCGGAAATTTCCGGTTCCAAAATCTTTGTGGCGTTCATCACGCACCAACAACTCCTGACTGCAAAATACGGCTTTCCCTCTGCCTCTGTGGTTAGTCTCTAAAAGGCTTTCGCTTAAACAGTAATAAACCAAAGTGCAGACTCGCTGAATACACATGTACATACATTTACCATTCTGTTGGCACATCAAATTACGCATCATAAATGTTATTTATCATTTTAGTAATATTTTATTCAAATGAAGCTTACTTAAATACAATTTCATGCCGTCAATAAAATACTCATATTTATTTCAAATTATAAAATTATTATTATTATTATTATGAATTCTTATTTATTTATAATTATGTCAAAAATGATCTTTTTGAATATATTTTTCTGTTTCAACAACTTAAAAAAGATATTTTATAATACGTGTATATTTTAAACGAGAAAAAATTCTGTTATAAAATTATAACTCAGCTAAACATAAATAGATAGGAGTCGTTTAGGGTCAATTTTAAAGCGTCCATATGTAACATGGCATTAAATCTTAACATTTTCTTCACTAAAACAAATAATTCTCTTTGAAGGCGTCACATTTGATCATCATATTTTTTTTCTAGGTGTGGCAATGCAACTGTGGAAAATTATGAAGATAAATTTTTGTTTGTTTTATTTTTATACCGCCTTTCTCGATAACATTCACTTCTTTACAGTATTCAATAGAATACAAACACCGAAAATCTATCATTACTGAAACCTAACAGCGCACTCTGGTGGGTTGACTTAGACTTACCGGTGACGCGTGTAAAAAATAACAACCAGTATAATAAATTTTAGTCTATCATGGTTGTCTTGTGGATTAATTTAGAAAATGGAAATATAATATAGCATTTTGCATTATAACAGAACATTTAACATATTTTACTTGAACATAGGTAAAAAAAATGCACTGAAATCTATGGATTCTATTCGTGTCATAATCAGGTATTGACTGCCAAACATTTATTAATTTTCATCTATTTACTCCGGACATAAATGGGTTTAAGGTTTTGAGGTGGGCGCCGAATAATTGTAACGCACTTAAACTACACTAAATCAGTCAACACTGATCAAAAGTACACACCATATGTTTTCTCGATGAATCCTTAAGAAAGCCATGACTAAACGTTTTTACATGAGTGTATAAAAGTGCGTTCAAGAGGCTTAAATTGCTCCAAAGAAAAAGTTAGACTACCATTTTTCGAGTTCTATAATAATTCTTTGTGCGTCAAGGCAGGAAATATATCTGGCACTTACATATCAATACTTGAAAATATTTCAGCGATACTTTGCAACAGAGTGTAACAGCCGGTGCAATAAGCAATATGATTCACAAGAATAAAGACAGCCGTATTGACAACCGGAATTTCGAGATCCCCTGAAATCGACTCTTTCATCAGTTTACCGTGAAATTGGAGAAACTCGGCATAAAGTCATGCGCACTTGTCACAGAATATATTATGAAACGTGCGACAGCGGGCGATACTTCCGAACTATGAGCATGTGGCTGGTTGGTATGATAGAACGAGACGCGAGACAAAAGCCTAGACGCCCAGTATAAGTCTTGAGACACGCGTCGACCGAAGACAAAATAGGAGAGAACATGGTCGTCTCGTTTCGCGTGTTTCCCTCTGCGATACGTTTCCACACTTTGCTCTTCGATATTTTTCTTTTGTCTCTCTCTTTTTATTTTTTTCTCGCGTTTCGCGATGAGCAGACGGTTGCACTGTCGCACGCGCCCAGACACTCACACTCCACGCATGCTCTACGCGAAATTTCATGATTTTTATTTCTCTTACGTCGGTCGTGTCTCGTCTGCCTCGCGGAACTCGTAGCGTCCCGGCAGACAAGGTGATACCTCATTCCCCTGTTGCTCAAGCGTGCGTTGCTAAGCTTCGATGCCGCTACGGTAGCCAAAACATTCGGGAGAGACTGAGACTTGAGTCGAAGCCAAAAAATACGCGCAAAGAATCACTGTAAAAAATACACCTGGTCAGAGCTCTTGAAGTATACTCGCTGAAAAAGTTTTTCGATGTCTTAGCGAGACCGCCTGTTCTAACGAGTATATTTTTAAATCAAAATAGGGGAAGACTTGAGAACAGATTTAGGTCTACATATGGGGCAACCTATATCATTTCGACCTGGGTCAGACCCTCGACGTCTCGGATTTCATTCATAAAATGTTACACTATTATATTTTTTGTATTATTTTTCTCTTTCTCACGTATATCCTCTCGGGTTTTTACGTACAACCTTTCCCACCCTTCCTCCTATCACTAGGGAGTGCGGGTAGGGACCCGCATCTCGCTAAGCTAACCTAATTCTCCATTTTCCGTAGTTTCCGAAACTACGGAAAAATCGTGCCAGTACAGACGACACAATATTTTTCTGGTTCCTCGGTGTATATATGAAAGAAACAATGTTACTTAAGTGTAAACACCAAGGGCTAAGAAAAAATGCCTTCGTTCACTGGTTGATGTGGCAGACGATTCATGGCTAAGCGGTCACTCATCCGAATAGTGGCAACATGAAATGTTCCTTAACTCGACCGCACAACCATCAGTGTCAGCTAATTATTTTTCTTACACTGTAAAAAATGAGAAGATGTGAACTGGCAGAGTGTACGGGGTAAAAAAATACGGTGTTAATAACCACACCGCTATGGAGTAAAATGTACACGGTGTAAAGTGTAGAATTAAAATCTGGTGTTACTTTTTTACAAGTTACACTATATGGATTTGTAGTTATAATGAACACCGTACCGGGCGTAGCATTGTCAAGATTCGGTGTTAGATTAAATACTTTAGTGGAACACTGCTATCGGTGTCCATATAGGTCCATCATTTCGGTGTTAATGTTTTTGTTTAGCACTTATTTATCCATGATTCTTTCAAAATAACGTGAGACCTGAGTCCGATGCACTGATCGGCGTATGCTTTTGTTGGCGTAAACTATTCACGATGGAATCGCGTTATGTTTTTTTTTAAGTTCTTGGTATCGAAACGCTGTCGTATTTCTTGAACTATTTGCTATCCTCCACATATCTCAACCTGAAGAAATACTAAGCCGTGTCAATGGCCGGTGTTTAATACCCGGTATCAATTTACTTTGTGACGTCAAAACTTCCAACACATTTCCCTCGAAAACAGGTAAACTAAATTCAATGAAATTTTCCGATATTATTTGTGTCGTAATTCGGCATTGTATACTAACTCAATTCATTCATTTTTATCAATTTATCCCGAATTTGAATGGGATGAAAGTTTTGAGGTGACAGCTGAATAATTTTAACACCCTTGCTTGTGGACTTTCAACACTGAGAAAAGTGTTACTATAGACACCGAAATCGACTGGTCGAAAGTTCACACCACCAGTTTTTAACACATTGGATTTCTAACATAATACATTTTCATTCATTACTCACCAGGGATATAGGTCGATGTGAATCAAATGGACTTGCCTATTTCACATAAAGAAACTCGTCTTTTTATTGCGCAGTAGAGACTCTATTTTGAGATTCAACATTTCGTTCCGTAATCAGCGACCTTAATTATGTTTCTAATACCCGAATCCTGAGTCTCATCCAAATCAATTAATTTTTTGCATTTTAGTCCGCCATATTGGATGGGTCATTTTGAATATCTAAATTTTGTATTCAGATTTGTAATGAGCGACCACAAAAACTATCGGGGACTGGGTTTTATCCAAATCCGTGTAATAGCCTTGGGACTTGTATCTTCGATGGATAGCTGTTATAGTAAAAAAGTATCTGAAACTTCTGTAGCCGGTTTGGTCTAGTGGGTAGCATGCTCGTCGTTAGCTTGTTAGATAGGTCGATAGGTCTTAGGTTCGAATCCCGCAGACATCACTTCTCGGATAACATTACGAATTACTCGTATTTGTGGGCAATCTATTTTTTTTCTTTTCCTATATTAATAAAATCATATTCATAACATTGTTTATTAGCAACCCGCTTTAAAACATACTTTCTCAAAGTCATATTTAACTTACATATAACACTAATTCCGCGAACTAGATCTTTACTCTGGGTGGTGTCAAAATAATCGGTGTTAGTTTTATGGTGTTAAGTAGAAATTAACACCGCCATTTTGACACAGCCCCTTTACACCTTCGCAGAGTACATGGTTTACACCAAATTGATGGACTCATATAGACATCGTGAAGGTGTTAAAACGGTGTTAAAATTAACACCGATTTTTCACAGTGTATATTATTGTATACAAAACTTAGAGCAAAATAAGAAGAATCGGGAATCGTGGAAAAATATATAATGTGGAAAAAGTAGCCCAGTTGATAAAGGATGCCTCTTGTATGAATCTAAGAGCAAAACAGAAAGTGGATAAGTGAAAAAACATAATTTAAAAAAAGTAGCTAAACCAACAGACAATGCCTCATGTACGAAATCGGCGGCAAAAAAGAATCACGAGTTCTGCTGAGACGGAGTAACGTTTTCGTGCGCGAGAGAAAATTGTGAGCACCGCGAGTACTTCGTTCTGAACAAATCCGTGTATACCGGTACACAGTGCGTGCGAGTATTCGTCCCTCGGGCACGAGGACATTGTCTGCAAGGACACCGTACAGACGATACGTTTTACGAGTCCTTGTTGTCGTCCTATGAGACCATTAATTTTTACGTGCAAAGCTTGATAAATTCCTCAACGCCCTGGTGATTTGCTCGGGGCATTTAGTGGGCTGACATTTTCATCCTGTAACCAGAGATTTTCTGCGAGAGAATAAACGTTCCCCTGCCATGTGCAAAAGCCAAAAGCCCTGCCTTATATTCCTTTCTACACAAGTTCGTTGCGCTCTACAGTGCGCTATACGGCCCTAACAATTTGGATATTAACGCTGTCGAAAAACTCGAGTAGGCTCGACGAGGACATGCCAACCTCTCCCACCTCCCTGTCTGTGAAAAGTTCGTTGTATATGGCACAAGTGTACGTATTACAGTAAGAACTAAGAGCCCCGTCAGCTTTTCAGCCCTGCATGCAGCCCAACTATATCCGGAGCTTGATAAATATACGTTAGTTCTCTCTGGAGATTTTTCTCCCTTTCCTCTTTCTCGCGCTTATTCTCCCTCTTTATCTTGCTTTTCCACCCTCTACCAGCCTCTCGTCTCACACTCTTCATTCGTTTTTTCAAGTTCCTATAGAACCGTACCCAGAATCGATTCTTCTAGCTACGTCGCTATATTCTTCACGTATGTGTGTGTGTGTGTGTGTGTGTAAACTAACACACATATAAGTCGTGAAAGTTTGGTACTTTATAGTTGGAGAGAGAGAAGGCGGTGGGCCCTTTCGCGAGGAGGCACTTAAAGCCTTGGAAGCTTGGCCGACATTCCCGACAGTAAAGTCGCGTTGTGCACCCAACGTCTTGCGTGTCGTACCGCTTTCTCTCATGAAGGTATGGCTATGTGCTTTCGTTCCTTCGCGAACCGCACACCGCAAGGTTTCGGCTCATATTTTTCACCGAATTAACTTCGGCCAACTTCAGTAGGATATACAATGGACGATAATTGCCGACACACTTCACCTTTTGGGTAATATGCTTTTACTCCCGACTGCCGAGTCATGGGAGATATTAGAAAGTAAAAATCCTTACAATTTAATCAAATTTATTGATTAGAGTAATTATTAGTAATTAGCTGAAGAATATTTGAATAATCTTAGCGGACTGGGTTTACAAGGGAACACGCCGTAAGCTAACACGAGTACATGCAAACAAAATTGTAGCAGGCATACTAGAAGCAACAATAACAGGCCAGGTTTCTACACTATTGCAACTACCGAGTATGAGGCTCAAGCGAAACAAAATTGGTGCAAACACTATATACGGCTGACAACACTGAATTAATAAACACAATACAAATTGAATTTTGGACTGTCGTACTGACCGCAACGGATGTAGATATTGCTACAGATAACTTTATTGAAATACTCAGTAAGCGTATAGCAAAAGCAACACGAGAAAGAACTGCAACTAAAACTAAGATAAAAAAGACCGTGGATAACACACAGCCTTATAAATCTAATGAATAGACGAGATCGATAATGCCAACTTGTTAAAAAACATCCTCTGAACTTGAATATTGTAGACAGTTATCATGAGCTAAGAAAAAATATAGTGGAACAAATAAGTCACGCACAGAGTGTGTATAACCAAACAAAACTCAGAAATACGGGAAATGACATGACGAAAATGTGGAAAGCTACCTGAAGAATATCAACGTCAGGCACTCAGAAACAAGCTATACCTAAATTAAAACAGTATGTTCCGAAATGAAGTTGACCAGAATGAAAATTTAACAGAAATAAACAGTCTAGAAACTGTAGAAAGCACGAGGAATGGATAATGTATCCGTAAAAATGATTAAAACACGTGCAGAATACACAGCGGTACCCTGTTCGCATTATAAATCTAGCATTCTCTACCAGAAAGTGTACTAAACATTTCAAAACAGCAGTGGTAGTTCCAATACACAAATCAGGCTGTAATACAACGGCAGCTAAACTTCAGGCCAATCACACCCTTGCCAAGCATCTCTAAAATCTTTAGAAAATGCGTGCGGAAGAGGAACGAAAGTATTTTATAATGGACTGGCGGTTTCAGCAAAAAACAATTTGGATTTCGAAAAAAACATCTCTCAGCCTCAGCAATAAAACCGAAGTTGCAACCTATGCATATAAATCGCTAAATGCTAGCACACATTCCTTAGCAGTCTTTGTAAATTTAGCAAAAGCATTCGATACTCTAAACCACGATATACTCTTGGGAAACTAGAATGTTACGGATTTCCTGGCATTGTTCTTGACTTGGTACGAAGTTACCCAACTGATAGAAAGCAGATTGTTAGAATAAATGGAAACCACCATTAGCCGGTCGATATCAAATGTGGCGTGCCCCAAGGATCTATATTGAGACCACTCATGTTTATCATCTATTTAAACGACATTTTTAATCTGAACATACAAGGGAAAATCATAAGTTACGCTGTCGACACTGTATGTCGATACTCTTTAGAGAGGAAACGTGGTATAGCTTAAAAATCATGGTGCAAAATGAGTTTAGTCTTCTTAGAGATTAGTTCCAAGAAAACTACTTAACTATGAATAAAAGCCCAAATTCTTGCTCATGGATACTATCAAGAACGCATACCAGATTTCAATTATATAGAGCTTGGTTTTGTACACTGCAAAACTAAACGTGTTGCGAAGTATGTTGTTCCCTATTCTTTAACATTGTGACGCATTTTTATACACCTAAAGCGTATTTCTTTTGCACGGTAAAGATAGGGAAAAACAACATGTTTCAAGTGTGTAAAAATGCGTCACAATGTTAAAGAATAGGGAACAACACGCTTGGCTTTGCAGTGTATGTGCCCAAAAATTGAGAGGAAAAGCTCGATAAAATATTTATGCCATATAATTGAGAGCCATATGAGATGCAACTATAGATCCATCTCATATGGATTATATTGTAAAAAAAGCTTTAATACGATCTGCACTGTGTACAAATTGAGACATACACTAAAAAAGCAACAACAACACAGTCTACTATGCGCTAGTCGAATCAATTCTTTTTTATGGGTTTATAGAATGGAGGAAGCTCGACAGAATGTGATAGGAAAAGCCCAAACTACGCAAAACCGCGTTTTCAAAGTTATGCTGAGCAAGGATTAACGACACCCTACCAGAGACTTCTATAGAGAGTCTAATGCACTGAAAATGCAACATAGATTCGTCGAAACTGCAATCGTATATTGTCTCGATGAAAATTTGTTTGGGCTGGTAGAACAGTCACGCCGAATAAGAAGTACTATTCAAAGAGTTGTTAAAATACCGAGATTTAACAAGAGTATAGAACGTCGATGTTTTCAATATATAGGCGCACAAATATTTAACTCTGTCGCATTAACATCGCGAGAAGAAATATACGACCAAAATAGAAAACATAGGAAAAAAGAGAATAACAGAGATTACAAAAAATATGGAAGACGAATTTTTTAACTCGTTTTTTACAAATATATATAAAGTGTAAGATAAGCCGGCAAAATACGTGAATATAATTTGGATTTTGCGTGAATTCGGTTTCTGGAAAAAATCTATTACAGCATCCCTTTAAAACACATAAGACAACGCGGCCGTAGAATATATAGTACATCCGCATAACATTGACTGTGTAATCTAACGTTGTACAACGTTGTCGTATAGACTGTCCTTAGTGTTCCAGAGTTAGCTGAATAAGACTATACATTTTCACACTGAAACTAGTGAAAATTCTACGCCTTATCGTTAATATCCAAATAGTTTCACGGTCGTTCGCGGTTAATTAGTTGGAAGTATAAAACAGGGTTGAGCTGTACGTAGGCATGGTACTAATCGTAATAGTATGACTATAGTAGTATATTCGTGAGAGCTCGAGGGAGCTTAGTAGCGAAGTGTAAGATTGTGCTAGTCGCGTTCTTCCTATGTTAGAATGTGTGCAATGAGAAGGCATGACGTGCATAAGTGCGTATGTGTACCAAGAGGGACCAGAAACCTGCAATAAACTGACAAAGTTTCAGGCAAGAGAACATTATACGAGGAGTACTAGAGAACGGTACATAATATCTTCTGGTGAAAACGATTTATTTAACTAATGTCATAATAAATCGTTTTGAAGTAATAACAGTGAGAGTAACGCGATACACCAACAAATTTCCACATGATCAGTCATTTATTTTGAATATATATTTTTTAATACAAATAACACTAAAGAAGGAGTAAACAATTTCAAAGGGGAACCCAAAAGTTATAGTCAACTGTACAGTGCGGAATATATTATTACAAAATAGTGAGTGAGATAAAAAAAATCAAAGGAAAAAGATTTTATAGATATATTTCTTTCCGGATAGGGAAATCACTTTGCAGTGGTGAATGATAAGATAAAAAATAAGCCTGCAAAGTAGAACCTTGCAACTTGCTTGCTCACAAATTACTATCTTTGACAAAGCTTTTTTTTACGAAGCTACCTCTATGAGTAAGTATGTTGATCAATTTCGGCTTCTTCATAGGGGAAGGTTTGTAAAAAAAAAAGCTTTGTCAAAGATAGATAATTGTGAGGTAGCAATTTGCAAGGTTCTACTTTGCAGGCTTGTTTGAGCTCGAAAGATATTTTTCAAAATAATGCAAAATATAAAAATATAAATATTCATAACTTTTAAATCCCTCAACCGATTCGAGGCAAATTCAATACCAAAGCGTGCAAAGTTTCAGCTTGATCACCCAAACACTGCGGCAGTTATCGCCTTAACGTCCTTTTCGTCACATACGCACACACGCACGCACAGCAACACACATACATCTGGACACCAACTTAAAACTGCATTTCTCAACGTTTTAGACTATTTGAAGTATGTTGACATTAAAATCTCGAAAAAAAAAATTTCTCACGAAAACATAGCTTCCTCTATAAGGAAGCAATAATCGATTACCCCCTGACGGGAAGTTCACTTTATAGTGGAGAGTTGGCGTGTTTCCACTTTGCAGTGGAGGCGGAGTGAGTAGACAATTCGATTTATTTATGTGAAAGTAGCTTTGTTCATTTGTAAGAATTCGTAAAGATTTTTAAACAGCAATACAAATATTTAGACTTTACCTTAATTGCTGCCCGTTCGTTTTGAAAATAAAATTAAAATTATTGCTTTTTTTACATTAGTCCTTATGTAACTTTTAACTATCATAGAATTGAGGATTGTTTTGACGGGTAACAAAAGAGCATAAAAAGAAACAAATACTTAGATAACTGGCGAGGTCGCTTTATATGATGTGTCTTTCGCCACCTGCCGGCGAAAATGCGTGGCTTATTATTATTTCTACATATGTTTCAAGAGGCCAAAAGACGGGGTTTTTTTCAAACTATTTATCAATTAAGTTATAAAGGAATTGGGAATTAAAGAGAATCAATGAGAATGTTCCAATGCAGAATTTATTTGACATAGAATAATTGCAATTAATTCTAATAACTGGTGATAAAAAATATATTTATGTACATTGTATTGCATATTGATAGAACGGTCGTTTCTTTCCTACCGTTTCAAAAATCGTCTTCAGTGGAATCCCGATTTTCCTACACTTTTCGAAGGTTGTGTAAAAAAAATCGGGACTAGGCCGTGAGGGGTATTTGTGGCCTGAAGCAGATGTCAGTGTGGCGTTCCTACGTTTTGGAACATAAAACTTATCCCAATCTGCACACATTCACCGCTTTTGGGTTGATATGTCACACGTTAGGGGAAGGGGAAATAATCGTGGAGCAAGAAAATCGGGAGACCACTGTACCTTCGTCGGTGTTTTATCCAACTACATCAACAAATAAAAAATTTACGATTATATGTTGGCATTCCCGCTTCCCACGCGCTTAATTCGTTTTATATATTTTTTTTCGTTTTTTTTTACAGTAAACTATAAAC
The DNA here is from genome assembly GCA_964016905.1 of Perithous albicinctus. Lineage (NCBI taxonomy): Eukaryota > Metazoa > Arthropoda > Insecta > Hymenoptera > Ichneumonidae > Perithous > Perithous albicinctus. The sequence continues at coordinate 10,881,240 of OZ024690.1, read as the reverse complement.
GTTTATACATGCGCATGCAGCAGTATCGAAATATTTGCCACACACTTTTGTGAGAAGGGTGCGTTATCTGAACGGCCCAACGTTTACCGTTGTTATTATTGATATCCCAAAAATTACACGGCTCGTAAAATTCACCAGTTTGAAGTATGATATAGCTCGGCAAAACTGTGCCCGGTTTACTCGTTGAATTTTCGTTTGCCAACGCTTGCCGAGCATTTTTAATCTCTGCAGTGCATCCACTCACCAGACCAGTTGAAACAGTATATTATTGTAAGCACAGGGCCGAGGGAAATTGAAATAAAAATGCATATCTCCGTATTTTACGAATGTACGAGCAAGGTTGAGGCGCTGAAATTAAAGGGCGTGATTGCGGTAGACAATATACATTACTCTGTTCAGATAAATAAAAATGTAATAGAATCGTGTCGAAGGTGACAGTGAACAATCAGATTACACATGGCAGTTTCAAAACAATGTTTCGTACGACGAATCTATAAGTATATATACACTTTAACCAGAAAATCTTGTGACCTGGAAAAATATCAATGATAAAAGAAGCACACGAAAAAAAAAACACCTTGGAAAAACAATCGATGAAAAGAATACTGGCGGAGAAAAGTTCTGGCAGAAAATACATTCGACGAAAAAATATCCAATTTTAGATTATGCTCTGAAACCTATGTGCACTATTTCCGTGCCTACCCATATTCTTTGGGTTCTGTACATACTAAATGTGCACAATGTGTGGAGTGGTGGCGTCGGATTCGAGAGACATGAGTGAAAGCTAAATGGTAGGTTAAGAGTCGAAGCCCTCCGTTGCCAACACTAAATTCTCTTTAATGTTATTACGTTCTAGATTTTTCCACCGGTACTTTTGACATTGCATATTTTCTTCGTGGGCTGTTTTTTTTCTACGTATATCCTCGGTTAAATTATAACTATAAATGTTTACAAACTATATCAACGTAGAGTTGTAAAGGGGATCAAATCACAAAAAGAAAAAACGATTTGCGGAAAATTCATCTAAAACAAATCATCTAAAAATTTCATCTAAAGCAATTCGTCCAAAAACAATTCGTCTAAATGATAATCCGTCTTAAACAACACATGTAAATTTTATACTTTTGTCTGTACTTTTTTTTTCTTTTTCAGTTCGTTAAGTAAAGCGGAAGTATCTACAGTATTGAAACAATAGCGGGAATATCTATAGAGGTTTTTTAACTTCAGTAGGCAATATCCACAATTTGTATTTACATAGCGGAAATTATCTGTTTTCTTGCGAAAATTGCAAATGTTAACTATGTATCCGTACTGACTGCAAAGACGCAGACACGACGTATATTTTTCTTCTTCTTTGTTAACAGAAAAATGCAAAAAAATAAAATAAGGACATAAAATGCAAAAAAATAAAATGAAGTCAGATAACCGCTACGTCCTCGATCGTTAACTCTGAGTTCGGTAAAGAGTGGAGATTTATCAAAGCAACGAATATTACAAATTATTTTTCAATAGACGGTTATTAGACGATGTGTTTTTAGACGAATTTTCCGCAGACGAAAACAACGTTGAATATTAAATGACGCAGCAATTGCATATGAAAAAAAAAAATCAGATCGCAAAGTAGAACCTTGCAAATTGCTTCCTCATTATTTTATACATTTGACAAAGCCACCGCTATGAGGAAGCGGGTTGATCAATTTTGGCTTCCTCGTAGAGGAATATTTGTCAAAGATACTGAATAATGAGGAAGCAATTTGCAAGGATTTACTTTGCGGACTTGTTAATATACTGTGTCCATCCACTACACTTAAGACGCCAAAAAAATTAACAAATGTATTTAATTATTATTTTCGAATATTCCGAATTTAATACTAAATATGAACGCTCTGTTGGATTCACACCAAATTCAGCATCAAACAACGACACATCTATTCATGCTGTATGCTAAAATTTGGATTTGTTACTTGAACTGTCCTCGAGTTATAGCAGTTTAAAAAGAAAACGAAAATCGAAATGTCTATAAACTCTTGACTACTTTATCGATTTCAGCTAAATTTAGTATTAAACATTGGTACACTCTATTTACTTTTTATGTAAAATTTTAGATCAGTTACTTGAAACGCTCTCGAGTTTTAGCATTGAAAAAAAATTTCAAAACTCCATAAAATCCGAACAGCTTTACCAATCTTGTCGAAATTCAATATCAAACAACATTGATCGTATGTTTAGTTACGATGAACTATTTACTTAACCCGACGAACTTTTACAAAAGTTACAGTGACTACGCCCTTTTTTAAAAAAAGAGGAAATTACATAAAATGGGATATATATATATATATATATATATATGTTGACAAAAAACATTTAAAAAGGGGAAACTACTCCACTTGCTTGCAAAACTTTGAATTTGTCCAAGCCCAACGCACACGCACACGCCTTACTAAATTTTTGTGTAACTTCTGCGGAAGATCTTTGAATGGAAACTCCTATACTGGGACCCGAGAAAATCTTTCTAAATCAATATAGTTCTTCGCTGCAACTTGACGACAACTTTCAAAATATCGGTATAGAGAAGAAAATCTCGGAAATAAAACCCCCCGGGAAAGACGACGATCGTCATTGGAAGCAATCGAGCTCGTTATAGGTTGTTTAGGTTCTTACAGGATCATTAAGTTTTCGAGGTTTCACAGGTTCTTCAGGATCTTTACGTCCTATAGGTTCTTTAGGTTCTTCATTCATTTACTTACCCTCAAGACATTGAGCTACCCGTTATAAACTGAGGGTTTTTTATTTGTGGGGTTTTTTCCCAGATTCAAAAATATCGGCAATAAGGTGATGAAGTTTCTATTTTAAGCTACTTTTCAGCTTGAGGTATATTTCAGACAAAAGGTGCGAGAGTTTCATTGAATAATGGAATTCAAAGAATTAACAGTTTTTTAAGCCATCCTATTAAATAAAACACTCTACACCACTAAGGAAAGTTTATTTTCAACAGAAGCATAGAAGTTATCCTATATGTGACCTGGACATTGGCGCTTAACAAGAGCATCACTATCTATGTGCACAGTGCAGCAGGAGCGACATCATCGTTCGTAAATCAGAGCTGAAGGAACACGAATGCAACCCGGAACTTGATAATCCCCGGATTAGCATTGTCCACCGTCCGTTCACGTATTCCTGCGGGAGTCTCCTTCAGTCTCTCGTACCCTGCACTGAGAATCGTGTCCCGTGCTCTTTCTCGTATGCTACGAACTCTATTATGTGTATACATAGCTATATATTGTAACAAAATCCCTTGTCCACATTAGATCGTGAAAGCTGACATGAAGGAAACGCTAACCAAAAGATACCCTTTGTTATTTTTCTAAAATGCAGTGGACGATGCCATTCCATTGCTGATCTGTAAGGTCAAAATCTACTTTATTGTCGATGCGAAAATATTCACACCAGCAGCTGAATCAAAGATATGGATTATGAGATATTGTTCCGTAGCAAACGGAACGAGCAAATATTTTTAAATAATTTTATTTTTCTTTACTTATGTTGACTTACAATTGTACACGCCGTCCCAAGGCTGTAAAAAAAAGGTCTACAGGTCCGCGCGCGATTCGCTTGCCGTCTTTTTTTCTTTTTATATACAAGTCGTCGTCAGCGCAGCACACGACTCATACACTTAACTCAACACATACTCTGTAACCATAACTAAACAACGAAAGTGTGAAAAATTATTAATAAATTCAGTTTTAGTGTAGTTTCAATTATTTCTCTTCAAAATCACCCTCATCACATTAATTTGAGGTGTGAGAGTTTGCGAATTACGGTGTCGAATGACACACGTTCGGTATCGGGACTTACAACCCCGGTAGACTCACAATCGTCAGCAGAGTCGCATCGTAAGACCGAACAGATATCGAGAGGCGAAAATCACTTAAATAATCAAGAGACGCGGCAGCGTCTCGAAACGAGTACACTTAGATCCCTACCATAACGAGTGGGACGATTCAAGATACTCTTACAGCAAAAAACTCATTTTAGCCATTTTCTCGACATGCTATATCGTCATATAAACGAATTTCGAGTATCTTCCGTACATTTTATGCTTCACTTAAATAAATTTACTTAAAATATTTCGATTGGGACCAAAACCAATGATGTAGTTGTTGGCATTATGAAGATATGTTGATTTATATACTTAAAAATTGATATTTTTTTTCAATCATTTAAACGACACGAGCTGAATTTCTTGCAGTAAATGGTCCATGGCTACCTACTCACGGTACATGGCACAATCGATGTGTGTCAAAAGACTCTCTAGCGTTTTTTTTTTTTTTTTTTATGTCTGAGAGAGAAAATGAAAGAAATGTGGAATAATGTTATGAAAATGAAATAAAAGTGGCAGTAAACCCTAGTTCGAAGAAAGTAATAGACTAATAATGTTACTGCGAAAGTATGAAGAGATACAGTGTTACAGCGTATCAACAGAATTTTTATCGTTTGAATCGAGTTAGCATATTATTTAACCATATTAATTACATTTTTTTAAAGTATTGTGCAACGAAGTGAAATTAATTCGAGATATTTTTATGTCATAGAATTTTTCTTTATTTCAAGATATTGAGTATTTCAATATATTGTTACGACCGAGCAAATAAAAAAGGCCACGATTTATAAAAGAATATTAGGGCGGAACTTTATTTGGAAATAGATGCGTCCGTCAGCTTTGAGGTCTCTGCCAAGACTGTTTGCCAATCTACGATCGTTGTCAAGCGTCATTCAGTTCGTTGTCAGTTGTCTTGTATGATGCGAGCGGATCAATTCCATTGCCGCTTTCACGTGCAATTCCATAAATAAGCATGTTACAAATACCGATTCCGTTACAATATTATTTTAACTCGCAATAGTTTCTTCGATTTTTGCCACATTTTATGGCGAATATTCCTTAAAACTTACTTTAATATTTTCATAAGTTGCAGTTATAAAAAGTTTAAAGAATGTAGATCCGTTAAAACTTGAACCGCGTTACAAATTGTAATGAAAATGTGTACCAATCATTTTTACGTATCGTATTTTTTGGACGATCGTATAGAAAAGAGTTATCGCACCATATTTTTTTTTTACTGCACCGACGAACTGTTAAAAACATATCGCGTGTCACGATTACTGAGCTACAACCCAAGTAAAGAAAAAAAATCGACTGCGATATTACGATGGTCAAAAATTGACAAAGTTGCGTGTCTTATTATCCAGTTTGGGTTTTGGACTTACGATAGAACTGTCGAATGATTCGCAAAGTACATGGAAGTGAAATTGGTTAAGGGTTGGTTTCTGCGAAATGTACGCGGCTGTATGCAATGTCATTCTATACAGCTATTTCAGCCTCAAATGACTATGGAGGCTTTTGTATACGAACAGATACGTATATTTGTGTTAACGCCGATGCGGAATTTATGGTCGAATAACGGTGGACTATCGGAGTTGAACGTGGCCCTAGCTATAGCGGCTCCGGACCAGCACCGCACGATAGAAGAATAAAACGCGAGAAAGAAAAAGAGGAAGGGTGGAAAAATGCGTGCAGCTTGAGCCAGGCTGGGTGCCGGCAATGTATACTATACTTTGATAATAAAAAAATAAAAAGGTCTCACTCACAAAGCCAAAAGGGATGAGATTCGTGCGATGCAACAATGCACTAAAATGCAAAAGGGAATGACCATACATTCTGGTTTTTAAAATTCTATTTCATTTTAGACAATGGACTCAAAAATAACAGCGGAAAATCTTCTTTGTCATGAATATAATTATGTTTAAAAAGAAATTTGCGTTCGATGTCCGATATTCACAGAGCTAAATACAAAATATGAATGAAGTACTGGACCACATTGTCAAATAAACCGGAGCGTAAAGGTAATCATTACTTCACAAATGTAGAAATACGAAACTGTTTGTTTTTGCATTAAACGCCACGTTACCGTAATACGATGTTGACAAACGAAGTGCCGATTTTGATGTATCTATATTCTCGGAAAGTGAGTGATTCTTGAAATTAAATACCACGTAATATTTTAGCCGACCCTTACCCGTTTCCCCTGGGCATCAACGGTCCATGTTCAGTTGTTGGATGGTTGCATTAACTCCAAAGCTCTGAGAGTTGCATAAACCGCATTATCGAATTTTGACGAGCACTCGGCAGTTCGCTGTACACATCCCACTCATGGCAAGTTGAGAACAGCGACATCTGCCTCTCCATTGTATGTCTGGGCTATATACTCTGTACAAACTCACTCTTACCATTACGTTCGGGTATATTTCGTTGCATACTACCCTCTAAATCTGAATGATGTTTGTAATGCGGTAATAATTCAACCGTTAATTCATACAAAACTTTTGGCGATGTAAGGAATAACACCTAATATGGTTATGTAACATCGTATTGGATAGGGGAAACCGGGATTAGTTGCATCAGGAGTAAGTAGGAGTTAAACCTGTTTAAAGAGGCAACCATCCTGATCGGAAATGGCAACATTTATCGCTTACATACAAGATTTAGTGATGTTACTGCTATAAACGAGAAAACCTCTAAGGGCCGTATTTTTTACGTAATTTTCGAATCTACGTTCTATATCAAAATCGGCAGGCGGAAAAAATACCCCGGAAAACATACCCCCCGGAAAAAATACCCCCGGAAACAGACAAAAATCATCGGTACGCGGAAAAAAAACCCCCGAGGGTTTTTTAGGGTTCTTTAGGTTGTTTTAGGTTCTTTTAGGGTTCTTTCCTTATTTTTTATCCCCTTTTTTCCGGGGGGTATTTTTTTCGGGGGTATTTTTTCCGGGGTATTTTTTCCGGGTTTCATCAAAATCATCGTAAGTTCGACTCAGCTTACCCAACGGAAATATCCATCAACCAGAAACTGGATTTTGATTTTCGATGTCGAATTCGTGGTCGAATTCGTCGAATAGCCATTCCTAGGTAACGGGTCCTCAAACCACCCATCCCAGATGTGCGTCTATTTCTAATGATGTATGCTGATATTGAATGGGCTGTCGCCGGTGCATGTAAATGTTGGGTCGAGAGCTGCAACTTTCGGCGTCCTTGTTTTAACAGTAGATTCTTTTAACGTTTCGACCCGGGTCTGGGACTTCTTCAGAAACTTTTTTTATTCCGGTTGAAATACACAAATTTTGAAATCAATCATTGTTTTCTTTCGAAGGCTTGACTGTCAGTGGTTTTGTTAATAAGTACTGATTCAGAGAATGTTGATCCAAATTTTGTTAATCTTAAGTCCTTATGGGAAGAGAGTTGTGACCCGGGTTCTCCGGCTAAATTATTGTCAGCGTGGATGACGAGACAGTTTTGAAGATTGTGCGGTTATATTTTATGTTATGGATCAGTTTGTTGTTTGTTTGACTAAATTTGAGATGTTTCTTTGTAGCTTTTTTCAAATAGTTAGACCGGAGAAGCCGGTTTCTTAAAAATGTTCTACATTTTTTTCAGGAGCGATCGATCGAGACTATGCACAGTACTACTGTCGCTTACCATATAATGAAATAACACGCAGTAGCGTATCAAATTACCGGCGGCACAACACTGTAGCGAGCAAGGTATCACGTCAAAATAACATGTGCCTGTGATATTATATATCAAAATAACACACGACAAAGTAACACAGCAACAAATTATACACTAACTTAATAACACACGTCTAATAATGCAGTTTAACCTTTTCAGGGCGGGTCTGGTCGATATATCGACGATCCAATGTGATATATCGACCAGACCCGTCCTGGAAAGGTTAAAAACAAATATTTCGTTTATCATCTGACTTCGTAACTGCTCTCTATTACTTTTTTAGAACTGATAATTAGATCTTAAAAGCTCTCATAGGTCTTCTTAGGTTCTTTAGGTTTTATAGCGCGTTTGATTGCTACTAATGTTACATCGAAATGCAGCACGCATAATTCTCGTTCTCAAATAAATGAATAAATATTTTTTTGCGTGTTTCATTTTTGTTTGTGTTATTTCCGACAGAGTGTGACGTATTTTTCGATAACATAGGATAATTCATTATTCCATAAATTAGGTAACATCCAAATCACGAACGACAACAAAAAAAATAATCACTAAACAAGAACCTAATGGAATGACGTCACCTTCGGTCATCCACCGACCCGGTGAGCGCTAGCTAATTTTTGTTTCATCGGTATTAACGAACCGGCATGCCCTCGAGTTCTAGTGGAACCACTCTCGAACTCCGCAACAAAAAAAGAAACTTACCAATTTTTGTTTCACCGGAATTGGTAAACCGACGAGTCCCATGTGCATCAACGAGAGCGAATGGTGGCGGAAATGCGCGGCCGCTCAGGCTGTAGGTTGTGGTAGAGGGGTCGGGATCGTTTGTCAGTAAAAGACACAGCTCTTAACGAGAGCACGAGATTAGAGTCTCAAGATCTCTAATTTCTATGAGAGGCAAAAGATCGAGAAGGCAAAATTAATTTATAGGCTAAAAAACCGCGAGAACATGCGATAGCGCATCGAGAGAGGAATCTCAATCAATTCCCAATATCTGACTCGCAATCGGAGCGTCAACGCTGCAACAGTAGCGACCACAGTGACAGCGCATAGCTGTCACAGCGAGAGCGATATTATTTCGAAATAAATTTATTTTAATTTATTCCAGACGAAATATTTGCGGAATACTCACCAATTGATGTACAATCTTTGGGAGAGGTGAGAACTATATTCCTATATTCGGGAACACAATGCACTAAACTGCACTACACGAGAAACGGAGTTTTAGTTAAATAAAATTCCGAAACGCGAGAACACGAAATCTTACATGTAACGGGAGCCCACGTAGTGTCTATCCTACGATAGACCACGAGAACCGAACTATAGCACGCGCGAGACCTGACAGAAAAACCGTCAACACGGGAGCGGGTAATTAGCTTGAAACGTCTCGAGGCAGACTGATTATTACACGTAATACTCGATAGCGAAACATTATGATTATTTCCGAAATCCGAAATTACTCGATCCGATAGCTACTGCCATCTGACTCGAGCCACCTCCAAACTTTAGCGGGAACGAATACACGTAAATCGGTAGCATTTAACTATTAACCTGCACGATCGTTTTCCTAGTGCATCAGACAAGAACAGAGCATACACAACACAAAAGTATCGACGGGGTTCTCCCCTTGACTATAACGTAAACTCTACTTCGCTCGTTCTCCAGCCCTCAATATCTCCTCTGAGGGCGCCGGCATTTTACCCGTACTATTACCGATTATTACTATTACCGTACTATTACCGATTATTTTGTCATGATACCGTCCTAGCGATCCACTCAAGTCAATCAAGAAATCAGATAAAAAATTACTTGTACACGTTTTAACGGAAAAACTAGAGTCACTAAGATAGATATGGTTTGAAGAGGTTCCACTTAATGTACAAAAAACGTGTATTCAAAATTTACAATAAAATAACGCGGTTTCCACTAATAAATCCACGGCCGTATTTTCATGCAGTTTTCGTGAAGTCAAATTAATCATTTTCGTTTAATCTTGGGGAAATAAAGCTCATTTTATTTTTTTAAACATGTTTTTTTTAGATCGCCGAGTGATTTGATTCGTTTTACTTCTCGATGAGAATAAAAGTTTAGTTAACGTCGTAGCTTTGTTTTCTTTTTCATAAACAAATAACTATAATTTGTAAACGATCAATATCATCATAAATATTTTCCCGGAAATTCATAGAGAAGTTATCTAAAAAGAAAATGAAATCTTACTCGTAAAGATCGAACTAAAATTACAACTGTGACTTGGCAAGATCAGCATTCAGAACATGCCCGTGATTTTGTTGGCATCATTGAGTTACTTTCTGTAAATATATTGTTATATAACTTTTTCTACATTAAGTAGGAACTCTTTAATTCAGATTTACCTTAGTTCATACCAGTCTTTTCTTAAAAACGAGTGTTCATCATTTTTTCAATTTTAGTACCTGATTGACTTGTCTGCATCACAAAAACTACCTTAAGGTCACAGTCTAAAAGTTTTTTCCGAGTTAATATTATTTACTAGATAGAAATGTGGCCGCTTTGGAAATTAATTTAATGAAAAAGTAAAGAAATTATATTAACCTTAAAAATACCCGAATTATGGCTTCAATGTTGACAAGGCTGGAACGATCTTTTTATCTCCATCAGGTTCGTCCCAAACTCGACTAGATTTCTATGGAATCAACAGTATGAGTTCGCGTGAAAGGAAACTAAAGTAACTTCCATCTAACTTTGATCTCTGCATCGACGAGAATATCGGATATCCACTATAAAATCCTACAACTTTTGTACTGAAGATTTTCCATTAGATCAATAATTTGTAGGATATTCCAATATTAATAGAAATTATCCTTAATAAAAAATATACGCTGTATCGTTATCGTCTAAAAATAGAACTCCTACTATCGGGATATATTTTTGTCGCAGTCATAGAACGCTATGCAGAAGGGGATCGCTAGCTATTAAGTCTGAGCATTGTGTCACCAATTGCGCAGCAAAGTCAAGCGAGGCAACACTTACAATCTTTATGCAATGCTTTAAATTCGCGGGATTTGCTTTTAAGCCCAAACCTATACTTGGGCAGAGTGGCAAACGAAAGAAGAATATGAAGAAGAGGTATCTTAGCGAATTGTAGAAGTGGACTAATTATGCAATTTGCCTTCAAACAACTAAAAATTCTATGGGCATGTCTTGATACTATCAATATCTTAGCGTCAATTTCACGTTCTTTGCATACCATTTTCTTAGAAATCAAGTAGACCATGCATCTTAAGGTACAAATTGGCTAAGATTGCTCAGCAAAAGAAAAATTTGAGCATTTCGTCAGTAATCATAACAAACTGATAGCTTCACTCCAAAGTAAAACGCATAACACTTTTCTCTCCTCTTCAGTCGGGTGTTAAAGATGCATAGTGTTTTGATGATGTCAATTACAGTTATTAACCATCCTGTTTTCCTGGGAACACTAAAATAAGAAGTATAAGAAATCTGTTTTAAAAAATGTACATTTTTTAGGATCAAGCATGAGATTAGTGAAATGGTACGCACGCAGTGTACATCAGTGTAGACAGTTCAAAGCGTGAACTGTATATATATATATATATATATAACCGCGTGTTACTATGCCCAAACCTCCCCGGCATTCACATTGTGTATATGTTTGGATGTTGTTCCCTATATCGCACAACGGTGAGCCCATATGGAGTCTCTGACAAGAAAACGTATCCGACTCACTTCCGGCTCGTGCCAGAGTTCAATTCTCCATTGCCTCGCGCAAGCATTGTCTCCGGTGGAAGCGCAACCGAGCTATTTTCCAAGCTATTTTCATTAAAAGGGACGTACGCGCCTTTCCCTCACGTACCTATAGATGGCGTATCTGCGCTAATGCACCGCTGAGTTTCCTCGTTTGCCGCTAAAACCATCTGCCACCTGCGGTACAGTGGTGTCTGTGTGTGTGTGCGCGCGTGCATGTGTGTGTGTGTGTGTGTGTGTGTGTGTGTGTGTGTGTGTGTGTGTGTGTGTGTTTGTGTGTGGGTGCGTGCGTGCGTGTGTGTGTAGCCTTCGTCGCCCGAATGCTTTTATCTGAGGGCGCGCAAAGCTTGCCCCGTTCATCGGCAGAAAAGCCGTTATTCCCTGTTAGTTCGCAAGCTCGCCACTGAGCTTCCCTCCTCCCCCACACTCGAAGCATTTTACCGCAGATTCCCATTCGAGTCACATAAACTCGTTCCGGCGAAACTCTCCGCGCAGCTTCCTCCCTTTCCTCTATTCAACGTATCGCGCCTTCGCTGCGGAACTTCGTACGTTCCACACGTACCCATTTATACTCTCTGTTGACTCAAATCGATCGGTTTAAAAAGATCTGCATACCCCAACTACCGATGTTAACGTACGTGTCACGAACCACAATAATGTAAATTATCATACATTATTGTTGATTGTTATCGCGCATATTAAAATCCGGTTTTAATACAATAGCTTCGTGGACAACGTGTGTTGATAGTACAAGCGTGGATGAAATATTCAAGTTTCTCGTACCCCTGCAGTTGCACGACGATTACCAAAATTTACCAAAATGGAAATATTTCCATCCACGTTCACTTACTCCTCGTTATATGAATTATATCAATTATTTCGGTCCGAGCGTGTAATACGCGCACTGCATTTAACCTCTCTATATGTGTCTCGTCTTTCTATTGCTAATCCCATTTTGCACCGAAAATGATAATTTGCGAGGACATGATAAATTTTACTTTCTCATAGCGGAAGCTTTTTTCTTTTTTGTAGATAAGCAGATGTCATAATACCGACCCATAATTAATCTAATATCGAAATTTCTATGGACTAGATTGCTTTGAATGTAAACGTCAGAGTTCAGTGTCACAAAGTGAAGGATTGAAGGTTCTTAAATCGATTTATCGCATTTCAATATAACATAAAACTAATAGTTTCTGTCATGTCAACGGCGATGAATCATGAGAAACGGATCCACTTCCCAGTATATTCACTGAATGGTCGAGAGGTTGCGGAAAAATAGGAAAAACCATATTGGAACGAGCTGTGAGGGTTATAGCTGCGGGTAAACTAAACCTGTACTCAGTTTTAACCCGGAAGTTGACGACCAACCTGGTATCCCATCAAACTCCATCACCTTTCTCCTTCCGGTTCAGGTACACTAACGGACATACCAAATAAAAATCGTTTGCAAACAGCACTTGCCTATACCGCGTATCATCTCCATAGCACACTATATCAAGGTTCCATGTGTTTGTCGTCGGAAATCTACGTCTCTTAAGGAAATAGAGCTGCCCGACGCAAGTTACGCCATCCCCGTCCTCCGAATGCAAATAACAAGCTTTAAAGATTTCCCGATAAAAGATAATCCTGAAAATCTCGACGCATTGCGAAACCCCTTGTCTGACAGCCAGCAAGGAAATTCTTGATTGGCGCTGCCCGCAAGCATCTGCTTGTTTTTTCTTTCTGTTTTCCTTTTTTGAGCAATATTCGTAACTTGTGTATGCAAATGCGCACTGGTATAAACATAACAAGCTACAGCATAGTGCATGGTGTGCTGAATATTCGCTACTCGGTAAGGTGGAGCTCAGCGAGTTCATACAAATACTTTTAAAAATATTATCCGTACGCCACCTTGTTCTGAAAATAAGCCAAGTAGAATGTTTGAAGGCTACATTCGAATGATGTTACAAAAATGTAAATTAATTTCTAAGAAACCTACGTTATAATAAAGTCCATGTACCTCGGAGAAAAGAAAATTGTTCAATTTCACGGACACTCACAGACTCACAAATACAGACACTCATACAATTACTCGAAGACGTATAGACCCTCATATGGACACACACTAACACTTATAGACACTATACAGTCACTACATAATTATACATAAGTTTATGTACCTGAAAGAAAAAAATGGTTGATCACACAGACACTTATAGACACTGCCGTCTACTTACAGACACTATCTGGCACTCACAGCGACCCATTGACAACCCTACAGATACTCGCAAACACTCATAGACCCTCATAGACACTTCTGTAGACCCTCATAGACTCACAAATATAATTACGGGCACTGATACAGTCACTCAGTCAGCCAGTCACTCGCTATAGATACAAAAACATTCAAAGGAACCTGCAAAGATAGTCATGTACACTTCTACAGTCACTGAAAGATTATTATAAACTCTCGTTGTATTTAAATTGTACGTAAACGTGGAGATTCAAGTTGTATTCATCAATCGCAACTCAATGACGACTTGTAACAATGATAATTCGAATGCAATCCGTGATCCGAAATCCAGTCTATGTTACATGCATTTTTTGGGTTTACAGTTGATAGAATTATCGAAAACCTACAGCGGTGTAAATGTCGCATGTATGGATAGGTACTTAGGCATAGTCGTCGAGTTACGTGCAGCTTTCGAACGAGGGCTTATCCCATCGAGTTACGCGAGTACAACGAGAGTCCACTGGAAAAGTGAAAAGTTTTCGAATGCATCAGCGATGCGAACAAAACAAAATTTGCTCAACCGGTGTGTAACTGTAAAAGTACCAAGTTCGGCACGTTCTCTACTGTTTCGATCTCGATTCCGATTTTTAGGGCTTTGTCGGTTGTGCGGCTACCACACACTCTTCACTGTTCGTTAGGATGAGCTGATTCCCAATCGATTTGGAGTGCTTTTCAGCGTATAGCTTTTCCTCGGTAGACCATTGGTTTTACCTCTAACAATTGTAGATACTGCAGATAGTGAATTGTCCTCTGGAACATTTACTGTAATTAATCAGACCCTCTAATGACCAAAAACAACGACACAGTAACGGCCGAAATGGCGACGGAACATAACGCCACATCGGAAATATCTATCGGCAAAATATCTGAGATATAACATCAAATGACAAAATATCTAATTGTAAGTGTCAAAATACCTACGAAATAACAAAACATCAAAAAGACCAACATCTGCGACTAAATATTAAACGAGAAAATATCTGTGAAATAACAAAACATTAAAAAGGCAAAACATTAAAAAAGACCGGGACGGCAAAGCCCGCCGGCGGGATTCCAGGGGGTCGAAGTTGTAGGGTTAAAAAAAAACACGTCACTGAAAACGTCATAAGCTTCTGTTAAGTCTAGTAGAGTTGTCATGTGTTAGATTTATGATTTAGTGGAGTTATATATAATTGTGGTAGAGATGTAAACGTAGCCTATATCGAGCTAATGGGTAATCAATTATTATACAGCTCCTCTCCAATTCCTTTTGTTAAAGCAACCCCCAATCAGCGCTGATTTACCCCATCATGATACGCTTTGGGACGCAGGCATTGTAAGCACAATAATTGTGCAATAATTAAACGTCTACTGTACATACTGAGTACGCACCGCGAAGATAGTCCGTTTACTGGATGGGTACATGGTATTACACTTTTTCAAACATATATACTTTTTTTTCACTATGCCCACTTTTTTTCTCCGTATTCTTGTTTTTCTTCTTGTTCTTCTTCTATTCCTCCTTCTTGACTCCAGAGCGCGCGTTCCATCGACCACTCCTCGGTAAATCCGGCGAGAAAGCTTTACTCGCCTTAGCAGCCACCGTTCTTGGCGCGCTATTTACCCACTGGCGTGTATTTTTCTCAACCAACAACCTTTCACCCGATTCCAGTAGACATCGGCTTCGCTTTTTCGTCTCTCTCTCTCTCTCTCTCTCTCTCTCTCTCTCTCTCTCTCTCTCTCATTCCTCAAAGTTCATCCCTGTCTTCCAGTAGCTCGCCGCCGATTTCCTTCGATAAAGTATTACGGACGAGCTACCGTCGTGAAAATATAACGAGAAAAATTCTCGAGCTTCGCTCCGGATGGGGATCAGCTCGAAAAGATAATGAATTCCAGTTTCTTCGAACCCTCTTTCACCACCCCCCCCCCCCCCCCGTCTGTATCCCCGACCGGAAAATACAAGATGAATAAAGCTGCGAATTCCGTGAGAAGCAAAGCGGGAAGCGATAAGATTTTCTTCTTCTCTATCATCCTCTCGTTGTGACACAACGTCCTTCGGATTTTCAATAATTGCATAGAATGAAAACTGCGGCATATAAAATTACGTGGGCTAAGATATTTGTATATAACAATAGGTACTAATCCGCGTGCTCTATTCAAGCGTTTATGTAGACTTATACTCAGGAATATTATTCATTATTGGAAAAGAAAATCAAGAGCTTAAGAGGCAGTATCAGTTTCACCCACCACTTCAAAAATTTAGAAACATATTTTCTCCCAAACAACTCAACAGATTGGGCTCACATTTTGAGAGAATGCGCCGATGTATAGTACAATATGACTAAGCTTCTAGTTTCCCGGAACTCAAAGACCGTTTTTCAAGAGAGTGGAAAAACGTAAATCAACGTTCGGTGTAAGAGACTTGTAAGAGATAATTAATACTTGTATGACGTTTTAGAATCTAATGCAATATTAAACATAATTTCTGAATAACATACATTTATTGTAATTAAAACATTGGTTAAATAAATGAATCGTTAATTAATTTAGTCAATTTATCAGACTGAATAAAATATTCTACCGTTGAAAAAATACTTAAGATAATGTTATCTTTATAATTTATCTATATAATATAATGCATTTTCAATTTTGCTTAACATTACCAAACGTTCAAACAAAAAAATTGATAATATAGTAAAGAGTGGTATGTTTCCTTGGACACCTACACCTCAGACACTTACAGACACTCTCACAGTCACTCACAGACGCTCCAATTACCTACTAGCCCCGGGGGCTTATGAGGAACTTAGAAAAATCAAGCCTCGGAGTGGTCATATAGGGGGACGTAGAAGATCAAGTGTCTGAAGATCTTATAGGGGAAATCGAGAGGGTGCGAAGTACCCTAGTCAAGTAACCACCCAGTGCAATAATAAAACACAGTAAAATATTTAAACAACTCGACTTCTGAAGTCGTAACTTGTAAAGTGATACAAACATCTGTTGTCAACTGGTTTGCGATTCTGGATTTCGTCGTACCAGTTTTATTTCGAAAGGAAAAAGATATAACGATACAAAGAAAAAGTACTGGAGAACGAACTAGAGAAAAGCAGAGTGACTATGCAGAACCACGAGTATTCACTCGACGCCTAGGACATCGTCCCAATTTCCCAGACGGTTGAGCTGTCCGGCCATCTGGCACCCTTCAGGACAAGGCGAAATTTCACAGCAGTGCTAACTCCTTCCTCTTTCGCTTCACCATGCTATAGTACTTACACTAGGGTATACTAGATATTTCAATGGACCCAACATCTTGAAAGTAATCTTGCAAAACTTAAAAAAAATTTAACGCCTCTGGCATGAAATGACTATTTTCGCCTTCAAAAAAGATGAACGCTATCGATTAACATTAAAAGGTTAAAGCACCTTTCAAGCACAAAAGAATCATGAGAAAAAGCTTTTACTTTTGTGCAATAGAAGTAGGAAAAAAAAGGTTTTTTTTAAACAACTTGATGTATACATTACGATTTAATCAATTGATTTGTTCCATCACATAAATTAATGTATGACTTTTGTAAAACTTGAGCCATCTGCAATCTTGAATCTACAATCTCGATGACTAGAATCCCAGGATCTATTTATTTACGTTTTATGTACACCAGTAATGACGCAACATGATCAGGCAGATCTAGTCAACTACTATATCTACCCTGTTCTGCTTCGCCACCTTAACTATAGTAGATTCTTAGTGATCCTATGCTTTCCTGCTCTTCACTTGCCTTCGCTTGTTCTTAGACCAGCTTGTCCAATGTCCAAGGACTATGGTTCGGCATAAATCTACTTACAACCGCACTACGGTCAGTCCTTGTTCTGCATCGTCGACAACTTTAAGCGCACCTTCAGCCCTTGCCGCACAGATCTCTTGTAGAACCTGCCATACCTCAAGCACATGACACATGCACCCTCCTAAGTCCTTCTCTGGCAAGGTAAATCCCCTCATTTCTGCTGGACATACAAGGTGGACCCTCGAGTGAGGATAATAGATCGTATACGGTGATGGACGTAGTAAAAGTAAAACGAAGCAGTGGAAGAAAAAGGACCGAAAAAAAGAAAAGACTATAATTCTGACGAAACAGAAAAAGTACGAAATAAATACTACATAGAATTTACACGTGTCCACTGTAACACTGATCGTTTGAAAAACTTGTCAAACTATTTAAAATATGTTAATTATTATATTGTATGTAGATGTTTATATACAATAATGTTAGCGTAACAAATTGCTGACAAGTAATTTTTATTTCGTAATAACATGTTGACAAGATTTTATGGACACTGCAACTGTCTTATTGACACTTTTTGTTACCCGGAGAAACAAGGACATAATCACCAGCATGCTACGATATGGTTTATACAAGTTGTCTATCAGAACCAATTTTTTTTTATCCCTACAATTGTGTCAACCAGCTAATCGCAACCATAAATCATTTCGGTTGAGTAGTACAGTAAACGCTAGCCAATCGTTTGTTTATTCTAATTAGTCAATTAGTAAACCAACCAACTGATTGGTAACAAAAAATAATCAATTGATTATACCAGCTAACTGAACGTGCTCATGGCAAACAATCCTAGATAGCTGCAGTAATAAATTTGAATTCTTCCGCAAATAACATACCCCAAGCATTTGAAAATCTGTTTGTATTTCACTCAATTTCAAGAAGCACTTATGCTTTTGAGGTCATTTTTGATAGGGAAGGATTGGGACGAAAGATGATTTCATTTCAAAATAATGTGAAAATTAATATAAGTACAGAACCAGGTAAAACTTTCAGTTTTAATGCTATAAAATGTAAGTCCTTCAGTGACGATAATAAATCTTATTCCCAAAAGGGTAGATCAAAACCGGAAAGGCGCAAAAACAAATAAAAAGAGGAAAAGCGTAGATGGAAAGAACGAGAAAATAAAATCTTAGAAGGAAATGCTACCAGTCACGTAAAAGGCAACAGGAAATAAACGATGGAAAGGTCTTTTTTTACACATCAGTTTTTTGTGACTACTTAGGCTTACCGTCCTGCCCGGTCCCTTAATCCTCCCAGAAACAAAATGTAACTCTACTAGACGTATGCATATGTTCTTTTTTCGTATCTCGTTTTTTTCTATTTTATACAATTATTTCCTCATCCCCCAGGGGTGCGTCAGAATATATAACGGAAGGCTGACACAGTTATAGGTACTAGGAACAGAATTCCGTCATTCAAATACATATCTAATGCGAGCTTCGGCTCGACAATCATGCGAGCCGATGAGTATGAAACCGCCAGGCGTGAATCCGGGTATCCTTGATGTAGAGTCGACTAGGATGGGAATGGAAGACCGATGACGATTATACGCCCTCCAGAGTGTGTAAATTTATGGGGGGACCTTGTAGGGACAAAGTACGAGCCTCAAACTCGCAAAGGGAGCTCTATTATCAAGAGACGGATTACCGTTGTTCGTTCTGGTGATATGTAAAGTTATACCAGAATCATATTTACTCCGCGTGCGGTAGAACGATTAACGACTAGTGCATGGGGTACAAATTTACCTATTCAGAGTGTAGTCTCGGTTACATCTATCTAGCGTCATGCCTAAAATATACGAGTCTTCCACCATCTATTATGAGTTATGTACATGTAAGTGCCCGAATATGAGCGCATGTAAGTGTTTCACTGCTCTTAGTAGTAAGGTGCAAGCATAGGGAGACGACTCTTCCCCCGCCCTACCTCCTCGCGGTGTCGTGACTGCTAGCCAGGGGGAGGGGGAAGAGTGGGAGTAAATTCCCCGAACTGTGATTGGTCGTAAAAACCCCTTTTCCTCCCGCTCCTTTGTTAAGCATAGGTGGAATTAATTAGCATAATTCTCCGAGCGTGAATTGGTTGTCGAAATCCTCTCTCTATCTCACTCCCTCGGGAGAATTTTCCCCGTATTGTCTCAGAGAAGTGGGACTGATTAGCATGATTCTCCGAGCACAAAAAAATTTGAGACGATTCGGTTCAGTAGTTCCCGAGTTATGGCAATATGAATTTTCACATACACACACACGCACCCACCCACCCACACACACACACACACACACACACACACACACACACGCGCGCGCGCGCGCGCGCGCACATGCACATAGATACATACATACATACATCCGGACTCTTTTTCTATACAACTTTTCTCTCGACGTTTCAGACCATTCTGAGTATGCTGACATGAAAATCTCGAAAAAAAATTCTTTCCGCGAAAACAAAGATTCTTCTATGAGGAAGCAAAAGTACAAAGATGTGTTTTTATTATGTACTGTCAACTGAAAGAAATAGCCGTTCTTAGTTGACCGGATTATTAAAGGGCTATTTATCGACTCGTAATTCGTAATATTAGAAACAAGACAAATAATCGAAAAACTACGTTCAAGATTAATTAGAACAACGTAGTTTTAAAACAGTTAGTGTTTATGTAGTATTACACACTTTTATTAAGGCGATGTGACAAATCCTTCCTCTCACGGACACAAGCCCAGTAGGAACCAAAGATACACCATGTGGATAACCACCGACGGTAGCGCGCGTGACGGGTGCCACGCGAAATACTTAGTCGCATACCGTACGACCATACTTCCGCCGTTTAATTTAAGTGCGCGTCAGATTCAGCGTAAGGAATATTCACTGTTTCATAGGATTCACTGTTTGAACATTTCTTCGAAGTGCGTAAAGTGACACTTTACGCACTTCTGCAAAACTCGCGCTTTGCTCCGCTCGACCCCACGGAGCTCGCTGCACAACGCTATTACAAAAAATAGTATGTGCAATTCGTGCGGAAACAACGTACTTTACACACTTGTTGCACAATATACTATTTTAGGTTTGCAGCAAGATTCATACTTTGGTGACTACCAAAATAAAATAATAAAAAAGGGTTTTCGGCTTTTTAAAAGGCACTGCTACACAGAATTATTCGCTGTCTACTAACTTTTGATACACACTATGGATAGCATCAAGATTTCAGAAAACAAAAAGTCATTGCCTTTTTGGTGCTTTACATGAAATATGAAAACCAGTTTATTTCGTTCCTATATTTAAGGTTATGTACTAAAAGTAATTGATGGTTTGTTTTCAATTTCAATACCAAAACTACATTTCACTCATAAAAGATAGACAGTGAATTACAGAACGATCTGCAGTCTTTTTGAAAAATGATTGCGCTTTCGGGTAGACAAACAAATATGGGTGAATCCGTTTTTGGAATCTAGGACGCTCAAAACATCTATGATGTTGAAGTTTGCATTGTTGTAGTAGCGGGTGAAATAAAAAAATATAAAATTCCCAAGATTTCACTCCCTATTGAGAGTGCTGCAATGCAGGGCAATATTTTTCATTCATGTTCTTAGTCGTTCTGATAACTTTTTATAGCTGGTATAATCATTCGGGTTCATTACAATTAATTTTTTTCTTGATTTCGTTACATTCCAACAATGGAAACTTCAACATCATAAACATCTACTTACATTAAAATCTGCCAGTTGAATTTTTTTTAGATTCCAATACTTTACCTTTTACATACTTTGTATGTGATCAGAAAGTAAAAATGTCCGTGCGTGTGTGTGTGTGTGTGTGTGTGTGTGTGTGTGTGTGTAATTCTCTTAATTATTACTCTAATGTAATTCTTTTAATTAGAATTAAATTTTTGTGGTAATTTGTACCCATTTCAAAATCTCACTAGAAGACAATTGGTAGAAAAAAATCCAAACCGATTGACGGACTCTGAAAAACCTAAATGATTCGAAAGCAGAGCTGGGCAGTACTTCAAGTACTTGATACTTTGGAACTACTTGAAGTACCTTGTACCACAAAAGTACTTTAAATATTTGTACTTAAATTTTCAAATACCACAAAAGTATTTGTAGTATTTGTACTTCATTTTTTCAAGTACTTTTTCTGTACGTACTACAAGTTCTTTTCTTGTCGCATCAAGTACCAAGTACTTTTATAAAATGAGAAAATCTGAAACAATATTGCCCACATTGGAGTTAGTGAAGACAGGTTTTTAAAAATAATAATGTCGAAAGTTATTGGCAATTAAACTTCTTCATGGAGAAGTCTTGTGTTCGTGGAAAAAAATGTTCTCGACATTGTAGTGAAAACGTGTTCAGCACATTCAAAACGTCGAAAAATCACATATAGAAATTATTCGGTGTATACGTGTGTGCGGAAATCAAAAGTACATCGCAAATTTTGAACGATCGTTCGACAATTTTAAATCGGTTCGTTTTTAGTCATGCAATTTTCAAATTATCGGACTGAAATGAAAAAAATTTAGCCACAAAAATTTAAAAATCTCGTTCATAAACAACGTTTTAGCTATACTTGGGAATCTTTTCGATTAATTATGCAGATACTTCTTGAAGGTAGTAAAAAAAATCCAAAATGAGATGTAAGTCTGAAATAATTCATACGTATTCGTCTGAATTGATGAATCAATTGTGGCTAAAAAAATCGAATGAGCGGTTTATCGTACTCTCAAAAAGATTTTTAAGACTAGAACCAATTTGGAACACATATGAAAGAAGGGCTACAGGGTAGAACTTTGTACATTGCTTCCTCATTATTTTTGAATTTTTACAAAGCTACCTCTACAAGGAAGTATGTTGATCAATTTTGGCTAAAAATTGAAAAGTTGAAAAATTGACTGAAAACGAAGAGGTAGCTTCGTAAAAAAAAAATCTCTGAAATATGACCTTTTTGTTGGACTTTCAGCAAATTCCGTATCAAACAACGACAGATCCTATTGAAGTTTTATGTATAATATTGGATCGGTTGCGTGAATCGTCCTCCAGTTATAGCGGTTTCAAAAAAATTACGAAGATGGAAGTTTCTATAAAATCTTAACCACTTTATAGATTTGCTGAAATTCAGTATCAGATATTGACACACTGTATTTAAGTTTTGTGCTAAAATTTATATCAGTTGCTTGAACCATTTTCGAGTTATACCATTTAAAAACAAGATACGAAAATTTGAAAATTCCATAACATTTTTATCGATAAAAGTTTTATCGATTTTGTCGAAATTCAGTACCATACAACATTGAACGCATCTTCAGTTATGGAGAATTATTTAGCTAAATCATCGATAAAAATCATCGATTTTCTTAATAAAAAAAAAATCAAATTTACATAAAATCTGTATGATTATATATATTTTTTCTAAAATCATAACATTCAAAAACGGATAACCACTTCACTTACGTGCCGAATTTCAGTTCGATCGCTCGAACGGTTGCTGAGTAATTGGCCTGCACACACTCACACGCACACGCGGACAGACGGACGGACGGACATTATCCTAAACCATTTTTCTGGACGTTTTGGACCATTCTGAGTGTCCTGACATGAAAATCTCGAAAAAAAACCTGATGAAAATAAAGCTTCCTCTACGAGGAAGCAAAGTATATAAATAGTACTATCATAAAACGAGCAAACACATCATCATAATCATTTAAACACGCGAATAGGATGGTAATGCAAAAAAATTCAAAAGTACTGGACTTGAGTACTTAAAAAAGTACATCATGTATGCAACAGTTCCGGGTACTTTAAGTACTTGATATTTAGTACTTAGTACTTGGAAGTGTACTTCGCCAGCTCTGGTTGAACGACTGTTCCCCTTCCCCAGTATAACGAATACTCCGAGACGGCACGCTCTATGGGACAGCAACTTTGAAAGACTTGTCCTTTTGAAAAGCTTTTCTAAGACGGAGACTAAGTTGGGGCAGCTGTAGAGTATCTGTCTTATATCTTCTTTGTCCTGGACAGCCAGAGATAAAGTCCCGGACATAGTCCAGGATGGAGGTCGAGAAAAAGTCCCGGATAGAATCCAGAATGGATTTCGGGACTCTCAAATGTCGAAGTCCATCCGAGAATCCATCCGGGACTCTATCCCGGACTACTTTTCTCTGTGTGGGATACCTTTTTGAGAACACATGCAATTTTGCAAATTCAGTAACAGTATGTGTTTGATAACACTTAATCCAAGGTCTATCAACCCGAATCCGACTATGATGTTTGAAACTGTCTACCATTTCCAGAATTTTGGGAGTATGGATTTATAGTTTTCTGAGCTATGTGTTCAATATGAACTATACGTGCGGTTCGACCCTCGAGTCACCAATGCCCTTCAAAGGGAATTATACAATGAATTGAAATTTACAGGTAGTTTAAATGATACCAACCTACATAGAATATCCCAGTTTAGTAAAAATTGCTTCAGAAGGATGGAAAAATCCAATCACTGTGGTCCCTTTAAGTAGTACAAGTCCGCGGCCTCGCAGACTAGGAGCTCGATGCAGTTAAACTATCTTACAACCAAGCAAAGCCATACGTACATACGTACTGTTACACTTGTAGGGTTGATATAAGGCTACAGCAACTTTTCACGAATCTCGTACGGAGAAGTAAGTAACCCAGTTTAGCTCGCGAGACAGAAAAGAAGAGAACATGTAACACAAAAAAAATATATATATGAAAGGAAAGAAGCCAACGAGTGTGTTTGCCTGGCGCGTTGTGAGTAAGGCATGCGGGAAACTGGTTTTCAAAATAAAGTTCTCTACGTTATAGCCTGTGGCAAACCCAAGTTGCTGTGTGAGCTAGAGTGCATAGTCGTATCTTGCTCAACACTCGTTGCAAAGGCTGCCTTTCATTTCAAGGGAGAAACGCATTTTTCTTCCTTCTCCCGTCGCTACTTTCTCTGTCTTATGCTCCGAAGTTTTGCCCGGATCTTGGTACGCGCAGCTTTGGCGCTTCAGCGCATTCGCATTTTGCCCCTACCAGCAAAGAAGCGAGATAGCTATGTCTCTCTTGCTTTCTGTGCATCTGCGGTCTCAGTCTTGGCGACGTGAGGGTTGAAGGGGACAAAAGGCTGGCAGGGACGCTTCCGCCCTGCTAAGTGTTATCTTTGAAATTGCGTTCCACGACGCTCGAGCGTTATTAAATTAAGTTAGCCGAGAAAAAGTTTCTTTCGTGCTTGCAGCGCGGCTCCTTCGTGTAGTCGAGTACGCTGAGAGTGCGAACT
This sequence comes from Perithous albicinctus, assembly GCA_964016905.1. Classification (NCBI taxonomy): domain Eukaryota; kingdom Metazoa; phylum Arthropoda; class Insecta; order Hymenoptera; family Ichneumonidae; genus Perithous; species Perithous albicinctus. The sequence continues at coordinate 10,856,586 of OZ024690.1, read as the reverse complement.
AATGACAGAGTGAGAAGGTAATATAGGGAAATGAGGAGCAAGGAGTAACCTGGCTGGTTTAGGGAAGCAAAACGTTTCAATGAGGTTTTGGGATGGGAGAAGGGGGATATGTCTAAAAAAAATGTAAAACTTGTTGGATTTTTCAATGACATTGAAAAAATGTATGCAAAATAGAACTTTGCACATTGCTTCTTCATTATTTTCGAATTTTTACAAAACTACTTGGCAATACAACGATTCTACAGAGCCCGATTGTTCAACGTCACGAACTCACAAACCAATCAACGTGCGCCGATAGGTAGACATTATGAACGCCCACATTGATTGGTTTGTGAGTTAGCGACATTGTACAATCGAGCATGGGTTGAATCGGGACTGTCGTGAATTTGCCACTGTAGAGTTATGCCGTAGAGAGTTTTGTCTGTATAGAGTTTTGCTGTGGAGAACTTTGCGTGTGTAGAGTCTTTCCGTTGTAAATTTGGTTCGTGAAAGTTTTTTCGGCTCTGCAGAAACCGAATTCTGCTTATATAGAGTTTGGCATGTGTAGAATTGCTATTGTGTAGAGTCGGTGATCAGTTGAGTCGGGTCCTGCAGAACCTCTTTATTGCCTAGAAGATGTACACACACACGCTCATATACGTAGACATTTTTTCTAAACATGATTTTCTGACTATTTGAGACATTTTAAGTACTCTGGCATAAAAATCTGGAAAAACATACTTTGCACCATCACAAAGCTTCCTCCAAGAGGAAGCAAAAATCCAAGATAACTTGAACATATTCAAAATATTCTACATCACTCAAACAAATTGTAAACTTTTTTTGTAACATCTCGAAACAGGCCCACTTCGTGCGGAATGTATAATACGACTTGTAGATTATCATGATAATTAATTATGGAAAATAAGCCTTATGAAAAAAAAAAGTGTCAACTTGTACCTACTCTAGAACTGTACTTAAAAGCTTTCATGTGCCACCGAGAAATGTAACAAGCTCTAAGGTATTTTTACTGCCCTCTATTTTTTCCGTTCTATTTTCCTTTTTCGAGTATATTTTACTTGAGTGCGCGCAGTTCAGCGTGAAATTGGCATGTATATTGCTTTGGTCGTGTGTGTGCAGTATGGAGTGCTTTGCTGTTAGTTCGGGCTACGAACCCGATCGTAAGTTTCACGACGCCTTATGCAACTCTGCGAAATATCCAGGTGCCCGGTCTGTTTCTACCTAAAAGTAGAAAAATTGTGAAAATCGAGAAGTAAAAGGAGGTCGAGCAAACAGGGAACGTACATATCTTAGTGACTCCGTGGCATATTATACATGAATATCTGTAAATAACTGGGGTTGGTCTCAGTATCAGCTCACATCATGAAAAGGTGAAAAGCAATGGTAATAGTCCAAGTAGATAATAATTAAAGAACTCTCATTACGGTTCAAAATAATGTTTATGTTACTTTATAAAGCCATACAATAAGTAGAATAGAAAACATTAGTATCAAATATTGGAATTTAAATAAACAAGGGTACCCTACCATTTTTGAGGCCGTGGAATTCGATCCCAATATCAAATTTTCTAAATTTAAAACGGCGGATGCAATTTGGTGGATCAGAATCCCAAAAAATATTTGGATTTAAATAAAAATGTATATCCTATCGTTTTTGAAGTTGCGGAATCCGAATCTAATATGAACTTTTCTATATTGAAAATGACGGATCCAATATTGCGGTTCGGAATTCGAAAAACATTTGGACTTTGATAAAAAGGGTATCTTATGATTTTTGGGGCTGCTGAGTATAAATCGAATGTCAGATTTTTAACATTCAAAATCGCGTTTCCAATAATGCAGACATAAATATGACCCTGAAGATATCTGCATTTCAGAAGTAAAATTTTTGGCACGTCGTTACTCCCGTAATTTTTGTCGTATGGGCTTCCGCGGGCATAAATTTTGTTCGTTTTGAAATTCTCTAGGGGCCATAATTTTTAGATCTTTTGATTGATGATATTTTTAACTCTGGACTGCCTCACCGAGGCAAAAAAACGGGAGTTATGCGTTTCACGGCGATCAGCTGATTTGAGCGATTTCTTTGAAGCCATTGGCTTCAAAGAAATCGCTCAAGATCGCGTTGAGAATAACATCGATAAAAAAAATCAAACAATTGTCGCCCCTAGAGAGTTCCAAGACGAACAAAGCGCACCCCCGCGAAACACATTGTACGACCAAAATTGCAGGAAATACGGCGTGCCGAAAATGTTACGTCTGAAATGCAGATATCTTCAGGGTCATCCCATTTGTATTGAATTCCGACGTTTTTCCGAATTTCTTCTTTCTTACGACTTTTTTCGAATTTTTATTCGCTATATTGTATCCGCCATTTTGAATTTCGACAATGTGATCAAGTTCGGATTTAGCGAACCTAAAAATCTTTATAATGAAATCGTCATACAGTTTTCAACTTTTTGTCCCAATATAAATTTTTTACACGAAATGTCCTTTTCAACCTGGCAGCAAAGGGGTTAATACATTTAGCAATAACCGAATAAGATCATATTCATATCGACACATTAATAAGTATTATAACGAACATGCAACAACGATTTATCAAACATCAATCATCGAGCTCTGTTTCTTCTTATGGCTGTAGCGTGTAGTGAAAAAATAAATAAATAAAAAACATCACTTTGTGCACCGACCGCTCAGTAAACAGAAGCACTACCAGCCTCAATCGAGGGACTAGCACGTACAGTGCAATGCAAGTTGTGGGACATGCGGGAAAAATTATCGGAAAACTCGTCCACTAGGTGGAAGTGAGCGAAACTAAGGGACGGATACAGTGAAACTTACACGCGAACCAAATTGCGAGGGTGGACTCTGTGTTTTCCCTTTACATGGCATAGGTTCCGTTAAATTAACGACACATGCTAATTATTGCCCTTTTACGCGACCGCGGCACAACCCGGTAAACGTATTACCGCTGTATATTACCGCGGATACGATATGACACATACATGAGGCGTTTTCCACCAACTCGGCCACTTTTATTTACCCTCTCGTATCTGTTTCATAATTAGCCATACAGTAGTACTACTTAAAGGTACTCTCTGTGCATTTTTTCAGACTTTTGAATTCACTCGTTCCGGAAATGGGTTTATTTTTTAAACTCGTATATCATGGAAGATTGGGATCTGGCAAAAAATTGTCACAACAAAAAGTTATGTTTTTCCATGAACTATTTAATACAACTAGGAATTAGCGCCCGGGTCCGCTTTCTGCGCAATTTCCAATTTTTGCACAAAATCAGCGTGAGAAAAGATTCACAGAGAGTACCTTTAAGTAGTACCAATTATGTATATGACCAATTATGGAACAGATCCGAGACGGTAAAAAAAACGTGGCCAAGTTGATGGAGCAGACCTTATATATGTGTATACTATATATTATAGTTACATCCGAGAGTCACGGAAATATTATCGAACGTTGCGGCTACACTTGTTCACGTACATACAAATTACATGCCCATGCTTGCGGTTCGCTTGCGCGACAAAAAGTTTTATACGTAGGTGCGCATGCGGTGAGAAAAGAACGAACGGTATGGAGGGAAAAAAAAGAAAGAATATATATGCCAGGACTACCTTGTCACACAAAAGACCGCAAGAAAATGAAGTTTGCGGTCGTAAAAAAAAAATTTGTTCGAACTACACGACGGCTCGTTCTGAAAAACCTATTCAATTTTTCATGGCGTGTGGTGAACTGCCATGGTTGTCTAGATTAAGTCGTAGCGGTGACAATTGAGAATTTAAAAAATAAGAAAAAACACAACGACGTATTTTAGGGTAACATGATTAAATGTCCCGTTGATAACAAAATAACGCAAGACAAAAGCTCACCATAATAGAAATTGCGTATTTGTTACACATAATGATAATGAAACCTTTTTTATATACAGAGAATTTAAAAAAAACACTAAAATCAAAAATCGGTATTTCCTTTCGGGTGATATATAGGATTGACAAATCTAAAATAACTTATGCATATTCTAGACATTGTACACCACTCTCAAATAATAATATATTTCTTTGTGACATCTCGAATTAATTTACCGCTGCTTCTGGCAAAAAGATGTTTAAGACAATCAAATTTAAAGAGCGCCGTAATTAAATTGATATTATTTTGCACAGTTCATTCCACAACTACAATAGTATTTAATTACACTCGAGGACGGTAGACGATATTTTTTATTTCAACGAGGGCTTATTCATGCTTTAAAAAAATAGCTGTCAGACACGTAATGGGAGAAAAAACTCAATTCGTCGTTCAGACAGTCGGCAGACGATCAACTGAAAATCTACAGCGGTGATAAAGCGTATTTTTGTCTCGGCGAATAGGGCATGCTTGATGACCTCGTCGTCGAGGTCACTCGTTAAAACCTTTCTCCCACCCTCCTGTCTAAAGCCAAATTAATCCGTGACTGTGTCTTCGCGTTTTTTTTCACTCACTTGGCCAACACGATACGATAAAGCTCCACGCACGCGTTGCCAATTATCGAAAAACTGAACAAAACCTAATATTTGGCAATGTTTTTTTTTTCATACAGTTTTCAGAAGAACTTGAATTTATAAATTCGTTGTGAAACTCGTAGGAGCTTTGAATTTTGGTTTTGTCTTTCTATATTATAAAAATACCAGCAAAAATGTGCGCTCTTTATTGTTTTTTTTTCGACTGTAATCTTATTTACGAACCGCGTATTCAATTCTACACACATTTTTGATGCTAAAAAAATCCATTCGTAGACGGCAAAATCGTTGAGATTCAAAGTGACTGCCACAGCCTGCCAATACGATGGACATGCGCTATATGTCATAGCCACCACTGATCAATCAAAGCACGAATAAACGGCTTCACAAATATGAAATCCGTCTCTCAAGACCTAATGTTTCTAAGTTACCCATCAGCCTCCTCTTCTGGGGCCTGATTTTTCTAAGTCCCCATAAAAGCCCCTGACAGATTTTTCTAAGTACCCTATGAGATTTTAATCTCCCAACTCAAAAAGCTGGTGCCAAACACCGAAAAAAGATCCTCTTTAAGTGTTAGTGTGTATAAAAATGTGGAGGTCATTACGGAATTTCGGAAAAGAAAATAATGTAGTTAATTCTTTACTCATCTTGTTCAGTGGTTTATATAGGATTTGAATTTTGTTGTTTTCCATTACATATAACGATTATAAATACTGAGAAAAAAAATTCTGCTAAAACAATGCGTAAGAAATATATATATATATATTTAAAGGCCGCTACGGTATTTTAATGAAAAATAAGTTACATTCATTATTTATTTGTCTCGTTCAGAGTGGTTTATTGTAATCTGGATTTATTTTTTCGCTCCCTACTAAATTTTGAAAATTATTTCCATATGCATGTAATTATATCCAAATATTTATTACTTCTTCTTGTGTTTTGGTAGAATTTTGTTTTGAGTATATCTTAACGTTAACTGAGATGGGAAACGAGAGAATAATCCAAATTTTATATAAACCATCCTGAACAAGATAAATGCATAAATACATAAATGACGAGAAAAAATTGTCTCCTTTTATTTTTTCAATTCAAAATATTTAGAGATCGCTACTATCTCTAAATATTTTTTTTATGTACTGATGTGTAAGGGGTATTTTATTTTTAGCTTTTGTTACCGTTGCTTTAGGCGATAGACAACAAAAACATTAAATTCCGAATCAACCAACCTTAACACGAAAAATTAAAAAATTAACTTTTTTGTTCTTTAGAATTCGGTAACGATATCTAAATGTTTTTTTTAAGTACTTATGACTTAGGAGAATTTTTTAAAACTATTTCACACTAGTTTTTGAATTGGGAAACCAAAAAAAAATATTGAAGTTGAAAATGAACCACCCTGATTTACATCCATTGTATTTAATGGCATTTGCTATATGTCAGTGATAAGTATATTTGCATTCGCAGTGATATATTTATACTTATGAATACTAATAAAATTTGTACAGTGTTTAGCAGGTTTTCTTCTTGACCTGTACATGTGTTATATATATAATACGTGTAGCGTGCAGGTCTCGGTTTATACGAGGAAGCTCTCTCTCACAAGACTACGCTCGAGACTCCTCATTTCGTTAGTTTATTAATAGAACGGCCGAAATTATTTTCCAGAGAACCGTCTAGACCGTTCTCCGCTGCGGTTACTTCTTGCTTCTACGTCTCATCCTCCCCCAAACCACGCGCTCTCTCTCTCTCTCCCTCTCTATCTCACTCAGGGCTCGCGTTCTTGTCTCTTTCTATCTCTCTATCTCAATGTTTCGTGCGTTGTTTCTACCTTCCCTCCGTCTCCGTTGCTCACGTCCTCTTTAGCACACCGTTTTAATGTCAAAACCCAGCTATCTTAAATTGAATTAATATGCCCCTTCCCACTCCTGGCTCACTGGGTAGATTTTGCCCGGAACTTTATTACGCAGGGGATAGAAAGGATGGTACTGTCACCACTCGAATGGAGTTTTTTTTTTTTAATTATAATTATGACTAAATATTGTCCAGAAATCTAATTTCTCACACTTCAGAATAATTATGAATAATTTAAAATCGAATTTAAAATCCCAAGTTTTATTCAAATTCAAACTTGAGACGAAGCTTAAGTTGGAACTTTCTTTTCTGGTTTATATTGACATTGGATTTTACTGTCTTTGTGAAGTGATTTGACAAATATGAATGTGATGTACAAATATGAAGCAAAAAAGGCACAATTCTTTAAAAAAAAAGCTTCCTCTATGAGGGAACAATTTCCCAGGTCTTACTTTTTTTTTTAAATATGTTGACCATTTTTGGCTGTTAGTTACAATTGAGGAAATTCTGTGTTATCCCACAGATCGTTGAACTCTAATATCGAGGTAGATGCATAAAATAGCTATAAAGGGAGTTCAGAATTAAGCACAAGAGAGTAATGGCCGATCCGAGGTAATGCTCGGCTCACGGACTGTATAACCCAACGACACATCACTTTATGAATTACATTCCCATAATACTTAATTCTCGCTTCCTCGGAAGCGCTCGACCGTTGCATCTCCTTCAGGTACATTATTTTGAACTGAATGAGGTTAGAGCGGTTGAAGCGCGTCACTCTTGTCAAATCAGTGGTACATTTTGCTTCATGATCCTTCTTCGTAGAGGAAGCTTTGTTCTCATGATCTTTTCTTATATTCTGATGTCAGTATACTACTATGCGTGTGCGTGTGCGTCTTTCCAAACTATGGCTGTTAATGTATTTATATGAGGCATTTCATACAATTTCGACCTGGGTCAGATCCTCGACCTCTTGGATTTGGTCCATAATTTTTTATGTTATCGTTCCAACTCTAAAAAGTACTCCGATTTTTTTTTACACTTTTTTTCCTATATTTTAGTTTGCTATGATTTTTCAAAACTAATATATTTTTAGCAGTAATTGAAAAATCTGAAAAGATTCTCAAGAATCGTGTGTCAAATATCTAAATTTTTAAGCCTAGACCCAGGGTGTCCAGGCACTCGTATCTATTTTTTTCAAGCGTTTTCGAAAAACGAAATTAAAAAAAATAGAACATAAAGCCAGATCACTGTAGGTTATTGCTCAAACATTTTGATATATAACACGAGATTTTTGAGAATTGTTTCAGAATTTTCAAAAGCGATTTTTTTTTGTTATAAAATTTTAATCAATTATTAACGAAAGTGTGAAATTCATTTTGCCAATAAATAAATATAGTTTCGACTTATTCTGAAAGAACAAGTAAAGAATGTTCCGTTCTTTGAAATGCGAAATATAGACTTGGCCATATTAAAGCTATAGTTAATAACTATTTTTTAATCTTAATTTCGTTGTACTGCCTCCAAAAAAGCCATGGACATGACAGCGATAGTCTCAATAATTTTGTTTTTTTTTTCACGGAATTTTTGTTGTAAATTTCAATAAAAGCGATAACGACTAACAGTGTTAAATAAACACTTTCGTTCATTACAGCCACACAAAAAATGGCCTTTTTAAAAAAAATCTGAAAAAGTTTGAGTCATTTTTTTACGTCATTTTATAATATATTCGAAGAAAAAAAATATTAAAAGTTGTGAGGGTCACAGCCAGGTCGAATTGATATGAAACGCCTGATAAACGAATTTCCAAACTTAACTTTTCAATACCTAATATAATGAATAGCTTTAATATGGCCAAGTGTGTATTTACAATATAGTTCGCATTTCAAAGAACGGAATATTTTTTACTTGTTCTTTCAGAATAAGCCGAAATTATATTTATTTATTGGCAAAATGAGTTTCATACTTTCGTTAATAATTGATTTAAATTTTATAACAAAAAAAGTCCCTTTTGAAAATTCTGAAAAAATTCTCAAAAATCTCGTGTTATGTGTCAAAATGTTCGAGCAATAACCTACAGTGATCTGGCTTTATCTTCTATTTTTTTCGAAAAAAATTGAAAAAAATGGAAACGAGCGCCTGGACACTCTGGGTTTGGACTTAAAAATTTTGATATTTGACACACGATTTTTGGGAATTTTTCAGACTTTTCAATTACTGCTAAAAATATGTTAGTTTTGAAAAATCATAACTAAGTCAAATTTAGGAAAAAAATCTGAGTACTTCTTAGAGTTGGAAGGATAACATAAAAAATTATGAACCAAATCCGAGAGGTCGAGGGTCCGACCCAGGTCGAAATGGTATGAAATGTCTCATATATTAGGAATTATTGCTGCTACGTAAGTAACTCTTGAAATAATTGATTAAACCAGCGGAAATAGTAGACATATATTTTTTTTAAATATAGGTACTACTGATTTCACCGGTGCGATGTGCTCCAATATATAACGAATTTATTTTTATTCTCATGATGCAACAGCTACACTCGTCTCACAATTGTGTACTAATGAACTTTCGCAAAATTTATGTTTCAGATGCGCCGAGGGTTTCACGGGTCTGCGGTGCGAGACCAAGGACGTAATCAGCACCGGAAGTGTGTACAATCGTCATAGGGCACCATTTTCATGCAAGCTCGGACTCTCAACCTCGTACTACTGCTAGCGATAGTAAAACGGGGCCCCAATAAGTATCGACTATATACTTGTGGCGTTCCCTCGATCTTCCATTTTATATAACACATTTATCTCTTGCGTTATTGCAATAGCACGTACACACCAGGTGTAGACAAACTGTAGATCGAATAGTCACGAATACTATTATCGCTTTGCATTTACGTTGAGCAGCGAATAATATTCAAATACACTATAGTATTAAACCTCCTTGAAAATGGATGTAATGTAATGCTATAGTTAAAGAAAGTCCCAAAAATGGACGGTGCAGTCTACCATAGACCAAAAGGAGAACAAAAAAACACAGAAGTCCTGAAATCGGACATTAGAGTGTGTACGACGAAGCAGCGCGCGAGGGTCGATGTACTACCAAAAATATGAAACAAAAAAAACGAAACGAGTCAATGATACACTCAAAAGAAAGACTTTTGGTTAGACTGACCAAACGGTTGGTTATATATGCATCAGAGGATTGATTGGTTATCTCAACGGTTATTGATTATCGCAATCAAGCTATTCGTTGTGATACAACCGAGTATAGCTAGTGATAACCAATGTGACTGTTACCCTACTGAAACTAGTAATTTCCATAAAATTTTATAGAAATATGACTGAAAAAACGACCAGTCGTTAAATACAATAAGAAAACCATTGAAAAATTTCAAATGACCAAGAATATAATCAATCAACAAAAATTGTAATGATCATTTTCTTCGGCATTTGGAGTTTTTCGAAGAAAATGACCAATCAAGAATAATTTAAATCGTCATTTTCTTGGTCAGTTAGCTTCATTCCGTGATTTTTTTTTTTTTTTTTTGCATTCAACGACCGTTCATTTTTTCAGTTATTCGGCTGGTCGCCGAGTATGTCAGGGCAACTAAACACTTGGTTAGTCTTACGAATAACTTAGTTTGTCTAACAATAATTTGATTGGTGTAACTAATTCATCGTCCGACGCATGTATAACCAACCGCTTGGCTGCCCTAACCAAACTTTTTTCTCCGTGTTGACGTGACGGATTGTCGGGCATTAGGTCACGACCACTGTGGGGCAGTCGTGTCGCGAACGTAATATAACACACACGTTGGGAAGATTACGAATTTACGTTTAATTCTTCCGCACCGCGTTATTGATCGAATTAAATTTGTCGATGGGCTCGCTAACACGCGCGCTATTTAATAACTCAATAATGTACATTGTAATTAGCGGGATAAAGAGGGAAGAGAAATGTTTTCGCCAAAGCACCTCACGAGACCGGCTAATCGAATCGAAAATAATCGCGTGTAATACTATAAACGGCGCATCGGTGGCGGCTGCGGTTTTAACGCGATTAAAATGAGCGCCGACTCAATTTTAATATACCTGTAATATGTGTATGGAGCATTCCATACCAACTCCCACAGGATAAAACCCAACCTTCTTTAATTTCCTGAATAGTTATTGTACATTGCACAGAAAAGAGATATAGTTGTTCAACAAAACCAGCGGTCACCGGCTGTCAAATAAATGTTTCGTTAAAGCAACGATATTTTTCGTTTCTTTAACAGTTTTCTCTGTTCAGCAGACCAACGCATGTTTAAGCTGAGAAAATAAACAATTTACTTGACAGCTGGTGACCGCCGGTTTTGTTCAACCAACATATCTCTTTTCTCTGTGTGTTGTTATCACTGAAAGGTTGCGATTTTTTATAGAATTTTATTTTGCGATCTTTTTTTAGATGTATAATAGAAAAAAAATTACAATAAACATCCTAATATCAATTAAAAATATGATTTCAAACGGCCAGTTTTTTCGTCATGCAATACAGATTAATATTGTTATTGTTTTTCGACGCTAACGTTCTAAAAAAAATATTGGGGAATTTATAAAGGTTGAGGTTTCATTTCGTGTGGATTACCATAGAACGCCATACAGCATATTCTCGACAAGATGAATATATTTTAGAAAAAATTATTTATAAAATTTATAAAAATAAATAATTTTTATGTTTCTATAAAGACGGATTTCGTAAAATCTCCATATAAAATTCATTTTATCGCAAGGTGTATGATATAAAAAAAAGCAACCGTCACCGTCGCAACTTTTCTGTAGGAGAAACATTATACCAAAGAGTCCCGGCGTCATGTTGAATAAGCGACGATCGCGAGAAAGCGCGCGCAATTTTCACAGCAAGACGAAACACCGACAAACTTGCACGTATGTTACTTGCGCTCGCTTCTCCGGCGTTTGTGAATCTTTGTGCGAGTTTGTTCGTAGATGCGAATTCAAAGTACAGTACGCTGGAGGCGCGTCGAGCGCGCGCGCCAAAGAGATTGATGGAAGACGAGAGGACGAATAAGAAACGAGCAAAGCACATCGCCCGCGGGACGAAAAACGCTCGCGTGGTTGCCGCACACGACTCGGTTCGTTTATTCGCACGCCGAAATAGTTTTGGCGCGACGACTGCGACATTAAAAAAAAATACGGGTTTTACCCGTAACCCTTGCACAGTCTCATCGGATCCTCGTTAAGGGGTAACACCACCCTGAGGCCCGCGAAACGGCGATCAAAGTTCACATATTTTTTTTACGCAACTATTACATGGGATTTTTCAAATTTTATTCTTAGGGCATATATTTATTAATAAACGTATCGTATAAAAATTAGAAAAATATTTTTTAAATGTCCGAGTTATGCCTTAGAATTTTCAGGTTAAGGCTCGTCCGAAGAAATCGATTTTCTTGTTTATTGATAGATCATTTGCAATGTAATATGAAAATTGCCGTTGCAATGCGACCTTGTTAAATAAGTGGACGATGTAAATAGTTTAGGTAGTGCTACGCACTAGTCAAATCAGTGCAAAATTTTTAAAATTATACTGCAGTAGATTTTGTTACCAACTGCGAACAGTAAAAATCGGCAATTTCGTACCTGTTACGCACCTTACACTGTTTATCATTAATATGCTACCGATCATAACCATCAAACTGCACAGCATTATAATATCCATTCAAACTCATGGTGCTGCCCTCGAATTACGGTTGAGAACGCACGAGAAATAGGTAATTTTTTGAATTTCCAAAAAACCAATATGGCTGCCCGAAATATAAATATCATCTGTTTTGTATCTTATCACAAGAGTCGCCAATTGCCAACTTCTGCTCGTGTCACATACATATTTTTCGCAAAAAGTGCATAAAGATACTAGGTACCTACATAGCAATTTTTCAGTACAAAAGTAAACAAAATTTCTCTCAAGTGTCGAGAGTACAGGAATTGTGGATCATCAATAATTTTGCCACTTTTGTGACACGAAAATTTTATTCTAAAGCATCATGATTAATGCACGGGTTACAAAAAAAATGGTCGACTTTTGTGAATCACGTCTTTTGATTAAACGTATAATAATCTTGCGTTTGTTTAACGTATGCATATTTTGATTAATATATGCCCTAAACATAAATAATAGTAGTAGTAGTAGCGTGTTATAAAAAAATCGTAAATCTTCATATGCCATTTCGAACGTCACTCTGTGGTGTTTAACTTTTAATCTCGCTATTATAGGTGAATTGGAAGGCTCTTTTTCCATCGCACGAGGTTGCCACGTTTTTTCTTTTTTTTTCGCAACCTTTTCGTCTACGAATTTTTACGAGCCGCGCGCTTCGCTCATGATATTCAACTGAGCGTGTATAAGTCGTTTGAGTCTCGGACGATTATGCGTTATTTTGCTGCCTTGGCACGTTATCGGCGAACCGTCGACCATGGCCGGAAAATTAACTTTTGAGTGACCGTCGGGTGAAATAAGATTTGTGTAAAGAAATCTATTATTTATAGTTGAAGTAACACATCAACACATATGGGGCGTTCCATGGTAATGCACCAAAGATGAAACCCGACCCTCTTCGATCTCCCTAGTATTTTTTATTTTTTGGATATCACTGAAAATAACACCTGTGATTTTTATTTTGAGCCGTTCTCAATTTGAGGCGAAAAAAAATATTTTGCAATAAAGAAATGATAACTTCAACGAAAAATATGACTTCAACATAAATGAAATAATACGGTTAATTTTTTCTTCAGGCAACGTAGTTTAGTATAAAAGCAGTACAAATATTAATAAGTATCATATCAAGCATGTTCATGTAGTTAAGAGAAAAAAAATATTGTGATTCATTAACTACCTTTTATCTTATTAGAAAAGTTAACCAAAATTCTGCAATGAAAATCCGAAATTTCAACCGTAGTATCACGATGGAAATATTAATCTTTCAGGTTAAAAACAATATTTCATTGTTTTACTTTACAATATTGCAATGTCAATCTTTTGTTATTCTTAATTTTTTTTTCACCTATATAGGTAAAAAAAGTAATTTATCTTTAATTATTTTTTAATCCATTGTAGAAAAAACGACATAAAACATATGCTCTTTATTTAAAAAGTAATTAAACATTCCATATCATTTTCTTAAACGATCCTATGTTATGAATTTTTCGGAAATTAACAAATAAAGAAAAAATCTTCTAGAAAAAACATTTACTTCAAATATGAAGGATTGGTATTTTCATCATGGCACCAGAGATATCTTTGGTTTTTCAATGCAAAATTCTGGTAAATTTTTCTAAAACTTTGAAGTTAAATATTTCTTATTTTTAACTAGATAAACTCGGCTCAATATAACGCATGTTTATCAATTTCTGTACCATTTTTATATTAAACTGCGTTACATGACAAAATAGGTACATCTATGATAATACATCTATATATATGTCGAAGTCATGTTTTTAATTGGAGAAGGAACTTTAAAAAATGTAAATTTTTTTTTTTTTTTAATCAAGAATGGCGCAACATAAAAATCAAATAAAAATCACAGGTATTCCCTTCAGTGATAACAATAATATAAAAAAATATTTGTGAAATTGAAGACGCTTGGGTTTCATACTTCGTAAATTACCATAAAATGCTCCATATAAACAATACATACGGAGACAAGTAGACAGAAAAACATGTTAGGATAAATTTTAGCCAGAGGTTATATAAGATATAATATCTGTAAGTAAATACGAGAAATAGAGGTTGTATTTTTATGCCCTTGGAACTATTTGATACCGGGCTTTTCTCACACGTAGAAATTTCACGAATCGAGAATCATTCGGACCGCTGCACTGTGCGTTCCGTGGATTACAATTTTGTGATTTTTTTTTTTTTTTTCGTCTCGTCGTAATCCAGACGAGAAATTGACGAAAGGAGAAATATACGCGGTTTATTGTATGAGTCCGTCGACGATGAGTTATCGAGGACCCTAGTCAATCCTTCGAGTTTTCGACGCGGTGACGATATATGCATTTTTTTTCTTTTTTTTTTTAAATTCTGTTCCGCGCGCAAATTTTATCGTCGTAAGCGAATTAGGAGATTCCCGCGTGCAAGGTGAACAAAAAGATATAAAATTAGACGGTTGTTTCTTTTCTGTTTTTTTTTTTTCTTTTTTAACACGACACTCGGTCAGAATGGAGAATGGAGAGGCAGAGAAGCTTAGTCAAGGATTCAGATTGGTATATAGCAGCTTCTTATAAGCGGCAGGATATATTGGAGGGGTTGAAAAGTGGATTCGCGTCGCGAGTTGCGAAAAATCGTCGACTTTACGGAAAGAAAAATCCGAGAGGATTCGCATGGGAAAACGTGTACAGAGAGCGAACAAGGAACGGAAGAGACGACATCCGTTGAGACGTTGAAAAGATAGGACGGGGAGGGTGAATGGGGGAAGGGGGAGAGTCCCTCGGGACGATTGAGTCGATATAAAGCAGAGAGGTTTACACGTATAAGCGCGCCGTATACTCCGCACGGCTGTCTCGGGACCCTATTTATGTTTTATATTATATTCTATATATATATAATTATTATATATATATATATAAATATAAATATGTGTATAAAAAATTTTAATTTATTTATTTAATTAAAATAATTTTATTGATTTATGATTAAACGTCATTACCAACTTGGCAATTGTTTGTTTTATTTTATTTTTATTCCCTTTTTCGGCTGTGTTCTATTATGTTTAATTTACTATATTGTAGAGAAACTGGAGTTTTGCTTATTTTATTATTTCATATTTACACAGTAAAAATGTACGAGAAATCACCGGGTTTCGTAGTAACAAAAATTTACAAGAAATGTTGTGTACTTTACGGATTTTTCTGTTAAACTTGAAAAGTAACACAAGAATTTCATAAATTTAACACATTTTCATATGTTACGGCCTCGAAAATTTTCTATTTTTTCCCGACACATCAGCGTCAAGAGATTTCCTTTACATTTTACAAATTCACCGAGAATTTGCTTCGTATCACTGTTCAATTACGATAAAAGTTTAGATATTTTCGTAGCTTCCAATTATAGAAATAGTAAACAAAACATTCAACGAACAAAATGGTCTTTCACTCGTCAAGATGTAACAAAAATTACAAATATGGCTTCTACAAAACAGCGTAGATCTATGCCTCATGGATTTTGGACGTAAACTGGGCTATTTTTGAATAAATTGACGGTGATACAATTTTGAAATTTTACGCAAGGCTCCATAAATTCGGTTTCAATATAATTTTACGCATATATATATATATTTTTTTAATGAAGGCCGTCCATTTGGTTATAAATACATTAATATTAATTGCACAGTATTATATCACAATTAGTACTTAGTCGATTGCGTTCACGCTTATAATTACTCCTCGGCATTTCTATAATGTCGGGAGGTGATTCTAAGCCGAAAATCCGTTAATAATTGTCGATGTCCGAGGTAGCTGAAATCGCACTCCGGGATTCATTATAGTATTTCTATATATCTCACATATTGCACAGGTAGGTGCTGTTTATTGGTTTATTTTCTATTAATGTACTAATTATCGGGTTTCGTCACGTTATAATCCTTGTCGGGTTTTGGCCTGGTCGTTATCATTATAAGCGTACAGAAACTAATTTTACCGCGACTAATCATCATGCCGTGTGAGGGAACGAACTATCGGGTTAGCCGATCGTGGGTCCGAATATTGCACGGTTCGCGTTACGGTAGTGCGTGAGGTTGAAAGTGCCATGCGGGTTTTCAACTTTCGACAAACCCATCGTGTGTAATTCGGCTTATCGATGTACCGCATATGTGTGACCGTGCATTCGTCTATCGACGATCGGCTGCCGCAAATCGAGATTGTCCACGAGTCATTAGATAGATACGCGCATTTCGTTACCATTAGGTACAGGGCACGCAAAATTGATCCTCACGGTGCAACGCGTGCACACAGGCTACTGAATCTAATGATTCTCACCAGACCATAACTGAATCACTGATTAAACACAACCCTGATAGTACGACACTGTGATCTTGAAATTTCATCACATGGACCACTTTTTATGGAACATTATCGCTTAAATAGTCAGAGCTTTTTGATAACCTAAGAGAAAAATTTGACATTGGTACTACAACTACAACTACAAACAGTTGGTTGAACCATTTGTTCGTCATATTTCTATGAGGCCAAGCGATTAATCATAGCCCAAGTGAAACTCACCTTCTAGGTGAAACTGCAATATCGTCCCTTTATACGCCCAACTTTAAAGGATTATTTATTTTTTTTAATCTATCTTTTAGTTTGCCAAGCTTTGAAACACGGTAGAGTTTTATAAAAATTAAAAGAGGACACTGACGTGATGTTCCTTGTTAATATTTTGTGGTCAGGTTGAATGAACTTTCGTTAAATACGTTCAGAGAGAAAAAACGAATGAGAAAATGCGATGAATTTATTTGGACCGAGGCACACCGCGAGGGCGCCCAGATAAAACCTCGAAAAGTTGAACCATTAAGCTCGGTATAGTTCTGAGTTTCGCTATTGTTGCAAGCAGAAGGATTTCTCTACCCTGTCCAGTATAGCCCCCCGCCCCACTACATCTGTATCCTCATAAAATCTGAAAAGCTCTGGAATCATCGTGCGCGATCTCGTGCGCCACGTCGTGTATTACGTATTCAGATTCGCGGTGCGTATAAAAGCTCGACGACGATAAATATCGCGCACGTTCGGTTACCGTACTTTTGTAGCCAAAATGAATTATCCCAACGGATGGTGTGTAGTCTGAACTCTGCATGGATATAGCTTTTCTCTCACGCCCTCAGCTATCCGCGAGAAAATTGTTCAACAACGAAACACTGGATATAATTCACTAAACTCGGAAACCGTTGGATAAAATCGTAATTATTGAAACTAAAAAAAGAAATAGCTACCTCAGAAACGAGATATTGCTTGTGAAAACATAGAAATTCAAGCGCGGCTCTCATAGCTCACTAACTTCAGCTGGGTACAGTATATGCGTAGGTTATGCATTTAAGTGTCATACATATGTAGGATTATATGTTATTATTTCCTTACTTGGTTCGGAAGAGTGAGAGATACGATCCAATTATACAAAGAACTGGAATATTTATTATAGAATATAGAATAGAATATATATATTCTCATTAAAAAAGGGAGACATTGTACATTTTTTTTCAATTTACGAGACCTGGCTTGACACAGAATATTCTCAACTTCCGTATTGTGTTATAGTAGTATTTTTGTGTTACTGAAGCAAAAAAATTCGATATTCCCCTTTATATATCGAGGGCTTGTATATGACATTTTTCATCGGCAATTCGTGTGTGGTCTTCTGTAGTACTTCACATATGGTAACTTCATTGGCCATTTATATACTTTCGGTGTGTACCAATAGACTCTAATGAAACCCAGTGAGTACCATGGAAATGTTTGCGAATTAGCCAATGGTTACCCAATTAATGTTATCAAAGGAAATATTTGGAACACGATAATCATAAACGCGCGTTTGTTCTCATCAAAATAAGTTCACATATATCTTATTAGAAGTAAACGAAATAAACCAAGATAAGCATTTTGGATTATTGAAAATGCCATTTTTTTGTGGCTCCTGGGCGTCTAAACGCAAAAGGGACGTTGATTCAGGATTACAGGATTCAAAATGCGGGTTTCCGAGTTTTTCGGTGAGAATCTATCGAGTTAATTAACATTTTATCAAAATTTATATTTTTCATATTTTTCTTTGGACTGTTAATTTGCTAATTTACACAAATATCGTGCCGATAAACTAATGAACGCACTAATTAAACAAGCTCGCAAGGTAGAACCTTACAAAGTGCATCCTCATTATTTTATACCTTTGATAAAACTTTCTCTATGTGGAAGCAAAAATTGATCAACGTATTGCCTCATAAAAGTAGCTTTGTGAAAATGACAAAATAATGAGGAACGAATATGCAAGGTTCCACTTTGTAAGATTTTTTACATATACAGACAAGAAAAAAAAAAAAAATAGAAATAAAAATCACGAAAACAAAGTTTCTTCTATAAGGAAGAAACTTTGTTTTCGTGATGTAATTCGCACGCTCCATGCTTTCTGGACGTCGATTAATCGCCCGGGTAATTATCGAGAATCAATCATCAAGAATCAATCATGTGTGCACGGGGAGGTCGAATCTGTCCGACGAGAGACGAATATGCTGGTGAAAAGTGAATCAGACGTGTCCACATCTCCATGGTTTCAGATGAGCCAATGTGACGATGACGAGCATACACATTGCAGCCGATTTCACTGGGCCGAAATGCGCAGTCGAGTGGCTTACGTCCTCATCGTAGCTTCGCTCTTCACGGTGATTGGCGTTTTACGTCGTTCAACGACGGATAACGGCGCGGGTTTAAACGTGGGCGTGCATTTAACCCGAACGAAATCCTTGCCACCGTTTCCTATCTACATTACATACACTTCTGTGGGCATATAACTGTAGGCGTAGAGAAATCTCGTCTCGTCATCATATCCCTGTGGAATAGCTGACTCGTCGAGGCAACTAGACTCAAAACGAGTAATCGAGCGAGGGTACAAGCGGCACCTATAGCGAATTTACAGACGTATGAGCTTTTCCTCGTACCCTTGAGGCCAACTAGCCACGTACGTGCTTCGAATTCACGTCAATTAGTCCACCAACCATATTTGCATCTCTGTTTGCATATATATTTTTTCGGAGTGAATATTCGGGTGCATTCACATTTTCTTTCACATTTATCATTAGGGATTTACTTATATAATTACAAATAATTATTTCTTTTATAAATAATTAAAGCTTTCGGCTGAAAATGCCGATTAGCATTTTATTTTCTTGTAATATGTGAACCTACACTGTCGTTATTATAACTAATTGTGCTATTCGGTTCGACAAATAGCGATGCTATATCTTTACCTTCATTGTTAAACATTTCTGTTTGAAAATTCATAAAATGTATATGAAGTATTATCCATATGCAGTATATGAAATTTCTTTGACACGTATGAAAGAATATGAATACATTACCGATGTATTAAAAAAAATAAATTTGAAAACTTTAAAAAGTCCCGCCTGCAGAAAAAAAAACGGTATTAAAAGAACTGCAATAAAACAAATTTTACATAAAAAAATAATTTCACAAAAAGTACAAAACTCCCAACCGAATAAAAGTTCAATAAACAATGCTAAGCGTATTATCGTTGGGAGATTTATTCGTCTTCGGCGTGAATATCTTTCGACTATAATATGCTAAGTTTAGAGTCGATTGTTTATCCCGTTAGTTTATTAACTGAACTTTTATTCAGTCGGGAGGCTTTTCATAGAAAACTGAATTGGTATAACATAGCATAGATAACTCAACTTACAGATGAAGTTCGATATACTCGTGATAAGCTCGTGCGGACCTTGAGCCAATATTTGACAAACATCGTGCATTTGAACTAGGGAATATTAAATTGGTTTGACTCAATATTTATAGATCAAATCAATCGCTATACAAACGCATAAAGCGTCATTATATAAATAAATAATGGGAGAAGAATAAAGAGTATCTTTAGGTATCTGCAGGTATCTGTGAATCGTCGGCGGAAAAAACTCCGGAAGAAAAATCTCGAGGCCAAAAACCCTCGGGAAAAGCGAAGGTCGTCATTGTAGGCGATCGACCAGTTCAGGTTCTTTACAATGACTTGAACTGATGGGGTTTTATTTCAGGAATTTTTTGTCCAGGGAGTTTATTTTAGAGGGAGTTTTTTTCGAAGTTTTTTGGTCCAAGTTTCAACGGTGAATATCTGTGAGCATCTGTGAGCAATGGTCGTAATGTTCAATCGATATGTCCTTTATTTTTCTTATGTAGATCTCAAAAGTGTATAACAATACTCTCTTATGATTCAAAACACGTGAGTAGGAATTAGTTGTCCGGCCACTCAACTGTTTACGCGATGTCCGTCGTTGGTTTGATTCGTTACGCACATTCGCTCCAAAGGGCGTCGATCTCCCAGAGGACCCCGGTGTAATTTCTCCTGATGCAGCCACGTAATTTCTCCTACGACGGCACGTAGATATACCTCTCGTACTGCGACTGGGAATCGGAACGTTTGGTCCAGGCCTAACTATATTGGAGATAGCTTCGACGTTCCGTCTCGAATGCGTGCTACGTATGCCGTACAGTGGTCGAGCACGTGAAACGAGTCACGGACGACCACCGGCGCTAGTAGCATTCAGTCTAGCAGGTCCCTTGATAGGAAATCTCGGGGGTTGTGCTCCGTGACCCGGAGATCAAGTTCGCGGGAGGCAACATTGTCCATATAGGACCCTTTCCCCTTGTGGAAATCCTTGTATTTGGCAATTTCTGTGAGCATAGACACAGTGTTCCACGGACTACCTTCTCGATGGATAATTATTATTGCATATATGGGGCATTCCACGACTAATCGACAGGGTAGTGACTCTCATTTTTTGTTTGCTTTTGGATTGTTGTAGGGCAATGTGAAAAAGCACTCTAAAATTGTTTCCAGATTTATTTAAAAAATTTTTGTTTTCGTACTCACCGAAAATATGGCATCTCAAAAACTATAATGACGACGATTTGTTTGAAGTTTTTACGGCAAATTCTTTGTTTAAAAACAAAAATTTTAAGACTACTCCGAAAGTAAAACACCGTGAAATTTCTCAGGTTTCTCAAATTTAATGAGTAATAATGAAAAAGGAAATGAGTTAAAAAATCCAATGACAGGCGCAACTGATGCACAAATTGTCGAAAAGATTATGAAAACGTGATCGCGACCCAGTAGGAACTTTGATTTTATTGGAAACCTGAACTCTCTTCCACGTACGTATCACAGAGTTGTCGAGAAAACATAGATACGAAATACACAGGCAACAAATTCCTACAGTTATAAGCATTGAGATGCGCACAAAGTACTTGTCTATCGGAGGCTACTGCCTCAATTGAATTGCAGCAAGAAAAGAAGTAAAAGCAATAAAGAAAAAAGTTTGGAAAAAGCGGAAAAGCTCACCAGGTCTCTTCTTAAAAGTTTAAGCGATCTCTGTGGGCAAAGTTTCGACTGAACTTTTATCCGAAATCGCATCTATCCAGGAATCACATACAATTGAGCCTCGATCGTTTAACGATTATCGAAATGAAATAACGCGCGGTAACTTTTTTCCTTAACGTATCAGTTTACTTGTTTGTGGAACGAAATTCGATTTTGATCAGCGAATTATGATCGATTGAATTGACAGAAACTTCCTTGCAATTTTAATGGACATCATGTCAGAGTCGAGCTCCACTTACTGGTTTTAAATACGCGCCTTCTTTTTTATTTATCACATTACTTATGTATATTGACAAAATAATCTGTCTGCATGTAGCAATCTATATTTTTAGAGAACTGTGCTTCTCTAAATGTGATATTCTGGCTATTTGAGACTCTTTACCTACTTTGGCAAAAAAATCTGGAAAAAAATGTTCACCATCACAAAGTATCCTCCATGCAGATGTAAAAGTAAATTTATTTTACACCTTGTGAAATAAAATTTTGTTCGAAACTCGTGCGAAAAATATTTTCTTGACTCGTGTGATTGCAACACTCGACTTCGGCTCGTACTACAAATTCACACTCGTCAGAAAAAGTTTTTTCGCAGTAGTTTCGAAATGTACTGTTTCCGAGAAAAAATGCATCAAATAAAAACGATACTCAAAGATTACACTGTTAAAAATCTGGTGTTAAAAACTACACTCAGCCGGTGTCTATATAAGTCCACACCCATTACGGTGATAACGGGCGGTGTTAAGCAAACAGTGTTAAAAAATATCGTCATCGATTTAACACTGCTTGTAACGTTGCCATCAACACCAGCATAGTGTTAACATTTATTACTATACGGGTGTTATATAAAAAATGTGTTTTAAAAACCTGGTGTAAATGAATATTTCAACAACAAGCATTTTAGACGTTTTTTTTTTTATATTAAGAATATGGCATACTTTGATACAATATATGTATCAATACTGTCGTATGTTTGTCTAAGAACACATGGTCGATATAGGAGCGTTGGGACATAAATGACAAATGAAGAAAAATATTCATTTTTTTTATTACATTCAATACTTGATATCATATTTTATTTATATCCAGAGGCACTCAATTCCACTTTTAATATTTTCATTTAATAATAATTCGACATTAATTCGTCGTTCCGTCTTGAGGGACGCGCGCAAACAATGGTACGATGACGAAACCCACGCGAATCCCTCATCCTACGGATTCCATTTTCGACTGATTCCGAGCACTGCCTTGACTCCTCACCACATACGCGTCAGTCACACCCAGCAGTGTCAATTCATCACCAGCGAGTGTTAAAGTAACACCTCTCATAGTGTCAAAATGAAAAATCCCGGTATCGTTGTTACAAATTGAAATTAACACGGGAATCAATTTAAGGAAATCGCCCGTTTTAATTTATACACTGTAAAACGTGTTACCACTAACACTAAAGTGTGTAACACCAAGAAAAAGTCCACACCAGCAGCGTTTCCTTTCCAACATGTTCAAGGACGTAACTTGTTAGACAGTCGAAACCTTCGTGGGAAGGTATAGACCATCTACAATACTAATCTTTTCCCCGTCGAGACCTTCCAGAGTTTTTCCTTAGACTAGCTACAATGCTAATCCTTCCACCGTTGGGACCTTCCACAGTTTTCGGTTAGACCGTCGGGACCATCCATAATTTTCCGTCAGACCGTCGGGACTTTTCACAGTTTTCCGTTAGACCATCAGAACCTTCCACAGGTTTCCGTTAGACCGACTGCACCTTCCACAGTTTTGCGTCAAACTATCGGCATGTTCGTTCACAATTCTCAACACCTTCACGTTTCGCATTCTACACCTTTCGCACTTCTCCGTCTATCAAACGAACACTTCCTTCACATTTTTCCAAAGGTCGAAACCTTCCCGCGAAGGTCTCGTCGATTGTGGAATATCTCCACGGAGGACCGTGAAGGGCCTCGATCGTCCACCGGAAAACTGTAAAAAATATCCCCGGAGGACTGTGAGAGATTCTAATGGCATAATGGAAATCTATGAAAAATCCTAACCGTCTAACAGAGTACCGTGGAAACCCTCAGCGATAAAAGGATTACCCTTAAAAGCATAGGCGTTCTAATGCCGTTGTATAAACGCAGTTGATACACTGAAAGGCGGTTCAACTTGGGTAAATTTGGTAACCCTCTCACACAAATGTACTTGGCTTTATAGACTCTCCCAGTATCTTGATTACAATCATTCTCCCCTGATTTATATCGTAGAAGTGATGTCATCATCGATCACTACGCACTATAGCCAAACGATCCGATTGATCGATCGCAAGCGACTCCTGTCCAAGCGCCTCGTGAATAATTTTGCAAATGTTCCCGAGATACGTTTACGATCTAGTGCATACTCGATAGGTGCGCACTCAAATGCAAACGTGAAATCACGCAGTAACGACGAGGTGGATTGCATAAATGTGGTAGGATACGTAGGGGTGTGGGACGAGGCAACACTAATCAATTGCAGTGGAATCACAGAGAATTTTCGATGGTAGTAGCATCAGCAGCTAGTCCACTAGCCCGAGCCCAGTCTGTTTCGACAGTCCCATCATGACAGACTCTCCGTTTATTCCCTCGTCACCCTCATGTTATCCAATTCGTATACATATACATTATATACAATAGTAGACCTGCATATATATTCCATTGTCACTCGAATCAGATAAAAGGTTGATTGGCCACTCGTCCGATAATCGGGTTTTAACCGTATTCTCGCTGATCTCGACACGAGTTCTCGATTAAATGCAATAAAAACAACTCCACTCCGCGATCACCAGTGTACTTCATTGACTGCATGTGTTACCATGAATCAGTGTCTGTGTATGCTAGAAAATTGTCGATAGGCTGAGCCACACGGTTCAGCTAATTCATTTCCGCAAGAGAAACTGGGAGATTATTGTTTATTTTATACGAGTGAAATAGCCACACATACACACTAGGTCAAATTGAATAAAGAAACTTCATTTTTTAGTTCATTGAGATTTTTGTTTCTTTTCACAAAAAAAAAAAAAAAAGCTTTCGCAAAGGGGCTAATATTGAAAAATGTCTACAATTGCATGGTAATTTTTTTTCGGTGGGTGTGGCTTTCGCCTGATTTTAATGCCTATATTCGGAGGACCTTCGAGAATGGTCGTGCACTCTTTTTCATCGTACGTGAGATCAAGAAACTTTTATATCTTACAAAACAAACGGTGTTTATATTTCGGGCAGCCATATTGGTTTTCGGGAAGTTCAGGAAATTACCTATTTTGTAATTTCTCGCGCGCTTTCAACCGAAATTCGAGAGCACAGGTCCATCCATTCGTATTGATATTATAATCCTGTACAATTTGACGTATATGTGTAGCATACACATATACCGACCGTAGACCGTAACAAAATCTACTCTAGCATCCTCATAGAGGGTATCGCTATTAATCATCTTAGTTAACGGTTTAACCCTAGTTTAACTGCCTTTGTTGGAGATGCTACAGTTACATATTTTTATACCGTTCAATTACGAAATAAATTCAGTCTCTCCTATATTGATTCTACCGTTTCCAAAAGGTATACGCGGCAGCCGAGTCGGTAGTCTTTATATTTTATTCAACTCGATCCTCTGAACTCAGTCGACCTTTCTTTTTGTTGCATTCACTGTCGGCAGGGAAATTTGCCAGAATGGGAGCTTTGAATATTGTTTGCTATCCTCTTCATCGTGAGGGTTTTACGATGGGTAATGTGGTGGATACAACCGCATGGAAACTCAGTGGCTTCGTTTGTGAATTTTAAAAAATATATAATTCTAATTTTCAAAGTTACACTCTCTATATTACAAGCTCTAGTACTGTAATTATAAGACAGTATTATAGCAGTTCGCTAGTACTAAAAGGCAATGTTGGGGATATTTGGCATGAAGTCTGATCTCGAAAAATTTTGGATTTTTTTACTAGTAAAAATGAACAGAACCTAATCTAACCTAACTTAACCTAATCTAAGGAACCTAAGTGGTTTCAAGATCCAATCATTGGTTTTAAAACTACTAATAGAATATAAAAAATATATGGGTTCCTTTAGGCTAGATTCTTTCTTTTTCTTTGTAAAAAAAAAATGGGAATATAGTATTTTTAAGTAGAATCTCCTTAAAACTGCTTTTATATACATATTGAAGGGCAGTTTTGAAGTCTGACCTCGAAAAATCTTGAAATTCTGTATTATGAATAATAAACAACGGAACCTAGCCCACTGAATCTAAAGAAAAGTGAAGGTTTTTAGAACCACTTTAATTGCTGGTTTTAAAACTGCTAACAGGGTCTTAAAGACCCATAAGTTGTTCAGATTTTTAGGGTTAGGTTCGGTTCTTTTTTTTTCTTGTAACTAAAAAAAAAGAGAATATACTATGTTATTAAATATTGAATCTTTAAAATAGCCTTTACACATATACACTCCTTATTTTGTCTATGTTATATTTTACTATATTATTTTTTTATCCATACCAACAAAAATTAGACCGATAATGATAAGAAGCATAATGATTTTCGAGAAAGAAATCGTATTCTATAATAATTGTCGAACGCTGGCCACAGAGCGCGTTGAACCTCTTAGTGCGGTAAGCTTCACACAGATGGTGCTTTAGCTAGGTTCCTAGATACAGGTCTTGAGACGAAGGTGGTGAGGTGGTTTGTCTGACGGTAGTCGAATTATTTCGCGTTGCGGCCATAAGGGCTCTGCGCTATGAGCGATGGGGAATTCGACCGCCTATGCAGCTTACCTCTAACCTGAGGTTCGTATTTGTATTGTGGTTCATAAATAATACAGGAGATATGAAGGCAGCTGATAAAAAATGATGTGCCTCTTAACCAGAGGAAGTATCAATTATATAAAAATCGTACACTGCCCGCATTCAAGGAATATCAATTTGCTTTTATATTTATTCCGATGAGCAGTTTCGTCGAGCTGCATAGTTAAACATTTAAAATCTCATTGTCGTGGGTTTGATATCATTTATTTTTTTTTCTTTCATAAGAAATAGAAAATGATATGTTTAAATAATTCAAAACTCGCGATTTTTGCGCTTTTTCCCCGCGCGATTTTATTTAGCACAGTGTCGATCCACCACATCGGTTTCTCCACTAAGTCTGTCCTGCAAATGATGCTTGCTGCACATTTTTTATCCTCACACAAGTTTTACAAGAACATTTCGGTTCTACACATTTATTCTTATACAATCCGTTCACTCACTCAGTTTACCGCGCGAACCGATGCGCCACAGTCCCAAAACAACACAGCCGTTCCTGCACAAAGCTGTTTTTACACGCTGTTATTCCTCCACATATTTATTCTTCACGCGCCATTTACATGACATTTCGATACTACACAGTTCGACCCTACACATTAATTTCTACACAAACATTATTAACCACGCGGAGGTTACTACACAATTCAATTATACACAATGTCTAAACGAGACTTTTAGTTCCAACAGGCATTATTCCCACACATCCTGCTGTACACGCATACATCGCTGCACACTTTCTCTCTCTTTTCTCTCCTGAACATACCGCGTGGCCTCGCGGCCGTTCCTACGCATTTTAATCCATCACAAACTATCCGACACATTTTTTTCCTACACATTTCGATACTACACACTTGTATGTCGGGATCTATTCATGAGCATATCTCTCGTCGGTAAGGTAGAATTCGGAGCAGTTTACTTTGGCAACAAAGGTTCTCATATCAACATGGACTGTTGTCATTAGTAGGCGCAATGGGCTGTCGTAATTCGTTGTTTATGCACCTAAATCACAGAACAAAGCTTCTTGAGGAAGCCAAATATGATAAAACGTACTTCCACACAAACGGAGCTGGGTAGACAGTGACAAATAAAAGAGAGAAAGCACTAAGGCAATGTAATTGTCAACTTTTTATTATTCAACGGAACAACATGAAACGTACACAAAACGTAATTTGAACGACTGAAAATACGTCAGTTCAGGTGAAGTCCAGTCAACCGCCGCTCGCAGCAACGCGAATGCAGTCACTAAAAACCCGGACCGGAAGTATTCGTTCCTCTATCCCTAAAATTCGATCTCGTTTCAAGACCTGTATGTAGGAACGTGCGCTGAAGGCATTAATCAGTAATGTAGATTTGTATTTTATTCTTCAAACTTAGTAGCGCTGGGGTTGCGTCGGTGTTGTGAAACTACTCCAGCATTCGCTTAGTTTGAGAATAAGACCTCAGCGCCTTGCGCTAATATTCCGATCAATTGGACCGTTCACGTTAAAACTCGAAAGCGCGAATCCATAAAAAGTCCCCACGATTGTACAGTTGTCGGCGGTGTTGTAGCGTGTGGGGACATGTCCTCGATATGTGGTAACATGTCAGCGAGAGTATCGCCGCCGCGCATAACTTTTCGATTAAATCTCACACCCCTCTGGTTGCGGCAGTGAAATCCGTTTGATGGTCCCGCATGCGCTATATAGTTCTCCTGCATTCCTCTCGCGTAGGTCACGCGAGATTTTACGCGATCCACGCTATTTAACGACGATGGCAGAGAGAATTGGCGAGTCAGCGAATTCGTTGGCGCCAATTAATTACCAGCATCCGGAAGTAAAGCCTAACGACCAAAACTTATAAGTACTTGCATTTTTATATATTTTCTATGGGCATAATTTAGATCCGCACTTAACGAGATTCAATGCTGCATAAAATGTTCTATATCCGCTGTTGTTGTCATTAACGCGAAATGGTTTCAGAACTTTCTGATGAAATTTTCGATTTTATTGAAATCACCTCTTTGAATATCCTTCTATGCAATTTCAATCGGACCAACCTGGTGAAATTAGTTCGCTCACATATCCATCGGTCATAGATTATAATATATTTTATATAATATATATTAATACAAACATTAATTCTGCATATCATGTAGAAATGTTTTGTTACCTAGGACGTAGAAGTTGAGAGATAAGACAAAAAGCAGGTACTGAATCCTGGCAAAGACAAGAAAATACCAGAAATCGTCGTGTGATTCATATTGAATGCAACTGTTTCCCTGGAACTTATATTGAACCAATTCTTTATTTTACATTTAACGATTCTCGCATAATTCAAGTCGAAACAAGAGGGCGTCACAAGCGACCCACAAGTACCGCTATGGTAGCCGCGATAGGATCTCTGTCGAGCGTTGAAAAAGATTTTGTAAGAGGGGAAAAGTTATAAAACGATAAAGTTATACCGTGGAATACGGCGGGTCGCCTCCTGGTCGTGGCTTCCCTCTATGCTCGCTACGCCGTAACTTTAGAGCCAAAATCCGACAAGTTATCGCACGGGGAGTTCGCTTGAGTCCCACCAGAAGCATGGAGCAGCTAAAAAAGAGCGAGAAACATCCAGAAGTGGCAAGGCGCGGGCTGTGTTTAACTTTGGCCAAGAAAAATAGAAAGATGAAGCAGTTGCGTGTCGTCGAATCGATCTTTCGCCTCTTGCGGGTAGCGCCAAATGGATACGGATGCCGCGCTATGCTCACTTTTATTTGTCCATCTTCTCCTTGATCCTTTACTTTCAGTTACGTTCTTCCCAAACGGATTGCCTCCGGTCTCGGAGATCTCGCGAAACTGCTTGTGGCCATGTTTACCCTGCGATGACTGTATATATAGATACTCGTTGGTCTCAGTACTTCTTTAGTTCGGTTTGGAAAGTCATCGCGGGGAATCAGAGCCTCGCACTTAGAAAATTAAGTCCTGTATACGCGATATTTAAATGTAAATAAAAATATTACGCAATTGAGACATAATACGTTCCATAAAAAAACGGTACTGAAATTTCGTCGCAACTTCAGGATAATCGTTCCCTGATTGGCTCTAAGTAAAAATCAAACTGCAGATCTTCCCTTAGGGTTATGTGGATTTTCCTGGCTATATGGAGGGTTCCCTAGGGATATGTGGGTTTCCGTAGGGACATGTGGACTTCTTAGAAGATTGTAGTTTATCGTAAAAAGTTACACACATTTTAATCAAGCGAACTACAGATTTTTACGAAATCTATGAGTGTAAATATCGCATAGTTTGTTATAGAAATAAGTTATTTATTTTTTATATCGGGTAGTGAGTTATACATTTTTCTATCACAGGTTGTTTTCACATTTCTTAAAAATCCAATTAAGTCCCAATTGTAACTATCTGCAATATATATTATCATATTGCAATATTGCAAATTATATTTCTGAGTGATTTGTCAGTCTTTCATTCAATGAAAAATGTAATTTAATTAAAACGATAGAATTGGATAAAGGTCATTGTTGCGAATGAAGTTCGATTAAAAGAGAAATAAAGAATAAACGACCATTTGTTAAATCAATAAACGTTATTTAAAACTCATGTTATAACAGGCTACTATGTTTCTGTAAGTCTGATCGCTAATAAGCTGTAAGTGGTATTAATAAAAATACTCAGGTCGAAGAGAGCGAATAAGTAAAGGGTGTGAAGGTAGAGATCCCTCGACCTTCAATGTCTTCATGCTTCATCGTGATGACAACGACGACGACGACGGTGTTACAGAGTTGAGCTTTAGAGACGAGCCACACCTTTCACGATTAAATTAACATTTTAATTCAATGAAAACAAAGCGAGTCGCGTCGTCGCTTTTGGGAACGCGGTCGACGTTCCCGCGGGTAAAGAAACTTTTTACATCCAAAGTTACTCGAGTTTACGCGGGATAACGAAGACATTTTACATATTTAACCCCAGAAGTTAGGAAGTGGTTTAGCAAGACGGGCAACAATAAATTATTTTTGTAGTAGTTGCATATTATATTTTGACAACATTTAGGGATTAGAAACAGTGAATTGATGTCATCGGTTTTTTATTTAGTGCAATATAATATCTTTAAAAACATCAAGGACGAGCAGAACACTTTAAAAATCCATTAATAGGTTTTCCGACGAAATGACAATATTTGAGGGTAAAAGAAAACATTTTATCACGTACTTCATTTGTTTTGCGTTGAAAAAACAATTTCATTTCAATTTTATTTTATTAAAAAATAAAATTTATTTAAAAATAAATGTTTTCAATCTAATGCTTGGATTCGGAAGCTACAACTAGCGCGCGAGCCACACTAACCTGATACTATCATAATAGATGGAAAATTGTCGATTCAGGGCACTGCCCGTTTCGAGCTAAAGCCCCTGAACATTATGGTATGAAGCGTGAAATTATGCCAGTGTCGCCCCATCATCCGTGACGAGGTACGAACATTGGCATAATCGAGCTATACCCGAATATACCGTAACACCATGACAGGGAGAAAGGCGCAGAAGTGCAAAAAGAAGGGGTACAGAAATAGCTACAGAAATTGTACGCGTATGTAAAGCTCTCGACTGCAAAGGTTGG
Organism: Perithous albicinctus; assembly: GCA_964016905.1. NCBI lineage: Eukaryota > Metazoa > Arthropoda > Insecta > Hymenoptera > Ichneumonidae > Perithous > Perithous albicinctus. Next base: position 10,825,689 of record OZ024690.1, on the reverse strand, counting down.
AAATCTTTCTTCCGGCTGACTATTGCAGCCACTACTACTGCAACATTGTGTGATGTAGCATAGTATAGCACCTTGGAAAGTGGGCTGCCGTAACTGGTGCAAGTCGAGAAGCGAACATAACCAGATTATGTGATGCAATAGTGCTGAGCTTTTCTCGTCTGGCCGTGCTTTACTACTTCGTTGCTCTCATGAATGCTTCAACGCGATTCTATTGGTAGAAACGACGAGACGTTACCGAGTGCATGATATTCTATATCTTATTGTGTTTTGGTCTCTAACCGAAGAAAAGGAATGCCGTCTTGACCCAGGACATGTGTAAGTCGAATCCTAAACAATCTCTTACACAAAAATTCCTTGCTGAAAAATCGCTTACAAAAATATTAAACCGATTCCAATATACATATTAGCCGAGTAAAATCTCTCGGTAGATGTTTAACAGATGCAGATGTTTCGCTACAAAAAAGTTGTACAGAAAAGTTTCTTGTACAGAAACTACTTTTATACACACTTCTGAAGATTATTTATTTGTCCCGAGAAGCTCGCCGGGGTATGTCGGATCCTAGTAAACACAAATAATCGGCTTGGTTGCTGTTATATTACAATATCCTACTCAGCAAAGTAACTGTTACATAACGATGGTGTTATATAACAATTGCATTGCTGAGTAGGAGATCGTAATATTAGAGTTATCTTCGTGTAATTGTGTTGACCGGTACTATTCTATGCGGCCCCACCTCAGAATCAATTTTTTTTAATCTTCGTAGAGTCCTGTTTGATAGGCTTTATTGTTTATTAATCTTCATCAGTTTATACGTGTACAATATTGTTACGTTAGTCTAAATACTATTTAACTTCATCTTCTTCCGTACTACCGCTGACCTTCCCACCATTGCAAAGTATTTTTGTGATTTACCGCTTTGAGATTCTTGAAATTGCTACCTGACGGGTTTTTCCGTGGGATTTCTCTAAATATACTTTTCTTTACTTCTCATAATTACATACTAAAAGTACTATATTTCATTCAGTGCGAGAAACGCGGTTTTTCACACACGAGCGTGCATCAAAGCCGAACTTTCTACGAATCTTAGTAATAACTGGAGGTCAGGAGTGGTCCCGTCCTTATTTCAATCGACTATGTACGGAAACAAAACGCCGGAACGCCAACGTTTTTTGTAGAGAAACACCTACATCTGTTAAACATCTACTGAGAGATTTTACTTGGCTAATATATTGGAATCGGTTTAATATTTTTGTAAGTGATTTTTCAGCAAGGAATTTTTGTGTAAGAATTTTTTTAGCAAGGAATTCTTTTTGATATGGAATGACTACACTTTTAACACATGGAGTAACCGTTTTTGTTTTGAAAAAAACATTTTTGTGCCAATTTGATGTTTTTCTTTAAGTTGGATCGTCATTAAAAAATACAGCAAACTGTGTTCTAGATATAGGGGGCAAAACACGTCAAGTCGACCAGCCCAATTTTTCTTGTCAACAAAACTTCCGCAAATTTATTCAGGATGTTGGTTTTCTTGAAGAAAAAACGTAGGAATTTTTTCAGATTTTTATTGCATGTTTCAGCTATTAAAAATTTCTGAAAATAATCATTGTTTATTTTTTAACGTCAATACTATGGCACACACAAAAAATCGTACATACATCAAATTTTGGATTTTCACCGTACTTTCCAACAACATTTTTTGTAAAATTCTCCGATTTTATTTTATTTTATTTTATTTCTAAAGCCCGCATTACATTTTATTATTATGTAATTCTTGTTTTTTGTATTAGATTACCGCGATGTTTAATTCGAAGAGTTCGAAGAGCTGTAACTCTGGAGCGTAATTGCCGCCCAACTCGCCAATTTTTTCTGAGATTCCAGGCATTTCAACGAACAAAATGTGAAAATTTCAACAAAATCGGAAATGCCGTTTCGGAGAGCAAAAGAGAGTGGCAACTTTATTACTTGAAAAATAGCATAAAATGGAATCGGAAAATTTTACAAAAAGTTTTGTTCGAAAGTACGCTGAAAATGCAAAATTTGATGTTGCTATGATTTTTTTTTGCTAGCCGTAGTATTAACGTTAACAAAATAAAGAATGATTATTTTCAGCGATTTTCAATGGCTGTGATATGCAATAAAAAAAATCTGAAAAAATTGATACGTTTTTTCTTCAATGAGACCAACATCCTGATGAAATGTGAGGACGTTTTGTTGACATGAAAAATTGGAGTCGCCGACTTGACGTGTTTTGCCCCATATATATATATGTGTGTATTTATTGAAAAATTAAAAATGTCGATAAGTCGCGAAAAGAATTTTTTTAAAATTAACTCGACCTGCATATCAATATATTTTATTAATTCCAGCTGCATATAAAGATAAATAATGCAATAATTTCAGAAACATAGATTAAAAAATAATTTTAAATAAAATGCAAAATTAAATTACCATTAACTGCAATAAAATTAATTAAAAAGCTGCTCAAGGAGATGGCAAAAATGAAACATTTTTTAGAATTTCTACAAAGCATTAACATGGTGATCACTGAAAACTGTATGAAAAATTTCGTCATTTTGTCTGATTAAATTATAATTTTGTCTTGACTGTCAATTGGACTAACAGTGCTAATATGAGAATACAAAAATAATATTTTCAATCTTATCTTTCTCATCACATACGGAGTATGTAAAAGAGAAAGTATTGCAATTAAATAAAATTCGACTGCCAGACTTTTATGGAAATGGATGTTTTGAAGGTCCTACCCTGGTGAAAATATTTCTCTGAAAATGTCTGAAAAATTCTCTGAAAATCTCTGAAAATTGCTCTGATAATATCTGAAAGTACCTCAGAATTTATCTGACTTTTCGTACTTTTCAGAGAAAGTCCGAGTTTTCCCTGAAACTAAATATACCTAATTGTTCTGAAAATCTCTGGTTTCCGTACCAAATTCTCTGAAAAACTATTAACTTCATTCATTTTTTACGCTGGTTTCTGTTTTATATTAATATAAAATTAATATAAAGTTTTCCAGAAAAGAAATCATATTTACTCTGATAAAGTCTACTCTTCGTACGAGTAAGAGATGGAGCAGATGTTAGAGAAAACGCGTAAGTTGTCTGAAATTCGCTGAACTCAAGTTATCCGAGAAAAATAGAGTTTTTCAGAAAATAACTCATACTTTCTCTGAGAAAGTCAACTCGGATTTTCTCTGAACATACTTTATTTGAAACAGACAGAGTTTTCGAAAAAAAAATCAGAAAACACTGAATTTTGCTGATAAATTATTACTGCTGGAGATTGGAGGAGCAAAATGTAGATTTTTTCAGCAAATATCAGAGAAAATTGTATGAAAATCTCTGAAAATCACTGAAACGGTCCGGTTAGAGTTTTTCAGACAACTTGTCAGAAAAATATTTTCAACAGGGTAGATTCGAAAAAAAGTATTAATTCATTTCTATCTGTCGGTAGGTCTGTTTGTGTGTGGTAGGTTCTGTCCAAAAAAACAATAACTTTTGTAAAAACTTGTGCACCACAGTGAAATTTTAGGTGTGTCTTCAATGTATAAAATATAGTTTTGGAATTCAAATCCAATCAAAAATATCCACTCTTTCTGACATTTTACCTGAAACATGAAAAAAGAAAAAACTGATTTTGACAATTTCAAGTAAAGTACCAAAAGGCATTTGTGTTTTATTTTCAACTTCAATACTAAATTGTCTCTGTCAAAAGTTATTATTTTTTTATCACATATAAACTTTGTAAAAGAGATTTGTCTGAAAATGCAAAAAAGATCTGAAGGACTCCAAGAATCACAGAGAAATTTATTTTCTAACAAGGAAATGTGGTTTTCGTATTGAAATTCAAAACAAAACACCAATTTATTTCCTTTTAATTTGTATTTTAGTATAGTCACTGAAATGAGATGAAAAAAGTAGAACCTTGCAAATTACTTCTTCATTATTTTACATTTTCTAAAAATGTTTACATGTATGTAAAGTAGAACTTTGCAAATTGTTTTATCTACAAATCTTCCACTATGAGGAAGTACGTTTATCTACTTTGGCTTCCACATAGGAAGCTTTGTAGAGAAAACAATTTGCAAAGTTCTACTTTGCATACATGTAAACATTTTTAGAAAATGTAAAATAATGACGAAGCAACGTTGTAAACTGCAGCCGGTCATCCCAGAATTTAGAAAAGTAGAAGTGTTTACGGACATTTAAAAAAAAAATTAAAATTGCAATAAAATTTGAACCACTCTATCGATTCTCACTAAACTTGGCACCAATCATGGTTCACTGTAAGTTCGTTTATATTCAAAATTTCAGCCCGACATCTCTTAATTTGCGGAAGTTATAGCCTAAAAACGATTTTTTCAAAACTTTTAAAATGCTGGAAAATTTGAATTTTTCAAACGATTTGCATCAACTGCAATCCCAAACGTTGTTGTATGATAGCCCACTTGCGTGCCATATTTGAAGCAGATTTATAGAAAAGTACGACAGTTATCGTGCTTACAAGGCAATTTGCACATACACACACGTACACATACGCATACAGACATTTCGTATAAATCACTTTTCTCGACGTTTTGGACCATTCTGAGTGTGCTGACATGAAAATCTTGAAAAAAAAAATGTTCATGACAACCAAGCTTCCTCTACAAGGAAGCAAAACTGCTGTTCTTGTTAAAAATATGCATCAAGAAAAATATGAATCTTGTTGTAGATTTAAAAAATCAATTATTAATACAAAAGGAATAATTTTAAGCGATTATCAATTAGAAATGCACTAATAATTATTCGCACTTAATGTTCAACGCAAATAAACACAAACTCACGGATGGGATTTAATGCTGAGATTATATACACATGGCTGAAGTTATATACACTTCTAGTTGTTAATCCTGATATGTCACTGTACAGCTAGATCTCCTTAATATTTGCTTCTAAGATTTAACTTCAATTATGCAAATGTTCTACCAATGGCAAGCAAAACAATAAAAAATTGATTCAAACAGAATAATTTAATAAAATCTGAATTGATACAACTCAAAAATTCTTTATTTCCACTCTGAGAGATGGGAAAGTTTCGTGTTGTGATCACGCCAGTAGCAACTTTTTTTATTTTGTTAAATACACTGAATTTTTTAATAAATTATAAAAAGCCGACAGCTGTCACTATCAATTTTTTTTATCACACTGACTAGACGACGAGAGCGTGCCGGTCTCTAGCAGACGACGCGACTTTTGCCTGTCGTTGCTACGTGTGCGCGTCTTTCTTTTACACGTATACACACGTATAAGCGAGGGGACAAATTGTATACAGATGTACGAGTTCGGAAAAATCACGATATCTGCTCTAGCAGATATCTATATCAGCATTGCGGTAACCAATTTTATTGAGAGAGATTTCATTTGAAAGGGGAAAAAAATTAAAAGGATTCGCGCTGATACATTTAGCATCCGCGACATGTTACCCTAGATAATGAGAGTTTACAAACGAAATGGGAGTGTGAAGGTAAAAATGTGAGTGTCAGGTAACACGTCATGCACGTATATGCCAGGGGACAAATCGGATGAAAACGAAAACTTTTTAGAGAGTCAAAATTAAAACTTGCTAGATCTCAGCTTTGCGGCAACCGATTTGATTGCACACAGTCCCATACGAAAGAAAAAATATATATATATATTGGAGCTGATACATTTGGCGTCCGCGACGTGTTGCGTTAGATAATTCGAGTTAGCATTTCCTAGCAGACGAAAAAGAGCCAACATTGAGTAAAATAGAGTAGCGCTAGCGACTCCCTTATTTCATTTCAAATTTATTTTCTTTTAATATTTGGCGTCGAGTCGCTACTGCGACTCTTGATACGATGTGGATTACGGTGTTTCATTTTTAACTACTGGTTTTTCGTTTCTCCACATGTATCCATAGTAATTCACACAAGTTGAAACTAGACCCTCTCAGAATTCCGCAGTATTTTTTAATATTGTTGTTATCACTGAAACGAACGTCTGTGATTTTTACTAAATTTTTATCTTGAGACATTCTTGATTTATAAACAGATTTAATTTACAATAAAAAAATGCTATCCTGAATTAAAAACATGATTAAGACATAAATAATACGGCTATTTTTTTCGTCGTATAATGCAGTTTAATATGAAAATAGTACTAAATTTGATAAATATCATATCGAGCATGATCAAAACTTTATCGTTTTCTTTTGCAAAATTATAATATCAATTTCCTTTTACTCTTAAATTACAATTATTAACCTGTTATGTGTAAAAAATGTATGAAACAAATTTTGTACTGTTTTTACATTGAACTGCTTTACATGACAAATAGTTAATCATCCTATTTTTGTCGAAATCATGTTTTGAATGGAAATTGGATTTTATTAATATAAGTTAAAAGGAACAACAAGAGTCGCGGTAGCGACTCGACGCCAAGTATGAAAAGAAAATTAGTTTGAATAATAGTAATTTACACTCGATGTAAGGAAAAATTGATACCCTGACTACGAATCTGAACTCAAAATTCTGGAACTACACAAGGCGGATTCACTGTAGCGGACCAAAATACAAGAGGCTGCTTGATTTCGATGAAAGTTGGTATTCGGGGGTTTCGAGTCACTCGTTACGAATCTGAACTCAGGTTTCAGACATTCAAAATGGCGGATCCAATATGACGGACAAAAATGAAAAAAGTTACTTAATTTATTTGTAAGTCGGTACCCGGGGGTTAGAGGTTACTGATGATTACGAACCTTAACTGGAAATTCATAAGTAAATAATGTCGGATCCAATGGCGAGTACCAAATTGCAGTAAATTGTATGTAAAGATTAAAAAGAAATCCCCGTGCCAAAATTTGGATTCTTCCAAGTTCTTTTGATTAGAAAAAATTGTTCTAATAATATTGTTCTTCTAGTTTCTTTTGGTTTAATAAAATTATTCGTGCAATCAGCTTTACGTGTGATATGGTTGGATCAGTTGTATTCGGTTCACTGTACGACTTACAGAAAAAAGTCAGACAGGGTTGTAAGGCCTGTCACCGAACGCCATACTGTTCGACACTGTGAGATACGCGAACTCCTACACCTCAAATTAATGTGGTGAAGCTGATTAATTCTGAACAAATTAACAGAATACTTCAATTTATTGACAATATGTACATAAGTAATACAATAACTGATTTCAATTGATGCTTCGTGTGACTGATGAAGATCGTAATTTGGTAAGAGATTTACGTGAACAATCTCTAGAACAAATACAATATTACACGCGCTAACGGAAGAGTGTTGGTAATTCTTCGATAGTTGAGGTTGATGAGCAGAGATGCTCTTCGAAGTCTTGATGATTACTAATTACAAAGTTTTTGCTCCACGAAAAAGTGACTAAAGTGGAAAAATTCGAGAGTTCGTTGTTCGTGAATTTCCGCCAGCTGATTAGTCAAGAAAAACTGAGAAGGGATGTTTTTAGCGTCACATCCTGTGAGTCAGAAAGGTACCATAAGTCGGTGTCCTGCGGGTGGATGGACAGCGCGTATTCTATGGACCACGATGGCTTAAAGCCATATAGTAATCAACCGCACTCGACGCGACGCGACTAACAGTCCCTTTTTTCGAGTTTTTCGTACGTGCTGAATTGCAGCCAACAACGAATTAACGACAAAATGAATTTTGAAATAATTGACGAAATGTAAAATGCAGCTAATTTTTTGCGGAATGACCACTCGACTATCTACGACCTTTTCCCTTTGTTTGGAGAATGAAAAAAAGAATCTGGCCTGCAGATGTTTTCTTACTATTTTCTATAACTGCCATTCACGTGTTCCGTGAACGACGAAACAAGTCGTCCAGGGTTCCAAAAACCTGTAACCTTATTTTTGAGCTTTAAAGTCGCAACTTGTTTTACCCCACATATGTACAACCGAATTAAGTACCGGGCGTATGATTATTTTCCTGACGTTCTAAATCACGATTAAATACGAAATAACTACTTCCGGTGGACAAGGAGTAACGACATGTTGGGACAACATTTTGAAGCGCGCATCTACATCATTTATATTGTACACGATGGTTTACAATTCTCGTTCGAGCTTTAACGGCTTTCATCAAAGAAGCCCCTGGCGAGAAGACGAACGACAACGAGGGATGCGCAGTTTGGCTTCTGGTTCTAAGGGGTACAAGTGTAGCACTGTCGTGCCCGCTTAAGCAATCTCGTCCAGACACTGTCAACGGCGCTATCGTTGGCCCGCTGATTCTGATTTCACTCTCGTCTCATTTCTTTCTGCATCTCCTCGCTCCTGTATAACTTGCACACGCTGTTTACTCGAGCGGCTATCCTAACGACGCGACCGCCAGCAGCAATTCGTATTGCTATGACGCTCAAACGCATTAAACTATAATGACTCTGACATCAGAAGAGGCATAGTGGTCCGAATCTGCCATAGTGTCAAATTACGTCGGCAATATTTGTTAGAATAGTACTTTTTCTATATGTTTCTCTCAATTCTCTCGAGATGTCGAACTGTCAGTACGCGCCCTACGGTAGACCGTGAAAGACATAAAAGAGAGGGAAACGTCATATATACAAAATGTACTCTTAGGGTCGAATTTGCAGCCAACAGATCGAACGTAAAAATTTTAGTTCGATTCTGACGAGTTATTTGCTTCATTTTACGTCCCGATGAGAATGAATGCTTAATTAATCTCGTAGCTTTGTTTCCTTTGTCATAAATAAATTACTCTAAGTTGTAAACAATTAATATTATCATAAATATTTAGTGGTAAATTCATAGAGATCGATTTATCGAGAAATAAAATGAAATCGCCCTCGTTAACATCAAATTAGAATTACAACTTTGACTTCACAAAAACTGCGTAAAAATATGATCGTGAATATAATGACGTGAAACACGTTAAGTTCTGTAAACTAATTGTTATTTTTTTTTTATTTTAAGTTAAAACTCTTAAATTCAGATTCACATTAATTTACACTAGTTTCTTCTTTGAAACGTGTACAAATCATTTTTTAAATGCCCCGATCACCTTGACAGTATCGCAAGAACAAGCTTAACCGAAGAGTTATTTTTTTATTATTTGATGCTAACGATTGCTTATCATATAAGTTGAAATCCGTTCAATTTCGTAATCATCCGATTTCGATCAAAATAATCCAGGTCAAGTCAGATTCGGATCGGGTCCGGGTTTGATTCGGGGCAGGTGCGGATCGAATCCGGGCTATTCAATTCGAGCAGTTCGAATCTCAAGTTTTGGATTATCGGATCCGAATTTCCGAATAATTCGCAAAATTTGCAAAGACATCAGAACAAAATTATAAAATATCGGGAAAGTATTGTTGTACTCTACGAAAACTTAAAATGTCTAATGTTAACGAAGCAAAATAGCCAAGATGCGTCGAAAGGCGTCGTTCGATATAATTCAAAAATTGTAAAGAAAAAATAAGCATGAAGATTCTGGACGTTTTAATTTTCACCGTGATTACCATCGATGTCTACGTAAAATATTATTTTTGCACACATGTTGAAAATCCAAAAAGATTGTAAATGCTTAATGAAAATGATTTTTGTTTTTATTAAGAATAATCATTATTTCAAAAATATGTGGAGAAAATTGCAAACTATAACATTGCACGTGATGCCTCCCTCGTTCTTTTTTTCTATCGTCTACATAGCCTCTTTTGCGAGGAAATCCGTTAATCAATGTTGGCTCTCTCATAAAGGAAGTTTCGTACACGACGGGCAAAACGTGCAAGGCTCTACTTTGCATCTTTTTTTTATTTAAAAGAGCAGCTCTTCTCTATTTTCTGCAAACTTCAGTATAAATTAAATTTTAGACAGTTAGAGAGTTAACAAGTTGAATAACCTCAGACCCTATAAAATCTGATCGTTAATATACATTTTAACGAGAATTTTACTATTATAAAAATGTTTTTTTAAATATCTTACATATTCGGAAAAAAGGAAAACTCATATTAAGAAAAAAAAATTACGTTTATTTCGAATTTGTTAAACAATTTATTTTTACAACATTTTTAATAAATTTTCGACATTATTGTTATTCATAATAAATGTTCTTGTCATCTGCAATGATACTCATTTTAACTTTTCAGATTTTTCTCTGGTCTTCAAGTACACTAAATCTCCAAGAAATAATTATATGTCAAAATATACGTGAAAATATATGTGCTATATAATTTACAAACATCTTTTATATGTTCACATGTATCGCTAAAATTTTGTATATTTAAAGTACATCATTTTTGTTATTTTGGCATTACGCATCTACCGTCAACTGAGCCACTTTTTTTCTAAATATTTTTTTTTTCATTAATTCCAAAACTTTTATTGTCTCTCTTATTAATTTTCTATAACCTACAGTAGTATGTAGAGGGACCATATAAAAATTGGCAGTGTTGGTAAAATATATTTTGAGGAATGTCTTTCAAAAGTTATCGTGGCTCAGTTGACGGTGTACCTCATATCCGAGGGATGGCGAGTGCAAGCCAGTATTTCTCGCAAGCGAGACAGTGTCACAACATGCTCGCAATTTACGATATATAAAAAATACAGACTGCACTTATGAGATATTTAATTCATATTAGTAAATATATTGTTACGACCGAGCAAATTAAAAGACCACGATTTATAAAAGAATAACAGGCCAGAACTTTAGTTGTGAATAGATCTCGTGTATCGCGTCCATTAACTTTGGGGTCTCTGTCAAGACTGTTTGTCAATCTACGATCGTTGTCAAGCGTCATTCAGTTTGTTGTCAGTTGTCTCATATCATGCGAGCGGATCAATTCCAATGCCGCTTTCACGTGCAATTCCATAAATAAGCATATTATAAATACCGATTCTGTTACAATATGTTAAATGCATATATGTTAAATATATATTGTAATCAGAAATACATTTTCATGTATGTGCCATATAATTACATCCATATATGGAAACATATAAACGCACACAAACGCACACGGGGATATGCAAAGAAAAAAATTCATAAAAGGAAAGCTTCCTCTATAAGAGAGCAAAACAATGAAGAATATAAAAAAGGAAACCTTTGTCGATTTGAAGGAAAAATGGTTGAGATAAGGGGGAGCGGGTAAAGTTATACCTCGTAAATGCCATTCGTACGTGGAAAAACTATGTAAAAGGCTGCGCCATGCCGAAGCTATAACTACTGGTGGGCGCCAGAGTATATGGGCCACTGTTAAGAGATGGATATTGAAAGAGCGGGTCGAGTAGAGTAGAAAAGAGATGGTCTATGGATCTGCGAATGAGGAAGAACCCAGGCATCCTCGTACGTGCTACGAATCGCAATTTTCGAATCGAGCCCTCTTTTCCAACCGCCCTCTTCTCCTCAGTCTCTTAGTGTATCCCTTTCTCGTTTTTTATCTACTTCTACTTTGTCTTTTTTATGCTCTCACAGTTTTTTTTTTTTCAATCTTCCACTCCTGCTACTTCTCGTCAACAGGCGATCTAGTTCCTTTCCATCTTCGATCATTGGCTCGACCTTTCTATCTTCGATCGTTGGCTCAATTTCAGCTGATATCAGCGAAGAATTATTCCAAACCATGATTCTTGGATTTAACCATCAAATACATATTTGAAAAAATAGATGAACCTGGAATATCGCTTCCTCATTATATATTTGATTTTTATATGACCTGTATAATGAATTATGTTGACAAATTTTGGTTTTCTCGGAGGGGGGGGGGGGGGGGGGGGTGTTGGAAAAATATGGAAAAAAATGAAAAATGATGAGAATGTCATACAATTTTAGAAACTGAAGCCTCTGTCGACATTCACCAAATTTAGTACCCAATACGACTGAATATTATTACATATTTGTAGAAAATTGAAGCTTAACTGCTCGATGTTTTTATTTTCATTTTTTACTAAATCTCCTGTTTGACCGTAACGGCACATTTGAAGACATTGAAATGGAAAAATAAATTTAAAAAAGTAGTTATCACAAAATATTCCGTATGCCAAAACAAAATATATTTATAAACCGAAAAAATGAAAAACCAAAGGATTTCATCAACAAGTTAGTAAAAAATAAAAAGGGAATAAAAGTTTTTCTGCACTTAAAAGTCGTCTCCAGTGTCCTTTGCCTTTTGCGCTCTTTCACCCTTTACTTAAACATACTATTTGAAAGTTTTGCAGCTGCTTGCTATGCTACTTTGTAACAATTACTTTAACATTAAGTGCTATATTTTGAGGATATTTCAGAACCGATGGGTAATTAAATATTTGTGGCTCGAGGTTTAAAGCCTAAGTAATTGGTCTTAAGGGGTCTCTGTAACCGGATCCTTCGTACTTTCTCTCGTCCTTTATAATTTCCTCCAGTTCACCGCTCACGATCAGTTTCTCAATGAAATTTCTAACTCCCCCTGCCTCTTGTACATCAGGAGCGACGTGATAGAACGGACGGCTGTGGACGAGAATTGCTACGCGCCGGTTGATATTCGCCGGAAGCATCAGCATCGGAAAATCTTCTCCTACCGTCCATAGAGCTCAATATACTCTATTACGATACAGTAGCTAGTTACCCTGGCCGACCCATTATATGGAGCAGACAAACCCTTTGGGAAATTGTCTACAGTTTGGGATGGGGAAGGAGAGGGAATGGGTCGAACCTTCGATCAATCGTGAAATCTAGTCTGATACCGTATTACCCTGTCCATGTGGCGCACGTTCAACGTCGGGAGCCGTAGTCGGTGCATCGGACCTATTGCGCATACACATTCGTCTTCTCTCTTGCACTTACTACATCATTTACGATCGAATTCACAGTAATCACTCACATACTTACAGTGTATTGTGCGCTTGCACTGGAAATATACCGACCTAGCGGGTTGCTTACTCAGTCATATTAAGTAGGAACTCTTTAATGCAGATACACATTATTTTACAGTACTTTCTTCTTTAAAGCGTGTACAATTTCTGTTTAATTTTGCTACCCAATCGACTTGACAGCACCGCAAAGACAAGCTTAACCGTAGAGTTAGCTTTTTATTATTTTATTTTAATGATTACTTATGGTATAAGGTCGAATTCGCAACATTTCTTAATTATCCGATTTCAACCAGGATAATCCGAGCCAAGTCCGGGTCTGGGCCAGATTCGGATTGGGTCCGGGTCAAATCCAGGACCGATCCAGACAAACCCTTTGGGAAATTGTCCATAGTTTGGGGTGGAATGGAGTGGTGGAGGGGGTGAAATCTTCGATCAACCCTGAAATTTATTCCGATACCGTATTACCCCTTCCATGTGACGCACATTTATCGAGAGCGGTAGCCGGTGCATCGAATCTATTGCGAATACAAGGTGTATTCGCAGTATCTTCTCTCTTGCACTTACTACCTCGTTTACGATCGAATTCGCAATAATCACTTGCGTACGTACAGTTCGCTTGCATTGGAAGTATACCGACTTAACGGATTGATTACTGAACATTCTAGAAGGTCAAAACGTCGAATATGTCAGTGAAGTGGTCGAGATGGCAGCTGATACACAGACAATCAATAATCTACAAATATGTATTACCTACTTTGCCAATTTTTTGGAAGGTTCTGTTTGTACCTTTGTAGGTTATATCAAATTAAGTGCAAAATATAAAGTATCGGAATTACTAAAAAAAATCTAGTTGGAGAAAACAGTGGCCCAGTTTATAATGAATGTCTCACATAACAATATGTATATGTCAACGATAAGTCGGATTTTCTAGGACGTTTTTTTCTGAGTTTTTTTGCAATGATATGTTTGGTGAATACCCAGAATTCAGTGCACATTACTCAAAGAAAAAAATGTTAGTCTTAACAAACTATACAATAGTCCATGCAACTAAACATAATAATATATATTTTTGTAGTCATATTACCCAATTAATAGTTACGACTAATTAAAATCACTTCCGCTAACAATAATTTAACTATAAAATAACAAGTTACGATCTCAAGATTAATATTTGTTCTTCCCTATGGAGAAAAACATTCTACATTGCCATAAATTTGTTGATATTGATAACTTTTTTTTAGGAAAATGGTTCTTTTGAATTTAAACGTCAGGTTTTCATTTCCGAATGATTGAATCAATGGTGAATAATTTTGTGGAAGTATAGTTCGCAAGGAAAATGATGGATCGGTGGACGCAATGACAGAGAGTGAGGAGTGTACGTGCGCAGTAGAAAACGAAACGTAGACATAGTAGGTCTATAATGGCCCCGTGATATTTCTAACGGGAGCAGTTGCGAGTCGCGAGTTTCGGCGGTGTGACACCGGCGCGGAAGATAGGTGAGCGAGCGGGTATGATTCACGGGTGACGGAAATAGAACTAGAGCTGGTGGCCCTCGGGCAAAGCGCGCAAACTCGCTTGCGCTTTCTCTCGTTTCCTCTCGGTCTCGCTCTTTTGCGGTCCAGACTTATCCGCGACGTGAGAGGAGAAAACGGGGCGCTAGCGAGAGACCGAAGATCGTGGTCCGAGGTATAAAGTAGAAGTAGTACTGGTAGTAGTAGTAGTAGTACGAGGGTGAGAAACCCGAGCCAGACCAATAATACAGGAGAAAAGAGAAGGAACCATCCGCGAGAATGGCGAACGTGCAACTCCATGACCTTACCCCTACATACGATAATATAATATTTTATATGGCGTAGAATTTACGACAGTATTACAGTACAGGCTAAACCGAGGGGCTAAACCACTCTCGAATTCGTTGAAACACCTCCGAGGAAATGACATATGAAATCGGCTGATGAAATCATGTGAATTCATAAAATCGTCGTCATAATTTCTGAATTCATTAAATTACATAAGTTTAGATAATCGAAGCAGGTTTAGGCATTCCTAATATATTTCTTAAAAATAAAGAAATTTCGTTGAATTTTGGATATTTTATTAATCACGCGAAATCGTAACGAAGTCATGGAAATTTTGTGAACTGATAGCGATATTATGAAAATTACGTGATATCATATCGAAATCTTGAAAGTCACTTGAAATCATAGCGAAATCATGGAAATTACTTGAAATCATAGTGAAATTGTAGAAATAACGTGAAATCATAGTCAAATCATGGAAATCACGTAAAATCATAGCAAAATGATGGAAATTACGTGGAATCATATCGAAATCTTGGAAATTGCGTGAAATCGCTGCCAAGTCATGAAAATCACGTGAAATCATTGCGAAATCATGAAAATAACGTGAAGTCAAGAACTCACGGAAATCATACCTACACCGAAATTCAGAGTGGGAGTAGACCCTCGGGCAAAATGGTGATTCTGTTGAAGGATTTCATTAGAAACTATATAGTTTAGGGTGATCCAAATTTATTGTTTTTTTTTCGTTTTAATTCCGTCTGGCATCTGAAAATAGTATAAGAAATGAATTTTTTTTTAAATCCACAATGAGATATGAAAATACTGTACTAACTGCGTTAACGTTTTGGGCCTCCATTCTAGCCATAAAAAGACACTTTCTGTAGCAGCTACGAGCATAGATCGGAATTTTTTTAGATACACTTTACTGCAAATAGTGTCCTTTTAAGGTTAGATCAGAGGCGTCAAAAATCAAAATTTTAACAGCAGGTTGTACAGAAAATAAGAAATATCCGATATTAAAGGGTAAGTGTAGTATTTTCTTTTAACCAAAAAATTATTTTTATTTAATCCGCTCTCAAACTTTTTTTTTATCACCTAACGCCCATTTCGAAATGCCTCATATACTCGCTCGAGTGGAAAATCATTGTTCTTCAAAACTTTGATCTTAAATATTCCATGTACTAAAATAGCATCCAGATATAGTTGACGAACGTGAAAAAAAATATGGGAATATTAATATGAACAAAACTACATTAATTATTAAATCCAGATAATATAAATTATAGATTACTATAAGAGGGTTTATACTAAACCCTCGCAGTAGCTTCGAGTCATTACAACTTATTTACATCATTATCGGATTTCTTAGCAAATACTATATCAAACACTTGTAAAATTACAAAAATATTAAGCCAAAGAATAAAAAAGATTGGTGCAAATTTAATAGGAAATATTTTACAATAATAAAAGATTTTTTTCGTATACTATAAAATTCCTAAATATAAAAAATTTAAATTGCAATAAAAACATCTAATTAATTTAAGTAAATTAAATTCTTATCTCTTCTTCTAAATCCGTTGTAGTAATAATTAAATACTGTTCTGTAATACTCTCGGTCTCGCCGACTACAGTACTATAAGTTAATATAACATAGTACCCCATGTCTAATTATATCTTGTATTTAAAGCTTTTCTTACATATCTTCAAATCTCTCTTTACCATTTGCCTACACTGATGTCGTGTCGCTATCAAGATATGGATAAGTTTTCTTCGTTCGCCGAGGACGTGACGCTCGCCCGCTTCTAGCGCATCTAGCGGCACTGTCAAGGTAATTAAAATAATTATCAACAATGAACTAAGATTATATAAATATATATAGTATGTGGCATTCCACGGTTAATCGACAGGGTTTTGAGCCTCATATATCTTTTTCTTTTGGAATGTTGTCGGAAGGCACTCTAAATTTTTTTCCGATTTTTTCGAAAATTCCCTTTTTATAACGATTCAAAACTTCACTTCTCAAGAACTACGTCGACGATTTCTTTGAAATTTGTACAGTAAATTCGTTGTTCGGAAACAACATTTTTGTGACTACTCCGAAAATGGTCGTGAGCCTACGACAGCAGTTGAAAAATAAATAAAAATTTTTAAAATCACAAAAAATGCATTACTCAAAACCTACACTTGCGGTTTTTTTTTAAATTTTTACCGCAAATTCTTTGTTTTTACATGTATAAAAAAATCCCTAAAACTGCCTTTCAATATACATATACATATTCGCAGAATACTGCAGATATAAGGAACGTTGTTTAATTAAGAAATAGCTAGTTCCATAAGCGTTCTATTCATTTTAAAGTATTAGGAATTTAAACGTAAATGTGTAATCAGTTGAAAAAGCAATTCAGTTCTCAACTTTGAGCTAAAAGTGGGTAGTTCAGTAGTTAAACATTACCCGCGTTACCTAGACAGTGTAACAGGGATTTTATTCGTATTAACCGAAAATAAATATTTTGAACACTTAATGGACAGTTGGATTGAAACCCGAATGCATACGACCGTCCACGTCAATTACTGTTAGAAATGAATGAAAGTCGCACCATACTTGATTCTCCATTTACCCTCGTGGTCTAATATAAACCGAAACTCCGTTCATTGTTCGATTTATGGTCGGATCATAATTTGTAGTTCGTTACAAGCTGTCGACAATAAAACTTTTTTAAAATCCTGTTGATTAGTCATTTCTAAATTAAACTATACGTGTAATCATAAGACTTGCAAGTTGGGAAATACAATCGTGACGTCAAACCAATCGTGTGCATTTTCTGATCACGTAACAAAATTTGCATTTGCGTGCTGTTTAAATAATTAATATCTCATAAGTAAAAAAAAAAATTACAAAGATATTATTACAATTTTCTGTTACTGTTAATCTATAATAGGAGGGTGAAGTCTCCAGTTTTTTTAAATTTATTGAAGAACCCAATAAGGCATGTCTTGCAACAAAACGATTTTGAATTATTTCAGAAGTAATTGAATTTTCCTTCCTCATAGAGGAAGCTTTGTTTTCATGCATTTTTTTTTTAGATATTGATGTTAGAACACTCGAAGTCATCTGAGACATCGAGAAAAGTGGTTCAGAAAGATTGTTTGGACGTATGTGTGTGTGTGAGTGTGTGTGCGTGTGTGTGTGTGTGTGTGTGTGTGTGTGTGTGTGTGTGTGTGTGCGTGTGCGTGTGCGTGTGCGTGTGCGTGTGCGTGTGCGTGTGCGTGTGCGTGTGCGTGTGCGTGTGCGTGTGCGTGTGCGTGTGCGTGTGCGTGTGCGTGTGCGTGTGCGTGTGCGTGTGCGTGTGCGTGTGCGTGTGCGTGTGCGTGTGCGTGTGCGTGTGCGTGTGCGTGTGCGTGACGAAAGGTCTAAAATTCATATTGCCATAACTTCTGATCTATTCGACAGAATCAACTCAAATTTTACTGACATATAGACCAATCTTTACTTGGTATACATTTTCTAAAAATCACTCCATGCATTTTATTTTTATGAAATTTTGAAAAATGTCCGTAAACGCTATAGCTCAAATAAATTATTAACGAGCGGGCTTAAATTTTACATTTAATTTAAACAAAGTGATGTAACCTTTGGTATTCAATTTGAGCGAAATCGGTAAAGCGGTTTGGATTTTACGTGATTTTGAATGTTTCCAAACATTAACGTTTTCGCCCTGACTTTCACAAAATTTAAGCAAATATCCCACTTTGTAATTAATCAAAATGTGATGCAACCGTATTTATAACGGCGTTTCATAGCCGTATGTAACGTCCTTTATTTTTTTTGTCTTAATTATACTTTTTCGTTTCTAATGCTCGTAAGAATCAATATTCAATTGCGCATAATTCTCGAACGAACTTTTGCACGCAAGTGGAGTATTAACTCCTCTTCAGTTACTGTGATTACGTACAAAAAATACACATACGCACACACCCTCGCAGATTTCGTATAATTTTTAAGTTTTCCAAAAAAGCGCGTGAGAACGCTTACGTTTTTTTGTCGTTGCACAAGTAACTACCAAAAAATATAGAGATAATAAAATTTAAAAAACGCTAATTAAAATTAACATTGATGCAAAGTAGAACTTTGCACATTGGTTCCTCATTAAATTTAGGAAGCCAAAATTAATAAATAATCTCCCTCATAGACATTGTGAAAAATGAAATTTAATGAGGATGCAATGTGCAAAGTTCTACTATTGCAACTTTTTTTTTATAGTTATCAACAATGTTTCACAAAATTGAAAGTTTATCTTCCCATGTAAATATTTTACTGTATGCATCCACAATGTTGTGACATTATTTCATCTGCAAAAAGATGCCTGCAATATTTCTGCCGTATTATTATGTGGATTCATTATGTGCTATATGGATAACATCGAGATCGTCCCGTGCTCTCATCTCGTTCTGTTTTTATGCTTTCAGCTTGCACATCGGGACATTCATCGTGTTTTGTTTTATTGTAGCCTAACCAGAGAGACCACAGTCCCCCCCGTACATTTCCATTCACATCGCGGAACCTTACAGACTTCCTCAAGAGAATCCCTCTACAATTTCCACGTAGAAAATTTTCTCGTAAACCACCACTGCGGATCCCTCATTTTTATCCACATACGTTTTTTTCAGTGCCCATTACTTCTCTTCCTGCGATACTTTTTTCTCAACTTCATTTTCCTTTTTTTTTTCTTTTTTACCTCTGTCTCGTCTCTTGCTCCCACTTCGTTGCCATTCCTTTCTTTCTGTTTATGTTGCCCACCTTGCCAATCGCAGTTTTCGAGTTTCCATGGACGCTCGAAGTCGCCAACCAGCCGACGTGCAGCATCGCGCAATACGCTGCGGGTCTGTCGCCTCAACATCGAGGTAAGTTCGTTACGATATAATTATACGCGAGCTCCGCGTACGAGGGGACGATGCATCGCAAAACGAGACGACGACCTCGCGTTAGATTCGCCCCTACTCGCTTCCTACTTATCATGAACTAAATATTTATCTGAAAAGATATAACCAGTTTTTAATTATTTTTTCCGGTTTTCCAATAATTTTTTTTTTAAATGTTCATGTGTATTTCTCTGATGTCTTTAGGTTCTTTAAGATCAACTATAGGTAACTGTCGGTAATTTTTATTTAGGTTCCGCGAATAGCGAAGTAGAAATCTACCTTGACGACATTGCTCAAAACCACCCTAGACTTTCTACTGATCTCTAATATTTCAGACGGGTTGTTGGAATATATCTTTAGGTTCTTTTCGTTCTTCAGGTTGAACTGTCGGTTCTATTTTTTTAGGACCCGCAAATAGTAAGGTAGATATCTAACTTATCGACATGGCTTCAAACCGGCCTAGCTTATCTACTCATCTCTCATATATCAGCAAGAACCGTCTTGTGAGGGGGTTAAAGCACCCTAACGATAATAGATATTGTTACGGCCGAGCAAATAAGAAAGGCCACGATTTATAAAAGAATAACAGGGCGGAACTTTACTTGTAAATAGATGCGTCCGTTAGCTTTGAGGTCTCTGTCAAGACTGTTTGTCAATCTACGATCATTGTCAAGCGTCATTCAGTTCGTTGTCAGTTGTCTCATATGATGCGAGCGGATCAATTCCAATACCGCTTTCACGTGCGATTCATACAATTTCGTTACAATATAATAATGCATTGAAATTAGTCGTAATTATTGCAAAAACGCAGTAATTGCAAGCTAGTGCGTGAACAAGATTTTTCACAAAATTAAAAATGCCATAAAATTCGATCAGCTTGGCCGATTTGTGTCAAATTTGGACTCAAATCTTGTTCAATGGTGGTCCATATGTGAACCATATTTAAGCTAAATCTCCAAAAGTTTCCCGGGAAAAACGATTCATATATAATCATATATAATCATATATAAACTGCTCATATATGATTGTATATGAATTTTGTCTCTATATGATCATGCATGATCATATATGGCTATGCATGATCATATATAATTGTATCTGGGTATACATGATCCTATATGAGAAAATATAATTGTGTATAATTGTATCTGAGCATATACAATCATATATAGTTATATGTGATTATATAAGACGATGCCTAAATAGATATAATCTTCTGAAGCATATAAGGTCAGTCATGATTATATATGATCATATACAATTGTTACAATGTAATTGTACATATATAATCGTGCCCATAATTATATAAATCGTCCGACGATTTCATTTCATATAGATTTAGTAACATGTAGACTAACACAAATTATTGAATCCTTAATACTCATATTTTTATTACCTTAATAATACGCAGTGCGCAGTCATATATGATTGTATATGATCATATATTGCACAGTCGACACACAGAATAGATCTCATATACAATCCTATATGATCATATCTGTTTATATATGACATGGTAAACAGGCAGTTTTGGTGTTATATATGGTCATATATAGGGTCATATATGCCAATGTATATATACATATAAAGTTATATACGCTCATATACATTTGTATATGGATCCACATACAATCATATATGCGCTAAAAATGGGCGATATATAGTTGTATATAACTATATATGATCATATCTGTTCATATATGACATCGCAAGCTGGCGGTTTTGGTATTATATATGATCATGTATACCACTGTATATGTACATATAATCTCATATATGCTCATATATGTTTCCATATACAATGATATATTACGTTATATACAATTATATATAATTATACACAACTATACATGAAATTATATACAATTATATATGATTATATTTGAACCGTTTTTCCCGGGTTCGAAATTTTTTATTCACCAAAATAGAAACTTACGGACCTGTCGACAGTTCCTTTAACTAAATTCAACATTCATAATCAATAATCGTGAAATCATGTCGAAAATTGCAGCCAGAATTTAATGAGTCTCAGAATTTAAAGGAGTTGAAGTCTTTGCAGACATTAAAAAACAATTTAAATTGCAATAAAATTAGAACCACTCTATCGATTCTCGCCGAATTTGGTAAATTACGTACAAAATTTCAGCCCCATATCTCATAATTTGCGAACTTTTCAAAATTTTCAATATGCTGTAAAATTTTTATTTTCCAACCGACTGGCGACAGTTACAATCCTAAACGTTGTTGTATGACAGCCCACTTACGTGCCAAATTTGAAGAAGATACAGCTAAAATTACGACAGTTATCGTGCTTACAAGGTAATTTGCACATTACAGACACATACAGACATTACGTACCAATCACTCTTCTCGACGTTTTGGACTATTCTGTGTATGCTTACATGAAAAACTCGAAAAAAAAAATATTTTCACGAAAACGAAGCTTCCTCTATGCGGAAGCAAATATATATATCAGCACAATAACTGGTCATACTTATTCGTTAAGGGACTATCCCAGTGTAACGGGCCGAAAAATAGCTGATTTTCGCCATTTCTTTTTCTATGGTTAAAATACGTTAATCAGTCTGATTTCTTATGTCAAATCAAAGCACTCATGAAGTACAGAAAATACATTTTTAAACATTTGTTTTTATTTTTTTTTTCATTTTTTTTGTATGCTTGAAAATGTCTTAAAAAATGGAGTCCTCACGGTGTTCATGGTTGTAACCGTAAATAATATCTGAAACAATTTTTGTGAAAACATTATTAATCAGTACGAAAGCCGTTATATTACTATGGTGATTTTTTTAAAATCAAAATTAAAAAAATGGCGGCGGTTTGAAAAAAAAAGTAGCAAATTTAGCGTATTTTTTCGAGTATTTCGTTAAAAACTTAAACTAAAAAACGGGTGCAAATGAATTTGCGTTTTGCTTGCTCATTGTTCAAGATTGCGCATAGAGCATTGGTCGACGAAGTACATTGGTTTGTGTTTGGGTTCCTCATAGAGGAAGCTTTGTAAATTATAAATATCAACAAAATTTCCTTTATGAGAAAGCAAAACGAGTAATTTTTTTGTTTTTGCAAAAGCGTTCCATAGACTTATCCGTTCATTGTCCGTAATCATTTACTGATCATTGAATAACTTCTTCACTCCTCGAAATAATAAACCAGCTGTGCAACGCAAACACAGTTTTTTTGAAGATTTCAAAATGTCGTATAAACTGGATTTTTCAACCAATCCTCAGCAAATTCTAAATCATACATTTTTTTATGTTAGTCCACCACTGGGGAACATTTTAGCCCGAGAACTCAAAATGTGCGAAAGCTAGAGAGCAAACACACGTTTTTCGGTAAATTAAAAAAAAAATTCTTGCCAAATCTAGATCTGTTGATTGATTCTCACCAAATTTGGTACCGAAAGTTGTTCGATTTTAGTCCACTTGTATGAGAAATCTCAACCCGACAACTTGAAATTGCGGCAGCTAGAGCGCAAACAAACTTTTTTCGAAAAATTCAAAGTCTCGTAAAATTTGAACCGGAGTCCCAATTATTCTGTAAATTGTCCTAAATATAGAGGCCCAACCACTTTACTTGTATGCCACATTTTAGCCCGATCGGTCTAATTATCCTCGAGTTATAGGGGTTTGAATTTTGGAGACCTGACACACACACACACACACACACACATACAACCGAACATTTTTTCTGAATATGTTTTCTAGACTTTTTGGCACATTCTGAACGCGTTTTTATGTTTTACGTTTTTTTTTTTTTAAATGTAAAACAAAAAAATAAATACACGTTTAAAAATTTATTTTCTGTTCTTCATGAGTACTTTGATTCGATATTAAAAAATCAGACTGATTACGGTATTTTAACCATCGAAAAAACATCACGAATGTCAGCTATTTTTCGACCCGTTACACCAAGATGATCCCTTTAGAAAATGTTCCAAATGCGGTGTTCCATTTAAATTATACTCATCGTTGTTAGGAATAACTGACACAGCCAAAGAGCCATTCACTAATATGTATCAATCAATCAATCAGTTGTCTTGTCTGCTTTTTTTTTGTAGTCCGCTTATGAAACGGCACTTTCAAAATAGCGTTTTCATAATTCAGAACAATATTCGCGATTTCGCGAAACTTTATACAGGACATATTTTTCGGTATTCTTGGCGCCTAGCGAGTAGATATTCGTCGTGCCAGATAGTCGAGCATAAACGACGATTATTTCTTAATGCCTCATCTCCTCCCAAAATTTCTGGCGCCGAGAAGGCGCTTTTACATTGTCGTTTAAATCTTGAGAATATATACAAGTAAATTCTCCCGTCCGAGAAATCTTAAAATGACGTAACGAGGCTCTCACATTAAGAATGTACAACGTACACGCAACCAAAAGATTGATACAATAAGAATGAGTACTTTGTGATAAACGAGAAGGATCTGAAAAAAGCAACGTAATTGAAGATACTAAGAACATTGATTTTTATCAGAATTATTCTAATGATACCAAGTGAATTTGTTGTAATTTCATAGAAATTTTGTTTCATATTACGCATAAGAAGTTGACTACATCAGTTTTATAAAAGTAGCCTCTGAAGCGAGAATGTCGAAAGTATAGGAAAACTATTTCCACAGGACAAATAATAAAGATGTATGGACATTTGCTAATCGAGTTTTTAAATCAAATTTATAAATAACTTTTTGGTATTGTTATTGATAAGAGTCAAAGGTTTTAATATCTTTAATATTAATATTAAAATTGTTGTTATTAATATTACAATTGTTGTTTTCTCAGTTACTTCTCATTTCGCAAATAGCTTAAATTGTAATCGAATTAAAGCTTAGTTTGTAAATATGGGTTATTTTTCCAAAACTCGACACTATTGTTATATCCATACGAGGATATTACAAAAAAATTAAATTCTTTCCGGCCGATTGACTTCGATGCCGAAATACAGAGCAGCTAACCACGCGCTCTTGCGAAACTACTAATAGTAGGCCCTGCGTCAGCACCTAACTTCCGTGTGCATCGATCAGCGATCGATTTCTTTTCCATCGGAAAAGATAGTCAGTCTCTTCGAAATGCTTCGCCCGGGAGGAGCTCTCCAAAGAGTTCTTGCCGCAGTCATCGGTCCCTCGATTGACCCCTCACGAAGTGTTTCACGTGTCTTCAGCCTTACGCGACCAAGCCTTCCCACCCAAGGGAACGGGAAGTCACCTAGGTGAGCGTGAACTGTAAACCTTCGTGAGGGGAAAATGAGTACCGGCGCGGGTGGAAGGACTCATAACCAATCATAACCAAGATAGAAAAGGAATCGATCAAAGCCACATACAGGACACGCATAAGAACCCGTAAGTCAAGTAATTACTACCACGTATTTATACTCGATATTATTAAGACCCGTATTTTCTTAAATCGCTTCGCGATAACTTAAACTCTGTGTCTCTCCTATGACACAAAAATATATGAAACGGAAATTGTCCTGATCATTAATCTACCCCTGCGTTAAACTTCCTTTCATCCTTAGAAATTCCTATCGGTCAAAGAGGATGCTCCAAGCGCTTTGGATGGTAACCCGTTAATATTAAAATCTTAAATACCGCCCTCGCAGCTTCTCTGTGTCGGGCTTAACACTATTGTGGACCTCATAGTCTTCGATCGCGTTGTGACTTTGACATTCGTTTAGATATGTTATGCAGAGGACATTCAATCTTTATCAGATTTTCAAACTGACATTTCCGTCTCTGGTCTACTTATTGATTTTTGTCAATTTTTAAAAAGTTTATGAATAAATTCATTTTTTTCAGCATGTGAACATTCATAAAAAAAGTCCCAGATACTTTTTTCGTGAAAAATTCGTCTTCAAGAAACCACTGAAAAACGCGGAAAAACCTTAAAAAGACGTTTTTCGTGGTGAGCCTACAATTTCAGACTGACAAAAACATTTTTTTCGGATTCATTGCAGTGTTTTATCTACCGGGTGACGTTTTTAGACTGCGGTGGGCTATAGTTTTCGTTTAAAAACGAAAGTTAAAAAAAATCACTCAATTTTTAAAAATCATAACATCGAGTGATTCTTTTTTAACTGAAATACAGATATTTTTAAAATAAATGGTCTTTAAGTGACAACGGTTTCTATGGCAACCGATGCTATTGGCAACTGTCATATCACGTTTGTATTTTAGACAAAAGCAAATACGGTACCCCTTCGTCTGTAGTTTTTGCAGTATAACCGAATTTATTTTTTCCATGTCAACCGATTCTTAGAAAATTAGATTGTATTTGCTCCTAGACTGTGGTAGGGATGAGAGGAAAGGGGATATGTCACATTGATTTAAACAGACTAAGACTATGTTTGTATGTAAACGGACCACATTAATTAAAGATGGCTCTAAAAGTAAGAACCTGCATTTAGGACGAATGTGTAAAAAAAAATTCAAAAAACTTTTGTATTAAATATCTTTTCACTGGTCAAACAGATTTAATATCGAACGGCAGTGGAGTTTTAAAAGATGTAGTAAGTAAAAGTTTTTAAATAATATAAGCACCTTTGATAGCCTCTGTTCATAAATATTCTGTACGCATCAGAGCATATGCGGAACAAGAAATCCTCAAGCGGCTTAACGCTTCAAGGATTTTTGCTGTGCAAGCGTGTGACTCTTTCATCACGCTGGACTTTCCTATAGCTGATTGTGCTGCATTTCGTGAATTTCAGAACTTCAAAGTTTCATAGATAGAAGCAACTCTTCTTTGTTTCGACTTTCTATGAAGAGAGACAGAGACAATCTCTCTATTTCTTAAATCGTGAAAAGGCTGAAGATCGGTCGACAGAGGTACACATAGTGCAAAGTCGAACCTTTTGAATATTGCATCCTCATTATTTCGATCTCTTACAAAATCATCTCTTTCATGAAGCATTATCAAAGGTAAAAAAAAGGAAACAATCCGCAAGGTACTACTTCGCACATTTATTTCAAATAATAAATGTTGTAACTTTAAATTTAGAAAATAATGAGAAGATTCAAACTTATACTTGGTACTATTTTTTAATAGCTTTTCGTATTCTTTTCTTTGTGTAAGTTTGTAAGTAGTCGAACCCGCAATTTTTTTTATTAAAAAAATATTAAACTTACGAATATTTTTTTGCAAAGTATAACAAGAAATATTTTGTGAAAGGAAAGTAAACATTTTTAACAATTTCTTTCTTCTACTTTTTTTTTGTAAAACTAGAAGACGTGTTCATTCTAAACTAGTAGACTTTTTTATTTAATAAAAATACAGAATAATTACTTACGCTATGCTGTCTGTATAAAGATATTTTTCATTTATCGATTATTCAATTATCGAACAGAATCTTAAGCATCTAACTTTTAAAGATATTGTTTATTCATTTTGAAGTCTTTTTTTAGTTTAAAATTTGAACATTATTAGAAATTTCAAAGCACACTAATAATTCGACAGATTGTTGCACGCACGCGCGCTCCTAAAAATATCCGGTTTGTTTTTTTTTATCAGAAACAAAAAAAATTAATCTATTAATATAAGAAAATAATCATACAAAGAATGTAAATAAATTACTTACCCAAAGAAAAGAAGTATCTACTGCTCATAAGCGTGAAGAAACTTTATCGAATCCTGCAAAAAATAAGATGATAAAAAGTACCAAAAACTTCCTTATGTATACATAGTAAAATAGAATTAAAAACAATCTCACACTTTTCAAACAAAAATGTCGCAAACTTATTTACAAATGCATTTTATTTACTACATTGCCACTATCGTCCATTACATGAATTACAAAATATTTGTATAGATCATAAGATTCCAAATTTTCTTCTTTACATTTTTTTTGTTTAATTTTGATTTTTTTAATTTGGTAATCAATTCGGATTCGGCGGCTTCAAAAACTAAAAAATATTAATTTTCATCAAACAGCCGGACCCGGGTACTGTAGCGCTCGGATCTCCTTCTGTCAGTTTTGACATTTGACATAAAAAAAATGTTTCAATATACATGAACCTGGCCCCAGTCCCAGTGTGACTGACGACAGCGTCGGCCAATTACAGCACGATTAAAACGGTGACAATGCCTACGATCTTTTGTTCCACCAACTTTTTAGAAGGAGAATAGGGTTAGGCGCAATTTCGTTTGTACGAGGCTCCGCAGGGGTGGATTTTCTTCGACCTGAAATTCTCTGGAACGACTATTGTTTGATTTTTTACGGCAGCATAAAAAATAACTTCGATCGAAAAAATCTAGAAATTATCGCCTCTAGAGAATTTTAACATGAACAAAATGTATGTCCACCGAACCTCGTACGACGAAAATTGCAGGTGTTACGGCGTGCCAAATTTGTTTCTCTCTTGCTAGTAGTTTAATCTTTATCATAATTCTGTTGCCGGTAGCACCGAAAATGACATCGATAGAAAAATCTAAAAAATACCACCCCTAAAAAATTTCAAGAGGAACAAAATGCACCACCGTGAAACCTCGTACGACGAAAATTGCGGGAGATACGGCGTGTCGAAAATTTTACTTCTGAAATGCAGATACCTTCAGGGCCGTAATGGATTTCGCATTTGTCGCTCATTATCTTTTTAATAAAAAAGACTAGGGTTAGGCGGACGACAGTTTTCTTCTGTCAGTTTTGACATTTGACATAAATAAAAAGGTTCAATCCATGAACTTGGTCCCGGTTTCAACGTGTCTGTCAACACCGGCGACCAATCACAGGACGAATAAAAGGACAACAAGTAAATGTATCGAACCAGCGATATATCGTGACACATTAACTTTTAGGAGAGGTTTCAAACATTTTCCTGAATTGTGATATGGCATATTGGATCCTCCATTTTGAAAGTTGACAATTTGATCAAATTCGGATTTAGCGACCCCTAAAACCTTAGCGGTTTTGTTATGCCCGGCCCTGGGGTCGGACTATAATATATATTTTATTTATCGGGATTGGTTGCCAAGAAGGAGTTAGACTCGAGTGAATGCGGTAAAGTTTAAGAAGATTTATTTAAACGATTAACAATTGAAGTTTATTACAGTATCGAGCTCGTCTCGATTTCGTTACTTATAGACGAGCCTGACGCAAGATCGACCGGTCACCTTGATGTTCGAATTATGACTAACTCTTGGTATTCCGATCCCTCGTCAGGTAACAATACCAATAGTCGAAAATTGATGAATTGCATTTTTATTGTTGCGCGTACGACTGCCCGCAATCAACCCAGATCTGTCTACGGTACTGTTTTAACAAACCTGCCTGAGTCGAGTGACCGTTGTGCAATCATAAACATTGAGAGAAATTAGTACAAATTCTCGGCACAACAGTTTTGAAAACATTTTTCACAATACATTTTTGGGATGAAATGTTGTTTTCTCCACCTGACAGTGAAGGGATTAAAGTGGTGGGATCGGAAAAATTAAAAAATTAAAGTTTATTTGCGACGCACACTAATAAACCTATTATATATACCTATTGCATTTAACTCATTTTCCAGTCGGATTTACTGCTTACAAAATTACTTGAGCGCGGCACACTGACCAAGACATCCACTGCCATTAATAAATACACAAACCGACTTACTTTACACTAAGCATCCTCCTCTCACAGAACTCTAAGTATCCACTTAGCCACCATCAGAGATAACGAAGATAATGAAAGTCCGTTCTGATGTTGGGAGCACCACTTGTGCGCCTCCAGTGACCTCCAACGGGTTAGTCGAAAAATTTATAGTTCGTACGATAACGAGAGTAAGAAGACCCGTAGCGGATAGCGTGAGTCCGCCCATGAGCTGCTGCACAGATTCAGGAAAGCTCGTTAGCCGTTTCCTAATCGTTCCAAAGACCTGGATAGGATAGAGTGCGACAGTAGCGAAAACGAGATATAGTCGAAGCGATAGCGAACAAGAGAGAGATATAACCTATCCCACCTATATAGAACCGCGCCGCCCTCTTGTGGATAGATATAATAATGCATCGCATTGAGAGTCGCCTAGCGTAAGAGGTCAGAATCACTGCTGCTGCCGCTACCGCGTCTAGTATAACAAACTTGGCGAGTGGCCTACGGGACTTGGCGACGAATTTCTCGCCCCAGTACCGAGATAAACTTAATGGTTCGGGGTAATTCGAGTCTCCGGTGGTTATACACGTCGAGGACTCCACTGTCTCATACCCGGGTTTGCACAAGCCGCGTTCACGTTACTCGACGCTTCTCTCGCACCCACCTCAACTGGCCGCACCGTAGGCAAGCCATACCCGATTAACCCCACGTGAAACCCATACCGAGCAAAGCTCTGTGGACGGTTCGCGCGCAAGCTCCACATTAGTCCGGGTGTCCGCTAGTCCAAGTAATAATCCGGTACCGTGACACTCACGCGGCTGACTGCTCCTCTATACTTGCAGAAATCCTCTGGGAGAGAACGAGAGAGTACGTTCGAGTGGCCCCCGGCAATGCCAGTTTCACCGTCCACTACCAACGGCGAGCTGCATCAGTATTCTGCTAAGCCGAAGCCCCATGGTAAATCGCCTCACTCGAGCTATTTCCACAGTCGCCTCCTTGAAATTCGGACGACATCATGAGCGACCGCAGCACCAGCAGCAGTAGCAGCGGCAACGCATCATGGTTCAAGCCGTGCCAGGAAAAGTTTTCCCGACATTCTAGACCTTGCTGGTACTACTGCTAACGTACACTCTGGTGTACCATGAAGGGTGATATTCGGGTTGAGAGCGAGGATGAGACTAGAAGGAAACCGGATGCGACGTATGCGGAGAGATCAGCAGCCACGGTCCACCGAGTAGCCCCAAGCTTATCGAGGATCAACGTTTCTAGGTAAATAATATATATCTGTACTGTGGTTTAGTTAAGTGTAGCATGTAGATAGTTACTCACTTTTGTATGGGATACAGTTTTCGTACAAGTGGGTTAAGAGCAGATTTTTTGCAACTTTTCAATTACTTTAAATGTACTTAACTGATAAGCATTTATTTAAAGTACAATAACATATAATAAAAATGGATGCAAAATTCTTGTATATTCAACGCAAGATTTTTCTTAATAAAGGTGAACGGATTTTTTTTTGAGATTCCAAGTTTTTGTCTTACAAACAGAAGTACAAGATCATATCATTCTAAAAAATATGTAGAGAAATCAAATCGTTGTTCATGGTAGTCATGTGTATTAAGGCCACTCTGTAACTCCTCGTCGTTATGGTGCATGCCAGATGTTTGTTTGGTAGCAGTTTCAGTTGTTCTGGGTCAGCCGTCACGAACGTTTCGGTCAAAATAAATAAATCGTTTATTCTATATTTATCTTGCATTATAGCTATAAAAATAACAAAATAATATGAAGTCTTTCGGAGACATAATTTTTAGGAAATTTTGAAATCAATAAGACTTTGCAGGCTTATTTGTACATCTGTGCCTGAAATATTCAATGTACATCTGATGATGAATGTACATGGAATATTTCAGGCACAGATTCTAGAAATTGGCGAATAAAAATTAGACTTAAAAAAAATGGGTTTTGACCATAGCGTATGCCATGTAAATATTAAAAACTAGGATTTCTTAAAAGACACGACCGCTATGCGCCCTTGAACCTCCGTAACGAAAAGACACCTGGACAAGACACGACCTTTTTTCCCACGTAAAGGCATTCAGAATAATCAGAATCTAAGGGGATGATATTATGAAGACTTAGAAGAATGAGGGCCTTGGAGATCGTTGGGGGCCTCAGAATAATTAAGCCGTGGGGGTTGAGTGGGGGGGGGGGGGGGGGGGCGGTCGGAGTTTTTAGAGTTTTTAACTGGATGCGCTAGTGGGAACTCGCGCAGGATTATTTCAAATACACTTTCGGATATGCGAAAGTGTGTTTAAAATAATCCTGCACGAGTTCCCATTTCCAATCGGTATCAGAAGCAAAACCCGTAACACGTAGCACCAAGGCATGTAAGAGCGTGCGATACCAAATGCAAGTATCCAAAGTAGAGTATTTCCACTCTTTCGTTTAACTATCCCTATATTTTTCTTAGTGTTTTCGTGCCAGTCCGCACACTGTCCTTAAGAGGCTGGAAGTTGGAGAGGCTTGCACCAAATGCGAGAAAACTTTTCACGTAGAGCTTTCCCATAAGAACCGCGTGGGGAATCGTAAGAATAACCGTAGCGCGAGGTAGCTACCGAGCGCACACGAACGTAAAAGCGAAATTTCCATTTGGCCTCCCTTCTCGTTAAAGTTAAGACGAAAGTAAACTAAACCATCGTCTGTTCGTCGATTCCATTATACCCGGTACACTAGGGCTGCTTAGAGTGGAACGCGAACGTTGCAAATCTTAAGAAAAGAGAACGAAAGGGAGAAGAAGAGAAGAGGTAAAGATTCGCCATTATCTCGAATAGCAGGAATAGCTGATACCCAGAAGCCAAACGTTTAAGAAGAAAAAAGATTAGGAAGATAGGCGAAACCGGTATACATATGTTTTAATTCGTTCATCGACAACACTATTTCACCTAATAAAATGCATGATAAAACCTTTTTTTTGTGCATGTATCGATTTAAAAAAACGGTCGGATTTAAAACTCACCATATGTACGGAAAGTTGGGGGCAAAACGGGTCATCAAAACGAATGGATCGAAATGCTTATTTTTACAAAGTACTGGTCAAATGATCTTTACACTTTACTGAAATATGTAATGGATAATAAATGGTTGAAGAAAGTAGATTGATTGATATTCATAAAATTGTGAAAAAATAATTCTTCATTTTCTCTATGCTTTTCCGTGGCTCTCCTAACCGTTGCTCTTTCGTTTCCTTGACATTTTTCTTTGTTCATTTATTTATTGTGTATTTTTCATTAACTCCTGACAACAGAGTAATAAGGGTGAAACCATGCTGTTTTTCCTCTTTTTGCTAGAGAAAGCTCTTCGCATAGAGAAAGCATTCTTAAAAATATATTCATTTATGGCCGTTTCAACCGCTAATGGTTATTAGCAACCTTAATAGAAACGAAAATACAATTTTACATAGAGTTTTCCATATATGTTTTCGAGTGTATTTAGTTTATAGACTTATGGTGTATTACAGTTTGTCATAAGTATTAATTTGTTTACAGTATTCTATCATTTTGGAGAATGTCTTATTACCGTTCAGGCAGTTTTTCAAGATTCCTGGAATCTTGAGGCTTGCTCGTAGGTTTCGGGGGTCTGATCAGACCACTACTAGGTCTTCGATTGTTGCTGGTAGTTTGTATTTAGCGCACTTTGGTTTTTCACAGTGGTTGAATAGGTAGCTACGTGTAAAGGTTAGAGAGGCCAATTCTCAGTCTAGTTAATGTTGTTTGCTCTTTTCTATTTGTCCTGTCCAACGACTTGTCCCAGATATCGTCTCTTACTGAGTGTAATTTAGTTCTGTCCATTGATATCCAGACGTCTTTCAATTTAGTGAGTATTGCCATAGAAACCGATCTCTTATATTCTTGGTATGAGATCGGGATTAGGACAGTTACGCTCGTGTTGCTGCAGTATCTGCTTTTTCATTGCATTCGATTCGCGTGTGGGATGGGATCCCAGGATACCAGTACCACCTCGTTGCTTTTGCTTTGGATCAGCGTAATTTTTTGTTGTATTGCTTCTATCACAAGATCTGTGGTGGTTAAATCGTTGAGTGCATCGAGGGTAGATTTGGAATGTGTGAATATTGCAGCTTTAGACCGTTGACATCGTCGAGAATGCGCAGCGCTTGAAGGATAGCATGTACTTCACATAAGAGGATGAATAATACTTGCGCTTATAATGAGGATTAGTTCTTGGTTGTTCTATACAATGGCGCAGTCTCTTAAGTTGTTAATTGAGCCATCGGTACATATTTTTTCATGACCTAAGTGTTTGGCGTTTATGAGGGTATCGTATAGCTTTCGATATGTTCTGGATGAAGTGAGTGCTTTGCCATTAGTTCCTGTGGTCGGGTCGAGATTAATATTTAGAAGGGGGCGAGTTCCAGGGTAGAAAAGGATTTAGACGTTTTGCGTAGATGAGAGGAATGTTGAAGTTCATTTCGGTCGCATAGTGTGTTGCACGGACTATGAAACTGCGCGTTAGATTTGGACATTCTTTACACATGTTGATAGACGATAGCTTGTTATGAGCCAAGTGTGGTAATTCTGGGTAGCATACTATACTTTGGTAGATATGTGAGAGTGAGTTTAGTCCTTCTCAGCTCTAAAGGGGGTTCACCGGTTTCAGCCAACAATCGCTCGGTTTGACTTTGGGGTTCAAAACTTATAAAAGTAAAAAATGAAAACAAGAACACTCATAGATACTCACAGACAGTCGCATTCACTCACAGACAGCCGCATTCACTCACAGACACTCACATTCACTCACAGGCACTCACAGATCTTCGTGATCCCTTACAAGCACTCACAAATAGTCACACAGACGCTCACGCGACATTCACGGGCTCTCACGGACACTTATAGGCTTGGGGGATCTTAGACGAAGAAACAAAATATTTATTGTAGGTCTTACAAAAATGTGGGCCTATATGCAGTGGTATTGCGGGACTTAAAACCAACTTGCGAACTTGGAGAAGGGGTTATTAATAATTCCTGCACGTAAGAAGGGGAATGTTATGGGACTAATATATAATCCGGATCAGAAGGGGGTTCAAATTTGAGTACGCGATGGCGCAATGCGCCCAAACTATTATAATCTATTAATAGTCAATGTAACTTAACTGTATTGCAGAACGCATTTACCCACGTAAAATGAAAATAAATAATAAAATTTACTTTTTGCCTAAAATACTACAACTGCTACCGATATACGGTTCGGGAGATGGGAACACACTTATCCAATCGCATACGACGTTTCAAAACTTTTACTTCAATTTTCTTCCATACTCGTTGGAAATTCATTCCCAAAATGTTATTTCCTAAACTTTTCCGATTTCACTTGGAAGCCTGTGAAATTCCATGCAATTTCTGTTATTGTTGCAGCGTTGACCCTTGCGTACCAGATGCTGACTCGACGGGATTCAAGGAACAAAGCTCGACCACATGTCTGATCAGCACGGCGAATATCTACTTACTGCAGTATGAGACCAACGATAGCAGGGTTTCCTCGACGTCTGGACTTCTCTTATGAAGCTCAGAAACTGATTTGGTGATGTCAAGACCAGTTTCCAGCCGTCTGTATGGGGCAGTTTCGCAAGCAATATTCAATCCAAGTCATAAATTATTCTGTTCCGATATCTCTGAATTCTGGAACGACGTGAACTGTCTTATTAATAAAGGAAGCGTTTTCGCACACTGTTAAAAATGTTAGGACAATTAATATACAAAACATAGGAAAATTTGATGCAAAAATATTAAATTCATTATGGTGATGTATGCATTTGTGCTACCTGTACAAGTATGTTAATTATCATAAAGATAATTTTAATAGTGCTAATGGCCAAATTAGGGTTTGTATTTTCAAACATGCTTATACAAATAATCTATGGATAAGTAAGTAACAGTTTGGAATTGCTTGTAATAAATCGCCCTAATTTATGTAAGCATAAGTTGGGTTTTATTAGCAAATCGGTTGCCCTTTTTCTAAGATTGCATTTTGTGCTTAATAGTGTTTTCACTTGGATTTTTAAATGGAAATTTGGGCACTTGATAAATTGTAATTTTTCGTGGATTGATTCTTTTTGTTATACATATAATCTACGAATTCATAAATATGACACTTACATTAGTCTCCTGGAATAAAAGAGAGATTGAGCTTTTTAAGTAGCTGAGTACGAATATGGGGTAAAAATGCAGTAATACGGAATTGCGGGTCCAATATGGTGGGCCAAAGTGTAAAAAATTATTTGATTCGGATGAAAATGTGTATTTATAGACTTTTCGAGTCGCTGAATATGAATTTGTAGTAAAAATTCGCATATTCAAAATGACAGACAATCCAGTCGCATTTGCATTTCGGTCCGTCATATTGGATACGTAATTTTGAATTTCGGAGTTTCGAGTATAGATTAGTAATTAGTGACTTCGAAAACCCCCGCGTACTCAAATTCATCCGAATCAAGTGGATTGTTATATCTTTGTTCGCCATATTGAATCCACAATCTTGAATTTCGGAATTTTGAGTGGAGATTCGAGATCAATGACCTTGAAAGTTTACCGATCCGACTTTTTATTGTGTGTATCAATTTTCATTTAAATCGAGTGAAATGACCACTATTTGACTAATGTGAAGCAGCGGCGCTTTCTTTAATTCAAAAGTTCATCGCATTCGAGCCATAAACAAAAACAAAATTTAAGAACACTGATTAAAATAAAGAGTTTATCAAAATAAGTAACAGAATTCATTGCCGGAACAGAATTTTTTGCGAGTCTGGAGCAGTGGGTGATATCGGCATCGACGAGACTCGGTAGTGGCGAGGAGGTTGTGAAATAAAATTGATTCTTCTCTGTTTGAGAAAATCATGCGTGCCTTCGGTTTGTCTTGTATAATTAGGATTGCGACTGAATATTTTCTTAATATCCCTTTCCAATCCACGTCCTACCTCAATCTTTATTTTCAAACTTTTATTCGTAATTTTCAAGCTTGTTAAACAAGTTTTAAAAAAAGCCCCGTTGTCATTCCAATTACTTAGATAATCGATGAATACAAAAGTGATGTATATCTATGTACGAATACGCGACGGTAAGAGGTATATTTAAAAGGATATACATACTCGTGCGACGAGTACAAAGTACTTTACTTGTAGCGTATGATGTCCGTGCAAGCTTACTAGTGCCGCAATAATTTTTACGTTCATTCTTCGACCACCTATCGAACGATTTTAATGAAAGTCATAAATCGAGTCACGAGCACGAACTCCCGTTCGACGAGGCAGCGCATAAAGCGTCATTTTCCGGTTCTCCCGTTTCGTGTAACACGGGGGTGACGTCACTTCCAGCAAGGCAATCAAACGCGCGTCAAAAGTTTTTTTCTTTTTAAGACTGCTGCGTTTGAACGCGTACAGTCGAACGGAAGAACGTAGCTGGCAACCTAATTGTCTAAGGAAAAATGTATTTTATGATATTTTATGCATAAGAGTGTTAATTTTACCGCGGTTCACGATCCTCCAGAATTGATCGTAGACTCGAGCGCAGTGACTAAACGAAATAACTATACTTATAAGTAGGTTTGTATAAAGGAAAATAGAATTATTAAAATTAATAATAAATATTCGTAAATTATAGCAGCAGATAAGCTGGGCCGGTCCTAATTCATGTCGGTAATGTAGATTTCTTCTTCAGAGCCTAAAGAACCTAACTAAATGACCGGCTGCGGAACCTAAATAGAATATGCCAATCGCAGTACCTAAAACAAATTAGACTATCACAGAACCTAAGAAAATTTGCCGATCACAGAACCTAAAGACGTTTACCTGCTTTTTAACCTCAAAATATCCTGCATTGCCGATATTTTATAAAGGTGTAATGACAGTTTATCCGGGACCTTTAGGTTTTTTAAGGTCTGTGATCGGCATATTTTCTTTAGATTATTTAGGTTCAGCAGTCGGTAATCGATTT
Organism: Perithous albicinctus; assembly: GCA_964016905.1. Classification (NCBI taxonomy): domain Eukaryota; kingdom Metazoa; phylum Arthropoda; class Insecta; order Hymenoptera; family Ichneumonidae; genus Perithous; species Perithous albicinctus. The sequence continues at coordinate 10,788,546 of OZ024690.1, read as the reverse complement.
AGGTTCTTTAGGTTATGGAGTTATAAATCTAAATTACCAACATGACTCAGAACCGGCATAGCATATCTACTTATAGAGTCGCATGATTGAATGTAATGTGTAACGTTCGATCGGACTTTTTTTTGGTATATTATTAATAATGAAGAAAAAAAGTGCGTAAACGGTGCCACGCATGGGACCGCAGGACGGTGATTCCACATAACTTATTATTATATATTTCAATAATAATATTATTATTGCCATCACGTTCTGACCTACCCGAAATTTAACATTTAATGTAATCTATCAATTGATGCACCGAACCAACTTTTATCAAGGACTAAGAATATTGATTTTGAATGATAATAAGACTCATAATAGTGAGTCAGTTATTATAAAAATTATAGTTCAAAATCATTATTTAACAAATCATTAACGGACTTTATAATTTTTTTTCTTCTGAAATAAATCTGTACATTTTTTGCGGACATGTGATTTTATTTTATTTATGTGTTATAATTTTATTTTTGAAAATGGTTGAAACGTTACGAATTTTCGATATATGAGCATAAAAAGACCTTTTCTCGTATTTGTAATGATGTTGATTTTTCTTTTGTTCAAATTTTTCTATTGTCACGAAGAACTAGACTTATAAACAAATGAATTTTTTAATTTTAAATGTACATTATGCATCATTGAAGTCGATTTTTTTTATTTTTTTAATTAATGAAAAATATTCAACAGAAAGAAAATCAGTTAAAAAACGTCATTAAAATCGGTTATCAGTCGATTTTTCGAACCGAAACCAAAAATTCTTTTTCAATTTTCGTTAAATACTTCAGTTGGTTCTGAAAAATCGTTATAAGAGTTGATTTGGGATACCGATAGATCGATTGGCTTATAATCAATCGGTTATAAGAAAACGACCATAATCCGACCCATAGTTACGATTGGTTGGTCCGCGATGGTAATATTATTATTTGTCTTAATATTATTTTAGATAAGATATACCGTCGTCGAAAAGTTATACGAATGATTGGTAATTTGTATATCATTCAATGACTGCACGTAACGTCGCCGAACCACTGGACTATTGCTGGGTTTTCGGTGATAATAGCGATTACGGATTTGCCATCTGAAAGAACTTAGAGCCCATGTCCGACCAGTTACTTATCTAAGCGCTAACTGTAATATATTGTATATTCTTTCCTATCTTTTTTGTTTTAACGATGGTTTTACTAGGGGAAAAAAAAAAAACAAAAAGAGAGAACGCATTTGTACGATATTATACGAAATCTTCGTAAGTTATATAAGTAAAATACTTGCGAATACTGTGAGTACTTGACGATCTACTTCGGAATTCTAGTCAATTTATCGTATAGAAAAGTTTATGTTTATTATTCATCTGCTTTAAAATTTTTATTTTGATGGTATTGCCCGAACAGAAATTTGTGGTGCCGACTTTTGGAAGAAACTCCAGTTTTGAAAATGCAAATAATACAGTGCAATGAAATAGTATGCATATGAAATTGCAATTTTTAATTTTCTTATGGCTATGGTCATCGAAGCAAATTTTTTATAAATATTTTACACTTGTCGTAATCAAAACCGATTCATTCCATCTGTGCAATCTGAACTCTACGACAAGGGCAAAAAATTAAGATGAACTTAGCTACAAAAAAAAGTAAACTGTATTTCGAACGAATAAGAAAAATTATCCCAGGCATGTAAAGTATCAGAACGATAGCTTTTTCAAATTTTTCGTATTCGACTTTTACTTCCGGCGTCATCCATTCATTCCAACGTGCTGGCAATTTTTTTACGCAACTTATTTTCTATGTATTCTTATCATCTAGTTTTTCCATTAAAAGAAAACTAAAACTTGGAAAAAAAAAACGATCTTTTGCTTTTTTATAACGTAAAAGCCATTATTGTCTGAAACAATATTTTGAATCGAATAAAAAATCTTAAGCATAAAACATAACATTTGTGCACATACACTTTTTTTCACTTTTTCAAAATAATTTTTATAATTTAACTTGCTTATTTGGCCAAGTGTTGACAATTAACACTAACTATAATCACTTTTGACTATCGCTATTTAATGCATGAATCTTAGCCGAAACAATTACAGAAATTTAACACTTCTTTCAGCAGTAATAAGCGCTCTAAACTCCATAACAACAAATACATCATATTAATTTTCATTGCATCAACGTAATATTTAACATCAATGTGTAAAAAAAAAAAAATGCGGGCTCATAAAATACGGTGTTAGGCAATACATTCTAAAGTCCCTGTAAATATTTTTTCCTTGATTGTTATACTATCGTTAACGACCTTAATACGCTTTAGAATTTAAACATACAACAAAATGAATCAGTCTTTTCCTTTACATTTCCGAGATAGACCAGCCTGGACTCTATCGCATATTAGATAATCTCCGTTTTATGAATGGTATAGCGCGTATTCTTCCTGCTTACGCGTAATGTGTGAACCTACGTGAAGCAGAAAAGACATTTAAAAAAATCTATTCTGGGAAAATAAACCAACGTCGACTGTGGACTTCACAATCGAGAAAATTAACTATTCGAAGCTGAGTGAATGTACTTTTCATCGAGTGGAACAAAACGCCGAAGACTTGTGTGTGCGACTATTAAAGTACACGCATTGAGAACGAATGTTCGAGCAATCACGCTCCGTGATTTTATTAAGTGAGGAGAGAAAAGAAAAAAAAACCGTGCACAATGGACTAAAGCTAATAAACTCTAGCGGCACATGGTACTAATGTTATAGTGCAATTATTCTAACGGGACGAGAAAAAAAAATTATGTAATTACGAATACGCGCATAGGTAACGGTACTATCGATGTTTCCTAGAGATTTTCGTCACACGCGAAAACTGAGACAAAAAAGTCCGATTTAAGGTTTGCGATATTGCAATGACTTTGACAGCGAGCTGAGATCATGCATGATTGACGCTGTGTTCTCTTCGTTACTATTATTAATATTATTATAGATCGTTTAATTGAAAATGTAACGCGAACAGAGTTATATAGAGATTTATGAAATAATTGTTTTCAATTATTTCGAAGCACAGCGTCAAACACGACGCACGTATGATCGAATGGCTTGTAGAGTGCGAAATTGAGCTGTGAGCTCTTTTAGTTCCTGACGTGATAGATAGAGACATTCTGCACAAAGTGAGACATCCCTGTTTTGAGATCTTATTTAAAAAATGTATAATTCGTTTGAGAGTGCTGTAGAATATCTAAAATATTTACAAATTTAGAAAGAAAAAAAAATTCTCTTATATCTCATCTAAATTTAAATATGGATTTTTAATTTCAGTGTTTTTTCAATTTCTTGTATATAAAATGTGAAGCAAAAAAATTATACGAGCAAAATGTTCAAACATAAAATGTATATATTTCAACGTAGTTTGCACTCAGAAAATGTCATAGTTGCACCGAATGGAATTCAACCATTTTTGAGAATAATAAAGTTAGAATAAAAATATTTGTAGAGAGGGAACGTCTTGATCTTGCTCCAAAATTTATCAACATTTTGTTACAAAAAATTGGCACGATAGCAATTTCATGTCTTCAACAGATATTGTTGGGATATTCGCAGAAAAAATATGAAATCGATCTGATAATAATAATGGTTATAAAAATAACTGCAGTTCAAGTGGTTGAGATTACATCAGAACATTTTATTTAAAGCCTTTTCTTTTATTTTTGCATTCTAAATATTTTTTAAGATTTTCTTTTTAATCTTTCTTTTAATTTTCATTTACATTACATTTTTTTTTTTCAAAATATGTATGGGACAATACTACAAATTTCGACAAATATTTGCATAGTCAAACGTTTAGTTTGTACAATGGATCGTTTTTTATATACAGCGAATCGAGTAAAAAAATTATTTCTGGATGTTATATAGAATTAAGAAATCTGAAATTATTTGTATATAATCAAGACACTCTACACCACTCTTGTTAAAAAATTGAACTTTTTTGTGACATCTTACAACACTTCGTGCGGAATGCCTCATATTCATCAATTGGCTGAACGCTCGTTCACACAAGAGCTACAGTTTTGGCAATTGTTTATTTGATCTTTATTTTTGTCTGTTGTTATAATGTACGACATTTGTTTCCGTCGCTAAAAAAAAACTCTCTCTAGCGTTTTCCAAAAAAACGCCGAGTTAAAAATTTACCCCGAATGAAGGGATAACAGAGAGCATCGCGATTTTTAATTTGGTACACGGATAATTCAGGTACATTATTCAATTCTAGTCATATTTGCTTCGCTGTAATGTAAAATACCATAATTCCTGTGTTTAATGTAATGGTCAATTATGTTATAATAAAAACAGTAAAAAATTGAATTGGCATTCTACGATCGTTGCCTAACACTATTATTCAGCATTATTTGAGTATGAGGAATATTCTGTCAATCCTCACCCTTTTTTTCTATTCCACAGATAGTTCTCGTAATTAGACAGCTACGTTGTACTACGATTTGATAGTACTTTTTGCGTATTTTGTGAAAATATTCAAAAGATAAATAGAAGGTTTGAGAATGTATATTTTTATGATTTTTTATTGCAATAGTAGTGATATTTTAATTTCTATTTCTAAGTAGTAAAATTATTAAAATAGCAGGGTCATTCTACAATCTTATTAAATAAACGACACACCCGCGTACCTGTATTTCTTATTGGATTGTAACTCCACGATATTTTAGAGCATTGTAAAGATTTTTGATTCCAATTTTTTTTTCCTTTTTATTTATTCCTACAGTTTTAATCAATTAAAAACATTATTGTCGCGAAATAAAAAATATACTTATTTCTTTACGCAATAAAAATTGCATGATACGAAATACGTTCTCGTGAAAAAGGGTCAGCTATCTAATAATCATATTGCCGATTTAAAATGATCACAAATCTGTCTCTTCTTTAAAAAACCATGAACACCTTCGAGATATTAAAATATTTTTTTTTAATCAAAGGACTTGATTACATTTTTACGTTTAATTGAAAATGCTTTAAAAACATTTAAATAAAATTCCCCACATTTTTTGTTACGCATAAAAAATATTCAAGCAACAGCCTACAGTGTACTGACTTTTACTTCTAATGCTTTTACACTTTTTTCTGAAAAAAAAAAAAAAAAAACTTTGAAACATATGGAAGCAAAGGTCCGTACATTACGGGTCTAGGCTCAGAATTATTGATATTTGACACACCATTTTAAAGAATTTCTTTCGAACTTTTAAATTGCGCCCCACGATATTTTTATTTTAAAAAATCATAAATCCATCAAATAAATGTTTAAAAACCTAAAAAAAAGTCTGCATGCCTTTTAGAGTCACAATAATAACATAAAAAATCGTGGACCAGATGAGTGAGTTTGAGGGTCAGACCCAGGTCGAATTGGTATGGAATGGCCCATATATAATATTCTAGCAACATCATCAAATAACACTGCACTAACATACTTGCGAAATATTGCAAAAACTTCAAACAAATAAACCTGATTTTTGTCATTGAACTTTACCATTAATTAAAGATATAACATTTAACAACAAATCGGGTAACCTACAAATTACAAAATACATAGGCCAGGGAAAAGAACATAATCAATCACAACATACACACAAAAGATGACATAAACACTCACAACATAATGAAAATAAATTAAGTTCACTGAAGAGGGCCAAGACCAAGTTCGAAACGTAATGAAAAAAAATTGAAGAATTTTTTCTTTATCCGGGTCGCCTGTAGTGGACCATCTCACTTTTCCATCATACAAAAGCCTGAGATTATTGAAATATGAAAAAGAACATACCTCAAAACGGGATGATTCTAAAATATTTCTAAAGTGACTTAATTTTTGTAGTTTTCAACAATATTTCAATGAATTAAAATCGTATCTTTTCAACTAAATGTTTTGCAATATACGACCACGAAGTCGCGGCAATATTACAACTGTAATGAAATATTTTAAACATATTTTTGACATATTACGTGCTATGTGGGAAGATATTCAATTCATTTGTATAAGAACATTTCTTTATTTAGAAAAATATAAAAAAAGATAGAATTCATAGTAGGATAAGTGATCGAAGGGCAGTGATTATGCATCATGCGTTATTCATACAAAATCGTGGCGCGAGTGACAATGAATTGTGCGATATTTTTCGGTGAGCTTCATTACAAAGATCGCAATTGTCTCTGTTGACTTCTTAAGATTATAAGTAATACTTTCACTGCTATTTACATGAGCAGATTATGCTATAAGGACCGTAGTGATATTTCCAAAGATCGTGTAATTTAGGTATTTTTGTAGCTAACAACAGTGTCCATTTTGTGAATTGAAGTGGAGAACGATCGAAGTTTGACCTCTTGACTATTGGCAATGAAAACGGGCTGAGTTTCATCCCACTGCTTTGGAATACAACATTCCGGCACTGTGTATGTCAGAATATCGAACGAGCATGGGCAGTCCAACAGTGGCAAAAAGCTAACTGTACCTGGGGACAAAAATTCATTTTCAAATATAAATTATTCAATCATAATGAAAAATTCATTATTCGTTTCGGTACTGACATTTTTTATTCATATACTATTATATTAAATTAAAAATACAAATGTGTTTTACAATAACAGTAGTTTTATATTGAATAATTTAATACATTTATTATTAAAAGGATATTTTCGGATAGACGATTTAAGGGAATATTTCATGAAATCATTTTTTTTTAACTATTAATCATATTCAACTGGTGTTTTGATTCGAACATGTTTACGGTTATTTAAAATGTTCTAAAACAGTGGAAAATATTGAGGAAGCAATGTGCAAGGTTCTACTTTGCATCCTTGTTATTGTTATACGTACTGACCTCAAATAAAGGATCCCATTAAAACCAATTAAACGGACAAAAATCTGATTGAAATCTTTTAAAACCGATTACATTTTAATCGGATTTTTGTCTATTTAATCGGTTTCTATAAATTTTAATCCGAAATTCTAAGGAGGTGAACAACGCAAACACGTAAATGTAAATATAATTGTTTTCAACAGGAACGCTCAGTTCGATATTGCGATTCAAAAGTTATGAAGTTAAATATTGAAAACAAAGCTGCAAAGTTTCCTCAAATAATGAGGAACCTTACAGCTTCCTCATTATTCTCCTCCTTCTCCAAAGATCCCGCAATAAGGAAATTGAAATTGATAGCTATACGTCCTTTAAAAGAAACACAATAGTTACTTATGTAAAAACAGGGATAACCCTACATAAAATAAAAAGAACAATGACTAAAAATAGAAACCATATAATAATACTAACTATAATATTTCATTAAGAATTTGGTTTGAAATAAATAATACCTGTGATTTGTCGTATGACTTCTCGAATTTCCTTCTGTATTGTCTTGACATCTTTGGTTCCTACATCAGGTAGCGCAGCAGCAGCATTACTCTCTCCAACTACGTGTTTTGTCTGGCCTTCATAATCAACTTTGAAATCCCACTTTTCAAGGATTTCTCTGGTATTTACATTGGTAATAACAAGAGTCACTTGCTGTACCTTCCTCTCGACCAACCAAGCTTGCACCTGGGTCAGCACAGTATCCAGAAATGACTTGATTTTGTCATCAGTAGACATTAGGAAAAACAGGCCAAAGTGTTCGGCCGGTTCGAAAGTCTCCGGTGGATAAATCCCTCTTTGGTAGAGAATACTGTTGATTCCGTAAACTATGACAAAAATAAATTGCTGTTTTTAGTTGTGATATCATTTTCATGTCTATTTTCTTTTTTAACTACTGAATTTATGTAATTTTATTAGGGAAGAAAGGGAACAAGTTTCAAAAGTAGAACCTAGCAAATTGTCTCCTTATTGTATTTGTTTTTGAATTTTATATCTTTATGAGGAAGTATATTGATGAATTTTGGTTGCCTCCAAATTTTTAGAAAATTAATTGTTGTGACCTACGTTTTATTCAGAATGCCTATAAACTAGAAATAGAAATAAAACAATTTTTCTAAAAATCATAGCTCTGAAAATATGCATTAAAATAATTAACATTATAGGGCCGAATATCCATTAAACTAACTGCGTTTTACAAAAAAAAAAAAAAAACGAAATAGTACTCAAAAATAAAAATAACATCCTGTATTTAAAAAAATGTATTCCCTCCTACAATTTTTAATATTCTATCCTGACATTTTTTTTTTGTGCTTTGCATACTATTCTTCATAATCAAATTTATAAAAAATGATGTTGATTGAGCATATAAGATTTTTGATATAATTTTTTTTGCCAAAGCATGTCAGTAAAGTTTCTCAAATTTTCTAAATCATTATTCTCAATAGCTAACTCTTCAGGCAAACCCCACCCCTCTAAGGTGAAACTGTGTTTTTCTTTTCAATTAACTATTTAATGCAATCTATGTTATATTTTTATCATGGTTTCACATGTACATGAATGCATCTTCCACTGCAAAATTTTTTATTTTTTTCAGCAAGAATGTTGAATTCAACTATGCAAATTTTTTTATATACTCTCAATACCCTACCAAATACCCTGTAAAATCGACAGCAAAATTAAAGGTGTCACATTGAAAGAAAAAAAATATTTTCCATTTTTTTTGCTGCAAATAACCTTCTTGGTGTCATAAAAAATATAAAACATGTATTAGTGTGATTAAAAAAAAAAAAAAACGTTTTATTGTTCTTTTGCCCGACTAACTGATTGAGGAGTTACTCTGGTGCAAAAAAGAAAGTTCACCAAAGGAAAGCTCTAAATAATAATACTTACAGGTGACTCATGCAATGTCTTATCTCCCATTAAAATAACATGTGAAATACATTTTTGCGTATTTAGACTTTTATACCTCGTTAATGACAACTGTAATGAGTCATGTTTTTCTAGAAAATTTAACACTCTATAAAAAATCTGAGATAGCGCCATTCAATCAATTGTGAATAAATATCGGAATATAATAATTCACTTGTCTGCTTTTTTCATGTCATCTTTAGATTACTAAATTATATAATAGACATTTAGAATAAGTTTTTATGTAATACATTTTTTTCGTATGCCTACAATTTCTAATCTATGGCATTGGTACATTTTTCTCAAGAGCCGTTTTGTCGAAAACTGAATGCTCTAGAAAAGAAGTTTCAGGAAATGTTGTGGAAAAACTAATAGTTTTACCATAATAGTTGAAAAACTGTAAAATTTTATATGAATATGACTTTATAAGTTAATAATTTTCAAATGGTTGGAATTCGGAATTCTTTTGCAAAAAAAAATATAACATCTTTTTTAAAATCTCTCTACTATATATTTGCATTAAATACTTCATGGCAAGGCATAACCTTTTTGTTTCCCCATTTTTTTTTACTTACCTCAATCCTCCCTGATATATTCCACCCCAATTTTTCATGTCAACAAAACGTCCTCACATTTCTTCAGGATGTTGGCCTAGCTGAAGAAAAAATGTGGTAATTTTTTCAGATTATTTTATTGCACATTCCAGCCATTGAAAATCGCTGAAAATAATCATTGTTCATTTTTAATGCCAATACTACGGCTCTCAAAAAAAAATCATAAGAACATCAAATTTTGGATGTTCAGTGTACTTTCCAACAACATTTTCTGTAAATGGTACAAAGATCCCAGATCTCTGATTTCATTTTATGCTGTTTTTCAATTACATATAGTTGCCACTTTTTTCCCTCTGAAATGGCATTTGCGATTTAGCTGAAATTTTCACATCTTGTTCATTGAAATGTCTAGAATCTTAGAAAAAATTGGCGGGATGGGTGGCAATTTCGCTGCAGACTTTTAACTCTCCAAACTATCAAACATTGCGGTATACTAATACAAAAAACAAGAATTACATAATAAAAAAATGTAAGGCAGGCTTTAAAATATTTTCCATAGACATTCTCAACCCTCCTGAACGCAGAGAGCAATTACACATTAGATTATCATGATGTTCCATAGCCAATTTTTTCAATGATTCTAGATATTTCAAAGAACAAAATGTGAAAATTTCAGCTAAATCAGAAATGCTGCTTCAGAGCGGAAAAAGTGGCAACTCTATTTAATTGAAAAATAGGAAAAATAAAATTGGGTAATTTGACAAAAAATGTTGTTAGAAAGTACGCTAAAAATAAAAAATTTGATGTTATGATTTTTTTGTGCGAGCCATAGTATTGGTGTTAAAAAATAAACAATGATTATTTTCAGAAATTTTTTATAACTGGAATATGCAATAAAAAATCTGAAAAAATTTCGACGTTTTTTTCTTCAACATCCTGAATAAATGCAATGACGTTTTGCTCACATGAAAAATTCAGTTGGCCAACTTGACGTGTTTTGCCTCATATGGGTCACAAAATAAAAACCTATTTCCAAAATGAGTGAATTAAAAAATCTGGAAAAATGCACAGTGCGTACCTTTAAGTAGTACTACTGTATAACTAATTATGGAACATATTCGAGCGGCTAAAAAAAAAAACAATTGGTGGGTATAAATTTCCTAAAATCTCAAAAAATGTCTGAAAACAAAGCATTCTCTACAAGGAAGCAAAAAATAGTACAAAATTCAGCTTTTGAAGCTGTTGCTTCAACATTTTGGTTGCAATGAAAATGTTAGTACTCAGATATATTTTCATTGATTCACTTAAAATCAGCTTAAAACTGATATGTATTTATTAAACAATTCATAATTTGAAACCACGTTTTGAGATTGTTGCAGATAAAATTTTCAAGAAAGTGATTATTTCTTGTTGTTTGCAAGTTAGATTCTTAAAAGTGATAAAAATATTCTAAAATCTATTGCACGGAATTTTGCAAATTGTCTACCACTTGTTTTAAAAGATATCTTGTATGTAGTGAGTAAGAAATGTAAAAAAAAAAATGTGCGTCCACAAAAGTTAAAACGATAAAACCGGTTTAACAACGCTGGTGTAATTATGAAAGTGTGCAGAAAAATGATCGATTTTTATATTTGTCGGGACTTACGACAAATGTACTTACGCAAATATTTTGATACTAACTCCGCTGAACCTTTCAACGTTATACATTTCGATTTTTGCTGAGTTTCCGTCATGATAACGACGTGAAATGCGGAAATGGCGTTGAGATATAAAACCGGTGTAAAGTAATTGCAGAATCACGTGGCGAAAATGAAAAAGAACGCTTTTATAGGTTATCAGTATACCCGTTTTTCTTCGTTTGAAATCCGCCAATTGGAATCGCGGTATCGCTCCGATGAAAAATGGCTGTGAATGGATCGCGAGTTACGGTTACGATTATGTCTAGTGCTCGGTCGGTAACAAAACTATATGTATAGTGTTGTTCTCGGCCACGATTGATTTTTCGGGCAACAAACGAGGAGTGTCTGAGAAGTCTATATGACTGACAATTTTCTTTTGGTAAAAAATTCACCAGGAGTTGGTGAGATTTTGAATCACTATGAGATCATATGATTTTATTACCAATGCGATAATTCTCAAAGCGCTCACATACCTCATTTTTACGATAACAATATGGCAAGATTACCGGTCACATTTACCGTTCACATCCTACGTCAGAGGTTAGCGCACTCTTGAGACAAATGCATGTAAGCTTGCACGCGGCTCATGTCGTCCCTCTACATATGGAATTCTGAACTAAAACGTACTAAAAAGTCCTCAATCCAATTCTGGTCAACCATTACAGTATTGTACAACGCAGCCGACGTCACGGCAAAGTCGAAACAGTTTAGTGAAAGAAAAAGAAAACGTTTCAGTGGTGGACAATGAAAGCCTGAGTATTGCCGGAGTGAGAAACGTGAGTGTCGTTAAATTACGAGAGTTAACTTAGTGGGTCAAAGGGTGTGCGTTTATGTCACTTAAATATCGGAATGAGTAATTGATTTTCCGGGGGGAGAGCAAGAGAGAAGTCCAATGAATGAATCGTTTGCGGGTACGTCGCGCATCATCGTAGTCAACGCCCCGATGCTTGACCGTTTAATCTCATCGACTTATATATTATCCACTAAATTCATATAACCCAAAATATTATATAATATATATATTGATAAAACAATTATTCTGTGCGAGTATTAGTAATAAATAACACAGACGATTTGCGAATTTGTTTTTATAACGACGCAGTGCTCATCGAAGAAGGTGTGTATCGCAGCACTTGTAACTATGTCGGGATGGACGCCAATCGGGCGGTTCTTGAAAAATCCGTCGGGACGCGATCGTACAATACTCGAAGCGCGTACAAAGTCGCCGATAAATATTACCATTTGTACGAACATTGGCTCGCGTTTAAGAGCCAAAATACAAGGATGCTCGAACGCGTCATCGATGGCGTTAATTACGCGCGGATTATCGCGTCGCTTTTGTCCTAACGAGCGAGACGCGTTCGAGCGATTTCGTCGACGAGTCCTTGATTCGTTGAATCGCGAAAATAAGCGTTTCACGGTTAAACGCTTCTCGCGAATGTTTTATTCACGATTATCGACAATAGCGTATTCCTCGGTCGGTAAGTGAAATCGTCTCGGAAATTTCTTGTTCCAAAGGAATTACGATGATAATAATTGCAATGAAAATTCGGGTAATTGCTCCTCCGCCTCAAAAGTCGCATGACTGCTCGAGAGATGATTGGAGGATGCACGCGCGCGTAACGCAATGGCGTAATTTTGGCTACACGGAATCGCGGGTATGCCTACGCGATAATCGACGCGACGCGTTTTACGTATTCAATGTTTATGAGCATGTTGATTAAAGTTTTTTTTTTTAGTTTTTTTTTTCTTTGTTTACTGAATGTTTATCGACATTTACGGTCTATGTCGGTTCGCGATTTTTGTTAAATATTCATGACACTGTTGCTACTGGAGACCAGAGAAACTCTATGAGGATGAGTGATACTGGCTCTTCTACTAGTGGATTTATGACGGTTGAAACACCGTTTTAACGCGCACAGTCATGTCTCTTGAGAACTAACATGTTCACTGCTCTCGCAGGAGTTTCAATCAGCTGTTACACCCCATTGCCTGATTAATCTCAACGAATCTCCATATCAGGTAAATATATATACATATATATTTTTTATCAGTCACTATGATGGTAGCTTTTTGTAAATTTCAGAAACAACTTTTTTTGTTTTAAAGGGATGCTTGAGTAGATTTTGTTACTGACTATGGTCGGTATAAAGAGGCAATTTTGGATTTTACACTAGTCGTCACATTTCAGTCGAAACTACATTCAAACATCCACATTTTATGTCGAAACCTTTTGTTTACACAACCAATTGTTTTTTTAATACGGTAAATTAAAAAAACACAATAACATAAACTTGGTATTTAATTCTGAGTGAAATATGAGATTAAAAAATTTGAAATAGTTTGTGCATATTCTAAACATTCTACACCACTCTCAAAATAATCTTTTATTTTTTTGTAAGATCTTGAAACAGGGTTGGTCCACTTTGTGCAAAATGCCATGCATATTATACTTATCTCAATATAAAGGATGCAGCAAAAAATTTCAATTAAATTTACAATTTTTTATGGTTTTTTTTTGTCTGTTTTGAAGAACAACTTGTATAAGTAGCATATATGCTTTTAATATTGAAAAATATTCATAGTTATGCAAAGGAATTAAAATTCACTGATTTTTGCTACTTAAAAAAAAATGTATTTCTGTACCAGTTTTTGCACTCATAATTATTGGATTAGTAGCGTCCTTCATTCCTTAAATCTTGACAAAATTGTTTTTTTGAGTCATTTAAAAAAAAAATTGAATATTTAATTCAAAATCTATAATCTTGGAGATATACTAAAATTTAAAGCAATTTCATTAAGTATGTTTTGAGGAAGGATGTATGCAGTCATTAAGAGTATTTCCTTAGAAATTTATGAATATATAAAAATATATAATAAATAGAAAGTTATTTATTTATATAAAACTATTTACTACAGACAGAGACACTAAAAAAAAACTCAGCACAGTCAACTTCAAGTTGGAGTCATATTTTGTAATTTAGCCAAGTATTCATTGGTATCTTATTAATTCTTCAGATGAAATGCACTACTTCCAAACGTTTTCTATTATAAAATATAAGTGACATCAGTTACAGTTAAAAAATAATCTAAGCTAACCAACATACCTTTAAAATTGTACATTCCTTTAAAAATACTGTATTGATAGGAATTCCAAGATCAAGTGTAGGGTAATTGAACAGTTACCACTGAATAAAGTAATTGAACAGTCTGAACCACTGAATGAGCAACAGCCTTTTGAGAGATCCTAAGAAATTTTGACAACCTAGCTCAATATTAGATTTGGAATTTGTCTATTTTTTAGCTATCTACAGCAATTATTTTGTTGCTGGAGCCTATTTTCGACAAAAAATGTAGGTTAGGTTGACCCGTTCACTTACGGATATTTTTGGATTTTTTGCGTTTAGTATTTATTTTTATATATTTTGCAATGAAAATGCGATATTTTATTAATTTCATCACGTAATTCAACATTCTGGGTATCTGTTAAAATTTTCACAGACAGTCTGGAAATATTATATTTTATAAAAACCCATAATTAACAAATTGTTCTGCTTAACTGATGTTTTTGGATGGTGACTCTACCTTAGCTGATTTATTCATTCATAGGACAACTCAACCTTTGCTACAAATAAATAGTGAAATACATTTCTGAATTATTGTATTCCCTTCATTTCAGCAATGTCACGTGAATACGATGGAAGAAGACGGGGTGGTACGAGTGGAGGCGGTTCGAGCAAGATGCGGATGGACACGAGCATAGCCCAGCCGCGAAATCATGGCGAGTCATCTAGCAAGAGACGCGAGCTCGATACCGTCATGAGAAAAGCCCGTGAAGCTCAACAATCGAGCTATTGGAACAAAAAGTTGCTGGAGGTCGAGGAACGCGATCCAAACAGATGGCGTCACAGCGGTTATAAGGAGCTTTACGTCGGTGGTGCTGGTGGAGGCGAGTCGAGTCGCGGTCATCCAAGAAGTCCGAGAAGTCCGAGACCACGGAGTCCTCACAGTCCGAGACCAAGGAGTCCGCGCGCGAGGAGTCCAAGGTCACCGCGCGAACGTTCTCACACGAGGACAAGAGCTGCTCGTAGCCCGAGCTCCGGAAGCACGTGCTCCGACAGATCGTGCTCGGTTTGCTCGCCAAGGGAGCAACAACCTCAGCGTCGTCGCGTCGCGCCACCCTCGCGTTCACGCTCGAGATCCATGACACCGGTTCGTCAACGACCGCATCCGAAAGAGGTCGTGCCGTCTAGTTCGCGAGCCATGCCGCCGCGGGTTAGGCCAAGGTCGCCGCCACTTCCACGACCACGAACACCGCCACCGACACCGCAACCACCGACTCGACATCAAAAAGAATACAAGGCATTAAAAGAGAAGGAAGCCGCTAAAGCACGACGCAAAGAGAAACACCACAGCAGAATGCCCGAAGACCCTCGAGTCCCAGATCCGATACCATTGGTAAGAACGCTTTGAGATGGGAAAAAACACAAATGAAAATCGATGTTTATATATTCCTTTTTCCCATTTCACACTTAAGGTGATGTGCTACAGCGACTGAGTTACCGTAAGTGCGAGGGAGATAGATGAATCATCCCGAAGCGTTGTTCTCGGCCACGGTTAATTTTTCGGATAAAAGACGAGAACGGGGTTCACTGCAGAATTCTAAGACGCAGTGAACCGTTTTCACCTTTTGTTCAGAAGATCAGATGGGAATGAGAACAACGCTTTACAGTTTTTGTTACTAACCGAGCAGTAGCACATCACCTTAAGGAGGGTGGTAGCTGAAGCAAAAATGATGAGCATGTGTTCCAATTTATAAAGGTTATTCGTCTATGGTAATTGCGCGTCCATACGCAATTCCAAGTCGGCGGTCTACATGGTTATCGAATAATTAGTTACTGAAATTACACTCTTATACACGAGCGACCCTTTTAGAAATTTAAAAAACTGCCGACTGAAAAAGAAGCTTAATTAATTAATAAATTGGGCAAACGAAAAACTGAAATAATTAAATAACCAATCGCATATCAAAGTTGGGAGATTTTTCTGTCATTAGATGTAAAAAAAATAGCTAGCTTTTCGTACCTATCAAGTGTGGTGAAAGTGGCGGTTTTTAGTAATATATGCGTTAATTGGACTAGTAACTTTTTCGCACATCTTTTACCCGGCATAATAGGAAGAGTTTAGTGCACGTGCTACAAACAATATTTTCTCATGCCCATTCGAGGGGACTTCGTCCTCTTATGGGAAGAAGTACACTATGTTTTATTTAAATTTGAGACAAAAAGAATTTGATGTCGTCCACAGAAAAAAAAAATATTTGTACTATATTTTCTAAATCCAGTACCGTATTGGACGGGTTTACTACGACAATATTTGTTACTGTACAATGGAATAAGTACTCCAATTTTACCGCAATTTACTTATCAATAATTTCTTATATTTTACAGCAAAGCTCAATGAGATAATGAACAATTCCTGAAAAAGATTGATTTTTAATTGTATCGGAAATACCGATAATTTAGTAATTTTTTTCATCGACAACACTGACGGTTTGTGGCATCGGTGGTCTCCCATTTTAAGATAATAGGACTGTTCGTTTGCACGGCCAGAGGAGCTCAGAGTGCTCTGATCATGCTCTGATTGTTTGCTCACTTTCTGCTCCTGCGCAGCCAACATAACCCAATTCTTCATACGTATACCAGTAGTCAAGTAAAAAAACGAATACTTTTATTCCATTCAGCATTACTTTATGCCAGTACGACGCACTTGACTACTCGCTGCTGAAGCCTAACCTGACAGACAGCTATAGGATAGAGTCAGCAGTAAATGAAGCTAAGCAGAACGATTTGTTAATCATGGCTTTTCATAAAATTTCATATTTCCAGACCGTCCGTGAAAATCTTAACAGATAACCAGAATGTCGAATTATGTGATGCAATTAAAAAAGTATCGTATTTTCATCGCCAAGTATATAAAAATAAATAGTAAATGTAAAAAATCCAAAAACCTCAGTTAATGAACCGGTCAGTAATCTCCCCGGTAATCGAACCTACACTTTTTGTCGAAAATAGGCTTCAGCGACAAAATAATTACAGTAGATAGCTAAAAAAGAAACAAATTCAAAATCTAATGTTGAGCTAAGTTATCAAAATTTCTTATGAACTCTCAAAAAGCTGTTGTTCATTCACTGGTGACAGTTCAATTACTGGTGCATTCACCGTAGTGCTTCCGTGATAAATGAACACAATCAGAGCACTATGAACTCTTCTGACAGTGCAATCGAATAGACCTTATGTGACATAACTTCGAAAACAGCAATCGGTATTCAAAACTGTAATGTAATTTACTTTGACCCGGTTGCGATTTTAGACTAAGACATTGGTTTCACTTCGTCTATCTGGGTCTCAGTAAAACCAAATTTGCTTTGGTCTAAACTATTAACCGCGTCTGAGTATATTGGTTTACAGTTTTTGATACCGACTATGTCCGGGATGGCAGGTCGGATGATTTGTCACATTACCTTAAGTAGTGCTTCGTTCTGCCAACACTTGGATGGGTGACCGCTTAATCGTGCACTGGCTTGGGCGCCATCTGCTGAGGGGGATGCAGATTTTCTTAGTTCCCGGTGTTGATACACCAGAAACTCATAAATATAAAGGTGCCCTATATATAGTGACGGAAGTGGGGCATAAGTCGATTGCATCATGGAAAAAAACTGGAATGAATGAAACGATAAAACCCCAAATGGAAATACAACAAAGAAACAATTTAAAAAATATTAATTTCCGGCTACTTTATAAAAAGTATAATATCACAGCTGACAAAAAGATATATAGAAACAACGGCATTCGGCATTTGAATTTTAATCACGGCCACATTCACGGGAGGAATGGTTATTTTATTCTTATTTTTACAGATGCGTAAACCCGTCAAAATCGAAAAAACACATTCGGGCCACGGTCCCCCACAGATGGTTCATCCGCCCCCGGAATCGTCGCCCAGTGAGGATAGCGACAGTTCGTCCAACACTTCGCACGTGGGTCCTCCGCGTATGACGTTGTCCGAGAGGTACGATCAATCGAAACTTCTATGTCTAATTCTGACTGATACGCGCGACAGCGACACGCGAAATATGCGATGGACAAAGAGACAAAAGATATTGTTGTCTTTTACTTTCGTACGTGCCGCTTGTAGCTGTCGCGGGTATGAAAGCCCGGCATAAAATATTTCTTTTTTTTTACGTCATTTGAATAATTTTTCGCATTCATTGCGCGAGAACTACTCGTTAAAAGGCGAGAATTACTAACTGTAGACTTATCAGACGTAGACAGTACTTTTCGCATTTGCCCGAAAGATCAAGCGTGGGTGATGAAGAAGACTTCCGATCAACAAATTAAATATTTTCTCTCGTCTTGTTAGCCTGAGACGTAACAATCTAACAAATTAACGAGGGTGGGGAAATTTGAATATGATTGATTTTTCTCACGGTCCACCCGGCCATCGGATATTGTGTTGGCTCTTGGTCAGGTCTTCAATTTTGGTCGTGATGTGGATTTAGATCAGTTTGCTGAAAACCAACGGTCGTATGGTTCATTATTTCAAACTTCAACCCGACAGGTTTTAGGTTGGTTTCTGGTTGGTTTTATAAATCGGACCTAAGACCAACTCGTAAGCATCAAGTAGTCGGCTTACGGTCGGATTTTTTAGTCCGTACTATAAGCCGACCCTTCGATATATGAAGTAGACGGTGGGATTTCGGTCGGACTTCAAATTTCCGACCGTAATCTGTTTTACCAATTTTATAGATCAAAGAGCCAGGTTATGGCCGGAAATTTGAATCATATCATGTAATAATATGTTTTTATAAATTGCAGATTTGGAAAAATGGCACAGTGGAGCGTAGATAGGAGGGACATGGAGAATATGCGTATCACGAAAGACGGTGAGAATGCCATGAAAGTTGTAATCGAAGGAGAAGAGAGGATCGCGAGACTGGGTTACGAATCTCCGCCACCGGGACACTATCCCGAGTCGCTGTTGGCACAGGGACCTCGTGGTCTTGATTGTTGGAATGACGTACGTGTGCGTTATGACTATTATAAAGCGAGGGGTTACCTTCGCGATCTTTCTCTCGACGACTACGTCAAGTGGGAAGAATGGTGGTACAAGTATCAGGAATGGCTTGAAGCCGAACGTTTCTACGAACAATGGGCAGCCACTGGACGCCCACCGGGTGGAGGCGGAGGAGGCGGTGGTGGTGGTCGTAAACGCCGTGGAAGACGCAACAACGCTGCTCATTAATATTTAAAAATACAAACATATGATACACACAAACGAAATACAGGCATACAAGGACACCGAAACTTCGCGATAATTTCATCAAATATCACTCATGAATATCTTCATTCTTGATGTATGCTGTAAACATTTGGTCGCGCTTCAACATCAAAACGAATATTACAAAGATAAATGTGCACATTGCTCTATATACACATAAATATATATATATATGTACACATATATATATCATAATAAAAAAACATGTTAAAATGTCGCCAGAAGTCTCTTAAATGTTATCAATTCCCAATTTTTAACCCTTTTAAGGATGTTTGTGCGTAAAATATACGTATAGATGTAGTCTGTAAGTACGTATGTGCTGTTCCACCAATTATTGTCTAGATATTCGGCGCCTAATTTGAAAATTATCCGCAAAATATACAGGACTTTCAGTACGATAAAGTAAAAGTACTTGCTGAATATTAGACATGAAGTCATTTTTTAGAATTGATCTGAATTAATTAGTTTTTCAATTTTCATTAGATCATGAGCATTCCATAGTTTTTTCACAAATACAGATGAGTGTGAGAAATAAATTAAAAGAATTGTTTCTTATGCAGTGAAGTCTAAAAAATGTGAAGATTCTAAAAAAAAAGTTTCCTCTTCAACATGTTTGTACTTCTAGAAACATTCAAATAGAATATTTTTCTCACTAATATCTTTTTAATTCTATATTACGTGATTATTCATTTTCTTGGAAGATTTTTGTCTTTATTTTGGCAACTTGATTAAGTTAAGTGAGGCGAAGCATGTACCACGTGATACATATATGTGCAAGAGCAATAGCTGCAATTTACTGGAATCGGCAGTTCAGAAACTAGTATTATTCTAGGAATAGCAAAGTGTCACCGGACGCAGAATTTAATTCCTCTTTCAGTGACACTTTTACCTGTATTGCTTACGGTGTCCCAATACTAGTATCTACAGTTTTTTTACCAACTGAGTCGATTTGATCTTGCCTTCAGGGCTGTAGAAGGCTCTGTTTTACCGACCAAATTTGCGAACAAATCCTACGAGGAAACGTTTAAAATTCTCGAAAAAAAAGTTATCATTTAGGGTCTTCAACCGTCCGTACGCTATTATTTTGCCTTTTTCCAAAATGTTATTCGTTTTCGAGTGAGATTTGTCAATATTTTTTGTCTATCTTTCACACTCTTCATAGTTTGATCGTTCTTGCAAACTAGAGAACTCGACTCAAAATCATATCAAATGAAGAAACGAGTTGATGTTGGCTGTTACAAGCAGAGATTTACAAGGAGGAAGCTTTATAGAAAGTGGAAAATAATATCAAAACAGTATCAAGATTCCACTTTGCAAACTTTTCTTTAAATCTGATACATATTTTAGAAAGTAGTTTCTCCGTCTGACCCCCCCCCCCCCCCCGCCGGGCCTACTGCCCAGAATTACAATCAGAAGAGCGTAAAGACCTCCCCATTTCCTCAGTACTTGGATGGGTCAATGGGTCACCTGATTGGCCATGGTGGTCAGTGCTTCGATGTGTGACCACCTCGCTGACCTTGGCTGTTAGTCATTGTTTGGGTGCGACCGCCTGTCTGATTCTTGCGGGCAGTCATTGTTGGGTTATCGACCATCTCTTGCAATCTGTAACTAAGCTGGGTGACCGTCTGTGTTTATGCTCAAATAAGGATTGTTGTTACTTTGTGTGTCTGTTCCTTCCCCCTCGGTGAAGCTCTTCTTAAACTTCTTTAAGCGTAATTAAGCGTCATGATGAAGCTGACGCTTCCCCCCCCCCCCCCCCCCCCCCCGGGTAAATCACACGTTGAAGCTAATGTCTCATGAATTGAGTTCTCTGTAAAGATCACCTCTTTCATAAGTTAAGCCTTATCCCATAAGAGGGTGAAGAGGTGTAAAAAGGCTCAAGCGAGGGCAGTAGACGCGCGAAACCATTATATCCTTATAGTACTGTATAAAATAGATCTTATCTGCTCAGGTAATTTAAAAAATAGTATATTCGGGTTTTTTTTTCTTGCAAGGAAAAAAAAGAAAGTACCTAAGCTAATAGATGGCAGAAAATGGTGATCATCAGCAGATTACCAAGTTTTCTTTTTTAATGAGCATTGTTTTTATACTTCAACCTTATGCGTGAGTTTTTCTTGAGCTATAAAAGATGTGATTATATAAAAACTAGATCTTATGCAAATTCCTAATTCCATGCTCGAAGTTGCTCTCAACCGAGAAACCCGATAATTGCAATGCCCAGTAACGCTAGAAGATGGCCATCGGTACGTGTTCCGGCAGATGCTGACGCTATTCGGCATTCTCTCAAACTACAAAGCGGCGGTAAAGTCGGTCTTGCTGTCAGAAGAGAGCTTGCACCCCGCTAATAAACCGTACGTCAATTCGAGGGGGTAAGTTCCCCTCTAGCTTTAACACAAGCTTCACGCCGGTGGACACTCGGTGGCGCCGAGCGTCGCGCTCTTCTCTGACGTCATTCGCCACAATCGACCAATCAGACCAGTCGCCCGTCAGTTTTCCGGCTGCTAAATTCGCGTGACGCCATATTGCCCGTGGTCGCGCGTGTGTTTATATTCGTATCTCGAGCGTATTTCGTCGCGTTCCATCCGCGTTTTACTTGTCCCACAACAAAAAAAAACCTCGATGCCCCGTATAATTTCGCGTGTTTGTTAAACAACCAGTTTCATCGAGCAGTGCAGCGTTAGAGTGAAAAAATATATATATTAAAAAAAAGGAAAAAGTACGCGCCCGCGCGAACGATCCTCCGGGGATCGCTGTGTTCGTTTGGATTCTCGTATACGGTGTTCTTCCAAGCTACCCCCCTTTGATATATTATTTTAATCTGTGGACGATTATCGACTGGAGAAAGATGCCCGTCCGTAAACAAGGTGGTAAGCTCGTACTATATAGTAAATGTAAGAATGCGCAGGAGAATTCGAAGCTGCTCGTATCATTCATGATAATGAGGATATCGTGGGGCGTGGGTCACTCGGTCAGCTGTGACAGCTAGCTACCTGTCAATTTCACCACCCAGTGTATATATATAATGGACGATACTAGTGTATCCAAAAAAAAATTATGTGCAATTAAAATATTTTTTCTCACTGTTAGTTTACTAAAGAAATATTTGTGAGTTTGACACATTTTTTTTACCACACCAAATTTAACGAATCAAAATTTGTATTTTTGACAATTTTTTTTCTCTTTAAATTTACTATGAAAATCTTGCAATATTAATGATTATTTTTGGTACTTTTAATTCTTGAACTGATAAGGAGCTCTGTCAGAGAAAGAAAAGATCCTTTTGAGCAGTATTTTTTAATTCAAATACAGAAGTAGCACATATTCAAAACATATACATACTGCAGCATTTGAATGATTATCAAAGTGAATAAAAATCAATCACTTTTTCATTGTATCAAAGACCAATTAAACACTTAGCAAAAAAAAGTTCCAAAAAAATCAAGAAATTGATGTGGAGAGTTTCTTTTTTTATAGCACATACAAAAAGGAAAAATAATTACGAAGATCAGGACCCTCTTGATTTGTCATGAACTCCCCCATAGATGTATATATCTATCTGGCAGTTTTATATATATATAAGTTTTACCAGTCGCTCCCTCTCTCTTTCTCTTTCACTCGGTGTTCTCACCAAGTCGATCGACTGTAACGATAACAATCGTTTGACCTCTATTCCGAAACATCGGACAAGTTTATATCGCACATTGTCAACTGTCCAAAGTGTTTTCAGACGTCAAATAGCGAATGCTAGACACGTTGCTGTCGTTTAGATCCGAAGAACTAACGTGCGACGAATTTATTAATAATAATGATATTATGGTGATTATAAGGATGTTGTTATTATTGTTATCCGAGGGAATAAGAAAAATAGTGGAAAGAAAGACGGGGAAGACGATTCACGACTTTTCTGAGCATACGTGTATTATACTATCCATTTAATGTAGGCCAAAATAGTGTTGCAACAAATCCATACGTATAACTATTGGGCTATTGGGCGTCTGCCAACAAAACGCAATAATTTTGGCGCTCCCCGAACGCTTTTAACGTTTTTACCGGGGTTGTAGTCTCAAGGCTGAAACTGCGATGTACCGCCAATTTGCTAACGAATCATTATTATCGCGTGAAAACGTTATTGCCTTTGGGACCGCTGTGCTATAAGGTAAACTTTGGGTTGGCTTTAGTGCTGCTGTAAATCTGAGTTATAGGTAACGCGTGGAGTTTCTCGAGGGCACGTGAATTCCATCGGGATTGTATGCCACTCGCTTCGCACAACCCGCGTGTGTGTGTGTGTGTGTGTCTTTGTGGGCCACGAGCGAGAGAGGAAATTGGGTCAATCCAATGGTTGGAATTAAGGATTTTCCATAGCTAGGGCCTTTTGATCTTGCTCTGCAAGTTCTGTAACCAACTTTCAATCGATTTCAACCGAGTCTCGATTAGCTTCTGAATCACCAAGCTTAACTGAATATTTATTTTAAAAGAATGTTCTTTCATTAAATAAGAAATTAAGGAGATTGGAGGGCTTCACTCCAGTCATCTCAATATCACTTTTTTTTTTTTTATAACAGCTGCTCGAAAGGTAGACTTTTTCGAGGGGTTAGCGGGGCCAAAGTGCGTGTTTTTCGAACGCCGTGCGTAAAGTTGTTACTTGGCATTTTTTAGAGTAAACCGGGTTCTTCGATTGAAATATTTATCAGTTCAAAAAAAAGAATTATAAAAAATTGACATTATAATATTAATTGAAAAATTAACAATTGTTTTTTTTTACTACATGCCGTATGTTTCCTTTTTTATTTGGAGGGCCTCGTCCTCAGGACCGCACCGCCACTTAAATCCTTATCGAAATATCTGACCGGGTTCTCCGGTTGAAAGATTTATGAATTCTTTTGGGTTCGAACTTTTAGGTTAGAATCCGAAAAGAAATGTCTCATGTCTAACTCTTTTCTCAGAGTATCATCAAATTGGGTTACATTACTATTCTCGAATCTGAACTTCATTGGTAAAAAAAATTAGGTTACGTCATTATTATTAAACGATATATGACAAATTTGTGTGAAAGAAGATAATATGTTTCGGTAATAAAAGTTTGTTATTTAATAGAACATTCATGCAGTTTCGTGTGTTCATTATTCAAAAAATATATTTACATATTTATAAATATATATCCCGGCGCATACTCAACAACGATGAAGGCCAACCGAGAGTCGGAGAATTCTCGCGTTAGTTCTGCATAGCACAATTCAATCCCTCCCCTTTTCCCCTGACTGCACTGTGTGCATTATAGGCGACGTGAAACGTTCGAAAATCTGCAAATAGGTATTCTGTTTTGATATAGCCCAAGGTTACTCGAGAATCTGCATAACGCCGATGTATATGCAAGCTAAACATGTTTTTTTTTGTTGTTTCGTCATATTAAATATTGGGCTGTAGGGATTTAAAAAAAATGCATTTTATTATTGTTGAGAAATGTTTCTCACAACATGACCAATTTCTTTATAAAGCATAGAAACGATCAAATATCTTTTTTTATTACATATTTCATTTGAAAATATGTTTTCGCTTTATAGATTTTTATTATTTATAATAAAATTGCACTGAAAATTTGATTTAATTTTTATACACAGATTTCTCCTTTTACAAAATAAAATATACAGAATGGTAGAATATTAACGACAATTGAATAATTATCAAAGCAATATATAAAAAAAAAAGTATACATGTACACATTATACAGAACTGGTGAAACCAAAAATTATAGAACTTGATTTATCCTTTTAATAAAGGAAAACAATGGGGAAGGAATCTGGTAATTTATTTGCCAATTTTTTATATACAGCGAATCGAAAAAGTACGAACATAAAAATTTGATAATTTTATGTTAGGTGAAATACGAGATTAAAGAATCTTATATAATTCGTACATATTGTAGACTGTTTATACCGCTTTCTAAAAAATGTTGAATTTTTTTTTTAAAGAATTCTCCGGTCAATCAATAAAGCATCTTTCAATAACCAAAATGTGCTCCGGCTTGTCATAATTGGAGTAATATTATGATTTTTACTAATATAAATTGGATTACAAAAACTTCACGTCGGTCGTACATATCATTATTTTTTCTTTCTTTTTCTTTTTTAAATTGGGACTGTGGATGTATTTATATATCATGAATGATGCATAAGCCACTCTTCAGAACAGTCAATAAAACCACCAAAAATTGTAGAAACGCTTTTAAAAATAAATTACAGTAAATGGTTTTGCAAAAATGGCTGAAGTAAGATCCAAGCTGAGAGTACATAATGAGTTAATGAGCAGCGGTTATAAACAGCGAGTCTCGAGCTCGATAAGAGCGATAGTTTAGAATTTCGCAACGTAGCATTTCGCGTGCAGAGGCGATTATTCGAGTACCAGGTTCCATTTATATAGCAAGTTACTGCAGTCGAGTATGGACGTTGATGGTTTTCGTTGAATCGCTTCAATGACAAGCGCACCGTACGATTTACCAAAACTAGCTAAGGATATATTGAAGGAAAGTAAAAGACACAAGCTCTGTACTAGAAATAAAGTGAGCGATGCAGGATCTGCAGGTTTGGCAATGAGTGCAATGAATGATAAATGGGATACACTCAGGGTAGGCGGGCAGTATAGTATAACAGATATATATATATAAATAGAGCGAAACCTATCTTCGAGACACCAAGGAACTTGCTTCTTCAAGGATGGTAATTGCGTTCGAAGTTCAGGGTGTATCAGTGCTAGTTCAAGTTCTATGAATTGGTTCCACGTGAGCAATAGTTTCAGACCGAGAATTTAAAATTTATTCAAGTTCGAATAATAAACATACATCTTTCAAAATCTTAAAAATACAATAAAACGCACGGACGCAACTTTTCTTGATGTTTTAGACCATTTTGAGTATATTGACATTAAAATCTCGAGAAAAAAAAATGTCATGAAAATAAAGGTTCTCCTATGAGGAAGCAAAAAAGGAACCGCATCAAAGAGGGTCATCGTCGGGTGCCGGCGCATTGGCATACCGTATATGCACGGGTATAGACTGGAGATGTGTCTTTATGTTCGTCTCAACGAGGGGAACATCAGAAGACCTCGTGCACTAGTTTCTTCTATATATATATATCACGCAAAGCTATATATATATATATACATATATATCGCACAAAGCTCCTATATATATACACACACACAATCTCTTTCGGTGCCGAGTTTCCTTCATCACACAGCTCGTTTCCAATTATCGCTCTCTCTGTTCCGGCTGTATTCAATTTAAAGAGTGTGGGCGAATACCGCCCACCTATGGCAGAACTGGCAAATTTCTTTAACGAAAAAATATTTTCATTTGCGACCAATACGTGTTGAAACTTCGGGATGTCAATCTCGTCTAATATAGTTTTATTGCGATTGAGAGAGTGCATCGGCTATGACCTCCAATGGAATGTGTAATAACGACATTTTTACGTTTCGCCCACTCACTGGAAACTCTTTAGAATTAAAAAAAAAATTTATAACATACCAAAAAATAAATATTTATGCAAAACAAAAATACAAAAACAATATTTGTTTAATGAAAACGTAATTCTTAACAATATTGCATTTGTAACTTGTCATTTAAGGAATGATTAATGATGACATAAGTTTTATGTAAGAACATAATAATTTTATGGTTTCGCTTACTAAAAACTTTCTGTGAAAAATACCGTTTTTCTTAGTTTTGTTTAAATGTTAATAGTGTTATTTATTGTTTTGTAGTGTTAGAGACCGGTGCCTAACAATTAAACAATTAGTTTGTTCAACAATTATGTGCATCGGGTGACTAAAAATGGTTGTTGTACTAAATATAGTAAAAAACCAATAAAAAAGGAAGAACCTTGAACATTGCATCCTCATTTATTTCGGCGGAAAACCACAAAGTCTCCTCTATGTGAAAATACATTGTTCAATTTTGGCTTCCTCTTAAACTTTCCAATCTTTTTTCCATGTTGGATTTGTTTCATTGACAAAAATCCAATCATTTGTAAAAACTTTTAAACGGAACTATTTATTTATCATATACTTTTATATAAAGCAATCTTTGCAGACAGTATTTCCAAAATTCCATGATCCTGTTTGAACAATACTCACTCAGATAAAATCTCATATTAACTTTTAGCCTAATAGGTGGAAATTTGTTTGAAGTAGGGTCATAATAGACTTTTTTCCAAATTACAAAAATCCTATAAATTCCAAAGGTTTCAACCGATTTGAATAAAACCGGGAAATAAAATTGAGATGATTCCGTTGAGTAGTTCACGAGTTACGGCAGTACGAATTTTAGCCCTTTTATCGCAGACCCACATGCATACGTGCACATGCACACGTTGACTCATTTTCTAAACCACTTTTCTCGACATTTTAGACCATGTTGAAATAAAGATATCGAAAAAAAGTCACGAAAACAAAGCTTCGTGACTTTCACCTCCATGAGGAATCAAAAGGGCTATTATTGGTATCATTTATTCTAGATATGTATATGTTGGTGTGAATATGAAAACTTAGTTGCTTGTATTAGTCAATAAACAGTTTATATCCAAAATTCTTATGTATGCGTTTTTCAGGCTTTCACCTTTTCTCCTCTATTTTTTTATCCCCCTTTTTCAGTCCTCAGGTCCCCCATACGTATTGTTCGCAGCCGCCGTTTCTATCTGGCTGTATCGCATTCTGTCGCTGTATCTTCCCCTACTGTATCACATTTGCACGAGGGTACGCGAGAACTATGGAAAATCTGGCCAACATAGACGGTCCTTCCACACAAATACTGGGTATTAATGCGAATAAACACGTGTACGAACACACAGTCATCGGAAAAATGACTTCACGCCTAAGGATGTTCTGCCTCAACTGGCGCATGTCTATGCGGTCACCTATCCGCGTACCGCACCTCGATCGCACACCTGCTGCTGTCGGTTACAATTGAGATACATTTGTATTTCCGGATATTTGATTTTTTTTTGCTTTCTCATGGAGGAGGCTTTGTTTTAATTTTTTTTTATTTCCAGTTTTACATGTCGGGATTCTCAAAATGGGGTGAAACGTCTAGAAAAGTGATTTAAAAACAAATTGCCTGATCAATCAATGGATCTTTGTGTTTGTTATGCGACCTCGAAAAACTTGATCCGCCAGATTTCAAGAATTAACTCGACCGTCCGAACTGGATATTGGCAATAAAAAAGCAATAATGTTGTCTTTTCTTGCGTAAAATTTTGGTTTAAAAATGATGCACATATTAAGATTGCATGAGTTTTTAAAATGATGTAACTAAATTGTAAATACTCTAGCTACCGCTATTGCGCGAGGCCATTGTAAAATTAATGAATGTATAAATTTGTGTTTGTACTTTGTAAATATATGCACACATGCTAGTTGTCGAAGTATTGTTTATAATTTAGATTAGACTTGATAATCGGAGAGAAGGATCTAAGGCCAGTGGAAGAAACTATCAGATTTGTAATGTTTGTTGAGAACCAACGTTACAATGTGTAAAGGTTTTTACTAGATACTTCAGAAAAAAAACTCATGGAGAAATTTCACCAGGGATCAGGCTGACTTCTGCGTAGATTTCCCCATTTACGGTCGGTATCCAGTCCATCCTGGATGGGATTCCAATCATGGGATGTAGTGCTTCTAAACTGGATTCCGATCAGTACTCTGAACTAAATTCTGCCTAGGCTGGATTCTCTCTAGATTTTCCCATTTACGGTCGTATATATCCAGTCAGTCACTGAATCGAATTTCAACCATGGGATGTAACGCTTGTAAACTGGATTCCGATCAGTACTCCGAGCTCAACTCTGAAATCTCTGACCGGATTCCAAACAGAATCCAGGACTGGATCATGGACGTATCGCAGTCAGAATCAGGAATTTGTAATCAAATGTTTTTTGTATTGAATTGTACTTAAATACGACTCTGCCGAAACCACAGTCACGAAGCGAGGACGTGATGGTTGTTGACGCCATAAACATTCTTTTTGTTGATTTGATGTATTGTATATGTGGTGGCCCTACATTGTATATAAGAAGACGATACGAATGAGAGAAATGTACCAGGTGACATTAGCGCAGTGGTTAGCGCTCTTACTCAGTACCAGAATAATCCGGGTTCGAACCCCGGTGATCACCATATATTTTCTTTCTTCGATAATTCGTCAAACCATCCGCACACTACACACACACCTTCCATACTCTGTCCTTTCCGACTGTTACATATATGTCTTTTTTGTATACTTCATTTTTTGATTGGATATTATTTTTAAATGGATTCGCCATTTTGTATTTAAACAATTTGGTATACAATTTGGATTCTGCGTTTTCAAAACCTAATAAGTACCAATTTTTATCGAATTCTGACATTTTTCCGAATTTTGATTCGCCATATTGAATCCGCCAATTTCTATTTTGATAATCAGATCAAGTTTGGATTCCTCAAAAACCCCAAAAACTTTTATATTAAAATCTTCAGGTGGTTTTGAAATCTTTTTTTTTCAACACATTTTTAGCTTGAAATGTTCTTTTCCACCTGGTAGCAAAGGGGTTAAAATTAAGCATTTTCCAACAAGAGCCTATGAATGTACAAAGTAATAGACTGAGCCTCTTATGGTGCTCCCTTTTGTTCGGTTTTATCGTCAGGTTCGTGAAAATAAAACAGAAGCCGATTAAGGTTTCTTGGTTGTGCCACTCGTCGTAGTCACTTCCGTTATCGTTCTTTCTGTCTTACCAGTATTTTCATTCCTTCTGCCTGCAAGCCCTACCTTTGAAATTGATTCTCGGTCGTTACGTTGCCGCTCAAGGATACAGAAAGGATCGTATTTCGACTCTCTTTCATTCCTCTTATGTCTCATTCTCTTCTTCTTACGACAAGCCTCTAACTATACAGTCAACGACCTTTGATAGTATATCGTTCTATATACATTATATCGATAGCACCAAATTACCCTCGATAGCGCCGAATCCAATTTCTGGACTTCCTCATCTGATGTCTCATAGGAAAAAGTGAGGTGTGTACGGATGAGATATCTTGCCCCTCCTAGTTTTATTTTGGGTACAGTAAGTCCAGTGCAAGAAGCTTTCAATACTTCCCTTATGCTCCGAATCAATAACATTTGAAATTTTTTTTATGTCGTTTCATGGAAATCGTATGTTATAGTACGAGATTGAAACAAGTTTGCCTCCTCATAAATAGAGCTTTGTTTCGGTAATATTTTTTTCACGATTTTCTTGAGAGATCTCAAAATAATGCGAAACGACCATGAAACTGGTTCAAAGAAGATACGTGTGTTATTCGGTGACAGGTCTCAATAACACACGACAAATAACCCATCAGAATAATACAGTATAAAATAACAGAGTAACATTTTAATGAATCAATCATTGGTTCTTTAAAATCCCCTATACGGAATGATTTTCATTAATCTTGATGCACGGATTGCGATTTTATGGGATTTTAAATTTTTTAAATAAAACTGACGTCGCTGTAATTCGCGTTAACCTTGATCTGTTGAACTAAAAATATCTACAGGAACAAACTGATATTTCGTAGTTGATGTTTGAAGAGAAAAAAATAATCCTGTTTTTAGTCATTCAAAATGGGTAAGAACATATTTCATCTGACAATATATATATATTTCATGTACTTGCCCGATAGGAACGTCCTTGCTGATGACAAATTACAGTTTTCGTCGAAAAAAATGTTAAGTTCCACATGGAAACAGAATAAAAAGCTTCACTTTGTCCTTCGTCTACCGGTTGGATGCTTACGACAAAATACAATAAATTTTTTTCAGACATCATTCACAGCATATAATGCACAACGGCGTTGATAATGTCGAAATACTCTCATAAATTGATAGCAGCGCCGTCGAAGGTAGTCATTAATATTGCCTCAATCGCTCTATAGTTACGATCGCTTGTGGGAAGACACCATTATCGACTTACGGCCAGAAACGATCGGTGTCGAAACTCCTGGGAGAGTGTATCGGAAACAATGTGTAGATTGCAGCACGGGTAATAACAAACCTAACTTTGTAGTAGGAAAGCGAGCTCAAGCTTTCCGATCGAGCATACCGAAGAAATGTTACACAATGATTAGCCCTTTAACAAACGATCCACAGCTAGTCATTGACCTATCTACGTCTCTGTTCATCGAATACGTTTTATGAGATACTCACTGGCGTTTGGTTGTCAGCTGTACAACATACTGTTCTCGTAAGACCTTGGCTGTGCCAAGTTGGCATTGACACGTGTGTACACACACTATCTTCATTGTGCACCGCTTGATAATCCTCTGTCTTACAGTTCGGAGCGTTTAAGGAGGTTGCAGCGCTATAGCATTTTTAATATGTCGGCGCGAAATTAAAATATTATGTAACCAAGGACCACATATATTAGGAAAAAAATAAATAAAAAATATTAATCGTTTAATTGCAGATATATATATACAACTGAATAACCGATGTTTTGTAAATTTGGTAGTAACTTTGCACGTCACTAAGTTCATGAATATGGACATAACTTTGCCTCTTCGAGCAATTTTTTCCCCTAAAATAGTACGAAAGTTTATCTGAACATAGAGAATGATCTTTCCCGAAATGACTAACAAAATGACACCAAATACACATTTATTACGTGCGTCATAAAATTAACAGCTAACGTGACTAGTACGTAGCGCTCCAATCTCCTTAAGACATGTACCGTCATAAAGAAATGGAGATACATTATCTTTGTAAATTATAAAAAGACTTCGATGCCGTCTCCACAGTCTAGTAAAATCGAGGAGCTTTATAGAGCACTAGCAGATTATTGTGGTTCGCAGCACTTAGCGCGCTCGCTGCAGCTTCCAAACCCAAACGGTATTTTTGATTTTTTGTGGATCCCGCCTGAAAAATAAATTACGTATATGATAAAATATTTTATTTTACCTTCGAATAATCTCATTTCATAGGAGAATCTAAAAAAACTAAAGAGTAAGTGAAAAAAAGGAATAGTGTGCCTCTTTTGCAATGAAATACCATTATATTTAAGAAAACCTACTATTCTTGTGGGACCCTCACATATCCCTAAGGAACCCCAAATATGTTTGAGGAAACCCCCATATGCCTAAAGAAACCCATATATGCTTGGATAGGTCCCTAGGGAAACCAACATATTCATAGGGAAACCCATATGTCCCTAGGGTACCATCAATCCCTGTCGAAGCCTCCATCTGTAGGGAACCCTTTATCCCTAGAGAGACGCTCATGTCCCTAGGAAACCATCAATCCCTATGGAAACCTCTGTCTGCAGGGAGCCCTAAAAAAATAAAGATGTAATTTTTATGGTATTCAGCATAATTGGCGAACATAACTGTATAATTTTTATGACTCTATCTTGAATCTAGAACACGCAAAAAACATGTAAGCATGCATATAATAAAATATGTCTGTCATTTCCCTATTTCTATATCATTCATGATCAACTAGGCCTCTTTTTTTCTCATTATGCTTTTTCACCAATTCCAGCACTTTTCACTTTGCCTTTAATTTTAGAAAACCCACATTTGTATGTTCAGAAAGTACAGAAAAGTTGTTAGAATCGACACAATATTATAGTGGCCCAGTTGATAAGGTTTCATAGGTGAAAACCTGTAACTTTGTATTTTATTATCTTCCAAATAGTGCGATAAATCTCATTAATGTCGCACATAATCACGAATTATATGTTTGTTCACAACATATAAAAACGTTAAATTTCTTACATAGACCAGTGACGGTCACCGACCCACCGTAAACGAGTGTCTGAATGCAGCACCGGCTAATGTCTCCACACGCTAAAGTATTCTATCTCCATCTCATTCGGCAGCTCCCAGGTCTTTCTAGCATAGGCGAGTGACCGAATGTAGGACGTGCCAGACATGGCTAAATTTAATTTAAGATCGGCTAGTTCGAACACGAATGTTGCCCACGCAAGCTGTCAGTTTGTGTCGCGATTCTATCGATGTGTTTCCGGATCGAAAAACTCTCGCTCTACGCGTTATCCATTTTGCTGTTATATTTTTTCGCGTTCTCACGGCCACAAACATTATTTCGATAAATTTATTTGCGATGTGTGAGCACATTTTCTCTCATTCGGAAATTATTTAGTCGCGCCTGATTTCACGTAACTGCATTTATGCCGATATAACGCTTGTAGCTCGTCACGTGCTTGTTTCAGTCGTACATGTGTGTTCACGAAACCACGTGGCATTGTGATAAATAAATACAGGCGGTATTGGCTCAATGCCAGCGAGTATATTGATTACCCTCTAAATTTGGAAATAATCGGAATATTCAGTTGCACAGATGACAAATAAATATTGAGCAACGATTAAGCAATAGTAATCGGAGTTCATTGTTGGATTCGTAGAACTTTGATTTTGTGTGTTGTGTAGTGACGTAACGCTGGAATTCGTGATGTTTGTTCAACGGCTTTAGTGACTCGGGAGAGTGAGATTTATTGTGTCATTTATCGTTGCAATCTATTATTGTATTAAATAAACATGTGGGTGCCGGTGATTAGTCTTGTTTGGACAATTGTCTATTTGATGCAGTGCCGGTTCGCACCCTTGAAAATTACCGATGGCGATTCGGAAGAAGAGAGCAAAGAAAACTCGGGAAAACTTAGAGGTATATTAAAAATTAATTTCTTTGTGCTCCTAGTAGAAAAGGGTTTTTTTTAGAGGGTTTAAGGTGATGCTATAGTGATATTTGACCAAAAAATAATTTTTTTTTATTTTCGCTGAATGTTTCCTACATTATGTTCGACTTATACGTAGAGTGCCGAGACCTCCAGAATTTTTCCGAATTTTAACAGTCACACTTAGAATCATGTTGGTATGAAACTTTGGGGCGAGCTGTGTCAAGTTGGTTATGTTAATTGGGGTGAATCAAGATAGTCAGGAAATTTTGGAGCGACCGGCATTAAGTTGGCCACGGAATTTTGGGGCGGCCGGTGTCAAGTTGCTCATGAAATTTTGGTGGCTAGCTGTATCAAATTGCCTATGGAAATCGGGGCGAGTAGTATCAAGTTGGACGAGGAATTTAGAGGCGAGTGGTGTCAAGTTGGATATGGAATTTTGGGACAAAAGGTATCAAGTTGGGTATAGAATTTTGGGGTAAGCGGTGTCAGGGTTTCCATGGGAATTGGGGCGAGTAGTATCAAGTTGGCCATGTAATTTTGGGAGTAAATCATATATATTTTATGTATTATATCTAATATATATTAGATCTAGGAGTCACGATTTTCTTAAATTCGCTCTATCCATAGCAATTCTTTTTAAATCATGATGAGTAGTTCAGGCGGTATCACAGACAATCGCGTACCCTTGGGTGTACGTTTATCCATGCTGAGCGGACAGAGATGAATTGCAAGGGTTCCCCTATTTCGCGTGTTCCATTATATCGTACGCGGATTGTACCGTCGTCATCGGGGTTAAAGCGAATGACCTGTCCGGAATTTACGACGCGTTTGTACGCGAAAATCTTTAAATATTTTGCGTTGTATTGGTGAGAGCTGGAATTGCGAAGTCTATCCACCCCCTCTTCCCCCATCCGAGGCCGCGAACGCTGGCATGAATTCATAGAACACCACTACGCAATACGTTTACCGCATGCCCTATAGCTCGTACCGCGACGTTGGACAGAAACGCGTGTCGACCAATGACCACGCACAATGGGTTAGGCGCCGGGCTATGCGGCAATTGCCATCATCACATATGCGCCCTCGCACTGCGATACATTGGTATAAAGCACTGGATAATGGATATCTATGATTTAGAGGACTCGCGATGATTACGTGGAATAGAGTGATAATAGGTGAATAAGGTGAGTATAATAGGTGCGCGTTAGCGCCCGCCGAGGCATTCTAGAATTTTTGTAAATGAAAACAAGCTGCGTTCCTAAATTTAGTGAAATAATATTAGCTGCGTAGAAAAATCATAGATTGTCAGGCTGCCGAGTTGGATAATTGTTGAAGCAATTTTGCATGAAATATGACTACAAAAAACTTTCTGTTAATTTTACAAATAAAAAAAGGTGTCGATTTTGTGTGTCACAACACATTTTGAAATTTTTCGGAACATAAAAAAAATGTTTATCCTTCTTTTACAATATATTTTTTATCGTTTTTCCAACAATAGTTGTCACTGATTTATTAAAATTACTTTTGCAAATTCGACAAATTCTTTTTCAATTTCTAATTTAAGAATTTGTTTATAAATTTTATAATTTTTTTTGTCATTTCCCATTTAAAAATTCTTGATATATTCTTGTTACGTTTTTTTTATCTTCAATTTTTTTAAATCCGTAAAACTTGCATTCCGTATGAACAAAAATATTTTTCACTGATCTTGTCATAGCAGAGCTGGCACGAAAATATTTGTGAAAAAAACGTAAAGTTGTTACTGTTATGCATTTTTATGTCAATTTAAAAATTGTTAACACGGATCGGGAGGGAAATAGTGAAGAAGAGAGAGATCTCCTGTCCACCGATATGCAACGTCTGCCTGCGCACAAAAGGAGCTAAAAGAACTGGCGGCACCAGTAACGCAATGTGTGCAAGCGCTCTTGCCCGCATCTACCAGTGGATATACAACCCAGACGCAAGTAATGTTACGTAAATTGGAGTTAGGCAGTGGTTCATCCACGTCCCGCCCCGTTCGCATTAACGAAGAGTCGCTCTCACTGAGCAGAAAAACTTCAAACAGGGAATATTGGAGGGCCGGGAGGCAGCAAAGAGTGTATTTCCCGCAACGTTGTCGAGAGTTCCGAACGGACGAGCGTTTAAATTCGAAACCCTGTGCGCTATTTTGTATTGACACCTGTGTCGGCATTCTTCTTCTATATAAATTACGTACATTTTTGTGAGATTCCGACAAACATTGTACGTACCTGCAATGAGAAAAGTGTATAGTCGACTTCAGTATTTTCTTGTTTCTTTGAGGTAACATTAGTGTCTTTATAGTGATATAACTTTGAGTAATAGTACACGAGTCAATATTTGTGTGGTCCGGCTGGGTCTTGTGTAGATTTTTCCACTTACGGTCGGGATTCAGTTAGTCACCGTATCGGATTCCAAGCATGGGATGTAACGTTTGTAAACTGGATTCCGGACTGGATTCCAAACGGAATCATAGACTGGACCCCCGAAGAAGATTTGGGATCCATTCTGATTCCAAGTATGATTACCGATTTCGTGAAATCGGAGCAAATTCTGAACAATGAAAATCTGTTGGTCAGTGTAAAATTGGAACGAGATTTGGGGTCCATTCGAATCCCAAGTCGGGTTACCCGATTTGGGTAAACCAACCAAAACTCGTCCAGATTCCAAATGAAAACAGGGACCCTGGCAGATTTCTACACGTTAATTACATTTCACACAGCTTGAAACAATGTTTTACGATTATGCAAATTAGATCAGCATGAATTAAGTTAGGGAATCATTGCATACTACTGCTTTATATTCAAACAACCATGAACATAATTCGAACGGATATCAAAATATACTTGGCGTCGAGTCGCTACCGCAACTCTTGATCGGCCAATTCAAACCTATTCCATATTTCAATTATAAACAATATACCAGCGGCTAACCGCTAAACATTTGATAACTCGCCGTGCGAAGGGCATACGAGGTCTTTTGGAGCATGTTCCTTTTGATCAGCGCCCACGGAAATCGGTCAGTAGCGAATAAATAAAAACGGTGATTTCAAGCGAATTTCTGATCCCGTTCAGTTTCACTGTCATTTCAAGTGACTTCAATGCCATTGATCATTTCAATCATTTTGTAACTGGCAGTTAAGAAGTCTCAAAAAGTATTAAATCAATAGTATATTACGACCCTAGGCCAGAAAGTTGGATTTCCTGGCGTTCGTAGACATTCGCCAGGGGATCCAACATTCTGGCCATGGGTCGTATACTATTTTTCTTGATCCTCGACCGAAAGTACGAGCGGGGGGGGGGGGGGGGGGGGGCGACTTTTTCAAATCCGAGGCGAAGCCGAGATTCTTGCTGGTCGGGGCGGGCATTAAAAATACATAAAAATGTATTTTTCCTCTAGCCACTTTTTATAAGTATTATAAACTAGCAGGTACCGATCAGAAGATTTTTTAGGGTAGGTTTCACATTGTACTATTTTTTTCGCTTCCTGGTCAAAATTTCTTAAAACTTCTTCTTCGCCGACAGAACCTTCAGACGAAGAGTCGTCCATTTTTCTTGATTCACTCACTTTTAGGTTAGCTAAAGAAATTAACTGAAGAAAGATTTTAAAAAGTAGTGAAATGACTGTTGACGCATACGCGAGCAAACGACACCAAACATAAAAATATCATAAACCAGAAAACAAAAGAGAGAGCGAGAGCCACAAAAGTCACTCTTCCCGGCCGCAAATGCGGCCCGGAAGACGGTACTTTCGGTT
Source organism: Perithous albicinctus (assembly GCA_964016905.1). Taxonomy (NCBI): domain Eukaryota; kingdom Metazoa; phylum Arthropoda; class Insecta; order Hymenoptera; family Ichneumonidae; genus Perithous; species Perithous albicinctus. The sequence goes on along the minus strand of OZ024690.1, from coordinate 10,750,678 downwards.
CGTGGAGCAAGAAGAATAAATTTTTCAATCATATGTAACGAACTTCATCAACGATCCACCATTTCACGTTTCTGAAGGCAAAAGGGCGCACGCCTATTCTTATACTTTAATTCTAATATCAGTTGGATAATCGTCTAAGTCAGCGACAGACAATATTCTGATGATACTTCCAATTTTATTACATGTTTGTCCTAAATTCGGCCAAAAGGTGTCAGCGTGTTGCTCGACCTTTCGAATGTCCGTGACATGATAACTCCGCCGGCAATAAAGAAACTGTTCATGCGAGACTTGCCCGTGCGGGGGACTGTTTGGTGGTAAAACGAGTGGAACCGCGAGACGACGAGATACTGGCGAATGACGAGGAGACGATGAAGGGGAAGTAAGCGAAGTAATACACTCACGACGGTGCTCGACTATTTCTGAGCAGGCTTCGACGTCACGCGATCACCGAAATAACTCACCAACCGCTACGTCACGACCTCACGTTGCGGCCTTACACCAGACACTCGAAACAGTAGGTCGAGCGTAACATCAGCTGTTCATATATTGTACGGTCTTTTGGATACGTCGGTTGCACGCGAGAACATCAGATCCATCGCCTCATCGATTCTGACAATCATATTAGGTACATTCCATGGCAATTGAAATAGCCTCCGAACATGACCATCTTCGATACGGGTCATAATTCATCTACCTGAATGGATTGAATTTAGTTTCTCATTCCGTGCAGACATTTCATCAAGAATCTCGCTGGAACCTGCATAGATTTCCCCAGTTATACTATCGGGATTCCGTCAGTCACCGGATCGGATCCCAAGCATGGGAACTAATGCTTGTAAACTGGATTGTGGTGTGGATTCCGGACTGGATTCTGAACGGAATCTCTGACTGGATGCGAAACTAAATCCCGGACTGGATCATCGGTGTATTGTAGACTGAATCAGGAATTCGGAAAATGCTAGGTAGTCAGGTGAAAGTCACAGTCATCGACCAATATACCAATAATTGATAGTGTGAACTTGGGCTGCAAAAAAACACAATGCAACACTGTCAATAACTGGAATTCCGGGATCCATTCAAATTTCAAGTAGAATTCGACGGAATAGAGTTAGACTACAATTTTAGGAAAACCCTCAGAAATTCTGAGTAATGAAAATATGATGATCAGAGTCAAACTGGAAGAAAATTTTGGATTTATTCGGATTTCAAGTAGGTTTACCCAATTGGGAGTAACCCTACCAGGGTCCGAACGAAAGCTGGGAATCTCTGACAGATTTATACACATACAAAGTATGTAAAAAGAGAAAGTATTGCAATTAAAAAAAAGATGACGCCTAGGCTTGGTGTAATTAGATTCAGATAGATGGGATCTTCAAAGTTCCTTGTAATGAACTTATTTCACACCGCGAAAGTGAAATATGCATAATTCCCGTCATTTGCCTTGGCAAACGGTGGTAAGTTGAAAACAAGAATTTAGTTTTAGTATTCGCATATAAGAAAATTGATTATAATTTTAGAAAAGTTACTGCGTAGTATCAAGGTAGTCGTCTTGTTGGTATGAAAGGAATGAATGTTGCTTGTAAGTTTTTTTACAATGTCTAGAAGGGGGCGTCTTTGACTATTTATTGCGGGTGTTTTCATACGCTGTAGCAACAGAAATAGGACACACTGCTAAATAGGTTAGGGAAACGTTAGTTGAGTGTAACGCTTCGCTCAAGTTCAATTCTACTGCGAGCAATCCATTCGAGGATGTCGGTGGAAAATCGTTTGCACGCCATCCAGTCTCCCTCTAGCCTTTAAAGCTTTACTATTTCGAATGAAGAGACCCGGTCGAGCTTGGTATTAAGCACATTCAGAGCGTACATAGTTCAACTTCCGCTCTAACTATTTAATCTTTACATTTTATAGTTCGTAGAAAACGTTTCGTATTGTTGTAAAAAAATGAAGTCTATATTTTAATGTAAAGTATACTTAAAATTGAAATGACCAGCAAAGTGGAAAAAATGTCAGGTGCATGTGTGCGTGTCAAGGGCTTAAAAGGTTTAAAGCGTTTAAAGGCGTAAAAGCACTTAAAACTAAAGCAAAGTTTGAAATAAACATTGCCCATTACTCTTTCTGATTTTCATTATTATCGTTAAGCATTTTTAACTCCCGGATACCCACCAGAGCAAAAAGACGGGAGTTATGCGTTTCACGGCGATCAGCTGATTTGAGCGATTTCTTTGAAGCCAATGTTCTCGGAAGCGGTAAAAAATTACTTGAATTACTTAAATTAAGGTGATAAATTGTTGATTCGGATAGATAAATTATTTTTTCAAATTGTTATAAATAGCCTATTTGACTATATCGAAATATCATTTTCGTAGCTCACTTCAAGGCGCTCATGGTAGATCGTAGCTCATCTCAGGGTGCTCATGGTAGAGTGCTTGTAGAGATTCTCATTTCTGATGCTTCAATACCGCCCGTGAGTCTCAACCTGCATTTGTATGAGATGCAAGTGCTTTTTTTTAAACTTTAATCCTTTGAATATTTGTTAACTTTATTTTATTTATACATTATGTTATTACTTTGTAAGAATATTATAATAAATAAGGCAGAATAATAGTTAAGATGGATGTTTAAAAAAAACCTTGCTTCACGCCACTGCGCCGCTAAATATCAGTCTTCATGACAATCGTTTTTTTTTAATTTATCATACCATTGTGTTTATTATCGAAACCTCGACATTACGTTTTTTGTTGCTCTTCGAAAGATAGGTCAAGTGAAACATTGCATAACGCTTCTTCCAGAAGGCAGGAAATGTCCATACTCTCTCAAAGAAGTAACTTTGTGAAAGGTGGTAATAATAAAGAAACAAGGTACACAGTTCGTAGTCAGGTTGGATTCTTCACGTGTATACCCTGCTTAGGAGTTCCGATTGAAACTGGTAGAAAAACGATCAAATCGATAAACTTCCAGCTGAAACATAATAGGTTCCTACAGGTGTCAATCGATTTTTTTGTCTGTTTAATTAGTTCCAATCGGATTCCTCCCAATAAGATATGCACCAAAAAAAACCTTTAAAAACATGAAATTTAAAAAAATGTAATTTAAAGAACTCCCGACTGCAACAATTGACTCTCATTTAAAAAAATATATTGAAAAAAATGACTCGCATAAACAAAAATATTGAAAAAAATGATGCAAAGTAGAACTTTGCACACTGCTTCCTCATTAATTTTCATTTTTCACAAAGCCACCTCTATGAGGACGTCTATTTATTAATTTCGGCTTCCTCAAAGAGGAAGCTTTGTTTTCGTAAAAAAAAATTTTTTCGAGATTTTCATATGAGCATACTCAGAATCACCTAAAATGTCGAGAAAAATTGTCTAGAAAAAATGTCGGTATATGTGCGTGTGCGTGTGCGTGTGCGTGTCCAGGTACAGAAAATTTAATCGTCCATAACTCACGAACGGCACGATGGGTGAAACTCAAATTTGGCACGCAAGTAGAGCAGTAACTCCTCTTTAATTGACGTGATTTTCAACGAAACGTATCCATGTATACAGATTTTATTGAATTTTTAATTTTTCGAAAAAATGCCGTGATCGCACTAACTTTCGTACAAGTTCGACGATTTAGATAAATAGTTCTTCATATCTGAAGACACGTTCAATGTTATTTGGTATTGAATTTCAACGAAATCGGTAAAGCGGTTCGGTTTTTATAGAATTTTGAATTTCTCGAAAAAAATTAATTTTACTCTAACTCACGTCGAATCTCAACAAATCAACTGAAATGTTTTACAGACGAAAAGTCGTTCGGATTTTACGCCATTTTGAATTTTTCAAAGAATTAAAATGTTCGCTCTTACTTCCGCAAAAGGTAAGAAAGTGAGTCAAAACTTTGTACTCGATGGAAATGTGATGCACCGATATTAATTACGAAATTTTCGCTGTCATGTGTAACGTAATTTGTTTTTTTTTTAATAGATAATACATTTTTATCGTTTAATTTGTGTTGTTGCACAAGCAACTACCAAAAGTATACAGGTAACGATATTTAAAAAATGCTAATTAAAATGAAAAATGATGCAACTTTGCACGTTGCTTCCTCATTAAATCTTATTTTTCCCAAAGCTTCCTCTATGGGAAGCCAAAGTTAATAAATAAACTTCCTCATAGATGTGGCTTTGTGAAAAATGGGATTTAAGGAGAAAGCAATGTGCAAAGTTCTACTTTACATCATTTTTTAATTTCGTTACACCTATGTTACACATGACACCGAAAATTCCGTAATTAATATCGTTGCGTCAGATTTCCATCAAGCGCAAACTTTTGGCTTACTTTCTTAAGTTTTGCGAAAGTTAGAGCGAAAATCTGGATTTTTTTTTTTAATTGAAATGTAAAATCCGAACCACTTGACCGATCGTCACCGGATTTGGTACTTGGTAGCGCTGTATGTTATTTTTCGTCTGTAGAACATTTCGGTTGATTTGTTGAGGTACGATGTGATTTAGAGCAGAATTTATTTTTTAAACTGAAAATTCTATACAATCCGAACCGCTGTACCGATTTCATTGAAGTTCAATACCAAACAACATTGAACGTGTCTTCAGTTATGAAGAACTATTTAGCTGAATTGTCGAACTTTTACGTAGGTTAGAGTGATCACGCCATTTTTACGAAAAATTAAAAATTCTGTAAAATCTGTATACATGGATACATTAAGTTAAAAATCACGTCAATTACGGAGTAGTTAATACTCTATTTGCGTGCCAAATTTGAGATCGATACATCGTGCTGTTCGTGACTTACGGACGATTGAATTTACTGTGCCTGGAACAAACACACGCACACACACACGCACATGCGCACGCGCGCTCACACACACGAACACACACACACACCCACACTCACATACTGACATATTAGGTAATTCTGAGTATGCTGACATGAAAATCTGGAAACAAAATTTTTCACGAAAACAAAGCTGAGGAAGCAAAATGATGAAATAATTCCTAATACACTTTAATCTCAAGATATGAACTCCCTCGAATGCAGTTTTTAATATTATAAATGTTATAAATATAGTCGGGAGGTGTATCATTTTAAACAAAGTCCAAAGGGCTTTTATACTGCCCTTGTGATACGCCTCTTGACTATATTTATAACATTTATAATATTAAAAACTGCATTCGAGGGAGTTCGTCCTGAGATTAAAGTGTATTAGGAATTATTTCACCATTTTTTCAAAATTCTTGTTTATGTGAGTCATTTTTTTTAATACATTTTTTTTTAATGGAATGAAAAATAGGAGCGCAGTTGGCTTAGCGGATATGGACTAGTGTTCGGATTTTACGCATAAAAAAAGGTATGTTGAGACAACTAAGCGTTTGGTTATCGCCTAAGGTGAAATGAAAAACGTTAAAAATTTCAGTCGGTAAGAAAAAGTGTTTAACTATTTTCTCAAAGCTGATTGATCTTTTAGACAAGCACACAGAAAGGCCAACTCGGCATGACGATTCCGCAGTTGGAGAAAACTGATAAACGGTTTTTGTAACCGTCTGAATTTTTCTTTTTTCACGTGTTGTGCTCTTTACCTTAAATGGCAAATATGTTTGAACAAAGCTCCATCTATGAGGTAGACAAAAATAATAACCTTGCTTCCTCATAGAAGAAGTTTTATTTTCATTTTGAAAGAATGCCGAATTTTTCATGAATAAAACAATGAAAACTCCTTACCGATTGCTATCTCCCTTAAAACATACGTGAACCGATCAGATTTTTATTACAACTTTGGAATGAAGCTTGTCAAAAGTACAGAACGATTGGCTCCTAAAAGGTAAAAACAAGATGCAATGAAGCTTCCTCATAACTTTCAATCTTACACAAAGTTTCGTTTATGAGGAAGCCTAAATTGATCAACATACTTTTTCATAGAGGTAGCTTTGTAAAAATTCGAAAGCAATGAGGAAGCAATGTGCAAAGTTCTGCTTTGCATCCTTTTTTACTTTAATTTTGTCGGAGTCACGAGAACGTATATATTCCATCGTAATACGGTATGAAATATTTATGCAATTTTTCAGCTCTGCAAGGTATGACATTATTTATATGATATGTGCGAAGAGGAGGTAACAAATGCCGTAGTCACGAGAGCAACATGAGGCTCTCTGTGAGCCCGTCTGGCTTCGCCCCGGAAATAACGTTTAATTAACTTTATAGTGAGCGTCTAGGGATTCTTGCAAAACGACGATGTTGCTCATGTTGTATCCACGTGTCCTTGCTATAAAAACATTCTCCTTTCTACCTAGGCAGTGCTGTAACTCCGTTAGGTGAAGTTCCTTTATTTTCTTGTCTTCCACAAAATAGATTCATTGGTGAACGGAGAGCTGCGAGACCATGGACACTCGCAGTCTATGTCTTTATTTTTTTTTATGGACAACCCTATATAGAAGCTGTATACTATAAACTTCGCCGCTTTTCTCGACTCCGTCACTCCCGAAGGGGCAACTGTGGCCTGTCCTCGCTTCAGGTAAATATATTTTCTCTAGATATTACCTCAGAACGGGCATTCACCCGTTTTTCGCTGACGTTAACTTGTCTCTCATCTTGTCTTTTCTATACATACTTATGGGACATTTCATACCAATTCTACCTGGATCTGACCCTCGACCTCTCCGATCTGGTCACAAAACAACATCTGCAAACAAAATTTATTTTGTATTAATCACTCTGTAAAAATTAAAAAATGCTCTGATGCATTTAATGTCTATTAGGATAGTTTTTAATTAAATTGAGAAGAATTTACGGGCGATACTATTTATGAGACTCTTCGTTAAATCTATTAAAAATAAGTATTAAAGTGATTTCTGGAAAAGATTAATAAAAAGCATATGCGTGAGGTGGATTCTATGCAATACTTCTTCGAAGATTTTGCATGCCATTTATTTTTGCTCGGTTGATATAATTTAGATAATGTCTGCCTGTCCTAAATAAATTATTTAATACTAAACGCCATTTATGGTGTTGTAATATACTACATTGTATTTCCGATCGTCTCAAGCTTCACATTTTTATACACTTGAAAGGTGCAAACAAAAATCAAAAAAGAAATACAGGTAATGTTGGCAAAGAGAAATACATAATTCTGCACTGATTAAAAACTGCAGCACCTGGAATTCTGTGGGATTCTGTGTTTTCTTCGTTATTTTTTTGCACGATATTCAGAGCATTCAACTACTTAATACCGTATATAGGGCACTGCAAACGAGTCTATAAAACACCGACGAATCTAGGTTTGCTTGAGCGCTCTGCATCGCATGTGCTCAATTTTTTCTTTATTTTTGCTTGTTCATAGACGAGGCTTGTGTTCTATTTTTTCTCCGAGATTCTAATATCAGGATACTCAAAATGATCCAAAAAGACCAGAATAACGTTAAAAAAATGTCTGATCGAATGTGTATATGGGGCATTCCATGATAATTCACATACGATTGAACCCGATCCTCTTAAATATTTATAATATTTTGTATCTATTATCCAATATTAAATAGAAGAGATGTGATTTTTATTCGATTTTTATATTGCGCCGTTTTTTATTTATAAACAAATTTCTAACTTCAATTAAACACGTGATTTCGAAATAGACAATACCGTCATTTTTTCGTCATTTAATGCAGTTTAATATAAAAATAGCACTAAAATTAATAAATATCATTAGCATGTTTTTGTAATTAAATGTAGCATATATTAAGTTTCACTATGTACGCCCTTCTTTATCTTGTTTTGAACATTTTTCAAATGCGGCATTAAAAACCCGGAATGTTCCCCAGAGTCATGGTGGAAATACTTACCCTTCTGTTGTGTTAATTTTAATACACAATTGTGATGTAAAATAAATATAAGATATATTGAAATCGTGAAAAAAAAAATTATCATCTGAATAATTTACTTTAATTTGACCATAAAAGTATATTAATTTTAAATCGCAATTGTATATTAAATTTAATGGACCAGTTTATACATTACAATTTTCAGTCCGGTACATTAAAGTTACAAATTTTGTTAACATTGTATGTTTCTTCTTTTGACAATATCTCTTTACATTTTTAAAATTCCGAATATTGGATTTAATGGGTTCGCTTTAAAAAAATGATATGGAATGCTTAATTAGTTTTTTTTAAATAAAGAACTCATGTTTTATGTATTTTCTTAACACATAAGTGGTAAAGTATATAATTATAGAATAAGAAAAAATTAATGTTGTAATAATTTTAAATAAAAAGATAGCAGTTTAATTTAAATATAAAAGATTTATATTTCAATCATGGCATTACCGATTAAATTTCGGATTTTTATTGCAGAATTTTTATACATGTTCCTAATTAGATAAAAGGTAGGCAGTAAAATTTGATACTTTAAATTTTAAACTAGACAAATATGTTTGATATGTCGTTCATCAGTATTAGTATCAATTCTAAATTAAGCTGCGTTACATGACGATAAAAATTGCTATATTTTTTATGTTGAATACATGTTTTTGATAGATGCTAGCATTTTTTACATTGTTAATTAATTTTTTTACAGAAGGCGCAAAATAAAATCTAGTAAAAATTACAGATGTTATTTTTATTGATAACTACAATATAAAAAATATATAGGAATTTTAAGAGGGTCAGGTTTCATTAATGTACATTTCGAGCGGGTATGAAAAAAATCCTGTATTAAAAAGTTCATGAGTATCGGAAAGCATCGTTAGCAAACTATTCGAGCTGTGATTGGTTGCCAGGAAAGTCCGTTGTAAACAAAATCAGTTTGATGTCAAATTTGACATAAGACGATGGGCGCGGCAGCGCCCATAACCTTTTATAAGAGCGCAATAGCGCAAAAGACGCTCAGGCACGCGCGCCAGCGCGTGTGATTAGCCTGGACCCCTTTTAAACAGTTGGTGGCAGTCAGTTATGTTCATGTGAAGCCGTTTTATTCGTGCTAAGATTGGTCGTGGTCAGACACCGGGACCGTGACCAAGTTCATACTTTTCAATCTTTTCGTTTTTGTCAAATGTCAAAACTGACAGAAAGTGTGCCTCGGGCGCTGCAGCGCCCGGGTCCGTTTAGCTAAAAGTGCGCTGCAGCGCCCATAGGAAACTGGTGACGCGCGGTAGCGCGTCCGGTCCGGCTAGTCCTCTTTTAAAAAGTTTATGAGTAACGGAAACCATTGTCATCGTTTTATTCGTCCTGTGATTGGTTGCCAGGAAAGTCCGTGATAAACAAGTTCAGTTTGGTGTCAAATTTGACATAAGAGGACGGGCGCTGCGGCGCCCGTAACCTTTTAAAGCTTTATAAGAATGCAGCAGTGCAAACGTTTATCAAGTACGCGCGTCAGCGCGTGTGATTATCCTAGTTATTATTAAAAAGCACATGAAAAGTCCAACATCTTAAGAAAATCTAATATACATATTTGAAAAAATTAATTTATGTAAATAAAAATGAAATATAAGATTAAAAATCTAAAACAATTTGTACATATTCTTGACATTCTACACTACACCCAAATAAATTAAAAACATTTTTTGTAACTTCTATCAACATTTGTGATAAATATTTTGATCCCAGGATTACCTACTTTTCGAGACTTTATTAAGGAGTTTGAATTTATAAAACATAGGAAAGCATTGGCTAGGAAAGAAAAAAATACAAATGAAAGGGGTTGCACCCCCATGATTTTTCTACATTCTTCCTTTTTACTCTTACGACGGGAGCGTTAGAAGCCCGCACATCGAGGAAAGCTAAAACTACTGGCGCGCCCGCACTCAAAGAATCTACTTTTTCTTCAACAATGGAAGCAAATGATCCGGACATTGTTCGGGCCAGTGCTTTGTTTGCGAGACTCTCATTCTCCTCTATCCTCCTTCTACATCTCCTCATTCCATTCTCCTTTTCGCTGCCCGAACCGTCTAGATCCGGAATTCCGTTGCAGCTCCATTCCGGAGCGTATCGCTATCATTCGGCTACAGATTTTTCCTGCCGAAGTATCTCAGCTTTCGTTGAGTCTATCTAGTGCAGTCAGGTAGAAATAGACAGTCAGTTCGGTGCGAGTATCTTCTCTCGAGCATTGTGAAATAAGAGAATAAGAGTTGCATTTTTGGACGTAAGATCGAACTTAAGATATTTAAGTTTAGCGTATTTAAATCAAAATCAAATATTAAACAAAGCGCTTAAGCCCGGCGTGACCACTTCCGCCGTAACGGAAATTGGCACTTTTTTCATCGTTCTTCTTTCATACTTCACGATTCTTTTTCGACATTCGATCTTCCTTTTTATTTTAATGGAACTCGAATAAGATTTACCCTGACGCCTTCTTGACGGCCTAAGCTTTCCCTTCCCCCTCACTCTCTTTCTCTCGTTCTCCTATCTCATTCGGCTTTCTATTTCCGCGATGTTCAAAGCCGAGAACCGATCACTCTGTTTTCGAACAAGTGGGTCAGAGATAGACGGGGTATTCTGCAGAGAACACATAGACATCGGGTCTTGTAAGCCTCCGAGCAGTAGCAGCAGCAGCATCAGCATCCACATCAGCATGTCTTCACCACATACAACGTCCTATATTGTTACCCTTCAGAGGGTGATAATATTGTATTTGGAACTGATATTCTGTCGCACTAATAACTGCCTCCCGTCCATCAATGAAGCTATGATTACTCCATATCGTCACGTTGACAAACGAGAATACTGGTATAGTTTTATTTTTATGTTCCTTCTTTCTGATGAAAATACAAACAACTGAAAGCACCTCATTTTCGTCTCACGAAAAAGTATGTACATGCGTTTATACGCACATGAGCATGCATTTTAGTGCACTACAGGTATGGGCGTGGAAGCTGCGTTGATTCTCAGAGAATAGTCTCGTTAGTTCGTAGTAGCATGTAGCGGCGGTACATGTCCAACCAAGAAGCGGTAAAACCGCTAATTACCCGGGAGAAACTCTGCACCGAGTACCGAGTAACTAAGGTACGAACTCTATGGGCTATTCAGTTATACGTGTGTAATATAGTACACGAGTCTGTGATAGTACACCGAAAGTTGAAGCTATGTGCTTTCATGTTCTTGAATCAAAGTTGCCGAAACAGACGGACACCACATAAGCTATATTTTTATCAAAGTTTTCCTTACGTCCAAGATACGCAGACCTCAAAATTCTGCACTCCATTTATGGCAGTGATATGAAATTTATGAATACGTATTTTATATACAGAAAAAAAGAGAATATGTACCACTCTTTTTTTTTCTGAACATAAAATAGGTACATAAGTACATTCGAAGTACTCTTCTTGATGAATAGTAAACTTTTTGGAAATTTCAAAGGTGAAAAGAAACAAATATAAAAAATAGAAAAGTATTTTTTATATTTGTTGTAATAAACAGTTAAAAATAATTGGAAGTAATTATACTTTTACACTGAATCATAATATTTCATAGTCGTAATAATCCATAAACAGATGCCGCACGCACTCGTACATCTTTTTTCACCATAAACTCATATGGCTTTATCCCTCTGAAATAAACGCGTAAATAGATTAGAACATTTCATAATATAAGATTATTATATAATAAAACATGCTCACATTATAATGAGCCTGGCGCGCCGAGTAACCACCACTCTGCCTCTCGTAGCACACCTGCCGCCGCTATGCAGCGTCTCCGCGTTGGACCCTCCCGCATATAACCTGGGCACGCTGTCGCTCATATAAGGAGCAAGGGAAAAGCTCTGTATTGGCCTAGTTCATAATGTTTATTTTATTTTACTTTTTTTTTTTTCATTTTCGCCAAAGACAAGTTATAACTCAATGCTGTGATAGCAAAATATTATACCAGGACTGCTAAAGTAAAAAAAAAAAGTACACTAGTTCTAACCGAATGGGTGTAGTAATTAAGAAGGGTCTAAATATTTGTATCACGTTTTAAGAATCTGTACAAGTTCTTACAAACGAATAAATGCTATACAAAAAAACCATACTAGACATTTTTATTATAACCTTACGTAATAAACGCATTCACTCCTAGCAAAGTGCACTTTTTTTCAATATTACGCTTTTTAAGTTACAGCAATGTAGGGGTAAAATTCCGAACAAGTGTCGAGGTCATAATACAAAATAAGTTTTTATACAAAAAATGACAATTTCATTTATAGTCAAACCCTCTAAAGCATATCGTAGCATTGTGTTACGCATGCAACACATGTTTAAGAAAAAAATACATTATTTATTTAAATTAACTTCTATGCGGCTTCTTAATACTTAAGTGTGCGTTGAATTTATATCTGATTTTACAATATCGAAATTCAAAATGACTACCTCTATACGGCAACTCAACGATCCCCAAATGTTTGATTTTGATTAAATTTATTGAGCACAAGATGTTGCCTAAGCATTCTGTACTATTTGTAAAGAAGTGGGCTTTTTAATGCGAATAGTCACATATAAGGATACTAGTGACCGAGTAAGCATTTCCTTTCACTGCACCAAAACTTATGTAGAGTTAGGTTATCTCACTGTCTCCCACAATCCTACTGTAGTCAGTGGTAGTTCTATAGAATGGTGGAGTGGTACGCAAGTTGGTTTAGTCGCTGCAAGCCGTGATAACTAACGAGCTAGACTGCGGAGAGGCTAGTTACAGCCATATATATATACGCAACCTGTGACCACCATTGTCACGTTTTGCCGCTCGCTCCATCATCCGACCGTTCTCGTTGCAACTTCGTAATTTGAGTTATCGCAAAAAGTATATATCCGTATCCCGAGTGGGTGCTCGAGCGTCACTTTGAAAGAGGCGCTGCTGGGCTGCAGCTGGGATACAGGATACATAGGTGAAGTTATGCTGAACTATAGTGTGTAGAAATGTGCGACGGGCAACAACTTTTTAACTAGTAGCGTTGCCGGCAGCGCATACACTCTAGTCCAACTAGACATAAATTTATATTACACGTCGAGATCTTCCTTGTGAAGAAGCTACCGTTATATTATATACAATTTACATTTTATTCCTTTTGTAATGTTTCCTTTGGTCTCAAGATTGTTCTTCAGCACTATCTCGATATAATTGTTTATTTCTTTGTTCTTCTTTGTATTTGCAGGTGAGTCTTACCACATCGAGGAGATGGTGGCCAAGGTCATTCCGTATTATCCACGACCACGGATTAACTACAATTCAGGTATTGTTCCAAGGGACAATTGTATTCTTGTGGGACTTAGAATAATCCGGGCCTGGAGGAGGACGACATTGTGGGACTTAGAAAAATCCGAATCTGGAGGAGGGGTTTATTGTGGGACTTCATCCGGATTTGGTGAAGTGGGGTGTTGTCGGACATAGAAAAATTTGGGCGCGGATAAGGAGGTTGTTGTGGGACTTAGAAAAACCCAGGCCTGAAGGGCTTTACTTTACATGGAATACCGTATACATTCTACACGACACTGGTTGCGTCGGCGAGATATTTTTATAATACAGAGAGATCTATACAGATAGTATAGTATTTTAATCTAATAGTAAGTCATGCAATAGAAGATTTATGACATGAATATTAAGATTTTAATACTATTCGCCAGAGTCACAGGGTTACCGATAAATTTATACGACAAGGTGTGATCAACAGTAGGCTGATACTATGCTTTAAGAACCCCCAAGGGGTCGTCAAAAAGGATCTTAATTTTCCAGTGCGATTCACGACAGGAGATATGCACAGATTGGTTCTTATGATTCGCGAATCTGTGTCCCCAGGCATCGGATGAGAGAGCAAAGGGTCTTAGAGGAAAAGTCATTAAGTTGGCCGCCGGCGCGCGCGTGAAGCTTTCTCTGGTTCTGACGGTTTCCCCTGCAATTTCGCCGCATAGCCACTGCATCGCGTTACCCTCAACTCAATGGCAATGTGCTACAAGTGCATCACTCTAGTGGCTGTGCACTATTTCTTCGCTCTAGTCTATGCTTTGATCTCCTCGAAAAATCATTTGCCCAATTGTCTACGAATACACAAACTCGGCTATATAAAGTATGATAATAGCACCATTAATAGAATATACTTAAAAATGGGAAGTTCTTAGATTGGAAACACGAATTCAAATTCGTACCCTTTACATTTTTTAGCTTCAGGAGTTGTAATTGAATTGTTCTTTCAGTCAGCATTTAAGGCTCTTATGGCTCGTATCGAGCGTGATACGGCTCTGCCTCTCTTTCCGTGAATTCCCAAGGTCTCTGCCGTAAAACGGATGGAAGAATACATACTGCATCGCTCGGTGAAATGAAAGCCGTTTCGGCTTGACCCCAAGAGACAACGACGATGCCACGATGAGATGGAAGTAGCAGAGGCGACACTGACTTCCAAGTGGGTTACATAGTTGTTAGCGTCACAACTCGTGTAATTGGTTATATGACAAAGTATCCCGACGAAATATATCACGAAAAAATATACCAAAACAAAAGATCCGAAGGACAAAATAACTCGATAGGAAACTCCCAAGATAAGAAATCGCACGATAAAACACCTCGTTAAGAACAAGATGAGAATGTCCCAAACGATAAATTCCAAACTATACCTGGCAAAATATCTCTAGGTGGAGTTAGAAAAACGGTAGATGCATTGGATCAAATGTTATGTGTGCGCACATCTAGATCACCTCTATAAGTTAATGGATTAAAGAAAAACGCGCATTTGAATCCTATAAAGTAGTACACAATTCACCACCAGATGTCATATCGTTCTGTTTGAGTTCCCAATTTTCTCCACCACTATTCTTGATATTATGGTGGCAACGAAATATTTCTACACATACGAATTCCACAGTTGATTTTGGATGCTTCGTAAATTCGATGAAAAATGAACGTTGGTTTTCCGCAAAAGTAGAAAGGTTTCGAGGACTGTAAAAATGAGGTAAAATAAAGGTTGCGAAAGAAAAACAGTTGGACGCGCTGGAAGTAAACCAGCAAGCAGACCGGCTACTTTCTCGACAAGTTGTATTCCAGCTTGTACACAGAGACTAATGAGACAATTACTTACAATTAGTCTAGTCGAGGGCAAGCCACTATACTCTTATGTCCGTCCACGAGTCGTCTGCCAGTCACGGCTTTTCTTCCCTCACTCACAAACTTCTTCCTCCTCGTTCTCTTATGCTTTTCAGTGCACTCGACTAATACTCGAGGAGAAGGCTTGAGGATGCTGGTACATCACCGTCCGGATGACGACTACAAACTACACGAAAAAAAACCTAAGAGGGATATACGGTACATAAAACGGGAAAGGGGGCGAGTAGTGAACAGTGCTGGATCTTCGATAGCTAAGATGTGTGAAATTATTTAAGATAATCAATTAAAGATTAAGACATACATTCACACTTATACACAAACATATACACGCAATATAAACACATTAAAAAATCATTAACGTTCATTGTCGCAGATATTCAAAGGTTTTTTGGTGATTTCCAATCGTTAGTATATTCAACGATAAAACGCGAGGTACCGTGGGTTTATGATCGGAAAACCCGTTGGTAGTCTGGCACGCAGATGTTTTACTGCAAGCTGACCGCTAGGGTTTTTTCCACTGGACGCGACGCCTTCGCATCGAGACGCGTATTACCTACCTGCGGGGGATGGCAACCCTTAAAGCCAGTCAAGGCACATTACATTTAGTTAATGCGAAAGACAACTAATGAATATCTGTGACTCAGATCCCTTAAAGATTTCTCCCTCCAATTCTCAAAACGAGGGAGTAAAAAGTGAAGCGTCAGTCGACTTTACATTTTTTAATCAGTCTTCAGCAACTTTTGCCGAGTTAACATTGAGAGTCAAATCTTTCGACACACACAAAAATCACTTGTAGAACCGTGAAGTTTTTTATCGATCATTAAATTTTATCATTGTTAAAATACTGGATCCTCATTCAATCATTCCTTTATACGAAACTAGTTGTGGTTAATTAATTTTCACTACAACAAGTACAGCTTAATATCGTCGCAACAGCGAAACGGGAATTTACGACTCCCGTTGATTTTCTTCAAAGACAATCGCGATATTGGCAGTACAAGTGCTTTGAGGGCGAATGTGGCGAAGATGGGAGGCTCAGAGTTCGTATGTCAGTCTACATTTATCGCTTCTCGATATATTAGTAGTAGTCGTAGTATATTTTATTCGGATGTATACTCATAATATTTAAGTAGAATTCATAATATTTAAGTACATAATTTAAGGGCACTGTTTTCTCGATGACGCTGAATCTGGCAGAGGACCCTGGCAGACGCACCGCCCGGCAGGCTAGGTTCTGGAAGGGAATGTACGCTCCCCACTGCTCGGCCAGCCATGCAGTGTATACGGCAAGCCAGGCAGCGGGCCGCTCGGCAGTCCCCCACTACCGCTACTGAAACCGGCGAGCTAGCACAAAGCTTATAATACACTACCGATTAATTATGATTTATTATTAACCAAATGTTCATCAATGAAATAAACTATATGCCGTTGTATTCGTTTAGGTCTACAAAATATTCATGTAAATTCTCAAATATGCAACTTGGCAGAACATCAACAGGCCCGCCTACAGTTTACCCGACTTGCAAGTTTACACAAATATTCTATGGGTCAACTCGAATACAACGGTAGGTGGCTGATCGAGTTGACGGCAATTGTTAAATGCTAGGTTCGTCTGCCAGCTTCAGCGTCATGTTTCCTTGGACACTCGCACAGACACTCACAGAAACTTACAAGCCTGGGGGGGTTTTATGAGGGACTTAGAAATATTGAAGTCCAGTGAAGTCTATTAAGGGTACTTAGAAACATCGAGGCTAGGTCAAGGGAGGGCTGTCACATAGGGGACAGAAAAACAACGACTTTGGAGGGTCTCATAGGGGACGTATATAAATCGTGGCCTGAAAGGGGGGTAGGGTGGGTCGCGAGGGGCAAATCGCCGGATCCAAAATAAACGGTTTTAGTACTAATAAGGGTCTATAGTAAAATTCTCCCAAAAATACAATATATACAAAAATTGTGACATGTACATTTATATAACTGGTTTTCTTCAATATAAATTCCACGATAATTTAAAAACGGAAATAAAATATGTTCCGATTAAAAAGGCCTTCATATTTAGGTAAAAGTCTCATGGCTTTAGGGCTTTAGAGGCGAATCCATAAATACCATTAGCTTTTCCTTTGTCAGTAGCAATTAAGATTTTTATTACATTTTCTGGGTCGTCCTCTTTGGGATCTATACATTTGCATGGAAACTGCGAGCAGGACACACCGTACATAAGGCATCGTAGGAGAAAGTGCGCTAAGTCCGCCAGTTCATTCCTATTGTGTATGGTTTATAACTGTGACTTAGTGTCTATTATGTATAGTTTCTGGCGCTCATTTATCACTTTGTCTAAGTTGTATGATTATTCTAATTCTGCTGCTACCTATTCTTAATGTTAAGTATTGTTCTTTAGCACAATATCTTGAGGTGATAGACCTTAAGAATGAATAATAGCTCGAGACAATCATTCTGTCCTCTTTATCATTGAGGGAATGTTGGAACAGACTTTTCTACCGATCAATGCCGGTGAAAGTGGTCAGTAATAAAATCCACTTCAGCATCCCCTCATCAAACCGGAATGTACGTTCATTCTTTAGCATTCTCTGGCATTTTCAAAAGCATCGAAAAGTCAATTACATAAGAGGTATTCACGCAAAATCCAAACAACGTTCACGTAGCCTACCCGCTTGTGACAAGTGATCGAAATCTGTTAAGAAGAGCCTGAATGTAGTTTATTAAATAGGGCACAGCTGACGCCGTCATCTTTTTCCAAATCATACAATTTAGTAAATATTGCCGAACGCACCCATGCCAATAAAAATTAGATCGAAAGTCTGAAATCGAGTTTTCTTATTTATCGTATGACTGATATCGACTCAATGATTCGCCAGCAAATCATTTAAGAGATCCACTATTTTTTTAAATATTGCGTTCGATTGGCGTGCAGAGGTAAAGTCTCGCCAGGGTGCGGGGTGGAAACCCGCGAGAGGTTTCGGGGGGAGGAGCCCTCCGAATGCAAACCCACAATGCTTGTATGCTTTAATAGTAAAAAAAAAACCGACAAGAATTTTTTACTGTTCATTCAACAAGAAGTAACATTTATTCAAGGATTTGTTTCTTGCCGTTTCAAGGATTTCTGACGGTATATCACTTTTTCAGTCACTATTCATTTTCGTAACTCATTTAAAATTTTTTTAAATGTTAATACGTTGTCAGCGATGAAGCTGGTAGTTAAAGAAGTGAATGTCCAACCCGAATGAATGCAGCTATCAGCCGTTTGCGAAAACTGCCCAGAATTTATACGCATAAGGTTCAGTGCGCGCGTATACATTCTCCCATAAAATGTGAGAACCAAGCATTTCCCGCACACTATGCGGGCACGAGAGTTCGAACTTCGCACGCAGATGTTGTAAAAACTAAATGTAACAGATCTGTAATGTAGAACCTTGCACAATGCATCTTCATTATTTTCCACATTTCAAAATGTCACCTCTATGAGAATGTAATATTTGATCAAATTATGGCCACCTTCAGGCTTTGTAATTGAGTTCCGAATTGCTTAAGCTGTAACTTAAGAAAATTTCAATTGTGAAAGTTCAAATGTGTATTTTCGACAGATAAGATAACATCCTTAACGTATTAGAATTACACCGTAGTTTAGTAAGTCAACATGCAAAATGGAAATCAATAATTTCGTAATGCACTTTTCGTCTATCGATGTCACATAGTGATTACATCAAGCAGAATTAATCTTGCGGTTTGGAATGTCGCTGGTGATGCTGCCATGAGACCTTTCGTGTTTCTGGTCACTATCCTCTTTCTGGTTCACCCATCTCTCTGCTCCCTGACAGGTCGCGTATCCCCCGCAGCTGCAATAATTCGCGGTTGCTCACCTGTCATGTCGCGGGAACGAGAGGGAGGCTTAGGTCATTTGCCGGCAGCGTCTGATGACAATGCGCGGTCATAAAGCACTGTTCTCTTGCAACGATCAAACACGTATGCAACCCGAGTACGTCTCTCTACGCAAAGTGTTCAAGGGCCACGTTGGTTATATCGGCCAACTCATGGATTCCTATACATATCGACTTGTGACTATAGAACCCGCCATATATGGCTCACCACCTGAAGACTATTCAGGTGGAGTTGTCTCAGGCAATTGTATGGCTATAGTTAATTGCTATGCTCGCATTCTATAGTATTTCGCTTGTCTAAATACATTATGGGCTGATGCTAGGGTTGTCTTGCTGGACGTTACGGTGGACAGGGCTAGGATATGTTCGTATATAGTGAGCGCCGTGCAGTCGACGGTCGTCGATCTTCCGGCGTAGTCAAAGTACCAGATTGCGTATATCTATCGTATGAGGATTATATTGCGAAGGAGTTTCTGCACCGGAAGGGGATCGTTACGAGAATGGGTCTCACCGCAAAAGGGTTGTACGGAAGTGGTGCACAATCCGCGCGGCAGCGAATCGCGTGCACCGGATTAGTCGTCAAGAGAGTGTAAATGGCACCGTCGAGATTGCGCGTAAATCATCACGGGATTCCAGGCGGTAGGGGATCCAGAACCTCTAGGCTTGCAACGCTCGAAAGTCCGACAGCTAGACGGCAAACCGGAAAAGTGAGGTACAGAAATGGTTAAAGCACCGGCTGAAAAGGCGAGAGGTAGAATGTGATTGTATACGCTGGTATACGGAGGCAACGGAATGAGGAAAAATGCCCTCGCGGATTGCCTCCTCCACTGGTTGAGAATGCCACACTGAACATACGGTAGGCAGGGTCAATGAAAAAAAAAATAGTAGTGAAGTGCGTACGTCGCTGTAGGTGGAGATAGTAATAGGCAGTATATGTAGTGCGATCGACATTTCTTTATTTTATTAAAATTCACGTTCAAACTGGATATCAAAATGGTCGTTGAGATATTTCTGGTATGTTTTGACTATCTACATCTCCTTGCAGTCGA
Organism: Perithous albicinctus; assembly: GCA_964016905.1. Lineage (NCBI taxonomy): Eukaryota > Metazoa > Arthropoda > Insecta > Hymenoptera > Ichneumonidae > Perithous > Perithous albicinctus. The sequence goes on along the minus strand of OZ024690.1, from coordinate 10,730,684 downwards.
TTGTTCACATGAATCTGGAAGACATCCATATGAGGCAGAGACTACTTTCTGGCATATTTAATCGGACACAACTGGTCTTAGTTTTAATGAAAGGGACGTCTGCTACAGGTAGGAGTTTCGCGAAAGATAGGAAAGTTCCGCCCATTGCTCAAGCATCCACGCATTGAAATCATACGCCCAATGCTCATCTAATATAATTTCAAAACGAACAACTTTTTGCAGTTTGGTCAACAATATTGGATCCACTTCGAACCATTTTGAACGTCTCAATTTTGAGCTCGGATTCGTATTGGATGACTGTATTGGATGTAAGGAAAAATGTATGCTTGAAGGGGTTAAAAATATTTTATTCGCATAAGGGACACACACGCGGTATTTACACATATTTTATTTTCCCATCACATACAAAGTATGTATAAGAGACAGGATTGCAATCTAAACAAGAAGAACGTTGCGAATTGCTTCCTCATTTTTTTGTAGCTTTGACAAAGTTTTTTTTACAGAGCTACCGGTACGACGAAGTATATTGGTCACTTTTGTCTTCCTCATAGTGGAAACTTCGCAAAAAAAAAAAATTTTAATTCTGTGAAATATCTATGAACTCCTTGTTGGAAGCATACCAAATTCAGTATCAAACAACGACACACTCCACTCAATCTTTATGCACAATTTAGGATCAGTGGCTTGAACCGTTCTCAGGTTACAGCATTTACAAATAGTTGCAAAGTAGAACTTTGTACATTGCTTTCTCATTAATTTCGATTTTTCACAAAGCCACTTCTATGAGGAAGTTTAATTATCAATTTTGGCTTCCTCATAAAGGAAGCATTGTGAAAAATCGTTCGATGATTAAAAATCGAATAACTAATTGATGAACCAATGCAATAAAAAAAACTGTACACTTGTTTACAGCTCTAGTCCGCTTTATGATATCTTTCGAAAACTATAATCTGTTAAAATATAAAATTCAAATTGCTCCAAAATCCGAACCCATTTACTGATTGACACCAAATTTGGTACGTAACAGTAGCGAATATTTTTCATCTCTATTTTACATTCATACAAAATTTCAATTCATTCATTGTTAGTTGACCTGATTTACAAAAAAAGAGCGAATATAGCAATAGTCTCTACCAAACAGACTCTCGTAAGATCAAAGTGCAGATCGATAAACCCGGCAGACAACGCTTTTATATGGCTCCGAGATCTGGGCCCACCACTACCTGAATGAAATTGAAACAGTACAAATGAGATTCTACAAGACTCTGTTGCACTCGCCACGGAGTACGCCGAACTATATAGTTAGACTCGAAGCCGGAGAGCCAAAATTAGAGGTACTCGTGATATATAAGATGCTGAGTTGGTAGATCAAGCTACTGGAGATTCTGGAAGAAAGATTGCCAAAACAATTCTATAGAAAACTCCAATCCCTAAGTCAATTAACAAACATCGATAACAACTTCAACTGGGTCTCAATACTGGAGAAAAAAATGGCGGAATTAGGATTCCAGCAGGTGTTCGTTAGTCAAGACGTAACTCTTGCCAAAGAACAATTTTTAAACTTTAAAATGGCATGTCTCCAACAGAGCAAAGATGAAGACCTAATAAGAGTCTAACATTTGATATACTCTTCGGTATTTCGAAGTATAACAGCGCACAATAACTATCTAAAGAGCAATCTGCATCTGCATAAAATACGCTTGATCAGCCAACTCAGAGTCGCCTCTCAAAAAACTCCGAGTATATATTGGAACGGTATGAAATATTGTTTTCAAATAGATAGCGTATGCCGACTATGTAACTCAGGGCAAAACGACACTCTGGAATACTTCCCAATCGGTTGCCCAGCAAACGAGGGTCCTAGAAATCATTGCATGAAAGGAAAAAGATCTCTGATCGAAACAACAAAAATAGACTGCTTTGAAAGCGCAAACAATGTATTTCATTTTATCGTTAACGCCCTAAAGATTCGCGCGTTTTCACTAAATTTATAAATGTAGGAACTAAGACTATTCCTAAGTACCGGAAAAAAGAGTATTAGTTATAATTAAAATTAATAAAGTAAGTAACTGAAAAAAATAAAATAAAATAAAAGAATTAAATATGTATATATATGTAAAATGTACGCTCAACCCCCTGTAAATGGGCACTAACCTGAAAAATTACAATAAATTGAATTGAATTCATTTACAAAAAAATGTTAATTTTTTAAAAAATTCAAACTCAGGTAAAATTCGAACTGTTTTACCGATCATGACTAAATTTGGTACGTAGCAGCGCTTAATGTTATTTTTCGTCTGTAGAAAATTTCAGTTCGTTTGGTGAGATTTGAAGTCAGTTATAGCAAAAATGATTTTTTTAAAAATGCAACGTCCCAACCGCACCTATTTGTCAATTCCAAATTTAATTCCGATAATTAAGACGAATTGTTTTTAGACAATTTGTTATTAGACGAATTGTTTTTAGACAATTTGTTATTAGACGAATTGTTTTTAGACAATTTGTTATTAGACGAATTGTTTTAGACGAATTGTCTTTTAGCTGAATTATTTTAGACGAATTTTCCGCAGACGCATACTCACACATACATACGGACGCCGGCTAAGAATTGCATTTCTCGATGTTTTAGACTATTTTAAGTATATTGACATTAAAATCTTGAATTTTTGTTTTTACGAAAAGAAAGCTTCCTCTATGATGAAGCAAAACTACGAAATCCATGTTTTGAGTGTCCGAGATTACACAAAAAAAAATTACTGAATTATGTTTGTCTATCAATTTGTTGAATGAATAGTTTTTGTATTGTCCTCGTATCGTTGACCGTTGATCTTATTGACACTCAAACCAGAATGCCAATTCATATTTCCTTGATTTCAACAGTTGGTTTGCAATGGTGACATTGCTCAACATTGTGGGCCATATGACTACCTAAATTTGTTTAAGCTATCAAACAATGACTTGCTACAATATTGTTTCGTAATTCACTCCTACAAATTATACACATAGTATCAGATGGGTTGTTGAAGCTCCGCTATCGAATTCGCGTCTCCTACTCGTTTTCTTATCTTAGGAGGTGGTAAAGCAAAATTCTCAACTGGGGTTTTCCATCTGTAGATTCGTATCATTAGATTGACAATCTCGTGCACGCGAGGACCCGAAAGCGTCAACAAAAATCTGTACATTAAGTGTCGATGGCATTTTTCTGGAGACGGGTATTAGACAAATGGACCACATGGCCACAATGGTTAGCCATCACTGAAGGTTAGTGACCATAGAATATGTACAGTACTCCGTATCTGTACTTCAAATTCTACCCTGACATTAACCGTCATTATTTACAATACTTTTCACTGAAAACCTAGCGAATTGAACTATCGGTCGTACATTGTAATGTATACTGGAATTTAAATATCTATAAATTCACAATATATAATATTAGAAAGTAAGGGGCGTTTCACAAATTTCTGAAAAATCAACAAAAAATGTTGTTAAAAAAAATTAAAAAATAACATTTCGTTTCCCACCCCGAAATATCATTACATCTAATATACCGGGACTTCCCACAACATTTTTTTTTTATTTTGAAAACTCCCGACAGCAAAAATCGAGTCTCATTAAAAAATATTCATAAAATAATTAAATAATTCCTAATACACTTTAGTTCTCAAGTTGAACTCCCTCGAATAAAGTTTTAAATATTATGAATGTTATAAATATATAGTCAAGAGGCGTATCGCAAGAGAAATATGTGATTATAAAAACTTGAAATGGACTTGTTTAAAATGATACGTCTCCCGACTATATTTATAACATAATATTAAAAACTGTATTCGAGGGAGTTCAACTTGAGTTTAAAGTGTATTAGGAATTATTTCATTACTTTTTCAATATTTTTTATTTATGTGAGTAATTTTTTTTCAATATATATTTTTTTAATGAGCGTCAATTTCTGCAACGGAAGTTTAACTTTTTTTTCATTTTTATGCTTTTCAAAACTTTTTTTGGGTGCATATCTTATTGGAAAGAATCCGATTGAAGCAAATTAAACGGACAAATAAATAATAATAAATACATAAATTAAAAATTAACAGGGCCCCATACTTTTGATGCGTTGTCGGTTTCATATCACCCAGCCGGCCGGACGACGTTGTCTCAGCTGTCCTTAGCTTGAACCAATCGACGTCATGTTAGGCCAGGTTCACACATGTATGCAGTAGTCGTAAGAATGTAGTGGTTAAAGCGATATTTACGAATTGGCAATTTTACAACTCTTTTCAAAGATATATATCTCCGCGGAAGCACAATGAATATGAAAAATCCATGGACTTACGACAAACCTCCCAAGCATAGAAGCTCTGTACCAAAACTTGTCAAGACATTTTTTGTCGTTTTGACAAACATGCATTTCGAAGATTCGAGGTGAGATCTTTCGATCATCACGAAACGTATAATACCCGTCTTTTGCCTGGGGGCAGTTGGGAGTTAAAAAGAGGACTCTAACGATCAATTTTAAGTGGGGCTGCAATCTAATAAATACTATTTTGCATTTATTAAATTGACCCTTAAATTTTCCGCAATTTAATAAATGGTAGTAAAATTCACAGACTGTTCAAAGCAGATATCCTAAGTTGTATCATCTTCAATGCAATATTTCTATGCCAAAAACTCGATCAATCTATCATTTTATGATTTCGCTTGAATGTCGGAAACATAATGTACAAAGTGGGAACTTCACTATCTGAGCTATCTAACCGTCAAATGTATAAATGTATTTGAAGTGCTCACTCATCATCCTATAGGATATCTATCCTATATAGCCTATCCTATAAGATCCTATGTCCAATTTGTGATTTTTTTTTTTCAGTCGGTAACATATTTCAAATTTGAAATCTAGTCTATAAACTCGATAAACTCCTTAAAGAGATGCCGGAGTAGATTTTGTTGGCCCTTAACAGTGTGAAGGATCGATAATAATGGAATTATTAATTTCTTAAGGCACTTTTCGAACCAAAGAATTGTTTAGTAACTACAGTTTCAACATTGTGTGAAATTATAGATGCAGATTTTTAACCCTTTGAAGCGTACGTTTTTTCTTACATATGATTCACTTGAAATTTCGTACTCGGGATTTTTCGAGGTCGCTGATTATGAATCTCAGTTAGGATCCAGAAATTCCAGAAATTCCAGGATTAACCACAAGTATATTTATTGTATAAATTACGTTTTTTTGTACAATACTTATTTTAATCAACTAAGTGAAAATAAACCCTTGATAGTCGTATTGTAGTCACAATTGATCTCATAATATCCTAAATATACATTTACATTCTTTGTTATGTGCTAAAAAAATATAATCAAGAAAAACCGAATGGAAATAGGCGACATACCAGTATATCACTATGCTTCAAAGGATTTAGGGCCATGATATAATACTATTTCTGTCTTCTAAATACAGCTAACGTAATTGTTTTTCTTTAGTTGCACTACTAGGTTTCTCCGTTGGCTTATGCGGAGGATGGACCTCGCCGTATCTTGCCAAGCTATCCAGCCCGGACTCTGAACTACCAGTGACGGAATACGAAGCATCATGGATAGCATCGCTAATTCAACTGGGAAGAGTCGTTGGTGCAGTTGTAGGCTCAATATCCGTTGCCTTTTTAGGCAGCAAAATGGCCGTCCTCTGCACGGGAATACCCGTAACACTCGGTTGGATATTTCTCCTGATAGCTGATTCGGTTGCATGGATTTACGCTGCTAGATCCTTGCAAGGAATCGCAACGGGTATGCTATTCGGTACATTTCCATTGTACGCTGGAGAAATATCGCACCCATCGATACGTGGCGCCATAATTGGACTCATCATGAACTCACAGGCTGTCGGCTTTTTATTTGGCAATTTGGTAGGTGCCCTCTCATCGATGTGGGTTTTTTCAGCAATTAGTCTGATTCCGACAGTCGCGTTTCTCATTTTGTTCACGTTTCTTCCGGATTCACCGCACAACTTGGTATCACGCAATCAATTGGATAAAGCCGCAAGATCAATCGTCTGGTATCAACGCGACGCTGATGTCGTCGCGGAAATGGATAAGCTTAAGAAATTCATTCAAACCGAACGTTCAGCAACTTTTGGTGACACGCTACGAGAACTGAATATACCGAGAAATCGCAAAGCCTTGATAATGGTCAACATTGTTTTCGTGCTACTTCAAGTCGGCGGAACGTACGCGATGAGTTACTACATGGAGATCATTCTCAGACGAGCTGGAGTTCTCAATGTTATAAATCCAGGAATGGCAGTCGTCAGTGCCAGTGTAATCGGTATTACGGGTGGTGTGTTGGCAATGTATGCGAATGACAAATTCGGACGGAAAATCGTTCTGGGTGGTTCTGCTAGTGGTGTAATGGTGTGTCTTGTAGCACTTGGTATTCACTACATACTGATGGAACAGGGTTATGGCACTAGAAATCTTGAATGGTTTCCAGTCGTCATATTAATTGTTTTTGAATTTTTCACATGTCTGGGTATTGGTCCTGTGCCAAGCACAGTTGTGAGTGAACTTTTTCCACCGCGTACGAAGAGTATTGCCGCTTGTACGGCCAACATGTCATCTGGTTTATTTGCCTTCATCAGTACCAGAACTTATCAGCCAATGGTTGACGCTATGCCAGATCAATACGTATTCTTTTGTTATGCTCTTGTCATGGGACTCCTGGCTGTCTATACTTTCTTCAAATTGCCCGAGACCAAAGGAAAAACGCTGCAAGAAATTCAAGATATGTTAAGAAAATAATTCGTTATCATTAAGCTTTCATAGTATTTATAGTATGACGAAGGTAAAAGTAATATCTTGACGTTCGGCGCTCGTGATTTACACTGAGATTTTAGTATTTGCATTACTGAACATTAGCTATGTATTTGGGATGACGCGTTGTTTCTGTAATTTGTGACTTCAGTGCTAGAAGCGCTGCTATTAATATTTATTTACAGAAACATCTCATTTTTACATCGCATCTCCGATTCCGATAGAGTATTTGATAATTATAATACTTTTATCGATGCTATATGTAACTGCCAATAAGACACTATTATTTTTTTTATTCTTCTTAGGAGCTGTCTTAGGTCAAACGTTCCCAATCATGTTCACAATTATATAACCGTTATCGATTAAAGGTGGGTTGTAAATTTGTGACGTAAACAAAAATGTAAATAAGGAGAAAGAATATATTTTTATAATATACTACAACATTGACAACAATAAACTTTATCGACCTCTTGACATGCACTTTCTGGCGGGAGGAAAGTTCGAAAAAAAAACGCAAAGTATATTTAAAGATGTAATGCAGACTAAATTGTAATTTTGTGAAGAACGTCTATAATGATTACTATAATAATATACTTTATTGTTTAGATTTATTGTTAATGAATTTTTTTTTTTTTATATCGTTATTCGAACTTTCCTCTCATAGTTTTCAAATCTCCAAATTTTTTAAATAGTAAAAGAATTTGCTATATTTTATAAGATTTTTCTGAATTTCCTCAGATTCTAGAAAATGGTGGTTTCAACTTTTTTCAAATAATTATATCTCAGAAATGAAGGGCTTAAAAAATCTAAAAGAAAAAGGTTATGCAGCGTTGCCGAATCTACATCGTCTCAGCCACCATAGAAAAAGAGGCCGGGGTAGCGGAAATTGGTCATTTCAATAGTCAATATCTTCTCAAAATATCCCGTGACATATACTTTTTATGGAACGTACAGGATCGTATGATAATTTTTTGGATATTCGATACTTTAATTTCGGAAAATCTCTGATTGCGAAGGATAATTAGTTAAGTCTCGAAATTTTATCTGAACCGATTTCGTTTATGGCGTATACTACATTTCCCGCACATGAATTATTCTTGTAAATAGTCGGTGACGCGTTTTGAAATTTAACGGACGACATTCTCTAAGCCAATTTCACAGTATATTTTAAAAAATCACATTTTTATCTAATGGGGAAGTTTATGCCCGTACTAGTTACCGCGATAATTCTTATATAGTGAGTCTGGAGTCGAAAGCCGTCTCCAGAAAATGCTAGATGAACGCATAAGGTCGGTGCAAAAACGCACACCGATGCAGAGCACAAAACTCGCCGCTCATTCTCCAAACCCCCACCTTTGACCAGTTCGAAATGGCTTTTTAGACATAGTGACCAGTATAGAGTTAAACCGCAATATCTGCACTTAACAATGGATTTGATAGCAACGGTAAAATTTAAAGTTGTTATCATTGTGATTGAATGATTATACAAAGACAACATTTAACGCATCTATCATGAAAACCTTTACCAAACTTTCATTCTTATTTAATCAGACAATAAAAGTGTATTGAAATTTAATGAAGTTAGATTCCAGGGTTCCGTAAGATTTTCTGTTAATTGACCTTGCGTCGAAAGTAAATGCAGCTGCAGAGTGAGTTATCTCGACGCTTATCGAGCTTTGCGAAGATAAGAGCGGCGTCGGAGGTGAAATGTGAAAATAGAGTGCAAATGTACATAAGGAAATATAATGGAATACATTATGTTCATATAGCACGCACATGACTGTCGTATATTCAATATATGTATATGTAGTATACATATATAGTATACATAACACGTATATACGCGAGTATAGATTACAGTATGCATTATTCCGGTGCTAAATCGTTCGTGAATAATGGGGTCCATGAATCTTTCTTCTTCCAAGCTGGCGTCGCCCGACGCTGCGTGTACTTGGCGACCTCGTTCTTGCGTTCTCATTAACCGCGATGCCAAGGGGATCTAACTAACTTGCTGTTCCAGATTTCTCATATACGTTATCAATAAAACCTTAGCACATTGCATTCTTATATTAAAGGACGCTTCCTGAAACCTGAAATGTAAAGAGAAATCAGTGTGCAGGGTTTTACATTGCAGGATTGTTCAAAACAGACACTCACAGAGACTCTCACGTACACTCTCTCTCATATATAGTTTCGCAAACACCCCCACAGACACTCTTAGACACTCTCGCAAACACTCTCACAAGCAATCTCACAGACACCGACACAGACTCTCACGCACACTCACAAATACTCACAGACACCGTCAGAGACACTTATATACACTCTCACAGATACACAATATTGGCCCAATACATCAAGTCATTTTGGAGATACATGTAATTAATTTATCTCTGGCGAAGCAAAATAAAGAAATGATACAAAGTAGAACTTTGCACGTTGCTTCCACATTAAATATCATCTCTCACAAAGCCACCTCTATGAGGAAGTTTATTTATTAACTTTCGTTTCGCCGTAGAGGAAGCTTTATGAAAAATGAGATTTAATGAAGAAGCAACGTGCAAAGTTCTACTTTGCATTATTTTTCATTTTATTTAGCATTTTTATAATATCGTTACCTCTATATTTTTGGTAGTTGTTTGTGCAACAACATAAATTAAAAGTTAAAAATGTATTATCTATAAAAAACAAATTATGTTACACATGACAACGAAAATCCCGTAATTAATATTGTTGCATCATATTTCCATCTAGTACAAAGTTTTGGTTTACTTTCTTCACTTTTGCGGAAGTTACAGCGAAAATCTAAATTTTTTGATAAATTCAAAATGGCGTAAAATCCGAACGACTTTCCCGTTCATCACCGAATTTGGTATATAGCAGTGCTGTTTGTTATTTTCATCTGTAGAACATTTCAGTTTACTTGTTGAGATTCGACGTGACTTAGAGAAATTTTTTTTTATTTTCGAAAAATTCAGAATTCTACAAAATCTGAACCGCCGTACCGACTTCGTCGAAATTCAATTCCAAACATTGAACCTGTCTTAAGTTATGAAGAACTGTTTAGCTAAATCGTCGAACTTTTACGAAAGTTAGTGCGATCACGCAGTTTTTTCGAAAAATTAAAAATTCTATAAAATCTGTAAGTAGGGATATAAAAATCATACCAATTAAAGAGGAGTTACTACTCTACTCGTGTGCCACATTTGGGCTCGATCCATCGTGCCGTTCGTGGGTAATGGACGATTGGATTTTCTGTGCCTAGAACACGCACACGCACACAAAGAGTCTCAATAACGATAATCCTTAATCTGAACTTCAGTTTTACACTGTGTTACGTTGCTATCGGCTCGGATGATTCTATATTGGAACGTAACTGTTATGTCTCTGCTTTAGAGTCAAGGCGTTCGCCCTTTACTCGGGGACGGGAGACTTGCCGTTGACCGCTGCACACAGGTAGCACAAAGATGCTGGATCGGCTCGCCAAAGATGGTGTGAGGTTGACCAAAGTGCAATAAAAAGACCGCAAGCAACAAGAGTACAATGTTTTACTCACTTGTAAGATATGTATTATGTCTTCGTTGACGTCGATTCTTTCTAGCCTCGCAGGGCTATACAGAGATTTATTTCGAGTCTTGCGCGATCGGTTAAACATCGGACAGTGAGTCGGAGTGGCGATGAATTAACTGATTTTATATAAAAATCACGGGTTTATATACTAAAATGCTTGACGCTACCCCCACTTTTTAGCGGTTTGCGGGGTCACGTGGTGACCTATTGCTCATAGTTTCTTTTCCTCTTTCTCTCTGCTATTTCCGACTTATTAAATATATATTTTTTCTTAGAGAGGATCTTTTCTAATGTTAGTGATAAAAATGAGTGGGTCGTCGATTATTTTATTAGGCTAAGCTACTGTATTGTATGTGTGTGAGGGGTCACGCGGGGTGACAGAGCTACGGCTTGCTGCGAGAACTGCCCACGCTCGTCCGGTCAGAGGCTAGAAGCCCGTCATCTTTTTATCGAAGCTTATGAAATTATATTTTAATTATAATTCAATTGTAATTACTTCAATACTTACGTAGAACGTAATACTGATTTCAGACCGTTCGTTAGTCAACTAAATTCTGTTATTGTGTGCACTGACATTTTGAAGACAAAAATGTTAACATAAATATTTAAAAATAGCAAAGATATCAAAAAATGAGCTCGAATCATAAGCATAGCTTTCTTGTACCTAATCACTCTTTTTGTGTGTTATTTCACTTTTTACAGTCCATTGTGAATCTGCCTGGCATAGAGCTGCCTAATCATAGTGAAAACGAAAGATGAATTTTAACGGCAATGCTGTTGATCTGGTGGCAAGGCTTTGATCTTTTTACGATACATTACGTTGACCTCTGCCACGTTTCACGCCGTCCCTTTCTTCAAACGAAGTGAAATACCTTTCCGACGCTTCAATATCTCAAATGAAACTCACGATGAATTGGATTACTTTCTTCATTTAGTCCGTATCAAATTTAACAATTTAACGACTACTATTTTATTTAATTTCAAATCCAATAACTAATAAGACAATTTTGAACGAATGTTCAATTTAACCAATAGGTTCATAGGTAATTACCGGGTGCACATAGAACTATTCAAGTAACTGTAGTAATAACCTGTTTTTCCTGTGTGTTTACTCTGTTTCGTTGTCACAGTTGCCTGCCTGTTTGAAGTTTGTTCAAATCTCAAAATTGGTGCAAAAATATACTGTTCACATTATGTTATAAACTGAAACGTTTATTATATTCTAGAAATAACATCTTCCTCCACTACTGCCGTTTACGATTTTACAGATACATATAACGTAAGAATACGTGTCGTCAAGGAACCACATGATCGGGCACGAAGGGCGCTTCACTATCTATTTTCGTGCACAAATGATTTTTGGATGAAGTCGACTTCATATGATTTCAGTGATATCATGACTGTTTCGTTAATTTTAGAAAACACGAAATTTCACCGGATTTCTGAGGATTTAATACAGCTTGAAACATTGTTTTATGATTTCGTTAATCAAAAGAACCATGAATATAAATTATATCGGATACCGAACTCGATAAATGCCTATCTTCTATAATATCGATAATAATATAACAATATTAACGCTCACACAAACACACACTGATACTCATATTGACATTCTCACAGACCCTTATACAAACCCTCATAGATACCGAGTCTGTATAAGGGAGTCAGAGCATCGAAATTTACGGTGATTCGGTTCATCATACGAAAATATGTTAAAAGTGATTTAAAATGTTGTTGTGCGAACAAAAATTATATTTGATATTCCATGACCTCAAGATTTAATCATATAAACAAATCTTGCTTCACACTATGATATTCGGGTGGAAACATGATTTATTAGCAGGTAAATGCACATGGAAGGGTTTTGTGATGAACTATTGAGCGGTTTTCACTGCATAATGCCTGCTGTAAGGGTGCATAACACAATATACAGATACATGAGATGGGCAAATACTACTGGGATAGGGCGGACCATAAATCTGTGAGAAATGTGGCGCCCGTAACATCTTGTAGATAGTGGAGCTTTATCTCTTCTCTACTCCCAAAAGCCCTGCGGGTCAGGTGAGGTACAACGCACGGTTCTATGAATGACCTTTGAGGAGAACTGGCTATCGTTCTATATAGGAACTACTCTGAGGGGATGGCTGAACTCCCCGTCAAGTATTCTATTACCAATTGGTGTGTTGCCGGGTCGCGCCTTATTTGATATTTTAGTTCAACTTCTAACTTTAAACCGCTGCTTATAAGTAGGTATTCCTTGCAAGTAGGAGACATCCTTTATCAACGGGGCCACTGTGAGTTTTAAAAATTTCTTTTTAATCCGCCAAAAATGTTTTGCTCTTCTAATATTTTTCTACACGCGCAGACGCCGCATACCAGAGACTACAAGAGGCTCAGCGGAGGTTTGATATACGTCGCGCCAGTCTCGTCGTCCCGTGTGGCGCTCTGTGAGGTTAAATCAATGTTTCAATGTATTGTGTAATGGTTTTCTAACGTTATATTATGAGGTAAAAACCACAAGCGGCTGGAAGAAATAGGTGCACGTATGCGTGTAGCATTGTGTAAACAGTAATTACTAATCTTAAAAATCAATATGTAACCCAAATGCAACGTGAATTATGATGATTTTGAGTTTATACCGGTTAGTACTTACCTGTGACTCTGAAGATTATTGATTCAGTGATATTAATCACTGCTATGATTGGTAACAAAAGGGCTGCATATGATTCCATAACTAAAGACAACATTATTATGTATTATATTTTTTTTATTCAGTCGCTCTGTCGCTGTATATTTTGATAACCATTGGACAGAATAAATATTATTCAAAACGCCAACGCCACAAAAAAAAAAAAAAAAAATCAGTATCAGTACAGTCACACAGTGCTCTCATTTGCAAAAAGATTTCAATAAATTTTCTAACATATCTCAACCCCATCATGCAGGTCGGCCATGTTACTTGGGTACTAGTAGTGGGGTATGATAATAAACGGGGCCGTCGAAAAAGTAAACGTCGAATAGGTGAGATTCGACTGTAGTGGTTTGACAGAATTTGAGTTTCTTTTTCTTCCGATTTGTTTCAGTCGTAGTGTTTGCTAGTACGTTGACACGTTTCTGGTGTGGCTGTTCAAGTACCATCGCTGGTACCATAGAACAGCTACTGGATACACGCGACATACTATAACGTGAAATACGGCCGCGGCTATAACTTGACAGAGTAGCCAAGTGCCACCGAGTCTGCCGGTAGACCTACGTCAGGAACTTTAAGCGTTCGTGGGCTGTCGTAAATCGACTTTCGCGTTAACCCCGAAGCGCTTTTGTTACATATTTTATTTCACTCACTTTTTTTCGGTTGTTATTTTCCTCTGCTTCCTCATAGCTTTATTTTCGTGAAAAAACAAAATTCTCAAGTTTTTTGTTAGGGCACTGTAAATGGTCTAAAGTATTGAGAAAAGTGTTTTAGAAAAAAATGTCCAAATGGAGTGTGTGGTGGTCGACTTGCAAAATGAAGACTTTTATATTTCAAGAATGGCGTCATCAATCGAACTAACATTTTGCACACATGTGGATCGAAACGCCTTTCTTTGTAATAATTTTCATAAGAATCGAAACACCTGATCAGATTTTATTCAATTTTTAATTTTTCGAAACATGTCTGCATACGCTCTAGATGTCGCAAATTTTTAGCTGTCGAGCTAAATGGTTCGTTCCCAGTAAAGCAATGTTAAAAGATGAAGAGTATTGAATTTGAGCTAAATACACATAATTAGGTTCGGTTTTTATGGAATTTTGAATTTTCGAAAAATTATCGTTTTGCTCTAACTCATGTCAGCTCTCAAGAAAACAAGTCAAATTGTTTTGAGCACAAAAAATAATATACAGCGGTGCTATATGAGGAATTTCATGCCTGTTCGCCAGCTCCTAATTCCCAACGCCAATGTGGTCTATTATTCTTTTACTTTTTCACTTGAGTCAATTGAATATACCAAATTTTTTTTTTAGATTTTTAACGTCATTTTTTATAGCTTAAAAAAAAATCGGTCGTCAGTTTTTCTCGAAACATTGTTAAAAAAAATTAATAACATATAAATAGCTATATACTAGCATTAGCAATATTCAACTTAATCATTTTACCTGTGACAACAATTTTTATCAGTAAGTTGCCTGATTGTTTCATTATATTCGCCAAAACTCGAACGTGTTTCAGATTACTATTTCAAATTTCACCCAGTGCTTGCTCGGCTACTCGACCAGCACGACTGTGGCTGACAGGTGCATATCGCTTTTACCACTCTATGATTCTAGTTTATGCTATACAGCATATGCAGTGTATGCAGCATCCCGAAGTTCGTTCACACAGCAATGTGCTGCTATATTACTAATACGCCGTGTTTTCGGTCTCTGTTGACCAGAAGAGCACTTCCCAATGCGCTTCTGGTCAACAGAAGAATGCTTTCCCAAGCATTAAATTCAATGTTTCTCGAAGCTTACCTAAATATACTTTGGATCCAGATACATCAGTATTTGAACGTCGTAGCTTTTTTAAACTAGAAGGGGTCGCTTTCGTTTGTAAGTAAATCATTACAACAATTAACAGCTAGAAGTAGATATGGACTTTACTAATGTTATACAGTTATAATGAGACTCGGTAGAGTCACGAGGCAAGTATATTGGTTGTGGGACTTGATTTACGCGACAATTAATTGAAATAAAGATGACTTTGCATTTATTTAATTTCGGCGCGTCGCCAAACCACTCAACTTGTAGGAAGTGGTGGTTGATTATTTGTGACTAGCTCGTAATTTTGGCTCCGGCGCTTCACACCCTTTCCTTACGAAAAACCCTTAATGGAACCGCGAAATTACTGATGGAAACTTATAATAAACTATTGATGGCTGCTAGTGTTTTATTACTTTTCATCTGTATTTTCAGGATTCCATTAGTTGTTTTCCATAAGATTTCCTACCCACTCCCTCTTTCCTGGGCCCGATTTGTATAAAAGTCCCCCTATGAAATCACATCCAGAGCCTTGATTTTTTACTTTCTCATCATTGCAAGAGAAGCAGAAACATGTAAACTCTTATGTCATGTGAGCATTAGTCTCATGTAATTCGCATTGAAATTGGATTATTTGTCTCCGAAATATAAAAAAAAAAAAAAAATAAGGGTGTTTTACCCCCTTCAAGGGTTGCACCCCTGTCAACCGGTGTCGTCAGTCGATCCTGCTAACACGAGACACATATTCATGCCAAGTTTTATTGGAATGCGTCGAGGGCTTCTATGAAAAAAAAATTTGTTCGATTTTTTGCCAAACTTTGAGCGGCAGTTTCACCCCCTAAATATCAATCTTGGCCGATAAAAAAAAATACGTGTCTCTTAGATTTTCGCGTTCTACAACATATATGAATATCAAAATCGGGGTGGGTCACTTGGGAATACTCCCTGTTAGTCTTTGTAAGAGTGTCTTTGAGTTTTTTTGTTGAGTTTTCAATAAAATGTGAAACACCCTAATGCCGCAAAAACGAACAAGAAAGTTTTGTTTTCCTGAACAAATTTTTGCAAAATTTCTACGTACGAATACTAAAGTAGTAAAAAACATCCAGAAAATCGGCTTAGATAAAAGTTTCTTAACGAAAATCTTGCGTTTTCTTTCCTCATCGTTTTGGTCTGCTGTCCACAAAGCTTTCTGTGCGAAAAAGCGTAAATGGATCAATTGTACTTTACTTTCGCGTTGAGAAGCTTGTGTGTACGACATACTATAATAATGATGAAGCAACGTGCGAAGTTTTACTTTGCAACTGTGTTATTTGAGTTCCTCTCGGTGCACTTGAAGCTGTATTAAAGTAAGCGTGGTCAGTCATTGTTCATTCGTTAGCAGAGAACTGACGTCAGTACAAGTTTTCCTACCTCGTATGAAATGTGTGTCTTATCAAAGAAACCTTTGTGATAGACATGAACAATAATATTCTGTCAATACTACAAGCAGCGCGTGATAAGTACGAAACACGAGTTTTCCTACAAGCCGCTGTATTATTTCACTTATTTTTCAATAGATTAATACGTTAAACAAACATTATTGTCGTTAAACTCTTATGGCGGTTTTAAGACGGCGCTCTACTTAAATGATTATTACATTTTCTATTCTCCGTACAGGTTTTATTTTTTCGAAGAAAAATCATGTTGTACTTCTTAGGTCTGGCATTTTTTCTTCTAATTTTTATTTTATTCGGTAATTATCGATACGCATGTGACATTTTCTTGTAATTTGACAACAGGTTTGAATTGAGTGTATCGCGGCGACTATGCGTTACTCAAACATTCTTGTCATAGGAGCTACAACTGGTAGACTAGACGAGACGACCATCCTAGTGTTAACAGAGTACTCGTGAGTTCTAGACGAGCAAAGCTCTCGAGGCGCAAGTGGCGAGTTGTGGAGTCTCACTTCGGCCAGACTCCGTCAGCTAGCCTATATAGCGGCTTACAGTCCAAAGCACACGGAGTGGCTACTCGTCCAGTCCTCCATTCCCACATCATGCTCGTTATGTCGTAGCTTTCTCTCTGGTATTTCAATTTCTTACTTTTACCGCAACACATCGGTCGCTGCATTACTAAGAAAATAAGAATCAACACATGCAGACTTTAAGAGAAACGAGTCACGTAAGAATCATGAAAATTAAATGGTGCAGCAGTTGCACCATTTATAAAAAAATTACTATTGCGCTAGTACAAAAAAGGGGTGCGAAGTTCAACATTACACATTGCTTTCTCATTCTTTTCCGTTGTTTACAATCCTACCACTACGAGCAAGCATGTTGATCAATTTTGGCTTCCTCATAGAGAAAGTTTTGCAAAGATATGAAAAAATATATATAATAATATGTATTTTCCGGAATATTACGAAAACTAATATGGTCGCCCGAAATGTAAACTCCATCTATTCTGTAAGATATAAAAGTCGTTTGAACTCACGTACATAAAAAAGCGTGTACGTCCATTCTTGGAGGACCTCCGAATATTCCGAGACCTCAAGAAAACCGATTGCACAAAAGAAATTCATGCAGTGTAAAGTACAAAGTGCACTCTCGATCTTTTTTTGTGTAATCGGATTCTTGAAGCTCTTCCTGGAGCTTTTAGATGCCACTAATGGTAGAATTTTAGGCACAATAAGATTAGCACTAATAATATATGACGTTGCACTACCTGTTTATTTGATGAGAAACGGATAAAAACGCGAAAAAGAGCTTGGGAAAAATAATCCTTAACACTCCAAGAGCTTTTGGTACAGAATATTGAGGTGTGGGGTCTTAGGTACGTAAAAAGAGCTTTCTCGCTTTGGAGTAGTAGCAGTTGGCGTCTCAGAAAGAGGCCGAGGCTAGCCGAGAGCAGGAAGCAGACATATTTCATCTTGGCGCATCGTCGATGCGGCATATAGTCGCCAGCGCCAAAGGCATGCGCCTTTTCGCTCCTCTTCTTTCTCTCTCTAATAGTCTTATTGCCCTTTTTGCGGCATTCCACAAAATCCCATAGCCGCCTTTCATCGAATAAGCCTCTGCAAATCGAAGCGTTCGAGCCGCCGCCAGACCATGGAGAATTTATTGGCTTGACTGTTCCGCTTCGTCAATTACTGTTTTATCTTGTTCTTCATCTTCATCACTCTTTCGTTGATTTGATGTATGTACAGTCCGGGAATGAAGCCGCGACAAGTTCATCTAATGCAATTTTCACGTAAAACATCGAACTCTGGTGAAGACTGACTGAAACAAACAAGTCCGTGGGGTGAACGGAACTTTAGCGGGGAAAACTTGGACCGGGTTCTTCTGGCGGAAATTAAAGTCTATGTAAATTATCGACGATTTCGTTGCGCATATATATTTTGAATATAAATATAGTTTATCCGAATATGAATAAATAGTATTGGCGATATTTTTTGTAACAACCCACGCAAAAATGAAAGTATTAGAACCGTGTTAAAAACAGTATGAAAGCTAAAAAGTCTTAATCATGATCTATTCAACTGAATCATACTAAAGTATATTAGACCGAATTATTAATTTTCAAGGTCTAGGTCAATATCTTCATGGTTTTCGGATAATCAAGAGACGCGGTAGCGAGATAAGTACATTTACCCTACTATACCGACCGAAAACGAAACACTCCAAGACTTTCTTATCAACTCACTTTAACCGGAATATGACGGGTCATCATTCCATTGTTAATGAATTTCGAGCTTTATGCGCATAGTTTCTGCTACCATTAGATGTATTAAAGCAAAATTAAAGGTTTCAGACCGAAATGAATGCTGTAGCTTTTGGCATAACCGAGTTATTTAATAATTACGATTCTGACGCCCAAAAATGTTTTCCAATTTTATCATTTTCAATCACTATGTTTTCCGAACCCCTGCCAATCACTAGGTTGACGAACTGCTAGCGAGAGTCAGCTGTTATAGCGAAAGAAATATAGGTGTGCGTAGGTTTTTTGTGTGAATCCGTGAACGTGTATTACATAAAAGTTGTGTATAATAAGTTCCCATCATCCGTGAATGTGTATATTAAATAAATATATTGTAATAATGTGAACGCCCGATAATAAAAAGCTATGTATTGTAGTTAAAAGAATAAGTGAATTAAAAAAGTTTATATTCCTTTTTGCAATATCAAACACAGTGATGAACCTATAAAATCTTCTGCTATATATGCAAATAGTAGCCTCAAGATGTTAAACAGAATTTGAGAATCTCTATATTGAAACTTAGATGGAAAGAAACACAAATCAGGAAAATTTTGCATATATCCGACGAGAGAGATATGTCAGCAATTCAATCCAGTAGATTTATGAAACTTCTGTAGTTTTAACAGAAAGTTTGTGTCACCCGGCGTTTACAGATACGCTCTAAAACCAAGCGTGTTGCGAAGTGTGTTACCTATCCTTTAACATTGTGTCCCGTTTTTATAACACTTAAAATGTGTAGTTCTTTACCGTGCAAAAGCAACACGTTTTAAGTATGTAAAAATGCGTCACCATGTTAAAGGATAGGGAACAGCACACTTCTTAACACGCTTCGTTTTTAGAGTATATATTCTGGTTTTTAGTTTTACATAAAAAGTATATAAATAATGTGTTAAAAATTGTGTATTGTCATTTTAAACGATATTTTGTCATTTTTACAACAGAAAAGTGTCATATTTAAACTACTACTGTGTCGCTTCAGCATTAACAGAATTATTTCTATTAGATTGACATATTTTTTTAAGTCCCTTGGTATTTTCCATTAAAATATTTGTAAACTTGTGAACTTTACAGAATTTATTACTCTTTTTTATTACTTTTTATATTCAACAAAAAAATTTGTAAACTTAAAAATCTGGCCCACCAATTTCACACAAGTTTTTTTTACTGTACAATACCTCCAAATTATATAGTAGCGTCAAGTTGTTATAGATTGTTTAATCTATGTATTAATCTATAACTATTTAAGCCCCAAAAAACACAATGCGTAAAAAATTTGAGAGAAGTACATTTACGTTAGTGGCGTTCTATATGTGCAAAAACTTATGAAATAAACTAAAAGCACTGGTAGCATGTATTCTCAAGTTCATGTGTGTTAACGATTTATGCATATGGGTACAGTCTGTAATAAACCTGGAGAAAAAGATTTTGCATTTGGAGGTAAAGATTTTTTTTATTGAGAAATAGAAACACATAAAATTGAAAATAATAGTGTAATATTATTGCAAGAAACAAATTAGACCTAAGAACTCGGCGAGTTTGTGAAATGTAGTCAACCGTTTCATTATTTAATATTTATCGTGCAATATTAACTCGTCAAGTACTAAGGTCTAATTTTTTTGCAATAACATTACTCAATTATTTTCAATTTTATTTGTTTCTATTTTTCAATAATTTTTTTTACCTCCAAATGCAAGATCTTTTTCTTCACGTTCATAACAGACTGCTCCTATATGCATAAACATTTAACACACCATTGATGCGTGTAGCGACCACTATAGATAATAAAGCGGCAATGGAATGTTCACATTCCATTGCTGCTACCATCCTGCAGATTTAAGACACATGTACATGACAATACATGCTACCAGAATTTTCAGTTTATTTCATAACTTTTTGCACATATAGAATGCCACTAATGTAAACTTATCTGTCTGAAATTTTTTATAAATTGTTTTTTTGGGGCTTACATTTAACTACAATTTTGAATAAAAATAAACTTTTGTTTACAATTTCGAAAAAAAAAAAAAAAATGTCGGAACACAATTTTGGAAAAAAAGAAATTGTATCATTTTTGCGGATAATAAAACTCATTTCGAGAGAGAGAGAGAGAGAGAGAGAGAGAGAGAGGCAGAGCGTGTATGTGAGACTGATTGGCACGAGCAAGCACTCCCTTGCGGTTCTTCCCTTCTGCTCGTTTCCCGCAGCTCATTTCCCCCGTGCAAATATTCTTCGCTCTTCTATAGTCTATAGCAAACCGGCGGCCCGCATATTTATACGAGGAACGAGTCTGCGGCCTGCGCCTACATAGACGGTGTCTGCTGCTGCGATGAACTCTCTCGGTGGTACTTCGTCTTGGTCCAATCGTCGCTCGTCTTGAGATTCTGGGGGCAATCGATCGCTTGAATCTTCGTACGTCAGTTGCTTATCTCCGCAGTTTCTTACAGTTCCGGAAGAGGCAACTGTACAAATGTTTCAAAGTTTTTTTTTACGTTTGTTGAGCTCTTTGCGTTTCATTTCATCTGAATTCGATGTAAAATATCAAAGCATTCTACAATAGGTCTACTTCGAATTAATTGAGGTGAAAGTGAACTCGATAACGGGTACTGCGTTTGCGGCCTAGTACCTATTCCGCAAGTTGCTCCTGGAACATCTGGGTCATCGCCACCCGTTAACCCGTATATACCCAACTTGGCGGTTCACCAAGGCCTCCTTCTCCCTTGTATTCTTTTCCCTAATACTATGTGCAAGTGAGTACTATGCTATAGTACTACGTATAACGTGCTCTTAAAACCAGTATGCCATACGGTTCGAATACCGGTCTGGATCTCGTGTTGGCTGAAGACGGAAATATCGGTTCTGTTCTCGGTAAACAGGCCTGCTGTTTTCGGTCTCCCGAGGCAACTCGAGTTTTCCAATGTTCACTCGCTCGATTGTCGCTTAGCTCTGATACTCGTTACCGCAGTTCACGAGGAAAAAAGGAGAAAATGTCATTCTGTTAGGAAGAAAACTCGCTAATAGGACGCCGCAAGAATACTAATTAATACGGTAGGTCTAATGAGACACGTTAAGTTTCGTCAAGGTCGGTAATCTTTTTTTCAAGTATTTCTATTTCGCTAGCATTAGTATTTAATTAAATATTCCGGAACCGTATTGCCATAGTGAGGTGTTAAGTCTTAAGTAATATTAAGTTGCCCTGTTTCTTATCTTCGCTACGGCTAATTGGCCAGGGATTCGGACTAAGCGATTTGATTTTTACGAAAACAAAAATTACTTTATCACAGAGGAAATTGATTTTGGCAGTAGCAATTTCGTCGGGGATCTTTGATTGAAATACATATTGATTGTAAGCATTTAATTCAATATCTTATTTGTATGAGTTTATATTCAATCGGTTTAAGAATTTTTATTAGATTAGGCTCTATATACTCGTTGGTAAAATAAGCTTGTAAAATACTTGACTTTTCGTTATAGGGTGAAAAGCTTCCAAATGTTTAGCTTCTGTTTTCCTGATTTGATTTTTACGTTTATGACGATGTTCAATATCCATGAGTGCAGAGAATTTTAGAGTATAAATTGATTAAGAGTACAATTGGTTTTTGGAACGGAAAATATTCAAAGCGACATACTGCATGCGCTCAGAGTTTTTTTTTAGAAGAAAAGATTGAAGGTGATGGGCCGCAGGCGCTCAAAGTTTTTTTGGAAAGGAAAGGAGTGAATGCGGCGGACCGCAGCTGTCCAAGAATCTTAAACTGGCAAGACTAGCTAAGCGCTGTAGACTCAATCGAGAATACCATGTCCGAATTTCCACACGGGTTTGAACTGTGTTGATTGACTGTCGATACGATAATGAAGGGTGTGAAATAAATAACCAGAAGCAAGATCGCGACATGGAGCCAGTATAACGTTCACCCATTACATCGAACAACTGGCGATACGTCTTGATTCTGGAAAACCCGAAAATTGCAGTTATGCCAGTACCGCATGCCGCGATACATTTGATGTTAGGTGGCAAGAGCTCGCTGAGAATCGTACTTGGTATTGGCGTCTGGCCAAGAGATACAGCAGCTTCGCCGAAGATCACCGCGTTGATCGGAATCGTCTGGAGGAGTTTCGAATCGTAAAAAATTTCAAGAAGCATAAAATAAACAACTAGAACGGCCAAGGACAGTGCGAATATGATATTTGAGCATATCCGCAGTATTCAACTCTCGAGTTTGTCCGTCAAGCTAATTTGCACAATGCATCATTGAGTGCGCATTTCATGTATGTTTCAGTATGAATAACAATGGATTCTACGCAGACAATAATTATCAGCTCGCCATATTGTATCCGCTATTTTTTATTTTTTTATTTTGACCTTGAATTCGTGTTCTGCGCCCTAAAATTCCCCTATGTACCAAGTTTCATTTACCGCCAAAAAAAATGAACAATCCTCGATTATCAGGTTCCTAAAAAAAAAATTCACTTTTCTATGCAGCTACTTTAAAGTAGTAATTTTAGAAAACTGTAATATATTATTACGGACATGGAGGTTAGGACTTACTGATAGTGTATTATAACCTGCGTCTATGGGCAACCGTAATATTAATATGCAATTTTGGCGATCCATAACTCGGGTCTGAGTCAACGTTGCCGAAAAATCCAACGTTATCGTCTTCTCTATACAGGACAATCTCAATCAGAATTTACTGTTACACATGATATTACGGAACCGACTAGAACAGCCTGGTTTAATTGTTGACGATCTGACAGACAAATTACTTAATGTCACCGTCATGATGAACGGTTTTGTAAGTTTTACAAGCTTGTTTTCCATAAGCTTATAAAACTGATGGATCAGTGTCCTATGACGTCATTGGAAACAAAAATGGTTCGAAAATAAAGCGGTAGAGCGTGCTGATAAAGTGTGTAAACTGACAATGATGAGATAATGCTGTTAAATAGAAGTGTTGATTCCGTAACGTCTTCGTACCTTTTCTGTATTAATCGTCCAGTTTAATTATTGTTTTACTCTGCACTTTTGTTACGCTACGATTTATTCCGAAAATGCTTTAAGTTAAAAATGAAAAACTCACCTGCTAAGACCACTAACCATTATTGCTGCATTCTTTTTCCACTCTCGTTGATCGTCCCTCCAATGATGACCCACGTAAAGCATTAGCTAGGTCGAAATTTGGCACACAAACGAAGTATTAACCACTTTTGTCATAACAGTCAAATTACCAAAAAAAAAAATAACAATTCCAAATACTTTGTAGGTTGTATGGTATTGAAGGTGATTGTAATCGTAAAAGAGGTTCAAATTTCAGGAGATTATGAATGTTTCAGCTCTTTCACATTTATCAAAAACTTCTGGACATCGAACTAAAGATATGTACAAAAATTCAAAATTCTTTACTGTCAATCACTTACTTACCAAGTTGACTGACTATTGAGCTTCTTTATAATTGAGATTATTTTAATTGTTTTCTGAACGGTGTTTGCACTTAGCGTAGGTTAAGAAACATGTTTTTTTTTCTTCTACCGGGTCACAATATATCGTGCAGTATCTGTATCGTGGTGATTACCATGGAATTACCATGGTCTTTTTATACGTAAGTGCGGTTCTTCATTTAGTGTTGCGCAGCTACAACGAAATTCGGAGTTCATGTCTTGCAAATTTCTGTCCACAAAAAGAAGTTATCTTGGTTTGGTGTGTTCAATCAAATAGCGACAATATTTGTTCAGCTGGAAACCAGTTCCGATATTATATTTGAATCGTAATTAAGACATCGTTGATTTCACAATAACAATGACCTCGCGAGGATTTATTGTCTGTTCATATATGATTTATTTGCGATGAAGAATATAATAAAGAATATACGATGAATGGCAAGTCCAAGTTTCACATCATGACGTAATTTATGAGAATAGACGTTCTTTCACGTACACACGTTCTTTAGGTTCTTTCAGGATCTCATTTTTTTATTTGTTAAAAAAAGTCCCTAAGGTTCCTAAATGCCTTTTAATATATATATACAGCCTATGGTTTGGACATGTCGAAAACTTAGATCAAGTGGTACTAGTTGTCTTCATGCGCAAAGCCAATATGGTTAACAGAAGAAATTAATGATGTTGAAGTTTGCATCGTTGGAATATAACGAAATGAAAAAATATAAAATTCCGACGATTTCACCCCCTGATAGGGGTGCTATAATGCAGTGCAATATTCTTTCTTCATGTTCTTAGTCGTTATGATAACTTTTTATAACTGGTATAATCATTTAGGTTCATTACAATTAATTTTTGTTTCTTGATTTCCTTTCATTCCAACGATGCAAACTTCAACATCATAGAAATTAGCCTAACGCTATATTACGCAATTTTGCATCACTCTTCGTTATGACATAGTTTACACAAGTGTATTACGTATGATTACGAGTATTCGCAACATTCTTCAGATAAGTACTTCGTGGCTTTCTAGGCCAAACTTTTCGAGTCTGTTGAGTTCACTTTTTTCCAGGCTTCAGCATCTCCTGAATTTCCTGAAGAGTTTTACCTTTAGTCTCTATCATACAAGTTAAACTGTAAATTCCTAGACCAAACATCATGAGGCCGTAGAACCAGAAAACGTATTGTTCCGACGTCAGATCAACCATTGGTTGGTAAGTCTTGCTTGACATAAAAGCAAAAACAGCGGAACACATATTAGCCAAACAAGACGCCGTGCTTTTTATGTTAGGTGAAAACATTTCACTCATCAATGTAGCCGGTATTGGAACGATTCCGATGCACATTGAACATTGAAACCATATAATGGCGATTATCGGTAGCCATTGTGTCACAAATTCAGATGCAATTTTCATTTGCAATAATTGGTAATCGATTCCTAGTGTAAGGTAGGCTAAAGCAATACCAAAGGCGGATGTGGCTAGCATTAACTTTCTCCCGTATCTGTCGTTCGCGTACATCGATGCCCAACCAAACAACATGCCCGATAAACCAACGATGATGACCACCATGGATGGGTCGATCACTGTCACGCCTGCCTTCGTTAGGATAATCTCCATATAAAAAGATATCGTCCAGAGACCGCTAAGCTGCACAAACACGACAACAGCAGTGACTATTATTACGGCTTTCTTATAAGTAACCAACAATGCAAGCTTATCACTGAAAGTGACGGATTTTGTGTGCAACACGAATTTTTGCAACGATTCCAATTCTGGTGTTACGTCAACACCACGGTTATACCATTCTAGGGACTTTTTTGCGTCGTCTATTCGTCCTTGGAGAATGAGATAGTGAGCAGAATCAGGCATTATCGTAAACAATATAAGAAATGAAATTGTCGGTACAAGACTAAAGCATGAAAAGATCCACATTGGCGTATAAGCGCCAACTACGTTTCCAAGTAACGCACCGAATGGCATACCCTGAGCTATGAAAGAGACCAGGGCTCCCCGAATTTTTGGATTTGATATTTCACCCATGTATATGGGAAATGTGCTGAAGTACATTCCAAGACCGAAACCACAAAGTACTCTGGATGCGTAAATTAAGCCGGTCGAGTAGCCGAACGTCAGCAATGCGAAGCCAATTGCAACAGGCACACCAGTGAAAAGTGTTCCTTTTTTTGATCCATAATATTCTACTGCTAGAGCTCCAATCGGAGCACCTGCGATTCTACCAATACTTAGAATAGCTGCAATCCATGAAGCATCTTCTTCCGTTACTGAGTGTCCTGTGTTTGGATTCGTCAATTTAGCTAAGTACGGAGACGTCCATCCTCCCACAAGACCCATCACGACGGACAGTGTAAAGACTGGAAATGTGTAAAGTTCGGAAACCGTGATTAATATTAGAGCTAACAAATCATACAGTAAGTACCCCGTGTAAAAAGAATTGGTTCATGCCCTGCATAGAAAAGATGAGTCGAGGATGAAATGCAGTATAGAATGTAATAATTCATACTCCATTATGGAATCTGGGCAGTCTCGGATGGAGTCCGAGATGGACAATGGGGTCAAATCAAATCCCATTTTCCATCCTGGACTAACCAGACTCTATCCGGGACTGCCTAGACTCCACCCTGGACTCATCATTTTTTACATGATGAATCTATGTGAATCTGTCAACATGTTCCATCTCAAGTCCAGGTCTGGAGACGATTCTGGACTGCAGCAAGACATTAAACTCGCATGAAAAGTTTTTTGTGTACAAAAGTTGACCCAAAGCCAAGTTCTCAATAGTTTTCGGTGTCCAGGTCGACCGGTCCATTAGATTTCGACGTGTAGGGTAACCTCTACATAATATTCGATGTCTTGTTTGATCTTCCCATATTTTTCGATATCCAGGTCGATGACTTCATAGCATTTAGCATCTAAATCGATCTCTATAGCTTTTGTTGTTCAAGTCAATATGTGCATGGTTTTCTGTATTGAAGCAGATTGAAGCATCGAAAACTTTGAAAGGATCGATCCAAATGTCAAAAGCTATGGTGTGATCGAACTGAACATTAAAAGTTATGGACGAGTCGATCTGGACGCCAAAAGATATTGGAAGATCGAGCTGGACATTAAAAACTATGGAGAGATCGACC
This sequence comes from Perithous albicinctus, assembly GCA_964016905.1. Lineage (NCBI taxonomy): Eukaryota > Metazoa > Arthropoda > Insecta > Hymenoptera > Ichneumonidae > Perithous > Perithous albicinctus. Next base: position 10,703,495 of record OZ024690.1, on the reverse strand, counting down.
TTGGCATTCAACAAGTTGGAACTATTAACCTGGACGTCGGAAAAGTTGAAACATTGACTTGGATTTCGAAAACTATGGAGAGATCGATCTATCGTATCGGACCAGAATCGTCTGAACAGTAGAACTTAAGATTGATCGTGTTGAAAGATCTACATACATTTATCATGGACCAAATTTTACTCAAATGGAATGTTCGTTTCGCGTGTATTATGATTTAGAGTGACAAACCTTGAATTGCAGCGAGCCAATTCGGCCATAGGGCCGGCCCAACTTTAGTAACATTAATCGAGGTGACCATTTTCACGATATTGATAAAAATCACAATTTCTTGGAAAATTATCTCCGCAAATGTAAAATGCGAAAATGTTCCAGGAACAAATTCAATTTTTACGAATAGTCTTCAGTGTTGAGGTGAAATCCTTCAGGCTCACAGTTAAATGTAAAAGTTCTGACAAACCAAAAAAAAGGTATATTCTTGAGTAGCTTGAAGACTTTCGTCGTACGACTTTGTGATATACTCACTAAATGTTTATAACGAGAAGTTTGTGCTTGAAAATTGCTCATTTCAGGGGCTTCGTGACGCGAATTAAAAGCAAATCTGTACTTCGTTTGAGCCCAAAAGTTCCGTTACGGGAATTCTTTATTCATATAATAATGCGATTTGTATTATTGTTCCATTTGAGGTTCACAGAGATCGGTAACGTCAAGGTAGCCCTAAAATATAAAATGTATTCATCGCACTACAATATCTTCAAAAAATACATGACGTTTAGTAGGTTAATAACAATTTAATAATATAAAATGCTATTCGAGATGCAATACTTACTTCTCTTTGGAAGATATTTAGTTGTTTCGTTATCATATAAGTCGACGGAATATGGCATATCCCATTAATTGTGGAAATATTTCATTTCCCTATGTAGAAATCAATAACAAGTTATTTCACAAGACTTTGAAGCACGCACGGAAATTGCCTAACCTTTACTTTTTGCAAACTAATATCCGGAATTCACAGACTATAATTGATCACCAAGGTTCAATCATCGCAATTTACTTCATCACTGTGTCTAGTTAATCATTAATAAGTATGCCTATCAAGAATGTCAATATCAGATACGCCTATTTTACCATGGCAATGAAATAAAATATGATACTAGCGAGATCGGAGCATGGCGCATCTATGACTTTCTGAATAATGCTCATGCATATCAGCTTCTACTAAGACTGTCGCTAACTGTCGCAGTCGTTCAAATCAGATGTTTACCCATCTCAAGCACTCATTTGTTGAATGCTTCAATTTTACAGTATCGGTCGTTTTACGCTTGGATGCGTATTGTATACCTGCATACCACACAGTGTGCTTACACAGCCGTAAAACCTGTTGTGCAAGTCAGTTAGAAGTAATTTTTTAAGTACTATGAAACGTTCATATAACTACAAAAATTCCATCTCACTGTTTCGTGTAAGTTTTCATAAACAAAACAAAGTTTGCTTTTAAGTTCAGTCTTAACTTTGCTTCTAAGTTTCCTCTTAAGCTCGAACTTGAGATCAAATTTGTGACCGCAAATTCGACCCTTAGAGAAATTCAAAATATCGAGAAAACTGGTTTAAAAAAAATGCCCGGATATGCGTGCGCGTGCGTGTGCGTCGAAAATTCAAGCAGCTATAACTCAAGAACCGTTCAAGCGATTGAGTTGAAATTCATTATGCCTATGAAGCAAATACTTCTTGAGTGTTGACGTTAATTAAAATCGATGGGACCATTTTAGTTTTAAGTTTTGTCAAAAACGTAAAACGACGAAAATACCTTTTATTCCGTGAAAATATTCGGCAAAAGAATTAAAACTTTCTCCATAAGTAAAGTTACAACTAAGGTTTTGTAGTATTGAGTTTGAGATTCGATCGGGTGTCAAAAGTTATGAAATTTGTCATTATTTTTTAACACAATTGTTAGTTAGTTATGCTAACTTTGACAATTTTTTCTTTATGGAGAAGCTGCAATTGATCAAAATATTTCCTCATAGAGTTGGACTTTTTCAAGGCGGAAAATAATGAGGAAGCAATATGCAGGATAATTTGTGTATATGCTTATTTTATGCCCATGCAATACAAATAAAACGAGTGTGCAATTTATGATCGTCGCTAAAGGCGCTTGCTACAATGTAAGCAGAACAAAAGAGGTATCTCATCGCGTAAACTCGCATGACACTGCAAATTGTGACACTATGACGAGGTGTTCGGTATAAAAGCACGTGAATTCCTGAACGAGTGTCCGACGAAGCTCGTATCGATAGGCAATCGAGGGTTTACAGGCAAATAGTCGGATTCTAACAGCGGCAATATCGGCAGTTCATGTACCAGCATACACACAGGTACCTGAAACTGATAGCCGTAATACGTGGTTCGATGTCCCTTGAGATGGACCGTCGTAACGTACAGCAGAACTCGGAATCAACGTGGATCAGCTACATCCGGGGCTCAATTCGGAAACTTCAATATTTGATATTGGTGACCACGAGACATAGTTGTCGCGGCTTGTTGGACCATGCACATTGGTGAACGTCGGCGAACCCTACCGGCACCCTGGTGGATTAATTATGAACAAATTGGCTTGCCAATCTCCAGAGAAACCGAAAGCGGAGTTATAACAGTATAAAACTTATATTCGAGGAGAATATTGCATGATTGTCCGTTTTAAATATATGGGCGTATTCTTTTTGACACTCTTACTTTATTCCAGATTATTTCTTATGTCAGTAAGTATTATAAATATGATGTTTTTCATATTTACAATACTTACTTTCCGTTGCATCCTATTTCCATCGAGTGCAAACCTTTGGCTTATTTTCTTAAGTTTTTCGAAAGTTAGAGTGAAAATCTCGATTTTTTTTTAAATTCAAAATGTCGAACAATCCGAACCACTTGACCGATCGACGCCAGATTTGGTACGTGGCAGCGCTGTATGTTATTTTTCGTCTGTAGAACATTTCGGCTGATTTGTTGAGATACGACGCGATTTAGAGCAAAATTAATTTTTTTTTTCGAAAAATATCGAGAAAAAATGTTCACGAAAACAAAGCTTCCTCTGGGAGAAAGCAAAATCCAAATTCCTACAAAATCCCCAAAATCCTAAAAACCCCTTATCAGTATGTTTCTGTAAAAAAATTAACTGATCTGATCGATGCTGACACCAGTTAGAGCGAAACGTTAATTTTTTTAAAATTTCAAGATCCTGTAAAATTTAATCCCAAAGCTCTTCGAACATTACTTTATTTAAGATAAACTTGTGACATTGTATCCGCTGTACAGATTTTTATGAAAATTTACTGTAAAAATAGAGTTGTTTCTGCTTTGCATACGTCGGTGACAAATTTCAGTCCGATCGATCGACTAGTTCTCGAGATTACCCCAGACGGTTTGAATTTTTGGAATTTTTGGAGGATATTTTAGACAATTTTGAGCACCCTGACGTGAAAATCCCGATAAAAGACATTCTCATGAAAACAAAAAATGTTAACAAAGATTTCTTTTTAGTCCACAGACTGAATGAAAAATGATTATCTACAGATTAGACTGCGATATACAGACGTACATGTAATTAACCGGAATAAATGAAGTACTTCTTCAGAACATTGCTTTCGTGAGTTTATAAAATAACTTGCATGAAATAAAGATAAACTATCGTTTATAAAACGTGCATCGCGCGTAATATGGATCTTGAGGCAGTTCTATTAAAAAACATAAAACTAAATAAATGCCAGACAAAAATCTGTTAAATTGCCGTATCATATTATTTTACGTCTGCCGAGTTTTTTATAACAGAAGTGTGTGCTTTCTGCTTTCTGTGACCTCGCGACTAAATGTTTAACTGGTATCTGGATTTTTAATCGGCGCACTTGACTACTCAGAAAAAACTTGGAGTTTTGTCGCATGTAGTGCTATGTACATACTAGCACTAGCGTCGATATTTCAAGCTCTCCGGTTATACCATGTGGTATAAAATTACATGGCTTGCGAACGTGGCATCTTCGACCGCACACTGCAAAACTTATTTTAACAGCTTAAGTAGTGTTGCATGTGGAGAGAGTACTTTTAAGTGATTTATAGATCTTTCTCCGAGTAAACTGCACCGAACATTTAATATGATACTCTGTTATGCTAGATTGCTCGAATAACCCAATGGTATGTTAGTACATTGTAGTATAGTACTGTATGGTACGTACTACGAGCCCCTTACGATCGAATAAGATAACGTTAAATCAATTTTTGATTTAAAAAGTTACAAAATGATACACAGCTAGAACTTTGCACATTGCTTCTTCATAATTATAGAATTTTTACAAAGCTATGAGGAAGTATGTTTATCGATTTTGGCTTCCTTATCACGGAAGCTTTGTAAACACTAAAAAATAATTAGGAAGCAATTTTAAAAGTTCAACTTTGCATCCTTAATAATAATGTCATGCAAATGAAATAAAACACTCCGGGAGTTCTCAGAGAGATGGGATATTCGAGGAATAAAATTCTCCACAGTTTATTCTTACAGCGAAAAGCAATAAAATAGTGAAGGCCAATCTGTACGGTTTGTGCAACAAGGCTGAGCCCTCCTCTTTGTTCATTGGCATCTAAATTGAACAATTAATTCGTTCCAATGTCTCCTTCGGCGTTCATCTATATGGATTGAAATCCCGATTACTCTCAGTCACTCTAGCAGTAAGTATCTGTGTAGACGACAGAGATAAGGACGTCGAAGGACATCGGTAAAAGTCGTCGAAAAGGTGCGAATAAGGCACACTCGATGGCGACAGATGCAGTCGACTAGGATTCACAAGGTCGCCATAACCATTGGATCAAACGAATTCGTCGTTGCATATGTATAGTGTTACACAGTCAGAGTTTCCTAGCGTTGGATAAGCTACGAGAGCAGAGTCTATAAAGTGACACTTGAAACGATTCGGGCAACTATAGAGAGAAACGACTCACGTCTGGAATTGGCTGGAAATGAGAGACCGAAAGTGGCAGACCTCTTTGCCGAAGAGTGACTTTTACTATATTAGAAATTTTGCAGTAAACTTGAAGGTGCCAATTTCAGTGCAGCTAGAGCATTTCGAATACAGTGGGAGGGTAATGAAATGAGTTACCTTATTGAACCTTTCTATTTGGCTTTACCAGAGAACTGGTCGAAAATATCCTGGAAACTTCAATAACTTACAGCGTAAGCTTAATTACCGATGATTAACCCCTTCGGTGGCACTGAGATTTCGACTAAAAGTGCCTAAAAAGACACGATTCTTTTTTTGTTTTAACTGAAAAGATGCACTAAAAGGGGTTTCTCGATCGCTGAATCCGAATTTTACATTAAACTTTGCAATTTTAAACTCATTGGCTCAATATTTGGGGGTTTATAAAGTAAAAAAATGACAACACACAATCTTGTCATGATTTTCATAACAAGATTGTGGCTGAAAAGATTTTTCGGGCTGTTGAAACCGAATCTGACATAATAATTTCTAAATTCGAAATGGCTGACCTAAAGTTGCGGAACAATATTTTTAAAAATTAACAATAAATTGATTTTCTTGATTTAGTGTCGGTCATTTTGAACTTCCCAATTTTTATTTTAAATCCGAATTCAGTGACCCAATTTTAATACTTTGTCAGTGACCCCTTTAGTTAATATTTTGTCAACAAAGCCCCAGTGTTGTACATTTTTTATGTTTTGATCCTCCATTTTGTGTCAACAGATTTGAATTTCGCAAGTTTGTCTTCACAGAAAATATAAAGTCATTTCATCAGTCTTGAATTCAACACAACGTAAATTAAATACACGTAATAATAACAATAATATATGAAAATTACTGAAATGGTTAGAAAAGGGAGTGTAATGATTTCCGGAATGACATCCCAGGAAAAGCATCCCAAATAAGTAATTCCACAATAAAAGACATACACTTTCACATAGGGATTTAATTTTTTGGGATGTTCTGCGGAGGATGTTTTTAACAATCTGTCCCGGTACTGAATGTGTACCATTCCAGTTGGTTTCAACGGTCCTGCAATAGAAAACACAGTAAAAAAACCACGACTAAAACGAAATTGAATTTACTTTACACTATAATGCAGTACTGTGGATATTTTGAGTAACGAGTATTCGTCGTAATTATGTTGTTTGTGTTGTTATTTCCTTATAATGATTTTGTTTGTATTGTCTTTTAGTACAACTAGACATCGGTCTGCGTAGAGATGTGTTCTACAGAACCGAGTACGTTACAATGATATCTTTGAACAACTTCTGCTGAAATCCGACCACGTCCCAACAAAATAAATACTTGGCATTGCGTCGCCTGAACTCTGAGTTTTGAAGCGGCGAGCCAGCGAGATACAACATCGTGGTAGTTCAAAACAATACGGAAAATATCCGCGCTACGTTTTTATTTTCCGTTCGTCGCATATATGAAACATTTTTGCTTCACTTTTTTCCTGAAAACGTATGATATTCAATCCAGTTGTTGTTGAATTTCAAATATTCTCCCACACAACGGGAGTTAAGAGGTTTAGAGATACGGCACTGCAGGTATGAGTATAATACTTATTTAGTGACACAATTTGGAAAGACGTATAATTTGTACTTAAACACAGCAAATACCCTGGGCTTCACACAATCGTGAGGACATTTCGTGTTCAAAATTACCTCAGAAATTGTTTGAAGCTAAATAGTACCCCGAAAATTCTTCATATATGACACAGAGCAAGGCAGCAGGAGAATTTTATTTTAAAAGCTTATGTGAATGGAGAAACCGCGAATTCAATAGAAGAGCGGCTGACAGATTCTCACTGATCTGTAACACCCGGGGAACTCGTAGCCCTGAATACATTATTATGTAGATATAAATGGGAAAAAATGGTGTCACTAAATCCAGAAAGACGTACAGTTTGTACTTAAACACAGCAAATACCTTGGTCTTCACATACTTGTGAGAATATTTCATGTTCAAAATTATCCCAGAAATTGTTTGAAACTAAACAGTTCACCAAAAGTTCTTCATATAAGACTCGGAGCGGAGCAGCAGAAGAACTTTATTTTAAAAGCTTGCGCGAAACCGCGAATACAATAGAAGAACGGCTGACAGATTCTCACTGATTTCTAACTCCCGGGGAACTTGTAGCCCTGAATTGAGGATTTCCAAACAAAATATTCTGTACGAGTGACATACAACGGCACGAGAGAAATAAAACAATAAAAATATACATATGATTAATTGTCCATGCGATATTTTATCCATCATTTTCCAGGATGAAACGTCCCGAGTTGAAATGTTTGGGATAAAATGACCGGTCACCCCATGGTAGCTCACGAAATCGCAATAAAATTCAGATCCTGAATAAAAGCTGAATAGGATTCGCCATTCAAGTACTATTTAACTTTTCTTTCCCCCTGAAGTAAATCGCAAATTATTTATTTGTATATCATTTGGTATATTCGGTTGAATAAATCTGTTCGTGTCTGATTTATCGAAACACGTCTATTTTACCCCCTCCGACATTTTCTTCGGGAGTAGTGAGCCGGTATCGTTTTGTCCGGTAGTCCGTTGCAGCTTTTGAATGAAGAGGAAGCGAGGCACTGCAACCACCAAGTAGTAACAGAAGTATTCTCTTTTTGAGATGAGAAAAGGGATGCTGAGGGAGGCATAGATGTTGGCCCATGACCAGAGAGGAGCCGCGTTCGTGTTGGTGTGTGGGTGGAGAGAGAAGCGCGGGTGGCAAGGGAGGAGGTTGGAAGGATTCGGAATACCCGGAGGCGATGGCGGTTCTAGCGGTGGTGGGAACGTATGATAGGGAGGTTGGCGTTGGTGCGGCGGCTGCTGGTGCTGCGGGGTCAGGGATGCTGCATGGTTCGTGGGGTTGAAAAGGGGCTAGCGATGTCGACAGTCAGCGCGTTTCTGCCGTCCCGTGCGGTTGTTGCGTTTACGCCGCTTTGAGAGTACTTGGATTTATCAAATGTTCGAAGGTCACACACGGAAAATCAGCCTCACTGGGTCATACACACATGCAGTTTGGATAAGATTGGATAACCGTTGAATCATGACAATCGAACTTCTTCCCGTCAACGCCAATGCCGATTAATAATAAACTTCATACAACTTAGCCAAAGTGTGACGTGATCGCTCAATGCCACCATGAATACTTCACTACTGTGTGTGTTCGGGAAATTAAAATAATTAATCATGCTCGTTTGATTAGTGAAAAACGATAATGGTCTTGGGTGCATTGCTGGTGGGATTTCTATTAAAAAGAGTGCAGTCTACTGTACTGGATAGTAGAGATTGATTAGGATAGATACATGAAAACATATAAATTTATATGTTACGGGGGAGCAATTTTTTTTTTGTGTTTTTCTTACTGATTGGCTGAAATTGATATACTCGAGGATCGACAATAAACTATGAAGCTTTGATTCCGACAATTCGCGTGGTCATTCACCTGCGTTTATTCCATGGTTTACATAGTACGCGTCGTATATAAATGTATGTTAAAATTGTTAGGTACACTAGCAGCAGATCGTGAGCATTTACATCTACATGACCGGCCCGTTGGTGATTTACACGATTTTCACAAGCTCCGATAAATTCGTTGTGGTTTACGTTGATGTCCTCCTAATCGTTGATTTCAAATCGGTTATACACGTAAACCGCGACCACATTAGTGACATCGTTGCGATACCTGCGGTCAACGTGCGTCTATCCTCACGTTTCTCCACGCTTGAAGATGATCCCTGTTTCTCATAGGTTATGCGTGCAATTATGCACCTTGTACGTTCTTTTCTTATAACCTACTTACTTTATGCACAGTAAAACCTAGAATCGATAAAGATTTGTGTATTTCTTCTATTGAGTGTATTTCTTCAGGCAAAACTAATGAATGCATTACTAAGTAATTGAGAATGCTGAATAAAACTGAGGACTTCGTCTGCTTCAATAATTGTTTGAAAATCATTTCGACGAAGAGACCAGGTGGTTTCGGTTATCTTTTGTCTATTGACGCAATTTAAAAATTTGAGGACGGAAAATGTTTGGTTCTGTGGACTGCGATGTTCAAACTCGATTATACTGTCTTGGGAAACGAGTGTGACTGTCGGATGAAAAATCTGTAACGATATTTATCCGCACTAGATCGACCGCAGTATTTCGCTGTTTCTTTGTAGGTATTGTTCTTTCGGATGCAACGGTTAATTCTCACTGGAAGCGGAAATAAAGAATATGGTTTTTCTTGTGTCTTGAATGTGTTTAAGCTACGCTTTGTGAGTTTATTCATATTTTTCGTCGCCGATGATGACAGTGAGTGCTTCAAGAAAACAGTGAGTTATTTTAATATGTGAAACAGTAAAACGTCGCATTCACGTGAGTGAATACGTCATGATTTTCAATCGAATGCGTCGAGCGTGAAGATTAGTGACTTTCTTGGGGACAACCATCGACACTGTCGGAAACAGTGTTGTACACGAAGCAAATTCGACATTCTCTATTGTCGACGGAACGTGATAGGCGAAAGTTTCGCGTATCTGAATCATTGGGTACACACAATCTTGGGAATATCGAATGGTGTTAAGCACGAAATTTCGCAACTATGTATGCTCACGTGTACGGTGACAACGGCATGTGCTGTTATCTGCCGACTGTTCTCTACCTTGAACGCTACCGTAAGTTTCATGACATATGCATTGACACTGATTTAATGTTGCTAATTTTTTGTTAAAAAGAATCATGTTTTTTCAGTAACGGAAGATAGCGCTAATCGAGTCAGGGTCATGTGCCATATTGGGCTCAACCTCTTTAACCTCTTCATTGTCAGTGATCCCTATAGGCCTAAAGAAGTCATACTACTTTTGATTCATGACTCCTATAGGGGCATATTAAGAAAAACATATTCATACCATTACTATCTGACTATTCTTGGGTATTTTATGGTTTTTGAGATTGATGAATCTGAATCAAATTACATATGTTGAACATTAAAAATGGCGTATTCAATAATGCAGATCAGGATGCGAATAAATAGACTTACATAAAGAATAAATATCATTTTCTCAACATTTTTTGTGTCATAGATTTATTTTTGTATTTTCCCTATTTTCAATTGTCTGCGTTGGATTTTATATAGATTTTTTTTTTTAATTTAGTTTTTTTTTTTAGTATACAATTCGCATTCAGAAACTTCGAAAACTATAAAACATCAATTTTTATCAAATTCCAATATTTTTCCGAATTACGATACGCCATAGTGGATCCGTCATTTTGAATACTTTGACCATTACCTTTTTAAATGTTTCAAATCATTCCGAGTATACCGGTATGTAATTCTTTTTTTTTTTGCTCTACGAGGAAGCAAAAACAAATAATTTAGCAATGGAATGTGTCGCAATATTCGACTACAATGTTGTAGCAATTTTTTAATAATAACATTAAATATTGGAAATATTTCTGCAGTAATTCTACAAAACTTGGTGGCATTTCTGACCAAGGCAGAAATAAACTTCTTCGTTATGGAAGTGATCGCTTGTTACACTTACGTTGATTCCTAAGTAAGGTTGGCATTATGAGCGAGAAAGGTGGTGATGTTGGCTAAGACGTCGAGCTCAGCCATATGCCGTTGGACTACCATTATCATTTCACTTTAACCAACGTCAAAGTTACGTTAATCCTTTCTCGCATTTGCTCCATTTCCTGGTAACTTCTCTCGTCGTTACTGTGAATAGGACGCGGCAGTGGTCCAGCAGCTTCCAACTTTACGAGATTTGGAACCAATTTCTCTCAATCGCGAAGCGAATCCATAGTACGAATGAAACCGCGCGCGAACGATTCATCCATATACCGAACAATTCGGTGATTTCAACCGTATCGACTAAACTTCACTAGCCATTAATCGATGAAATCGCCGAAGAAACGCCCACTGATTAAAATCAGTAACACATAGGCACGCGTAATCGAGTAATGGATCTATTGTAACAAAGGTTGTAGAGTGAATGTGATGTATACAAGGAATACCGCACGAAGTGAACAACCTCTGTTTCGATATACTACAAAAAAAGTTTATAATTTTTTTGGGAGTAGTGTAGAATATCTAGAATATGTAGAAATTATTATAGATTCTTTATTCTTATATTTCACCGAGACTTTTTTTCGATTTCCTGTATATAAAAAAAACTGATTCATCCCGTGTAGAAATGTAGTCGGGCGATCGTGAAACAGTAGAGAGTTTCGTTAGTTTTTATGAGGACTTCCACAAAAGAGATTCCATGCTAGTGCCACGTTACAACCCATAATGGCTTCCCTAATACCATTCTAGGCTCAAATCGGGCCATCCAGATCGAGACCCAGTAAGAAGGCCTCAATCAATGAGTCCTATTAACATCTTTATTTTTTTTTATCTGAAATAATTTGTACGTATTCTAGATACTCTATATCGATGCTATTAGATTATAATATTTTCCGTTTTTTTTTACTTTTTAAATTTTCGTACATTTTATAGATTAACGATTAAATGAAAGATCGCGTCTGATTAAAAATGCATTACGCACGTTGGTTGTACTCGAAGGGCCCTACACACAATCGGATCGAAAGCCCTTGAATTTCTATTTAATTTCGTTGTCATTTCATATTTTGTTCCAATAAAGCATACACAGCTGTTCATCTATATGTGGTACTGTGTAGCGTTGTCCTCCAGTATTGGACAAACCCAAGTCGCACCATTCGCTGGAACGTCTATCAATTCTCGATACTTCAATTCTCGTTCAATGGCGCGCATATAACTCTATGCTGTCAACCAACAAACTGCTCGACAAATTACTATAACGTCGAATAAATCATGGCACTCTACGTATTGGAACGCGGAGAAGGCGCGAAATCATATACGTTATATTTATAACAGTCCAATATCCTTCATACATCATTTATTTATTCATCAAATAAAATAATAAAAATAAGTAATATTCTCTGTAATGGGTTTCATGACCAAGTCTACATACTGGGGCCTTAATGTACTTTGGTCACCCGTATAAATTTCCGCATCGGGGATTATTTCGTGCAGTTGTTGCTTTTATTATATTTCATTTTCTATTTTTATTTATCTTTAATCAATTATTGATTCTAACTTACCTATAACTGAGTTTTAAAAAAATAGGAATATCAAAATGTTCCCGAATAGCTGATTTAATCTATGAATGCATTTTACCACAAAAATATGGAATAGTATTGATTGTATTTGATCTGTTATCGAACACGTATGAATCCCGGAAAAATGGTACCTAGGAAAAAAAGATCCCGGAAAAAAGGTCCACTGGAAAAAAGCTCCCCCGGAAAAAAGGTCCAGGGAAAAAGGCAGTTTTGAGGACTGTTCTTAAAGAACCTAGAATTTTTTTAAAATAAATAAAAGAAGAGAAGAGAAGAGAAGAGAACCCTAAAGAACCTATGGATTTTTAAGGATTTGCGGAAAAAATCCCGAAACACAATTTCCCGAAAATACATTAAAAATTGCGATTAAAAAATTGGTAAAATACATATCCGGACGAAAAAAATGCAGCTATTCGTCTGGATTAAACTTAGAAATCGTTAAAAAAATACATATCCGTTTAATATACAGTCGATAGTTCGGATAATACGCGAGAATACTTGAAGAACGTATCCGGACGAACCATTTACGAATATTCGTACGGATAATTCTAAAAAACCGTTAAAGAAACGCATTCGAACGAATAGCTGTATATTTGACCGTACATTAATATTTTTTTAACAATAAAACAAGTGGTGCCGTAGATGGGTGGCTCCCCCCCCCCCCCTTTGCGTCAGCATATTTATCCATTTACATTACGAACATACATGGGGGGGGGAGTGTGGTATTTTTTCCGGGTGTCCTTTTTCCGGGTAACCATTTCCCGGGTGACTTTTTTTCAGGGGACCTTTTTTTCGGGGGACTTTTTTTTCCGGGGGATCTTTTTTGTGTTGCCCTTTTTTCCGGAGATTTTTTTTCCGAATTAATTAATATAGCAAATGGACGTATAATTTAGAGTTAATATAACTTTGAATTGCGTCATTCATGTATAATAAAGTCGAGCGATTTTGTGTGTGCTTCGTATGTACCCTTTGAGGATTTATAATTAAAAAATGATGCAAAGTACAGCTTTGCACATTGCTTCCTCATGATCTCTGAATGTTTACAAAGCCACCTCAATGAGGAATTAATTTCATCTATTTTGGCTTCGTGATGGAAGAAGCTTTGTAAACATTCAAAAATAATGACGAAACAATGTGCAGAGCACTCGCTTTTCATGTTTGTTTTAAACAAATGAAGAAATAAAAAATACATATCATTTCTTGCTCTCTTCCCATATTTCAATTGATTTAGTGTCTGTTGACCTGAGTTACAGGAAAAAATTAATTTATCCCAAGTTCAATACCAGTCGTCCTTTGACATTGCTTTATTTGTAAAAAATGATTTAGCTCGATAGCTATACATTGCGGCAACTAAAGCGCGAAAAGACATTTTTCGAAAAATGCAATCTTGAATAAAATTTGAACAGATGTTTGAATGTTTTTTTAAACTTTTTACAAAGTTGTCCACCTGCCCCATATATGTGCCAAATTTCAACTCGATTGTTAAAGCAATTCTTGAGGTATGAAGGTTTCAATTGTACATGCCGGCCATACGCACGCGCACGCACACGCACACACACATGGATCATTCTGAGCGTCTTGATAATAACATTTTTTTTTCACGAAAACAACGCTTCCTTTATGAGGAAACAAAAATACATCTAATTCGATCATATTTTTCTTGACACTTGATATACAATACAGATGCAATATTGTGTGCCCCAATTTTTCGAGTTGCTCTCAGTAGCTTGTCAATAGTTCAAGTGAAGCATCGCGGTTGAATACCACGGTTTCTGGACAGCATGCTTGAAATTCCTATCGTATCGTGACGTCATTCCAGTACTCATCGCTTAAGAGGTCGTCGAGTATGTCATTAAGTGTTGCGAAACGTCTCATTGAAGCATTTTTTTCTTTTACTTACTTATAGAGAGACATTTCCTTTCATAAGCATTTGTCTTTACATTTCTATTCTAGGATACTGAAAATCGTGTGTAACATCCAAAAAGGTAGTATACTAAAATCTTCGGGGTTTTATTTGGTTCAGAACCAGGAAATTCAGAACCATTAAAATATATTCTATTTATTATTGATTTATTAACATTTTTTGCACATTTATAGTTACGAGCAATATCTTTTGGTATTTCGTTTGATGAGGATCAATAATGGGAAGAAACTGATAAAGAGCAGGTTTGCTTTCTTTATCATTTATTTTTTCAGAATTTCAATATTGGTGACATTTTCTTTTTTAAATCGTTAGGACTGGACTTCTCGTTCTGCGTGAGCGCAGTTTTAGTGAAATGTAGCAAGAATTTCAACATGAAGAACGAATTAAAACTGTTGGGTACTCACCCTAATTTACAATAATTAAACAAGCTCGTAAACTAGAATATTGCACATGGTTTCCACATTATTGTTTACTTTTTACAAAGTTTTCTCTATGAGGAGGCTAAATTCGATCAACATACTTCTACATAGAGGTGATTGCTTTATGAAATATGGACAATAATGAAGAAGCTGTTTGCAATGTTATGCTTCCCAGGCTTGTTCTAATAAATCATTTTGCAAATTTGTTATTAAAATTTGCTCTGTTGTGTTAAATGATATTTCCAGCAGTAATAGACAGTACTCGTAATTTCTGAGTACCGACGACCTATGGTACATTTATTATACTATGAAAACTATACTTGTCTCGTAAAAGTCCCCTTCGGTGATATCTTATACTGTACGTATTATTTTTAAGACACGAGATATCCGCGATTCAATCGGTAGCTACAACTTTCCGAGCATCTTTAGAGAGTCTTTTACATGGGTTTCGGTTTAAAAATTTTCGTAACATGAACGAACACGTCAATTTCCAATTTCGTTTTATAACTCTATGTCGCATGTTATATCCTCTATTCCCGTTCCGGCTCGACGCACACCCGTTTCGCTTTCCGTTCTACGTCATTTCCGCTTTTGAATATAAAAAACCCCCGTGCGCGAGCTAGCCAGCAGTACCCCTGGGTCCGCGGTGCGCTGAGTAGAATAAAAATTATCCGTTCCGTGCTGTCCGCATGCGATATGAAAGTCCAGCGTACCTATATAAACGTTCTGTATGTTTGACGAGTGAGAAAGTAAAAGAAAAAAATAACAAAAACGTGGAGCTTCGCTATCTCATGTAAGCCTTCGAGGACTGCTCGGCAAAGTTAAGAAAAATTACCTAAGAATTTGATGTAAATGCATCAGAAGTAAGATTAATTCAAAATCGTAGAATCGTGCATACGTTTTTTTTTTTTAGTATTACGGACTGTTAATTCTCGCATTTCCGCAGCCGCAACTAATTACCAGTAATTTGCTAGTTATTTTGCCTTGGGCGTTTTGCACCTTCGCGATCCCGCTCCTTCCCAGATTCCGATTTTCTATAAGTCCCCCCATAAACCCCCGCCCTAGACCCTCGTTCTTTTGCGTCCCCTTTAGACGATGTGCTACAACTTTCTGTCGTTCTTTCTCACTCCACTGCAATGGTCAATGGCGCTATCTCACTTGCACTTACAGCGCTCAAATCGGTGTAACACATGACCTTAATAGACTACCCTGGGCTCCAATTTTTCTAAGTTCCTCATAAGACTTCCCAGGCCTGTGAATGTCTGTGTGAGTGCTTATGTCTGTGAATGTCTGTGTGAGCGTCTATGAGTGTCTGTGATTGTCTGTGAGTGACTGTAATTGTCTGTGAGTGCCTGTGTGAGTGCCCATGGAAACATACACTCCTTTTTATTATAGTATTGTAGATTTTAACTAATAGTTAGAAGTATGAGACACCGGTTTAGTAAGTCGGACGTCGCACGATTGTAGAGCGAGCAGTATCTCCTGTAGCTACTGTGGGATAATGCTGAGTTCGCATTTCTCATTCGTAGTACTTCAGCAGAATCTCCGGTCTGATAATACTATATTCATTTTATAACAGCAGTAATAATTCTGTGTCTCTTTTTCTTTGAAAGTAATAAATGAAGAATTTATTTTAATTACTTAGTGGCTGCATAAAACGTTATGAATTATAATAAAATAATAGTAGACGACATTTTCGATATCACAAAAAGAATACTTAATCGCCATCACACGGGTAGCCTTTGTGGTTCCTCGAATGTGAAATCAATCATGATAACTTAGAAATTGTGAAAGTAAAGTCATTAGGTGTAGATTGTAAGATTGTTTCACTCTACGCCACAGATTCGAGCGTGCCCACTTTAATTAAGAACATCACAACTCAAACAAAAGGGAACACAGTTGAGCCATAATTCGCAAAACTGTAGGAGGGCGCCCATTCTTAGTGAGAGACGCGACGCGAGGGAAAAGACAGGTTCACGAAAACCCTAATGAGAACGATCGCATCAGAAATCTTATGTCGGTTTCTAAAAAATTACATGTCTTTACATTAGGGTATGTTGATTTTTTAAAAGAATTTCCAGACAGATATGGATACATTATAGGTAGATAACCATGAAATATAAATTTGAACTTGGTCGGGTAATATTTGTCTCTCTCGCACTTACGGTGACTCAGTCGACGTAGCACATCACTTTAAATGACATATCTAACTTAAATATCATGAACAACTTTATCAATTTTAAAGCTATGGAGCTTTTGAAAGACTCATTTTAAAGGCTATAAAAAGGATATATTCATATCTGCCCGCAAGTCATAAAAGTAATATTCTTTTCCAACACACCAAACCCTACTTACATAATATGTTCAGTAATTCTTATTAACTTAAAATCTTTTTGTGATGTAACGTAGTGAATTACGTTGCAGTTTGAAGCCAGAAGATTATGAAAACCCATTAGCGGTCATTGCATTTTATTTATTCCATTCCTGGTTATACTGCTGAATGTTTGCTATCTCTAGTGACCGTTTAAGTTGGCGGCAAAGCGTACTCAAAAGATAAATCGAAGCAACACGAGCCCTACGTATACGGTGTATTCTCGCTTAAGTGAACCCACTTTATGGCCGATTTATGTTATGTTATTCATACTGACTTCCATTCAACACCACCGCAAAGGATATCACACTGCAAATTTTTGAGCTCAATCTATTTTTATCACTGATCTACACGGAATTTAGAGTTTTTCAATTTCTACTCCTCCAAAGCTTTAGAGCTGTAGGAAGGTGAGAAAAGTAAATGAAGTCATTTTTTATACAAATTTTCGATTAAAAAATCGTCGCGCTATAAAAGAAAAACTAATTTAGAAAAAAAATATGACTGTTTAAATTAAAAAACCGAGAAATTTCAAAAATTACTTTTTAAAAAAAGATAATAAATTATTTGCACAAAACATTTTTTTTGTGTATTTTTCTACATTTTTGAAAACTAAAAAAAGCACTAAATTTCCATGTAGATCAGTGAATCAATTTTACAGTTGGAGGTAAAAAAATTGGTGTGTGACGTCCTTTCCATTAGTGCTAAAAAATAGTCAAGCTTACATAAAATAAAATAAAATAAATATTGTCCAGAAAGTGGATTCACTTCAGCGAGAATACACCATATACAGTCTACACTGCTCCGTTCACCAGTTTGGTGTAACGCAGCGACATTGGTTATCTACATCCACGCTACGAATCCCCCGGTGAATCCCCAGCAGGAACCAGCATCTCCTACAGTATTACTCAAGCTCTACGGCATTGTTCCCCTCAATGGTAATTAGAGATAACCGAACTGAATGGTAATTTGGTTCCGCAATTCCCACTTTTCATCCGGTCTCCAGTTCCTGCCATCCCATAGTTATCCAGCCTGCGTGCCTCCAGGATCTCGAAGTTACGGAATGTTGCGTTTACTGGATGTGCATGACTGTAAACGATCGCGTTACCCGACATTTCATTCCCAAAATCGTATCCTCGACAAAAATATCTTAGTCGAAATATCCCACAACTATGAAATTCAATTTCAAAAATATCCCATGCCAATATATCCCCTTACCCTTGCAAAACTATCCCAGTCAGAATATCCCTACAACTATAAAATTCAGTTCCAATAATATCCCATGCCAATATATTCCCATACTCTTTGAAAAATATTCCAGTCAAAATATGCCACGCCAAAATGTCTCAATGCCAAAATATCTCACAGCTAAATAGTCCAATTCCACAAATATCTCATCTCCATGCTTTTACGAAAATTAAATGCCCCCCCCCCTCCAAAGTACGCGCCCTGCACAACTCTTTTCCGCCACGCTGTTCTCTTTTTTTTCTCCAAAACTGTATGCCCATATTTTTGCGCAATTTTTGCATGTGGGATATTTTGGTATGGGATACTGTTGCTTGTGGGATATTTTGGTGAGGGATCATATACCCATAGGGTATATGAGTATATTTTTATCGCATATTATGTCGTGGGTTTTTGGTATGGCATACTTGTGTTCATGGAATATTTTTCGGTGGGGAGATTCTGGTGAGTGTTTATGTTATGAATCGAATATTATGTCGTGGGATCAAAAGTCAGGTCACCAAACGAGCCATATGCATACAGCGGAGAATTCTGGAAACTTTCAGAATTCAAACCGATTTGTATATTCCGCTAGCGCGCCAATCGTTTCTTAAATTTCGCGATGAAAAGTATGATAAATGTACTCTTCAGGGAACGTTCTGTGTGTGACAGCTATTTGTACGTTTCGCCATGGGAATGAATAAAGTATGATTCTTTACAATTACTTCATGAAATATGGTCCGTCAAGAGCCAGCCGAAATATTTTTTTTTTATATTTCTCCATTGCGTGCAGAGTGTAGAGTAAAATCTTCTATTATTCGTCTTCTCGTATAACGTCTACTATGTCCCTCGCTTTCTTATATCAATTTTCTTTTATTTTCTTTGCTACCGCTCCAACGTGAAGAGTGTATATGACAAATGTTTGCCTTTCTCGTTCGCGCCGCATCGCTCGTTTCTCCGATTCCGTGCTCTTCCAACTATCGCGCTGTTACCAGTGGGTAAGTTGCGCGGCACGCCTTTCCCACGTCTCGATTTCAGAATGCTGGATCGTGCCGGAGTACCTATATGACACTATCTGCTCCAGCAGTCTGCCAGCTGGAAGAATGCTCTTCACTATTTTCTTGCACCGTGATATCGGATACGCCGTGACGCGCTTCCGACAATCGTTCGTGCTCGTCGTTGTATACTTGCTTTTTCGTCTACTCTATCTTTCTTTATAAATCCATGTTTCTGTCCTCTCGTACCGATTTTCATACTATAGCATCTCTCGTTGTCGTTCTCAGGTTTTTTATGCTAAATTGTCACCAATATGACAAATGCTCAGCTTTTCCGTCGTTGTCGAAAAAGAAAAAAAAAACCTGTGATTTTTGTTTACCATATTTTTTGTACCCAATATCATGTAATTTTTATTGTATATTTTTAATACACATGATATATGCTATACTATTAAATAAGACAATCTTCTAACGGACAGTTGTCAGATGACTATTGCACTAATTGTTCAATGAATATATCACCTATTATACGATTACTACTGGACCGATTATCCAATGAATATAGGGCCTATTGCCCAGCGACCATTCAACCATTGATCTAACTGTCTTTGGACCAATTATCCGATGACTAAAATCGACTGTCGGAAGACTATTGGATTATTTATCGGATGCCTATCGGACCAAATGTCTGATGGCTATTGAACTAATTGTCGAATGAAAGTAGAACTAATCGTCCAATGAATGTAGAGCTAATTGTCCAATGAATATAACAACTACTGTACGATTACTATTGGATGTATTGTCCCAATACTATTGGAACTATTGTGCGACTACTAATGGTCCAATTGTCCAATAACTATTAGAGATTCGGAATTGGATGAATACACGCTGGATGAACCCAACTGGTCTCGGTATAACACTGCATAGCATACGTAACATATGTCGAACATCGTGAATTGCAATATGAGAGGTGTCTCATGACGCTCTCCAAATCCCCGACGTCATTCAACCTAATCCTTTGGATTCTTTGGAGGGTCCATATCACTCTCGATAAATAGTATTTGAGATATGTCACGACGAAGCAGAGGTTGGGGCGACGGTGGATGCACGTAACGCGGCTGATATGCGGGTTCCACCGAATTCCATGTTCCTGTGGAAGCTTTCCAATATGGCTGTGAATATATGTATGCATGGCGTCATCCACACCACCATCGCGTTTCGCTATTCCAGACGACTTAACGAATTTGAACGTGGGGCCTTAGAGTAGTGGTGGAAAGTGCTTCGCAAAGTGGACGACTAGTGTCGTCCTCGAGTGTCGTCACCGAAAGTGGTTGCTGTGTTGCTGGACACTTAACGTAAACGCTCTCTCGGGCGCCTCGCGCCACGATGTACGACGTTGTGGAAGCAAACTGGACAGACCAAGTGCATCTAAGCGAAAATGTTGAGCTTGTAAAAGCGTCGCGTCATTGCAACCGTGTGAGTTGTGCACAGAATAGAAAAAAATGCATTCGTAAGTGGTTTACGGGCTTGTGAAAAGAAGTTCTTCAGTTATCGAAAGGTTGTTTCTACAATGCACAAGAAAAAAAAACATTTTTATTCGTATAACTTTAGAATTATCCAGAGTGCAGAAGGACTAAAAAAGGATTAAAGTAGAAAATAAATACGCACTTTGCATACGATTTTGTGAAATTCTGGTGAAAGCACAAAACGTGGACGACCGCATGAGCTTAAGAGAATTAAAGAACGCTTGACGCATGAATTCCGCAAAGTCGGTTCTCGCGCATAAAGAGAGGGATTAAGGTCATGTGAAAGATCCATAATCCATATCCGTCATGTGAGTGCGAAAGAGATAGTTGCATTTTTTAAATCAATGCCATTCATATATGGCTGATCTTTCGGGTAAAAGAGAAGCATCCTTTGGCGTGGAATTAAATTTCACGGAAAAAAAAAAATTATAATGGTGTATTCAATATATGAGGCATTCCATACCAAATCAGCCACAAAAAAAAGTTCTCAAAAAATTTCTAAAAATGAGTTTCAGTGGTTCCAATATGTACAGGCCATAATATCATCAACAAAACTGATTTTAATACTGACAGAAAAATAATTTATTCTAGTCCTACAATTTACTGACTCGTCACCCTTAAGTTTCAACTGGACTCTCACATTTTGACTCGTGCTTTCCTATTCGATGGATTCGCTTCTTCCGCATTCAACTCACGTTTCATCGGACACTTCCCATACGCCACGTTTCCTGACAAACTACATACTTCACCGAGAATCGTCTGAAATAAGGCCAAGACACGAAATCTCCACGTCCTTTGGCACACGATCTTGGTTCTTGTCGGTTGATCAAGTTTATTCATAAATTGTTCTATATTTATCTATTTCGCGAGCAATGAAATTCGTTAAATGTAACGAAAGGAGACGTTAATGTTAGTCCATTAATACGATTTCGTCTCCTCGTAAATTGCTTTGTGAAAAGTGAAAAATAATCAGAAAACATTGTGCAAGTTTCTACAATGCGTCCTTTTTATTTCCTATATATTTGAAGCTTGTTAACGAACGATGGCATTTCCCTACCAGTCTATAATATATTCAGGCACTTCGGTCTTTAAAAGCGAATGTGAATACATTCGAAAAAGCGCGAACCAGCGTTTAAAATGTTCTCGAATTACGGATCTTAATTTTCCGACCAGTCGCAAAAGTTTAACGTTAACTTGATCTCACTTTGGTGGAACGGATTGCGGTCGTAACCCTTGAGCCCTCCGACAAAAGTATCGCTATCGTGGCTATTTGCTATGCTTCCGAAATTGTTCTCGTGCCCCTCAGCAATCTTGAGAACCGTGCGATGGAAAGACGTAACCAAAAAAAGAGTACGAGAATGTTCGCCAGGATTTTGTGGCATCCGCAGCCAAGCGTCAAATTGCACCGAAATACGACGCTGTGTGAAACGGTCTACATGTTCGAAAATGTACTTTGCAAATAAAAACGTATTAAAAAGCCTGCAAAGTAGAACCTTGCAAATTGCTTCCTCATTATTTTTTTGCTTTTTAGAAACCTACCTCTATTAGGAAGTATGTTGATCGATTTTGGCATTCTCATAGAGGAAGCTTTGTAAAAAGCAAAAAATAATGAGAAAGTAATTGTTCTTGAAAAATTCAATGGGTCGTAAAATTTTTACCGGTCGTTTGTTTGATGGTAGTCCATATGTAAACTAAATTTGAGCTCGGTATCTCGTAATTTGCACAAGTGAGCGCGCGAACGAGATTTTTCAAATATTAGAAATGCCATAAAATTTGAACCGCCCGGCAGATCTAGGTCAGATTTGTACTCAAATCTTTTTAGATAACAGTCCGCATGTGTACAAAATTTAAGATAAACCTGTGGAAAATTTCGAATTTTTTTTTTTCCTGACGTCATTTTTTCCATTTTTTTTCACCAAAGTCGAAATTTACCAACATGTCGACAGTTCATTCGACTAAATTCATCATTGATATTCAATAATCGTGAAATCATGTCGAAAATTGCAGCCAGATATCTCAAAATTTACAGTTGTTGAAGTATTTGCAGACATTTAAAAAAAAATTAAAATTGCAATAAAATTAGAATCACTTTATCGATTCTCGTCAAATTCGGTATACATAATATTTTAGTCCATTACGTACAAAATATCAGCCCGGTACCTCTTAATTTGCGACAGTTATAGCGTGAAAACTATTTTTTCAAAATTTTCAAAATGTTGTAAAATAAAAAAATTTCAACCGTTTGATTTGAAGCAGATACATAAAAAATTACGACAGTATCATGCTTACTAGGAAATCTACACACACACACACACACACACACACACACACACACACACACACACACACACACACACACACACACACACACACACACACACACACACACACTCACACACACACTTACAGACATTTCTTACAAATCACTTTTCTCGACGTTTTGGACCATTCTGAGCGTCCTGACATGAAAATCTCGAAAAAGAATTGTTTTCACGAAAACAAAGCTTCCTCTATGAGGAAGTAAAAGGATGCTAAGTAGAACCTTGCATATTGCTTTCTCATTATTTTGCATTATTTTACACGGTTACCTCTATGAGGAAGTATGTTTATCGATTTTAGCTACTTAATATCGTCATGACATTTTATCCACTCTACAGATTTTCACGAAAATTATAGTAAAAATAGAGTGGTTTCTGTTTTACGTATGTGCGAGATTTCAATTCAATTGGTCGACTATTTCTCGAGATATAGAGGTTGAATTGTCGGAGGTCATGCGCGCAATCACGCACGCCCGAACGCGCCAGCATACATTCATCCGGAGACTTTTTAAAAGCAAGTTTTCTAGAGGTTTTAAACCGTTTTGAATATACTGACATCAAAATTTCGAAAATTTTTGTTTTGTCATGAAAACAAAGCGTTCTTCTGCTTATGGTTGAAATGACAGAAATTGTATTAACAAATTGAGAACTGTTAAACATTTAAGTATGTCGGAAAGAGGTAGGAACGTTAGATAAGAGCTGCACATTTATACGTAAACCTTTATATTTTACTTATACGTGTATGATTCGATTGGCTCGATGCCGCAGTCACATAGAAAATCTGAGTGCATGCTACATTTCGCCCGGATCTTCCGTGACTCTGACCAGTATGTAGGAGTTTCTACTTCCGTTCTCGGCCTTGCCAGTATTCTGGCTTTCCCAACCTCCACCAAAAGAGCTACGCGGAATTCTAAAGCCGTCGCTATTGTTATCGCATGCTTTTTATTACGAACTTTTTACTCTTTGGTTACTGAAAAGTGGTCACTTGACTCTTGGGATTGAAAATCTAGTTGACAATAACTGTCGTTTGCGACTCAGTTGGATAATTGATTTACACTTATTTATGTTTTTAATATTCGAAATGGACACTAATTGAGGTTTTATGTTGTGTGAAGTTAGGTCGCATGTTCTCTTAAAGTCTAAATAAAGTTAAAAACGTAAAAAATAAGTCTTTTTTAACTATTGCAACGAAAAAAAGTCATAGATGTTACAATTGAATGAATAAGGATGTTTTAAAGAATTTTTCATTAATTTTTAGATGTATGAACCTAAGCTTCATATTATACGTTTAACACTTGTAATATAGGGTGAGGAGTGAAAGTATCATTATTGGTATCCAAGAATATATTTCTGGTGACCTTTTAACAGGAAATCTTTTTTTTTACAGCAGATTTCTTATACTTCAATTCTATAATAGCTGAGCATTCTATAATAGTATATTGGATTCACCATTTTAGATTTCTGAATTCTGAGCTTAGATACAAAACGAGCGCCCTGAAAAGATCGCAATTAAATTTCCAACGATGGAAAAGTATTAATAACCACTTCTTTTTTCTAGAACCTTCTCATTATTTTAATAGTATTTTGTCATTAAAATATAAAAAAAGAAAAATATTTTCATGAAATCCAAGTTTCGCCTACGCGGAAGTAAAATAAAATAATAGATTGAATGAAAATAAATTTTTCTTTGCAAAGGTTGGGTTAGAAAAGTTGGGGAAGAAAAATTCAAAAGGGTGATCCAAGTAAATACTTCAATGATATTAACTAGAATAAAAATGAAATGTTAACTCGTGCTGTGTTCCAAGCTCCGGAAAAGTAGAATATAAGAACATGAAAGTGGTTTGTAATTAACCTGTCTTATTTGTTCCGCATTTAGTGTTCAATTTCATTGATTACTGCTTAATTCATACCATCCAAAGAGTGTAAGGCAAAAGATGTATTTAGTTACACATTAAATGAGCTTACGTTGTAAGGTCGAAAATGTTTTGCACGTTGTGTCTTGGCAGCTATTCGGCCTGCTGGCTGGGGCGTTAACGATCCTGACTCCTAATTCACTTAGCAGTGCCACCCCTCCCGGGATATACCGGCAGGGTGCAAGAGCACACCAGCCTCGTTAAGCCGACGTTTGTGTATAATTTGCCAATTTAACGGCTGAAAACAGACTTCACGTGATTATATCGTCGTTGGCTTGCTGCTTGGTGGCTCGTACAGTAAACGAAGATAGGAGAGAGTACGAGCCTCAGTATGGACAGCACAGACCTAATTTTAGCTTGAACACGGTTACCCGTTACCATGGTCCCTGAACATTGAAACGTTATTTTATTGTCTTCCTAAATCGAGCAAGTTTACAACTGAAAAAAAAAGTTTATCGAAGTTAATGTAACTGAGCTCCGTTCAAGTACCGTCGTAATAATATGGGTGGGTCAATTATGGTTAAAAAAATCATCCCGGCAAAGTAAACATTTGCAAATTGTTTCGTGCGTGCGAGAAACCTTTGGTGGATTTTCCCCAAATACAAACTTCTATTTTAGTATGTCAGTTTAGGAATATTAAAATCCGGTACCGATACTGTAATTTTCAGGTTTCTTTTTTCAACATTGTACTATTATTACGGAATTTTCAAAGCTGTTATCGCTGCTCGAATTTTAATAAAAAGAACATAATTATGAGTAGAGGGAAATGCGTGCGACGTCAGCGTGCCATATTATAACTATATACATTAAACTGTTCTCAGAATAAAAGAGATTAAAGGGAAAAACATCCAACCAGACACACACACACACACACACACACGCACAAACACTGGACATTTTTCCTACGCCATTATTTTGGAAGTTTCACATAATTTTAAGTACACTAACATTAAACCATCCCTTGGTAACATAAACCATCCCTTTTCTTATTATCCTGAACCAAATCTTCATGTGGCTCGTAAGAATGGTAATTTCCCTGCGAAAAATCTCTGACGCAGTTTCACGTTGAACAGACGAGAACAACAGCCGGTAATCACGTTAAAGATCATTCTATACGCGAAGCACGCACACACGTGTTATGGATGGAGGTTCACCGGGGTTATACGTCGAGACGCGATATACTTTCTCTTCACCCTTCTCGCACACGTTCGCCAGTAGCGCGTGCTCGGATTTTCGAGAATCTCGTTCTCGCCAGCGCTTTTCGATACGTACGGCACAGAATGCTCCAGCAATACGATTATACCAAATGGATACGGCGGTGATACGTATACTGCGTTACGTTGGAGCCAGTGGGAGGGAAGTAGTTTATCGGTTGGTTGCTAGCGAGGTAGTTCGTCGCAACGCCCCCGATGATCGAGATGAACTGCTCGCTGACCCGTTCTCATGGGCTACCTGGCCAGAATGAACCGAGGCACTTCGGACGATTGGACTACTGTTGATTAACCAGCGGGGCATGCATTCATGAGCTTGACACAACCTCTCAATCGATATTCAGAGATACACTGAAGATCGAGCGCGAAATTCTTCTGCGTATTTGGATATAGGGAAAACCTAATGCAGTTTTTGTTACATTTTTCGATTGGATCCTAATCGGGTTTTGGTCTTTTTGCCCCAATTGGGTAATCCTACTTGGAATCCGAATGGATCCCGAATCTTCTTCCGGTTTTGCTCTAATCATCCGATTTTCATTAGTCTGGATTTGCTACGGTTTCCCAAAAAGTTAGTCCCACTCGGAATCTCAAGTGGTTCTGAAACCTCTTCTATTTATACTTGGAATCGGATCCGGTGGTTGACTGGACTCCGATCGTAAGTGGGGAAATCTAGAAATTTCTGCACGAGTGAGGAGGATTCCGGGAGTTTTTGTCTGGGATTCCTTATGAGAGACTTAGAAAAACGAAGCCCAAAGGAGTCTATTAAAGGGACTTATAAAAATCGGGACCTGGGGGAAGCTACAAAGCGTCCGATTAAAAATAACCAACTACTAGATTGTAAATCCAGATCTATATGTTAGGACAGAGTCAAAACCCCCAATTGAAAGCAATTTTGGTGTTTATTCGGAAAATTATTGGTAGGATCAAATTTTCAACTAGGGACGAGTTACCTTTACGATGGCAGGAAATAATATAGATAATGGGATTCAACGAGACGTCTACATCCGGGGGTTCTCTACTTCCGGAGTCGTTAAGAGCCACGTATTGGCCATAGTATATAGAGAACTCCCGAGTAAAAGACAGAGTTGACCTAGTTCGCGGCGAAGATCATGTATGTAAGTAACCCGATGTGTCGTAACGCTACGTGCAAACGTTTCAGGTATCGCCGAAGCAGTCGGGTGAAAAGCACGCATTTCTACGCCAGGATAAAAGC
The DNA here is from genome assembly GCA_964016905.1 of Perithous albicinctus. Classification (NCBI taxonomy): domain Eukaryota; kingdom Metazoa; phylum Arthropoda; class Insecta; order Hymenoptera; family Ichneumonidae; genus Perithous; species Perithous albicinctus. The sequence continues at coordinate 10,676,217 of OZ024690.1, read as the reverse complement.
AGAAAGAGCTATAGGTTGTGCCGAGCCCCGTCGGAATAAAACGTTGGAAGGAAAGACGGAAGGAAGGAAGCGAATGAGTGTGGAATGATAGAAGAGGATAAGTAGAGGAGAAGAAGAAAGAAAGCAGAATATCAGAATGCAGTACAAGAGGATGGCAGGTCATTGGGGAGGGTTGGAAAGGCTGGGTGAAAGCGCTCGGGAAAGAAGGTGTGCTGTTACAGTAGGTGGGAATGTATGCGGAACTAGAATGAGAAGAATACGACAGAACAAACCGTAGAAGAAGAAGAAGAGCGTGAAGCCATTCTGCTACGGTACTACTATAGGCGGCAGTGGCGTGTTGTCACGAAGCCGATGCAATCGCCATCATTCGTTCGGACGGCGCTCTCACGCGAGAGGCATTCTCGCGTCGTTTGCTTCCAGCTTATAGCGACACTTATGTTCTTCCATACGATGACTGAATATATATATGGGGCATTCCATGGTAATTCACACAAGAAAAATTAACCAAATTTCTGCAATGAAAATCCAGAATGTGAACCGTAGTGTCACAATGAAAATATCAATCTTTCATACTTATAACAAAATGTTATCGTTTTATTTTACAATATTACATATGATAAAATACATATGATATTACATTATTATTTTTTAGTTATACTTAAATGATAAAAACTAATCAAACATTAAAATAATATATTAACACTAATATATTATTTTTTTAAATTATCCTATAAAATGATTTTTAAAAATAAATTAACAATTAAAAAAGATATATTGTACAAAAAAACGATAACATTTTAGTTGTTGATTGTAGTAGCGACCACTGTATATAATAGGTAGGTAGGTAGCGGCAATGAAATGGATTCCATTTCATTGCCGCTGGCAATGAAATGGATTGCAGCGGCAATGAAACGGATTCCATTTCATTGCCGCTACCTACCTACCTACCGATAACATTTTAGTTCAATTATGAAGGTTTGGTGTTTCTATCATGGTGCTAGGGAAAATGTCAAAGTTACAATGCAGGATTTTGATAAACTTTACTGATAAGTTAAAGGGATGCGTACTTAATAACACATAATATTTTTTATGCCACACGGTACGAGAAACGCGGTTTTACGCACGCTTCGCGTGCGCCAAACCCCACTTTCCAGTCTTGTCAAATAAAATGTTGTACGATACTCGACGGAAAACCTATTTCTGAGCTCATGTGATTGTAACACTCGTGAGAAAAAGTTTTTCTGCGCTCGTATCGTAATGTACCATTTTTTAATTTTTAACTAGATTAAACAGCTCAATATGATCCTTATCAATTTTTCTACTATTCTTATATTAAACTGCGTTACATGACAAAACAGTTACACATACTATTTATGTCGAAATCATTTTTTTATTGGATGAATTTAAAATCCTTTTATTTGTGAATTTAATTTTCTTTTGAATTAAGAACGGTGCAAAATAAAAATATAATAGAAATCATCGGTGTTTCTTTCAGTGATAATAACAATAAAAAAAAAAATAACAATAGGGAAATTGAAGAGGGTCGAGTCTCGTCCTATGTGAATTACCATGAAATGCCCCATATGTTATAGTGCGGTAGCATCGTCATCATTGGTGGCTGAGCTTAGACTATATTGGTATAGGTAGGATATAGGTACCTATCCTATATGGCACGAGCTTGAGAAAATGCAAGACCCATTCAAACACGACCAACTACCATCTACTCTATATACCAGGTACAATTTCTTCGCTTTGCCTTTTATTTCCTTCAAACTTTTTGTTCTTATATCCCTCTTCGCTTTAACTTTCTGTCTCGGTCCTCTGTCTGTTCTCGGACTACCAAGCCACTTTCCCGGGCCGAATCAAATGAGCTCAAAGCTTCATTGGCATTTCTACGCCAAAGTAGGTTTAAGCGAGCAACTACCAGCCACGATCCGCTGTGCAAGCGAGTTTAGGTAACGAGATACAAGTCCCGCTGAGAAGTCAGAGTTAGAGACGGAAGATAGAATCAGCACACCGAGATTCCGACGCTTCCGCGTTGTCGTACAACGTTGTCGTAGCCTCTCTTCGACTTGTTCAACGACCACAAAATCGCGAATGCAAAATCCTGTTAGATTGTTCTGTGTTTCCGCACGGAGTTAACGATATGACCGTGGTTACTAAGAACTCCATCTTCCATTTTAATATCTTCTCGTCAACAGCAGCTTATGTAAAAACATCTTTTGCAGAAATTTTTCTGCCAAAAGTGTCTTCAAAAGGCGTTAAGGTCCCACGTAGAATTTTCAGCAGGGGTCCGGCTGAATCCTGCCTAGATTTCTCCACGTTCGGTTGGGATCGAGTCAGTCAACGAATCGGATTCCAATATACACCGGTCGAAGATTGTTACTCTGGAATCCAATTCTAAATGGGATTTGACGGAGTAGTGTTTCCCATCGATAAATAGGACACGTTCCGAAATCCATTAGAATTCCGAGTGAGACTGCCCTTTTAGGAAAACCCTACCAAATCCCGACCAATGAAAATCTGGTGACTAGAGTAAAAACGGAAGAAACGTTCGAATCCCTTCGGATTCTAGTAGGATTACCCATATGGTATAAACCGAGCAAATCTTGCACAATGAAAATATGGTGATCAGTGAAAAATCGGAACAATATGTGGGTTTCATTTGGATTCAAGTAGGATTACCCAAATGGGGTACCCCAACCAAGAATTGACCAGGTCCCGAAAGAAAACTGGGACTCCCTGACAAATTTCTACACGGACATGGTCTTGGACTATTTTCGGTTGAAAACGTACGAGACATGAAGAAATACAATATGAATTTTTTTAATTTTTCTGAAAACCGATATGGCCACCCGAAATAGAAACACCATGTGTTTTGTACGTTATAAAAGTTTCTTGAACTCACATATGTCGAAAAATAGTGCACAACCATTCTCGGAGGTCCTTTGAATATTTCGAGACATCGAGAGAACCGATTGCAAAAAACAGACCCATGCAAAGTATTAAGTCCGAAGTGCACTCTTATTTATTTAAATTTTTATGTAATCCGTTTTCTAGAGTCGCGGTATATGCAGAGAACCGCTGAAAATGGTCTTGCACTCTTTTTCAACATATGTGAGTTCAAGAAATTTTTACTTTACTTTATACTTACAAAACAGATGGTCTCTATATTTCTAGCGGCCACATTGGTTTTCGGGAAGTTCAGAAAATTACCAATTTTTTACAATCCTGTACAACTTGACGCATATTTGTAGCATACTTTTTAACGACGAATAGTGTAAAGTACGAAGTTACCTGTTTTTACCGACCGTAGGTAACAAAATCTACTCCAGCATCCATTAAACCGCTACAATGCAAACTGATTTTTTTTGGTTCGTTAAAATGTAAGATATATTGTCGACTAAAAAAAGTCAATACAATTTGACTGTTTTGTTGTTCGAGACGTCGTAGTTATTTTTTTACTCCAACTACATTTGCTGTCAGAGATTAGTTTTACAATATAATGGACCTATAGTATAGTAGCCACTTCCTGTTATGGCCACATTTACTCGTTGATGTACAACGCACATCCGAGACAAATAATTTCCGTAGTGCAGCAGCGAATTTCTGTAGTGGCCACGATGTGGACAGCGTATAAAATGTTCGACCGTATATCTGTCGGGAATGCCATTAACTGGGACAGAGGAACGAGCACGGTTCATTCGCCCCAAGGCTCCAACATGGATACTTTGCCAAATGTTGCATATATATGCAGGAACATATATTTTTTAAGTCGATTGTAGCGTATTATTCTGACGTCGTGAAATTTTGCCTGACATAAAATGTTATGGGCTCTGAATTGCATTTCAAGCTTCAGTATACATTTCAACGATAATACTCTTAAAAATGTAAGTTTAATTAATAATCTGATGAAAGAAGAAAAGTACATTGTAATAAATGTTATGAATTTTAATATACCACTTCATGAAGGTTTTATAGTATATTTACTTAATATATACTTGAGTGTCCATAAAAACGTGATATACTTGTACATTTTATTTAATGCAGACTTTTATTTATCAGAAAAATTATAATATTATAATGCTTATAGAAAAGAAATCAGTATGCTATCAAATTTAAACTTTTTGATCGGTTTGTATCAAATTTAATTCATCTCAAACATTGTTATAAGATTGTCACCTTGTGTACCGCAGTTGAGCACGAGATCCAAAAAATTGCAATATCAATTACATTTCAAACATTGTAATAGTTGGCAATTGCATCTCAAAAGTTGCAATAGTTAGCAATTACATTGCAGTCCGTTCGTAAAGGTACTTTAAATGGAATGCGTATTAATAATAACGTTGTATACCGATGCGTTCATTTTAATACAGACATGTTTATAACCGTACTAGCGTGAGAAGGCAAGTTTCCATATTTTTCTGTTCATTCGGCAATCATCACGCACCAGTTCATTTCCCTCCCAAATTTAATGCTGTACCCGTTTACCTTAAGCTTAACTTTGGTCCACTTTTCTTTTTAATAATTTCCCCGAGCAACAATGATTATGGCGAATACTATGCATTAATTAAAGCTCGAGGGTTGAAGAGTAAACGTAGAAATAAACGTACGAAAGCTTTCAAAAGTTCGTTACTTACCGGACAGCTCAATGACGACAGGGTTTAACAACCTAGTTCAGCTTAGATCAACTTTTTGTGTGCTTCTCTTGAGCGTGCTCGCTCCGCACTTGGAGATCTCATAAACTTTTCCAACTTTCATCGCGCGATGTGTTAGCGTTTATACCGACAGTGTCTCCAGCAGCAGCAGGTCCACCAGGCCATTGTTCCGTCCGGGGAGCAGTCAGCACGTTTTTCCTTTTTTTTTTGCAAGGAATGCGTGAGTATTCACTGAAAAAGTTTTTTGTGTCCTCTCGTCAGCAGGGGTAACGTATAAATGTTTGGAATTTTAACAAAGCTCACGCCTCAGCAAACGGTTAGCCGCGGTAATTACCCGGTTTATTGTTAAACTAATTTTCTCCTCGTTTATAGTAGTAAAAGTTAGTGAAGACTATTTAAACTAGTATAAACAAAAGTTGTTTTTATTTTCTTGTGTCTTTACAGAGCGTGCATCGATGGGATTTTCAGGGACTAAATATTGCGATGTTTATTCCAACATAAGTAAAAAGATTCCAGTCTAAACAAAAGTACAAGTGATAAGTTTGACTGTTTGACGCACAAACTGACGTAAAATTTTAGCATTTGTGCAGTATATTAACGACGAATAGTGTACGAATAATATACGATATCGCCTATTTTTACCGACCAAAGTCGGTAACAATATTTACTCCAGCATCACCTTAATACACTGTCGTTTATAGAGAAATGCCTGTCGAAGAAGTAATCTAAACGTATTCTTAAAATGTGTTATCAAGCATTACTTTCATTAATAGAATACGTATAATTTTGATTGCAGAAGCTCACAGGGCACTCGAACTCCTCGAGGACTACCATGCGAAACTCACGAGGCCTCAGGACAAGCAACTTCGTCTTGCAATCGAACGGGTCATCCGAATCTTCAAGAGCAGACTCTTTCAAGCTCTTCTCGGTAAGTTTAAGCTTTAAACAGTCTTTAGAAATCCAATAGAATACAGTTTTACCGACTGAAACAGTATTTATATTATTTTGTATATACGGTTGGCCCATTTTCGATTAATCCAACTAATGTCGGTAGGAAAATATATATCTCTACTAAATTTCAGCCTACATGTAATTGTAATGAAAATTGTATTTTTTGTATCAGTATATTTTCAGAGTCGGCCTTTTGTCCAACAGTTCAACTGAATTTATTCGGAATCCAAAATAAAAACAATTTTTTTTTGCGTATATTTTGCATATACTATCTCGTGCGTATTTTGAAATTGCGGTAGAAATCTCGAGGAAATTAAATATAAGTTGATAAGTTTTTGCAATACCCGTACGTGCATTCACGAAAAGAATATGTATGCGAATACCTTTTGAATGTTTTCGACCCATCTGTCGGTTCAATTTTGGAGAACAAATCTGACGCAACTTCTGTTTCTCAATGCATAAAGGATTTGTCACCACAGATGGTGTTTGTTTGGCGCAGATGCGTCTGCATGTACCGCACACTGAAGACTCAAGTAACAACTAGCCTCGTGCTTCTACCTGATAACTGCCTTCCAACAAGAGCTCAACCAGAATGTAGCATCGTTACTGAGCTATGTAGATAGTTAACTGTACGTCGAGAGAACAGCACTAGCATATTGGGAGATGAACGCGCAATAGTTGCCCAAGTTGTGCGTTCAATGAAGCTCTGTTGCTCTCGAGATGATAGAACATGTTCTTGAAGCAAACCCAAATCGCATCCATCCACCTTACGTCCTTCAAAGAATCGAGTATTATAGTTACTATATTAGAAAAGTATACATCTACGCAATGCAGTTTCTGTGTATAGTCTATCGAATTTTGATGGAATGGGGTTTTTTAATAAATAATTTTAAAAAACAAGCGTGCTAATTAGAATCTTCCAAATTGCTTCCTTATTATTTTGTAGCTTTGGCAAAGCCGCTTCTACGAGAAAGTATTTTGATCTACGTTGGCCCGAGTTGAAATTTAGGCTTTCCATTCACGCCAAATTTAGGGTGAATCGAGTGTCAAGACCCTCCACAGAGCCTCCGGAAATGGCATTTGGAGAGAACGGAGTGTCACAGAGTGAATTTTTTATGTCTTAGCTCTGAATGTGATATATTTAATCAATTTGAAGTCTATGGAGGATATTTGGAGATTTCACATTTTAACTTGGTGACTTCCTCATAGAGAAAGTTTTATCAAAGGTACAAAATAATAGGGAGGCAATTTGCAAGGTTCTACTTTGCCGGCTTGTTCAAATGGTGCATACACTAGGTTATCGACACAATCATTGCACAAATCAATCACGAAATGTGGTTACTTTTCAGAGAAATCGGAAGAAAAATATAGTGTTTTATATAGGAAGGAGTGCTGTCTCCCAGGTATCATAACGTATTATTTTTGGTTCCTCGATGGCCTGTATGAGAACAAGATCAGAGAACAAGTATCATAATGTATTAATTTTTGTATTTTGTATTAATGTATCATAATGTATTATTCATGCGAACCACCTTACATCGTAAGAACATTTTTTCGTAAACCTCAGGACCCTGTCAGATCAAGATTTATCCTCAAGATTTCTCAACGACTCTGCCCGGATGCAGCATCTCCACTTATCAGGATGCTCACTCAGCTATTCTTATATTACAGAGACTCCCAAAAGTCCCATCATTAGACACCCTCGCCCCCCAAGCTATGCTTTTTTAAAGACCCCTCAATAAATTCCCCGGGCCCCAATTTTGCTGAGTTCCACTATTAGACCCCCCAGACCCTGTTTTGTTCTGTAAGACCCGTCGGTGAGTGCAGTGTCTGTGAAGCTCTGTAAGTCTTTGTGTAAGTATATGAGTATCCGTAGGTGAGTGTCCGTGAGTGGAGTTTCTGTGAATGTCTGTGAGTGTCTGCGAGTCTAGAAATAAAGCCTTCGGGGGATCTCAAGGGGGACTTACATGAAACATAGGGAGGTGTCCCCCTCCGATTTTGATCTGCTTCATCCCGTGTAGAAAATATGAGAAGTCCGGGATGGAATCCGGGGCTGAATCCATTATCGGGTCTAGGCAGGCTGGATGGAGTCTTGGCAGACCCGAATAGAGTCTGGGCAATAAAGGATGAAATCCAAGGTGGATAATGAGATCGAATCAAATCGCATTGTCCACCCTGGACGACCCAGGCTATTCAGAACTGCCCAGGCACCGTTCTGAACTCATCACTTTTACGTGGGATATATGTTATAGTGCGTTTTAACATGATGGTATAGAGGTTCATGTCATGGGGGTGGTTTACCCTCTTAAAAAGTGAGTAATTGCAGAAACTCAAAAACAGGTATTCTATCATTTTTCACCTTCTACAGATTGCAGTTCTTGGCAGTGAAATCCAAGCAATAGTTTGCAATGTTTACAAAAGATTATAAACTCTCAGTTCACTGCTCGTCTAATCTCAGCTACAAGGACGACTGCAATTGCATTTTTTATTATTCATCAATGCAAACCCTTTAGAGTTGGTTTCATTCAGATATATGAAATACTTCTATGTGAGACTCCGAATCTAGTCGATGAGGTGCTCGACTTCGAGGGTTGATTTCACCCCTTAAAACCCGCTTACCAGACAATTAAAAAAATACGTGTGTCTTAGTTTTGAGCATACTATAATATGTATGCAGCATATCAATATTGGAGAGGGGCACCTACCTATGTTTCCTTGTTAGAAAAATCAGGTCCTGGAAGCGGGGCCTCATAGAGACTTCAAAAAATCGGGTTCTGGAAGCGTGGCCTTATGGGGGACTAAAAAAATCAGGCCCTGAGGGGGGGTTGGGGGGGGGGGGCGTATCATGGGGACTTAGAAAAATACAGGCTTGACGGGTTCTTGGGGGACGTACTTAGAGAAATCCGGACTTGGTGTGTCATTTTACCTTGACCAGTTCAGTTGTCTTACACGACGGCGGCGAGATAATTTTATAATATAGACATACGTACCTAGTATGTTGAAATGTAAATACACTGACAGTACGTTTTCGCCGCCGTGCTCTGGTTCGATTTACCCACCGCAAATATCGGAGCTTCGAAGATAGCCGGAAGTTCTTTCTTAAGGCAGGTGTGTAATGTATCCAAAGCGATTTTACGCTTCGCTTGTGTTACCATGGAGGTCGATAGATTTACTTTCTGAGGCGAAGCTGAGTTTTCGAGCTGTGGATATGGAGTAAATTTACCGGAACCTTTCGGTCCTAACTCACACCATAGTGAACAGTAAAATAAAAAAGTATTATCTTCAGTGTTCTACTTGAGCTGTGCGACAACTCAGTAGCTTTGTCGTCCAATTACAACTATGATTGATTACTTGTCACATAAAAAAAAGTAATGGTTATATTTTTTATCCGTGAAATTTGCGCGCAGAGAGAATACGTGGTAGTACTTATAAATATAAAGTGACAACTATAATAAAATAGTCGAATAAAAATTGTTGAATGATTATAATTCAAATCATTAATTAAATGAAATGAAATGACATGAAATGATATTGGAAATTATTAAATTATTTTAAATTAAATTAATACTTTCTGCAATGAAAGTTCCTTTTTGTATTACAAATTTTTATAGTCGACAGTTGTTTTTCATTTCTTTAAATTTATTTTCATTTGATACGTTTTGAAGTAATTTTCTTGTTATTTCGTGATTTGTATAGAATTAAAGTAATTTAATAAAAACACATATTCGACAGCGAATGTTCTGACGGTTCGTCTAAAAAATGTCGCGTTTACGTCATACATGGACAAATCACCATATCTTATTTTCACTCAAACGCATTCATCCGCTGAATACATATTGCTTTCACGGAAATTGTTAATATTTGTTACGCGTCCCCGAACAGGTATAAGCTTATTGCAGCGTGCAAAAAAAGTAAATTCGCTGTAGATTGTGTTGAAACGGTGTGGATATAGAAAAACTCATGAAGTTCCGATATTTTTTATTTGGTAAACACAAAATGCGTTTGTTGCTCCAGTCACTAGTTGTGCGATTGAGAGAAAAAAAACTGACGTTAGGGAACATTTATTAGAATAAAAATAAAGATATTTCGCTTTAGCTGGAAATAGTTGTTCAAGCATTGAAGAAAAAAAATCTGTTTGCTAGGCATCAAGGGGCTATCCTCCCACGAATTCACTGAATCTCCTCCGAAGAAATAATAAATGAAATCATCTAAAATCATGAGAATTTAAGAAATCATCGTTATGATTTCTGAATTCATGATATCATATAAATATAGGATAATCGAAGCAGATTTAGCATTTCTGATATATTTTTTTTAAATAAAGAAACTGCTTTGAAGTTTGGACATTTTATTAATCATGTGAAATCATAGTGAAATTATGGAAATTTCGTGAAATCATAGAGAAATCTTGGAAGACACGTGGCATACATCATAGCGGAATCAGGAAAATTACGTGAAATTATAGCAAACTCATGAAAATCATGTGAAATGATAGCGAAATTATGGAAATTACGTGAAATCATAGCGAAACCATGGAAATCACGTAAAATCATAGCGAAATCATGGAAATGACGTGAAATCTTTGTGGAATCATGGAAACCATGTGAAATCAGGATCTCACTGAAATCATTCGCACACGGAAATTTAGAGTGAATAGCCCTGTAGAATTTTAATGTTCCCGCGCATAGCACGTAGTTACATTGATCACCGGTCACAGTGGTCTTATTGATCATTATGAAGTTTTTGTATTCAGAGCTGGTCTGACACCGCTCGTTCGCAGAGCCAGTCTCTATTTTTTATTCGGAATGATAAGCTTTCCGGACTCTCCTTTGCGTTCAGGGACGATTCATCATACGAGTGGTAAAACCGCCAGGCATTCATAACCGCGCACGAGTTGAGATCGGAGGAATATGAAACATTTTTCTTACTTGTTGCTCCAATGAAGAAAAATTGCAGCTCGTGAACTCTCATATTTTTAAGGTGATTTGCGGGTTAATCGTATGCAAACCCTGATCTGATATCTTCCCTCCTATATTTTCATGATTCCTTTTGATGTCGATTTATTCAACAGATTTCGAAGGCATATCATTCTTCTATTGGTCCCGAGATTTAGTTTTTTAAGCTTAATTGAGTCGATATTGGTTAGAAGAAAAAAAAATGCAGTACAAATACGTCAAACTGTAACAAAATCCAATACCAATCAGTATTGAAAATTCGGTATCGATTCCCAGAAAGCGGGACAATATATTGTGAGCAGGATCACGGGACGAGAACAGGATGACAATTGAAAGCAATATGCCGATTTATCGTTCTGGAGTGTCCTGGAATATCAATGGGTTCTGGAAAAACTGTGTTTATATATATGAAGTATATATATATAATAACGATCGACCATATGTATGTGTAGACTTCTGCTGTCGCCACAATAAAAGGAAAATACTGCAAAGCAGAACCTTGCATATAGCTTCCTCATTATTTTTCAACTTCCACAAAGTCCCCTCTCTGAGAAAGTATGTCAATCAACTTTGGATTTTATTCCAGCGAGGAAGATTTAGGAATAAAAAACAAATATATTCTCATGTGTTCGATATATTGTGAATTTTGAAAAAATCCCAAACTTAGAAACCTTCTAATCTGTTTTATTATTACATATACACACACACACGCACGCATGCATGCATGCACGCACGCACACAGACATTGTTTCTAAACCACTTTTCTCGACGTTTTGGGCCACTCTGAGTATGCTGACATGAACATTTCGAAAAAATAGTATATTGTGCAACAAGGGCCGAAACGAGGGCTGCAATCACACGAAGCGCAAACGCCAATTTTGGCTCGTATTGCACACTATATTTTTTGCAACAAGTGCATGAATAGTGGTGCTTTGAACGGTAGTTTTACAGGACCAACAGTGGAAAGTGAGGTTACATACTTTCGTCCCTAGGGTTGAAAGTGAAACACCAGAGGCGAAAGTGAAAGAATCACGAGCTGCGCTTCCGCCAACCTATCGTTACAACACTGCTATGAAGTTAGCCACTTTCGCCCGCAAAACTGCAATGATAAGCACAGCTGTTCATGCACGTGTTACAGATTAAAAAAAATGAAAACAAAACTTCCTGTATGACGAAGCAAATAGAGAGTCAACCCTATATGGAAAAATTATTACCTATTCATCGATTATTTATCGATAACTATTTGTTTGTGTAGAGTCAGTTCCATTCAATTTCCCAACTACGAAAACAGCAGCCATTAAAGTTACTAGCGATCCGTGGCTCTATAGCGGCCATTACAGAACAGTGAAAGCGACAATTCAAAATGCGCGTCATACGCGACTTTGCAGCGGCAGCCTTGACAGACTGAAGTTGGCTCTAAGACAGTCATCGCCAACCAATCGGGATGCTTATAAAGAGGCTTCAGTATTTCGATTTTCAATATGTCGTGCCTTTTTTAAGAGAGGATTGCAAGTAACGATACTTTATTTTTTTCGAAACAACAGTATAATCATTGATTCTATGAAATATGTTCATGAATCACTTATAATTTTTTATGAATCCCGAATTTAGTTATAACAAATAAAAATATGACAGATACTATAGTATTTTATATATTTTATTCTAATCGTTGAATTACGTAGTTTTTATTTTATAAAATTTTGTTCATCGAGTGCTTTTTTCTATACATCTTTTTTTGATTGATTTTTTAATCGTTTTGTTCCAACGGGTTATTTTTTCCGGCAAGTTTTTACCGCGAATTATTTGCCAACGATATTTATGTCGGAATACTTCTCGAAAATCCTGAGATGCAATTAGCTTTTTACAAAACCACTCATCGTTACTATCTGTAAAGGTAATTGAATATTGCTCCAACAAAATCTTGCAAAGACTGAACACTTATGCACGAAAGTACAGTGTACCTAGTTTCTGCGTACCGGTACGCTTAAGAGACAAAAGCTTTGAAATCCTGTGATAAAAATCAACCTTTGTTCACGCAATGGCCCTGCATTATCTATCGTGGTTACGTACTCATGTCTAGCATTGGTTCGGCTGGCTCTGTTTTTTATGTGTACAAAACGTTGTACTGGGTAAAGAAGTGTCGTCCCTTTTAACATTCAAATGAAGTTGCACTCCTCGTCCGAATTTCATTCAACAGTCTATATACATTCGTAATATATATGTTAACATGCTTGACGTCTCGTCGTATACAAAAAAATACTATTAAGCATTGTAAGCAACATACATGTACATGTACTTCCTAAATCTCTCTCTAAAAAGTTGGTGGGTCACGAAATATCTCGAAAATATCGAAGATTTGATATTTGCATTGTTGCCTCTTTATTCGTGCTGTGATTGGTTGCTAGGGAAGTTCGTGATAAACAAGTTCAGTTTGTGTCAAATTTGACATAAGAGGACGGGCACTGCAGCGCCCGTAACCTTTTAAAGCTTCATAAGAGCGCATCAGCACAAAAGTGTTTTAGACACGCGCGCCAGCGCGTGTGATTAGGCTAGTATACTATTAAGCAATATGAGCAAAGTACATGTACATGTACTTGATTGTCTTTTGTTATATTTTGTATTATTAATAAATATAATATGAAGGCGGTATTCCGGTTGTAAATATATTGCAAATAGGAAGCTTTGTAATTGATGAGCGAACAAGGTAAGAAAGTAATGCACAAGGTTCTTCTTTGCAGCGTTTCTTTTAGAATTGGAATAACGCATTAGTTGATTTGTAGCCAAATGATAGATCAAAAAGAATTTCGCGTATAGATTAGGGCTCTCACATGAAGCCGGATTAGACGAGTATCCGAACATGTTCGGATATGCGGGTAGTAAAGTTTGAGTCTTCAAATCTGGATACACGAACTACTCGAACTATCCGAGTACCCGAACGGCTCGAACTATCCGAGTATCCGAACGCCTCGAACTATCCGAGTACTCTAACTACCCGAACTATCCGAATACCCGAACGTTTCGAACTTCCCGAGTACTCGTACGACTAGAACTATCCGGATACCTAAAAAATCTGGCAATAGACCATTCTCAGATTTTTAAACCAGCGTTACGCTTCGTTTTTTTTACATTATATTAAAGATAGACCTTTGCGATTTAAAAAAAATGTATTTTATATGTTTATATGTTTATATGAGACGCTTCACATCTCTTTCTCTCTCTCACGCTCGTTCTTTCCCCATGTAGGAATTACCAGACCTTACAACAGGCCCAGTACTCCGCCAGTGCATGGCTAGCAATAGTCGGCCAAGTATGGTTAATCAGTTCTGGGCCGTCACCGATTAACTTCTGGATGCCGTGATTGTCTCATGACTTATGGTTGCCATTAAAGTCCCAACGGTTGGCCAGTACATGGATGCCAATAATCGGCCTCGTATGGGTAACCAGTTCTGGGTCGCCACTGGTTAACGCTTGAATGCCATGACTCCCTCATGACTTATGGTTTCCAATAAAGCCCCAAAGCTTGGCCATTACATGGGTGCCAATAATCGGCCAAGCATTGTTGACCGGTTTTGGGCCGTCACCGATAAGCCCTCGGATTCCGTGACTCTTTCATGACTTATGGTTGACTTTACAACCCCAACAATTGGCCAGCACATGGCTACCAATAACTGGCCAAGTATAGTTAACCAGTTTGAAGCCGTTACTGATTATATTGGACTTGCAATTTTTTCATTTCTGAATTCTGAATTCAGATTCGTAACCACAGATCTGAAAAGGCTCTCAGTTTCGAGATTTATACAAATTAAATAACTTTTTGCTTTAGATCGCCGTATTGGATCCTCCCTTTTGAATTTCTGAATTCGGAGTTGACTTTAAAAATCAGCGGCCCCAAAAACCTCCTAACCTCCATCTAATACCCCTGAGTCTGTTATCCTCGATGCAACTATTATGGACTTAAAGTATAAGAAAGCCATGTAGTCGGTTTGGTCTAGTGGTTAGCGTGCTCGTTAGTTAGTTAGGTAATTATAGGTAGGTCGTATAGGTCTTAGGTTAAAATCCCACTAACATCACTTTTCCGAGAACTATTGAAGAAATCTAGACGATTTTTTAAAAAATAATAATAGAATAATATTATTAAAATAACTGTAGCACGGACCATTATGTAATTGTTTTTTTTTTTTTTAAATTTATCATTAATTACCAAATTAATTATACTGAATATTTACAACCGTTGCTTACCCAATACTGGCCGTGTTTCGTATCATTATTGACCAGCACTGGTCCCCAGTACTCGACCGATATGCAACTACCATTATTGGCCAGCATTGGCCTCCAGAACTCGGCCGATATACAACTACCAGTACTGGACCGAAGTTATCATTCAGTACTATACCAGCAACAAACCAGTGCTGGGTGCCACTTCCGCGCCATTACCGGGAGAATGGCCGCCATTACTTCGCCAGTACTGGGCACTTTCGCGCTCTGCCGCGACTAATAAAAAAAACATAGCAACGGTCAGGAGGAGAAACGATAGCGTCTCAACTCCAAGTGAAAAAATGAAAATTATAAAATCATGGTCTTCCTACATATCGTGTGCATGTAGACCACCGGGAGAAAACATTTATTTCAATGAATAAAATTTTAACCTACATAATAAAATCCTGCCGTAAAATGAGTAACAAATGAGAAACTCATTGATCGTCGAACAATTCACAATGAGATAAAAATCTGAAAACTATTACACATATTGAAGGTGATGGAAAGATTGATTTTATATAATAATAATATCAAAATGTTATTAACGAATTAATGAAAAAAATAATTGTTCAACAAATTACACGGCAATCCAACTTTCTTTTATGAAAATGATTCCTTTATTTTTCTATATACGTATGAATTTTTTCAGAATTTTAGGTAATTTTTGGAAATTCCATTTTTTAGTCATGTTTGAGCTGTATTTGCGAATCTACTTGGGTGGATGTATGATAGACACGTTTTCAAAAAAAAAAAATTAGGGTTACGGCTGATTTGTTAAACAATTTCTTTCCATCAATTGGTCAATAACATTTTCGAATTATCATTATGCAAACCCAATTTTTTCAGCGCTTTCGATATGCTTGATTTTTTCAGATTTTTGGCCCATCCAAAAGTGGTCGAAATTCTCTCCGATTCTCTGAATCTGTAGCGAGGCCGCTTGATTTGAAAACTGTTTACGCACAGAGATCGCTGGTGATACACTATACATATATACCGTTAATGCAAATAAATAATTCTAACGAATTTATGTCTAAGGTATGTATATAGGTGCTTTTTCGCTGTGTAGACATTTTTTATACCGGTGGATCACTATGTCCTACCTACGATGTTAATCCACAGGTCAATTACATGTATTTTGTAATTATTCGGATAGTTCGAATAGTTCGAGCATACGGATAATCCGGATAGTCCGAACAGTTCATGTAACCGGGTAATCCGGATAGTCCGGTCAATTCGGATTATCCGAGCATTCGATATAGATTCGTAATCAACGACCAAAAACCCCCGAGTTTTTCACATTTTGGTCTGCCATATTAGATCCGACATTTTTAATTTCTGCATTTTTATTTGATTCGTAATCAACGATCTCAAAATCCCTCCGGTACCAAATTCCGTGTGTGAAAACTTTCGGCTTTGATTTGTTATTTTTATGATCCTCATTATTCTACCCCGTATATACGTTAACTTATGGGAGGTAAGGAGGTAGGATGAGGAGGTAGGAGATACAGACATACAAATACAAGAAATTTATTAATACTGCACTGCATATTTTACTTAATGTTACATCAAATTTCACGTATAACCGAGATCAATATCCTCGCAAAAAGTAAGTATACTTACTTTTTCCGCTGACAAAGTGAAACTGCTATTTTCTTGTGAACCACACATGGAGTGGAAACGTATCCATTTGTCCACGTCAAGAGACACAATTTATAAGTTCTTTTCATTATTGATAATACCTTCCATAACAGTATACCGTTATAACTATACACGCTCGAGTTTTATACGATTCCAGATCCATTCGAATTTTATTCTTCGATACTGACCTCTTTCAGGAACATGTAGAACGAGTATGCTGATTTTATAATCTATAAGGAGATAAAAGTTCGTTTATTAATGCAATCCATATTTCATGAATACAAAATGTTACATTTCAGTTACGATGATTCAGAACAAGAATAATGAAGTAATTTGATTAATCAAACGAACGCTTAACATATGATATCACTAATAACTATAATAAATAACAATTATATAGTTGTACATTACGATACGAGGGCGAAACGACTTCTTCTAACGAGTGTGAGTTTGTAGCACGGGGCCGAAGACGAATGTTGCAATTACACGAGTTAGAAAAATTGTTTCACACGAGTATTGTACGAAATTTTATTCCACAAGGTGCGAAAAAGAGATTTTACGTGCGAGGGACGTGCGGAAAAGCATCTATTCTCAATATTTATAATTATTATAATAATTCATACAGCTGATCTCAAAAACTAGTGAAAATGATATAAAATTATATAATCTTGAGGAAAAAAGAAGGATATGACAAACAAAAAAATATATAATTTCAAACAAAAAAATAACGTACTGCCTCGGCAGGTATTCCAACGAAAATAGAGATTGCGTATTCCGGTTATTCAAAGATTGATCATCGTGGAGATTCAAACTGAGCGAAATCTCAATTGGATATTTATTGTGTAGCCAACGTGATCGATGCCAACTCAAATTTTTAAATTACATCGATCGTTCTGTATTCTGGACTTCGATTATGTGAAAGAAGATCGTCGTGAATGATTGAACGTTTTACAGAATAAGCCTACTCATCGATCAAATAACTCACACTGTTCAATCCGTGCGGCAATTACTGGTTTTCGAAATCATATGATAATATTGAAATCTGTACTCGTCACTTAAAAACTGAAACCATTAAATTCAAAGCCGTTACGTAAAAAAAATGTGTCACACTTACAAAATTTTTAAAAATAAATTAGAAGTGACAATAGTACATTATGCTACAAGGGAGGTAAGCGCGCGATTATTCTCGAGTGCGAGGCTGCCGTAGCGAAGCAAGGTTTGCTGCCCGAGCGCCGCGAGGGCAGCACGAGCACGAGGGAATAATCGTGCTACCTCCCGTGTGGCATACGATACTTTTTTTCCGACTGAGCTGAAATGACGTCACGAGCATCCCTCTTCATAGTGACGCGATGCGCACGAGACGAAAAGTGGCAAGGCGGCAAAATTTAAAATGACGGCCGCACACGAGCCCTAACTGAGACAACCCGAGGGGGGGAGGTGTAGGGGGTCCAGGGGCGAAGCCCCTTGTGGGGTGCAGGGGCGAAGCCCCGTCGGGGGGTTGGTGGGGCGGAGCCCCCCCACTGAAGATAAAAAAAAATGTTTAATGAAAAAAAACTCGTGTGATTACAGCACTCGCCCTCGGCTCGTGCTGCAGACTCACACTCGTTAGAAAAACGTTTTTCGCCCTCGTGGACTAATGTACTAATTATTCGTGGTTCAATTTTTGTAATTAAATGGGAAAGGGATTTTTAAAAAGCTGAAAAATACGAAGATACTTATTTTATTCATATATTATGTATCACAGATATGATAAGTCTTTGGAAGAGTAGTATAACGAAGAAACCGGAGCATGACCAGAATCAACTTGAGAAATTTATCGTGATGTTGGAGCAATTAGAAAATTGCAGTCTCTTGTCTTCTTTCTGCAGAGAGACGATGTCGTCCGGATCCACTTGGTCGACGATTCTCGGCGTCGATAACTTTGTATTTTCTTTCTCATTCGCGTGTTGTACTTTTTGATGTTTTGTCGAAGTTGCGATAGCAGCAGCGATTTGTTGGCCAGTTTTTCTCTTGTAGCCTACTGACTCTTCTATGTGTCCTTCGGCCACTGTGGTGGATTTCCAGCCCCCCAGTCGTTTTATCTGCGTGATGTCCCCGCCTAAATCAAAAAATTAAAAAAAAATGAAATTTGGAAAAACAGTGTTTACGACAGTTTTTGTATTGTGATATTAATGTTTATGAGCCATTACCTTGATCAGCAACGAGTGTGGCCGATGAACGCCGGAACGAGTGGCCCGTGTAGCTCTCGGGATTAGGCAAATGAAGGAATATCGCAATTTCTTTTGGCATTCCTCCTATTTTGTTTTTACCGATGACTTGGTTTGCGCAGTGTCCATCACGGTAATTCAAGAAGAATCGATCCGACGTCGTGTTTTCAGGACGCAGAGCTCGATATTTCATAATTGTTTTCATGAACTCTCCCTCGATGGTAAAATTCCGGTCAATCTTGGTCTTCGTGTTTCTGAGCTTGACGATTATTACATCGCCTCGATTCATAACATCCTCAGCTGTGAGGTTTGTCAGTTCCGCACCTCGACATGCCCCCATTATGCCGAAGATGAGTACGACCTGAAATTTTATAATTCAATTTGGAGATAAATATAGATACACGGTAGCGTCGACGAAACATTTTTTTTTTCTTCAAGTACTTGGTGTCGAGATGCTACTGCGTCTCCTCATAAGAGATTTGTTGATATATTTGTACAGAGAATATTTGTGAATAGCAGATTTATAATCACAATATTTGTAAATAGATTTGGAAACATATACACAGTAGCGTCAACGAAAAACATTTCTCATGTCGAGAGGCTACCGTGTCTCTTGATTGGAGATATGTAAATAGAATATTTTCGAGCAGGCGAATTCTTAATGCATTTGTGAATAGAATAGTTGTAAGTAGAATATTTATAGGAGAAAAAAATATTTTTGAGGTTATATTTACCTTCGTTACCAGATATTTGTTATCCGGAGCCTCTCGCAGAAAAGTATTCATCTCACTCGCCGTAAATACACTTGACTTTTTCGTGTGGTAGCCACTGGATTGTTTCTTGAGAAACGCCAATAACTGTTTGTAGTTGTGGAGATTCACGTTGTCGTTAATGTTAATCGTGCTTTTGAGCATCGAGTAAGTGGACCAAAGGCTTGCAGGCGCGTACTTTTTGGAAAGTTCGCCGAAATACGCCAGTAGCACGTCTTCACTAATGACGTTGACTTTCTTTTTAATTTTCCAGTCTGTGAAAGTCTTGTAGACCGACTGATATTTGTCTCATGACTTATCGGGAAGCAAATCGTTGCGCAGTTCGTCAGCCGCTTTGATTACGTCCAAAGGCGTATCCCAGTCCTCGAAGTTCTCGTCGCTCAACAGCAGGCCCTCATCGTTCGGCAGTGGGTTAGACTTTTCGTCTTTGTCACTCAGCGGTGGGTCACACATTTTCTCTTCTCGTCGCTTGGCAGTGGCAAGCGAAAGATTTTCGCGCGCGATCTTCGCTCGATGGTGTCTCGCTCAGTCGTTGCGAGCGCTGCACGGCGGACCCGCTCGGAACCTCTAAGCGGGGAATAAAGTAGGGCAAGACGCCCTAGGGAGTCTTGGCGTACTTTATCTCCCGCTGCGCATGCGCACTGCTCGCGGTCAATAAACGGCGACTTACCTCCCGCTTTTCAGGGGCAAAAACACGTCATTTCAGCGCAGTCGGGAAAAAAAAATGTTTTAAATTTACAAAAAAATGGATAATCTAGTTTCGACAAATATATATATATATCTTTTGATGCCAAAAAATATCTCATAAAATGAAAATAAGAAATGTTTGACAAATTATTTTTCTAAAAGTATAAATAGACGAAAAAAGTTTCTGAAACCAAAATTACACTACATTTTCTTTTTTAATGATCCTTTTTTTCGAGAATTTTATTTCCTGGTTATTAATTTAAATAAAACGGATTTAAACGACTTTAAATTTGATTAATTTTCTACTAATATTATTATTATATTATGCAAAAGAATATTATAATTATTAGGGTGCTTGTGAAAAATAGCGCTATTTCTTCAATAATAAAAAGTCCAACTTGAATTATCAGGGAATACCTTCACAGATATATACCGAAAAATTAAAAAAATGTTTTGAGCAAATAATTTTTTTAAAGAAAAATTATTTTCAAAACTTCTTACTTTATTATTTAAAGTGTCACCATTTTTTTTCCAAAATCTGTTTCATTTTTTTCGGAAAGCGCGGAGAATTTCCGATTAAAATATTGTAAAAAAAATTATTTGATTTAATTTTCCCCCTTTTCTATAGCACTGAAGCTCTGTAGGAGTAAAAACTGAAAAACATAAATTTTCGTTTAGATAAGTGAAAAAAAAAACCGAGCTCGGAAATTGGGTGTGTGATATTCCTTGCGGTAATATTAAAAAATCGTCAAGTTTAAATAAAATAAAAAAATATCCGCCAGAAACTGGATTCACTTCATCACGAATATACTTTATTGAACACCCCACATTTATCACAATAACTGTGATTTTTAGTGATTATCAAAATACGATGATTTCGTAACCGTATACTGATATGATCAATTTTTTTCACTATAGTCATATGAAATAAGAACGTACTGAGATGAAAGTGTCGATCGAGAGACTGATGAGTCCCGCAAGGTAGAGAATTTTTGGTTTCTGAAGCCGGCTCATAATTACATCCATGCTCCTGTGAAAGCTTCGGGTCCAGTCGATCCACTCCGAGTTATAAATAGAGTTTGATAGTTCGGAAAACTATCAAAAGATGAAAGTTATTATACGCGGTTCCAATAAAGATTACCTCAACAAAGAACACGTGGTCATTAATACAAGGTCTTTGTACCGAAATTCTATATTCAAGAAATGGTTTCGAAAAAGCTTGAACGATTATTTTTTCATAAATAAACTAACCTTTATAGTTAGCTCATTGCCACGCCAGCAATATATAAATATCTGAACAATCATGCACCCTTGGTACTGAATTATCGAGGCAAACTGTATGCTGGCCACAGGTGCCTGAAAATTGTCAAATTATGCGTATAAAAATGTTTTCTTGATCGTTTAGGCCAGATAAATGTTGCGAAAACGTTTTAAACGTCGTCAGATTCAAGGGCTGTTGCAGGAATTAATGACCAGATGGATGCCAAGTGTACTACACATCACCCACGAGATATGCAAATACTATACCGCATTAAATACTTCTACGAGCTTATTTTGCGGTTAAATATTTATGCTGTACGTGGTAGTTCTGTATATGGTATACCTCGTTATTCTTAGGGCCATTAAACTCCCGTAACAGTCAGTGGGGCTTGCATAAAATAGATTGTATTTTGGGACGCAAAACTCGCGGCTTTGCTTCTCTTGACACCGCTGCATATCCATAGAATAGCTACAGGTATACGCAATGTGTGCATCCATATATAGACTGTGGCCAGTAGCATTAAGGCCGTTTGGCTTTACCACTAGAACGTGATGGGTAAACACACCATTTGATTACTTGATCCATTTTTAACCCACGTCCCATTAGAGTGTGATATTAATATTTGAAAATGGAATAATACATTTTTCTTTATAGAAATATTACAAAAAAATATTTTCGGGTCCTGTAGTCGCACATAAAGTAGATGTTTGTTCTCGCGGATGGCTATTACGAATTCGAGCCGACGCGGGTTGTAAGGCCGTGCCTCGTGAAAACGAACCGCGAGTAACAAACTCCTGCGCGATCAATTAAGATGGCGTAGGTTTTTGGTTTGAATAAAAATATTGTTTATTAACAACGGATTAATATTTACAAGAAATTATAGGATAATGAGTGTGTTGAAAACTGTGAGTGAAAAAAACGAATGGATGGTAAAGTTTACGGTAAAAAATAATAAGTACAACACAAATTACGATAGTGAAGTGAAAGACGGTACAAGAATCTGTGTAGACGCGGCTGACGATCAGAATTCTGGAGTGTCCGTTCGCGTTGGAGTTTTAAAGACAACTATTTTTTCTCCAAGTTTAAAACGATTTGTTAGAGTGGGGTGCCGCGTTGCTTCAGTTTTTTCTTATTGGTTGATTTTTACATTCGGGAGTGCGTTTTTACCTCGGCCCGATTGGAAAAACCGTATGCGGATTTTCTGGTGAGTTACAGGACCCCTTTTTCCAGCCCGTTAGTCCCTCCGGTCGCTGAAGGCGACCACTACAAAACAATTAACTGCACTACGACGTTTTCGGTAATCCGCTACGTGCTCTTTCCAGTTAATTGACGGATTAAGCGACGTTTTGCTTCGCGCATTTGGTCTGCAAATGTTTTATTGCTTTAACGAACGACGTTGCAAAGAAATTTAATATTTTTCGCGAAATACGGAAAACCCGGCATTGAATAGCGACTGTGAATATTTTCCGCGACGAAACAGTAGATAATAATAATGTACAAATTCAAAGTGTCCATTGGAAACTTACACGGACACTCACAGGCACTCTCGATCTCCTTTACACTGAAGCCGTCCATTACTGAAGACAAATGTTTACAATTACAACCATATGCAGCCAACCCACAGATTACCAATACCAGCTCACAGACACTTACATACACAAACTAACACTCATACAGACACTCACGCTGACATTTAAACGGACACTCGTACTGATACACACAGACACTCTAGTTGAAAATAATTTACTGGTGTTTCTCACCAAAATAGGGTGTGGTATAAAAAATGGGTTTTGCAACAAACTAAATACAAAATAGTCAGTATTTACGTCACGACTTAAATTTAACAACTAAAGCTCTTATTTTGTAAGAAGCTTCGGTAAATTTTTATCAATATTTTATACGTCAGGAGACGAAATTGTATTTTTTTTGTGTAACCATATTTCCTTATTATAACAATACGGTTTATCGATAAAAGGGGTCTCTCTTGTAGCGGTCAATGCTCTTACCATAGTAAGCTCGAAGGACGTAATACACACTATTAAGCAGCTTGACGCAAATTGCATTAACATGCCATTTTCAAATATCTGATTGAGTTCCATCACGAAACTGTAAAGTAAAGTGTTTCGTTAATAATCTGATCACGTAGGTTCTTGTAATGACATTATGCAATGAGAGGAATTAAAAGTTTTCAACGCTTTAGTCAAAATGTTCATAGAAATGTTGCATCCTGTATTATCACTTTTAATCAAAATAAATATATATATATACAATAAATTTAATTCTTGTTCCTAAATTTCCAATCGATTGTTTTCATTTACGTTATATCATGAAATACTCTTACCCTTCTATCGCCAAATAATATTTTACGCATGCGACGAGACGAGAATGAATTTCCTCGGTTGACAGCTTGCTGGGTGAACGAACACCGTCCAAACATCTCGCTGACGAATTTTTTCTTTCGATAAAAAATTCAGTGCCGTCAGTAACATCTGGACTGTTTGTATTCATATCCTGGATAGACCCCGGTTTAATAAAATTTTCGTCGAAGAGAGTACTAAAATCAAGGCTCAGAATGTCCAAATGACCGCTCATCATTCTCATTAGTCCACAGATGGTCGTGTCCATCATCGTATTGATTGCAGTATTATAGACAACTACTATGATTTGAAAAGTATACGTTCCCACGTAGATCGCTGTATCATTGAGGTTTACGGGACACCACATTACATAAGCGAGTTCTCTATCCTTTACACAACAACAATAATAATATGTCGTTACAGTCCACCACTAAAGTCCTTTACTTTTTTTATTTACTTAATGGGAAGGAGTCAGATAAAAATCGATGACATTCGATGGAGAATATCTCATTTGTTCGTACGTTATTGATATAAAAACAGCGTTATCGAGGCTTTTCCAGAAATATGTCCTCAAAAAGCGTTACGGCCCTTCGGGGAAAGACTAGATTTAAACAAAATGTCCTAAAAAAATTGCGCCCAATTTTTTTTAGACTACTTATCAACACATTTTCATTTTTTATATTTACTTTACATTAATTACTTCGTCAAAATTAAAGAATTCGCTATACTTAGTGTCTATTAGCAAATACTCTTAACAAATTGTCATTACAAAGCGACCTGACATATGTGCAACATTCTAAGTTTTCTTTATTATACGGCACAGTTTTTATTTTAGAATTTCTTTATTTTTATGCAAAGTCATTATATCTTTTGTACATAATCACGTTATTAAAAGTTATTCTAAAAATATTCACTGCTTTTTTATTGACTCTAAGCGCACGAAAAATTATCATTCCGTTGCCTTTTTGTTCAATCTCAACTCAACAGAACAATAGAGTTGCGCAATTACAAACATCAAAATCTTTTCGAAACTTTTTCGCGCTACTAGTTTGAAATTTTTTCCCTGGCCATTAGAATTACGATGACTAGCCTTCGTCTAAGGAATTTATATCATTCTAAAATAATGCTTTTTAGCTGTTTTTAGTTTATTCATTAACCTATAATTAATATTTTTAATTATTGATTTTTATTTAATTAATATAAAAAAATCTTGTTTGATTTTTCGCTAATTTCATGATTTTTAACACATTGTTTTTCATAAAAAATTAATTCACCTTAGAATTTTTGTAAACTTCGAGTTATGAGTTCACAAATGTAGACAATACAAGCATTTAACGGAGGAAAAAAAAGTTTTTTTTCGGATAATGTGTCCTCATGGAAATAGTAACTGACAAAAATAGTTGATTCTGATACAAAAAAAAATTGTAATTTTTAAAATGTATTTAAAAAGAAATTAATATTTTTACATGTGGTTTAAATCGGACATTTTTTGCGATTTTCGAGTTATAATTTTACAAATGCATAAATTACATGGAACTGAATTTATCTACCCAGACAAAAAAAAAGATTTAAAAAATATTTTTTCCTGACTCGACCCCTTAATAGAAATGCAAACAAGAATAAATCTTTCCTCACCTGTGACACGTCGACCAGTGGATAAAACGACCAGAAAGTAACTGCTGAAATTCCCGTAGACAAGAAGAAAACCGAGTCACGTCTGACAATGCTCATAGCCTCGTTCATAAAAACGAAATGTTCGCGTCGTCTTGGCATAAAAATCGGCGTTTTGAGTTTCTTGAACAGAGTCTCGACGCGCCTAACATGCCAACGTAGACAAGCGAATTTCGACATTTCGCCGATGTACGTCACAAGAAGATAGCAAGTTTCCATAACTTTTTGAAGATTCCCGAACACCAGAATCATATTAATAAACTGGAGAGTGAAAAATGCACCTGTGCAGATCCCAGGTGCCAGAATGCCCCATAGTTTGTAAACGTATCTAAACAGAAAAAAAGGAATAATTTTACAAAATTTAAATAACTCTCGACTGAAAGAAATGCTTAATTAATGAACAAATTGGATAAGCAACAAATTGTGTAATAATTAAATAAACATTAGCATATCATTGTCGGGAGATTTATTTGTTATTAGGTGTGAAAATCTCCCGACTGATATGCGAATGGGTATTTAATTATTTCACAATTTTTTTATACCCAATTTGTTCACTAATAAGCTTCGCTTTAAGTCGGGGTTTTTAAAAAATCTTATACTATAAATTTGGTAAGGAACACGGTATTGTTGTCGATTTACTTGGCCTGTGATTGAATCTTTCTGATTATGTCAAATGTCAAAACTAACTGAAGAAGACCCGCTAACCCCTAGTCCTCTTTTAAAAAGTTCGTGAGTAACGGAAACTACTGTCATCGTTTTATTCGTCCTGTGATTGGTTGCCAGGAAAGTCCGTGATAAACAAGTTCAGTTTCGTATCAAATTTGACATAAGAGGACGAGCGCTGCAGCGCCCGTATCCTTTTAAAGTCTTCTCCTAAAAAGATACACCATCTTTTTCACAATATATTGCTGGTTTGATATTAGTATTGTTGTCGGTTTATTCATCCGATTATTGACCGGCGGTGTCGTCAGACATGTTGAAACCGGAACCAAGTTCAAGTATTGAAACGTTTCGTTTATGTCAAATGTCAAAACCAACATGAGATCCGGGCGCTGAAGCGCCTGGATCCACCTAACCTTAGTTTTTAAAATTTTTGTAAAATTTTATTTATTTCAGCCTTTTCATAGTAATTCAAATATCTGCTCTGTCCTATACGCTATTGAAGTATCACCAAAGCGCCACGCAGCGGCCGCTAGCCGTAGCTTCATGATGCACAGCTGATCCGCTAGAGAGCGAACATTTACAGTGTCAGAATGAGTAATGTCCAAGTAGTGAATACAGCGAACCCGAATTGCACTTTTATATATTTACTAATCGACCGTGGGAGGTGGAAAGAAATGGATTTCTGCAGTGCGCCTAATCTCGTAAATAACTGATACCTGACTCTTGACTGTAATTCTAATTTTAATCAAATTTACACTTGCGAACCTATTCAAATTTATGTCAGATTTATTACTTTTTATTATGACTAGCAACAACGTGCGCGCTGCGCGCGCTCTATATTGATTATTTTGCCTGTAAACTGTATAAACTTATTTAAGAGTCGCATGTTATTGTACTGTAAACATATTTGATATACAAAATGAAAGCTGTTATACACGACAAAAGATCTGAGATTTAATTTGGCCGCCATATATCGAACGCGCTGCGCACGCGATTCATATGACCTGCAGCGCCGTCCATGACAGACGAGTGAAGTTGGCTATGCCACATATCGACCAATCAACAAGCTTATAAACTGGCTTCACGGTTTCGAAACATTTTGAGATATTTAGGTCATGTCTTTTTTAAGAGGGGATTTTTACTATTTATTTTATATATATACATATTTCCGGTTATTTAACGCACCAATTACTGTGATTATTGGCAACGGAACCTACTGTTTATTCCTTTGGTGGGATCCGATACCACTGTGGGAGTTACTTCGATACGAGATAACGTTATTTTTACAGTACTTTGGGTGTTCGTGACAGTCGGTCATCTAGGTTTATTTCACGGTACAGGTGCTGCTACATCGTGTTGACGCTGTTGGTAAACATCGGACGTCTAACGGACATTTATCGAATATAGTACGATAAATGCCCGGAACTTCGTCGCGCCACAATATTTTTTCCAACAGCGAAAATGACGGCACCGGGAATCGAACCCGAGATCTCCCGATACTTTGGTTTAGAGAATAGTACGCTACCCACTAGACGACAATGATCGGTTACTATTTTCTTTGTTTCGTCGTTTTCTTGAAGTATAAAATTATTCTATGTAATATCCCGGCATTTCAGAGTTATACCATTTTGCTTCCTCATAGAGGAAGCTTTGTTTTCGTGAAACATTTGGTCCAAAACCTCGAGAAAAGTGATTTGTACGTAATGTCTGCATGTATGTGCGTGCGTGTGCGTGTGCGTGTGCGTGTGTGTGTGTGTGCAAATTGCCTTGTTAGCACGATAACTGTCGTAATTTTCGACGTATCTGCTGCAAATTTGGCACGAAAGTGGGCTATCATACAACAACGTTTGGGATTGCAGTTGACGCAAATCGGTTAAAAAATTCAAATTTTACAGCATTGTAAAAATTTTGAAAAAATCGTTTTCAGGCTATAACTTCCGCAAATTAAGAGATATTGGGCTGAAATTTTGAACACAAACGAACTTACAGTGAACCATGATTCGTGCCAAGTATGGCGAGAATCGATAGAGTGGTTCAAACTTTATTGCAATTTTAATTTTTTTTTAAATGTCCCTGAACACTTCTACTTTCCTAAATTCTGTGATGACCGTCTGCAATTTACAACGTGATTTCACAATTATTGAGTATCGAAGATGAATTTATTTTAAGGGACGGTCGCTATGTTGATAAATTTTGATTTTATTCCAAAAAAAGCAAAAGATTGCTGTCGCAAAAAAAAAATCGACTTTTTTAGGCAGATTTCAATCAAATTTGGCACACATATGGATTGTCCTAGAACTAGGTGTGGGTATAAATTTTACGCAAATCGGTCGAGCGGATCAAATTTTATAACGTTTTTTAACTTTTGAAAAATGTCGTTCGAGCATTCACTCGCGCAAATTGCGAGATATCGGGCATACATTTGTTTTACTTCTAGACTATGATAAAACAAGGTTTTAATTCAAATTCGGCACAAATAGGTCGAGTGGTTCGAATTTTATAACATTTTTTATTTTTTGAAAAATCTCCTTTGTGCACTAGCTTGTACAAATTAAAAGATACCGGCTTCAAATTTAATTCACATATTAAGCACCGCGAAGCAAGGTTTGAGTATAAATTTGAAGAAAATCGATTGAGAGTTTTAAATTTCATGACGATTTTAACATTTCAAAAAGCTTGTTTTTTTTTAAATATTTTATAACAAATATATTTGACTAAAACACCAAGAAAATATCAACTCATTTTCAATTTTTGTGATAAAAAGTTCGTCAATTGGTAAAAATGTCGATAAACATGCCTTTCATGCGCAAACAAGCCTGCAAAGTAGAACCTTGCAAATTGCTTCCTCATTATTTTACATTTTTTTAAAATGTTTACATGTGTACGAAGTAGAACTTTGCAAATTGTTTGCTCTACAAAGCTTCCTCTATGAGGAAGCCAAAGTAGATAAACGTACTTCCTCATGGTGGAAGCTTTGTAGAGCAAACAATTTGCAAAGTTCTACTTTGCATACATGTAAAAAATGTAAATAATTACATTAAAAAATGTAAAATAATGAGTAAGCAATTTGCAAGGTTCTACTTTGTTTTTTCCCGTTTTCGCAGTTCCCGGATTCTCTTAGAACAATGTCGCTGATTTTCCGAAGATCATCATAAATTGACTCATTGACTTCATTTACGTGAAAACTTTCCACAAATTTAGTTTCTTTACGCAATTTTTTTTTCTAAAATAACTGGTATCTACTGACAGATTGAAAACTATTTTTTTAATTACAAAAACCATTTCTAATCAGAATGTTAACAGCAAACACGATCGTAAAACAATCAGGCTACACAAACCGGACATTCATGGAGTACGACTGGACAATTTCAAATGCATCCTGAAGCCTCGGCGGCTGGCCATGGTGCGGCGCACGCGTCTCGCAACAGAGACACTTCAATAGCTTAAGAGCAAAGTTCCTAGATTTATTTATTTCTATATGTTGCATATGGTATTACGTAGGAGATGCGACACAAATTTTATATATTGTTTGAATATATGGAGTTTATCTGTAGTCGGTAAGATAAATCTTTGTAAAGCATAACTAGCGATTCGATGGGCAGTGTTCCCAAAGCCTTCATTGTATTTTTTGTTATTTGTATTTTTTTGTAATAAAAAAAATACGGAATAGTATATTGTGGAATAGTATACTCGTGTGATTACAGCCCTCGCTTCGCTCGGGCAACAAACCTCACACTCGTCGTAATCGCCAACTTTCGACCTTTGTTGCACATCATATTTTTCGTAACGAGTGCCTGAATCAGCGGCGCTTGGAGTGGCAGTCGAGCGAGACGAACAGTGACAAGTAAGGTCACGTCTCTAGGGACGAAAGCGAGAAAAGTAAAAGCTCTAGGGACGAAAGTGCATGAAGCGCGAACTGCGCATGCGCGCACATGTCATTTCACGACTGGCATGCTATTGCTGACTTTCGTCTCGCAAGTCTGCCATGAAAAGCGACGCGAATCATGCACGTGATACGAAAAATACTTTAATAGCGTACAAGTACATATGCCACATGAAGCAGACTCATCTCTACATGAAGTGTGTGTTACAGAATACGCATCAACTGCGGTCATCTTGCGTTGTTTCGATATATTCAAATTGGCCATTTGCAAAATTCATTTATCGATGCGAATCAACATTTTAAAACCTCAATTTATAGAAAAAGACATTGGGCGCAAGTTGTAGAATTGATGTACAAAATTTAGTCAAGTAATTTTTTACCGTTTTTCGAGAACATACCGGACAAGGAAATCACTCAAATCAGCAGATCGTCGTGGAACGCATAACTCCCGTCTTTTTTCCCCAGAGGGACAGTCGGGAGTTAAAAAGGATGGAACGTAAAACTTTGCACATTGGTTCCACGTAATTTTTTAATTTTTCCACATACCTAATGGCGAATACTAAATCTCCCACCAAAAATATGCTAAGGATTGACTATTATTTCACAATCTTTTGTTAATCCCATTTGGTTATTGATTGAACTTTTATTCAGTCGGGAATTTTTTAATTTTTGTAAAATTATTACATACTTTATTTTAGCAAGATGTGTGAAATAGTACATTTCAACACTAGGGAGAAAAAAGAAAAATGCCACTTCTCGCATTAGTGCGATAAAGTTGTATAGGAAACTCACGCGAGAAACTTTTCTCAACTCGTGTGATTGCAACTCTCGTCAGAAGAGTTTTGATTACACTCGTATCGTAATATACTATTTTAGCGTGTGTGGGTTTGTAAAGTACGAGCCGAAGGCGAGTTCTACAATTGTACGAGCTAAACAAAATCTTTTCTCTCGAGGATTGAACGAAATTTTTCAGTACGACGTCGGAAAAGTGTGCTTTTCTACATGGAGAACTGAAAACGTATTTTGTTACCTTAAATTGTGATTTTTTACACCGGCAGACCAGTGCCCACAGTACGTGAAAACTCGTAAGTTAAGACTGAACGCCTCGACGGGCTCGTAATAATGAGTGGTCTGCATCGCAAGAGCGAATAATGTTGAACCGATTGGAACACGTAATATTTTTTCTTTGGCAGCAGATAGAGAAGTAGAACCTGAGTACCGCAGTAGGAGAAATTATTTAAAAAATTAGTGAATCGATACACGTACAATCTTAGCGGTAATATCACTTTTAACTACAGTAATGGAATAGGATGTATATCTCGCTTAGCTACGAACATACTCATTAAATAATTTTTGTTGAAATGATACAATTGCAACCAATTTGTATGAAATTATCCTGAAATAAAGGCTATATATGAAACTGCAAGAAAGACTTCGTACTTCTGTGAACTCGATATTTCTCTCTAATTGCATGTTGTGTAAAGCCTCATGAACCGCTGTATTACGTGCCAAGCAATGCGTGAAGCTTCGTACTTAGAAGAACCCCTGTAAGAATGGTATTCGCCAGCAGTATACTTGGAAATGAACGCACAAAAAAAAAGAAAACATTCGATAAATATAATATCCGGGGAAGAAAAATAAATATGGCAAACATTCGAGGGGAAAAAAACCACGAAATAGAAATCGGATTTTTTATCGCTATAATGCGATTTATCTGTGCTATGTGTGAAAAGATGGTTAATGGAAATTGTTGATGAGGAAATATAAAAACATGTGTGTGTTTATAATAATGATTTGCGCTTATAGTAATTGTTTAATTATTTCCGTCATATTGTTTATCCATCTGATGATTTTTCCATAAATAATGTTTCCACGGAGCATTTTATATTATGTCATTAAAAATATTCATATAAATTTGTAAGCTCATTTATTTCTATTATAATTATATCTTTAAAAATAATAACATACTTTAACTATTATTATTTCTTAATTATTTTTTTTATTTTTAAATATTTGTACGCAAATTGATATATGTGGCATTCCAAATCAATTCAGCCACCCAAAACAAAAAAAAATCTCAAAAAGTTTCTAAAAATCAGGTCCGGTTCCAATAGATACATCAAGATAGAAATTAAAAAAAGGTTGTAAAGTAAAACTTTGCATATTGTTTGCTCATTAATTTTGATTTGTTATAAAGCTACCTCTATGAGGAAGCTTATTTATCAATTTTGGCTTTCTCATAGGAGAAGCTTTGTGAAAAAACTGTACACATGGTTACAGCTCTAGTTCGCTTTATGATATCCCTCTAAACTATAATCTGTTAAAATAAAAAAATCAAATTGCTGCAAAATCAGAACCCATTTACCGATTGTCACCAAATTTGGTACATAGCAACGATGAATATTTTTCATTTGTATTTTTCGTTCATAAAAAGTTTCAGTTCTTTCATTGTCAGTCGATCTGAGTTACAACAAAACGTTAATTTAAAAAAAAAATTCAAATTCACGTAAAATTCGAACGGTTTTACCGATCATCACCAAATTTGGCATGCAGCAGCGCTTAATATTATTTTTCGTCTGTAGAAAATTTCAGTTCATTTGGTGAGATGTGATGTGAGTTACAGCAAAATGATTTTTTTTTAAAGTTCAAAATCCCATAAAAGCCGAGACTATTTGTCGATTCATCCCAAATTCAATACCGATCCTCCTTTAACATAGCTTTATTTGTAACAAAATATTTAGCTCGAAAACTACAAATTTGCGGGAGATAGAGAACAGACAGACATTTTTCTAAAAATTCAAAATTGAATAAAAAATAATCTTATATTTGAACTTTTTTGAAAATGATCACTGATCACGTGTGATCACGTGTGTGCCGAATTTCAGTTCGATTGATGAAGTTCTGTAGGTACTTAAGTTTGAATTTTGCACGCCACGCACACACACACACACACAAAAACACACAATCGCACACGCGCACGCACGCACGCTCACACACAGACACACACACGCTAGGTACTTCAGTTTGAATTTTGCATGCCACACACACACACATACACAAGAAATTGAGTTGCATTTAAAGGTAAAAAATTATATTTGGTAAAAGAGCAATATAACTCCGTTCAAAATATCATTGAGCATTTAATGAGAAGGGTTTAGACGTGTTAAATTAACACTGTTGATTATATTTTCATATTTTAAAGGTCAAACATTTGTTATCTGGTTTCTTTATGTTTTTGATTTTTTTTTTTTTTTAATATTTCGTGATTTACTTTTTTCCTTGTTTTTGAATTTCTTATTTAATTTTCAACACGACGTTGTGTTACGTAAAAATAACATACCGTCATTCACATCGATTGAAAAAAATTCAATAACACGAAATATTTTTTAAAAGCAAAAATATAATGAAAGCAAATAAAAAAAGCTGGCAATTGTATTGTCATAGTGATCCGTTTAGGTAGAAGTATATTTATCACATTTGGCTTCCTCAAGAAGCTTTGTCTTGTGATTAGTTACTTTTTAAATGTTAGTTTTTGCGTAAACGTGTCATCAGACATTTTTTTTTTAGTTGGAAGTCGCATGAAATTTGAACGACTTAACCAATTTTGCCCAAATTCAATACCGATCATCGGTCTATAAAAGTTCATTCGCGTATCAATTTTCAACCCGACATCTCAAAATTTGTGAGTGTTACAGCGTATACAGAAATTTAAAAAAAAATTCCAAATCGCATAAAATCCGAACGACTGACCCGATTTTGTCCAAATTCAATACCAATTATCGGTCTATAATAGTTCAGTTTTGTACAAAATTTTAGACCGATATCTCAAAAATTGTAGAAGCCAGGGCGCGTAGAAATATTTTTGAAAAATTTCAAAATTGTGTAAAAACAATAGAACTGCATATATTTGGCTCAAATTCAATACAGCTCTTTGTTCCATAATATTCCAACTTTATAGAAAATTTTAGATCGTTATCTCAAAAATTGTGGAAGCTAGAGCGCGTAGACATTTTCGAAAAAATGAAAAATCGTGTAAAACAAAAGCACTGCGTAGATTTCATTAAAAATTGCACTTACCCTGAGGCATTGACATCTCAACATGTGTGCCAAATTTCAGCTTCATCGCTCAAGCCGTTCTCAAGTTATGGCTTGTACACACACATACATCCGGACATTTTTTCTAAATGTGATTTCTCGACGTTTTGGAACATTTTGAACACGTTTACATAAAGAACTCGAAAAAAAAAAATGTCCACGAAAACAAAGCTTCTTGAGGAAGCAAGATGTTTAAACTTCAAAATAAGATAAAAAATTTTTAAAACTCCCGACTGTAAAAATTGACTCCCATTAAAAAAACATATATATTGAAAAAAAAATGACTCACGTAAACAAAAATATTGAAAAAAGAATGAAATAATTCCTAATACACTTTAATCTCAATGAACTCCCTCGAATGCAGTTTTTAATATGATAAATGTTATAAATATAGTCAAGAGATGTATCACAAGGGAAGTATGTGATTATAAAAATCCTTTGGACTATGTATAAAATAATAAGCCTCCCAACTATATTATCAGTTTCAATCGGAACTCCTAAGCAGGGTATACAGGTGCAGAATCGAACCTAATTACGAACTGTGTACCTTGTTTCTCTATTATTACCACCTTTCACAAAGTTACTTCTTTGAGAAAAAAAAAACGATTATCATGAAGGGTGATATTTAGCGGTGCAGTGGCGTGAAGCAAGGTTTTTTTTAAACATCCAATCAGTATAATATTGTAACCATTATTCTTTCTTACTATTATAATATTCGTACAAAGTAATAACATAATGTATGATAAATAATCCCCTTTTAAAAAGTTGGTGGCAGTCAGCTATGTTCATGTGAAGCCGTTTTATTTGTGCTATGATTGGTCGTGGTCAGACACCGGGACCGTCATCAACTTCATACATTGAATCTTTTTGTTTTTGTCAAATGTCAAAACTGACAGAAAGTGTGACTCGGGAGCTGCAGCGCCCGGATTCGTTTAGCTAAAAGTGCGCTGCAGCGCCCATAGAAAAATGGTGACGCGCGGCAGCGCGTCCGGTCTGGCTAGTTAATTTAAAAAATCGATTATCATTATACTTCCAATCAGCATAATATTTTAACCATTATTCTTTCTTATTTATTATAATATTTTTACAAAGTAATAACATACTGTATAAATAAAGTTAACAAATATTCAAAGGATTACGATTTTAAAAAAAGCAACTGCGCCACATGCAAATGCAGGTTAAGACTCACGGGTGGTATTGAAGCACCAGAGATGAGAATCTCTACAAGCACTCTATCGTGAACACCCTGAAGTGAGCTACGAAAATGATATTTCGTTATATTGAAATAGGCTATTTATAACATTTTGAATAAATCATTTATCTATGTGAATCAACAATTTATTATCTTAATTTATGAAAAAAGATATTGGGCGCTAGTCACAGAATCGACTTTCAAAATTTGGTTAAGTAAGTAAGTAATTTGTTTCCGGTTTCGAGAACATTGGCTTTAAAGAAATCGCTCAAATCAGCTGATCGCCGTGAGACGCATAACTCCCGTTTTTTGCCCAGGGTGGAGAGGGGGGGGGGGGGGGTTAAAAATAAGTAGCACGTCTAAGCTTTCCTCGTCAATTGCTCAATAACATTTTGAAAGGAATTATATCGCTCTTTTATGAAATATTATTTTTTATTTTCAATTTCAACTCAATATCTTCTCACACTAAAAACATTTCGACATTAAACTGCTATAACATTCCGACGATTGTGTGACGGCCCTGCACTACATTGCATATAAGAGGACGATTCGAATGAGAGAAACATATAGGTGACATTAGGAACTGAACAGTCCGGGTTCGAGTCCCGGTGATCACTATATATTTTCTCTCTTCGATACTTCATCTGGCCGTCCTCACTACCAATCTACACTCTTCCCCCAAATCTCCGCTTGGTCGTTACATGGTGTCAGAAGTTATCGGGCCCAAAAACGTCCTGAATTCGCATTGTACCGATGGAGCACACACAGACATTCCCGCAAACACAAGCCTGGCACTGAAGAGCTGCTCCGCGGGATTTAACATGGCCGAGGGAAGAGGTCCGGCGATGGACACAGGTTTCGCATAGCGTTTAAGCTCTCCACTGCAATCGCGTAACAGGACACCCAGCTCTGCCTAGTCAACGAGGACGTCGAGTTCAATCAAGGGGAGGTACGTGACGGCCCTGCACTACATTGCATATAAGAGGACGATTCGAATGAGCGAAACATATAGGTGACATTAGCGCAGTCGTTAGAGCTCTTGCTTAGGAACTGAACAGTCCGGGTTCGAGTCCCGGTGATCACCATATATTTTCTCTCTTCGATACTTCGTCTGGCCGTCCTCACCACCAATCTACACTCTTCCCCCAAACCTCCGCTTGGTCGTTACAATTGTGTTTTCTAAAAATCGGTCTTTATCCAAAAATATTGATCTGTATCTGCATTGCCGATATTGACGAATTTTCTGACATTGGAAAACAGATATTGTCATATCAGGATTAACAACTAGAAGTGAACATAACCTCAGCCATGGGTTTATAACCTCAACATTCTTATCGAATCACGATTTGATCGAAGTGCACTTACAATTCTTTCTTCCCCGACAACAGTCTCGCTCCTTTGAATATCGCAACATCAGAGCCGTTGACGTTGATGCTCTCGCTGCATTCCTATCAGCCTAGGACTGGTCGGCTTTTGAGGCCTCTGAATCTCTCGATTTTTAAGTCGAATTCTCCGCATCGCGGGTTCGTGATGCTGTGTATGCACTTGCTCCGTTGCGCACTGTTCGCATCACTCGTCCGCCCACTCCGTGGATTGACTCTACTGTTCGGTTAAGGATGCGTGCTCGAGATCAGGCCTATCGCCGTCTCCGCAGGTGTCTCCGCAACTCTTCTCTTCGACCTATGGTGCTCGCGATTTTTCGGCAGTTTCGTGACGCGGCCCAGTTCCTGCTGAATGAGGCCAAGCATCGCTATGTGCACTTGTGCATAGTTTTCTCTTGGGCCTCGCGCCAGGCCTGGTCTCAATTGCGACGATTAGGTATGATAGCTGATAAGCGAGTGGCGGCGCCAATTGCATTTCCTCCGGACGATCTCAATGCAGCCTTCTGCTCCACTTCCTGCTCACTTCCCCCTCCTCTGCCTCCCCTGTTCTCACTATTCTTGGTATCCCCTCTGTGCTGCCGGACCTCGCTTATCCCCGCTTTAACTTCTCTGCACTTTCATCCACCCAAGTTTTACCTCTTCTCTTTCGTCCGTCTTCAAACTCCTGTGGCTATGACTTTACTCCCTGCTTCCTATCTTCGTCTCGTTTCTGGCCCTCTTCCTCCTCAGATCGTTCAAATTATTAACTTTTCACTTTCTTCCTCCTCTTTCCCCTTTGCCTGGCGCTTCTCGTATATTACTCCCATCAACAAAATTCCTTCACCTATCTCTCCGCTAGATTACCGTCCTATTTCCGTGCTATGTGCTCTGTCAAAAGTAGTGGAGAGGCTTGTGTATGCGCAGCTCACTGGGTGGCTACAAGCTCACAATCTGTTTGACCCGCTACAAGCCGGTTTCAGGGACGAGCATAGCATCCAGACGGCACTGCTCAATTTTACGGACGATGTGAGGCTCGGTATGGATAAGCGGCAATTAACTGTTGCCGTATTTTTCGACTTCAGTAAAACCTTCGATACAGTCCGTCATTTCACGCTTTTGCGTGAGCTCTCCACTCTGGGCCTCTGATCGTCCCTATTGGCTTGGTTCGTGTCGTACCTATGCGGAAGATCGCAGGCGGTTCGTTTACCTGATGGTCGAGTCTCTGAGTGGGCGTCGGTCACATCTGGTTTCCCTCAGGGTGGCGTACTCGGCCCGCTACTTTTCAGTATTTACCTGTTTGACCTGATGCCTGCTGCCTTCCGCAACAGCTATCACCTGCTCTATGCAGACGACCTCGTTATATATTTGCACTGTGGTTTGGAGAATCTGGCGGCGTCGCTCGCGCTCATTAACGGTGACATTCCCCGCATCCACAGCTGGGCAGCCGCGAACTGGCTGTCGCTCAATGCCTCGAAGACCGACGCCATGGTTCTAGGCAATGCGTGGCACCTCAGCCACATTGACCTTGCTTCCCTCCCCCGGCTTAGTGTTGTCGGTGTACTCATCAATTTTGGATCTTCTAAGCGTTATCTCGGCATAATTATTACACCCACGCTCAGTTGGGGGGAGGAGGTTTCACTCGTGCGTCGTCGTGTCTTCGGGTCTCTCTCGCAGCCTAAGCGACCGGTATGTGCTCGCTCTCCGGCGCAGAGACCACGTCTCAACTGGTCGGCGTTCGCTGGGTTGGCTCTCGGTGGCGAATAGGCGCAATTACTTCCTTGGCTGCCTATTTTACAATCTCATCCGCTCCGGGAGTCCGTCATACCTTGCTGACCGGCTTTTGCCGCGAGCAAGGGTGAACTCTCGTGGGGCTAGGGGAGCAACCGATTCGCTGTCGGTGGCTGTTGTGCGAACGTCGATCTATCGGAAGTCGTTCCTGGTTAGCGGCACGTACCTGTGGAATGCGCTTCCACTAGCAGTCTCGCAAGCCCCTTCGCTAGGGGCCTTTAAGATGCGTATTTTGCGGTACCTCACCGAACTCGAGCTGCGTGAAGACGAGTGCATTGATTAGCACCTAGTCTTTGTTTTATTTCTGTTTTTGTATCTCTTGGTTAAATTCTGTCATCTGTCTCTATACTTTCTTCCTTGCTGGCTTTGTTTCTCTTTCTGCTTATATGTACAACTCTGATCCTTAGGGGATGTACCGTAGGACCAATTAAAAATTTGAATAAATAAATAAATAAACATTAAATCCCATCTGTGAGTTTGTGTTTATTTGTGTTTAACGTTAAGAGTAAATAATTATCAGTTCATTTCTAATTGATAATCGCTTAAAATCATTCCTTTTGTGGTAATAATTGATTTTTTAAGTCTGCAACAAAATTCATATTTTGCTTGTTGCATATTTTTTACAAGAAAACTGTTTTTACTTCTTTCATCTCATTTGAGTGATTACTAGGGTAAAACAATAAAAATTAAAAAGAGTTGGTGTTTTGCTTTCAGTTTCAATACAAAAATAACATTTCATTTTTCACAATAAGTCTCTCTGTGATCCATGGGCTTCTTCAGAAGTTTTTGTATTTTCAGACATGTCTCTTTTACATAGTTTATATGTGCTGAGAAAGAAACTTTTGATAGAGTCTATGGACCGGATCAAAATCAGTTTCTTTTTCATCTTTTTTTTTTTCATTTAAGGTGAAGTACTAAAAGCAATGGGTGCTTTTTTAAAATTTTAACACCAAAACTACATTTAATTCCTAGAGGATAGACTGTTATTTTTAGTGTAATCTACAGTTTGTTTAAAAAGTTACAGTACTTTCAATACTTTTACAAATTTTTTATGTGATGAGAAAGTAATAACCTTTGATAGAGACTACGGACCGAATCAACATTTTTTGTGTTTCTTTGATGAATGAAATAAAGTTTTGGTAATGTAGTTGAAAACACAATACACAATACACTGCCTTTTGGTACTTTACCTCAAATGTCAAAATCAGTTTATTTTCTTTTTCATGATTTTGGATTGTATTTCAATATCAAACCTACATTTTATACATCCAAGTTACACATAACATTTCACAGCGGTCCACAAGTTTTCATAAAAGTTATTGTATTTTCGAATGGCACAGACAGACAGACAGAAATGAGGGAATGCCTTTTTTGGAATCTTCGACACTCAAAACATGTATTTCTACAAAAATCTGGAAGTCGAATTTGTTTTGGATTGCAGTACCTTCTCTTTTACTTACTCCGTATGTGATGAGACAGTAAAAAGCCTGCAAAGTAGAAACTTGCAAATTGCTTCCTCACAATTTTCTATCTTTGACAAAGCCTACTCTATGAAGAAGTGTGTTGATTAATTCGGGCTTCCTCGTAGAGGAAGTTTTGTAAAAAAGAAAAAAACTTTGTCAAAGATAGAAAATAGTGAGGAAGCAATTTGCAAAGTTCTACTTTGCAGGCTGGTTTGCGTTCGAAAGATATTTTTCAAAAAAATGCAAAATGTCATGAAATTTAAACCGCTCGACCGATTTGCGTCAAATTTTCACTCAAACCCTGTTCCATGGTAGTCCATATGTGAATCAAATTTGAAGCCGGTATCTCGTAATTTGTGTAAGCTAGTGCGCGAACGAGATTAAAAACATAAATAAAAAATGTTATAAAATTCAAACTACTCGACCGATTTGCTCCAAATTTGAATTAGAACCTTTTTTTTTAATCACAGTCTAGAAGTAATACAAATTTAAGCCCGATATCTTGTAATTTGCGCGAGTAAATGCTCGAAAGACATTTTTCGAAAGTTAAAAAACGTTATGAAATTTGGACCGCCCGGCCGATTTGCGTCAAATTTATACCCAAAACTAGTTCTAGGGCAAACCACATGTGTGCCAAATTTGATTGAAATCTGTCTAAAAAAGTAGAAATTATTTTTTTCGCGACAGCAATATTTTTCTTTTTTTGGAATAAAATCGTAATTTATCAACATAGCGAACTATCCTTAAATTCATCTTCGATACTCAATAATTGTGAAATCACGTGGTAAATTGCAGCCAGACATCTCGGAATTTACAAAAGTAGAAGTGTCTACGGACATTTAAAAAAAAATTAAAACTCTATCGATTCTCGTGTAGAGAATCTCGTGGCTCACTGTAAATCCGTTTGTGTACAAAATTTTAGCCCGATATCGTAATTTACGAAAGTTATAGCGTGAAAAGGATTTTTCCAAAACTTTCGAAATGCTGTAAGATATGGATTTTCCAACCGATTCTTCAACCGTCAACTACAATCTCAAACGTTGTTGTATATGACAGTTATCGAGTTAACAAGGTCATCTGCACACACATACGCACATACACACACACATACAGACATTTCGTACAAATCACTTTTCTCGAACATTCAGATCATTCTGAGTGTTCTCTTCATAAAAATCTCGAAAAGAAAAATTTCACGAAAACATACTCAAAATACTCAAAATTCGGCATGCCGTTACAGAAATTGAGATAAATTTTCCAATGACGATATTTAACGTCCAGAACGTTAAAAAAGAATTACCCAATTAATTCTGAATATTTTTTGTTCTTGTAGGCCATGGAAAAATGCACATTTTCGTTTTTCAGGGTTGTCGATATGATTAATCGTGAATTTTTTTTTGCGTGCATGTGTGGGAACGGACTCACGTCCTTCGGAGAAGCGAGCCCACATTATTAGGACCCATGCATGGACTGACTTTTCTAAGTCTCTACAATAGGGTGACCCAGAAAAACCTTATTATTTCTTTTACGCGTTCT
Source organism: Perithous albicinctus (assembly GCA_964016905.1). Lineage (NCBI taxonomy): Eukaryota > Metazoa > Arthropoda > Insecta > Hymenoptera > Ichneumonidae > Perithous > Perithous albicinctus. The sequence continues at coordinate 10,634,824 of OZ024690.1, read as the reverse complement.
TCGTACTATAGCGTATTCCTCTGGTTTAGGTATATGTTTTCTTTTTTTGGATTAAGAAATATATATTTAGAGGTCGCGCAAGTCATTTTTATACAAAAAATCGTCTTTTCACCAAATTGTTATTTTTTCGTCTAAATCCTATAAGCATTGGAATTTGTTTTCTTCGTCCATTATACCCTATAGGATCGTCTACATTGTAGATTGTTTTGAGAATTTTTTGACTCATTGTCACCGAATGTAACGTTCATTTTTTTTTATACGCCTTACTTTGGCTGATTGAGGAATGGAACAAACATTGTGGAATTGCAAATGTTGAATTTCAATGAAAAATCCATTTTGCGTCCCTCAGTTTACAATATAAAAATTATTTCAACCGAAAATTGGTCATTACCTACAGACTACATAATACATAATTTGGTAGTAAATTAATTATATCAAGAGACGCGGCAGCGTCTCGACCCCCAATATTAAAGAAAATTTATATGACGAATTCCTCTAACGTCACACCGCTCTCAGGCTACTGCTTCTCCTATGTGTCTATTATACGAAACTTCTTTGAAAACACGTATATCTTTCTATATTATATAAAGATCTCGCCGCCGCCGCCGTCGCCGCCGTGTACAAGAATCGAGGGTGTGTGAAGTTGACCACAGATTTGGATTCATGACCAACTTCACACCGCTCGCTCATAAATGAAAATTTTAAAAATTTCAAAATTTTAAAAATTTCAAAATTTTAAAAATTTCAAAAATTTTCTTTTGCAAGGTTTAATGCTGATGTAGTAGATGAATTTAAAAACGGAACTTATATTTTGAAAATTCAAGGTCAAGTATGCCATGTTACGCCAAATTGTATTTACACGGGAAAAGGTGAAATTCCACATGGAGGTCAAATTTATATTTTTGATGATTATGAAGCAACACAGCAAAGATTAAAAGAAAATAATAATTTATCGAAGAAACATATAGAGATTATATCAAGAGTTTTTAACAATGTTAATCCTTATGCTGAAAAGTATCAAAATTTATATGAATTGACGAAGAACGAAGCACTACCGGAATATTATTTATATTTCATTCGTAACATTAATATGAATAAACACCGTTACAATTTACCATCCACCGCGGAATGTGCACCTTTGATAGTATCACAAGATGGTGAAATTCCAAAATTATTCGATTTATGTGTTTACCCAAAATGTCCTGATGGTGTTAGTTCTTTTACGTATTTGAATAAACTATCACTTCATGTCGACCCCATGACTTTTCCAATAATGTTTCCACGAGGAGATTTGGAATGGAGTCCATTATTTACACATTGTAATAGTAATAAAAGATTGTCAGCTCTGCAATATTATTCATATCGTTTGGCCTATAGACCTGATGAGAAATTTAATCCAATTTTATTTTGTGGCCGACTAACTCGACGATATGTTATTCAAGCATATATTGTCATTGAAAGTAATAGATTGAATTTTTTTAGGTATAACCAAAAAAAATTAAGAATTGAATGTTACCAAGGGATAGTCGATCATGTAGCGCGTAGTGTCTTAAACAATCCAAATAATTTTAATAAATCAGAGCGTTTAGGTAATGTTTTGTTTTACCATCCACATATTTGGGAAGTCCTCGAAAAATGCATCACAACTATCAGGATGCTATGGCCATTGTAAGAACAATTGGTAGACCAGATTTATTCATAACAATGACTTGCAATCCTAATTGGCCAGAACTACAAAGAGTTTTAAAACGTTTCCCGCCAGGAACAACATGTAATGATATTCCTAATATTAAGATTATTCTATTCTAAACTGCGTGCTCTTTTATCTGACATTATAAATGGAAAGATGTTTGAAAAAATGTTGGCCTATGTTTATATTATTGAATTTCAGAAAAGAGGACTACCGCATGCACATATGTTATTCGTGTTAGATTATAAAGACAAATTAACGATACCTGAAGCTATTGATAAATACATCAGCGCTGAAATTCCTTTTGCCGATTCTGAACTGCAAAGTTTGGTGTTGAAACATATGTCACATGGACCTCATACAGATTTTTTTCCATGTCATAAGAAAAGAAAAAGATGTATGTTCGAAAAGATTTCCTAAGCAGTTTAACGATTTTACAGAATTAAAAAAAAATGGGTTCTCTAAATACAAACGTAGAGATAATCGATATGCCGAACACGTATATAATAAAATGTCGATCGAATTTTTGTACCAGTAGATAATTCTGTGGTAGTTCCGTATAACCCAGAAGTTGTTCTGAAATATAAGTGTCATTGTAATGTTGAATATTGTGCTTCTATAACGAGTGTGAAATATCTTTATGAATATTTGCACAGAGGACACGATCGAGCATTTATAAAAATTAAAAAACATAAACACAACCTTGATAAAGAGATTTATGATGAAATTTCAGATTTTATAGATAGCCGTTACATTAGTCCTATGGAAGCTGCTTGGCGCATCGAAGAACTGCCACTTTCAGATAGGTCACATCCTATCGTTCGTTTAGCAGTTCATACAGAAAATCAGCAATAAATTGTTTTTGAAGAAAACAAAGAGGAAAAAGCTCTAACCAAATTTGAGACAACTTTAACTGCGTGGTTTAAACTAAATAAAACGGATGAGACGGTGCGAAAATTCCTTTATGCTAACATTCCGAAACATTACGTATTTAGTTTAGAGAAGAAGAGATGGATGAAGCGTCGTATATTTTCGAAGACTATTGGCCGAATTATAAGTGTTAGTCCAAAAGACGTCGAACGCTTTCATTTAAAATTAATATTACATCGTGTAAAAAGAGCAACCTGTTTCCAAGATTTAAAAACTTATGAAAATGTTAATTATAATACATTCAAAGAAACGACATTTGCAATGGGGTTAGTTGAAAATGATACGGAAATTTTTAACATTTTCGAAGAAGCGTGTACCATTATGATGCCTACAGAATTGCGTAAATTTTTTGCATGGTTTGTTATTTCTGATAATTTTGCATTTTCGTGTGAAATATGGCAAAAATTTAAAAAATATTTTTGTGAAGAATTTACTGATAATCAGGAAAATAGAGCATTGCTTGAAATAAATGAAATTTCCATGTTGGAGAATAAGCAATGCTCTGATTTTGGGCTTCCAGAACCTGACAATGATTTAGAAATTAAAATAAATTTGGAAAATGAAAAAAAAATCATGATTTTGCACGAAAATATATCAAGAAAATTAATAGCGCAGTTGAATGCCGATCAAAAGATTATTTTTGAATATATAACTAAAGGTAATAGTCAGATGATTTATATCGATGGCTCTGCAGATACAGGAAAAACTTTTCTTTATACAGCTTTGATTCATTACTTCTTAGGAAACGGCAAAAAAGTATTACCTATGGGATGGACAGGCATCGCATCAATTTTATTGCCTGGAGGAATGACAAGTCACAAAACATTTAAATTATCGTTAGATTTAAGCAACTTAGCGACTTCATTTTTAAAATTAGCATCAGACAAAAAAAGATTGAGAGAATGTGATGTTGTTGTTTGGGACGAAGCATCTATGATTCCTAGAAAGGCGTTAGAAATAGTGGATAAAACTGTTCGTGATTGTTGCAATATCGAAAATGTCCCATTTGCAGGGAAATTAATTATATTGGGTGGAGATTTCCGCCAAATCCTTCCCGTCGTCAAGAACGGAACGAAATTTAGTATAATTAACGAAACTATCAAATATTCAAACTTATTGCATAATTTTCATGTTATGAAATTTAAAAAAATATACGGTCATGTAATCATTGTTTTGCGGATTTTTTATTGAAAGTTGGAAATGGTGAAATGAAGTCATTGGAAATACCTGAAAATTGGAAAAGTACAAATGTTTGTACAAGTATATATGGTTCAACGATTAACCAAAATGATGAATTATCGAAACTTGCTATTTTATCTTGCCATAATGAAGATGTTTATAGATTGAATGATAAAATATTAGAAAAGATTGATACAGAAGAGAAGGTATATTATAGTATTGATTACGCTAAACATAAAGGGGTCGATCAAGCGGATACCGATGTTGAATTAAATTATCCGATAGAATATTTGAATTCTTTAAGATTTCCAGGACTTCTAGTTCATAGATTGATTCTAAAAATTGGCGCAATTGTGATGCTTATTAGAAATTTAAGTATGAATGATGGATTATGTAATGGGACAAGAATGAAAATTATTAAATTATTTAAATTCAATATTAAAGTAGAAATAATAACAGGTACGCAAGCTGGCAATTATGCTTTTATTCCAAGAATAATACTAGATACTGGGGATTTTTTGCCATTTATTTTGTATCGAAGACAGTTTCCGGTTGTTCTGGCATTTGCAATAACTATTAATAAATCGCAAGGACAAAGTTTAGACGAAGTTGGTATATATTTTTGAAGTCCATTGTTTTCTCATGGACAATTATACGTGGCATTGTCGAGATGTAAAAATTCAGAACAATTATTTATTGAAAATGATTCGGAAGATTTTGAGGAAATTAACAATGTTGTTTGGAAAGAAGCTATTGATTCATAAAAATAAAAAATTATATTATGTTTAATTATATTATATATATTAATGAATATAGTATAATTCGGTATGTGTCAGTGTTAGGTGTGCGCCTGTAAAAATGAATGTGGCGACTGTGCCCCACATTATTCAAGTAGTATTCAAGTATTCAATTTGTTTATTGTATTTAATTCGATTATTTTTTATTCTATTTTATTCAATTGTTCTTTTTCTTTATTGTGTTTTTTTATTTAAATAAAAGATATATTCAATACGAATTATATATATGAATTTTATTGTATTTTTTTATGAAGAACGGGGGTTTGGCGCGCGAAGCGTGCAGGGGGGCGGAGCTCCCCTAGTATATATATATATATGTTATATATAATACTAGCACGGTGGCGATAGCGGCGCCGCCGTATTGCCGCCGCTGCAGCATATAATATAGCATTATATTATGTATAATATATATACTATACAACTTCGAAAAAGTATTTTTTGATAAAGTATCCTCACAAAAAAATTTCCCCTAAATTATTGGATCCCATAGCATACAATCCGAAGACAAAATATCCACAATAAAATACCTCGGATATCCGTCTGTGCATTCGTCGGTTAGTTCCGCTGTGCAGATTTTATTGACTTTTAAAAAAATTAAACGTTTTTATTGTCGTGAAAAAAAGATACCGGTCAGAATACACGGAATACCTCAATTTTGCCAGTTTATGCTCGCTAAACATATTTTCATTATTTAAAAACAGCATTATAACCAAACTACAGAGCCGGATCTCTATGGTTACATCGAAAAATTTAAACTTCGACAAACCAAATACCGACTACAAAATGACGAATCAAATTAAGTTTATAACTATAACAAATAGTATATTACGGCATGGGGGCGAAAATTTTTTTCTCACGAGTGTGAGATTGCAGCACGAGCCGAGAAAACGTTTTTCCGCCGAGTACCGTATACAATTTTACTTCACAAGCTGTGCAAAGGGAGTTTAAAGCGCGCGGAGCGCGCAAAAACTTGTTTTCCACACTATCGTGATGTAAAAAAATGTGTGTCGTGGTAGGGGGCTTCGTCCACCCCCCTTCGCCCGCCGCCCTCATCACTGCTTTACGTTCGTTTACATCAGAAAAATTGGTAGCACGAACAAATATCTGCGATAAAATATTCTACGACAAAATATCTCGGTCAAACGCTCTCATTCTAATCAGGGCCCGTATCTAAGAATCGAGAAACGTGTATTTTCAAGATATTTTGTTGCAAGATATTTTTCCCGAGTTATTTTGTTTGAGATATTTTGTCGAAGATTAATAGTCGAGCTACACCATAATTCAGTTACGGCCGAACTATGGATTACATGTAGTCTGTAGATGCAAACCTTAAATTGTATTACGGCGATGCAGGAAAACAACTTAACTATATCCATCATATGAGACTTTTTACAAATATGATTAGAAATTTCTTTACTTTCACTTGACGTGGTTGTATGAGCAAAGTATTGTAGAATTACATATATCGTATGTGGCGTAAAGAAACTCTATATTAACGACCAATTTGCGGTTGAAATTATTTTTGTCGTAAAATGAGGGCCCGAAATAGTTTTTTCATCGCATATGGACATTTTCAAAATGACAATAATTTTTTTTATCGTGCAAATCAATTTTCTTTTCATCACGTACGAATTATAAATACCTGTCTTACGAATAGAGCAGTATTCACAAAAAAAATCAGATCTTAGAATAAATGTTTGTTCCATTTCTCAATCAACCGAAGTGAGCCGCATTGAATGAATGTTACACTCGGTAAAAATGTCTTTTATGTTAATGAAAAATTCTGAAAAAATTCCACAATGTAGACGATCCTATTGGGTATAATGCACGGAGAAAAAAAAACTGAAAAGCTTAAAGGATTTAGGTGAAATAATTATAATTCAGTGAAAAAAAGATTTTTTGCATAAAAGCAACTTGCGCGCGACCCCTAAATATGTTTATTTTAATCCAAACCAATTAGAGAATATATACCTAAGCCAGAGAAATACGCTGTAGTATGAAGGGCCTGAAAGAAAATAATAAGGTTTTTCTGAGTCACCCTACCCTATAAGCACCCCCATTCCAGACGACCTGATTAAGTCTCCATGACCCTTGAAGGTCGGATAATAAAGTGAATTGGGGTTATTCACACCGTTGAAACCTTTCGCTAATAAGAATGTGGCAACGTCGCTTCTCCTTCGCGATTAATTTAAATGGCACAGAATTCAAATCAGTCATAATGCTGTATTTCGGCGTGTCCTCTGAAAGTAATTGTACCCAGTTACAATATTGCTATTTATCGTACAAACATAGTAAATTTGATAAGGAGCTAAGCCAATACGCGGGAAGGGTAAAAATAAGAATAATTAAAGACATACAGGGGTTAAAATAATAAACGTCAAGAAACCTGCCGCCGCCTCAGTCCCCTTTAGTTTCTGATAACGTTATCCTTAAAAGGTTTTGTGTCCGAATACGTAACTTTTAACGGTCGTTTTTCTTTCAACAAAAGCATATTTGTTGCGTCTTATAACTCTACCTGGTTCTCAGACTAGTCCAACGATCCTACTGGCAATGTCCGTCCACTCCAGAAAATTTCATCCATTTTCATCCTGGCATTGGGATGGAACTTAACTTGGCCAACAAGCAAACGGACCTGCAGATCCTTCGTCACTGTAACTGGCTAGGTCGCTCGCCGAAATGCTATGTGGTTGAGGGGACATCTCTGGATGCGATAGCTAAAACATCCGTGAAATATCGCTGGCAACCGAGTCAACTTCCTCGAAAACGTATAACCTTGTGCAACCTACTAACAAAAGTTAGACTCCGGTACGACTGTTTCATGAACGCGATGCGACTACGAGCAAATGATAAACATTTGTTTCAAGCCTCTATGTATGTTACGGAAACTATTCTGCTGGGAAGTGCACAACTTTAATATACTACAAGTAATATAACTCAGCTAATGGATGGGTACAAAACATATGATTGATACACACGGCTGTATTTTTATCAAACGACTGGATTGCAGAAGTTTTATACATCTGACTTCAAATGTAAGCGAAGATCTGTACATGGAAAAATTTCGACAAAATTGATAAACCGTCCTCTGATTTTGTTAATCAATTTTGGCTTCTTTTTTGTGGAATCTTTGTCAAAGATACAAAATGATAAGTAAGTAATTTGCAAGGTTCAACTTTGCAGACTTCTTTATTTTGAGAAGAAAATATTAGCGACATTGCCTGTACGGTATTCAATCACCAAAATTCCCAAACACTCGGGATAACTTCGTAAACAATCGAGGTTTTAATACTGAACATCATTCTGCTTGCCGTGTTCTCTAGCTCCCGATAACGTTAATTGTAGTGTCACCAAAATGACAGGTAACCTCCAAGAACAAACCACATACATACACACAACGTCACAAAACACACGACACTATGAAAATTTATATAATAAAAACTATGAGTGAACAGGACCCAGATCAGGGTCGAAACGTATCAAGCAAAAATTAAAGAATTTATTCTTTATTCTGGCCGCCAATAGCCGACTATCCTCCAGCAACAAGCAACGAAGTTTAATACTGAAGAATAATGACGAATTCCGGGTTATACTAATACATAGTTCACATTCAAATGAATTTACCTGCCAAAAAAAAAACAATTCTTTAAATATTTTGATGTGACTCTCTCCCCTTAATTATTAACCGTCGACATGTCTACGTGGGATTGAGAAATACCTTGGATCAATTTAACAACGGCTGGAAGATACTCTCAGCGTTTATACAAGCCAAGACAGGTGAGGTGAATATGTGTAGTAGGCAAAGACATAGTGAGCTTACTTTACCTCAGCGATACCAAGAACTCGATCCTATAAGTCAGGCACTTATCGATATTCGTGAGATGGAATTATATGTAATATTTATGACGATAAAGTTATACGATAGGAAGTCTCTGAAAGGTCCTTACGTGAATACCCGAATAGCCATATTTTGGTATCTACATATACAGCGATAAAAAAAGAAATGTTTTTCGAAAAATACTTTCTACATCTATGCAATAGCTATATATATAATCCGGAAGAATTGAGATTGAATGTATCGTGAATGATCCATGCGCATATAAGTTTAGTCCTGTGGGAGTTTGGCTGAAAGAGGTTCAGTATATTACTTGAGCCAGAACGGAGCTGTCGCGACCTAGAGTATATGTAAGCTGACACGTAGCGGCACATAAAAGGGCTCTTCCCTATATACACGGAAATATCCATCCGCCAACGTGATATCAATAAAGTTATTCGATACGTAAACTGTAAATGCACATTTTCCAATAATACGAACTCTTACGTACGATGCCACGAGGGACCTAACGGACAGCACTGCATAACATCCACCTAACAGTAGTAGGTGTTTTGTATGCCTCTAATACAATCATGATGGATCACATTTAGAAATTGACCATTGTGACAGTAGTCTAGGTACGATATGGAATTCGATTGGCCTCTATGCCCGGTCAACAAAGTTACGATAGTCAGTCACCAAGTCTGGGTCGACATTAGAATTTGACATATTGGCTCAGTATTTTATATTATTTATTTTATATTTTGGTGTGCAGATTACGGTCTATAAGCTCGAAAATAAGCAGCCGAGAAGATTTACGGCAGTCGATTATCAGTAGATGATCCAGTGTTGGAACAATGAACCTGGGTCATTGATGCTAAAATAATCTATAATACAGTGAATTGTGATATGTTCCCTTGCGTACTTACACAGCACTCACACAGGTACACGGACACTTACACAGAAATTCTAATCAACTAACAGGCCTGGGGATTATTTGAGGGATATATCAAAATCGGGCGGGGGGGGGGGGGGGGGCTGAGTCGCAAGGGTACGAATGTCTGAGTAAAAATCATGAACATAACAAAAATCCGATCGTAACTAACAGAATCTAAACTTTTTTTTACCTCAGGATCTTTATTTTATGTCTATATGAACTCAATTCTTGAGGAAGAACGAAAACAAAAATCATTAAGATATTTTGGGACACCCTACTGTGACCTATGTCCAGGAGTGGATGTGAACAGTCATGTAAAGATGAAAAAGAATATTTCATCACGGCGGTTGCAGTGACTTGTGGTTGTAAGGAGAAACACCTGTACGTGCGACGTATAGTTTCAGAGCCTGAAGAAAAAATGGGCGAGAGTATTTCGTCCCAATGACGATGTAAAAGAGATTGCAAAAGATGCAACCAAAGGGCGCCCGACTGCCTTTGAATATGACACGACCTCGCTCGGCATATGATCTCTCAGGTCGCTGTGAATACACAACGAACTTACAATTCCGCTGGGTCTATTGAACTTGGCAAAGACAAGCAATTCCATCTCTACTAGATGCATCTAGAAGTGGTTGTCTGAATAAATTGCCACATTTGTGAGCTATACGTTATTTTTGTATTCACCGCAGCGCGGTAATCGATATCTATGATTTCCGAGGCTTTTGATGCAATAACTCTTGTTTTGAACATTAATTATCACTGACGGGAAAAACTATGATTTTTGTTAGATTTTTATTTTTCGCCATACTTTATTCAACAAAAAAAGATAAAAATTACAATTTGAAAAACTCCATCTTCAATCAAAAACATGATTTTGACATATGGAGCATGTTTATCTAGTTTAAAGTACAAAATATTAACTCTCACTAGGTACGCCCTTTTTTATGTAATAATAAATTAAGAAGGGCTTAAGATAAAAATCTAATAAAACTCAGATGTCATTTTCAGTAATAATAACAATATAAAATAATACTAGGGATATAGAAGAGGGTTCGGTTTCAACTCGTGTGAATTTTATCGTGGATTGTCCGATGTGAACCACGCTTGCATTGACAGCTGTTGCATTTCATAGATTTTAATGCCTCAACTTATTAGCTGCCACATTTGAAGTGAAAAAATATTAGATTCATCTTGATCTGTAATATAACTACGTAAATTTATATTTTTTGATGATGTCAATTATTTTCATGTCCGCCGATCAATCTAAATGCACTATTAAGAATATTCGTAATCTCAGGTTGAGTCTCATCCATTCCTGCTAAGAAATAACATTTGACTACATTTCCTTACGTCTTTTCTCATAGTTTTATTTGACACTATCGTACATCATATTGCGGAGTCATTCTGAGTTCAGAAGCAATCCTAACGCATTCACGGTAGGAAAGTTCAGCCTTCTGCGAATATATGTCATTCACCAGTCGCATGAAACTATACGTATATAATTGTTAGGCCATTGCGAGTAAAGCAAGAGTACTAAAAAGCAGTCGTCATTAAAATGTATTTTATCTACAATATATGTGGCAAGTTAGTGAAGTCTTGAGAACTCGTGCAACGCGTTTAAATTCCGGCAGGTTCCTGGAGAAGTGAGACTTCGGTATATGGTACGACAAATATCTCTGGCGAAACGTCGAGGGCGCGGAGGTCACGGATATTTGACGTTTACGGTGCGAGTCTACGAACTTTTGTTCTCGGTGATATTAGACTTTAAATGGCGACATTAGGAGTTGACTCTGGTCTTGGTGCGCAGGATAAAGAGCAGCAGTACATGACACTATGGGAGCTAGAGCTACAAAGAGACTCTCTTCTCCCTACCTCGAGATGGAAACTTTGATGATTTCGTCGTTACGTATACTAAACTATGCACGTAAATTAAATGTGCACGAAGCTCTGCGAGTTTCCGAAGTGCACAACACATTCTACACTATTATGCTGCGATAAATAATCTGACCTTGTTAGAGCTTGACGCGTCAATGCTGTCGCTGTTCAGGAGTTCGCTCATGCAAAAGCAATGCAGACTATGCGGAGTGAAACATATTGACGAGTAACCGGATCATTGATCCCGGTCAAAAGATCCCTAAACATTAGATCCGGGACAAATGATCCTGGCGATAAGAGTTTTACGGAAGAATGACTGTCGACAAGTGTTCCCAATGCAAGCTTCCGCGTCTAAAAATAATGTTGTCTATGTAGGGTATCGATAGATCTACTAAGGAATTCTACGAAAAGTTCATCATCTGGGACGATCATAGACTTGAATATAGACTTAGGGTGTAAGAAAACGTCAAAAAGTAGTCTAGATAGACCAATACCTGGTCTACGTATATCACAACTGGGTCCACATTTTTACGTACATCAAAACCTAATTTACATCGATCAAAAGAGGGTCCACATAACCACGTAGATCAGTACTCAGTCTTACGTAGATCTATGTAGATCAAAACCTAGTCTACGTAGATATACATAGATCAGAATCTAGTTTGCGTAGATCTACGTAGATCAGAACGTAGTGTACGTAGATCTACGTACGTAAACTTTTTATGACTTTTCAAATGTTTTTCTTGCGGTTTCGGAGTAATGAAAGTCATAAAAAATGAAAATACTTAAATCGCGAAAACCTTCACCCTTCGCAAAGTGTCGCCAGTGTTACTGTACTATGCTGTTTGTATACTTATTTGTGTTTGTTGAATCACTTGCAACTATTTACTACAAATACCTATACCGACTGCCAATACTTATATGTGGCGTACATTTTCGTTTACATGTTTCTATAGAAGTGAACTTTGTAGACATGAATCTTGGAAGATCGTATACATCCAAAAACTGACACATCGTTTGTGGCTGCTTTCTATATAATAGTTCAAGCGGCCATGGTCGTGCTCTCATTCAGGCCGCGACTTTCAGGAATGTAATTAGGGAGGGTAGTGCCACCCTCCGCACTCCCGTTTACTCTCTCGTCGACAACTCCCGTCGCACATATCTTCCTCTATTCATTTTCCACGAGCTTCGCGCTTGTTCACTTTCAGGGTAGCTGATGGCAGCCTCGCTTCCCCGCGTCTCGACTTTTCCGGGATGCAGCAATTCTCGCGTACCCTTAATGCCTCAGCATCGTCGTCATTATAACTTGGTGACGTGCCAGTTCGCCTCCTGAAAAAAAAGTATTTTCTCCTCTCGTCGCGGATCCATCTCATCTTTCGCGATTCGTCGATTGAAAGTGCACTTGGAAATAAATGTTTATGTATAATCATATATCAATTTACAAAAATGATGAACGTAATAGAGTACTAAAGTATGTGTAAACATCGGATGTTGAACTTTTCAATTCACAATATTTTCTTGATATTCGATATCCGCGGATTCCAAAGTTTAATATAGCTCAGCTAGTAATACATAAAAAAAGTGACAAAGATAAATTTGAGATATTTTTACTTTTTTTCCAGAATTAAATCTCTCACTGTTTTTTTTTTTTTTTTTTCTTAATGTGTTCCAACGTATACCCTTTTGGGTTTTTACGTATTACCCTTGCCAACTCCTCCTATCACTCCCTACCCGCACTTCGTTAAGCTAACCTAACGTCCGTTGCGTCCGCAGCAGACTTAGCTGCACTGTACCGCATTCGCCGTGGGCCCGGGGAAACTGCGGAAAACCCGTGCCGATACAGACGGCACTATATTTCTCTGATTCTTCGGTGTATACACGAAAGTAACAATGTTACTTAAGTGTAAACACCAAAGTCTCAGAAAAAATGCCTCCCGCTCACTTGTTGATGTGCCAGTCGATGCACGGCTAAGCGGTCACCCATCCAAGAATCGGCAGCACGAAATGCTGCTTAACTTGGAGGACCGCCGAAGCCGCACACCGACCGGACAACCATCAGTGTCGGTCTCTCACTGTTTGTTTTATTTTTACGTGCGGAAGCTTGGTTTGTGCATTGTAGACACTACAAATATGTTATATAAATACAACATATTTTTTGAAGATCCTTAAAACGAAGATACAAAGTAGAACTTTGCACAATGCTTTTGAATTTATACAAAGTTTCCACTATGAGGATGCAAAAAATGAAGTTATGTGAGGCCTTTTAAAAACTTGTATCCAAATAAAAACTGGTTTTTAATAACTTTCGCGTTTATTATTTGGCCAATCACTAGTGGATTGTGTTTATCCTCCTATAATAGCAGTACCAGGTGGATGAGAAACCACAAACAATTCGGAGGATCCGTTTCTCACTTGAGAACCTCAGAGATACAAAACTTGAAAGGTCTTTTTCATTTTATCTGTCACCACTGTAAACAAGGTGCCTTTCTGGCGTGGCTCTGCTATATGAAAGAAAAAGTAGAAAAGAGACAGTGATCCTGACCTCGACACAGCTTCACCCGCGAGTATTTTTTTTATGCAGGCCTTCACTAGTTCGTCGATACAGTCGACTATGCATGCCCATAAGACATCAAGGAAAAATGTATGCATTTCGCATGACCGGTTTCATGATGAATCACTCAACGACAAAATATCACGAAGAAAATCTCCACTACCAAATCGTAACAAAAATAACCCAATGCATCCACTGAAAACCACTGACCCTGTCAGTTTTTTAATACACTCCAATATTTTCTTCCGTACACTCACATATAGTGGATATAGTGGAAAAAACGCCGATCGAAAAAAATAATTGCAGTGCACGGACCATACGAATTTATCTACACGTACAAACTCATACATCGAAAATATCTGTTTAACACTTTGAAGCATAGAAAAATAATATATTCGATTTAAGCGATAATTTGTACCCGAAGGAACCACGATTTTGAACCTTGTGTACTTTTTCAGTAAAACAAAGAAAAAAATTCTGTCAACGTATAGTGATACAATTTGTTTGCTAAGACTACATAATTTTCCATTTATTTCTTACTGTGTACTAACGATGATCGGTATGTATTACAGTTAGACTCTTTTCCGCTTTTAATATGTAGTTCCACACGATTTCCGGTAGGTCGAATATGTGGGTTTGGTCTGTACTTTGAAACACCATTTTGTTTAATTAAAACGTAACCAATTACTGAGAATTATGTGACCGAGAGTAAATTCAAACTTCTACGCATATAGCAGTGAATAAAAACAAATTTAAAGGTTTGTCGCTTGTTCATATTGCATATTACGCATCAATCGTTTAACCATATCTGAACAAAGTTAAACGTAGTACGAGGTAGTAATGTCTTCGTTATATTGCTTCATATATTGGGGCGTTGTAGCGTGGGATACATAAGTGTCAAAGGGGAGTATCAAGTTGTAAAATATTGAAATTGTGGAAAATATTTAAAATTTATTTCTAAATGCTTCTCTTGAGCTAAACATTTTAATGAAAAGTCTTTGGGGTTTTTATTCGACTATCTTTCTCACACACGACCAATTTTCATTCATACTCACAAAATCTTATTAAGGTAGTTCTGCCGTGAACGCAATGCAAAGACTCGCGCATGATTTTTTTATATATTATTTTTTAAGTATTTAGCTCGATGTTAAAAATAATCCAAGGTTCCTTACCGGTCATTTCGAAGAATAATTAAATTTTCAAAAATGATATTTTTACATAGGCTCTTATGACAGAAACTTGCGTATTTCAGAAAATCTCATGTTTCAGTTAAAAATGTTGATGTTTAGATCAAAGATAGCGGAAGTATGAAAAGCGTTACGTGTTCCCTAGATATTACGGATCGCGTCTAATAAAAAAAAACTTAGGTTTACCCGCATATTTGAAGAAATAATTACATTTAACGGAGCTAATTATACGCGGAGATGAGGCTGTTTCTAATCTAGAAAGATGGCGTGTACGTTTGGCAACAGCGCTTCATGATAGAAGCCTATAGCTAACAGCTGATTTGCGCGGTAGATTTGTATGTACCAAATTATGTTAAACTATAACCTCGTAAACAACGGACATAACCTCACATGAACGTCGTACGAGAGTTTGCACATCACTGCAAATGGCCGCGACCTACGATTCACGTTACAACGTTGTCACATGTCTGACCATCTTCTCGAGCTCGTGATAATCATAACTTGAATGAAGTCAAGCTAACATTAAAGATTACAATTTTATAACAAAAATTAGCTTCATATAATTAAATTACGACGTGAAAAAATCTTAATTATTTGCGCAACTAATTATTATAATATTCTGAGGTCATAATTTGTTATATATAGTCTCTAGGGTCCATGACTTCGGCGTAGCGGCAGAACTACCTTAATACAATTTTCAGATCTCTTTACAAAAATGGCTAAAAATTAATTCTTTACTTCGATAAATAGAATTGTGCTCATAATATCAATTTCGATTTAATTAATAGTATTACAATTATTTCGCAGTTTCGAATATTTTGCCGGGTAAATTAAGAGCAGAATTGCGGATAAACTTTCTGTGTTTATCCCGTATAGCTGTCTGATAAGACCCTTAAGACAACGTAAGAGAAGACCCTTAAGACCAATCTTTGCTCTTTAAAAAACGATTAGGAATTACAAGATACTTCAGTTTATGAGACATTATCCCTAACACTTTGTCGGGCTATCGTCCCGTCGAGATTCCTAGCTGCCAATAAATGATTTCTCCCATCAAAAAGGCCCTTAATGACCTCTGGCGGAATTCACTGAGCATCAAGGATTATCCTTAGTACAGGAATCAAGTTTTTACGGATTATTTTTTTTCTTTTTACTTAAAGCAAATATCAGCTTTTGAAGCATTGTAAAAAAAATGCTGTAAGTTATATGCACCTGTTGTGGCCACTTTAAGTATTGTCCCAATTTCAAACGCTCATGATTAGGACCAAAATTCATAAAATGTATTTGAACTTAAGATATAATTTGTTGAGAATCGATTATTGTGACCTAGGATTTATTCAGAATGCCTGTAGACTAAAAGTAGGAATAACATTAGTTTAAAAAAAAGTCATATCTCTGGAAATCATCGAAGGCATCGAAAGAATTAAGATTATAAGACCTAATATCCATTAAATTAACTGCGCTTTACGAAAAAAAATAGTAGTACTCAAAAATAAAAAATGAAAATATCGCCCTCGATTCGAAAAAATGTATCTCCTAAAATTTTTAATATTCCGACCTGTCCATTTTTATCGTACTTTTTCTACTATTCTTAGCAATCAGATTTTCGATATAATTTCTTACGTAATCTAAAAAATCGACAGCACTAAAAAATCTGTGTTTTTTTTTTCGATTCAAAGTATATAGGTGCAATTTTTCAGATTTTTGAAATCGTTATTTCCAATAACTAACTCTCCCGGCGAGTAACCCCCCCCCCCCCCCCCCCCCCCGTCCGGTTGGAACTCTAGCCGTGAATTTAGGAAGCTTTTGAATTTTCACATTTTACCGACGACGTCTTATCTACAGTCACAGTCCACAGTTTCCGTGAATCGGGAATTGTTCTTTTTCTGTCACTGGTATTCAACAAACCTCAGAAGTACCCAAAGTTACCAACGTTACCGACGCCGCAAGCTCTGCAGATAAGACCATCCGGAATACGCATCCTCGGTCAGAAGGAAAGCTGTCGATATAGCAATTTCTTTTGTACAGAGTTGACCCTCCTGAAATGATGATGTTCCATCTGAAAATATGATATAGCCAGCAGTGGAATAGATGCGTTTACAAACTGCGCTGAGAAGGATCTCAACATTACCGACAGCGGATAAGTATCCTCTCAATATGATCAGGGCGATACATTGGTTCTACCACTCTGAAATTTCTCTAGGATAAATCTCATAGTTTAAAATCGTGTAAACTAAATATTGTATTATTTACTTATTTATTTTTTTATAAATATTTATATACATAATTCGTGATAGCAGCTTCTGAATACCTGCTTACACGCTGTTTTTTTTATGTAAAGATTTTTTAATTATGGTTACAGCAATGTACTAAACAAAAAGGTTCCATTTTTCGTTATTCACAAGAGGGAATGAGAATGTTTTTCCAAGCGATCGCTAGGTCGTGCCTTTTTGCTTCCTCATAGAAGAAAATTAATAACATTACATGAATAACGAACTTTGTTATCTATGAATTTTCCATTCTGTATTTTTTTCAAGTTTTCATACCAGTATATTCAAAACCGTCTGAGACGTCGCGAAAAGTTGTGTGTGTGCTACAGGGGCTAAAACTCATACGGCCATAACTCTGGAATTACTCAACCAAATCGTCTCAAAGTTTTGTGTCGTATACAGTACAGTCAAGTATTACTTTGGTATACATTTCATAAAAATTGGATGAAGCATTTTTTTAATTTTATCGGATTTTTAAGGATTTTGATAATGTCTGTTATCACTTGCGTAAATCTCCAGCTATCGGGCCGAAACTTGACCCAAAACTTTAATAGAGTAGTGCCACTTTTGGTATTGACTTTAAGGAAAATCGATAGTCGTTCAGATTTTATATAAATTTTAATTTTCATCATTTGAGTGAAAACGCTATAATTCGAGAATGGTCAAGTAACTGATCCAAAGTTTTGCATAAAACTAGAACAGAATGTGTCGTTGTTTGATATTGAATTTGATGAAAATGCAACAAGCATTTTTCATATTTTAGAGAATCTTTTTTTTTTACTCTATGAGGAAGCGAAAATTCATCAACATACTCAATCGTAGAGCGATGTAAGCTTTCTAAAAATTAAAAAATAATGAGGAAGCCATGTGCAAAGCTCTACCTTGCATCCTTCTTATTTTTTTTTTGCAGAATAGTCGGTTATATCCATCAATTTGGAAAAGCTGTGTTTCCAGTGTCGAGATGGCACTGCAATGCAAAAAGCTTGGGGGCGTTCCCCACTGTTGAGAGAAGTCGTGGGAGGGGGATTTGGCGGAGATTGACTAAAATCCCAGAGTGGCCGTAGCGACAAGTCGTGGAAGTGTGAGAAGTAAACGGGCGCGACAGGATGCAGAAATGCGGAAACAAGTTGAAAATCGTTAAAAGCCAGCAGTAACTTCGTCTAGGTGGATTACAACAGCTGTCGAGAGATTTTTTTTATTATATTTCTCCACGAGATGAATATTTAACTATAATGAGCTTCGGTGTCATTTGCGTAATTGAAAGGACCGCGAAATTTGTAAAGAGATAAAGTTTTGTCACCCAAGAAAATTCGACTTTCAAATTGTACCTAAATCCATGCTTTACAATATTTTATATTGAGATTAATTTATTGAATGTAACAATTCAATAAAATTCACTATAAAAGTAATGTCTATTGCTAATTAATATGGGACATTGGTATAATTAAAATGGTGACAACTTTTCAGATTTAATTGGATATTTATTGGAGCGAGCATTAAAAGTTTTGCGACCACTCGTAATCTAATATCATTGGTTGTATGAACATATAAGGTGTATTTTTTATTCGTTTTTAAACTTGACTTCCTTTTTTTTAATTATTATAACAGAATTACGATCGGAAATTTTCTGCACTTAAATAAAAAATAAAGTGATTTTGAAAAAGAACAAAGAATTGCTGACATTTTAAATAAAAACCAGAAAAATTTTGAAAATAAGTTTTGTCCAAATGATCGTAATTTATTTTCACCAAACATTTTTAAAAATGTTTTGTGTATATCTGTTTAGGTATTCTCTGATATTTTAACTTGGACATCGAATTTTTCAAGAAATAGGGCCATTTTTTGTATGATCAGCAATTCGACAGTAACCCTATAATTGCTTTCCTTAAGTATTCGATCGGTTTGCCGAATATCTTGAAAAGATTAGATAATATTTGTAGAAAAGAACCCAAAATTGAAATCGTTTAAAACCATTTTGTTTAAAGTAGTAGCCAGGAAACAAAATTTTGCAAAAACAAATTGTCAAAAAAAAGAAAATGTAGTATATTGCTTGCTCGAGACACTTTTTTTCGTGAGTTTCTATTTTTACAAAAAAAAAAAAAGAAAAATATTTAACATTTCTTCTTTTCATTTTACGAAACACTTTCCGGCATTTTTACAGAAAAAAAAATTGTCGATCTAGTTTATGAATCTTTTTTTTTTTTTTTGTAAACTGAACTTTTTCAACCCATACATCCATTTTCTCATCGAGAGATGGCAAAAAGTTTTCTCCCACAAATTGAAATATTTTTCTTCTTATTCTTGCGTTTTGTCTCCGTTGTGTTTTTCGCACAGTCGATAGCAGGTGTTTCACAGTCTCGATGCAATCTACCGGTCTCATTGTGCAGCCCTGCTAGCCCCACATAGTGGTCCCGCAGAAATATACGCACTACTACTTTTCTCCTACGATGTACGGTATTATATACACAAAAGTACACTATCTATAAATATACAATAGGCATCGTTGCATTTTCCTTCAATAACTTTTCTACGGATAAATCGATGAATATTCCTTTTCGTGTTCACCAAGCTTTCTCCTGTCTTTCGACTCGTTCGTCTTTTTTTTTTGTACAGAGCCCCACTGTTTTTCTTTTTGTGCCGCAAAAGAACGTCGTCGATATTCGATAAATTAAAGGTAAAGAGCCCTCGTGCACGAAGTTCTGGTCCGAGGCCTGAAAGTGAACATTGCGAAAACAGGGATCGTTTAAAGTAGACCTTTCGTAAGCATCAGTATTGAATGGGTATTTCCATTTGATATATGAGCCATTCCATACAAATTCAGCCACAAAAAGAAATTCTAGAAATATTTCTATAAATTGGTTTCAGTGGTTCCGATAGATATAGGTAATATCAAATAAATAAAAAATTCTGCTGGATTGTAACAATTTTCACATTTTTTAGTTAATTTGTAATATCTCGAGAACGATTAATCTTATCGACATCCCTAAAGAACGAAAATGTTCCACAAGAAAAAAATGTATTCAGAATTAATTGTGTAATTTTGGACCACATTTTAATACAAAATCAATGGGATTTCCAAGCGTTCATAAGTTATAGCAGTTTGAATTTTTTTCCCCACATAAATATCCGTTTTTTAATGTCAGAACACAAATCATCGGCAATATCAATTGTTTCATCGTGTTTCATGGACATACCAATATTTTGAATGAAAACCGATTTATGTTATGAATGTTATAGCAAAAAAAAAAACATTAAAAAATGTTTATCGTTAAACTACTGTAACATACGGAAAATTATGTTTTCTACAAATCGGGCTCAAAACGTAGGACGCGATCTGTATAGACGCTTTTATGTTTGTGTAGATCATCAATACACGAAAAAGTGAGTAGAAACAACGTACGTAAACCGAGTTAAATCTATACGCGTTTACATGTTTTGATACATAACATCAAAATCTATCTTAAAAGTGACTACAGGTTTTCTGCGTAAAATGTGTTGAAACAACACTCTTGTGTTAGAATATAGATTTGTATAATGGTGTAGTTCGAACAGGGTCTTTTTCCATGATAAAGTTGTAGTTCAGTGGAGTTACATCTGGTAGAGATGAAAATATTCCAATCCACCGAGTGAGAAAATAGTCTATAAATTCTTATTCTCCCTGGGGTATGTTTTGACAACGTTCGAGAATGTTCGTGAACGTTGTTAGACGTACTTACCTTCCATTCGCGTGGGCAGGGTTGAAAATTCGCGGATGGTCGAGCCACGGATTGCTATCATGGGCAAAGAAGAAGAATAAGAGGACGAAGAAGAACAAACGAGGAAACGAGGAGGAAGTCAGTGCAGACAGAGAGAAGGAAATACAGCGCAAGCAATTTATATGATAAGTGCTTTCGTCGCAATGGGCGAGGCAGCCTTCTAATGCAGCTGGATTCGTTTGCCGCAGACGGCGCTCAAGTGCAGTACCGAGAAGCTTTTCCCGCGCTGCGCGCCATCTCTGTGCGCGCCACCCCTCCCATTCGCCGCGTCTTTACGATTCGCCATAGGATGCAGCCCGAGCGCTATTCGTCGCTCTGTTTGCTGCAAAGAAATCGGAAGAAGAAATTACATGAAACGATTGTATATATATACTACAAACAGCTCTCGGTTATCACTCAGTCAAAGGAAGGCTACGTCAACACATTATGTTTACGGAGTTTGGTGTTTTATTAAGAGCGAAATACACACCACCGATCGATTATATGCCGCGAGAAAAAATGAATCGCAATCCTCATGAATAAGCTACGAGTTAAGAAAGCTTTATTTTTCAAAAGAAATATAAAAATTCTGCGTTCGCTTTCGATTTTAGTTTCCTCTATGTTGAAGCTAAAATCGATATACGTACTTCCTCACAGAAGTAGCTTCGTGAAAATTTAAAAATAATGAAAAAGCAATGTGCAATGTTCTACTTTACATTCTTGTTTTTTTTTTAAGAGCCTTAATAAGTTTCTGAGTGTTGGTAAAATGGTTGGGGTGGCAAACGCATTGCGCATTACAAGCGAATATGGAAATATAATGGGGCTGGTATAAAAGTTCTCATATCGGCGTATACTAGGTCCTAAGGTGAGGAGGCTACCCCGTCGGTTATAGCATTTCTTCGGCAAGTTAATTCTTCGTTCTTGCATAATGCATAGGTGGGATGAAAGAACGTCTGTGAGCGGCGAGACGGAACGGGTTATCGAGCCAAGACATTTTCTTCTTCTTATCCTTCCGCTTCTGTTGCTGCTCCGTAAGGAGTATAGTTATGAAGGCAATGCGCGTGGAGGAGGAGAAGAGCTATTATTAACTTTGATACATTTCACCAAAAACCCCGGGGCCATTGCTTTTTTCTCTGTCTCTGTGTAACTTCGTTCAAACCGACTTCGACTTAGGGCCATTGGTTTTTCTCTTAGTTGGTCGAGTGGACTGATGCTCGCCTCGAGCTTGAGACTTCACTTGATTGGGCCGCTAGAGTGGTTGATATAGATCTGAAACCACCAACGAAATAACGTCGAAAACTAATTTTGAATTGTTCGTGGTATATTATATGTTCTGAATTATCCGGGTAAATAAAAAGGGGCGAATACTCCGGTCTTACGTACAACGTACCACTCGACCTCTATATTATACCTGGAAATGGATTATTTCAACTCATCCTTTATATCCTTTAAGAATCCATCGAACCAGTTTATTATGTCACGTGCGACGAATATTACGGAATATTTTTTTTCTGCGTAATGTTTAGTTTCTTTCCTTTTTTTCCCGTTTCATGCAGTTTCATCTACGAGAGAGCACAGATCGATGAATATACTTTTGTATGCTGGTGGAACTCTGTCAAAGGTTGAAAATGATAAGAAAAAGTGCGCAAGGTTCTACTTTCCAGGCTTTTATTGTTCGGGTCTTATGTAGAAGAGAGCAAGTGTATTTACAAAGTGGAAAGAAATTGGGATTACCTTGGATATATTAAAAGTCATTTTGTTATTAAACTACCGATAAATCCAACCAGAACTAATCGACAAGTGCAGGCATTTAACAAATAATAATCTATAAAAAATATATGTAGATCCTATTATTTTCATTGAGGCGTGAATGTAATAAAATCCTTAAGGGAACTATTTTGCTTCTTCATAGAAGAAGCTTTAATTCCATAAAAAAAAAAGAATTTGAGATGTTCATATTAGTATAGTTTAGTGTGTTTCGTTCGGCCGGGTTTATTTAGTGACCATCAAGAAGTTTAGGTTTGTGTACATTAGACATATTTTTATTGTGGAAAACAAGTATTCAAAAATCGTAAAAACGTAGTGAAACATTTTTCAACTTTTATTTATACATTTAAAATTATATTTCTGATAAATTAAGGGCATAGGTTTTGTAATATGTCTTTTAAAAAAATGGTGTTAAAAATATACCGATTATTATTTGCGTTGAATTTGGTCTTAGAAGTTACAAATAAAAAACGTCAACTTATTTTTTTTAAAAGTCTGTTCTCATCCTTTAAACCTATAACGTACTTCGGACGTTATACGGAATAATACGGATGCACCCACGCAAAACCCGTGGGTGCATATTGGCAGGCTTGTGAAATTAGGGTTCATCATCCCAACACATTGATCAATGTAAATGAATCCGGTTGCAATCTCCGGCTATTAGTTTCTCCGAAGATTCTAACGTTACGAAATTGGTCAGGAAATGAGAGTTCAACCCTGCAACTCATAAATTCATTCCATTCAATCAAATATGTGTTTTGATAAATATCTGTCACGTTATGAATTCTAATATAAGGCAAAAATGTCAATGATTCGTCGAAATACGATAATCTTTACTTAGTTGTTTCAGTGAGAATTCTGTCCTTGCAAATTGTGATTACACTTTTTTTTTTAAATTGTGAGCCGCCTTGAATCCGCATCCGAGTTAATTGTTTACCGTTAATGCACTCAATATTCATCGTATCCAGAACACAGATCACTTCGGAAGCGTTGCAACAGCCACGATCAATTATGACCAATCAGAATCGTTGTCGTGAGCCATTCGAATTGCGATAACGTCAAGCGAAGATAATTTATCCGAATATCAAGTCCGCGGTGGCACAGATAGTGCCGCATTGACGGATATTGCCAAATTCGTACAGCGTGAATATTCGTACCCCTTCCATTGATTCTCGCACCCAAATTCTAGGTTCGATACGAGATAAAGCCCACAGTGCATGAGATTACACACTGCCGTGTATATGGATTGTATTTGAGGTTGTGTTTCACGGATATACACAGAGTGGAATAAATAGTGATTGGTCAGACGTGAAAAAGATATAAATCCCAGAGTGTTAAACGAAAAATCTACGTCCATTTCACCCTCATATGGACGAAATCACATTTTCACGGTTTTATTGCGTTCAACGAGGTTTCGATTTTGCGCCGTTCTATTTTTTCTCGACTAACGGGTAGGAATAGATAGGGTGTAACAAAGACACCGTATTACAGCACCATCGAAACATAAGTTGGTTCCGGACGAGACGGCCAAGATAAGTGTACTTTGCACACTGATTGTGAGAAAAAAAGAGATTTCACTAAGCCCAAAGAAATGAGTACATTCGGCATGGGTTTATTTGGCATTTGGAAGACATAATTTGTATAAAAATTGGTGTACCAAGGTTTTTTTTGGAATGGTGAACACGAATCCGAGGTCAAAATTTAAAGATAAAAAATGGCGGACCAAATATGTTCGCCCAAAATAATAAAAAGTTAAAAACTGTTTGAATGTTATGACACTTGGTAATTAGCGATTTTTTGGAATACAGAACACGAATTCAACAACAACATTTTTAACTTCAAAATGTCGGACCGAATATGGCGGTCCGAAATAATTGAAAAGTTCAGAACCTGTTTGATTGCCATGACACTCCGTACTTAAGATAAAAGTACCAATGACGGGATGTTTAAGGTGATGTCTGTTTTGTATGACAATTTTCGCATGCATATATTGATTATTTTAGCTAATGTTGGCAACGAATTGCAAAGTTGGAGTTTCCAGTTTCCGAAAACCATTGAATAAACATATTTTCGGTGTTTTTGAAAATATTTTTTCATTAAAACGCTGAAAAGCGATTTAATTCCGATGTACCATAGTATCGGGACAACTATTTTTGTGCATGTAAACTTTAAAGAAACTGCTTCGGAACAGTTTCTGTGCTGTACTTACAGTTACTTACGGTTTATAAGGAATACGAGAACGCTTATCACTGTGATATTCGTACGTTATCGTTATCACTAACTGTCACATAACCCAACATTCGCGTCAAAATCGAGATCCCAGCGAGATTGTGCTACATCATGTGTAACCATCAGTATAAATATAGAACGACAACCTTATAATTAGTAATTAAGGTTGTTAATCACAAAACTTTATTTAATGCCAGCTCTTTGAAATTTACACAGCACGTACATGAAAAGTTTCTGAATCGAGTGGTAAAATATCGAGATTGCTAATAATCTTCATTTTTGAAATATTAAACGCTAAAGTTGACTCGAATTATCACGGAGATGCAACGGTTATATGGCGTGAGGCATGACCGGTCACATTCATTGATCTATAATTGCAGTCAGATTGATGTCAGCCCTATAAAAAACACACAAGACCTAGCCCAGGGTATGCAGGTCATGATCATATATTTTTCTTCTATCTGTGACGTATTTTCGGTAACATAGAATAATTAATTATTCTACCAATTCGGTAACACTCAAACCACGAACGAGAACACAAAAAGTAATTACTAAACGAGAACACATCGGGATGACGTCACCTTTGGCCGTTCACCCTCGCTAATGCACTCGCAAAACCCGGTGAGCGCCAGCTAATTTTTGTTTCACCGGTATTAACGAACCGGTATGCCCTGGTGTTCGAGTGGAATTACTCTCGAACTCCGCAACAAAAAAAAAGAAACTTACCAATTTTTGTTTCACTGGAATTAGTAAACCGGTATGCCCTGAGTGCATCAATGAGAGCGACGGTGGCGGAAATGCAGAGCCGCTCAGGCTGTAAGTTGTGGTAGAGGGGTCAGGATTGGTTGTCAGTAAAAGATACTGCTCTTAACGATAGCACAAGGTTAGAGTCTCAAGAACTCTAATCTCCACGAGAGATAAAAGATCGCAAAAGCAAAATTAATTTGTTGGCTAAAAAGCCGCGACATCATGCGAAAACGCATCGAGAGAGGAATCGATTAAGACTCCCGATATCATGGGCATAGCGGAAGCACCAGCGCTGCAACAATAGTGGTAGCAGTGACAGCGCATTGCTGACAGAGCGAGAGCTATACTAATTCGAAATAAATTTATTTTTATTTATTCCGGATAAAATATTTACGGAAAACTCACCAAATTAATGGGAAATAATCCACGTGAATGTGAGAGCTATCTCCTCGAGAACACAGTGCATTAAACTGCGCAAATTAGCGGTACGAGAACATATGGATTTTGTTAAATTAAAATCCTGAAGAACGAGAAACGAAACTCACGCGAAACACGCGTAACGCACGAGCACGACATCGCGAGAACCACGCTATACGCGCTAACGGGAACGGACAGAAAAACTGTCAATACGGGAGCGCGCAATTAACTCGAGACGTCTCGTCGACGTCTCGAGGCAGACTGATTATTACACGTAACTCTCGATAGCGAAACATTATGATTATTTTCGAAATCCGAAATTACTCGATCCAATAGCTACTGCCCTCTGACTCGACCCACCTCCGAACTTTAACGGGAACGAATACACATAAATCGGTAGCATCTAACTGTGAGATCCTCCACGATCATTACCCTAGTGCATCGGGCGAGAACAGAGCATACACAACACAAAAACATATCGAAGGGGTTCCTCCCATGACTGCAACGCAAACTCTACTTTTGCTCGTTCTCCAGCCCTCTACATCTCCTCTGAGGGCACCGGTATTTCAGCCGTACTGTTGCCGATTTCGTGGAGAAGTCTCGACGGGTGCTCTCCTCTGTCGAGCAACTCGTTTCGTCGAAACTCCTTTCGACAGATTTGAGCACTCCAACCTTATCTTAATCTCAACAACTAAAACGATACAAATTTTTCTTCAGCTATACGGTAACTTAACATAAGGGTGACTCGAGAAAGTCATTTAACGGGAACTACAACAAATGCACGACGATATATTTTGTGATCGTGAATTTGAAAAAAATCACGTCACATGTCATAATAAATGAAATAAGAGAGAAACCACTAAGAATATAAGGTAAAATGTTGAGAAAATGATGCGAAACTAAATAGCTCCCTGACAACATGACAACGCCGCATCAGCTGAAGGTCGCGAAAAGGAAGCGCGCGGAATTCAAATATTGCACGCATAGACGATACGTACTTTTTATTCTCCTGGAATTTAATGGTCGTTGATTGGACGCCGACTCACTGACGTATCGTTATTTCCAGTGGAACCTTTTCGGTTTATTAGCCGAATTCTCCGACATATCCTCACTGCTCGCTATTAATCGTACATGATTATTTCGCATAAATAATGATAATTGGTCGTTCAAATTATCAGAATAACTACATAGTACCATGTTTCGTATCACTAACATACAAGATTACGAAGTTGGTAGTGATGACGGCACACGATGTTAAATCACAGGAGCTTCCCCTTTCGCCTCTACCCCCGCGGGGATCGTGATCAACAACCTTAAAAAGAATTCGATCATCACTTTAAACGCGTAAATATCTAGCTTCTTCCCAGAACGGTACGTCTTTTCTTATCATGCTCACTCTCACTAGAACGCTGTACGTTCTGGACCAAGCACGCGCCTGCCGCTGAACAAAGGGCCTACTTGACGCCCGCTCTAGAGTCATAAATTATGCGTGTCATCACGAAGCATTTTACGACTCTTCTAGCCGAAAATGTTTATCATTTCCTATGAAGCAATATTTCCACTTTTCATATAGTACCATAGCGATCAATTAGTATATAAAGAGCAAGCATTCGTTTTGCAAATGAGTTTTTCTCTGACCAGCGTCTTGCTGGTCAGAAACATTTTTTTTTTTTAATTCTATAAAATCCGAACGGCTTTACCGACTTCGTTAAAATTCAAATTCAAACAACATTGAACGTGTCTTCAGTTATGAAGAACTATTTAGCTAAAAATTTTTTCGAGAAGTTAAAAATTCTATAAAATCTGTATATATGGATACATCTAGTTAAAAATTACGACAATTATAGAACAGTTTATTACTCTACTTGCCTGCCAAATTTGAGCTCGATCCATCGTGCCGTTCGTGAGTTATGGTTGATTGAATTTTCTGTGCCTGGAACACACACACACGCGCGCGCGTACACACACAGACACACAGCCACGCACGCACCCATACACATTTTTTGTAGGTCACTTTTCTCGACGAAGCAAAAGAATTTATTAAATATCATTAATTTTAATCTGACTTCCTCCCCTCAACCTGTATGCCAAACCTAGATCTAGTTACATAAAACAATGCACAAAAACAAAGCTCCCTTTACGAGATGGGAAGAAGCAAAACCAGTCACTCTCACATCCTGAGTCACCCAATAGTGCTACAGTATCCTCCAGCTATGCAGTATAGGTCAAAAGATGGAGGATGCCATTGCCGTGCCATCAGAGACGGAAGTTCCTATAAATGTGTACGCGCATCTCGTACTTTCACGCTAGCTGGTTACGAACAGAGAGAATACTAAACTGGAGAATGGCTGGTTGGAAATACCAATAGTGGAGCATAGTACTGCAGTCGATGCATTATTTCCTAGCGTCGGCTGGAGCCCGCAAATGCAACACCCCGCGAATACTCCGGTTATACTGGAGTGCAACTCGTACTTCCGGGTTTCGGAGAACCTCGCACTGGCCCCGGGTAATGAAGTTATAGGAATGGAAGAACCGACTCCAGCATGAGACCGTACCTGCGCCTCCTCGGGGGGAAGGGGGTGGATGGATGCTCGAGTTACGAGGATAGCTGCATCAGGGACAAAGAGTATACCACTCAACCGGAAACCGCCAGCTGCTGCGTCGGGTCTGCGCCTTTCCGTTTCGATTTTACCGAAACCACAGGGACCAATTGCAATGTTTAAGGCGAACGTCGCACCAATTTCCCAATGTCAATGACAGAATTACTTTACTGGAGTTATTTAGTCAAACCGCGTGTTGCTTCCTCGTAGAGGAAGCCTTGTTTAATGAATGTTTTTATCGAGATTTTCGTATCAATATGCTGCAAATGGTGTGAAAAATTGAGAAAAGTAGTCTTGATAAATTGTCTGCTGCTTGGTGTGCGCGTGTGTGGGTAACAAATATAAAATCTCCTATACCTTGAGAACGGCTTGGACATTCTGAATGAAATTTGGCATGTTAAAGGAGCCATTGCTACCCTTGCATCGCTGCAATTTTAATTAGATTCATTATTTTGTTAAAGTGATATTAGAGTTTGATTATCTTTTATGCAAAAGGGCATAGACACGCTCATTTCAGCAAATTTTAAATTGTCGTGCTAAAACTTTAACAGAAAGAGTAGTTAAGACCAAGGTTTGTTAGTATTGCAGTTAAACAGAATTGACAAAGTGGCGGTTTCAAAATTATGATATTGAAAGAAAAAATTTTACATTACTACTTGAATAATGTGGAAAAATTAAAGCTCAAAGAAAAATCTAGGAAATAAATAAGTCTTCTACTTATAAAAGTGGTTCGTATGTTCCTGCTATTTTTTAAACTCTTTTCCCTAGAGAACCTAATTTCGTTCATAGAATTAAAATCACAGTGACTTTGACCCTGGTAAATGGAAAGAAAGAAAATGAACGTTTTTAGACGCTTCATTGATGACATTCATGGTTGCCTGTTCAATTAAGATAGTTTAGATATTGTGCGAAAACGTCGGACGATTCCAATTAGACATGAGTGGCAGAATTCAAGCGTATCTTGGCACTCACTGATTACCTCCTTCAGTGGAGGCTGCCTCATTAACTAATTAGTGCTCGAGGAGAGAGCACTGGTCTAGCGACAGCTCTATACTGCAGAGTCGGTGGTGTGGAACAACCAGTGAAGGTGTATACTTTGCTGTATTCCGTCTTACTCTTCATGAGTGTGACACGGACCAATTTACTCGCGCCGTCGCGCCTTCCATGTTCCTACGCCCTTCCATGCCAACGGCAGAACAGCCAGGAAGAAAACTCTCAAGGATATTTTAGTCCAACCAGAAACCCCCGAGCCTCTTGAAACATCTCTCTTGAGACCCATGAAAAATTTAATCGCCATGAAATTTTGACGAGAAACGACATCGTCTTCTCAAATGTTACCAGAGAATTCACTGTCCACTTGGAACATCACTTTTTTTTAAACTCAACCAAGTGATCCAATGGCTCTACAATACAATGTTATATCATTTAAAGTTGGCTCCGCGATATACCGACCAATCAACAGGCTTATAAGCTGGCTTCAATGTTTTTGTATATATTTCGATTTTCGATACGTTATGTCTCTTTAAAAAGCAGACACTTAAATTATTTTTCGTTTCTTTGATTTGGCCTGGAATGTCTTATGACACGAAAATATCCGTACTCGTTCACTGCAGAATTGTCTCAGTTCGGCGTAGCATGACTTAAATCTATAAAATACACTGGCGGTCCATTAATGATGCGTTTCCATTCATGGCGGCATTAAACTAATGCATCTAACTACCTAATACAAAATTATTATTCATGCGAGATAGCATTACCGTAGAAGCAAGAAAGTCTCATTCAGATATTTTTATCCAGATTGCAATTTCAAAGAGACTCCCACTTTTTCTCATAGAACGTTAGAATGTGCTGGTTTTCCCGCGATGAGATAGCTAATCTAAATTCTATCGCGTTGATCCGCCATCTTCTGGCAAGGTGACCCCGGGCCATTGACGTAATTGACCTGGCCGATGCCTCAGTAGTTCATTTATTTTAATGAGGTCCCTTACCCAGTCTTGCTGTGGATCGACGTCACGCTCTTCGCTACTCATCCCCCTAACTTTTCATCCTTCGTTTAGCCACTTTTTTTTTCGTATGCTGCGACCAACGTGAAACTGGTTAATACGATACAAGGTCCTGCAGTGCGGGTGTATAGCGCCCGACATTGCAGAAGTGAGAGAGCGAGAGCGAGTATCAAGAGTGGTGTAACCCAACTCTTCCGCCAACCCAAGCGTATCTTTATTAAACTTTCAGAATCCGCTTTTCGTACTTTGCCAAGGAAATACATAAGGGGCTCACCGGGATCTGACCTTACTTTTTTTCCGCGGTTCTTTTCCTGTACACTGTACTATATTTTCAGCTCGAATGCGATGGTGTGGAAAACTTGATGATTTTCAGCCGTCGCGTACCAAATGTCTTGGTGCAACGCTCAGTACCACAGGGTGCGAGAACGCCCCATGAATATGATTTATATATTCAACGCAAACTTACTTCGTGCTTTGCTCTCGTTCATTGCACTCCTTTTTTATGTGCTAACTCAAGAATGTTTCAGTATATTTAAAGCGCCCCTGAGATTATTCACCAGTGTACAGAAGTAATGCAATATTTAAATGATGACATTTTATTCATAATATGTGCCCGTGCAGAAATTTCAGTCATTCACTGGATCGGATTTCAAGCATGGGATGTAACGCCTTGTAAACTGGATTCCGATCAGGGCTCCGAACTGGATTCTAAAAGGAATTTGGATCCCGAATAGGGACAGACTGAAACCCAAGCAGAATCCCGGTCTGGGTCACCGATGTATTGTGGTCTGAATCAAGAATTTGTATAATTATAGGTAGTCAGGTGAATGTCGCATTCATCGATCAATATACCAATAATCGACAGTGAGAACTTGGACCGCAAGTAAATCTAAAGTATTGTCAATTAAACACACTGACACACTGATCGATGTTTGGAACTCTAAAATCCATTGTAACGCTAGGAATCGACGTAATAGCGTTTCCTGTCGACAAATATGAGACTTTTCGGAATCCATTGAGATTCCGAGTAACAAGTTCAAGAAAACCCTAGCAAATCCCAAGTATTTAAAATCTGGTGATCAGAGCAAAACCGGAAGAAAATTTAGGATTCATTTGGATTCCAAGTAGAATTACCCGACTTGAGCAAACCGACCAAAACCCGCCTAGGTTCCCATCGAAAACTGGGATTCCCTGATAGATTTATACACAGGTTTGACTGAATATGGCAAATGACTCAACTCCGAATCATGTCCCAAATACGAATACAACATTAGAAGACAGGCAGCAAATCCGCGATCAGCGTGGTGATATATTGTATATCGACGATAGGTATCAAAATATAAATACAAATTTGGCCTGTATTTTAGTAAAGAACATGATTTACTGTAATTGCTATAGCTGCGATTACCAATGGAGTCAAGATTAAGTTCAATCTTCATTTTCTTCCTAACTTTTCAAGCTTTAAAATAATACATAGTTCAAGTTAGGGTCAATATTTACTTTTTTTTAGGAAGAGGTTAGAAATTATGCAACTCACCTTGCGGAAATAAAAATACTATTAAAAATGCTCAGTTTGAAAAGTTGGAGTCTGACGGTTACGATAGGGTTTCTCCCGGGATTGAGATATTACCCAATTTGGACAAACTGACCAAAACTCGACCAGAATCCGATTGATAACTGAGACTACCTAACAGATTTCTACACGAGAAGCGGAATCCATTTCAATCAATTAGAAATTGCTAACGGTGTATTTATATCCATAACCATCATTCTTTGAAATTTGAAAAAGCAAGTCTTGCTACAATTGATATACGTGAACTATAGCTTCGCATAGTGTTTCGCGGCATGTCCCACGTTTCACGCCTGACTACAATAGAGACTTTGGAATTAATCCACAATCCAGAGTGGCAGTGTCCTATAGCTTGGAAATGAGGGGCATGCTCAGTTTCGATGAAGGAATTTGCAATTCCTTCGAGATCGATATAACGACGCGAGGTACAGAGTGAAGCAAGAGCCTAGAGATAGGACTCGATGGCCGATAGCTCGATTGATCGTTCGAACGAAGCCTAGCTGGACGAGATATACGGCCTAGATTCCGCATGTGTAAACGGCGAAGGCGATAGGTGACACAGGTGGGCAAGTGCAGCATCCGCACTTGTCTCGAAACGATTCGAGTGACCACACTGATCCAACCACCGTACGCCCGTTTCTCCGGGAATTCTATCCTGCGGTCGCATTCTCTGCGTCCTATAGGAAAGTCCTCGGCCTCTCTTGGTCGCCAACCTAAATCAATTAAATATCTCGAAGTGCCGGAGTTCCAGCTTCGGAAACCCGTCGCCAACGGAGTGCTATGGCGGTGGAACTTTCATTGGCATAGTTTTATTACACCGTGAATTAAATTTTGGATTCTCAGTTATCGTTCAACAGATTCCCAAATTCTAGTCTATGTCTCAGAATTATCATTATCATAAAGAAATATTGGGTAGAAATGACTTTTAGATATATGGGGGGAAGGATACACCGGAGCAATCAATTTTTATTCATTCCACTCTGACCACATTTCTTAATCTCTTCGATAATTCGATTGAAACTTTTGTTAGCTTCATCCATTGCTTTTTTGTCGCACTCAAGTAGTAATTTGGTGTTCTTAGCTTGAATCTCGATTTCGTGTTTGATATGCGCTTCAAATTTCTTCAACAGATCATCGGCTCTCTTACCCATCTCAGCGAGGCTTTTTTGAAAACATTCTAAACGATGCTCGCTCATCATGCAGTTTTCAATAATCTTCTGAGTTTCGAGCTTGAATTTCTTGGCCTCGTCGTGAATCATTGCTCTCTCAGGGCGCAATTTCTCGAGAGCCTCGTTGTGTCTTCCGTAACACTCAAGCATGCTATTCTTCATTTTCACTTGTATACCTTGAAGCTCGGTTTCTTTTCTCTGCACGCACGCCTGTGCTTCTTCACTGTAACGTGACAACTCGGCCAATTTGTTCTGGATCCCTGCGTACGTGCCTCCCACCTTGACGACCGTACGTCGAAGAACAAGAAAATATTATGGGTGTTGTTAATACAATATTTTTTCGTAACACAACTGTCGTTATATTTGACGCTTCGAGGAAGAAGCAGAACGACTAATAAACAATGCATAAAGTTGTTACCGCATATACTAAGCTCTACACATACCTTGGTCCCTATTATTTCTTGTAGACTTTTTATATTTTCCGTCTCCGACTGTACCGTCTGAGTAATGACTTCAGTCGCTTTGCCTAATACCTGATTGGCCTCTTCCATTAATCTTTGAAGCGTCAAATCCTCGCTGTCAGCCCCGTTCGACGTACTCGCCCCCATATCTTCCGCTTCGTTATCGAACCCCTTGTCACACCACCTCCGTCAGTTGACCGCCATCCCCACATTAATCATGGTTATGACAAGTGTGAATCACAGTTTAGACAAATGACATACGATGACGTATTCAAAAATCTATAAAACGGGTAGTTGTCAAATTCATTAAGGGGAAGCTATAGTGAGTATCGGTAAAAAAACGCTGCAAATTATATTTGCACATCGCTTCCTCGTCAGCTCTACTTGATGGAAAGTACGCCCATGTCACTTTTGGCTTCCTCAAGAACCTTTGTTTTGCGATTACTTCTATCAGAACTATGCGGCTGGTGTAAGAAAACATATGTGATAAATTTCAATTTCATAATTCAACGTATCCTTAAATTATGAAGATGCTTAACTTTTTTTTACAGACTTTTAAGCAGAGAACTTTAATTGTTCGCAAACTTAAGTCTCGTTGTGATGGAACATACAATTCTTCAAATATTCCAAGGATTCGTATGACGGTTTGCATGCAATTTGCGACAAAAGACAATGGTACCCTTGTGAAAGTAAGAGTTCTATCAAGAATTGAACCCAAACCATTTTCATTCATAAAATTGTGAGAGCTGCTCTAGCTCTCACAATTTTACTATAGAGACATTTTTGAAAAAATTGAAAATCGCGTTAAATCTGAACGGCTGAACCGATTTTGCCCAAATTGAATACCAATCATTGGTCTATAACAGTTCAACTTTGTACCAAATTTTAACCCCATATCTAAAAAATTGTGGGATCTGGAGCGCGTACAGACATTTTTGAAAAAATTCAAAATCTTGTGGAAACAAGAGAATTGCATGGATTTTGCCCAAATTCAATACCAATCCTCGTTCTATGATAGTCCAACTTCGTATCAATTTTTAGCCCAATGTCTCAAAAATTGTGGGAACTAGAGCGCTCACAGACGTTTTTGAAACAATTCAAAATCTTGTGGAAACAAGAGGATTGCATGGATTTTGCCCAAATTCAATACCAATCCTCGCTCTATGATAGTCCAACTTCGTATCAATTGTTAGCCCGATATCTAAAAAAATGGTGGGAACTAGAGCGCGCACAGACATTTTTTGAAAAATTCAATATCTTGTGGAAACAAGAGAACTGCGTGGATTTTGCCAAAAATTTGATCGAGCGAGCATAATTGACCCCTCAGCAAGTGTGATTAATTTCAGCTTAATATCTCAGGAGGTTCTGAAGTTATAAATGTTAAATGGTTGTCACAGACACACGCACGCACGCACGCACGCACGCACGCACGCACGCACGCACGCACGCACGCACGCACGCACGCACGCACGCACGCACGCACGCACGCACGCACGCACGCACGCACGCACGCACACACACACACACACACACACACACACACACACATCCGGACGTTTTTTCTAAATGTGATTTCTCGACGCTTTGGAACATTCTGAACACGTTTACACAAAAATCTCGAAAAGAAAATGTTCACGAAAACAAAGCTTGTTGAGGAAGCAAAAGCTGCAAAGTAGAACCTTGCACACAGCTTTATTTCTAATATCAATGAGTTTTAAAAAGGTTACTGAGCGAAATTTGTCACAAAGCAAAAACATTTGCCAACAACACTTGAAAGTTGAAAAAAAATATTACGAGGCAGGAAAAGTATGATCTACGAAAAACTGTACCTATTATCGCAATAATCTAATCTACAATAAATTACTGATAGCTTTAATGAAAAATATTCTCATTTGTGTATTTTTTTTGCAGATGTGGATAAAAATATATGTAAAGCTAAATGGAAATTCAAGTATCAATAGTCAACATATGTTTTGCTGAAAGGAAATCATAGTGAATACCATCATATGTGAAAAAATGGCATCATTTTCCTCAGAATACTTGTTTAATTGGAAAATAATGGCTTTTTAAAAGTTTGACCTTTTCATTATATAAGAAATGTTTTGTGCATTAGATTTTGGTTGGCTCAGCACCAATTGGGCACAGATTTTGAAAAACACGTCATCTACAATCCCTACTACCGAATTTTTTATATTGTTGATATTTTGTTATGAAAAGAAAGTAATTCTATAACGAAATTCTATAATTCAGTAGTAGGAATTATAAACAGGACTTTAAATTAGGCGTGCAAGGCATTTTTTAGAAATATGACTTTTTGGCATTAGATTTGTATATCTAAGCGAATAATACATGAAATGAATTGAAATTTACAGACAATATGAGTTAAGACAGCCTAAAAAAGCTGTTCAAGATTAGTGGAAATTGCTTTATAAGGATGAGAAAATTCAAAGTGACTATGTAACAGTTTTCCAATAACGAATAGCGAATAACGATCCACTGTATAACTACGTAATCATCAAGTCTTGTCTATGTCTTGAAAATCTCTTTAATATAAAAATAATGACGATGACGATGATAATAATCGCTGACAGATCTTTATAGTCGTAGCTTAACGAGGTCCCATAGATAAAGGTAAACCGTGAAGATTCCTTCACAAGAAATGAGAACGTGCGAGGTAAAGCATTGGAAGACGTCGCTATATAGCCATAGTTACACTTGGTCGCGTGTTTCCTGTTGCAACTAGGATATCAAGAGCCGAGGAATTCGACGAGCTACACGTCCGGTTATTGGTTAAGGGACAGACCTTCACTTTTAACTCTCAAACTACTTTTTTTTTCTAATCGGATTCGCAAAAGTTCCATTTACTTATTAGTTATTTCTTTTGCTTCCTCATAGAGGAAACTTTGTGATGGTGATAATTATTTTTTTCGAGATTTTCATGAAAATGTGTTCAGAATGTCCCAAAAGTCTAGAAAATATATTCAGAAAAAATGTCCGGATGTATGTGTGTGTGTTTGTGTGTGTATTTATGTATCCATGTGTGTGTCAGGCCTCCAAAATTCAAACACCACAAGTTCTCGGGCTAAAATGTTCTCCAGTGGTAGACTAACATAAAAAAATGTATGATTTAGAATTTGGTGAGGATTGGCTGAAAAATCCAGTTTATACGACATTTTTAAATCTTCAAAAAAAAGTGTGTTTGCGTTGCACAGCTGGTTTATTATTTCGAGGAGTGAAGAAATTATTCAATGATCAGTAAACGTTTTTATGTGAACGGACTATCAACGGATTAGTCTTTAGAACGCTTTTACAAAAAAAAAAATGACTCGTTTTGCTTTCTCATAAAGGAAATTTTGTTGATATTTATAATTTACAAAGCTTCCTCTATGAGGAAGCCAAACACAAACCAATATACTTCGTCGAGCAATGCCCTATGGGCAATCTTGAACAATGAGGAAGCAAAATGCAAATTCATTTGCACCCTTTTAGTCTGACTCCGAATAGGTGATTATAAGTTATATAAATCGGAAAAAAATAATTTGTAAAATTACGAAAGTGTACAAAAACACGAACTTTCGAAAAAATCTGAAAAAAGTTTTAGAGGGTTTTTTGATATTACCCAACCACATTCCAAAAGGAAAAAAATTTATATGAGGGTCACGACCATATCAATTGGCCGTCGGATGCCCCGTGTACATGGTGTAAAAATGGCTAAGTATCAGCTAACTAAAGCTACTTAGCTTCTCATTTCAAGTAGTAAGGGAAACCAAGATTGAAGAAGTTTTTATGTACATCTACAACGATATTTGCATCGGGTTCGAGTCAAAGATAACTTTTCTAAATCCCCATGTACGGGATGGTTCATCTCGCAATTCGACGAATCCACTCGTAGTAAAGTTATACCACTGCAATGACGAGAGTCAAATACAGTCCTATTCATTTGAATAGGTGAGAGAAAGAGATTAATTTAACAGATTTCACTGTATTTTTGTTAGAAGAATAAACAAGACTGAGATAAATGTATTTTGACCGAAGGCTAAATGTAACATCAGTTGAGATCGATACTGAAATACCAGATTTTTGTGATTCACCGTAACCACCCTTTAATTAATTTAATCATCGTTTCATTTTATTAATGCGTAACAATTTTATTAAAAGTTGAAATGTGCTTCTTTTCTATATTTGCTGTTTTTCCTTAAGATAGACTTTTCCCGGTTTTGCATCAACTAAATCAATTTCATGCAACAACGCATGAGCTTGTTTCCTCGTTTCCCTACGACTCTGTACGTTCTTTGCCTCCTGATTTATAGTTTCAACGCATTTCGTCAACACGAGCATCTGTATTTGAAACTGTCTGAGTAAAAGTCTTTCCTCATTACATTTGCGACTTCCCTTTAATCCATAATTGAACTAGATACTTCGCAAATTTCAACAAAAAAGTCTTCGAACCTCGGACTCCTTGTCTTTTACCTCAACGATTTTGTTTTCATTACTCTTTGCATCCATTTCATGATAGGCTTCTCATTGTCTACATTATGGACATTAGAAAATAGTAGTACATACATGGTCCTGTAATGATGGAGGGTTACACATGACTACAGCCTTGTGTAACTTTCTACATCAAGTGGTGTATGTATCGCTTGACGTATGACCAGCGATCTGCTCTTCTGATTCACGGCATAATTAGTTCGCTACAAGCACATAGCTATAGTGAGGAATAGCTTTTCATGCCCTTTGATTACTGGTTCAGGATAGTAGCGGGATAACGGGAGAGACTTGTTAGCATTCCATGAATAATCGACAACGAATTTTCCTCTGTGCCAAGAACATCGTGGATGGAAATGTATTATCTACAATACAATAAAGGGCGACGTGCTTCCTTGGACACACTCGCAGATACTCACAAACACTCATATACACTTACAAACACTCACACTCACTCAGACAGACACTTATAGACACTCACAGATACACCCAGACTATTTCAGATATTTATAGTCACTTTCACAGACACAGATACTCGCAAGCACTCCCAGACAATCACAGATACTCACAGTCACTCACACATTCGTTGGGATGGAACCATCGACTCATTGACAGGAACGGCCATTAAGTCCGAGTAGTTTCTAAAATGTTCATTTGAATAGTTGACTACAAAACTTTTGCAGCAAAAACGGTAGCAATGATGGAACCTCAAAAAACAGACTTTGACCCATTAACGCATACTGGGAATACGTATTTCTATCTAACCATTAATTCGTATGCCATGATTTCTAAGAACTAGATAAATGCCGCCTACTTGTAGGTACTTTATTTACGTCCCGCGACAACTTTTGTTTGCAGAACTGACCAAGAAAAATAATGTTTGTGTTGGCTGCAGAGCACATCCTATTCCCAGGGCCCTAAAAAGTATTAACCGTTCATTTATTGGCGTAATTACCTTATTTCCAACTCTTACAATGATCGTTATATCGCGTGACGTTGTCATTCATCTGTCACGAATGCCAAGATCGACACGTAGCAATACCTTACGCTCTTCCCTTTCGATACACCAACCTAACCAATATTTTTAAATTTGTATGGTCATATAGACAAATTAATCAAAAGTCAATTTAATGAGTAATAAAAGTACGGCCTAGCTCTCAAAATTTATCTCATTTTCAGTGATATGTAAATAAACAAGGCAAGAAATGGGCGGTTGTTCTGGGAAAGACCAACTTGGGGACAGCATACCGCGCAATGCGGCTGTTGACTGTACGTCGTTAACCTCATCAAAATCCCCAATTATCTGCTTAATCGGTGCACCTGGTTCTGGCAAAAATACCATAGGAAAAAGATTGGCTGAGAAATACAGATTTTTGTGTATATCAGTCTCAGACCTCGTGAGAGCAGAGGTCAATTCACAATCCGAAAGAGGTGACATCATGAAGAGAATCATGATAGAAGGTCGTATGTTGCCAGCGGACATAATTGTTCAGAAAATCGAGGAAAAGATGGTTAGCAAACCCAGTGCTTCAGGTTATATAATCATAGGATTTCCTCGGGAAAAATATCAGTGTTATCTCTTCGACAAAGAAGTTCGCCATCCGAAACTCTGTATCTATCTATGGGCTCGAAGACAAATCATTGAAGATCGAATGAGATCCAGAGCAATCGCTCACGAACGCTTTGACGATACCGAAGAAATAATTACTTCCAGAATAAAAACCTTTTTCTATTCCGTCGGCGGTGTTGTTGGACGGTACAACAAAATTACGAGTAACGTAGACGCTGAAAAGAGCGAGGAAGAAGTTTTCCAACTAGCATCCAACGCTGTAGACACAATGTTGACGAAATTAGAACAATAATTCAAGAATGATAGATAATTATGGGATTATATTTTTTATACATGAATCCGATCACGACAATCTGTCTTTGCAGTCTATATTATAATTGGTATATAGTGAATTTATCTGTTTTTTTTTGTATCTGCTTTGTAGAATGGACTAAGGGATTTAATAAATGGAATATTTTAGGGTACAGATCCTTTTGAGTGCGAATTATGTTTTATTGTTGTGTAGATAAATGAAACTGTGAATTAGTTTATGATATGGTAAGGGAATCACTGGAGACGAAAGCTCCTTTGTGTCACCCTTCACGTTGGTCCTTTCAAATTTGCTAAGTCAACCCGAGTCGTTTAGAAGCGCTTTACATTGTCGAGGCAACAGCGACCACAGAGTAAGCTTCGTTGAGAAAAAGGCGCAAAGCATTCTCCTTGGATGCGGAATAATTGAGGGATTCGACGAACGTCCAGCCAGTCACGTAGTTGCATCAGGCTCGCTTCGTCGCGTACTTTCCTATACACGTTCGCGTATATATTACTCTCGCCACAAGAGCTGAGGAAAAAAGGCGAAAGCTCAATTTTTCAAGTACCCAACTTCTTCTACAGTACCGACTCTATGACCTCGGTACTGTATTGTATCGGAATTTCCCAAGGGAATAACACTTCTTCGGTTGCGCGTATATACCACAATCTGCGACAGTAGTCTTTGACGATCGTATTCGAGTTTTCGACTGTGTCCGATATAAAAACGATTCGATTTCGTTTTTACGTTTCGTTGAAAAATTAAATATTTCGATATCCAGAATTCATTAACTTTATAAATGTAAGTAAAACTTACATTCATAAATAACTATTTCATCGTTCATCAAATTTTTAACTTTGTGTGCATATTTTGAAAGTAAAAAATTATCATGAATTTATACAATATCTCATTTTTATTTTTTATTCTCTGATGTCAAAAAGAAAAC
Source organism: Perithous albicinctus (assembly GCA_964016905.1). Taxonomy (NCBI): domain Eukaryota; kingdom Metazoa; phylum Arthropoda; class Insecta; order Hymenoptera; family Ichneumonidae; genus Perithous; species Perithous albicinctus. The sequence continues at coordinate 10,593,613 of OZ024690.1, read as the reverse complement.
TGTACTTTAAAAAATGAATTGCTCGCATATTTGCGACACTTGTAAAAAAAATTCTTTCCATAGTTTGATATTTGCATAAGTTAGCTTGTCTTTCATTCTTAAAAATGAATAAACTCATAAAATATTGGAAATAAAATGAATTTCAGTTCAACTGAAGTTAACGGCAAGTTAAACATGGAAAAATATTTAGAATCATGAACTGGGCTATAAAAAAAATGAATCCCGAGAACAAACTCCGGAAATAAAATTCCCAGAAATAAAACCTCCGAATGATTTTGTGAGAATGAGTAAAGAACCTAAAGAATATAAAGAACTGAATGAACCGAATGAAACTAAAGAATCCGGAGAACTAAATGAATCTGAACAGCTGGATTGCCTCCAACGACGATCTCCGTCTTCCCGGTGTTTTTTCCGCCTACCAAGGAAATTTCACTTACGCATGAGAATTTTCTTTGTGCTCGTTAAATGGTATGACAGAGTTGCAAGATTTCACATATACAGATGCACCACAACTTTCAGGTGACGCAAATGCTTAAATTAATATAAATATCCATGTCATTATGCAATGCAGTACTTTTATCTATTATGTCCGATCGCCACTGTAATAGACTGAAGTGTTCATTCACTGAAAGGTGACTAGAAGATCGTACCAATGAATAAAGTTGTAGCTTATAAAACTTGCGCAATCAGTCGTGAGATTGAATGCGTTTTGATCACGAACCTCTCGTTCGAGTGTCATAACGGAAATATCTTCAGGAAAGGTAATCTGTCGTGCAAAAAGGACTAGCAGATCCTGAGGTCAATTTAGTGGACTCGAACTCAGTACACCCTTCCTTTTTGTATTTCTCTTATAGTTCTTCTCACACGATCATCTCTGTGCTCATTGTCTGAAGTTCTATTGTGGGGAGCGAAATATTCCATCTCGTGCTATATTTTGTTTACGATTCCTATACAACCGAAACTTGTTATACGATTGCATGAAACTCTGCGAGCACGTCGTGCACGTTGAATAATCGAACATCTGCGGGATGGGTTTGGTAAAGTTTAAACCTAGACAGAAGGCTACAGACGAAACCAAACACTATTTCCATGTTGTATCGTGTATGGTGAAAACATGCAAATCGAGATTGTGCTGTATTTGTGCATGGCTATCCGGTGACTGATACGTATGATATCTATCTAAATATAGATAACTATGAACTCGGAGAAATCGTGGTAGTCCTGAAAACTGTTAAGGAGGTTCAAGCACTTCACACTAGTCAATTCATTGGTAAAAGTCATTTTTATCCTTCTTACATAGTTTACAGATTAATGGTAAATTTTTAACTCATATCAGATGTCCAGAGCCTAGGTAAAAAACAGTAGCGTGGAAAAATATTATAAGGGGGGTCGTTATTGGAAACATAAAGGAATAAGTTCCTCAATTGTTTCTTAAAAAGTACTATACAATATTAATGCTATATAACGTGAAAAATTGAAGGTAAAGTAATGTGTTTTTAGTGGGAACTTTGGTGCACGTGTATAGAAGTAGTTCACCCTTTAACCCCTTCGACGATAAGAAAAATGTAACTCTTCGTACCACCATACGGGTGGGCAAGAAAAAAAATGTCTGGATTTTAATGGCAACTGAAATCTAGAGGTTTTTTGGGTTGCAGAAACCGAAGTTGAGGTCAATGTTTTATAATTAAAAAACAACAGATCTAATATGGCTGATCAAAACGTTGAAGCTGCTTAATTTGGATGAAACTGGATATTCGGCGGTTTTTTAGGTGGCTGGTTATAGATCTATGACTGAGATTCATAAATTCAATATGGCGAGCCCATTAGAATGGATCCCAGAGATCCAATAATCGGTAAGTGTATCAGTAATTGACATTAGATTTTTTGCAGTCCGAGTTCACTCAGTCGATTATGGTATATTGATCGATGGCTGCGACATTCACCTGATTACCTAGCATTTTACAAATTTCCGATTCAGACTACATCGGTGATCCAATCCGGATCATCTATTTGGCATCCAGTCAGAGTTTCCATTTAGAATTCAGTCCGAAATACTGATCGGAATCCAGTTTACAACCATTACTATTCGATCCGACGACAGACTGGACCCCGAACGTATGTGGGGATATCTACACACGATCCAGCCAGATACATGCCGAAATTTCTGCACAGGCGCAGTTGCATCTGCGACGTGGTTTACTTCGTTCGCTTCTCCACTCGATCTTCTCATTATCATCCGCCAACTGCGTCGTCTTTCTTCGTCACCTTCGTCCCAACCTCTCTCACCGTTCACGCTGTTGTATGGACTGCATTACAAGAAGTAATATTTTAGAGTTTGCCAGACCCCGAGGGAGAAGCACATCCACTATAAAGTACGGTTTACGACTTGCAATTTCAAGTTTGCAAAAATGCAGGCGTTGCCTGAGCTTTCTCGTCTTTGCAACGATGTGCCACACACTACAGAGTTTACCCTGGTATCATGTAACCTTTACCGCGATGTCGTGCCCGAGTCCTGGAAAACTGCTATTCGCTTAAACGCGTTCCTACCACACAAGATGACGTGAGAATCTCGTTCATCGCATTCTTTTTGACCAAACTTTCGGACCGAGACGAGACAAGAAAAGCTTTGCGATATTATGGCAGCGAGATCAAAGATATTTCTCGCCAAAATCATGTAACGCATATTCCACACAGAGACTCACTCGCTTTAAACTACTTTTGAAAAGAAAGTTGGTTATGTTATGTTCGCTACGTTGTGATTTGCGACCGAGTTTGACAGTATATAGTCGTCTTTTGCATCGACGGTGAAAATAATACTAGATTCAATATTTGGCCTTCGATAAAAATCGATAGCTTATGTTGTTTGACGTTGCCGAATCGGAATTAAATGTCAGGCTTTCAACATTCAAAATAGCGAATTGGATTATGCAGACCACAAAACAAATAAATTATTTTACCTAACGAATTAAACTTTGTTTATTGAATTGCTCTTAAATCCTCTACCGAATCCAAAGTCACGAATCGTTCGACTTATATTCATGTAGTACGCAACTATCTGTCGAATTTTTATCGGCAATTCAAGATACTACTTTTTTTTTTACAATTTTTTTCGAATTTTGGTTCATCTTGTTGGATCCGCGATTATGAATTTTTTAAATCTGGTATTCAATTCAGATTTCTTGAGTTCAAAAACAAAAGTTATACCCATTTTCATCGAATTTCAACATTTTTCCGAATTTCGATTCGCAATATTGGATCAGCTATTTTGAATTTTCTAAATCTGGTGTATAATTCCGACCTTTAGCCTATAACTAAAAAAATACCCATTTTTATCGAATACCAGCTTTTTCCAAAGTTTGATTCGCCATATTGAATTCGCTATTTTTAACTTTGTAAATCGGGTATTCAATTCGCATTTTCTGCCTTCAGAAAACTAAAAAAAATACCCATTTTTATCGAATTCGAATATTTTCCCGAATTCCGATTCGCCGGTTCCAATTTGGATTCGCCAATTTGGATTTTAAGATTATGATCAAATTCGGATTTAGCTACCCCAGAAACCGTAATAATAAAATCTTTATGCGGTTTTGAAAACTTTTTTTACAACACATGTTTGACACCATATGTTCTTTTTCATCTGATAGCGAAGGGGTTAAGCAGTTCAAACCTTTTTTTTCTGATGTCATAATTTCTGCGGCTTTGCTTCCTCGTAGAGGAGCTCTGTTTTCGTGAAAAAAAACGAGACTTTCATGTGAAGACATTTAAAATGGTCCGAAATGTCGAGGAAAGTGGTTTAGAAAACATATATGTACGTATGTGTGTATGTGTGGCCAGCATGCAAAACTTAAACTTTAATTAATAAAACTGTAGTGTTTACGTTGCGTCTATTAGCGACCTTTGTATTATGATGGAAATTTGGCAATTCGTAACTCGGGTCTGAGTCAACGTTGCCGACGATTCCGGCGTTATCGACTTTCCTATATAGGATAATCTCTAACTATTTGGAATACTAAATTGTTGTCCACTCTAATTGCTTCACCAATTCATAAATTGATGAATTAATCAGAATGGACGATTCTTTAACAATTAAAAATAATCGTGAAAAAATATCGCCACAGCCCGGGATCGAACCGGGAACTCCAGATTTGATTAATAAAAAACAGCTTTATCATTCGAACTGAAATTTGGCACACACGTGGTATAGGTAGACACCTTTGTTTGTGATCATTTACAAATGGAATCAAACATAAGATTATCTTTTATTCAATTTTGAATTTTTAGAAAAATGTCTGTATGTTCTCTAACTTCCGCAAATTTGTAATTATCGAGGTAAACATTTTTTTTACAAATAAAGCTATGCTAAAGGAGGATCAGTTCAGTTTTTATGGGATTTCGAGTTTTTCGAAAAAATTTATGTTTTTCTCTAACTCACGTAAGATGTCACTAGATTAATTGAAATTTTCTACAGACGAACAATAATACTCAGTGCTGGTAAGTACCAAATTTGGTGATGATCATTGAAGGGGTTCGGAATTTATGGCATTTTTACTTTCTTAACGAATTTACATTTTGTTATAACTCACGTAGAATATCATAAAAAAAATAAAATTTCTTTACAGACTAAAAATAATACTCAGAGCAACTATGTATCTGAAAATGTTTTTTTATATATAATAAATTTCATATTTAAAAATTATTATCCTCTCTCATATTTCATTACGTAAATTTAATATAGAATGTTGGCATACTGTAAAGGTTGCAAAAATTGAAAAAAAAGTAGTTGAAAGAAATGTTTATTGAAAAAAAATCGTTATAAAATTATGTAGTAGATAACAGAAACAAAATGTCAACATGATCATTTGTCTATGAGGAAGCCAAAAATGATAAATACGCTTTGTATAAAATGAAACTTAATGAGGAAGCAATGTGCTATGTTATACTTTTCAACTGTTTTTTTAATGCAAAAGTTTTGCAATTAGCTTCGCAAAGGAACATTAAGAAAATTTCTTCATTCGGCCATAATGCAAGTATGCCATGTAAATTTATGTTTTTGAAAAACGTTCACTGTGCCAGAAAGTGACCTCGAAGGTCTCATCGATTTCACAGCGTCCCGGAAATTATACCCTAAAAAGGGCTTAAATAACGACGAAAATAAAATTATCGATAAAATTAAACGCTAGAGTGGTTTGTTACTGCAAGCTTTTGAACCCATGGGTCATTGCCCATTATAACCCCCCCCCATTCACGAATTTAGCATCACCTCTTCAATTTTCCATCTGCTGTATATGCCTCCTTTAATTGGAAGCATTCTATACTGCGATATAAAATTAAAACACAGACAATAAAGAGTATATTGAACTCATTCTTTTTTCTTCTTCACATTCATCTTCCATTCCATTCATGGATTCATTTCACCGCAGAATTCGAATGAAGACCCTTTTCTATGCAAGTGCCCATTCACATTTTCATTCTATTGAACGATCGGACAAATACATTGCACAGTACTCGACTAGAACTTTGAGAACGTAATAAGTTCTAAATGCTTCCGATCACTCTGATAAATCACTATGTGCAGTGGTATTACGCACCCCCCCCCCCCCCCTCTATCTATTTAACATACATGAAAACTCTGTATAACGATGCGTGCAAAAGCTTCCATTTTTTTCCACTCTCGATGAAATCCGTTCACTACTTCAATACGGGTGGAGTCCGTTTTGTTAGTATCTGCGCAATATCTATACGGTGCAGGCATCGGATGGATTTTCTCGGGGAGGGTTTTACGAGCCTCAATCCTCGCGCGTTGCTGTCCCGTAGCTTTTCGATGCTCGAGCAATGTGCAAGCCTCTGGTGTACCCCTCGCTCCGGCAGCATAAGCGTTCACTGGAAAACAGAGGGAGACGGCCAGACTACGCCAACATACAGAAATATATTCTTTTGTACACTTCCGCGGGCGATTCTTGCACATTTTATACACGCCGAGGCTATGGCTTCGTTTTCCTCGGAAAATAATCCTACTGTTGGTTGCAGTCACAACCCAATATATTTGCTCCGAAACATTTTTGGATTGTTATCAAAAGAATGTTCTATCTCGATGTGAAGAACACCTTCGATATCAATTTGATCCATTGAAGCATGCTGAATCCGAATCTGACGTGTAAATTGACGTCGAAACACAAAATGACGGGCTTATACTGAGGCCCATTTTGTTACTATTCTATTAACTATGAAGTTTACATTTTTCATCGCAAGCCTTCACGGCAACGTTAAAACTGATTGACTCAAGTGACCACACGATTACGAAGTTTCAACAATAACATCAGTAGAATTCCTAATCAACTAAAGAGAGTTCTGAGCAGGATCCAAAGGATCTAAATCGTATCTTCAAAATAATTTGACTAGGCCGCCTATTACCGAAGAACTATCCACATCTAGTATTCTGACATTGAAATCGCGAGAGGACAAAAAAATGTCTGATGAAAGAAAACGTGCAGTAGGAAGCAAACAAAGAACCATTGGAGTAAAAAATACGAGGTCAGTTTGGCGTGAAATATTCTATATATAGGGGATAGTGTTGTGCTGTGCATAGCTGTATGTGTACCTTTTATCGCATGTAACATAATTTTCGAATACGTTAAGCAGGATGTACGATAGAAGCTGCGAGGCAACCCGAAGACTCGCTTCGACGACGACGAAGAAGAAGACAGGGAAGAGCTGAGAGGATAGGGAACGCTTTTCCTAGCGCTTCGGGTGGTCCTGGGGGAAGGGATAATATCATAAATCGCCGCGTGCTCGAGCCATGCGGCTTATACATATTTATTCCAGCATAATCCAACGCTCGGATATTCATATTCGTTTCGTCCGAGGGCAAACAAGTCGCACGATACCGTTTACCGCCCTAGTATTATACTACATATAGGACAGGGGTGAACCGGCACAACGGCAGTAGTCGTTTTCACGACAACTTGGCGCTACTTTGGCAATTACTACTTTAATGTGCCCTTACCCTTTTTATGGCTTGCTGAGTATAGTCTTATCACACAGAGAGCTTTTCATTGAAGCTGTTTACCGGCATGTCTAAATTACACCTGTAAAGACCACACCGTAATTCCCTACATGTGCGCTATTAGCTGTACTTACATAAGATTATCAGAAGGTGTTTTTCGCTGTGATTCTATCGGCTTATGCCGAAGTGAAGTCATATAAAATATTCTCAGTATTCATATATTCTTTTATACCTGGGCTTCAAATGTTCAAATCCCCTGCGATACACATTCGAGCATTTCACTCACGATATCCACTTCTTTGTGCATCTATGAAAATACTATGTTGTTTTTTTCATGAGTTCCATTTGGTTCAAAAGTGGTAAGTATCTCGTGCTACTGAATGTTGAATATCACAGAATTGAGGTACCCAGTCCAGGGTACTAAGGGTGTCCGTGTGAGTAGAGTGTATGTGCTTTGAATGTCAGTGCAAGTGTCTATGAATATCTGTGTGAGAGCCTCTGAGTGTGAACTTTAAAGTTTATACAAAATCTATCTATTGTAACTTACATCACAGTCTTCGTGGAGTGGAGTGTGATTCTAACCGATATGAAACCACGTCGAAGTATGCAGGATGATCAGAGACCAGAGTATTGTACACTTATCGTACTCAAAATTATTGTTACTAGAACTATTTTTAACTAACCCCATTTGTATATTTGAAGTAAGAAAGTTTTATAGTAATGGCAACAGTTTTCCATTAGAATTGGACAACCTTGGCTTTTACATTATGGAAAGTACGAAAAATGATTAAAACGACTCCAAGACTTCGATAATATCAATCTTAATTACAACTTCTTTACCTTATTATGGCACTATTGGAATATGGTTATATATACCACAAAATTTTGATCAATTGAAGGCTATTTGAGCCTTTCTCTTGGTGTAGTGATCAATAATATTAGTTTCCGATTTAAGAACAACACTGTATTAGCGCTTTTCGGAAACTTACCCCGAAAGGATTGTCACAACCATAAACCACAACCACTAAGAGTAGAATGAGCTTGTGGTAACCCCTATGGATTAAGACACATTGGCGGAGCAGTCCCTCGGTGTGTAGTGGACCGATCACGAATTTCCGAATTTATATACACTCAGGTGACAAGACGCGTACGAGAAACGCTCTGTCCTTTGGCCATCTAGCGGAGATTATTTAGCACTTATCTTAGCTAGATGACTAACGGCCGGTGCGTTTCTCGCAAGCGACTCGTGACCTGTGTGCATATAAAACTGTAAAAATGTATGGACGCATTCAAGTAAACTAATGGTTGATCAAATTAAATGCGAGTAATTAATTAAACTAGTGAAAATGGTTAGTGTAAATAACAAAAATAGTCGCACTAACCATTTCTTTTAAGCTACAACCGTATTTAACTATGTGTCAATAGTTATAGTAACTATATGACATGACATTTAGCAAATTATGCAATCATAGTTATCGGAATCTATCGAGCTAATTCATGTAACTAGGATGGTATTATTTTCAACTATATGTTGTATGACTTCAAAAAATCGCACATTTATGTAGTAACAGGTGATGAAATTAATGGTTCATAAAAAGCAGTGAGAATAGTTGGTGAAACTAGCAAAAATTGTCAGCGGGTCAACAAAAAAAGTTTGATCAACTATTAAAAAAGAGTTATCGTCGTATTTAACTATATGTTGATAGTTAATGTAGCTATGAAAATAGTCAGCTGGACTATTAAAATGTAATTATCACTGAATAGTTACCAGGTCTATCTCAATTTCTCTCAGTGTTCTCATGTCGTATTTTGAAAAGCGTACCCGACATTCAAGATTCAGCACGCAAGTGATGAAGCGAGATGGTATCAAGGATCAATGGGCGCACTATCCCCCTATCCACAGTACTCTAATGTGCGTTTCCCAACACCCGATACGCATATATAATTTACCATCCCTTTCTCCGCCGTTTCTATGCATCTGTCATTAAACTACCCAAATTATCGTCTGCTCTACACGTGAGTCCAACCAGCCGGACGTCAAGCGTTTCAAGGAAATTACACGAGTACCACACGATGGAACGATACGCGCGATTGGAGTATTATTCGCTTAATCGAATAAATAATGAGCCTGAAGTCAAGTTGTGATTATACCGAAGACTCTCTCTCTCTCTCTCTCTCTCTCTCTCTCTCTCTCTCTCTCTCTCTCTCGTTTCAATGTAAACTCGGCCAAGTTGGAAAACGCATGATACCGTGTCAACGGAGAGCTATTGTTCTCTTCTTGTGAGCTAGCGACTGACACATATTTCACGAGAGACACAAACCAACGAGGAGGAGAGCATGAGAAAGCGCATTACGTTCCAAGCGCTCTGTTGTCCTAGCATATGACTTCACGATAGCACGAGACGAGAACGAACAAAGAGGACGCGTTGCCATAGTTCGAGAACTTGTTTCGTGTTTCACTGAAATAAGGGTGAGAAAATAAATAGGTGAGATATGAGATAGGAAAATAGTCTTTATGTTGATTTATGAAAAATACTGCTTAACGTATGTTAGTTATGGATTTTGCTGTTACATCTGGTTCTATATTTACATTTCGGCCCAGAATAAAGACCGTTTGTAGGGTACGATATTCTCTTAGCATTTTATTACGTCTAGACTGGTTGGTCTAGTTCTTTACGGACCACTTCCTCTGTAAATAACTGTAGCTATCTTGCTCGTCGCCGGTAATAGGAGTGGGCGGTACGCTAGAGCGTTCACGAGAGGTTCGGACGGAAGTTTCTCTCAAATTAAATGGAGAAGAGTGACCCTGGGTTAGTTCCCGTCGCGAAATCCACCAGCCATCTGGTGGATTTCGCGACGGGATTGCTGGGCTGGAATCAGAGAGCTCGTGCACGTATTTCTCTGATATTGCATGCTGAATTATACAATGCGGTATTCGACAAGATCTCGACCGTTTTATTTTTTGTTTGACTAAAATTGAATAATCTGATTAATTTCAAGACAAGCGAACTAAAAATTACAAAAAGTGGTTTCCTTAAATAACGTTTCAAAGGATTCTAAAACGCGGTTGTAGGTAATAGTAATTCTTGATTGTCTATAAGCATTATTATGATAGAGTCTATGGAAAAATAGTAAATTTTAAGAGATGTATAAAACATTACCGGTGACAGTAGGTTGGACCACGTGCTCAACGCGACAGGTTGCTAATATACAGTGGAAGTACAGTGGAACCTTCGTTTAGCTTACCTTCATTCCCCTAAAATTAGGTTGAGCCGGTCAGAACTCTCCGCAGAGTCTCTGAAAAAAGCATTTATTTATCTATTGTAGTGAACCGAGAGCAACGCTTTTTTTAAAAATTTTTTAACCTGTGATTAGGTTCTGCGGAATGAGACGAGGTTTCGAGACCCTCTTCAGTAAACCTTTCAATGTGGCATTTCATCATATTTTCATATTTCACATTCATATTTCATCCATTTGAAGTCTATTTCGACTCTAAATAAATTCCATTGAAAAGTATTTGGAAGTTCCACATTTTATATTGGGGTTACTCAATTGGGGCAAACCTATCAAAATTGGGATTCCCTGACGGGTTTCTACTCGGGACGTTTGATTTCAAGAGTGATTTTCGTTGTTGCGGATTATATAGGTTTAAATGTGCAGCACCGAAGTTGTACACATCAATACCCTCTGGTGTTAATTTGAACACCACTGTGTACTTCCAATAGTTCCTTTCCTCTGGTCTAAAAGCTTACACGTCTCTGCATTAGGTAGGCTAAGCGACTTTCCACCGAAGACGTACGTTTTCCGCTATCGGAGGGTATTATTACTATCCACCTGTTTCATTCGTGACGACGTAGTAGCAGTGTAGTAACATTAACGAAGTGGTGGCAAGGTACCGCTACCGAGATTTCACGATGTCATTTCTACGCCATAACATAGCCTTTGCCGATCTCTACATGTACTTCGATATCTCGAAGCTATAGTTAATCCTGCCGCACGTCTGCTTTCACACGGCCGCCTGACTACTTACGGAGCTTTACTACTTTTACGCTCTAAAAATGTATCACGTAGATTACAAATTTTCACGGATCAAAATTCCGTTTTAGCGTTAACGATTCTCGTGTATAAATGATTTCTCTCTGGACTGTGTTAACTGGAAAAATGAAATGCACGATTTCACAGAATACAATCTTTGTTTTTTTCTATTCTGTTGCAGGTGAGTTCCAAGGCATAGTATAATAGAAAACTACATGCACAAAATCACCATCCGCAACGTAAATGGTTAAGTAACTATGAAAATTTATATACATAATTTTTTCTTCACATTTTTTTTTGTTTTTGTAAATCCACGGAATGTAATTTATTCCTAAAGTGGTTCCGTCACTTTTTTGCTTACATGTGGGATAAAATGTGTGGTGAATTTTCGTACTCTTATACCCCATGCCTTGGAATGGGCGAAATGGGATATAAACGTGAGCGTGGGATACGAAAAATCCATGACCAGTTTGACACCACTAGCCCCAAAATTCCATGGTCAATTAATTTTGGGGCGAGTGATTTGGGTTTCATTACTTTCTTATAAAGAAAATAATGAAACCGGTGCGTGTCACTATAACCTCACAGTAACCTATAAATTTGGACGATCTAACCAATTAATCGGCTGGATACACTAAAAAAAATATCATTGATTGAAGAACAGTGACCATTGCGGGCTGCCAATGACGAAAGTCATCAGTGCAACTTTATTTTCATTCTAACAATTATATATAAAATTAAAACAATATCTAAAAAATTTATAAAAAAATGTGTTAATGTTTCAATTTCATATATAATTGGTAGAATGTAAATAAAGTTGTACTGATGATTTATGTCATTGGTGTAATATATTTGGGTGGGTAAATAACACTGGTTAGATATATATAAGATTTATTTAGTGAAGAAAATAATAACCAAAATTGTACATGGGACTCATTTCCAGTACTCAAGGTGCACGTGCTTGTATCACGGCTCCGACTGACCCGCGCTCTCGCTACGGGTACCACACGCACGCGTTCCCTCATTCCGCGTTCCGTTCCACGTTCATACATCACAATTGGCACCCCGCAATGGTCGTTGTTCTTGAATCAATGATTTTCTTTTTTCAGTGTATGTAACCCATCCCTTGGTTGATTCAATCAAGCCTTTTTTTGAGTGCATCTAAGAAACGAATATAATTTTCAAAGTGGTCTATCATCGCTATTTCGGAAAGTCAAATGATAGACGCGAAATGGAAGACGGATCGGCGGGTATGTTCAGATTGCATGTTGAGTACAGCGAGCATGTATTCCGGTATACATATACTATGCTCATGCGAACCCATTCCTCCAATTTGTGCGTGAGGCAATTCGCTCGTAGGAACCGCATACCTCGTATTCCTTCACGCCTCATTGATGTATGGCTATAGATAGGGAAGGAAATCTCTTCGAAGACATGTCACGATTGAACGAGTACGATGGAATCAATGTATTTCGGTCAATACAGATATATACATGGGAATTCGAAAAATCCTAGTCTTATATTCTCTCGTATAACTATATATTCATATATCCACGAATAGAAGTATTTCAACAGTGCGTATAAGTAAAAATTGTTCAATGCCACTGGACTGGAATACGTTGTCCCGTTCACTTCGAAATCTTTAAATTACATTAGAATATATGTTTTGCATTCCAAGAATACTTGTTCTGTGACCCTTATTTTGAATTTGTTTTACTCCCGGGCATAAATTCACGAGTTGTGTGTTTAGCGATCAACAGATCCATGCGAATTTCTATCATCAGTTTCCTCCGAAACCTTATCTAATAACTAATCAAAATTTCGCAGCAGCGCGTCCGGTCTGGCTAGTACCGTAAAAAAGACATGGACACTCGAATGATTAGTCAGTGGTGGCTAATATGACGTATTGCGCATGCCGTCCTCCTATGCCTATCGGACCAGCAGGTCGTACATGACGGTTATTTTGAATCCCAATTCTTTTGCCGTATATGATTGGGTTCTTTTAGTATAAAAAATGTGTGTAAAATTGAAAGCTGCTCTTAAATAACATTACAATTGGCAAACAAAACAATAAAGAGCGCGCGCAGAGCGCAAGTTGTTGCTAGTTTCTTAACTGGAAGTTGCTTTTTTATTACAGTTTTTTAAAATTGAAGATTTGTGTTATCTAATCAGTATATTGTACAGGATATAACAAAGGCTGCCTCACTACTTTCCATAATTTCAGGGTGAATATGAATAAAATAAGCAGGTCACGGAGAGACATATTATGGATGAAATGTATAATACATACTATATTTGTGAAAGTTGCTGGATATTTCTTTACTTTATTCAAACAGGTATTGTACAATATGTTTTTCACACGAGAAACCCTAGGAAAGGTACCTTCGACTCTCATAAAAGTGTATATGGGTTATAGAGGGTCGAGCCGAGGTATACGACGGAGACGTTTCTGGCATTGGTAAGTCGAGGTAACAGCGGATCATCGCGAGAAAAATTCGGAGCAGAATTTGGTACCGAAAATGGCACGCATGGGTAATATAGTTTGTATTAAGTCTGAACGGTTTAGCTGGTGGTAAAATATAAAATCAAAATCTTAATAAAAAAAAAGTTTGCAAAGTAGAACGTTGCACAATTGTTTCCTCATCATTTTTCGTTTTTGACAAAGCTTCCTCTATTAGGAAACCAAAATTGATGAACATGCTTGCGCATAGAGGTGGGTTTATCAAAGATATAAATAAAATAATGAGGAAGCACTTATTATGGTTTTACTATGTACAGTAGGGTGATTTTTTCTGGAAAATGTTAGTACATTGTGAACAAGTAATTTTTGCAAAATTTGAGCTATCTAAACATTTTTTTAGATAGTGTTCAAGCGACATTTCGGTTTTTTTCCCTATTTTTCGGTGGTAATCAGGATATTAATTTTTTTCTGCTCTCTCTTTAGAAAGTATTAGTGCTTGATGGAACTGTAATTTTTTTAAAATTTTGACGTTCTACAATTTTTTTTATAACTGCTTCAAGTAATGTTTTTGCATTTTGTTTCTTCTATTTTTAACTAATAATAATCAAAGGCAATCAAACCTTTAGCTACAAAATTCAAATTTTTGCTTCGCCTCAAAACAAAAATCTTAAGTATTTGATGAAGCTATAATGTTCTCAAAACTTTTAATGCTCTTTATAGTCCAGACGCCAGAGGGGGTTCTGTGTGCCATTCGAGGTCCGCGAAATATTCTTGATGCAGATGATAGGTTTTGACCTCCTGAACACAAATATATAAGGTGTTTTGCGGAAACCCGGTCGTTTAGTTATTAATCGCAATTGTTTATTAACAATAGAAATTGTTGTTTTTTTGAACTCGGATATTTTCTGTTGTATAGTCCTGTCAATTCTGAGACGAAAAGGTCCCATACAATTTTGCTCTACAATCCATAGATTTGGAGCAATAAATTGTTGAAAGTTGCAATTAGACCAAAGTTGCTCTTCTTAACAAATTAGTAGCTTCGAAAATATAAGTCGTAAAAAAAATGTAAAGGAACTAATTTTGCCCAATGAACCGAGGAATATGAAAAAAGAAATGCGAACACGAGCAGAACAAAAAATAATTATTTATGAAGAGTCGCGAAACGGTATTTTTTCTCTCATAACATACGCTCGATCGTTTTCTCCGGCCGGCAAGATAAAATTTCGTTCGCGACGGATAATTATAGTCGGCGCAACAACTTTATGGCATTCCCTAGTTTTCCTTTTGCCAGATACGAATATCTGAGGTGACAGTTTGCAAACCCGCTCCTTTACTATGTTATAAACAAATGTTTATAACAATCTATTTTTTTTTTTTCGCTTCGAATATTTTTTTTCGTGTACTCTGGCCAATTTCTAGTCGGAAAAGTCCTATGCAATTTTACGCTACAAGCCGTAGATCCGGAGCAATACATTTTTTAAAGTTGCAGTTCGATCAAAACTGCTCTACTTAACGAATCTGTAGCTCCCGTAGTAAAGGTCGTAGACAATACAATTCAGGTTTTTTACCATCTATTGTTTATAACAATTAAAGGATGGGCTACCAATATACCTTCTTTCATTTGACGAATAAAAGTCCTTTACGATTTTTGTCTACGACCTATACTACGGGAGCTACAGATTCGTTAAGTAGAGCAGTTTTGATCGAACTGCAACTTTTAAAAATTTATTGCTCCGGATCTACGGCTTGTAGCGTAAAATTGCATAGGACTTTTCCGACTAGAAATTAGCCAGAGTACACGAAAAAAAATATTCGAATTGAAAAAAAAAAAAAAGAAAATTAGATTGTTATAAACATTTGTTTATAACATAGTGAAGGAGCGGGTTTGCAAACTGTCACCTCAGATATTCGTATCTGGTAAAAGGAAAACTAGGGAATGCCATAAAGTTGTTGCGCCGACTATAATTATCCGTCGCGAACGAAATTTTATCTTGCTGGCCGGAGAAAACGATCGAGCGTATGTTATAAGAGAAAAAATACCGTTTCGCGACTCTTCATAAATAATTATTTTTTGTTCTGCTCGTGTTCGCATTTCTTTTTTCATATTCCTCGGTTCATTGGGCAAAATTAGTTCCTTTACATTTTTTTGTACGACTTATATTTTCGAAGTTACTAATTTGTTAAGAAGAGCAATTTTGGTCTAATTGCAACTTTCAACAATTTATTGCTCCGAATCTATGAATTGTAGAGCAAAATTGTATGGGACCTTTTCGTCTCAGAATTGACAGGACTATACAAAAAAAAATATCCGAGTTCAAAAAAACAACAATTTCTATTGTTAATAAACAATTGCGATTAATAACTAAACGACCGGGTTTTCCGCAAAACACCTTATATATTCGTGTTCAGGAGGTCAAAACCTATCATCTGCATCAAGAATATTTCGCGGACCTCGAATGGCACACAGAACCCCCTCTGGCGTCTGGATTATTAACCTTTTTTAAGCTAGCCCAAGCGGATTGTTTTCATTTTCATGTACTTTTAGTTGGAATTCGTGTCGAAAAATAATAATGAACAGAATGTCTAAAATAACTTACGTGGTTACTTCGAAGATCGAGTTGGACAACAATTTCCCTTCACGCAAGAAGGATATTTTTTGTGTGCTCGTTCACAACATGCAACAAATATTGTTTTTGGCCTTCGTTTTTGTAATTAAACCGCTGAAATCTTTCATTAAAGAAACGACTCGCTCGACTATGTTGTTTACAACTTGCATATCTTTGAATGTAATCAAGCACGTATTATAATCCTCGTTACTGTCCCAAATTGAAGGATTCAGGACCAAGAAACTGGACGGGAGTTCAAATCGTTAGAATAAATTTAAAGATTTCGAAGTGATGAATTCACTCACGTCCTTACATAGCTACTCAATCACTTGAGGACCTGTGCTGATTCATTATTGTTCATTACTGTTCAACTCGATCGTCGAAGTAACAAGGTAAGTTCTTCTAGACATTCTGTTCATTATTTTTCGACATGAATTTCAACTAAAAGTATGTGCATGGAAATGAAAACAAACCGCTTGAGCTAGCTTGAAAAATGTTATAGAGCATTAAAAGTTTTGAGAAAATTATAGCTTCATCAAATCCTTACGATTTTTGTTTTGAGGGGAAGTAAAAATTTGACTTCGACTGTTAAAGATTTGATAAACTCATGATTTTTAGCTGAAAATACAACAACAAAAAATGCAAAAACATTGCTTGAGGAAGTTTTTAAAAAATGTTTAGAGCGTCAAAATTTTGAACAAATTACAGTTTCATGAAGCACTGATACTTTCTGCAGAAAAAAAATTAATGTCGCGATTAGCATCGAAAAACAGAAAAAAAACCCGAAATGTCGCTTCAGCACTATCTAAAATTTTTTTTAGAGCACCCAAATTTTGCAAAAATGACCTTTTCACAATGTACTAACATTTTCCGTTGAAGTTCGCGAAAAAAATCGATTTTTTTAACTACCCTAATATACAGGCTGTTTTAAATTCGATGTTAAAAACTGTAAATACTGTCATTTTATGATAAAAAATATTGGGATAATATGTCATCATTTCTGACGAGAAAAGACAAGCCGCGTTTTAAAAGGATGAACGTCATAAAAATATAGAGATAATAATTCTGTCATATGGTAATTCGTTGGTGGTGTGCAGCCGGGTTCGAGCTTAAACTTTAGCGCGCCGCTGTTATAATGTTATCCATTGAAAGTACGAGTGGATGGCGAGCTGGGCGACTTCGTGTACGAAGCCCTGAGGCTTCAGTCGACCTCGTTGCTTCTCGCCCTTTTCTTGCAGCACATACCGCTACTACTAGTTTTATACCGGAATCATGCACTATACAAAATACGACTCTGGATTTCGTTAGCTAAAAAGCAAATCAACAAGATGGCGATAATTTGATAAAATATGGTGTGGGTAAGTCGGCAAAACAGTAAAAATTACTTGCATATGCTCTTATGATGAGATGATAAAAAAAATTCCTTATTTTGCACTCATGTTGTGAATTCTTTTCAATTGGCCAAGCAGCGCTAATAAAATTCGAAATACCTCTAGTAAATTGCATAATTCTCATTTTTTGAATAGCGGAAAATCATGTGTTTGCGCAATAAGCCGGTTAAGTGTAGAATTTTCAGTCATAAGATCGAACTTGAATCTTAAGTTCGATCTTAAGGCTGATAAGTCACCTGAAAGTTATGAAAACAATGTTGTGTTCGACTTACACATATTAAATCTTATAAGTTTATAAAAAAGCTACTAGACAAGAACGATAAATTACACGAATACTTTTTCATATATATTTTTTTGAGCCCGGTAAATCGGTGCAAATCGTTTTTTTCCGTTCTGAATCACTTGTAGAATTTAAGTTGCATCAAATCTGCTTACAAGAAGGCTATCCAATCTGAGTGGAAAGATTTTTTAATTTGAATTTCGCACGCAGAAGATACAAGAAAATTTGTTAGAAAAAGATACTGTGTAAAAATAAATTTACTGCAGAAGTGAGTATATTTTCTGAACAAGAGATTTAATAGAATTCTCGTCCTCACTTCTACATGTTGTAACAGAAAAAGAATTCTGTGATGAACTCGACTAGAAATAAAATATTTCACCTATAATAATTGACGCTTGAGGTAATGAACGCCAAGAATAATTTGGAGACGAATGCACTGTAGATTTGGTTTTAATGTTTTGTTTTTTTTATTTATTTAAAACAGTTTGGCCAGCTTGGCGAGCTTCTTCTTAGAGAGAGAGAGATTCAGCAGGTAGCACGATGTCATCAGTCGATGGCTGACATGACCCCGTGGTCGTAGGTTTGTAGATCTTCGGAGGTTCGGGAGGATCTTCTAAATCTCTAGCCAATTTAGCGTAGAGTTCACCTCAAACTCATCTTGATCATATTGATCATATTGATTTTTGACGAGTGTGAGGAAGTCCAGGTCTGGTTTTTTTAGGCGTTACCGAGATTATTTTGTAACTCCGGTCTTCGAATTCCGAGGCCGCGTTGAATCGGCGTGGATCTGGCCGAACGTGGCGGATGATGGTGACCTGGGTTCAAACCCAGGTTTCGAGCATGAGTTCGATGTTGTTATCGCCATACGTGGCTGTTTTTACGTGGGCGTGGCATCTATTGATGGAGGAGGGTAATTACAAAATTAAATAATCGCTGCTTATTCAGTACAGCTTACGAAGGGAAGTTTTTAATAAATGTGGTAAGTTCGGGATCTACTTTTCAGCAGGGAACCCGTTACTAGGAACTTACTTGACTATGATTTCTTTAGTTTGTTGCATGCACGCGTGCTCCTCAAATATCCACCCACTTCCGGGTTTTTTTTCATCTGAAACAAATAAAAATTACTCTGTTAATATAAGAAAATAATCATATGAAGAATGAAAATAAATTACTTACCCAAAGAGAAGAAGTATCTACTGCTCACAAGCGTGAAGAAGCTTCATCCGAAACTGCGAAAAATAACAAGATAAATTTACAATTACTTCCTCATCTATATATATATATATATTGGGACGGGCTATTCACACCAGTATTTTGGAGACTGGGGGAGGGGCAACCGACCAAATATAACGACGCCCGAGTTTCTGCCAATTTCAGTTATTTAATTTGATTACTCCGCACTATTCACTTTTTTACCTTCGATGGGCGCCAGGCCATCTATTATTCAACCCGATAGCCAGGGTTAATATAGTATTTTCCTTCGTTGTCTTGTCTCGCGACGACTAGCTAGGGGTGCAGTTCGGGGGCTTGCAAAATTAATTGTTCGGACGCGTGATTCTACTATAAAAAGATAACAAACAACAATTTATTCATTTACTATAAGTAACAAAAAGAAATAAAAATAATACAAGTACGACTCGAGTCCGACAATTTCCGCGGATTACTTGGCACGCAACACTAACTTCGAGATTCTATTCGATATTATTCACCGAAGAAGCCGACTGTGACAAAGAAGCGATTCTACAAGGCACGGACAATAATCGATCAATGGTGCATCACGTGCGCCTACCTTTTCGTTGCCGGTTGGTTCGCTTTTCTCCGACTACTGCTCTGCACGACTTTCTTTTGATTGTTTCTTCTTAACTAATCCTCTCTAACTAACCTTCCCTATCTAGTCTTCTACGGCAGAAGTTCGAACACGGGTCAATCGCTGTTTACTGAACACGAGACTCTCGTGATAACGTTCACGCTCGCGGATATTCTTTCGGGGTCAAGATGCGCGAGCGTATGAAGACTACTGGAGCGCTCTTTCCTTTTTCGGTACTCAAGACTTTCGCTCCTTACAGCGACCGGCTAATTCTCACACTAAATTTCTCTAATTCTCGTACGCTCTGCTGGGTAACGCGTGCTACGGACGTCCGGGATGGGGGTCACGGCCTGCTATCGATCGACTTCGTCGATCGTCACGTTGTTCCGCATTCTTTCTCCCTCTATCCATCCTCTATCGCCGCTAGCGTCTTCCCGGACCGGTGCTCTAATTCCGAGAATCCTGTAAATGTAATATTCACGGTAGTCAAACGTTCGTAATATGTTACGAGTTTCGAGGACGAGAAACGATTCTGTTGCCACGCTGATTTTCGGGCGGTCTCGGTGCACGAGCACCTCAGGCCCCGCGAGTTGATGCGAGTGTGTGCTAATGCCTCGTCATAATATATATATCCTTACCTGAATGAAGATACCTAGAACATAGAAAAATAAAATTAAAAACAATTCCTCACTTAATAAACATTCCTACAAAAATATAATATACTTACCTTATACTCAACACTGAATACCTACTGACCTACTCTTTTCCGTCGCAAACGGACCGAAGAAATATTTTTTGAATAATTACATTTTTCTTTACTTACATAGAATTAAAACTGTAGGCGCTGTCCCAATGCAGTTCATCAGGCAAGAGCGTCTCTCTTACCTGACGGCTGTAAAAAAGGGCCTACAGGTCTGCGCGCGAGTCGTTCGCCGTCTGGTTGACCAACAATCTACGCACATTATCATACACTCTAACTTTTACTTCGGCCACTCCAAAAGAATCCGACGACGAGTGCGATCTCCTTTACGAAGAATTGCCCCGGGAAGCCGAAAAAACGCCCCGGTCCATCGTCTTCGAGGAATACATTCCCTCCTGGAAATCCACCCGTCGAAGTCGTCCAGTCACGTTGCCCAGGTGGCAACTGCCGCTGCGGGCGACCCCACCCTCAAGTCTGGGTCATCGTCCAAGCTCCACCACCAATATCAACATCCCGAAGGTAAAGGTAAATAAGGTAAAGAATCCCTTCACTCCGGCACCTCCTAAACCACTAAAGAAGATTATATGAACCTCTCCAAAGAAACTCATTAAAGAACGTTGCCAGCATTAACCTTCATTTACTTACTATCATTTATATGTTTGCTAACATTCCAATGTGAATGTACACACACGTATACAGATATGTATATACCAATAAATACTTGAGAGGATAGCTAACTAACCACTTTTCAGCACAGTTTTGGTGGATGAAGTTAATATTATATATTTCAAGGGGATTGATGCAAAAATGTACTTAGGCAAATTTAAGAGCGATGCGTAATTCGCTTAATGTGAAGTTACTATCATAGTAGAATTTACTACCCTATTAGGGTATCTGCTTTTTCGCAGTGGGAGGAAATGTTTCTACTTCACAGCAGGGTTATCGGAGGCGAGCTGCTACTTTGCAGTAGTAAGCAACGGATCGACAAAAAGTCGTTTCCGGACTCGCTTTATATAAGCGTCCGCGCCACAAGTCGCTTGCGAGAGCGATACATGCTATTTGCCACCTAGTGGCGGCCACCCGAGCCGCGATGTAGTGAGAGCGCCCGGCAGTGGCGTGGCGCTATGCCGTGACTGCTCAGGCACCGCTTGCATGATAGTGGCGCGGCCCCGCTGACAAGCAGCGGCGGGCGTTTGCCCGAAGGTTTAAATATATGTATTTATTTTAATGGTTAATGGATATATAATTATTGGTTTATGTATTATTATAGTTTATATAGAAGTTAGAAAAAACCATGAGTCGAGTAAGAAGTGCACGTGTACGTGTAACATAATGTTGGTGATGGTGGTGAAGTATGTTTATGACATTGCTAAATTTTATATGTGCAATTAAAAGATAATTTTATTTTCATGATTTACAGGTGGTGCACAATAAGGTAGTCTATACATAAAACAACAAGCAATAACAATAATATGAACAATAAGTAGCAAAAGATACAAGAATAAGTTATTTATTTAATAGAAACAGGTGCTTCATAAATAGTGAACCATTTAAGTAATAATAAATGGGTATGGTTCTATATTCGGTAAAAATAAATGGTATATGTTTTACAAATTTAAACGTGATCCGAACTTCGGTTCCGCAGTCTTTTTACAACTGAAAAAAATGTTGAAGGTACGTTACATAGTCATGAAAAAATTGCCAGAAAAAAATATCCAAAAAGTTAATATATTGATGGTAAGAAAAAAGCCTGTAAAATAGAATATTGCAAATTGC
The DNA here is from genome assembly GCA_964016905.1 of Perithous albicinctus. Lineage (NCBI taxonomy): Eukaryota > Metazoa > Arthropoda > Insecta > Hymenoptera > Ichneumonidae > Perithous > Perithous albicinctus. Next base: position 10,571,554 of record OZ024690.1, on the reverse strand, counting down.
TTCCTCACAGTTTTCTATTTTTGACAAAGCTTTTCCTTTACAAAGCTTCCTCTACGAGAAAGCCAAAATTGATCAACAATCATCCTCATAGAAGAAGCTTTGTCAAAGATAGAAAATTGTGAGGAAATAATTTGGAAGGTTCTACTTTGCAAACTTGTTTTTTTTTTCGTTACGGTATCTTTTTCTTTTTTATTCGCCAAAATCGAAATTTATCGACATATCGACAGATCCTTTGACTAAATTCATCATTGATAATCAATAATCGTGAAATCACCTTATCGATAAGGTGGTTCTCTAAATTTCCGATATCTCTTAATTTGCGAAAGTTATAGCGTAAAAATTGTTTATTCAAGATTTTCAAAATGCTGTAAAATTTGAATTTTCCAACCTATTCGCGTCAACGACAGTCCCAAACGTTGTTGTATGGCAGCACACTTGCGTGCCAAATTTGAAGAAGATATATCTAAAATTACGACAGTTATCGTGCTAACAAGGAAATCTGCGCATACACACATACATACAGACAGTTTCTTCTAAACCGCTTTTCTCGACGTTTTGGACCATTCTGAATGTAATGACATGAAAATCTCGAAACAAAAATTTCACGAAAACAAAGCTTCCTGTATTAGGAAGCAAAACGGACTAAAAACACAGCTTTTCACATAACACTGAGTTCAGCGATATTCATATATGTTTTTTTAAATTGTGAAATAATTTGAGAGGTCTCATCGTCACAAAAATGCAGTTCTGAAAAAAATAAAGATTTTTTTCTTGTTAATCCTGGTCATACAGTGAGAGGTGGTGCGAATGATTTCAGTCGACCGTATTAAAGGTCGACATGTGATGCGCGATGTATAAGTGATAATAATGGAGATGGTTATCACGGATACGCTGTAAGTTTAAAGTTCGCCGGTGTCTCTCAGTTCAGCTCGAATCCACTAGAGCTTTTCTCTGAGTGCTGCAATTTATTTCATTACTTTTGGTCTCTATTCGAACTGCTGCACGAGTCAGTCTTGTACGCTGAGGGGTATTCGCGGTTATAACGGCAGCGATGCTGGATATCTAACCTGGTCGCTATACCAACTGGAAAGCACGCGTTTAAGCGTTATTCACCGTTGCGTTAACAGCTGCGTTATACGCGAGCGAAAACTCAGCGGATACGAAAACAGTGGAGCACGACTGCTGTGGTTCCGTCCAACGAAGACATGTCCCTTTATGTTTACTGTATTTCAGCCGGAAAACCCTCCGGGTTGTTTTACTGCAAAGCTCGATTAAAAGAAGATATTTCCGCTATAACTGTTGTCATTTCTACAGCTATGCTTACTCGATTTTTTTCTGGTTTTGACTACGCCTGTAATGAGTTTGGTATCGAAATATTTAATACTGGCGCCTAGACATCTTCCTTTTTGTATTCAAGGAGCCATTAAACAATTTAGATGTGTCCTTTAAATGTTGACATGCATAATAGCATTTTGAACATTTCGAAACACACCTCCCTTTATTATGTTGTAGATATTAAATTCTTGTAATAAACATTACACTACAATTTACTGTAAAGGAAATTGTACGCACATGTTGACCCAAGAGGGGCCCAAAATTGAATTTCCTATTAAGAGATGCCACGAGAAGGTCTATACAGGGCTCTTATTGCACTTTGGTTCAATTTAATTTAATAGGTATCATACAGAATGAGATCAACGTTATTCATAGGTCAGCAACTTGACTACAGCCTGGATTTTTGAGAGAAACTATGTATTTTTTAAAAAAGTATGTACATCCAATTTCCACTCGAAGACATGGCTTCTCACTCTATATAGACAGTATTACAAATAATTAGCAGGTGTGAAATTGCATTGACAATTTGAGTAAAGACGATCTACATTCTTCCTCAATTTTCCACAAATTCCGACGTCGCTTATTCTTATTTTTCTTCTTCCCTGACGGAATTTGATTGCACTCCGCATCACTCAAGTCCTCTAAGATGTCGCTTATCCGTTTTTCCTTCGTTCTTAGAGAAAGGACAAGGAAACGGTAGAAAGGAGAGTGAGGTGGAATCGGCCTTTGGGAAACGGAGGTGTAACGCAAAAAAACACGTAAACGTCAAGGTACACGGAGAGAGAAAGACATTTTATTCAAAATAAGAATGTAAAGTAACCTTTCTGCTGGGACAGCCGACATTTCGTTTCAGATACTTTTGCGAGTGAGCAGAGTACGAGCTTGGCTGTAGCTCATACAGCTTTCGTAAAGCACACTGCTAGCCCATTTCGGCCTCTCTGACTAAGTCGGATAACGTCATTTCCGTGGAAACAATTCGCGGAAACGCCGTCAGAGCACAAAACCTTATTCGTCGCTCTTAAGTGTTTACTGTTTGCGATATCTTATGATGGAAATAACGGAAAACGCAGTAAGGCCGGGGCTGAGAGTAATAATGTCGTTCACAAGCTTTTCAATTATACCACCTGACAACTTTTATTTGACTTTCTATGTCTTGCATTTTCTGAACAATTCCTAACGAAACGAAAAATTCAAGAAGGGCATATTTTCTGTGATGTTCCGTAAAAATTCTCTATCTTTACCCATAGTAATTATTTCTGTTTTAAAGATTACATGGTAGTTCACACAAGAGAAAAAATATTACAAACATTGAAAAGGAATTAAAGTATAACCGCGCACTATTAAGTAAAATAAAACAATAGTGTTTTGTTTATATATGAAGGACTGATATTTCTATCATAACGCTACAGTTAAAATTTTGAATTTTGAATGCAGAATTTTAGTGAATTAATATGATGAGAAAAAAACGGGGGCGTACTGAGTAAAACTTAATATTTTGTACTTTAATCAAGATAAACCTACTAAAAATTATGTGTATCAATTTTTATATTTTTGCTTCCTCATAGAGGAAGCTTCGTTTCCGTGAACAAATTTTTTTTCGATTTTTTCTTGTCAGCATACTCAGCATCACCTAAAACGCCGAGAAAAGTGATTTAGAAAAAATGTCTGTATGGGGGGGCGAAAATTCAATCATCCATAACTCACGAATGGCATGATGGATCGAGTTCAAATTTGGCACGCAAGTAGAGTAATAATTCCTCTGTAATTGACGTGATTTTTAACTAAATGTATCCATGTGTACAGATTTTATAGAATTTTTGATATTTCGAAAAAATTTCGTGATCGCAAAAATAATTATGTCATATCGTGATCATAAATTGACATATCTTGAAAAGTGCCATTTTCGAGACGCGTTAAGACGAAATATCTTTGAAAATTTCAAAGTGATTTTGAGATCGATTTGATGTTATGTTTACTGACTAACTTGAGCGCAATTTGTGACTTGATTTTAGCAAATTTTTAAGACGATTTTATGGTGGACTGAAGATCTTAAAATTTAACTAATTCGAGCCTAATTTGAGATGTTGATTTTATTTTTAATTTTAGACAATATTGTGATATTTTTTTAAGACGACTTAATACGATTTAAGATGACTTTACGATCATTCATATTCAAGATAACCGTCTTCTTATTCAATTACAACTTTAATGAAAAAACAACATAGTAAGAACATAACTTTATTTATTATTTCAGATATTAATACATGCGAAATACAATATACAAAACATTAATAATAATCAAATTTTCTGTATTTGTGCTTGATTTCTTCACGTGTTTTCTCCTCGCTTCTATGTCTTTTTTTACTAGTTTTTTAAGCTTCTTTTGTTGATCTGCTCCTTTTATGCTTATGCTCATGTTTACTTATATTGTCATGGCTAGATTCTCTTTTTTCATCTCCATTCCTTTCCCTCTCACGAGTTTCATCATCTTTCATCTCACAATCTATGCTGTTTTTCGTCGATTTCATTCCTCCAGTCTGACTCATTTCTCTGTATTCGTCTCTACGGTAATCGCTTAATTCTCTGTACTTGTACTTATCTATACTTTTACTTCTCTCCCTTACCTCTTCGTTTCTACAAAATTTGCTTGATTCTCTCTTCTTTTTGATTCCTTCTCTATTTTTACTTAACTCTCTTGTTTCTCTGTTTGTTTCCCTCGAATGAGACTTATTGCTTTTTTTCTCGCTTTGTTTTTCTATACTATTTTTCTCAAGTTTTAATCCTTCAGTTCGATCTGTACCTCTGTCATTGCCACTATGCCTCTCGCTCTCGCTCTCCGCTCTGCTTTTGTTGATGTCTGTATTATCCTCATCCATCAATGATTTTTTGTCTGTGCTGAAATTGCTCTTTTTTCCGATGTCATCATCATAGCTGCCGGAATCAAATGTGTTTTTTGAATTTTTTTCTGATAAATCTGATTTGGGACTGTTTGCTCCTTTCGTACTTCTGCTCTTACTTCTTTTTTCGTTAGTGAGATTTCTATTTGAATTTGCACTTGTGTCAGGTCTTACACTACGACTATTACTTCCGTTTGCATTATTTTGTTTAATTATTAGATTTGTTTTTAATATCTTGACTGACTTAATAACTGGCTTGCTTATTACCGGATCATTAGGCGTTTTCTTTGCACCTTTTTCGAGCTTAGTTTTCAGAGACAAGCAATAATTTGTAATGACCCTTTTGAACTCACTTCTATTTAAAGTGACACTTTTGCTTACTTTGGTATTTACGTATCCTGTAAATAAAAATCATAAATATTATTAATGTTTCATAATAAAAATGTAACATAGAATTTCTTTATTAATTTTATCGATCTATCTTACTTTCTATTGCTACAAAAATATCCTTTGGCAATAACGTCGCATTCATTTTCGATCATTTTTCTTCGCCGATAAGTTTAAGCAGGAGATCTCTAGTTATACTTTTAGGATTACCTTTACATAGTCTCACGCAGTCATTTAAAACAAAACGATCAATTTTTATATTGAATCCAGCAGCGAGAGTAAACTGTTAACACTTATTTAAATAAGTGTTAAATTAATATTCTAACATACAGAAACATAAAAATTGATTATTTTTAATTATTTACTTCGCGCGAGGATTCAGGATTCACGTTGTGTTCTTCTTTGCGCTTCTGTAGATGAGATACAGCAGATTCCAAGACAGCTCTACATTTTCCTTCGTAAGCTGCATCTAAAATATTTTTATTTTTTTTATATACGGTATTAGTATTAATGCAGTATGTATATTAGGGTGGTGCAAAAAATATTGACGATTTTTTTTTCGCGGGTCTCAACGGAAAATGTTAGTACATTGTGAAAAAGTAATTTTTGCAAAATTTGGGTGGTCTACATTTTTTTTAAGATAGTGCTCAAAAACATTATTAATTTTTTTTTGCTAACTAGGATATCACATTTTTTTTCTCAAAATGCAGAAAGTGTTAGTGATTGATGGAACTGTCATTTATTCAAAATTTTGACTCGCAAAAATTGTTCTGCCTGAAGTAACTTTTGGGGAATTTCAATTATTCAATTATTCTTTTGCTCCGGAACTTTGATCGGTGTCAGTCTGGTATTTTTTTTATGTTATTGACGCATTGACGCAAAGATTCTGTAAATTTATCAGCCATAAAAAAGGTCTTTTTCGGTTAAAAAAAAAATCTTTATATTTTTTTAGCGAAAAAGCAATGTTATCGAGTCCATAAAATTATTTTTAAAAATGTTATTGAAAAGTCCACATGAAACTACAACTTTTATGTTAAAACATTTTTTTTCTATGACTTCAATTTTTCACGATATATTTACTTTAACATTTTTTAAAAACTTTAAAAAAGAACACCATTTTCCGTAATATTAGATTTAAAAATCTGAAAAAATTAGGAGAGAGTACTTTCAAGTGGTACTAAAATCTGTCGAATTATGGGTCTAATTAGAGAGATGCGAAAAAAAGTGGCCGAATTGCGGGAGAATGCCTCTGTTAATGATTTGATTACCTCTTAAGGCAGCTTTTAAAAAAAATGTAGAGCACCAAAATTTTGAACAAATTATAGTTCCATCAAGCACCAATACGTTCTGCATCGAGATAAAAAAAAAAAGAATAACGTGATTAATATTAGAAAAATAGAAAAAAAACACCGAAATGTCGCTTGAGCACTATCTAAAAAAAATGTTAGACCATTCAAATTTTGCATATATTACTTTTTCACAATGTCTGATTTTTTTTAATCACTCTAATGTATGTATCTATTACATATGTACCTTCTGTATAAATATTACAGAAATAACAGGTATCCAATTTTGGTCTATCTGAATTTGTTTTTTCTTTCTTTTTCTTTTTAGGCAGGTCATTGTGTATGGGTTTAGTCTCGGATTCACCTTTATTATCTTCTGATTCGCTAGGGATTACACGTCAAGTAAATAATTATTCTACATTTATTGTATTCAAGAAGTTATTGAACAGCTAGTGTAATACAATTTATATCTAAAAGTGTGCACACGTGGATCCGTTCGCCGTCACGGCTCAAAGGCGTCTACGCTCAAATTTATAAACTGCATTTTCTCAGCTTCTATGCTACGAAAAATAATGATTTTCTATATCGATCTTCACAATTGAGAAAATTGGGAATTTTGCACTAAAAATTGCTTTAACGATTATTTTTTAATGTTATCAAACGATATCAGCATTAAAGTAATTTATAGTACGATATTCGTACTTTTTTCAATCTTGGCAATCGATTAATAAAGAAAATACATTATTTTTCATAGCATACAAGCCGAGAAAATGCACCGTTTAAATTTGAGCGCTAACACCGTGGCTCCGCCGGCCTGGCTCAATTACAATTTTAGAGTTGCGAGTCTGGCATTGTCAACTAAACTCTGAGGTAAACTTATGTTATTTCTGTATCTTGATCTTTAGGATAATCCGTGATAACCTCCTCGTCAGTGTCATTATCAAAAATTGATTGTTTGTTAACTATCTGGTTATTTATATCCTATGCAGCGGCTAACTGTTTACGTTTTTCGAATTTCTCCTTTTTTATTTGTCGTTTAATTGCGAGCAATGTTTTTTGACTTTCATCACACGTATTTACAATGTTTCCGTTGTTTGAAACACATAACGAATCTTACCACTTTTCGTCAACTGTAAAATTGCACATTAATTTGCTTGAGGTCCAACTTAATCAAAGATTTTTGTATTATATTACTGTATAATACTACAGTTATTTTCTTCTTATTTTTAATTTATTTTTATTAAGTTATTAAATCGTTACTAAACTTACCATTTTCAGCAACAATTTGTGCATCGAACCACTTTTTTCCCACCTTGCCTTTATTTTATCTCCAACATATTTGATGTCATTATTGTCTACGACGGATGTCGAAGGCGGAGCCTTGTACCACAAAACTAGCACCTTCATCGTGAAATATTAGTTAAAATCGTACCAATAGTCCGTCATGAACGCGCGCGCGTTCATAACCCTTCAAGCTCTGCTACTCTTTTGTCAATATATCGGCAGTTGCTATGATTTTGTTTTAGCCCAAATTCAATATTCTCATTGATGTGACATCATTCATAAACCATAGAGAAACCTCAATGGTATCTGAACGTTTACTTTAAAATCATTTAAATAAAACATAAGGAAAAAAATGTTGAAGCGATCTTACGAAAGCTACTCAAAAAGACAGCAAGCATTAATTATGAAAGCTCTGAAAGAAAATGTTGAACCGAGGAAACAACAGGAAACTTTTCTCACAGAAGCCAGTATGTATTTATAATTCATGAAATAGGTTTATTAAAATAAATTTTGTCTTGTTACACGGGTTTTATTGTTATATACAAAATTGATATTTAACTTTCGATCTCGTACTTTTCTAAATATATTCATATATTATGATTTAATTTTTTCTACTAGCTTCAATGGTATTAAAACATACACGTCGCAACCGTGCTGACGGAATTTGTGGATCGGATAATAATGCCGTTTATGTGAATGTTAATTTTGACTTATATTTATTTAAAGTACATTTTTAAAGTTTTTTATTCAGCTGAATTTTTAATTTTATTATAAAAATGGATATTGCTTTTATTTGAATTCCTATGCTTATTAAAGTACAGTACAGATTTATACTAGCTTCAAATATATTGCAAGATGCACGCTGTAATTAAGCGGATGAAATTTGTAAAAATCATGATAATGACGAAATTTACTACGATGCGAAAGGTAATTTTAATTTGTAAACATATCATCATAAACATATCACGTCACAAACTCATAAATGATTAAAGTTTTTAAATTAATTAAGATTTCATTTTATTTTAATCATCGATATTACTGTTACCTTTTTTCACTTCTGTTTCTCACTTATGAAATGTGGAATTATATGTGAGAAATTTTTCAAATATTTTAATTACTTTTATATTGTATATGACGCAATAGATGATTGGAGCGATGAAATATCCAAAGATGACGATGTATTAATTGAGAATTGTGAATACTCCGATGATGAAAACAACTGCACGTATCCCATTTAATGGAATCAAATGGGATTCTGAAGACTCTGACGATGAAATCTCAGCGATGAAGTCGAAGAAAATGAAGATTCTAAAACATCTGATGATGAAGACTCAATGAAAACCCAAACTGATTTTGATGAAATTCTCGACAGTTCGGCACACGATCCGTTATACCCAGGAGCTCTATTAACTTTGGTAGAAAGTGTAGATTCGATTTTAAATTTAATGCTTTTATTTCAAATAAGTGGGATATTGTTAACAAAAATTTTAGAAATCATTGAATTACACTGCATTAAGCCAAATAAGTGTCTCAAAACACTGTATAAATTTAAACAATTTTTTAAGAACTTGAAAACTCCATTGATACGGCATTATTTTTGTACGAGTTGTTTTATTAAATTAGAAAAAAAAATGCAGTCTGCTCAACATGTAAATCCAATAAGAATGTCAGCTACTTTATTGAATGCTCAATTGCGAGCTTTATTTAAAAGATCTGGCTTTTACGAAAAAATTTCAAAACATAGGTTTAACTAAATAAAAAGTGATACAAACAACTTAGAAGACATATATGATGACTTAATTTATAAAAAATTATTTTCAGAAGGTTTTTTGTCTAGCAAATCTAATATATCCTTTACGTGGAATACGGACGGTGTTCCGCTATTTAAGTCATCAATACGTAGCATATGGCCGTTTTACTTATCAATAAATGAGTTGCCATACAAAGATCGTTTTAAGAAAGAAAACATTCTGTTAGCAGGCATATGCTTCGGTTTACATAAACATGTACCAAATTTATTTATGAGCGTATTTCGTGATTCACTCAAAAAATTGTTAAAAGGTATATTTTCTAAAACTTGCGATGAACAAACGATTAAATGCAGGGGAATAATTATATGTGGAACATGTGATATGTGTGCGAAATATCTTTTTCTAAACATGAAGCAATTTAATGGCTGGTATGGTTGTCAAAAGTGTAGAATACGCGCGGAGCGAATCGGGAATACCCAAGAGTATTCATATTCTACTGAGATGAATTTGTGGACATCAGCCAAAACCGTTGAGCTTGGAAATAAGGCTAAGACGCTAAAACATGACGTGTTTGATGTAAAAGGTCATATCGGAAATTGCACGTGATTTCATTATTACTACTACAATTGATGTTATGCATAGCATTTATATCAATGTGACAAAACGATTGCTATCTATTTGGTTCGATGCTGAGAACTCTACCCATACAGCTTCATTACGTTCTTTTTTACCAAGTATCAATAAAGCTATTTGTTCTATTCGGCCTATAAATTCTATTGTTCGACGTCCACGAAGCTTGGATGATTTAGTATATTGGAAAGCTTCTGAACTCAAAGCGTTTTTATTAGTATATAGTTTAATAATCTTACGAGATTACATGCAAAATATTTATTTTGCACATCACATCTTATTAGTGTTAGGAATTACAATATTAAATTCTGCAAGTATATCAGAACAAATGCTAGGTACAGCTGAGTTACCTCTTAGAGAGTATGTAAAGCGATTCGAAATTTTGTACGAAAAAAACCATATGACTTCCAATATCCATTTCATTTTACATTTGCCCGATGCAGTGAAACAGTCTGGATCTCTGTTTACGAGCTCATGTTTTTCTTTTGAAAATCTAAATGGAATTTTGAACAGTTTTGTACACGGTTCAGAAAATCCTGAATTGCAAATTCATGCGTCATTATCAGTTTTATTAAACATGACAGAACTCAAGAACACAATTGTACGCAAAAATAGTGATGCAACTATATTTTGCTCAAGAACGGAAAAGCGAACAAAACTAAGACAAAAATTACGTTTAGTTTATAAGAACATTTTTATTGTTGGAACGTTCTATAACGAAAAAAACGGTAACGATGTAGAAAAAGCGTTAAAGTTACCAAAAGACGGCGTCAAAGTGCACTATTTCAAACGTCTCTTTAAAGACAATGTTATGTATGAAACCGAAGCATCTGATTCTACATATGTAAAATATTTTTATAATTCGTTAGAAGAGATTGGGTTCGTAAAGTACTTCGTGCAAGCATGTGCTTGTAATTGTAATTCAGATAATGATTGTAACAACTACACCAAGGAATGCAAAACTTTTGCGATTATTAAACAAAGTAGAAGAATGCATACTTTCTCTGATGGACTGAATCAATCCGTGCCAACAATTTACAATTGTGAAATGCAAAATCCAGAATCCGTTGTTGCAGTTCAGGATATTAAATGCGTTTGTTAGAAAAATAGAGGTAACAATTATCTCTATGCTGTAGAACCAGCTAATTTTATAGAAGAAGAATGATGTATGTACTTTATTAACAATAAATTAAAATCTGTATCTAGAATTTGATCTTACTAAATCGCATTAAAAATTGTCAGAAGATTGTCACGAAATAAAAAAACAACAAACATCACAGACAGCGCTCAAATTAGTTAAATTTTAAGATTTCCGATCCGCTATAAAATCGTTTTAAACAGTTGCTAAAATAAAGTCACAAATTGCGCTCAAATTAGTCAAATCGTAAGGTTTTCGATCCGCCATAAATGCGTCTTAAAAAGTTGCTAAAATCAAGTCACAAATTGCGCTCAAATTAGTCAGTAAACGTGATATCAAATCGATTTCAAAAACGCTTTGAAATTTTCTAAGATATTTCGTCTTAACGCGTCTCAAAAATGGCACTTTTTAAAATATGTCAATTTATGATCTCAATATGATATAATTATTTTTACGCGGGCTGTAATTTTTGTAAAAGTTCGACAATTTAGCTAAATAGTTCTTCATAACTAAAGACCCGTTCAATGTTGTTTGATATTAAATTTCGACGAAATCATTTTCAATTCACAATCAATTCCTTGTGACGGCCCTGAACTACATTGCATATAAGAGGACGATCCGAATGAGAGAAACATATAGGTGACATTAGCGCAGTGGTTAGCGCTCTTGCTTAGGAACTGAACAGTCCGGGTTCGTGATTTTATATTTTTTCAATTATATGTTCTCTCTTCGATACTTCGTCTGGCCGTACTCACTACCAATCTACGATGTCCTCATAGAGGTGGCTTTGTAAAAAATGAAATTTAATGAGGAAACAGTGTGCAAAGTTGTACTTTGCATCATTTTTTATATTGAACTGAGTCACGTGATGAAAAGGTTCGGCATATTATTTATGTACAAACCATCTTTTTTAATGAAGACGGATTTTTTAAATTATAAATTTAGTTTTTTTTTTATTAAATCGGGAATAGCGCAAAATAAAAAATATATAAAAGAACATGTTTCTAATGTTTTATTACTAATTTAATACCAATCGATTTGACGAACCGAGTAATACACTTACTAACTACTTAACAATAGAGGTAGTTTTGTAAAAATTAAAAAATAATGGGGAAGCAATGTGCAAAGTTCTACTTTGCATCCTTCTTTGTTTTTTTGCTTCGGAATTGTGGAGACATAGTTGATGCAACCCAGTAAAACGAAAGAGGATAAGAACATCGGTAAGGCGACGACTACTGTACCTGAGACAATTACGTGTGGCAGCAAGGCGCCGAAAGCGGTTTTGGAGACCCGTACAAGTGTGATGCGAGCTCTCGTTGGCTTTTCCTATCACCCTTTTGCTCACTCTCTGCTTCTATGCCATAGCTTGCGGCAAACCTACTGAGCGCGACAGAGAAAAGTAACATGATGCAAGAGGGAGAAAGCGTTGTGGCGTTTGCGCCGACGGATCGACGAGAATACTACCGGGGTTGGTGGCAAAGTCGGGGGTGTATCAAGGGGAAGGCGTGGGACCGTCGAAGGCAGTCAGTGGCTCGCCGCGCGCCACAACGATCGCTGGACCAGTCGTAAAGGATTTTCTACTGATCTTAAGTTCCCCTTCGTATTCCGTGATTTGTCTATACTCTTTACCTAGGATTATTGTTTCAACGAAAACAACCATTAAAAATATTCATGTGATAATTATTGTCTAAAAACAATGATTACTGAGACAAAAGTCTTGAAGTCCGAGAGCACAATAATGTCGACACTGATGTTTATCTGTGATTTCCAAAAAGATGCCTATGGACATGTAAAGAATACGCATCTAAATTGAAACGTAGTGCTATTTCAGATATATATGGAGATAGCTGCCAATATGGAAATACGTGTTGTTTAACATTGGAATTTCATGGTTAAGTGAATCGACTATCGCAAGGAGCTTCGTTTCTGTGATATTGGTGTTGTACTTCAATGTATACCGAATAAAACTTGAGGGTTTCTGTGTATTTTGTGATTCTACTGAGTTACCAAAGTGCGTTTTCATAGAGCAGTGTATTACAAGTGTTGGAGCAGTAACTCCATAGTACATAAGTATTATATTGCTAGAATTAAAAGTTTAGTGAGAAAGTGAAAATTTATTATTACTCCAACTACCAGTGATTTACTATCACATTTCGATGGGTGCATTTTAGGTAACGTATAGAATCATATTTCCAAGAGAGACCAATTCCGTCGTCTATCTTCACGTACTATCAAAGTGATAATATTCTAGTTGACGGGACTCTGAATTTTGGTGTACGATTGATTTCAGTGAGTTTCTGATTTCACGTGATTTTCAAGATTTCGACGACTTTACGTGATTTACATGATTTCACCTGATTTACATGAATTCACCTGATTTTCATGATTTAGTTATGTTTTCATGCCGCTTCCAAGATTTCACCACGTTTTCACGTGACTTCCACGATCCACGTAAATTCCAAGGTTTCAATATGATTTCAGGTAATTTTCATCATTTCGCTACGATTTCACGTGACTTCTAAGACTTGGATGATTTCACGTACATTACATTATCTCATGTGATTTCCATGATTTAATTATGATTTCACGTTATTTCCATAATTTCGCTATGATTTCTCGCGACTTCCACGATTTCGTTATGGTTTTACGCGATTAATAAATTGTCCAAATTTCAAAGAAATTAAAAAAAATAATATTTAAGGAATAGTTAAACCTATTTGTTTCGATTATTTAAACTTTCATGAGTTCAGAAATCCTACCGATCATTTCATGAATTCACATAATTCCAGCTGATTTTTTTTGGAGGTATTTCAATGAATTCCAGTGTGAACAGACTCTCGTTTATAGCCTTTTGAGAAGCCATAGACATTCAATATATCGTAGTTTGGTACGTGGTAATTATTCCCACTTTAATTACCTTAACGAATGAGACAGACTGACAACTCGGTAACGTTTCAGTTCTCTGTTCCTCCCACTAAATGTATTCTGTTTACACAAAATCGATCTTGGTAAACGCGAACGCCATGTCCCCAGGATAAATTAGTTATCGAACTCGCCTAGCATCTATTTTCGTGTCCCAGAAACACACATGATACAAACTAATTACATGGCGTACTCGTGTGCGTTCATCGAAAGCCCTGCCAATGAACCTATAGCTACTTAATCTCTTGAATTTTGCCTACTAACTATACATATACATATATATAATTAACGCTAAACCAGTAAGCCCCATGAAATTCGACCATCTGGTTTGGGCACAGAAACTCGACACTGGTGGACCGCGGTTTAGGGAAAGTAAATATTTAATGTCTGTGAATAATAAGCTATATAACCGCAGGGATTTATATACGGAGACACATAGATATATTTTTGATAAAAAGTCTGAATTAATTACCGAAACTCCCGTAAACATAATAGAGAAATGAGCGGTCCATTATAAGCTGGTACCAGTTTGTAAATGTCCGATGTACTCATTCTGTAACGGTCTAGCATTGATTAACTCTACATCCAAAATGAATTCGTCGAGTTTTTAAAGCTTCTTATGAAAAGTAATACCTTGCATAATTCGAGTTTAATAACAATTTGAATTTGATTCATCCACGTTTTTTAGCACAGTTTGGTGATTCTCCTTTGTCGTCTGCAATCTTTGCCACGTGACATAACCCATTTTGGTAAGTTATTGGTAAAACTAATTGAGTTTTTGATTAGCAATAAAACATATTTTGGTGTGAAAACCAAACCTTGCTCTGAGTATAACGATAGTATTATTGCCGGAAAAATATTACATATTTTGAGTTGTCATGTGGTACGAAATTCTGAGGTGAAAACATCCTGTGAAGCATACCTTCCGCAAGGGTCTTACCAATTTTCATTTTAAAACACGATTTCGTGATACATACTAGTTATATTGTATAATAGGTATATGGTCATTAGAGTGCATAAAAGAAAGGTTTTTGTCTTTTTCCTTTTGCCACATCATAAAACTATGGCTTGGACCCTAATATTAAACCTCATGAAAGGAGGGCTTCGGCAAAAAATATTTAGGGATGGCTCATCCACCTGATGTATGTCCCATTTGATTAACACGTACAAAATCAGATTTACCGTTTAAATCGATCTACGAATTATTCTACACAATGAATAGTGCTCTGTTTAGAAGTGTTTTATAGCTTATACAATTCTCTTTAATGTGGCATATCGTAGAACATTTCAGACCGTGCGGTGTCCAAGATATTTAAGTTCGCGTAAGTATGTAAATAAGCACTTTTGCAAAAACCGTTTATTTATGACATAATGCTAACCTTCTCGGTGGAATCAATACAAAAAAAATGTATACAACTCACCAAGTGCATGGAAAATGATATTTATTTTACAATACAATATAACTACACTTATAATAATAATTATTATTAATATTAATATTATTATTATTTTTCAATATCATGGAACATATTTGAGTAAAGTATATACAAAACCCTTTTTTTCCTTTCCACTCCGTGAAACTATATTTTTTATGTCCATGTCAAGCTTGTAATTATTCAATTCTTCATTAATGCTTCGGCAGTATATCTCTTTCACTTGCCAGACTGTCGTACAAATATCATATCGGAATATAATTTCAAATACTCGGTCACCACATCTAGCGAAATAACGTCTGCACTAACTTTGTTGCACGCAATCGAAGTGTAGATTGAACATACTGTTCGTACATATGGCAGTATTTTTATGTTTTTCGTCAAGTGCTGGTTCTGCTATTTTAGTTGATTGCGATGAAAAAAAACGTATCTAGTGATATTTTGTAGTTTTGATCAATAATTCCCGACGACGGGTTAAGTTTTGAGCGTTCGTAGATTTGGGACATCGTCGGACCGATTAAACAAATGTCCCGTAGTGTACACTCCTTATTGATCAAAACTACAAAGTATCACCAAAAATGCTCCCAAACAAAGCACTTTCCATAGTGTAGAACAATTTGTAGATCCATTTAAACAGGGGATCCAATCTTTTACGTGTTAATTAAATAGGAAATACACATGGCCGATGAGCCACCACGAAATATTTTTGGCCGAAGCTCTCATTTCACAAGGTTTAATATTAGGGTCCAAACTATAGTTTTTTGATGTGGCAAAGGAAAGAGAAATTTTTTTTATGCAATCTAATGGGTACAAAAACAAACTATAAATTTATTGTTTAACAAATATTAATATCTCCATCATGGAACTGTGGTTAGAATTTTGGGTTTTCAATGCAGGATTTCGGTGAATTTTTGTTACAAGATAAATAAGGGCGACCTCAATGAAACTTAATATTCTTTGTTTTAAGCTACATAAATATGCTGATAGATTTTTTGTATACCAAGAATGACCCGCCAATATAAAAATCTAATAAAAATTATAGGTCTTCTTTTCAGTAATGACAACAATATAAAAAAAATACTAGGAAATTCAATGTGCGTCTTGCATTTTGAGTAAATAGTCATGAAATGCCCCAAATAAAACCACTTGATTAGTCAAAAGCATTTTATTTGACTAAAACAAATCTAAATAAATCTAATTAATCCACAGTTAATTCATATTGAAAGCACTGTGCTTACCTGATGCAAATACCTCAACACATACAAACATCTTTACAAATTTCTCTCAAGGCAAATGAAGGCAAATATACCAAATTTGCTATGCATCAAACACAAAGGTGCATGAGATATCACTAGATTTCCCATAATGCATAAATGAAATCGCAATGTATCCAACAGACATAGATGAAAACTTCAAGGTAAAACTTCGATCCAAGTCAAATTTGTTTCTACAATTTTTTTTCTTCGTTGCCTCGAGAATTTGTTTACACGGATGAAGGCAGAACAAAGCTTCTGAATAATATTTGCCGCATCCCGTGCCATTTTAAAGAATCAAATGAATAGCAGCCTCTTATTCCTATACACCAGACAATAAAGATCAAAGAGATTCTTTTCTTCGTTCCAGAAACGAGTTTTCTCAACCGGTAAAAGTGCTTGTTCTTTTTTTTCTTTGTCCTTTTATACGTCCCACTCACTCTAGCTTCATGCTGTACCTAGTTACCGCTCATCTTTTTCCTTTTGCAAACTAAATTTATGTATGCGAGTCGCAGGGATTAAAGAAACTTAGTTACTTTACTTGAAATAGCAGATAGCAGATATATATATATAATACGATTGTACATACAAGTAAACGACGTATTCCAGCTCATCGTACACTGAGAGAAATGGTTTTCCTTTCGCGAAGAATAATACGGAGTCGTTCTGCATTCAACAACTTTTTGCCGTTATCGTTTGTTGAACATCCTTGTATAGGTTAGAACACAAGTGTTTGTGGGCACTGTGTGATTGGTGCGGGCGACACTTCACGGTTGTGTGGCGCTGCGGAAGAAAACGAGAGAAAGTGGAAACTTAACAACCAACGTAACTGAACAACGCAATGGAAGACAATCGGAACAAAAAGAGAAACCTACCCTAGGGTAACTCATTTTTTCTTAAGAGTATTTTAGTACGATCATCCTCATCCTCTCACCTTTTGAGTTATAAACTTAAATTATGAGAAGGAATGATTAAGAAGGACTGAAGTTACACTCTGCTGAATAACTAAATATGGTGTTTGCTGTTAAACTTGTGTCGTGTGTTTTATGAGAAATCGAAAAAAATAATCGCTGTTTTATATTAAATTGCATAACATGACGAGAAAATTGGTTATATTATTTATGCCGGAATCGTTTGCTTACTAGAAAATGCAATTTTTTAAATTATAAGTGTAGTTTTTTATTAAATCAAGAATGGCGCAAAATAAAATTGTAATAAAAATTATAGATGTCCTTTCAGTGATAACAATATAAAAAATACTAGGAAAATCGAAGAAAGTCGGATTTCATCTTGTGTGAATTACCATAGAGTGTCCCATATGCTAGTATACAAAAATGTTTCGCAAAATTTGATTTTATTAGATTTATTTCCGTCGGAAAAATATTTCTTTTTTTTTTCGAGCGCCATTCATGTTATTGGCAATTAAAAACGAATGAGAACAAATTAATAATCCCATAGTAGCAAATATAACTTTTACCAATGGAGCTGTAGTTCCATATACAATTTCGGAAATTTCTGAGAATCAGTTTTTTTTTACTGTTACAATGAAATTATATACGCATGAAAAAATGGACAAAGCAAGTGTTTCTCCGGGGTATTCGCCCGTGTGTAAATTGCTCAATGAATTTGAGGACGAATAAAGTATAAAGAGATGGCGTTTTGAGGTGCACAGTGAACATTAAATCTGGATGAAATATCGTCACGTGAACACGAATGAAATAAAACGAAGAGGCAAAGTTTACCCGAGATACGAAAAAGGACGATATGCGAAGGGGTATCCCCGAGGGTGAGAAATTGAGAGAAATCGTTGCACAAGTTCACCATCGGATACATATGCGCACGTTTATCCAATGAATCTAGGAAAAAAGTCAGCGAAAAATAAAGCCAAAGAAAAAAATCGAGAGATCAAAAACAAGAAAGACAGCAATAAATTTCATTTTCCGAGAAACGGATCAATGATCGTTTTTCTAACTACCAATGAATCTCTTATACCTAAAGAACAGTTTAATCGAATGCCGAAAGTTTGATGACAGGTCACCGGAAAAATTGGTGTACTATAATATACAAAAAAAATGTATTATTATTATAACACTTTAAAAAAAGTTTGGAGGGGGGGGGGGGGGGGGTGCTTCACTCCCGCCCAACTCCGCCAGGAGCTGTGCATACCGTTATCGCAAACTGACACGGGAATTTTTCGCTATACCACTTTTCTGAACGTTTCAGACAACTTTAAACCGAATAATAAACTTTTCTCAAAAAGTATGTCGACCTTTCTTTGACTTTTTTCCTTTCGACTTTTTGTCATTGTCTTTTTCCCCTAATACCTTATCCAATATAAAAGAAAATATGACGGAACATTTTACGACAAGGGCAGTTGTTAATCATTTGTTCGTGCGAGGAATTCATACACGTGTGTATGCTATCAGCGTACAAACTATAAATGCATGCGTACTCTGACGAGTATTTTTAGTAGTATAAAGTCAGACACGTACAGAGCCACATCAGAAATTTAAATCAATCAATTGTGCGAATGACGGAAAATCGGGAATGACGCATGGGGGATCCGCTACTACAGTATACTCGTTTGTCAACGCAATAATATATATACTATTTTGATGTGCATGTGTGTTACAGCCGAATGATTTTTGAACCCGACTCTAATTCAAGCGTTCCAACGTGAGAGCAAATAATTGCGTAGCTCGTATGTGCCGTATTTCGACATCAAGCTGTCAAACTGCAGGCAGACTGCAGAGTCCAGTTTTATTTGTATTTTTTCTGCAATATCGATTAGCTGAATTCCCTAGATAACATTTTTCCCTGCCTGCTTGTATATAACATGTGATGTTTCAAAGCTGTCTGTCCAAATATTGCCAAAAAAGCTCAGTTCACATACTCAAACATTACTGTGTGATATTTAGAACAAACCTAGAGAATGGAGCATTCCAATTAAAATCAATAACAAAACCGTTTGTGGAAAGCTCTTGAAGCTTTTTTCTAAATAATAATAATGCGGCGCCCCGCTGACCTAGTTTGAAATTATTCGCTCTGTAGCGCTATTAAAAATCACATAAGTCAATGAAGCTTTTAAACATAATAATAATAACAATATGACTACCATATTAGACTTTGATATTACCGAAGTTAAAATGTGGAACCTTCAAATATGCTCCAAATACTCATTGACTTCAAATGGGTAAAATATGCCACATTCAGAGGTTTACCGAAGGGTCTAAAAACCTCGTCTCATTCCGCAGAACCTAATCACAGGTTGAAGTATAAAAATGTCACTCTGTGATGCTCTCCGTTTACTCCAATTGAGTAACAAATGCCATTTCCCAAAGCTCTGTGGAGAGTTCTGACACTCGGCTCACCCTAAATTTAGGGTGAGTGGAGGGTGTAAATTGTCAGGTCAGGTATAGCCACATATGTGAAAACAAAAATATATGCTGCGGTATCGGAATGACCGCAACGATAATCCGGATGACTGGCACCATACGTATACCCAATTCGATGATAATAAGTAGTAGGTAGCACGGATTCGCCTGATACTCATATATCCGTATTATTGCGGGGTCCGATCCAGCCTCAGTTTCATGTTTAATTGATGATGCGAGTATTTATTAAAGCCCGACTGTATTGGAGAGCTCTGCTAACACGAACTGTAAATCTGTCTATCTAATCGGGATTTGAATTTATATCACTTCCCGAAAAAATCCATTTATATTAAGAATCCACGCACATTTATATTAACAGAGTATTTAACTCATTGCAGACTATAGCAATATTTTTAGACATTATTTTCTGGCATCTACATAAATTCTTTATGTAGATTTTCGATTATCAAAATACATACGTATATGACTAAATTTTGTCAGTACATGTAACTCAGTAAATTAATCAATAAGAGTTTGTGCTCGAGAATTAAGCATTTAAAAACATATCATGATAATAGTTGAATTTTTTTTACACACTAGTGTGAAATGAAAACAACCAGGACACATAGTAGGATATAATTCTAACAGAAAGCTCTGCCCTTTGCAGGGTGCTTCTTCAACACTTATCTTTTTAATACCATGTCGGTTTCTGAACCTTTTATCCTCTGCAAATCTCTATTTGCGGACGTTCGCCAATAACACTGGAAACCTAGGTTCTCAGAGTTTGTGCGGCATTGCTGAAAGTCGGCCATCCGGAAGAACGGCGTACTCTTACACATGTGTATATACGTTTATTACGACTATGTATTGTATCGTTTGGGCTGCCGATTTTCTCCCGCAATACTCGAGTAACTCCGA
The DNA here is from genome assembly GCA_964016905.1 of Perithous albicinctus. Lineage (NCBI taxonomy): Eukaryota > Metazoa > Arthropoda > Insecta > Hymenoptera > Ichneumonidae > Perithous > Perithous albicinctus. Next base: position 10,550,946 of record OZ024690.1, on the reverse strand, counting down.
ATGCACTGAGGTTGCGTCCGGCGCCACTCAGAACAGTATAACGTATATCGCCAAACAAAACCACAACTACGACATACATACCAAAACACCTTCAAGACTTAGAGAAAACCGTATCCAACTCGACCAAATTCCTAGTCCCGGATTATCCGGCACTTGATCCGCATCGCGTACATCTGAATCGGTTAGGTTCGCCGAGTACTTTGTACGTTTCTATGTCTGCGTACGGGATTCGATACATACAAAGATATTTGCTTTGGCATGCATGCATGCATACATAGCTATGATATAACATACCGTGAGCGCGCGTGCTGGCTCGTGCAATGCTTTCTGCCGTAGCAAAAACTGAACATGCGGAGATCAGCATACATCCCTGCATTCCAGTCCTACTTATGCCACATATATGGCAGGATTGTAAATACAAGCGACATTTCTAAGGATGTTTCTATGTTCAACCAAATGAAAAAGTCCGTTCGGCTCGCTTGTTCCCTCATACTTTTTAATAAACCGGACAACAAGCTCCTGTTGCCCCCTGACCTCCATTCCATTTTTACATGTACACTAAGTCAGTAGACAAGGCGACTAAAGGCAAATATGCAAAAGAGCCTGTGTTCTATCTAAAACCTCACGGGCTTTTCTTCATTCTCGTGGTTACTATCTCTGTATTCGCATATGCAGAGTACCAAGTCGCTTCTGGCTGGGGCATGTATCCTTTCATTCATCTTGTACTGTTGATACCCCTTTCCGAGGGTTGGTTCGGCTTGCCTTCTGTACTTCTTCAGCTGCATTACAGCATGCATACTTCATCGACCCAGCAGCATCAGTGGGATGAGCTGACTCACCGCATATAACATACGGTCGTCTACGAAGCTCAATTCACCGACATGCTCGTGATATATATACGCATACATATGCAAACTGATGTATGCGCTGCTCGACGTTAGATTATACTTTCAACGTTTACTTATTATGTACCTTATATTATGAATCCATCCTCGTTGTCGATGCTGTACTTCGTTCTATACGTTCTTCCATTGCTATGATTCTTTATCGTTGTCCGCTTTTTCATCCATGTCCTCGTACGAAAAGTTAAGATTCGCGCTTGGTCGATAAGCATGTGTATCACGACCCCCAAATACTGAATTTCAATGTGACCGTATAGAAATCGTGTATGAGTACATATATCCAATTCTATGTACCGCTATACTCTTATATTGCCATGCGACATGTATGACGCTATGTATGTAGTACTCACTGTAAATTCAATTTTGAATAGCCGAAATTGAAAAGTCGGAGTGATGCGGAACGTTTAAAGTGAATGGGAAACTAGGGAAAAAATATTACAGACGTCATTATAACGTAGACGTCATATTAGCCAGAAAAAAGTGCCTGACGATTAAGTCAGGCGCATTTATCAGACGATTAGGTCAGTTAAGTTAAGAAAACCCTGACTTAGCGTAATTCGGAGTTGCCGTAATAGGTCTGAGAGCAGGCAAGTCTGAAAACGTCCACATGAGACTTTTTTCCTATGACGGTCTTGGTTTTCACTGTCGTGACACAATCAGTGGGAATTCGATAAAATTGTTCCATTATTATGCTTATGGATGGTTTTTCGAACGATCTTATAAATACGTACTATTTGATTCAGGGCGCTATCAGTTTGTCCTAAGTGTGGACTAACAAGTCAGTCAGGCAACCTAATAGCAACCCAATCAGGGCCCTTCCAGAATTCTCACCCGGGAAGCCTACCGAAATATTAACTCGGGACATGATTATGAACGTTCAAATTTTTGGTGTCGCTTTGATAGTTAAGTCAAGTTGCATATACAATAATTACCATTTTAATACGGGATTGAGTAATTAGCGGATTTCGCACGAAGTCCTACATCGTCAGCAATTTCACTGAGCTGCTGATTGATCCCAAATCCCTAAGTGGTGCTGTAAACGCACATAGAACTAACCAGACTGTCCTCTACACTCCGTCAGTGGATTCTCCCTGAGGGCAAATGAAATGGGTACAACCTGGTTTCCTGCAAGCTTGGTCCATTCGGCTAATGGACAAGTACCAAAAGTTTAGATACTGCAACGACAAGCACTAAGTTCACACCAGCGATGGCGTAAAGTGTACATGGGAGTATGGAACATAGAGGGTTGAAGGGCGGCAATATACGTTGGCTACTTCCTGGCGCGACCAGTTGCCTTTACACAACTACAGCAACACAACACTGTTAGATAAATGTATATCCAAGGGATGTAAGTGTTGCGCTGAGCATTCGTCGTAGTAGTGGTAGCAGTTGCAATCGCTGTGTTTTGGTTCGGTTCCAACGGCAATTTCATGTATTTCGTCGCCACCTTGGCTTCTCCTTGAACCGTTTCCTCCACTCGGTTGGCGCGTCCATTAAATCTATCTCACAGAGAAACGTCGTCCTGTACAACTTATACATACACAGGTGCCATGAACCCAGTCGAAGAAGAAGCATAGGGAGTTCAGGGCCTAGATTGCGGAGAAAGGAAGGAGGGAAAAAGATTTGCTAAAGAAAAAGTTTTGCCGTCCGGTTTTAGAATGACGTCAAAATAACCCGGTAAGCACAGGAAATGCACTATAAAGAGAGACGGTTCATTTAGGGAAACGCGGATATCCGATAAGAAGGCAAACAGTGCCAATTGGAAGAGACCCTCAGGCGGTATTCGGCTAGACAGACTATGTTGAGGTACCACTTTAGGTATACTAGTTTCGGTGTGATGCTAATCGGTGCTGTCTAACTCCCGTGGAGAAATTAGGAATACAGTATGGCTCACAATCAGTGTCCTAATTATGGTTAATTGTAAATTGCATACAATATGGATGAATATCATAAAAAACGAGACGTATTTAACGCTGAATGCACATGTTACGTTGTGCACTTACCGTAGAAATAAGGATCAGATATACAGGAGCATTTGTGGCTGTCGGCATGAAAAAGACCCACTTTGTCAATTCTTCTTTTTGATATACACCGGTTTTTTGACTGACGGTTCAAATTGATTTTTTTTTTGCGGTAAATTATTCTTTAACCCGTGCTTCGCCGAAGGCATATACAATTTGATCAAGGACTTAAGTGAAAATTTATTGTTTTGGCTTAAGAAAAAAAAGGAGGAACAAAAGTCTTCTTTGATGGTGCGTAAGAAAATCATGAATTGCTATCGATAGCGATTCGACGCCCAGTGTAAAAAGAAAATTAGTTTCAATGAAATTTGAATTACTTAAAATTTTGTACTCCGGGAATTTGTGATTACGAACCTGAAGTCAAAATTATTAGATTGAAAATGGCGTATCAAATATCATGAATCAAAATACAAAAAAAAAACTTGATTTGGATGGAACATTACATAGTGATTTTTGAGATCGTTGATTATGAATATGGACCCTAAATTCGGAGGCTCAAGATGGCGGATCCAGTATAGCAGACTATAATGCACGAAGTTTGGATGAAACTCGGTACTCGAAGGTTTTTGAGATCGCTATTTATGCTTCTAAAGTCTGAATTCGGAAAATACAAGGGTCTGCAAAGCCTCCGGAAATGGCAGTTATTACCCAATTTGAGTGAATGGCGATTATCGAAGAGTGAAATTTTTCTATTTTAACTTGAGATTAGGAACTGCATAGTGAGACAAGTTTTCTAGACCCTTCGGTAAACCTCTGGATATGACATATCTTATCCATTTGAAGTCAATTGAGGGTATTTGGAGGTTCCACATTTTAACTTGAATACAGCATACATGAAGATATATTAGATTAGGGTTTCAGCCTATATACAGCACGCGTTTCGGTAGGTGATACCTTGGGCTTACGGAGCAGATCGAAAACCCACCACTTGATATATGTATATACGCTGTGTAATACGTGCTATTCGTCCTGTCACGATAACGTGATAAGGATGGATTGATGGTAGGCTTGTGTCTGGTTTGTAAAATGAGTATTAGCGCTGGTCCAGGTGGGAGGTATGTATTGGGCAACCGTCACTCGCATGTGAATCCCCGTCGGTAATTGCCTAGCCTCACACAGCTTTCTCTCATGGGACTAGAAACCGTGAAATTCTGCGTAAAAAACGTTGAAAAAGATCTTGATACATCAGGCTCTGCTAAGCAGGCGTTATTCACCGTCTTCACTTCGGTTTCGCGGTAGCGTGAATCGCCCCGGGTGTCTGGCTCTTCTCGTAACATTTTATCCTTTCAAAAGAACTTTTCTCTACGTGGTACGTTGCGACTAAGAGAGTCGAGTACGCGACTAGGAAAACCAATGTAACAAAGAAGTGACTACTATGATTCACGTTCTTATTCCTTCGACGAGCCTGGACTAACAACCCGCTGGACGAAACTGGCAACTTGTTAGTATAATAAAAGGTTTATCCTCAGCTCCCCATCTAATAGGCTGCGTTTAATTGCAAATCGGAAATTTAACATATAATAGATTCTTGCTGCATTTGACTAGACTCTGGATAAAAATTCATTCATAATAAACTTTTACTGCATTGAACTAGACTGACATAAACTTTTATATATAACAGATTCTCATTGCATTTCTCGAGACTTTGCAAAACTTTAATACATGATGTACGTACGTCGTACTTGAGAAGACTTTTGATGTAAGCTTTGAAGGTATACCAGTCGTACAAAATCGTCTCATGCGCTGTAGTTTCAGATATACCATGTCAATAGATCTTTCATCCAACTTTTAGAGATCCATATGGACCAATTTTTTTCCGCACGGGTCACTTTACGGCGTTCTGGTACACGATATGGCTGTAGAAAATTACAAAATTATAGCATTTGATACGTATGTTATGAGGTTTAAATGAATGTTTCTTAAAATGAGTATTTCAATAAAAAGTAATGATTTCCAATGACATTATTTAGGTAACTCGGTCCCTTATGTGCTCCTGGTCGATGCTCAAAAAGTCTTAACCCACGGGATTTAATATCAATATCGAGTACGCATTGTGTCATGTTTGAAGATTGGTAGAGATAATCTATGGTCGACATTGTATAATATACGTGTCTCTGTGGCGGACATGAGATTCACCGCAATATCGATTTGCGGTGTACGTCCAACCTCACCGACCCTACAGGTTCATCCACGACACGATCTCGGTATCTCTCAGTTTGTATACGTATGGCTTGAAGTGATCCCTTAACGTGCGGGTACTCCTGCATCTCGCAACCCTCGACCTTCAACATAACCGCGACGTTATACATGGTGAAAGGTATCGCGATAAATAGATCCATCGCTTAGTCGAGCTTTCAGTACGAATATTTACCGAGGTAATTAACGAGCTATTGCGGTACTTAACTCTATCCTCCCAACGATTTACTTAGAATTGTCAAGATGAAGGTTAATGTGTTTAGTTTAAAGACATCTGAAGCTGGTGTCACGGCTAGGATGAAGTCCCCTATAGTTATAACATAGTATATTATGCTCTATTAAAAATACTATGGTGAACCTATTAATAGAAGTGGAAGAGGATATTAAGAGTGCAGTTTCAAATTACAATGAGGTTTTGACGTCGCCGTGTCGTGAACGATACGATGCAATTGCCGCTAACATTAAGATATAATATTTTACATGCTGTATAACGCGTCGCTACACTAGATAGTGGCATCCCTTAGTGGGAAACTTGTAAAGAAGCTTTACAATCTTCTAGGAGAAAATTAATTACATGACCCGCACACTTCATTCGCCGTTCCTTCACTCAACCAACGTGTTTTACACCAGCTCATTATCTTTCTTCTCGCTCCCCTCATGCGAAACTCGTCACGTATTATAGGTGAGAGATTGGCGGCCATAGGCTCTAGGGTAGATAGAATACTCCTCTTTGTACATACACCCTCTCGTTATTCAGGTAGTCTTGAGAACATCTGCAGCATCTCTTGATTCCAATGGAAACTGAACGTCATGTCAAGGACACATGAATGTTGACATTTCTATGCGCAGCAATAACGACGTTTTTATCATCGTTAGTCTTTGGATAGGGGAGAACAGGAGAATGACTGTCTTTAAGGAATATACCTTCTTTTCTGGAAACGGAAATCATCTTTCGTATAAAAATTAAACTACAGACCGGTATCAAGTGGTCTTTAAAACTAACACTATAATTGATAAAAATAAATGCATGATTAACAATATTTTTATCTATTATAAAAACATTGCATCCTTATATGTCAGACTTCGTATAGACATCAAAGAAAAGTTACTGGAATTGAGAATACATCAATAACCGTTTGACGTAATTTCAACAATGGTCGCGGTGTCACGGTTTACTGTTATTAAAGTGTTGGCATTTATTATAATTAACAAAGATAAATTAATAATCTTCTAATCATCCTAATTAAAAATTAGGGTGGTAGTCACTGACGGTGACTGGTGACCGGAATAATTCCGTTCTCCCCCAATGTACTGTTACGTTCTGACATAACTTCCTGTTTTTTAGAAATATTATTATTTTTATCAAAAACAATAATCTTAAAGTACCTAAGGACAATCATATCGTAAGAAGCAAAAGTAGCACGACTTTTTTTAGCCCTATAGGGGTCACTGACAGTGAAAGGGTTAAACTCGAGTGTCGGTCAAATGGTAAATACGTGACCGGAAAAAATGTCCATAATTGTTTTCCATATAGCGTAGACTTTTATGTACACTGTATCATCCAGCTTTGATATTTTTTAGTACGTGGTGTGCAGCCCTCTGTCGAAAGAATTTTGATGATGGCGCCGAAAACCAGTCGCGCGCTATGCGCCTGGATGGTTGGATATCTGCACGTACTTGGTATTATGCACTATCCAAGGCCAGTTGCTGAATTTACGCATACAAACGTTGTAGCAGCAGCTTTCAGGATCGATTTATTCTCGGATAAAAAAGGAAACTTGATCGTCCACTTTCTTATTGTTAAATCGCCTCTTTGTGCCCAACGCATTCTCTATATCTTCAACCAGTTCAGCCCTCGCTTTCTCTGCATCATTCTATACTTATGTGTGACGATATACTGTAACACGCGGGAGTACTTCAGCTCTCTACCAAAGCCAGTTCCCGCGGATTTTCCAATGAGTAAGTGGAACAACTATTGTCCATAGTATGCACGCGGATACTCCTAGCTCTCGGATAATTGCTTTGAAGCTCGACACTCGCTAGTTCGCCTCGCCCGCTTTTTATTCATACATGACTACTACAAACCCTGCGGAAATTCAGTCGGGCGACCGTGAAACAGTATAGGGCCTTGTTAGTTTTTGTAAGGGCTTCCACAATAGGGATTCTACACTGGAGCCACGTTAAAACCCATAAAGGCTTCCCTAATACCATTTTAGGTTCAAAGCGGGCCATCTAGATTGGCCCCCAGTAAGAAAGTTTCAATCAGCCCCGATTATATTTTATCAGGGCTTCCGTAATAGGGATTCCGTACTAGAGCCACGTTACAACCCATGACGGCTTCCCTAATACCATTCTAGGCTCAACAACAACAAACTAAGGCCTTACTACAACTTGTGAACACCTCCCTAACAATCAGTCCCCTATCCGAGTACTGACTGTCAGAGTCAGCCAAGCAGCCATCACAAGCAGTGATCACCCATCTAAGTAGTGACTCTTTGAGTCAACCCGGTAGATTCAGTTCGATGGTCACCCACTCTAGACCCTCCTACAGGCCCCGAACTTTCGAGCGTGACCATCCGCCTAGCAGGGCTGTGCTTAGATTCCCATACTGGGCCCCTAATAGAATTGGAGTAAACTAGAAAGGGCCAAGTAGGAGCCCCAACTAATTTTCTGCACGGGTACTACTACAACTAGTAGTACTACACAATTACAACACCGACCATTACCATTACCACTATTAATGTATTGTCTCTACTCAACTCGCGAGCAAAGAGTTTCGGCACGTGCGCTGGAATGCAACGCTCATCGAGTTGCACGTATAGACATAACGTGTAAGTAGTGTCAACTCGTAGTTGTGGCTCAAGCGACTTACACACAGTAACTTGGTGGTGCACGAGTTGCTTCTCCGGGGTAATCTTACACACGTGAATATGTACTAGTCGAGTCTCCAACTGTGCTGGGTCAGACGTACCTATGAACCTCAGCTCAACGGGTACATTGTTCCCTCGCTCATGCTTGTCTTCTCCTGCTGCCGCTGTTCCTCGGCCAACACGACGCTGCCGCCGCCGCTACTGCTAGGTGCACACATCGTAGGTTGCACGAGCATGGATCGCTGTAGGTTGGAGAGTACGGCAAACGCTTATGTCCCGTGTACCAAGCCTCTCTGGATTCGTGTTAATTATGCGGTCCTCGGTATTACCAAGATATTGCTCTCGTACTATCGTGGAATGCGCGACAGCGGAATAGTTTAAGCGAACACAGGATTTCCCGGGACTTGGAGCGTTACTCAGTGTATGAACTCCTCTTGGAGAGTTCTCTAGTCGTGAATGGCAGGTCGTATTTCTCTTAATTCCACTGATAGGACCTATATTTTGTCTTAGTGGGTGTTCTTCTTGCGTTGATGAATATCTACGACGTGGGTTGCATTTAACTGCAATGATCACAGTTGAGCGAAAGCATAGAATTTCGTAGTAAATTCAAATAATATTATACAGCCTACGGGAAATAAATATTGTATTGATGCATCCTATTGTACCCTCTGCTTTAATATACAATGGAGGTAGTGTTTCACATATGTATCCATGGGCATTCCATGGTGGTTCACACAGGACGAAGCCGGATCCTTTTGAATTTGCGTAATATTTTTTTTATGTTGTTGTTATCACTGAAAGGAACACTCATGTATTTTATTAACTTTGTATTTTGCGCCATTATTGATTTAACAAAAAAATTAAGTTTACAATTATAAAAATTCCTGTTTTTAATCTTTAATTAAAAACATGATTCCGATATAAATAATATTGCCAATTTATTCGTTATGCAGTTTGTTATAAAAAATAAAAGAATAAATATAAATATATCTGCAATGTTTAATCCTGCTTTAAATATTTAAACGTGATTTCAGGAATTCACATGATTTCAGCTGATTTTATTTTTCATGTATTCGCAGGTATTGAAGTACCTCCACAATTCGGGAGTCGACAGCTTCTTGCTGCTAATGGTGTGCAAAGTACTGTTAGATATGTTCAGTTGTACTGTATTATGTAAGCATGCCATTATTATTCAAGCATTCTCTTTGCCTTCTCAATTCCATGAATATCACAAACTAAATAAGATAGATAAAGCGGTCGAAAAACTAAGTGAAATGTTAATCCTTATTTGCTTCGGTTGAGGATGTAGACTGCTAGAGGGAAAACTTATCCTCTCCTCCTGCTTCTCCTTTTGGTCTAATAGAGAGATTCTATGTAAGTACGCGAACGAAAATGGCAAAAGCAACCCCTAAAATCCGATTCGTGATTACACAGCAACAGTGAAAACTGTGTACATCGAGGAAACTAGTGCAGCGACGAAGAAGAAAGCAGACAATAAGAAAAGGAATAGAGGAACTGTAACCGGGGTGGCAGGACATCCGCCAACGTGATGCATCGTTCTGCAGCCACAGAACGTAGGTAGAATCACTTCCGTCGCTACTGTTGCCTAGGTTACACGGTGAAAGTACATGAGAGGTTGTCGACGACAAGAAATTATGCGATTACGAAAGTTATATTTTTCCAGCTTGTTCGAATTTTACAAAGTACGTCTCTGGAAACTCTCGCAATAAGAAATTATAAGCGTGAAATCTGTATATCTGCAATTTAATACAGATTAAGTGGATTCATTGTATCGTAGCAATATTTGATCTAATTATATTATCATTCATGCAACACAATTAAATCGGAAAGATGTGGGCTTTATCTGGAGAGACCGTGCCGAGAATAGTTATTAAACGGCGTGCCAGGAGTACAGGGGTCGAAAAGAAGAGGAAAGATGTTCTATTAAATGTGCGCAAAGGCTTGTACATGTTGGGCGTGCAGATTACGACCGAGGGTATAAACGCTCAAGCCTGTGCTAAACTTTCTTGCTGGTATTCAATAGAATCGAGTGCCGCTATGTTTGCAATAACAGGGACTCGCAGATTCTTCAGTCGATCAACACTATGTTACCTGTTACTGTAGCTATATAATAATATTTAATATTCAGCGAAAGATTCATGCTTTGTTATTCTCGAAAACGATAGCATAGGTTCGGAAAGTTTTTCGAGGATTATCCGGCAACGTCTTCTCTGTGAATACTTTGGGTATATAAAAAAACGATGCAAAGTAGAACTTTGCACATTGCTTCCTCATTATTTTTGAATTTTTACAAAGCTACCTCTACGAAAAAGTATGTTCATCGATTTTGGGTTCCTCATTGTTGATATTAATTTCTGCGAGGGGCAGAATTCGCTCTCGAATTAATTGACACACCTCCGAAGAAATGACAAAAGAAAGGTGAAATCATGCGAATTCTTTAAATCATCGTCATGATTTTTGAATTCACGAAACCACGTAAATGTAGTTAATGGAAGCAGGCTTAACCTTTCCTGATATATTTTTCAAAAGTAAAGAAATTGCTGTGACGTTTGGACATTTTATTAATCACGTGAATACACAGCGAAATCATGGAAATCGCGTGAAATGAACACGAAATCATGGAAATCACGTGAAATTAAAGCGGGTTCATAGAAATCATGGAAATCAGAAATCGTAGAAATCAAAGAAATCAGAAATCATAGAAATCAGAAATCATAGAAATCAGAAATCATAGAAATCAGAAATCATAGAAATCAGAAATCATAGAAATCAGAAATCATAGAAATCAGAAATCATAGAAATCAGAAATCAGAAATCATAGAAATCAGAAATCATAGAAATCAGAAATCATAGAAATCAGAAATCAGAAATCATAGAAATCATGGAAATCATAGAAATCATAGAAATCATAGAAATCATAGAAATCATAGAAATCATAGAAATCATAGAAATCATAGAAATCATAGAAATCATAGAAATCATAGAAATCATAGAAATCATAGAAATCATAGAAATCATAGAAATCATAGAAATCATAGAAATCATAGAAATCATAGAAATCATAGAAATCATAGAAATCCGGTGAAAACGGGTGTAATCATGAAAATTAGGTGAAAACATCGAAATATAGGAAATCAGATGAAATCAGGAACTCACTGAAATCATTTGTTGTACACCTATATTCAGAATGAACAGTCCCTCGATTGATCCCGAGTAGATATGCTCGTGGCATTGTTCGAATTCAATAAACAAATTTCCTGCAACGAACGATATAACTGCGGTGGTTTACTTCGGTATGGATAAAAGGTCATTTCTATAGGTGTTCTCGACTTTGTAAATCATTGACCCCGTTTTACTTGGGTTTTGCGGCACAGCACCAGCTGCTGTTTTAGGTACAGTTCTCGAACGGCCATAAATTGTAAAAATATATAACATCGACGCGCATGTCATCCAATTAACGACGCAACAATGGAGCGTTGTCTTAGCCGAAGAAAAAATATACCATAAATCAATGAAAGCTTCCTCGCGAATTACGGTATAACATCTAATGTCATGAAAAGCGGAGAATAATTACTTGCTGTCAGCCCGCGCTGGTGTCGAGTAGAGCAAACCGTAAATCTTAACCCTCTTCCCCTCTGAACGATCAACAAGTTGCCTTCGAGACCTGAGCTACATCTCAATAGATTGCAATTAAACTGTATAGTACTCGTTTTCAAGGCGTACACGGGGTTAGCTCATTCGAACTTAATGAAATTACACGAACTGTGAAGCAACGAGTATTTATACTTCAAAGAATTTTAATGCGTCTAAATTTCATTTTTTATTAAGTTAAGACTAAATCTGCAAATTTAATTATATTTACTAAATTTAAGTCTGGTTATTTATTCTTAAGGGGTTACAAAACCCTGACTGTCGGAAAAATCGGTTAAAAAATGTTTTTTTTTTGCTGACGCAGGTATGAAATTTATAAAATACTTTTATTGCACATACATAAAGTACATATTTAATAAAAATAAAAAAATTACAAAATGGCGGAGATATGAGTCATCCATTAGCCCCCTCTTTTCTAGATCCTCGTTGATGGTGTACAAGATTTCTCAATCGGGCATCGTCCGAAAAATACAACTTTTTTTTTTCTTATTTAAGATGATAGTATCTATGGCGCTACGTAGGGAAATAAAAAAAAATTATTTGCAAAAATGGCAGTAGTTTGAAGAAAACGACATGAATTTTAATGAAAATTTTTAATTAATTAAATTTATAACTTAAAAACGGGACATCGAATAAAAAAAATCCCTACGTAACGCTATAAACAATGTTATAAAGAATTTGTGGTAAAAATTTCAGGTAAATCGGTCGAGTAGATCTTGAGATATCGTGTACACCAGTTTGAAAAAGGTCGTTTCGAGAAGAACGCAAAAGAAAAAGAAAGTGCCGCGGCAGCAGCTACGTACCGGTACGTACGTACCGCACCGTTCTGCATACCGGTCCGAACGCTACTTGAGTTTCGGCTACAACTTCCAACGGCTGTAACTCCTGAAGTACTTCGAATTTCGGAATGGGGAAGCGCTTAAAATATTCTCAAAAGTATGCCGAATTTTTCAATCGAAAAAAAAAAATTCGATTTTTTTTTAGGTTGGTGTAACCCCTTAAGTAAGACCTAGCTTCGGTTAAACCCATATTACTTGAAGTCTGTAAAAGTGAACACGATGAATTCATTTATGCATTATTTGGCGTAAATTATTTACTTCGTATCGTATATTAAATTTATTATTAGATACAAAGCCAAAGAGAAGTGAATGTGGCATATTCCTAATAGAAATCATATTTTTAATAGAAAATGGAATTTTTTTAAATCGTAAATTTAATCTTTTTGTTAAATCCAGAATGGTGCGTAATAAAAATCTTAGATGTTCCTTTCAATGACAACAATATAAAAAATATTAAGGTGACAATAACAATATATTAAAAATATTAATTAGAAGAGGGTCGAGTTACAACCTGTGTGAATTATTATCTTCATAGCACTGCAAACAAACTGCGATATAGTATCGCACATATGAAATCTCAAGTCGAATAATTATTTATTTAATTATAGTGGCAGAATTACAATTTTGCCACAGGTACCAAAATGCTTCATAATTTCATTTACGCTTCTAAAAAAGTTACTTTTCCCGTCACACGGTGAAAGTGACCTTCGTTATTCACGACTAGGAAGAGTTGATCAAATTCGTTGCCGAAAGAAAAAAAAATGTCGAGACAACACTTTATCTCGTGCAAGCAATTAATTAAGAGTCGGACAAGGAGCGTGCGTCCTCTGGTCGTCGTCGTTGTCGTCGTCGTCGTCGTCGTCGTCGTCGTCGTCGTCGTCGTCGTCGTCGTCGTCGTCGTCGTCGTCGTCGTCGTCGTAGTAGTCGTCGTAGTCGTCGTAGTCGTCGTAGTTCCACGTTCATTGGTCACAAAGGCGAACAAAGTACTGGGAATGACAGTGTGTATTATTAATGTAAATTGAAGGTGCTATGGCCCGGTTGTCCGTCGTTCTCTCGCTCTCTCCTGGGGAAACTTTAACTTTTCGCATTCCTCGCAGGGTTTCTGGGATATATAGGGGACGTGTTAGCATCCCTTGTACGCGTACCTTAACAATCTCTGAACCCGTTGTGTCTCATGTAACTATACTGAACTGTACTATGCTGTGTGTGAGTCACGAAAGCCTCTTCGTACCTCTCGTGTGCAGAGTTTTGAATTACAAAGTGGATCCGCGAAATAAATTGTTACAGACAACGATATTTTGGTTCGACTCCTTCATGAGGTTAGATCTAGCGAAAAAAATAAGGAAGTTGATTTAACCAGTCCAAGCGAATATCTGTCCTTAGGTACTTGTTGACACCATCTGTTATATTGTAGCAGACACTAACTGTTTGGTTGGAATGAAAAACATAGTTGAACTAAATCTATTTACAACTGAGCGGAATTAATAATGATTTAATGAATCAATCGTTGAAGCCCCCATGGAAGAAGATCAATAAATTTTTATGCTAAAACTACGCCACATCTGCAACTTTTCACTTAAGAATGGATCAAATAACTATGACAATTGTACAACCTGTTACGCTAAAATTTGTTGAAACTATAAGAACCTATGAAAATCTACCCGCCAGCGGAGAAATGATGCATCCAGGATGGAGTCTGGGTAGTCTCGGATGGAATCTGGGTACTTCAGGTTTGAGAATGTCTAATCCAGGGTGGAGAATGGGACTTGATCCGAACCCCTTGTCCATCTAGGACTCCATTTCGGACTGTGCAGACTCCAACCCGGATGGCAAAGACGCCATAATGGATCCTCCCCTGGATTTCGTCCTTGACTTGCCATCTTTCTACGCGGGTGAAAGCTACAACTGTCTATGAGAAAGTGCGAGATAATAATAGTAATGTCGTTGTTTAATGATATTTTTGCAGGTTTATAGCTTTTAAAAACAGGTCAAATTCGCCGTGCAGTCAACACGTGAACTGCCAGTAGGGTAGTATAAATTATCATGTAGATATTCGCATACATCAAAACCGTATAGCCTCAATTTAGTGGCAATATAGAATGTGCAAAACAACCGCGGTCACCACCGACCGTTATTAATACCCGTAATATTGCAGTGGTGCGAATGCGCAAGTGGATAGGTCCAAATGTGTATGTCGAGGACTCCAGCGAGAATGATATAAGAGTTAATCCTGGGAAGTGGTTCATGCAACTATGCTGAAAATGTACGCGGGTTGTGTCTCTCTCATTCTCACTCGCTTTAGTACTTTCGAGGGCTGCTCTCTTCAACTCTTTCGATTTGATGGGTTAACCCGAGCACATTTAGGGTACTAGTTTGGGTTGCCCAGTTTAAGTGCTGCAGTTACCCTCTGGGTAACAATAGAGTTGTCACGCTCCGTCGTACAGCCCCTTGACCAGGCTGTCGACGACAAACCAGGCATGTATATATATTTTCAGATTTGCATAGTGGCATTCGTAGCGTAAATAACATTACACTCGTTCGTATACCAAAAAATGTGTTCATATAAGTCTACCTCTATGTTACAAAAACTTCATTAATTGGGATACTTCCGGGCTGGAATGTAGAATTACAGATAGCATAAAAATCTGAACCTAGTGTGTATTATTCATTTAATTTAATTTGATTTAATTTTTTTTTTTTTTTTTTAAACAATTTACAAATAGATTTTAAAAATAATATTGAACCCAAAAGAAATGGTTCCATGCATTATCAAGGTAATGATTATAATAAAAAGAAGGATCAGGAAATTGAATAAATCTTTAAATAATTCAGATATCATAATTTTAAATTTCAAATTATTATAGACTTTTAATGGGTTTCTTGCATTTACAAATCTTCATCAAATTATATTAAAACAGAATTATCGTACCCATTTAATTGTTTTTGTCCTTAATTATCACATAAATGTTCATTCAATCATACCGTCATACAGTTTTAATATCTTCTACATTTATACAATATTATTTATCCAAAGAAATATCTTTGTCGTTAAATTCGTTTCACATGTCGTCGAATTTTATAAATAAATTGGCCATTGCATATATATATATATAGTATAAATCATGTATGAATATTTTAATATATAAAAAAAATAATCGGTCTCAATCCTTTATATATTATTATTATTTTTCCTCTTTAGAAAGAACAGTACTATCCAATAGTTTTGACTAATTTGAGAAAATGAATAATTTCACATTCGTAGAAAATGTATATTCGGCCACGTGGCCATAAACGCCTTTCCTCAGTAATATATTCAGAAAAACTTATCTTTTTTTTTTTTTTTCGGAGCTTGTAGAAAGATGGAAATATTCTTAAAGATGTTGTTGAAATGCTGGATCCGATTGAAATTAATTTACATTCAACGAATATTATACTGGATAAGTTTTACGAAGGAATATAGTTCAGCATTGCACGCAGGAACTACGAAGCAAATTTTGGAGCACGTCTGCTCGATAGGACTGTCGCAAGAGGAGTTCTCTCGAGTACCCCAGCTACTCCTGTGAGGCAAGGATCGGTCGGGAATTCGTGCCAATTCGGAAATTTCCGTAAAAGCACGAACTCGCGAAAGATCTCTGTGCTGCGCTCTAGATCTTGGGCGGGAGAATTCGTAAAATATAAATGACTTATTACAAGTGTACGCAGATCTGATAACCGTCCATATCCAGGTATACAGGATTTAGATTAATTTCACAATTGTAAAGTCTACATATTCGCCTGCAATCGTCCCAGTCGTGGACTTTTCCTTAACATAAACGTGTAGACTTACAAGGACGAAAATGTCCCTGAAGTTTCCTGCATCTTCAATTTTCACACTTTAGCCAGCCGTAATTATGTAACCCTGCAGTCAATAAATGTTTTCCTTGGGTGATTTTCGCGTTTTGCGCCCTCTAATGGTGTCTTTTTTTCACCTGTTTCACCTGTTCATGTAATTAATTTTTCTCTAAGGCAGATTTTTTCGTTCTTCGATTATCTAGTGGCACCTTTTTGCCTTTTTCTCATAGAGGAAGCTAAATCCGGTGCGGTAGTTTAGTGGTTGGCGTATTGGCCTCTAGACCAGAGCATCGGTAGGTCGCGGGTTCGAATCCCGGTGCCGTCGCTTTTGTCAAAAACAAAAATACGGGTGCGATGAAGCTCCAGATGTATACATGAGACACACACAGGTATTTTCTAACTGTGGGGGTCACATGTATACAGCTGTAGTCCGTGTTTACATTCTCTTCGGTGCCGTGAGGTGATCTCGAGACCGGCTATATCGGCATAGGTTTTCCGCAGTTTCCCTATGCCCATGGCAGCAATGCAATGACGAATGCGATATAGAGGGGGAAGTCGGATGCGGTCGCATGTGGGTCTGGTTACTGATCCGGACCAGACCCCCAGGGGGGACTGGCTACTGACCCGGGCCGACCCCGTAATAGGCGCACAATGCCTGCAGACGGGGGGAAACGCATGTAAAAAAAAAGAAAAAAATAGGGGAAGCTATTATTCGTGAAAAAAAATTCGAGATTTCAATGTCAACAAACTTAAAGTAGTCTAAAGCGTCGAGAAATACAATTTTTAGCCGGCATCCGGATGTCTGTGCGTGTGCATGTGGCGAAAAAGGACGTTAAGAGGATAACTGCCAGAATTTTTGGGCGATCAAGCTGAAACTTTGCACGCGAGTCGAGTTACCACTAAGATTGTTTGGTATTAAATTTAAAACGAATCGTTCGAGGTTTTTCAAAAGTTATGAATATTTACTCGTTTTTAATTTTTTTAAAATTTATTACAACTCGAGAACGGTTCAAGTAACTGATCTAAAATTTTGCACAAAACTTAAAAAGCGTGTACATTTATACTAAATTTAGGCGAAATCGATAAAGTAGTTAAGGTTTTATAGAAATTTGCCTTTTCGTCATTTTTTTAAAAATGGTATAGCTCGAGAACGGTTCAAGCAGCTGATCCAAAGTTTTGCTTAAAACTTCAAAAACATCAGCTGTTGTTTTTTTGTGTTGTTGCACCCGTAACTACCAAAGATACAGAGATATCGCATTGAAAAACTCCTTATTAAAAAAAAAAGTTGCAAAGTAGAATTTTCCACATTGCTTCCTCATTTATTTCTATTGTTTACACAGCTTCTTCTATGAGGAAGCCAAAAATAATAAATAATCTTCCTGATAGAGGTGGCTTTGTGAGAAATGGAAATTAACGAGGAACCATTGTGCAAAGTTCTCTACTTTGCAACTTTTTTGTTTCGTTTTTTTTTCATGATTTTTAACACTTGGCAGTGGTTTTCGTCATTTTTTTGCTGATGGTCATCTGTTCGTGTTAATTAATTTTTGTCGATTTTTGCACAAACAGGTGAAACTGTACAACTGTCCATCAGCAAAGAAATGACGAAAATGACTGCCAATTTTGCAAGATAAAATTTTTCATAAAAAAAAAACTAAAAGAAGGTGCCACTACATATTCGAAAATCGAAAAATCTGTTAAGGAAATATTTATTGAGCGCAGAGTTACGTAGTTACGGCTGGCCAATGTATGAAATTTAAAGATGCAGTAAACTTCAGTGTCACGGAAGAAATCCTTTTTTACGCAAATTCGTTGGCTCAAAGAAATAGATAGAAACTGCATAGAAATGGTCATACGAAATGCATTTTATCCTAGAATGAACTTAAGTCAATCTAATAAAATATATGATTGATAGAACCTGTCAGAAAATTAAATCAGTCATAGATGGAAATTGAGTAAAAAATATGTTAGATGCAATCCCGTGTAAAAAAAAGTTCGTCTATGTAGAGTGGCGATAGATCTACGCAGGAAGTCTACGAAAAGCCGACCAACTGGGACGGTCGTAGACATTAATGCAGACTTGTCGAAGCCATCGAAAAGTAGTCTACGTAGATCTACGTAGATCAAAACTAGTCTACCTAGATCTATGTCAAGTCTAAATTCAAGTCTCTGAACGTCCCAGTTGGTGGACCTTCCGTAGACTTTCTTCGTAGATCTACATAGACGATATTTTTTTTTACACGGGATCATATGTGACAGTGAGCGAACCGCAGTGCTTATTGGTTTGATGTCGCCACCATCTCTCTATTGAAGGCACTGTTTGGAAGTCCAGTCTACTCTAGTATAGGAAATATACGATAGTCCAGCTGTTGGCTAGTTGCGCTGATTCTAAGCTGATATACAGACTTTGGATAGGCGCTCGTCAGAAAAAGTTTGATCGTACTCGTGTCATAATATACTATTATACACCATTTCGAGAAATCGTCATGTTACAAATAACGCCGGGTAGTGGCTAGTTTTACTGCGCTGTGGCTGGAATGCCGACCAGTAAACCTAGGTCGGGTCTAGACACCCACGAGATGACATTTCTACACAGGATGTATATGTGTGGCTCTATCAGAAATTTACCTTAACTGCCAATATAACACCCTACATTAGGCAAACCCGGACATTATATCGTTCCCTTATGCCAATTTTGGCATTTAATATAAATAAAAAGCTTCTATACATGAACTTGGTCCCGATTCCAGTGTGTGTAATGACACCGACGGCCACCACACGAATAGAATGGGGACATAGGAACATAGTTGATTGTCACTAACTTTTTAGAAGTGGATTGAAACGCATAACAAAATCTGACATAACCAATTCTGCTAAAAGAAAACAACGTTTCGGACGAATGGGAGTCGGGCAAACGCGTTAACGCGAACATCCGGCGAAGCGGAAAATCCCGACTAAGTAAGCTCTTTAAAAACTCTGGAATTACGCTATACGGTATCCTGGGCTCCCTACTTCTCCAGTTCAGAACTATAGTCCCCCGGAGGGAGATTAGGGCGGGTGAAGAAGCTGGGTGGTACACAGTTGGTGGAAATGGCGGGGAGGAAAGGTTGTTTGGCGGCCAAACCTTGTCTCAGTATGCTTGAAAGTTACACTGGCACATCCAAACTTCAATAGATATGTCGCATATGCACAACCTACTTGTCCTTCTATCCGGTTCGTAAGACCATTGCAGCACCTTGTAATACGAAGGGCATGAGCTTTTCGTGAAACTTTAATAACTTCCTAATGAGCTTCCTGCCGCTTTCCGTGGGTCTTGATTCTTCATTGTCGCCGCAATCCTAAAATGCTGCATTTAAGATTATAGGACGATTCCTACAGACAGAGCTCGGTCTTAATTGCCAGACAATTCTGGCATCTAAGTGAGATTCCACCGTAAGATTCAGGTTGCACTTATAGACCAAATTGTGTTGTACTGGACTGCTTAAGGGGAACGAACCAGCCATACAAAAATGATTTTCAAAAAGTTATTTTTTTTTAACTCATGACAACCAATAATATGTAATTTATCTATCAAGTAAGGAATTGAACGAAGACCTTTTATGTCAATGTTGAAACCAATTTGGTCTAACGGTTCTCTTGTACACCAGAATGGATCGTAACAACATTCTAAACGGATTAAATGCCGGGATTTAAACAAAATTATCCCCGAGCCAAAGTTATTCACTAACTTGCCAATTTAGAAGATAATTCTGGTATTCAGAGGCCTCTTAAATTTTTGACTTTTCTTAACATTTGCTTCAAGTAGTCCTGTTGGGTACGGACAAACGTAAAAAAAATTATGATTATGTCGATCCCTTTAAGGAGAATTTTCTTACTTCCAAAAACGATGTACATTTTACGTGCCACTACTAGGAAATTATTTTTAGCCAACTGCATTTTCTGGACGATGACTTTTTGAACAGCACTTTCTTTTAGATGGACGATGAATTTATATATTCTTTCGGAACGATGTTCGACGAAGACATAGTACTGCTTGCGAGGACATTGCTCCAGTGTATACACACACAAGTATATATATGACGCTTGTACAAAATGGAATAGACATCTTGGCTCGGTATCAAAATATGTGAGTTATCATCGGTGAGCGTGTATATCAATGCGGGCAACGACCCGATTATTGGTCTGACAAGAAGCTTGCAGCGCAACTCTTCGAAGCTCTCTTAACACGGCAGCCGCGCCCCGCAGAACTTGCTCAACATTTCTCGCCGGAATACGCCAGGGTCACAATATTCTCGTACTACATCCGATTCGTTGAATAGTATCTACACAGTCTAAGAATGGTCTAATACTTTTAGGAAATATTGACGTCATTTTCTCTCCATCTCCTTGTTAAAATATGCTTTATACATTTTTCAGAACTGTAAAATAGACCATGTCACTATTTAATTGGGATTTTTCCCAGTTGAAATGTGGAACCTCCAAAAACCCTTCATTGACTTCAAACTAGTAAAATATACACCTTTCAGAGGTTTACCGAATGGTCTAGAAACCTCGTCTACCTACGCAGAACTTAATCATAGGTTAAAACATAAAAATTTCACGCTGTGATACTCTCCGTTCGCTCCAATTCGGTAATAAACGACATTTCCGGACTCTGCGGAGAGTTATGACACTCTGCTCATCCTTAAATTTAGGGTGAATGGACAACATAAATTTACATTCAGATTCAAATGTTGAAACTCAATGAGACATTGGGTTGGTGTTATGTTATACAATACTCTGCATATTCTGGGGAAACCACCTTGTATTAGAAATCATCACGGGTATTAGATATTGGTCAGCTTTGTTCTAGTGTGTCGGTGCACTATGGAAATGCCATCGTAATAGGAATATTCCGCCTCGAGCATGCTGAACACTTCATACTCGATTGTCCGGTTAGTGACCCGGGAGTTACCCTGTTATGAGATCTATAACGATGTGAACTCCGGTTCACTACCGCCATTCTCAGTTAACGCTACTGTGGATGGCTTAGGACCATCGTTGCAAGCTTACTCTATGCATGTGAGAATATTCTAGGTATTATACGTATATAGGTTTGGCAAGGGACACATTGTGGGATTAATGCAGTTGACTGGTCGGATTAGAAAGCATAGCGCCATACATAGGTATAAATCTATGGATATATGAGAGTACAGACGATTCCCATGTTACACCTTGAAGCCACAATTCCGTTGCATTATTAATAAGATTTAACGTGAATGACATAGCAACGTGTAAATATTATTGCAGGTGAAATTTCAAAATTTCTGCCGCCCAGGGAGTTCTGTTCCGTAGAGTTGTAAGCTGTTATTCGTTGTTGTTAAGATGTTTTCTGATAGCGTTGTGAGTCGTGAAAAGAAAACTATCTATGTAGAGTCTTTGTAGATCTACAAAGGAACATCTACGATAAGTCCACTAACTAGAACGATTGTAGACTTGCAATCGCGACAAAAATCTTGATCGGATCTACGTAGATCTGGATTGTTTAGATTGAGGTTGATTTGACAATTTAAAAAACTATGTACATTTGCCTAGTTCCACGCAAACCACTTAAATCTACCAGTCGACCTGGAAGGCCGTCTGGGTCTACCAAATTCGATTTCACCATCTCGAGATGAAGATATATCTTGACAAACTAAAACATTCAGACAACAAATGCTAAATTATTCTGATGTCAACTGGAAATATTTGTGTGGCATTCGAGTCTTCAAAAACGCCCATTATTCACTCCTAATGTATTGACATGGGATCGAGAATGTATAGTCGATGTGATCTGTGTCTCTTTGAACGTTTGCGTTCCGAGGATTCCCTAAATGCAACGGATGTGCCCGAAATATTACTTCGAGAAACCTTGCAGAACGAAATCTTCCTTCTTCGCTTCCCAACCATCCTACGAAGTACACCTTTCACCCACGGTCCTTTATGCCTTTCAGCCAAAAGATGAGTAAAAATTGTACCTTTCATTTTTTGATTGTTTATTGAGCGTGACACAACCACTAATAATGACTGAAAAAAAAGTTAATATTGACTAATTCATTGATTTATCAACTTATTACATAGAACTATAATTTTAGATTTGAAGTATGCTGGATAAGAATAAAAATCTAAATAGTTTCTTTATTCGTTAACAAAATATTTTTATATTAATTCCATATTATCTATGCAAATGCCTGAAATCATCATAGTGAGGATACCAATTATTTTTATTATAGTAGCAATTTTAGTCATAATGTATACTTTTCTATTTATTTTATCATTTGAATTTTTATTATTTTTCAAAATTTCGAACAATTAATACATTTTTTAATCAAAGAAAACTTTTTAAAAAAGAAGAAAAGAACTATTAAATGTTATTTAAATGTTCGAAAATTTACAGGATAAATTTGGGAATTTCTGAAATAAGATAAAAAAAGCTGACATTGTCATAGTGCTTCCGCTCTTTTACTTACAAAACGATCGACCCGGCTCTCTTTGTGTGGAAGTGCGTTTGTCACATTTGGCTTCCACAAGAAACTTTGTTTTGCGATTAATTACTTTTCAACTGTTAGTTTTTAAGTAAACGTATCATCAGAGCTATGCTGCCAGAGTAAGAAAACATGTGTTGTAAACTTCAGTTTGATATCCCAAGCGGTTTTCAAATTATGGAGGTCAATTTATATGATTTCTCAAAATCCCATAATCTCATTAAAGTTGAACACTTCCACTAATTATCCTCAAATTCAATACCGGTCTGTAATAGTCGAACTTTTTACAAATTTTCAGCTCCGCATCTTAAAAATTGTGGGAGCTAGAGCACACACAGACATTTGTGAAAAAAGGAAAATCGCAAAAAATACGTACGACTGAACCGATTTCGCCCAAATTCAATACCAATCATCTGTCTGTAATAGTTCACTCGTGTACCAATTTTTAGCCCGGTATTTCAGAAATTGTGGTTGCTAGAACGCACACAGATATTTTTGAAAAAATTAAAAACGTGTGGAAACAAAAGAACTGCATGGATGTTACCAAAAATTTGATCGAGCAAGCATAATTGATCCCCCAACATCTATGGTTAATTGCAGCTTGATATCTCAAGACGTTCTCAAGTTTTGAACGTTAAATGATTGTTGTTTTTGTTTTTCTAAAAATAAATCCGGAACACATATTCAGCCTCCAAATCAATCTAAAAAATGACAATCCTCCTCTATGATCACACACACACACGCACACGCACACGCACACGCACATTTATTCTAAATATGTTTTTTGCATTTTTTGGAACATTCTGACACGATTACATGCAAATCTGGAAAAATAAATTTCACGAAAACAAAGCTTCTTGAGGAAGCAATATAAAAATAATACATTACATTGGTGATTTTTTCTTCCCTGTAATTTCGTATAATTACATCCGCCAGAGATGTAAATGTGCCAAACATAACAGCTCTGACAGCAATTTTCAAGTATTATCGAAAGCTGACATATCGAGGACAACCAGTTGATTGAATGTGGCCCAATTTTTCGTGAAAATTTATCATGTTGGTGAGATCGAAACATTTTATACTTGCTGACGACGGAAAAAATGAAAGCCAGTTGCAGGAACCAAGTTCGAGGACTGTGCCTCGCACATGCAAAATGAAATTTTTCTCTCACACGAGTTTTTCTCATCAGCCATCTGCGACCAGCAGAACACAGTAAAATAGGGAATAGCGAGTATGCAACGGAGGGAAAAAATGTTACTATGGTCGAACACAGTAACTGTACTACGGACTGGACGGAAAAATGATGAGACGAAACGGAACACAAACGCAAAAGAGAACTGCGTTGCAATGCCGAAATGAAATACACGTGTGCGAAATAGCGGTGCGTATGCAGCTTCATGGGAACGAGAGTTGAGAACGAAATGCGCAGCATACCTCTGTTCATGGATATGTGCATATCGTTCGCTGTTTTTCGTACGCGTTTATTTGTCTGTCATGATTTCCTCTTTAAAAAAAAAGAAAGCTTTGTCAATTATTAAATTAATGCGGTGTCAACGATTGTAGATTACATAAAAAATGTTGCAAAGTGGAACTTTGAACATCGCCCGCTCATTTTTTTTTGCCTGTCATTTGCAAAACCTTCTGTACGAAAAAAACAAGTTGATTCATTTCTTATCATATACTTTCATAAAAAGGAATGTTTTCAGATGGTGTTCAAAATTCGATTATTCTGTTTGATCGACGTGCAAAGTGTCAGATCATTAATTGAAACGTGTGGAAAATCGTCGAATTAAAAAAAAAAAAAAATGAATCCTCAATAAATTTAGTGCTGAATATCAACACATTCTATTAAAGTTTTTTGCAAAATTTTAGTTCAGTTGCTTGAACTACTCTCGAGTTAGACCATTTATAAAAAATATATATGTACAGGAAAATGCGAGTTTCTATAAAATTTGTTCTACCTAATCGATATTCTTCAAATTCAATATCAAAGGTTACATCACTCCAATAAAGTTTTAGCCCGATAGCTGTAAAATTGTTCGAATTAGAGTGATACTAGACATTAAGCTAAGTTAGGCATAATGTTAGATCGGTTCTAAGCTATGTTGGCAAAATAGATTCCTATATTACCGACCTTCGGCGAGGTTGGAATCTGCTTCCAATATGGCTTAGAACCGTCTAGCTTTGAAAAATCTCAGAAATGACATAAAATCAAAACGCTTCAACCGATTTTTATAAAATCTATACCAATGACACATAACGGGCATCCAGAAGAAACTCTGTTATCGAAACAGAACATCGAACATCATTTTGTAAATGGGATTCAATAAACGGGGTAGCTTCATCCTATATTAAAAAGTTCATGAGTAACGGAAAGCATTGCTAGAAAATTATTCGAGCTGTGATTCGTTGCCAGGAAAGTCCGTTGTAAACAAAATCAGTTTCATGTCAAATTTGACATAACACGACGGGCGCGGCAGCGCCCGTAACCTTTTATAAAAGCCCAGTAGCGCAAAAGCTTGTCAGGCACGCGCGTTAGCGCGTGTGATTAGCCTAGTCTTTTTAAAAAATGCATGAAAATATAACCATGTAAACAATTGTCGTCAAATAGAGTAAGCTATGATATTCATTATTATTTTAGCATCGTCATGGAGAAGTTTTGTTTTCACAAATGGAATCACGATCAACTATCTAGCTCAAATGTGGCACGAATATCGACCATCTTCTCATTTCGTTTATGACGACGTTGGTTTTAAGCCGAATCAACAAAATTGAATGGATGGTGCTGCTAAGTAGAGAAATCGCTACAATTTCCATTATTTATAGTTATAATTTACACTGTTGACACTGTTTACTGTTTCGATAAATGAAATAAATGAAAATCGATAAATACAATATGATGAATTTTGGTAAATTCATAAAATCAGACATGGTCAACATTTGTTGTTTTTCTAAAAATTAATCCGGGACACATATTCAGCCTCCGATTCAATCTAAAAAATGGCAATCCTCCGCCATCTCTATTACCTAGTAGTTAGATATCAACGTTCTACATTTTAGTAACGCCAATGTTTTTATTTCGACCAATGACACCCTTAACCTCACATTCTACATTTCCGCAATATTGGTATGTTCCTTTTTTCTGTATATCCACGCTTTTCAGGCCTTATCCCAACAGCTGGGCTTGCTTAGTCTGTCTTTTGAATTTTTCTGAGTTCGGCTCTTTAATATTAGCACATAGAGTCCGACTCCCCTATCATATTGCATTTGCTTTCAGACTCTGTTTAAATACATTGCCATTCAGCGCACAGAGAACCTATAAAAAAAACCTGAGTCGATACAGTCAATCTTAAGTTTACGGTTTCGGAGCTAAAGTCACGTTTCATCAAAATGTAAACATTCGAGCTGTAAGTACATGTAAGATACTGCAATACACAAGTATGACTTTTTGAATTTTCAACGAAATTGCAATATTGCGATTTAAATCCTCAACCGATCAATACTCTTAATTAATTATCTAGAGCCGCAGCACCGTCTCAATGTCCAAGTAGAAAAAAATGGAAATGCATCAAAGGGTTTTTTTTTAATCAGTCGTTCCTGCTACTTTAATTTGCCTGGCGGCGGCGCTTTGACGACCACTTTCAAATTGCTACTGAAATTTTCTAATAAAAAGTCTTTGTGAATGGAATATAGATCTGTTCCAGTATCTTTTATATGAAAATCTTAAATTTTGTTTACGAATCTGCATTAATGTTTGCAAATACATCTTGAATCGTTCACCTAATATTCTCAAGGTCTAAAATCTTACCCTATGTCGTTCTGTGTTATATCGCATTGTTTCAAGTTCGGCACAGCTCCAAGACAGGCGTCTTTCTTTTTTTACATCGAAATAGGTAAAGCGCACTGACATACATGGATGCTTCGGGTCGATTCTCGGTCCGATTGTTCGTGATACAAGAAAAGAGGATATATATATAGCCCTAGACCAGAGCTTGTGCGCGCACCAAAATGTACAATGGTATGCGCCCCGCACACTCTAATGGGAATGGTGTCGGGCTTGCCAGCAACGAGGCAAAGACTTTTGGAACTTTGCCATCGTATCCTGGAAATCCTGTGTGAGAGAGAAGCAACGCGCATCGAGCTAGTATCATTATAGCGTGCGTGCAGCAGGGAACACCAAACTTGTTCAACATTAATTTTCGCTTTCTCGATGTCCCCTGATGCTCGTATTCTCACAACGAATGTGCCAAATATTATTTTCGATTATAGATTCATTTTGAGCTTTTGTATTCACAGCTCTGTAATGGTCCCACGAATTCCACATAAATATACGGTTTTTACTAGATTCACTTTCCTTACACTTTATGTGAGTATTACGTAAAGGCTCGTAAATTGTATGCCACTATGTTCAAAGTGATCTCCAAAAAGGAGATCTGTACAATACGAAATATCCTAAAAGCAAAGCATTTGCACAATATTCGATAAGTAAGGTAAAGAGTAAGTAACATTTTTGTTGCTGTTAAAAAAATTGCCATTATTTCTCAATATAGTCTCCTTGGAGCTCCACACGTTGATCCAGCGGTGTTTCAATTTTTTGAACGCCTCAAAAAAGTAGGATGTCTCAAGGCCTTCAAAATACTTATCCACAGCGACAATGGCCTTCATTCGAGTCAAATCTCTTTGCCCCGAGTTAGACGTTGAGACTTCGAAATAGAAAGAAGTCACGAGAATAGCGTGGATGCTGCTTATTCCAACTCTAATACGTGCAAATCTGCCATTCCGACTGCAGATGTGTAAACCAATACGTTGTCATGGTGGAGCATGACTTTTTTGCGCGTCAATCTTGGGCATTTCGTTCGGAGCTCTTCGTTCAAATGGATCGGAAATATTGGACAATATGCTCCAGTCGTTGTTTGACCCTTTTCATTTTTCTTTTTTTCTTTTTGTGCATACAGCTTTTTCATTTGTACATTTCCGAGCAGGACATTATGCACCCTACTTACTGAGATGTCTACGAATTAAGCTCTCTCATGCGCCTTCATTCGGTGATCTTTCTTAACTATAACCTGAACATTTTCAATCATTTCCGGCGTGATGCCTCAACTTTCGCCTGAACTTTCGCGTACTCTCACAGTCCGAATTCCGTGTGGGTTAAAAACCTTCAATCAAGGGGAGATGGGACAGATAAACGACACATACATTGCACATCCATGATGTGTTACTGCTTGGTCGGCAACAAAACCTATAAAGCGCTATTCTCGGCCATGATTGACCTCTCGGACAAAAGAAGATAAGCGTTCACTGCACCTGAGAAGTTTGCAGTAAGAGCTTCTCGACTATAGACCGAAAAATCAACCTGGTTGGAAAACAACACTTAATTATGTGTTGTTTTCAACCGCGCCAAAAATGAAGTATGAAAATAATATTGCCGAAGTCTTAAATTAAGTAAGTATGTTAAAGCTGTCGTATCGGACAAAGACAGACTCGGATTCAAAATGCAGGTTAAGTTGCGACGACATATGGCAAGTATGGAATATGCCAAGCATTGACAAAATATGAAGCAGCAATATAGTTATATTTAATCGGTTCTAGGTATAAAGTATATAAAGTATTGTTAAAATATTATGTGGTGTTGTGAATGCTGGATTCGCAGATATCGTCGAAGTATTAAAAGGCACGACATAGTATATTTCACCAGACTCAAGTATTAAGGTAGTTCTGCCGCTACGCCGAAGTCATGGACCCTAGAGACTAAATGTAACAAATTATGACCTCAGAATATTATAATAATTAGTTGCGCGAATAATTAAGATTTTTTCACGACGCAATTTAATTATATGTAGCTAATTTTTGTTGTAAAATTGTAATCTTTAATGTTAGCTTGACTTCATTCAAGTTATGATTATCACGAGCTCGGGAAGATGGTCGGACATGTGACAACGTTGTAATGTGAATCGTAGGTCGCGGCCATTTGCAGTGATGTGCAAACTCTCGTGCGACGTTCACGTGAGGTTATATCCGTTATTTACGAGGTTATAGTTTGGTGTTTCGGGAAAAATGAGTGCTGTGAATAATTTAAACTATAATGTAAGGGCCGAGAATGGAAAAGTGAAGGGCAGATTTATTAACCGTAAGCGAAAACTATGGATCGAGAATATAATTGCAGAAAAGAAAGCTCGATATGACAAGAAGCCCGTGATAGAGAAAGGTAAGGCTTGCATTCGCATTGTCGACGTGACTACTTTAGCGAACGATTTATGGTGCAGTATGTGCGATTTGCCATTATCCCTAAAATTTATTGAGAATGAATGTGGAATGTGGAATGAATGTGGTCTAGCTAGTGTTGTGACCATCAGGTGTACGGTTTGTCAGAAGCTAACCGATGTTGGAACGAGTTGCAACGCGAATTCTCAGTAATATTTTACTCATGTATTAATGTACTCATTAATATTCATAAACACAAACATAATTTTTCTAATTAATAAATATTAATTGTAATAATGAATCTCTGACCGACCTTCAGCATATACGCTGTTCATAAATATAATTTGGTACATACAAATCTACCGCGCAAATCAGCTGTTAGCTACAGGCTTCTATCATGAAGCGCTATTGCCAAACGTACACGCCATCTTTCTAGGTTACAAACAGCCTCATCTCCGCGTATAATTAGCTCCGTTAAATGTAATTATTTCTTCAAATATGCGGGTAAACCTGAGTTTTTTTTATTAGACGCGATCCGTAATATCTAGGGAACACGTAACGCTTTTCATACTTCTGCTATCTTTGATCTAAATATCAAAATTTTTAACTGAAACATGAGATTTTCTGAAATACGGAAGTTTCTATCATAAGAGCCTATGTAAAAATATCATTTTTTTAAATTTAATTATTCTTCGAAATGACCGGTAAGCAACCTTGGATTATTTTTAACATCAAGCTAAATACTTAAAGAATAATATATAAAAAAATCATGTGCGAATCTTTGCATTGCGTTCGCGGCAGAACTACCTTAAGTATATAAAATATTGTCGAAGTATTATCAATACTGCCAATAGCTAATTTCTTGCAAGTCAAAAATACAGAGTATTTGAAATATCATCCAAATATTAAAAGGCACGACAGAGAATATTTCACCAGACTCAAGTATAAAGTATTGTCGAAGTATTATGAACATTTCCAATAAATAATGTCTGGCAAGTGAAAAATACTTTACATACTTTATACCGGGAACCGATCAAATATAACTATATTGCTTCTTAATATTTTCTCAATGCTTCACATATTCCATATTTGCGATATATCGCAACTTATTCCCTGTAGTATGAAACCGAGTCTTTGTCCGATACGACAGCTTTAATATACGTACTTAATTTAAAACCGCGGTAATATTGTTTTCATACCTTCTTACTTTTTACTGGTACTTCACTTTTTTGCGCGGGTTTGGAAAGATTGCTTTTATGCCAATTTGAGAAAGACTGACTGCATTTAGCTTATTGTCATAAGCGGCGCCTATTTAACTCGGTGGTCTGTTTCGTGCATTTAAAGGTATACGTTTGTAAGTGCTGTCTCGAGTCGTGGATCTATTTACTAAATATATCCTACTGTGTGGTGTTCGCTGCTGTACCATTGGTTCTAATTTTGCTCTAGCAAGAGCACTGATTAGTTTACTACGTAAGACCGTGCAAGTTAACAATACCCTCTTCAACTCAATGCATATCACACGGAGAGTTCTCTAACTTGTCTGAAAATTTTTTTACTATCTCCGTGTGCTGCAAACTACGCACTCAGACACCAGTGCGGGCGGGTTTCTCGTTCACATAAACTTTTCAAGTAACTGTTCTCACGGAGCGTGTCTCGAAATGGAAAGTCTGAGATGTTCTGAACTTTGTCTCCTCAAACTATTAAATCTCCAGGATTTTCAGCACTGCAATAATGGGGTCTCCAGGTGAGATCCATTTTCGCGGTTTGCGATATGAAGATAATGTCACTCAGTAGGTATTTAAAAAATTGGTATTTTA
Source organism: Perithous albicinctus (assembly GCA_964016905.1). Taxonomy (NCBI): domain Eukaryota; kingdom Metazoa; phylum Arthropoda; class Insecta; order Hymenoptera; family Ichneumonidae; genus Perithous; species Perithous albicinctus. Next base: position 10,520,094 of record OZ024690.1, on the reverse strand, counting down.
TTTTCATTGAGACCGTTGATGTGACTCCAGATGGCATCGAAATTAAATAGTGGAAACGTGTGAACATAATGAACTGTTAAAATATGAGAACTTCCATCATGGGGACGCACGCCTTGATTGTACTACACCTGATATATTCAGTATAATACAATGTGTGTTATTTCCAAATTTCCGAAGTAAGTAACTTACGTTGATTGGTTTTCAAGAAGTGCTTGAGTGGACGCACAGGCAAGAGCGATTCATATTCATTAAAGACCCAATCCATTAAGCGCTCGACTTCGCTCATGCTATGAGAATAAAATGAACATCGAGAAGGATCCTAGACCCAACCGGACTACTCGCAGGCATTTCGCTTTCGTCCTTACACTCGATCTCACTATTGCTCTGTTGACGTCCTTCCGCTTGGGTACAATAACGAAATGGAGCGATTCAGCGGCAAGTTAGAGTAGAGTGGAATATATGAGATAGAGGCGTTGAATGAAAACATAACAACAGGAAAGTGTAAACACCAACAGTCATAATAATAATTTACATAACAATAATACAGAAATTCAAAGGGTCCATTGGTTAAGTATACTGACACTTACCGGCACCCATACACACTCACACACGCTCTGACACACTCAGACCGATATGCACACAAAACTCACGCAGAAACGTGCACAAAACTCAAACAGCTCTCACACGGATACTCACACTGATACTCACACGAATAGTCTGTTGACATTGCGGCCTTTCTTGCCTTAAAGTCAGGTGATATATTGATTACACAATCTATGATTCCAAACACTTGAACGTAATAGAAAGAGGTGTTATTTAATATATCATTTTAAGTTGCTTGAAAAGTTTTAAGTTGCTTAAAAAGTTTCATAACTTTCTTTTTTAACTTCGTATCTGCGGTGTCACAACAACCATAATCATTATATAAACTGATTACCTAGGGAAGATTAAAATAAAAAAGAAAACAATATCGATTTAAAGCACAATAAGGTGGAATAAGGTGGACCTTTTATAACCTCGATATATACGTTAATGCTAGTAGAAATGAAGAAATGTCTGTTCAATATTCCACGAGTTGCGATACGCCGCCAGCTGGATTAATAATAAAAATATTCACTAAAAAGCAGAAATTGAAAAGACAACAAATTATAGAAGCATAGCGTCACGCTCCATTAGCTTACTTTTCGTTGTTTCTACTTCGGTCTTAAAGTTTCTTCAGCTGGAAATGCGGGTAGGATTATGCGACTTCAGAAAAAGTCACGACAACGATATCGGGAAAATACGTGCTTAAACTTCAGCCTTGGAAGAAATTCCATTTCGAAGTACAGTCACTTGGAATCTTTTTCAGCTGGATCACTATACCTTTTACAAACATTTTTTTATTCATGGAAATATGTTTGGTTCACTTATCTAATTTTTCTATGGGTTCTCAATATACCACTCTAGGTTACATAAAATTAAGAGCAAATCAAAGAGTGTGGAAGTCAGTGAAAAAAATATATAATTGGAACAAAAAAGTGGTCCAATTGATAAAGAATGCTTCATATATGAATTCTAATCCGTCTTATGAATTTCGTTCCTAATCATGAGCATTTGAAATTAGGAAAATGCTTAAAGTGCTCAATTTTTCGGAAAAACACGCGTATTATCTCAGATATTAATATTTTCTCACAGGCAACCGGGAATATTCTCATCTACTCTAAGTAGACGTAAATTTACATAAAAGAATTTTGTTTTCTTCAATGGTTATTTGATATTTTGGTAGTAAGGTAACGCTTGGAAAACCCAGACACTCGGGTATTGGCCGAGACCCCAGTTTGCGAATATCCAGAGCAGTAATGGGGATAAGCGGATTCTCCATTCACCGTCGCCGTGACATTCTCCATCCGATCTTGCCCTGCCATGCTGGTCTATTCCTCTTTGACTGCTAAATGAAGTGGAATTTTCCAGATTAATCAACAGAGGTTTTATTCCGCTTTAAGCTTAATTCATCTTCCAGGTGACGATGCCAACTTCAACGTGAAAATATCATTTTCGTCTCTGAAAAACGACATGAAACGCTATGCAAAAAAACTTCACGAAAATAAAGCTTTCTGTGTGAGGGAGCAAAATACATTTTTTGTTGCTGGAAATCATTTCATCCTCTCTCTTTCCCATTTTATGCCGACAATACATGTTTTAAAATTCTGAAAATAATAGGACGTACTAGTAATATTTTCACAGAAATTACACTCGAATATCAGATTCGATATTGTGACAAATATGTTGTCTGCAAAGTGTGAAGGAGTTACCTTTGCAACGAATGCAGCGAAAGCTCCTATTAAGTTCTATAAGCTTGTATACCAGTTTCTGCAATCTCATGTACCGTAAACTGTATGAATACTTGTATTTACATAGTATCGATACGTTGTTTGATACACGTGTATTTATAACAATAAATGCACCAGGTTATACAAATATGGGATTACATGTTTTTTCGAATAATACACATTGAAACGACGCAATATTTATGCGCATGTGTTTATTTAACAAAAAGCGGCTGTTAGTTAATATTTAACAGCTGATTTGTTTTTTTCGTGAAACAATATTGCCGAGGTCTTAAATTAAGTAAGTATGTTAAAGCTGTCGTATCGGACAAAGACAGACTCGGATTCAAAATGAAGGTTAAGTTGCGACGACATATGCCAAGTATGGAATATGCGAAGCATTGGCAAAATATGAAGCAGCAATATAGTTATATTTAATCGGTTCTAGGTATAAAGTATATAAAGTATTGTTAAAATATTATGTGGTGTTGTGAATGCTGGATTTGCAGATATCGTCGAAGTATTAAGAGGCACGACAAGGTATATTTAACCAGACTCAAGTATTAAGTATATAAAAACAATCTCGAGAGCCAGTCTGAATTATTCTAAGTCCTATAATATCCTCCGTTTACAGGCCCGGAATATTATGAGACCTACAATATTCCGGATACTATACTATATACTCAAGCAGAGAGATATACGATGAAAAAAGTTGGGGGTGTTTGGCACGCGATGCGCACAGGCGTCGAAGCCACATAGTATTGCAAAGGGAGTATAATGATTTATTTAGTGAGGACTGTTGAGATTGAGCGAAGCGGCCGAACCATAAGTACCGTTACTTTAAAGATAAATTGGTCAAGCCATTTTCGAGATATCGATGAACGAGTCTGATTCGATCGCTTTTTAGCTCTGGTTCGACACGACCGATGCTTTTGCTTCTGGAGCTTCCGGAGTTAGGATAGCGCTGCAGAAGTATGAAAGAACTAATCGAGCTTCGTAATCTGGAGTGAACGTGCGACAGGGTGGAAAGAAAAGGAACGCCTCTGTAGAAGCTGCAGGAATTCAGTTCGATGCAAATACAGCTGAAGGTGCTGGATTGAACCAAAAAAAAGCAGGTTGGTGTAGGTGGAAGGAAGGAAAGAAAGAAAACAAAAGAAAGCTGGCGAGAGAAATAGGAACAGATGAAAAGTCGAGGAAGGCCAGTACGGTCTCTAATTACAAAGGTGTCGCGTCGACGCTGCAACTACAGCGATGACGTCTATAGATATAGGAACCAATGAGGTTAAGGGGCAACGAGGATCGTTCTGGTGGTTGTGCTGAAAAGCGTCTCGTGGTTTTCGTTAGTTTCGAGGTGCAACCGAGGAAAATCTCGCCGTCTCACTTTGGTCTTCACCGCTTCGGTGCACTATACACGGCTTCACTGATAACCAACGGCGGAAGGTCGCCCGCTCCAGCAGTTACTTTTCCTACACATCGTTTGCATACTATTTTGCGAAAGCAGCAATGCATATGCATGTTGTGCATCTGTAAAGTCGGTCGAGGGTGCACGACCGTGCGGTTAATGGAGGATGCAAGAGAGGTGGAGAGAAGCTGCGGGGAGTGGAGGTGGAAAGCCGACACTCTTCACAGTATATATATACATATATACAGTATTGCGTCATTAGTGAAACCATGCCTCCCGCTCTCCGTAATGGTACTTCGATTATATCGCTTCAATTCCACGGGGATATTAATAGACGACGACTAATATCTTCCTGGTATCGTTGGGACGTAGAAAATTATACGAATTACCCAGTAGTTGACACAATAGCCCTGCATTATAATGCCCGATAGGACGTGTCAGAGTCCGCCATGATTATCGCTTTACAATGTAGTCTGTAATTAAATTCAGTGTAAGTTACATCACTTTGCTTGGGATCGAGTGATTAAGGTTTGAATTTTTGGTCATAAGTTTGATGATTTTACCCTTGAATTTAAGATTGAACTCAAGATTGAACTTCAGATTGAACTTCAGATTCAACTTAAGATGGTGAACTCTAATAATTCAAACATTTCGAGACTGCCTCGACGGATTGCACTAATTTTCAACACACAAGTACGGTATCGCAACCAGTTTCTTTGGTCGAACTTTTGCAACGATTCCGTCATTTTTTAAATAAACTTGAAAATATTCAGCGGTCATATTCATTTATTCGGTTTGTCACAAATATAGTCACAACACCTATCTAGTTTGAAAATGACCGTCACTTCATATTTGTTCTCAAATTGAATTATCTTATTAGCAATTTTTTGATTTTCTATTTACGGGCGCGAAGGTTTTCGAAAAAATGGCGCCCGTCACGACACAACAGAACATAGAGAAAGTCTGAGCATTCAAATTGTCTTAAGTACTTAACTCAAAATGTTTCACATAATTAAAGCAATATAAGAACAATTTTTATCGTCATTTCAGTTATATAAAATGATCCGATTTTATTTGTTTCTAAACTTTGTAATTTTAATAACTTAGTACTTCCATGAGCTTTGGATAGAAATTTGTAGAAATTACGCACGAATAAACCTTTTGAAATATTGCTCAAATTAAAGTAAAAGCGGCCTCGCATGTTGCTCTCTTATTCTCTTTCTCTGCTGTACAAAAAGGCTACGCTATGAGGAAGCCGACATTGCTTATCGAACTTTCTCGTGGAGAATGCTTTGTATAAAACGCGTAAAAATGATAAGAAAGTCGCATGTAAGATTTAACTTTTTTTTAAATTACAAATATGTGACCTTCTATAGCTACATCTCCAAAGAAAAAGGCATTACGAATATTGAGAAGTTCTTATGTAAAACTCAAAGACACTCAAAGAAACTCGCAGACACTACAATCACTCACAGGCCTGGGTCGTTTTATAAGGGATTTAGAAAAATTAGAGCTCAGGGGAATCTATTAAGGGGACTTAGAGAATTAAAGGTCTGAAGTGTTTTATAGGAGGACACATAAAAACGAGAGTGAGGGTGCGAAGCGCCCGAACCAAAATAAGCACCTAGTGAATTGTACAATTACCAGTGAGTCCAATCAGATTATGTGAATACAAGATAGGATCACGGTCCATTGGTAATCCGCGAAAAATCACAACGATTATTTAGACTTCTATGTTGATAATAGAATCGATGTTGTGTTTGGTACAAAAGCTCTAGTTCAACGCTTTTCCGGTACAAAGTTCTGGTTTCCATAAAGCACTAGAACTCGCGAAGTTTGTTCACAAGGTGCTAAATTTACGGAGTTCACGGAAGTATATATAAGGTGTAAAGTGGTTGATTAGGTCGATGCAAGCGGACGGAGAGAAATGACGTTCGCAAATTTATTTAAACTCATGCACCGCCGGTCTCGGTCGATGAAGGTTTTGTTTTTTTTATTTGTCTATTTATTTATTTGTGTGCCGAAAGTGCAGTAAATAGAAAGAGTGGCTTGTACTGCAATACAGTTATAGGTATATTACGCAAGACCAAATTATATAAAAAATGTTTCTTTTTTCATATAAACATCTATAGTTGCGATACATCTACTAATTGTATCTTTTTCAACAATTAACAACTTGTCTCAGCCTTAAGGTAATGTAACGAAACTGCATTTGGTATCAAAAACTGTAATCAAAACTACTCGGAGCCGGTTAATACTTAAGACAAATGTAAGTTCGGTTTCACTTCGGTTATCTAAGCCCCAATCGACCCTAATTTGTTTTTGTCTCAAAAATAAACCGGCTCTGACTAGATTGGATTACAGTTTTTGTTACCGACAAAGCACGGGGTGACGTGAAAGCCATCACTTAATTGTTAGTTGTGCATCGACAGTTTTTACTATCTATACTTTACCACCTATGTTACGCATGACTGACCCGAGCCTGAATTCCTGAAGTTGCAAGTTTATTCTAAAAAGATTTGTTCATTGTTCTACGTGACCATTGTTCTAATAACCCCTCTATCGTGATAGGACATTGCTAATAATATAGTTTCCAAGCAAAAGAATGCGTATGGAGAAATGATGAAATCAAGAGAAAAAATATTGCACATGTATTTCAGCACCCTTAACAGGGGGCGAGGATTTGGGGGTTTAATATTTTTTTGTTTTCTTTGCATTCTAACGATGCAAACTCTACCATCATTATCAAGAGACGCAGTAGTGTCTCGAAACAGTTGCATTCTTACTTACTTTTCCAATTGTAGTGTTTGGCGATTCAACATACAAAAATGTATAAATGGCCGATTTACACAACCATTGAACTCATGGTGTATTTCGGTCAGGAAATGTAAATTCAAATTCATTAAATATTTAGTTATCAATTTACGATATATAATGTCTATACATACATTCCCTGGAGGTTTGTCACATAAATGATGTATTGGACGATATACATGCTTGTTCAAGACATGTTTACACACGGTGGTATTTTTGGCGTATGTATAATGTAATGTAGATATTACGCGACCCCATTGATGTCATTGTTTTTTCGCATCCTTTCACAAGAGGTGGAGCAACGGTTGAGCAAGAAACACTATCACTTCAGGCTGTACATCAACACGATCAATAATTATGACAGTCGATCGATCAGTAAGCCGTCAGCACATTGGTAGCAGGTGGGTATACAAAGTTTCTGCGCCATCTGAGCTTGTTGTCTACGCATCGTGCTATCGACGCTAACTTCACTTAACCTCTTCTTCTCGTCTATCTTAACCGCCTTCAAATACTCACAGAAAAAAAATTCACTCTGCGATACGCTCAGTTCACTCCAATTGGGTAACAAATGCCAGTTGCAGAAGACCTACAGACGGTTCTGACACTTGGCTCACCCTGAATTGAGGGTGAATGGAAGTTCTAAATTTCAACTCGGGATCCTGCTAAATTTTCGTTTCCTAAAGTGATGTTGTCTTAACTTATTACTTTGTCTGTCTATCTGTGGCAAGACCTGTAACTCTAGATAGAACATCTTGCACTTTTAATGTATTCTTATATATGCAATAAATACAGATTTCATTCATAATCTGCAGCGCTTTTATAAACATGGCACATATCGATATTTGTCAAATAGGTGATAACTTCAGTACATGCAGTCACGATCAATTCTGAGATTTCATTCTACTTTCTCATCAGCACCTATAATACCAGCTGTTCGTATATCAATACTTCAGACTTGGTGTGATCATCGGGTACGTTATCGACGATCTGTCAAACTTCCAATGCGCCTGCAGTATTCTCAACCCACTGGAGATTGCTCGTCTCTTTATATCGAAAAACACATACGCGTGTATGTCCGTACTCTTATTGATCGACGTTCGTCTCAGCGAATGAAGGTCTGTCCCAAGGGTCTTCAGGGTGATTCGTAGTGTACAGAGACTTGGTTGAAGAACAAAAATAGATGAGAAAGCTCGTAGTGCTGATATGCGGTGTAAGACAGACGGAAAAGTAAATTCCCGCATTTCCCATTCCCCTAGAATCCTCGAGCGAGTGGAGTTCTGTGTCTTTTAGATTAGTTTGGAAATTAGTTTATCGAATGGCGTCACAAGGCTTCCCTTTCCTAACTTTTTCTACTCGGCTCCAGTGGTACCGGCATTGCACTTGCTCAGGCCCTTCGCAAATTTCTCCAAAGTCAGGCTGGTTGAACGACGCGGGAAGATAACGCGCCAATAGACTCCTAATACCTAGCGGACGTAAACGTATTTTCAACTTGTCTCATCCTATATCGAATCCTATATACTCTCATCGTTCGCATCGTTATACTACGGCCGTTCTTTTCCTCACTCTCTTCCGGACTTTATTCCTACGCGGTAATATTTCCATTGACGCGTCACTGACTTTAAATAAGTCGTTCAAAAATCCAAACTGGAGAACAAACTAAGGGATGCTGGATCGCTTTCTGCATAAGGTTCGCCTCAATTATTTCTGAGGACTTATGCCAAGCACCGCCTTTGTTCGATAAAACGATTCGTTTCAATAAAGTTTACGCCAATCTTAGATTTTCCATTTAAAATAATGGTTCGTTCTTGCTTCAATTATTTCTGTTCTTTATATGCCGGTGCTGTTTTATTTTTTACTTTTTCATTTGACTTTTGCCATGGTGCATGGCCGTTTATTAATTTCACTCATAACGAGATCTCATAAACTTGTCTCAGTGGGTGGAGCGAGACCAGAAGATCCGTGAATTCTAAATTATTCAGGTAATCGCATAATGGCTACGGAGAACAAAAGCCCCTTTTTCCTAGAGAGATTCCTTTAAATAATGCTGGCTGGGTGCCTGGCACATCCAATGCCGCCACCGCGAAAAATACCTGTCCCCTCGACCTCGCGCCGACCGCGTTTCCTCATTAGTGTGGAATTTCAAATTCTACGTGCTGAATGGCTACTAGCCTTGTTGCCTGTGTATTTCAGTTACAGTAGACGTTCTCTGACGGTAAGGTGTCGGGATTTAATCCAATTAGGCATGTTGGATAATATTTTTACATTAAAAGTAGGGTAAGGGTAAACAGGTAACGCCTCAATGAAACTCATAATACACTGAAGTCAAATTGTCCCGAGTAAGAAAAACTGATAAAAAAGCACAATGTGAAGATATAAATTGAAACAAGTACATTTACTTACGCGGTGTACAATACGTGCAAAAAGTTATAGAATAAAAAAGAAATAAGTGAAAGTTATAAAATAAAATAAAAATTAGCTTAGTAATCCTAAACCAACGATTTATTTTATCGTGATCTAACGGTCGACCGTAAGTCTATGATTGTAGCTGAAAAAAAGTATAAATTTGGGTTATTCTATCGTAATTCACGCAACATGAAAACGATTCTCTCCGATTTCATACGATACAGATAAATTCAACAGTCGTCTACTGAATACCCAACTGCAGAAGTCTGGGAGTCAATGGTTGTGTCACAATTGTCCTCACACTAGTACTGTCGAATATTGAATACAGCAATCCTGAATCCACTGAAATGTGGTACTAGGTTAGTTGTCTGATGTATTCGAGTAAAGCCCCGAAGCAGTAGAGGGATGCTGGTTTCAATGGCAGCCTGAAACGCAATGCTATACACGCTTTGCGTACTGTCCCCGTGGTTGCAAATTAAATTACCGCTGCATCGACTGTTTCACCACGACCACGATCGCGCAAGCTTCAGCCTGTCCGCAACAAGTCCGTACTGCAAAAATGCATTGCACCACAGAACAAGCGGTTTGTCGCGTATGACTACGGTTCTCATCAACTTTTTTTTCGCTAAATCTTGATCACGTATGCAAAGATTATAAAGGATATTACGTGTGATTATAAAACTACCGGTGCAATTAACATTTTGATCAAATTCAAGATACGTATTTTCAAGCGACTGTAATTGGAATGGGTCAAGATTAACAAATTCTGTGTCACGTAAGCTAAGACATCGAGAATGGATTATTGATGTTGTTTTTGGTACGACAAAAAGTTGATAAATCTTATCGACTGATTTATCCGATGACTGAAAACTGGTTCATATGAACTTCCGAATGATCGCGTGCCGAAGAGACATTGATATGTACGCGAGTCAAGGGCGAACCCAGAGGAAAGCTCCACGTCGCAAACACGCATCACTTCACAGATAAACGATACACGTATGACGTTCCCCTTGAATTCTCCAATAACCTTACCCACAGCTACTCATGGGCTTATACTTTCCGCGCCCGCTATACTATGATGTAATGTCCTTGGTCATATATCTGTTATTGAATCTTGGATTACACTGAGCTCCAACCGATTTCGTGAAGGAACGCGATTGCAAAAATCAGGATATGATTGGAAGCTCCGTTGGAGAATATGAATCTTCGGTGTATTGCGAGGACGAGTTTTACTTTTGCGAGATTTCATTTTTCAATATTTACCACATTTTTATTAGTTGCTGACTTATGGCGCAGATTTTTTTATGAAACGAGAAACTCCAGATCCTCAAATCTACAAATTTCTGTTACTTCTTTATTGGATACAAAGTACAACATATATCCCTCTATATTATAAAAATATCCCGCCGCCGCTGTGTAAGACAATCAATGGGGTCAATGACACACCAAGGCCGTGATTTTTATAAGTTCCTTCCAGGGCCTGATTTTTCTAAGTCGCCATGATGCCGTCTTCCAGGGTCTGATTTTTCCAAGTACCCATAAGGTACTTATGGGTACTTGGAACCCCCGACAACGGCCTGATTTTTTATGTCCCCCATGAAACCCCTCTCTAAAAAATAGAACAAATTTACAAAATATACAAAACTCAGAATGGAAAATTTGCAGTTATCGTGGCACGGGGGTTGGCATGCCGAACGCGCAGGGTGGCGAAGCCCCCTATTATAATATATAAAACTATTCGAAAAGAGTATTTATGATGTGATAGTATTTATGACGTGTACAACATAGATTGAGGGATAGAAATAATGAAATAAATATTATGTAGTTTCACTACAAGGGACAATAACAGTTCATAAAATAACAACCAAATCATATATTGATTATCAGTTTATTTTTTTCGTATATCCGTATCTTTCTTATTTGACCTGATGTGGGACAATATTAGTGTGGCAAAGATCGAGTGGTGGATTTCATTGGACATTAGACCTTTTTCAATTACGACGCAGATACACTTTGTCGCATGGCTGGTCACCGTGAAGGGGATCTGTCGATGACGGAGCGACGACATTGGCGTCGATGTCGAGGGCGATGTGGTTGCGTCACAGGCAACTCATTTCCGCCTGTCTTAAGGCGATCAATCCAGGGGGTATCACATACGTCCAAATGAGTACGGCTGAATCCATGAGGTGGAGAGTACCAGTAAAAGAAAGAGACCATGATGAAAGTCATTTGACATAGATAAACTTCGAGAATATCGTTTTATTTAATTTCGTTTCATCCTCACATAGCAAGATTCTTTCATGATTTTTACTCCGAGACTTCAATGTTTAGGAACTTGAATAGATCTAAAATATCCACAATATACTATGCACGCTTACAATGTTTGTAATACTCAGTTGTGTAACTATAAAAAAAATACTTCAACTTCGATGTTTTTATATATGAGCAGAGTTTAACGTATTGTTCATGCACCAACCGAGATGGAAATATACTGGAGCGGTTCTGTGATTTAAATTCTGCAAAGCATGTATTTATTGTAAATGTGTTAATGTCGCCCGATTAAAATCAAATGTTCCGAGTCGATTTTCGGCCGACTCATAAATATCTGCCAACTCCTTTCGAAGAGCACGTCGATGTGCAATGCACATTCTCTCCTTCTTTCACGTTTGCAACTTGTAAACATTGACATTTTACGATTATAGAAAACACTTAAAATCTTCTAATGTTGCAAAAAAAACTCTGCAATTTCTATTTTCATATTGCTTCCTCATTCTTCTATATTAATTCAATGTAAAGTCGTAATCATAGAGTAAATTAGATAAAGACATTCTATTAAGAGTTCAAAGTTCCAAAATTAAAATTCAGTCTGACTTAGGCTTCCGTTCTGTGTAAAGCCTCTCGAAAATTTGCGATCAGATATTCATTATTTCTTCATGCCGGGGCAATTTTTTAACATTAGGGTCTCGGGAGTTTTTGACGTTACTGATTATGGGTATACACTCGAAATTCAGAAATTCAAAATAAAGTTTTTCAAACACTTTTTTTCTTAATTCAGAATTCCACAAAATTTCAATCTTTTAGCGAACTGATGCGAAATTCAGTATTTACAAACCAAATTTGACTGCGACATCTAAAACAAGCCTGCAAAGTAGAACCTTGCCAATTGCTTCCTCACAATTTTCTACCTTTGATAACATTTTTTTTTACAAAGCTACCTCTATGAGGAAGCGGGTTGATCAATTTGGGCTAAGAGGAAGTTTTGTAAAAAAAAGGTTTGTCAAAGACAGAAACTTGTGAGGAAGCAATTTGCAAGGTTCTACTTTACAAGTTTGTTTGAGTACGAAAGACATTCTTAAAAAAAAAAAAAATTCAAAATTTCACGAAATTTGAACCGCTCGACCGACTTGCATCAAATTTGTACTTAAACCTTGTTCAATTGTTGTCCATACGTGAAGCATATTTAAGTTAAATCTGCAAAAACATTCAAAAATTTGTTATTTTTCGTGACGGCATCTTTTTTTTTTTATTCACCAAAATCGAAATTTACCAACATATCGACAGTTCCTTTGACTAAATTCATCATTGATAATCAATAATCGTGAAATCATATCGAAAATTGCTGCCGAATATTTCAGAATTTACAACAGTTGAAGTCTTTGCAGACATTTAAAAAAAAATTGAGATTGCAATGAAATTAGAACCACTCTATGAATAATTGCCAAATTTGGCACACATCATGATTTGATAGTAGTCTATTTACGTACAAAATTCGTACAAAATACGTACAAAATCAGCCCGATATCTCTTAATTTGCGAAAGTTAGAGCTTGAAACATTTTTTATCATAATTTTCAAAATGCTGTAAAATTTGAACTTCTGACCTGATTTACGTCAACTACAATCCCAAACATGGTCATATGACAGCCCACTTGCGTGACAAATTTCAAGAAGATACATCTAAAATTACGACAGTTATCGTGCTAACAAGAAAATCTATACACATATATACACACACACATAGACATATACAGACATTTTTTTCTAAACTACTTTTCTCGATGTTTTGGGCCAAAAAAAAAATTCACGAAAACAAAGCTTCTCCCGTACAAGGAAGCAAAATTGTGGAAATAAGAGCAAAAAACACTATTTAAAAAAAAAATTCAAAATGCTATAAAATAATGCAGACATTTTTTTCAACGTTTTGGAGCATCTTGAGTATCCTGAGATGAAAATGTCGAAAAACAAAAATGTTCAGGAAAACAAAGCCTCCATTACGGGGAAACAAAAATGTTGAATTTTTTTTGTGACATTTAAAGAATGGTGTGTCCCACTTCGTACGGAATGCCTCATATAGGTACTTGTATATGTTCCCATTTACCATGCATTTTCACCATTATCCGATTGTTTCTGAAAATGCATATAAATTAGCCAATTTACGAAAGTACCACAAAACACATCTTCCGCCGAACTTCCATTCACAAAAAAGTTGTGAATTCACTGAAACACCGACAAATTCCATACACTGAAAGCGACATACGTTCATCTAGTCGCGAATAATTGCGAATTTTTTTTTCCTCATTGTATCGTTTAATCAGAGAATGGAGACCTCGCTTAGTCGCTCTCATAAAAGCCGCACAACTACATCATACACATACCAGTCGAGAATTGCACAAAAGCCTTTATCCAGAGAAACATATATTTCTCCGACTGCTGCTACGTCCCTACATGATGATAAAGAAGGACGAAAAGAACGTAATTTGGTTAACTTTCGAGCATAGTGTACTTGGAGAATTTAATATATTATATTTCGCGTCCGCACGGTTATTATCAAATGAGCGGAATTTTGTCATTGAAATGAAGTCCTGCAACAGCATTGACTTTAATATACGGCTCCTTAAGCTACTATTCGCAGTTTAACTTTGTTTCCAGTTGTTGCATAGTAAAATAGTTTATCATTTTGAACTAATCTTCTCCATACACTTAAATTGAATAATAAAATATAGAAGTTACACAGTCAAGAGACGCGATAGCGTCTCGAGACAAGTACCTCTCTACCTTACCGACCGACGAGACGCTACCGTTGACTCTCTTATTTGAAGCAACTCATTTTTTCAGGTATAATCAGATGCTATAGCTACAAATAATTCATTTACGACCAAAACAACCTTCGTATCTTCAGTCATTGATCTGATATCGTGATTTGAATCTCGAAAATTGTCTGAAATATTTATGTAACAATTCAGTGGCGGACTCGGATTTTTCGCACATTCATCTGTTTTATTTTAAATATTAATAAATAAATAAAATTAATTTGTTGTAAAAAGAAGTAGATCTCATAATCAGTACTTGGCGAGTTTATGTGATAACATGAGCATTCACCAATCAATTAACCAATTTGCTATATATTGCAAACTCGCCAATATTGAGAGGTTTTTAATTTTTCTTACAATAAATTAATTTTATTTATTTATTAATGTTATTTCGATCTGGTCCAGTTTATATTATGTAACTTTAAATACAAGAATTTTGTTGAAGCCTATGGTAAATATATTGTATTTAAAGTTACATAACTGTTGAAGAAATGTACTTGACAATACATGCTGTGGATGGTTTAAGTTTATTTCGTAACTTTTTGTACGTATACATAATATACTCCTGAAGTTTTTGTTATATACTGCATTTTTTTTGGTATTATAACCACCTACTCACGTGGATGCACTTGTCTCGATTTTCTTGCACCTAGTGTTTTTTCTATATATTTTACGACAAATATTACTTATTTTGATTATAAAGGGACACTCAGCTTGGTGGTCGAAAAAAGGACGTATGTTATTACAGCAATCTAATTGGACACGAAAATATATTGCAGGAAAAATGTATTCGTTTGCCGAAATAACTGACTTTTACAAATTAAAAACATATTTTATTTACCTAACGAAAACTATGTATTCCAGTTTTATTGAAAATACATTTTATTCATATAGAAACAAACGTATCGTCTGCTATACTTGAAGGCGAATTTATGAACTTGTTTACAAGTTGATATTTATAACATTTTATGAAATACATGTAGTAATATTCCATAATATCATGTACAACAGATCTTTGTGAACACGATAAAGTATATGAATCGTTTGGAAAAGTTTAATATCGAAGCGCTCGTTTGCTGACCATCCATCAGCTTTTTCAACCATCCTTACTCTACACAAATATACATAAATATATGTATGTATACATATACATGGATGCCCGATTTTCAACATTTACGACACTATAAAGTGCGTCCGGAAGTATCGTCTGACTGTAACGATTCTCCGAGTGGTACACCAACAAATGTATGTATTTATGTATATAATCTTCATGTACTTCTGTCCACTCGTACTAGACAGAATAGAAATATACGTTATTAATAGTTGTCTGTCAATACTATTTTATGATCACCGGAGAAGCAATATACACTGCAGTATATAAATAAAATCTTCTTCCCACGAATCCAATGTGACGATATTGCGTGGGCAGATTTCACAGCTAGATATATCTCGAAGTGAAATCGGTTTCCTGGTAGTTGATAAAACGTTTGAGAATGTACAATTGTATTCTAGATCGCGGTGTATACTATACAAAACGATGTGTGTATTGATACCTCTCTCATAAAACGATGCGTAGGTTTCGTGGAGCTAGCATTTGAATGAGAAAACGTTTGAATATTCGACCAGTTAGAATGTGCAACAATAATAATAATAACAACAACGCCACGAACAACAGCAACAGCAACAACAACAACAAAAAGCAGGCAATTAAAAGGATAGAATAGAGGAATGACGATGAAAGGGGCGAGGCGGAAACTCGAAGTTGTATCTGAGGTGAACATATGGCCTGTCGGATATAAAAGTCGGCACCCACAGGCACAAATCTACTGATTTATACCTCTGTAACAGCGATTCGTGTTTTCTTAGCTCTGCGTGTCACCGAATCACACGTATAGGATAGAAGGCTTGACGTATCGTGGCAATCAGATGCCACCGATGCGATTCTCTGTTTTCCAGAGCTTGGCGTATTCACAAATCTTCGAATCACCCCCTGCGATCCAAGTAGAAAATACGTCCACTGCATCTTCCTCCCCATCGAGGCATGTTAGAATATAAGTGTAGTGATGGGATCGCCGCATCAGCGACAAATAAAGGAACTTGCAATAAAGTTCAAGTCGGATTTTCCCGTCGTAATAACGAAATTAAGTTCCGTATCAGTTCAATTCTGAGTTGGCCAAACGTGAATTTATCGTTTATACGGTTTTTTTGCACCGAAGCTTCCAAATGGTGGGATGCATGTACCGTGTTACTTATAAACGATCCTCCCAGGAGGATCCCAAGATCATTAAAGTACTTAGCGCGCAGTGCTACCACTGCTACCGCAGTTGGAAACTGAATTCTTTGCTTGATCGATATATCACTGGGCAGGGTGTGCGCCTTCAGACTTTGCTAGCCTAATATTTATGTTCCTGGCTGATTTATCCTGGCGTAAATCGAGCCAAGTAGCAGAAGAGAGGTAGCAAGGACGATTAAATTCTCACGTCGCTGGGTGCATCCCCACGCTAGACCATTCACAACTCACCGGGTCCAGGCTACGCGCTGTATATACTACGAAGCTAACAGAAACTTGCTAACTTTTTAACTACCTTATATTCTTGGCCATCCATGAAAACCCGACCCCGCCATTATTTTTCTTTGTTTTTCCTTTATTAACATCACACAGCTTATCGCTCGTTGGCCATATTCCATATTTTTTCTTTTCAGAGTTTTAATACAGTCCAGTTAATACGTACGTTATTATTTTACCACGATATTTCACACAAGATAAATTTGCGCATATCGTTGACAGAATATCCACCGTCGGTACATTCGCAGATTTCACTGCTTGGTTAATATTTTGTTCTTATAACACCATTATAACACAATATTCCAACAGCCCTTTTTTTGTCTGGTATCCCACATGTTTGATACATTTTTTTATCATTAAGGATTAAATAAAAGCATTTGTAATAATATTAAGTAAAATACGGCGAAGATAATAAAACGAATATAACATTTCCGTTATAGGGCAGAAGAATCTTTCCAAATAGGAGTTGTTAGCACAGCCAATTAAGAGGGAGGACATTTAACTTCACCAGTTGGGAAGACAAACAAGTATTCCGTACACGAGAAACTTTACGTCGTCAATGAAAGTCAACCGATGTCTACAATCGTGTTATTGTAAAAGTATGAATTTGTACATTTCCGTCTTGATGGTAAATAACGCATATAATTCCACCACGTCGTGATGACAAAAGTCAAAATCATAAGTTTAGAATCATTCCAGTGAGTTGATTTTTAGATTTAACCACTGTCACATATTTATTTACTCAGGAAATCACAACCCAACCGTATTGATCTGCAGCAAGCTTCAATTGTTTACAATAATTTGTTCACTCTGCCCTCACGTGAAATAAATCAGACGTGAAAGCTTGGAAAAGCGCGTGGTTTCACGTTTCCAGCGCGAGCAGATGTACATCGTTGGTATGAACGGTTTGCAAGCCAGAGAGAAATGTACAAGATGGGTTGCTTGGCCGAAGCTCATCTGCCCGAGCGAACCCACTGTGGCGTATCGCTTCCATTCCCGTAGTACAGCACAGAATTACTATCTCGAATCCCGGCCGAGGTCGATGCCGCGTCTAATGTGATTCTGGGTACGGATCTCTAGTAGACCAACAAGACATACCGTCGACGATAGTAAATTACGTTAGAGTAGGCACACTGTCTGTGACATTCTCTTGACGCGTGATCGTCATACTGGTACTTTGGTATTTATGTATAAATACGTAAATACTGGTGTGGAAATTCCTTGCGGAATCCCATGATCCACGTTCTTCCTCATCCGCTCCTATTCAGCGTGTAGTCTCATAAAATAGAAACTGAATAGTCCGTTACGCACATTTACATTTCTACCAGTTATAACTCTATTAAAATACCCTTATCCATACTTTGGAATAACACAATACTACAAAATTTGACAGCAGCTTGTAAGTTGTCGCGTTTCAACTCTATCAGAATACAAACCTGCAAGCACGTCTGTATCATATCGACTACTAGCGAAAATAAAAATCAAGGAAATCTGCGATCGAACCGTCCAAATATTGTAAAACCTTCTCACTAACTTAATTCTGCGCAGGTTACGTAGCAAAATGTCATGTGGCAAAGCATCTAACCATTATCGATTAAATAGTTTATGGCATCAAGGAATACTGGCAGCCAGTCAATAGTCGAATCAGATAGTCATCAACCGATCCTGCAAATTTAATCAATTCTTGAACCAGGTCTAATGTGCTTTTTCATATCCAAGCGAACTACAAACAACGTAATTTAGATTGACAGCCAAGGGAACTCAAACCTTACATCGTTATTTCAATCCATCCAACGACGAAAGTCGCCTAGGGAGATCTCGTCGTGATAGGAGCTTCTCTCGTTGAATTATCTACTAGTGTTTCGAAAAGACACTTCCATTATGCGATTCTATGCTTTTATTTCTTCGAATGTCAACCTAATAGACTCTTGATAGTGCAGGAAATGGATGAAAGGTTTGTTTTTCTTTTTTCAATCGACATATAAATAAACATTCGTGGATTTTGCACGTGACATACGTTATCGCAATAAAGCGATTTCACTTTATAAAATCACGCGTTCCTGCGACAGTTACGTCGCTTGTTGTGGAGCTGGTCCGTTACATTGATTTTCTGTTACAACTTCTTTATTGCTGTGCTTATTACGTGCGTTATTGCTGCAATAACTGTGGTCCCCTCATTTCATAATGAATGTTATTCTTTGTTTGTCATTTTCTCTTCCCCTTTGGCATTAGAGACGAGACTGGATCGACTGATTCGTTAAAGAGTATGCGGCATCTTATATCACGTATTTTATGCAATGTGCGATAAATATAGTAAAAAATAAAGATGGAATTTCGATTTTGCTTCCTCGTAGAAAAAGCTTTTTTTTCTTACGAAAAAAAAATCGAGATTTTCATGTCAGTACACTCAGAATTGTCCAAAACGTCGAAAATAGTAATTTTCGTTACAAGGACGAAAATACTTTTTCTGACGAGTGTGAGTTTGCAGCACGAACCGAAGGCGAGTGTTGCAATTACACGAGTCAAGAAAACGTTTTTCGTATGACTAACGAACAAAATTTTAATTCACAACGTGTGCAGATGGGGTTTGACGTACGCGAAGCGTATGTACAAACGCACTTTACGGACCCAGTGAATTAAAAGTGGTTTAGAAAAAATGTACGTATGTATGTATGTATGTATGTGCGTATGTATGTGTGTATGTATGTGTGTATGTATGTGTGTATGTGCGTGTGCGTGTGCGTGTGCGTGTGCGTGTGCGTGTGCGTGTGCGTGTGCGTGTGCGTGTGTGTGTGTGTGTGTGTGTGTGTGTGTGTGTGGATATCCAGGGCTTCAAAAATTCAATCGGTTGTATCTCATGAACAGTTCGAAGGATCGAGCTACAATTTGGGACACAAGTAAAGTTGTTTCCCTGCTCCGATTGTAATTATTTTCAATAAAAATATGTACAAAAATGTTTGATTTTGTCATTTTTAATTTTGTGAAAAAGGGCTTTGTCGCTCTAACTTTCGTAATATTTCAGATACTTTGCTAAATAATTCTTTATAAGTGTAGGTACATGTAATGTTGTTTGGTATTGAAATTGGCTGAAATCGGTAAAGCGGTTTGGATTTTATGGAGTTTTGAAATTTTCATTTTTCTTTATGCTGTAACATGTCGGTTCAAGTAATTGACCTAAAGTTTTGCATAAAAATTAAATAGAGTGTGTCAGTCTTTAATACTAAATTTAGGCGATATCGATAAAATGGCAAAGATTTTATAGAAGTTCGCATTTTCATAATTTTTTTGAAAATGCTATAACTCGGGAATGGTTCAAGCAACTGCTCTAAATTTTAGCATTAAACTTGAATAGAGTGTGTCAGTGTCTGATACTGAATTTCGACAAAATCGATAAAGTAGGGAAGATTTTATAGAAATATGGATTTTCGTAATTTTTTTGAAACCGCTATAACTCGAGAACAGTTCAAGCATCTAATCCAAAGTTATGCATACAACTTGTATAAAATATGTGATTGTTTGATACTGAATTTGGCGAGCGTTCATATTTATAGTAGTTAAGTCGTATGGAGACAATAAAAGTTTCATTGATCGTTCATTGCCGCTTCATCTCAAGATATTATTCAACAGCGATTGCAAACATCAAAACAAAAAATATGTGTTAATTTTTTTAGTACATGAACAAACCTGCAAAATAGAATCTTGAAAATAGCTTCCTCATTATTTTGTATCTTTGACAAAGCTATGGCGAAGCCAAATTTGATCAACACGTTTCTCCGTAGAGGTGACTTTATCAAAGATACAAAATATCTTTAATTCGGAATTGTATATTCTCTATAGTCTACACTATAATAAAACGTTGCTCATGACGTGATCGTAACATATGACTTCCTCATCACGATTGATACTGGTGTGATGATGCTGTTGTAATGATACTTGGTATTGGGAATTAAGTTATGCAAAACTCAAAAAAAATGTAGGGACTTGTACATACATATATACATATATATATAACACACATATAAATATAATATATATAATAATAAATTAAAAATACTATTATAATTGTTTAATAGTTAAGTAACATAAATGGAATGGAAGAGCTACAATAAATTGTAAAAATTATTTGTGAGTTTTAAAGAAAACTAAAGAAGATGATGTTACAAAACTATACCGCTCATAAAAATGATTGATCTTCAGACTATCCTGGCTTTTCAAATAATCCCTCTATCTGTTTCACTTTTTATTTTACATCGTGTTAACTTTTTATACATGTCGACTATGTCAATCAACAAGATTGCTTAAGCCGCATATTCGACTCTTCGCTAGGAATAGAAATACGAACGATATGAATTCTGCGAGATGAAATTCCCGATCGATTTTTCTTTTTCTCAAAGCTCGAGACCGGTAAAATACGCTGACGAATATTCTTCCTGCGCAGGGTGAACGTAACGTAACTAGATATGCAGCATGATGAAACGGCTGCGACAAGGCAATGGTGGTGGTTTGCGGGCAGCGTGCCCTCTGTCTCTTTCACGATATCACGTTCGACCCTTTTCATACCGTCGAGCGAGCGAGCTTCCATTTTCCGATTAATTTTCACGAACGCCTGTTCGAAGTCATCGTAAACTCTTCAGCATCCAATATTTCCATGGGTACGTTGTGAATTTCAGGGGAGTAAAAAAATTGTGGAGTGAAAGTACCACAGTTTAAAAGCCCAGATGAGTAGTTTTAGAAACTTTAAACACGAGAGCATTTTCAAATGTTACACTTTCTTTTTTTGATACTGTTATCTAACACTGCGCCTGTAAAGCCTGTGTGTACCTTGACTTAGCTTAGTATCGTTTTTCCATGTGACTCGATTTTTATCTAGAATATTATAAAGGGCGCGTTTGCTTGGATACTTACACAGACACTCACAAACATACTCACAGACACGCGTAGACACACATTCGTGCGCACAGATACTCACATAGAAACGCACACACACACACACACACACACACACATACATAGCCACTCACCCTGGCTGTTATACAGATACACACAGACAGTCACAAGTCTGGAAGTTCTTATGAGGTATTTTGAAAAATTGGAGCCCGGGTAGTGGGCAAAATAATCATTTCGTGTAATTTATAACGTCTAATTCTGAAAGAAGTTGGTTCAACAATTTTGGAAAGTGTTTCACAAAAAACTTAGCGTAAACTCGAACTTCTTATTGTTCGGTCGAAGAATATTTCGGAGTTGCAAAGCGGAAGTAATGAACTCTCTTACTACGTATATATGGCAAAGGCCGCATAGTGAACGCGAATGCGAACACAATTGTTGTTTCTCTAGCTGCAGATCTTTTCGCATCGCGAAAGCCGGAAGAGTAGAGTATAGTTTCGTAGCGTAAGTACTCCGCACTGCAGGCGAATCCTACTCCGGATAAGTATGACTACCGCCCTGCTACCTTTACTCCACCAAGCCCACGTTTTTTCTCGTATATGGCGCTCGCTAGTTTGCCCTCTTACTGCTCTCAAAAAGTTTCCTCGTTGCGCTCACTTGAATATACACCCGTACAGACTGAAAAATAATCCTAGCCAAAAGCGTAGTTCAGTTTTCGACTGCCACTCCAGACATATGCTTGTACTGTGTGTCTGCCTCGGTGCTGTACGAGGACTTGTATTTGTGGCTGACGAACCAAGAGTATTTGACGATTTGCTTAGCGAAGCTGCTAAACAGAAAAAAGACCCTTTAACGCTTGCCGCTTTTCCCGCTCTTTAGTGTTTAATGAGCATTTATTTATCGGCTTCTGACTGGAATGTAGTAAAGAGTTGTATATTTATAAGGAAAATACCGTTAAAAGTTACGGAAATGTATTAAAGGTTAGAAATTACCGGTTCACCAATTTGGTTAACCTTGAGATAAACCCTTATGGCATGAGTATAGCGTTTTTATTTTTTTATGAAAGCTGGTAAAGTTACAATTCCTTTAAGAAAATTATTTTTCAAATAACCATTCAAACCTACGGCCTTGCTTTAAGTTTATTTTTTATCAAATTTAATTTATAAAATTTATATAATATTATAGATTTTTATCGATGTCGCCAAGATATTCGGGTAGTAACAGTCCCGCGTATGAGTTCAATTTCAGCTCGACCTAAACATCCATTCTCGAGTTTAAAGACTTAGTGGTATGTAAATTTAAAAAAGTATCATAATTTTTAAACCGCTTTGTCAATTCTATGCAAATGCAATATCAACCAGCCTTGATCATAACACGCTTTCTGCCAAAATTGCAGCCCGGTAGCTCGAAAGTTACCATGTTTACGTCCTTTTGCCCAGAAAAGAAAAATCATACCATAATAAAATTTGCTGCGGTAGAAAGGTAGGGGAAAGTCGCTTTTAGCGTGCCAGTTTAAGTCAGATTGTCCAAGTTGTTCCCAAGTTATAAGAGATTCTGTTTTTTTTTTTTTTATATTGACACGAAAATCTCGAAATTAATGTATGGAAACAAAGCTTCTTTTTTAAGGAAGCAAAATGAAGAAAAATCTTTTAAATTCATGAAATATCTGTTAAAAAACGAAATGCGCTGTCGCTCGTCAAGATTAAACTGAAATTACTAATTTGACTTCATGAAAACTGTTAAAAAACATATTCGTGGTTTTATTGGCGGAAATCGAGTGATTTTTCTGTAAATTCATTATTTTATATTTTTTCTACATTGAATGGGACCTTTTTAAACCAGATCTACCGGAAGTTCACGCAAGTTTTTCCGTTAAATCGTGTACAGACAGTTTTTAAATCTTAGTACTTGATTGATGTGACTGTACTGCAAGGACTACCTTAAGACTATTGTTCTGTAAATATTATTTTACGTTACTTTTTTAACTTACATTACTTCACGTTTCCCACTCTCCCAATTCCTTTTTTTCTCAGTCTACTTTCAGTTGAACAGATCGAATAGTGTGGTGTCCGACTTTCCAATCATTTGCGCAATTTCTAGCTATTCTTGCCGATGGGCAATTGGTGTGCAGAAAAAATCCTGGATTTTCCACTCCAACTATCGTCGAGTACTTTCCACGACCCCGTTTTGTGTACTGCAGCATTCCAATTCACCTCTGTACTCTGCCGTTCCATGCTACGCTATTGAGAGTCGAGGGTTCGAGGCGCTCGTGCGCAGAGAGGAGCGTAACAGCGTCCCTCACTCATACTCCCTCATCGTGCCATGGCGTCGCAGTTTCTCGATATGAAAACCTGTTAAAAAAGAAAAAACGCTGCAGTAAAATAAAAAAAGCATAACTTGTCAGCCTGCCATATCGCCTGATTCGAAATCTCGTTCCATTGCAATGAGAGAAAACGAAATAGCGCATAATTTCAATAACGGTGTTGGTCGTTCGAATGCCAGATGCGTACGCAGAGCATTGCACTGCTGCATGGCGTACTTTTCACTTTGACGCGATTCATCAAAGGTAAAAGCAATGGAAATAGGTGCGGGGGAGAGGAATGAAAAAAGGAAGAAAAACTAGAAGAACAGCTGGAAAACGAACGAATGTTTTCCACCACGCTGAAAGCAAAGAATCGGGAAAAATGAAAAATATCGAACATTATAGGTAGCACAGGTGAATGAACTAGACGGTGAGCGTTCCGAAATGGAATTCTCGCACACTAGATTATGGTGATTCAATTTTTTTAAATGTCAAAAGCTTGATATACTATAGTACCATTATGTAGTACTCGTATACCGTAACAAAATAGCTTTTCAGTTAGTAGCCTTCGATCTTTATATACTTAAAAAAAGAACTTTCTTTTCATTAAGAAAATGAATTCGGCTAGAGTCTCAGAGTTTCAACATCCAATCCTTTTAGTTCCCTTTCTTCAGTTCTTTTTGAGAGTAGGTCCTGAAAGGTTTCCTACAACTACAACGGAATAGAGCTTGGTGTCTGTCACTTGTCGCTCTTTATTTCTGTCGTTTCTCGTTTAATCTTGGTGCTCCAAAGGTTCAAGAAGTTCACAGTAAGACAATTCAAAGAACCAGTGAAACAATAGAGGCTGTAGTTGGATTTTGCCGGCTTCAGGACTCTTGAACCCTTGGATAAGAATGTGTTGATCTAGTTTACGTGTAGATTACATCAACCAAGTTTCATTATATTGAGAGGACTGTTTACTAACCAATTGTTGAGCTATCGGAACGCATTGTTCGTCATCTTTGTTGTTGCAAAATTGTAGACAAGTGCGGAGAAATTAGCACGCTTAATGTCCCAGAGGTGTGAGGTGCATAACATTTAAACAAAAGACACACTATCTACGACAAACTATCTGACGCCTAAATATAAATGCCCGTTCACACCCGTTTCTTTCTAGGCATACTTCATTTCAGATTCTTCTTCCCGACAAAAGTTTTTGAAATCAAGGATATGAATCAACTACTCAATAAACAACAAATAATAAGTAATTTAAATAATACAATATCATACAAAATTTCATTTCACTCCGTTTCGAATCGGGGTCTTCGCCCTCGTAGACCCAAGATTGCGAGCTTCGCCTTCCTGGACCCCAGCAGCTCATTGTGTATGTCGCTTTCAATATTTTCACAGTTATTTAGTCGGAGACATTTTGTTATGGCGTTCTGACGCATCACCTGTCCCTGTGACTCATTAAGGAAGCTTTTAGCCTATAGACCACCTCACTTCCGCACTTGGGAACAACCCTTTCCGAATATTCGTGATTCGTCTATGCACTCGGGCTTCTTCACATTTCCTTCCTGCCTCCTTGTCTCGAGCTAACTAATGGCAATTATGTCATTATAGCTGTAGAGTTTAATCATATGAGGTATAGTCAATTAAGGATACAGCACTTCACACTAGTCAAAGAAGTGCTACGAATTTCAATGTAATTTCATATGAATAGAAGCACAATATAGATTTGAACATGGCTAATCGCAACAGTATGTCATGCGATATATTTTCCATTTCTGTGTGTACAATTAGGCTTTTCTGTAACATTAGTTTTCACTGCGAGTTCATATTTGATGACAATTACAAGGTGACCATCCGCATTTTATTGGTCCTGTGCGTTGATTTGGGTTAGATTGACGTACAGTCTATTAATTATTTTTCAGAGCAATTTGACAGCGAGTTGAGAGCAAGCTGAGAGAAAGTTGTAAGCAAGTTGAGCGTAACTAACGTCGGATGAGACTTTGAAATCTAGAGAAGTATATTGCATTTTGATTTTTTTTTGTTTTTCCGGTTTCCGAGTTAAACGTCGCCTATTTTTCAGAGAACTGTTTTATTTTTACTTTTTATCAATTAAAGAACATAAATTCTGGATTCAAAACACACGTGACAATTTTAAGGAATGGCTCGATTGTTCTTGATAGAACACTAAAGCATATCAGCATGACTACGCAGTACCTTAAAATCTGAACCGCATATTACCGTTGGAAATGTGACAGCAAAGTTTCGAGGCCCCAGACGCCGTAAAGTACACAAAATGAGGTAGAGTCGACAATTGATGGAAGGAACTGTGGAGATTATTAAGAATAGCTGACTGAAGGCTTATCTTTTATACCAGAAACTTCTAACAAAATTTAATTCCAGACCTGAGTTCCAAAACCATACTGCTGAGATATGTAATATGACATTTTACATGATGCGTATACCGGTGTTTCGTGAAAATCTATATATTCAGTTGATGGAGGACATTCGATCATAAAATCCAGCACACTGACCCTTATCACAACCTCGAGGTGCTATGAAACGACGTAACTAAGACGCAACCTCCAGTTCACTACTCCTATCCCACAATCGAACCATGTCAGATGTGTCTGATCGATTCCCCAAAGCCCCACGAATTATTCACCTAACAATAGCGCGTATCTGTCAAATTCAGGACACGTAGTTTGTGGCATATATACTATTGACAGAGTACGAATGCATATTCAAGCCATAGGCCAATTTCGAAATACAACAAGCTTTATTTCAAAACATGGTTTTTCTTTCAACTTTACCATTATAATGTTCGCAGTTTACATAATTTCCAGTTGAACGAATAACTTCCTTCGGACTATTTTATACTTTAAATTGAAACCTAACCTCTTTTATGTCTCATACAAGCTTCAGTCTTGCATTTAAATATGTAAATTTATTTTGTATTTTCAGAATAGTAGATTTAGTTCGTAAATTTGAAGCTATTTGTTACGTTCTGGCCATTTCACCTTTATATTTAATTATTATAATATTAATAATTTGTTTTTCTCGAAGATATTCCAATCACCCGCAAGTCGGGGCGGGGGCGGGTTTTTATGAGAAACTTAGAAAAATCAGGGTTTGGGTTGGTCTCATAGGGGGACGTATGAAACAAGGGTCTGAAGGGATCTCGCAAGGGTGCTAATAAAAGTCGGGCACTGGGAAAGGAGTTGTAGGGGAGGGGGTCGCGAGAGTGGGAAGCGTCCTACCTAAAATAACCAGCTAGTTTTATCATATCGCTAGACGTCTGAAAAATCTAATTAGTAAGTCGAAGGATACTAATGTGGCAGCAAGTCCACATTTTCAGTAATGATAGCTTTAACCTCTTGACAAATTACGACAGAGATAGCGGAATGTATACCTCCGTGAACCTAGCAGAGCAAAGTGCCCGAAATTAAGTTTTCAATATCTTAAAATTAGGTGCTAATTAGGTGCTAATTTAGTGCCAAAGTGAAAAATTAAGTGCTCCTTTAGTTTAGCTAATAACTTAAGGTTAAAAATGCTCTGCTAGCTTAAACGCAAGCTAGCAGAGCACTATCGAGACTTGCATTATTGGCAAATTTTTTTTTCTAGGAATTAAGTGCTTTTTAAGTGCTTTAAAACAGTATAAAATTCAACTCCGAAATCCAACCGGAAATATTTTTTTTAACAAAAAAAAAATTATCAAAAAGTGAGAATCCGAAATTATCATTACCGCCGGATTCACTATCGACCAAAATTAGGTGCTCTTTAGGTGCTTTCGAACTGTATAAAAATAAACCCCGATATTAAACCGAAAACATTTTTTTATTAAAAATTAATTTATTGAAAATTAAAAATCCGAAATTATCATAATAACTGGGTTTACGATGTACCAGAATTAGGTGCCTTTTAGGTGCTTTTCAACCATATAAAAAAAAGCTATGAAATCAATCCGGAATTATTATAACAACCGGAAATACGTTATTTTATGGAAATTTATTCATCGAAAAATTAGAATCCGAAATTATCATTATAGCCGGATTCACAATCGACCAAAATTAGGTGCTCTTTAGGTGCTTTCGAACTGTAAAAAAATAAACCCTGATATTAAACCAGAAACATTTTTTTTATTAAAAATGAATTTATTGAAAATTAAAAATCCGAAATTATCATAATAACTGGGTTTACGATGTACCAGAATTAGGTGCTTTTTAGGTGCTTTCGAACTGAATAAAAAGAAACCCCGATATTGAAGCAGAAACATTTTTTTATGAAAAATTAATTTATTCAAAATTGAAAATCTGAAATTATCATAATACCTGGGTTCACTATGAACCAGAATTAGGTGCTTTTTAGGTGCTTTCGAACTGTATAAAAATAAACCCAGATATTAAAACAGAATCATTAGCAATTATTTTTGTATGAAAATTTATTTATCGAAAAGTTAGAATCCGAAATTATCATTATAGCCGCACTCACTATAGACCAAAATTGGGTGCTTTTTAGGTGCTTTCGAACTGAATAAAAATAAACCCCGATATTAAAGCAGAAACGATTTTTTATAAAAAATTCATTTATTCAAAATTGAATATCCGAAATTATCATAATAGCTGGGTTCACTATGTACAAGAATTAGGTGCTTTTTAAGTGCTTTTCAACCATATAGAAATAAACCACGAAATCAATCCAGAATCATTAGGAATTATTTTTGTATGGAAATTTATTTATCGAAAAGTTAGAATCCGAAATTATCATTATAGCCGCACTCACTATAGACCAAAATTTGGTGCTTTTTGGGTGCTTTCGAACTGAATAAAAATAAACCCCGATATTAAAGCAGAATCATTAGCAATTATTTTTGTATGAAAATTTATTTATCGAAAAGTTAGAATCCGAAATTATCATTATAGCCGCACTCACTATAGACCAAAATTGGGTGCTTTTTAGGTGCTTTCGAATTGTATACAAATAAACCCCGATATTAAAGCAGAAACGATTTTTTATGAAAAATTCCTTTATTCAAAACTAAAAATCCGAAATTATCATAATAGCTGGGTTCACTATGTGCCAGAATTAGGTGCTTTTTAGGTGCTTTTGAACTGAATAAAAATAAACCCCGATATTAAAGCAGAAACGATTTTTTATAAAAAATTCATTTATTCAAAATTGAATATCCGAAATTATCATAATAGCTGGGTTCACTATGTACAAGAATTAGGTGCTTTTTAAGTGCTTTTCAACCATATAGAAATAAACCACGAAATCAATCCAGAATCATTAGGAATTATTTTTGTATGGAAATTTATTTATCGAAAAGTTAGAATCCGAAATTATCATTATAGCCGCACTCACTATAGACCAAAATTTGGTGCTTTTTGGGTGCTTTCGAACTGAATAAAAATAAACCCCGATATTAAAGCAGAAACAGTTTTTTATGAAAAATTCATTTATTTAAAATTGAAAATCCGGATTTATCATAATAGCTGGGTTCACTATGTGCCAGAATTAGGTGCTTTTTAGGTGCTTTCGAACTGAATAAAAATAAACCCCGATATTAAAGCAGAAACATTTTTTTATGAAAAATTCATTTATTCAAAATTGAAAATCCGAAATTATCATAATAGCTGGGTTCACGATGTACAAGAATTAGGTGATTTTTAAGTGCTTTTCAACCATATAGAAATAAACCACGAAATCAATCCAGAATCATTAGGAATTATTTTTGTATGGAAATTTATTTATCGAAAAGTTAGAATCCGAAATTATCATTATAGCCGCACTCACTATAGACCAAAATTTGGTGCTTTTTAGGTGCTTTCGAACTGTATAAAAATAAACGCCGATATTAAAGCAGAAACATTTTTTTATGAAAAATTCATTTATTCAAAATTGAAAATCCGAATTGATCATAATAGCTGGGTTCACTATGTGCCAAAATTAGGTGCTTCTTGGGTGCTTTCGAACTGAATAAAAATAAACCCCGATATTGAAGCAGAAACATTTTTTTATGAAAAATTCATTTATTCAAAATTGATAATCCGAAATTATCATAATAGCTGGGTTCACTATGTGCCAGAATTAGGTGCTTTTTAGGTGCTTTCGAACTGAATAAAAATAAAGTCCGATATTAAAGCAGAAACATTTTTATATGAAAAATTAATTTATTAAAAATTGAAAATCTGAAATTATCATAATAGCTGGGTTCACTATGTACCGAAATTAGGTGCTTTTTAAGTACTTTTCAACCATATAGAAATAAACCACGAAATCAATCCAGAATCATTAGCAATTATTTTTGTATGAAAATTTATTTATCGAAAAGTTAGATTCCGAAATTATCATTATAGCCGCATTCACTATAGACCAAAATTAGGTGCTTTTTGGGTGCTTTCGAACTGAATAAAAATAAACCCCGATATTAAAGCAGAAACATTTTTTTATGAAAAATTTATTTATTCAAAATTGAAAATCCGAAATTATCATAATAGCTCGGTTCACTATGTGCCAGAATTAGGTGCTTTTTAGGTGCTTTCGAACTGAATAAAAATAAACCCCGATATTAAAGCAGAAACATTTTTTTATGAAAAATTCATTTATTCAAAATTGAAAATCCGAAATTATCATAATAGCTGGGTTCACTATGTACAAGAATTAGGTGCTTTTTAAGTGCTTTTCAACCATATAGAAATAAACCACGAAATCAATCCAGAATCATTAGGAATTATTTTTGTATGGAAATTTATTTATCGAAAAGTTAGAATCCGAAATTATCATTATAGCCGCACTCACTATAGACCAAAATTTGGTGCTTTTTAGGTGCTTTCGAACTGTATAAAAATAAACGCGGATATTAAAGCAGAAACATTTTTTTATGAAAAATTCATTTATTCAAAATTGAAAATCCGAATTTATCATAATAGCTGGGTTCACTATGTGCCAAAATTAGGTGCTTTTTGGGTGCTTTCGAACTGAATAAAAATAAACCCCGATATTAAAGCAGAAACATTTTTTTATGAAAAATTTATTTATTCAAAATTGAAAATCCGAAATTATCATAATAGCTGGGTTCACTATGTGCCAGAATTAGGTGCTTTTTAGGTGCTTTCGAACTGAATGAAAATAAAGTCCGATATTAAAGCAGGAACATTTTTTTATGAAAAATTCATTTATTCAAAATTGAAAATCCGAAATTATCATAATAGCTGGGTTCAC
Organism: Perithous albicinctus; assembly: GCA_964016905.1. NCBI lineage: Eukaryota > Metazoa > Arthropoda > Insecta > Hymenoptera > Ichneumonidae > Perithous > Perithous albicinctus. The sequence continues at coordinate 10,489,116 of OZ024690.1, read as the reverse complement.
TATGTGCCAGAATTAGGTGCTCTGTAGGTGCTTTCGAACTGAATAAAAATAAACCCCGATATTAAAGCAGAAACATTTTTATATGAAAAATTAATTTATTCAAAATTGAAAATCTGAAATTATCATAATAGCTGGGTTCACTATGTACCAAAATTAGGTGCTTTTTAAGTGCTTTTCAACCATATAGAAATAAACCACGAAATCAATCCAGAATCATTAGCAATTATTTTTGTATGAAAATTTATTTATCGAAAAGTTAGATTCCGAAATTATCATTATAGCCGCATTCACTATAGACCAAAATTAGGTGCTTTTTGGGTGCTTTCGAACTAAATAAAAATAAACCCCGATATTAAAGCAGAAACATTTTTTTATGAAAAATGTATTTATTCAAAATTGAAAATCCGAAATTATCATAATAGCTGGGTTCACTACGTGCCAGAATTAGGTGCTTTTTAGGTGCTTTCGAACTGAATAAAAATAAACCCCGATATTGAGGCAGAAACATTTTTTTATGAAAAATTCATTTATTCAAAATTGAAAATCCGAAATTATCATAATAGCTGGGTTCACTATGTACAAGAATTAGGTGCTTTTTAAGTGCTTTTCAACCATATAGAAATAAACCACGAAATCAATCCAGAATCATTAGGAATTATTTTTGTATGGAAATTTATTTATCGAAAAGTTAGAATCCGAAATTATCATTATAGCCGCACTCACTATAGACCAAAATTTGGTGCTTTTTAGGTGCTTTCGAACTGTATAAAAATAAACGCCGATATTAAAGCAGAAACATTTTTTAATGAAAAATTCATTTATTCAAAATTGAAAATCCGAAATTATCATAATAGCTGGGTTCACTATGTGCCAGAATTAGGTGCTTTTTAGGTGCTTTCGAACAAAATAAAAATAAACTCCGATATTAAAGCAGAAACATTTTTTTATGAAAAATTCATTTATTCAAAATTGAAAATCCGAAATTATCATAATAGCTGGGTTCACTATGTGCCAGAATTAGGTGCTTTTTAGGTGCTTTCGAATTGTATACAAATAAACCCCGATATTAAAGCAGAAACGATTTTTTATGAAAAATTCCTTTATTCAAAACTAAAAATCCGAAATTATCATAATAGCTGGGTTCACTATGTGCCAGAATTAGGTGCTTTTTAGGTGCTTTTGAACTGAATAAAAATAAACCCCGATATTAAAGCAGAAACATTTTTTTATGAAAAATTCATTTATTCAAAATTGAAAATCCGAAATTATCATAATAGCTGGGTTCACTATGGACCAGAATTAGGTGCTTTTTAAGTGCTTTTCAACCATATAGAAATAAACCACGAAATCAATCCAGAATCATTAGGAATTCTTTTTGTATGAAAATTTATTTATCGAAAAGTTAGAATCCGAAATTATCATTATAGCCGCAATCACTATAGACCAAAATTTGGTGCTTTTTAGGTGCTTTCGAATTGTATACAAATAAACTATTACTATGCAGTAACTATGCAGTAACTCAACTAAACTATGCAGTAAATTATTACAATTCAAATGATTTGTTCACTGAAACTATATCGGAATTTATTTTATCCTTTTCAGATTAATTTTTATGAATAATAAATTTATAAATTTATAAAATGCGGCTATAATGATAATTTCGGATTATAACATTTCGATAAATAAATTTTCATACAAAAATAATTGCTAATGATTCTGGATTGATTTCGTGGTTTATTTCTATATGGTTGAAAAGCACTTAAAAAGCACCTAATTTTTGTACATAGTGAACCCAGCTATTATGATAATTTCAGATTTTCAATTTTGAATAAATTAATTTTTCATATAAAAATGTTTCTGCTTTAATATCGGGGTTTATTTTTATTCAGTTCAAAAGCACCTAATTCTGGCACATAGTGAACCCAGCTATTATGATAATTTCGGATTTTCAATTTTGAATAAATGAATTTTTCATAAAAAAATGTTCCTGCTTTAATATCGGACTTTATTTTTATTCAGTTCGAAAGCACCTAAAAAGCACCTAATTCTGGCACATAGTGAACCCAGCTATTATGATAATTTCGGATTTTCAATTTTGAATAAATGAATTTTTCATAAAAAAATGTTTCTGCTTTAATATCGGGGTTTATTTTTATTCAGTTCGAAAGCGCCCAAAAAGCACCTAATTTTGGCACATAGTGAACCCAGCTATTATGATAAATTCGGATTTTCAATTTTGAATGAATGAATTTTTCATAAAAAAATGTTTCTGCTTTAATATCCGCGTTTATTTTTATACAGTTCGAAAGCACCTAAAAAGCACCAAATTTTGGTCTATAGTGAGTGCGGCTATAATGATAATTTCGGATTCTAACTTTTCGATAAATAAATTTCCATACAAAAATAATTCCTAATGATTCTGGATTGATTTCGTGGTTTATTTCTATATGGTTGAAAAGCACTTAAAAAGCACCTAATTTTGGTACATAGTGAACCCAGCTATTATGATAATTTCAGATTTTCAATTTTGAATAAATTAATTTTCCATATAAAAATGTTTCTGCTTTAATATCGGGGTTTATTTTTATTCAGTTGGAAAGCACCTAAAAAGCACCTAATTCTGGCACATAGTGAACCCAGCTATTATGGTAATTTCGGATTTTCAATTTTGAATAAATGAATTTTTCATAAAAAAATGTTCCTGCTTTAATATCGGACTTTATTTTTATTCAGTTCGAAAGCACCTAAAAAGCACCTAATTCTGGCACATAGTGAACCCAGCTATTATAATAAATTCGGATTTTCCATTTTGAATAAATGAATTTTTCATAAAAAATTGTTTCTGCTTTAATATCGGGGTTTATTTGTATACAATTCGAAAGCACCTAAAAAGCACCAAATTTTGGTCTATAGTGAATGCGGCTATAATGATAATTTCGGAATCTAACTTTTCGATAAATAAATTTTCATACAAAAATAATTGCTAATGATTCTGGATTGATTTCGTGGTTTATTTCTATATGGTTGAAAAGCACTTAAAAAGCACCTAATTTTGGTACATAGTGAACCCAGCTATTATGATAATTTCAGATTTTCAATTTTGAATAAATTAATTTTTCATATAAAAATGTTTCTGCTTTAATATCGGGGTTTATTTTTATTCAGTTCGAAAGCACCTAAAAAGCACCTAATTCTGGCACATAGTGAACCCAGCTATTATGATAATTTCGGATTTTCAATTTTGAATAAATGCATTTTTCATAAAAAAATGTTCCTGCTTTAATATCGGACTTTATTTTTATTCAGTTCGAAAGCACCTAAAAAGCACCTAATTCTGGCACATAGTGAACCCAGCTATTATGATAATTTCGGATTTTCAATTTTGAATAAATGAATTTTTCATAAAAAAATGTTTCTGCTTCAATATCGGGGTTTATTTTTATTCAGTTCGAAAGCACCCAAAAAGCACCTAATTTTGCCACATAGTGAACCCAGCTATTATGATAAATTCGGATTTTCAATTTTGAATCAATGAATTTTTCATTAAAAAATGTTTCTGCTTTAATATCGGCGTTTATTTTTATACAGTTCGAAAGCACCTAAAAAGCACCAAATTTTGGTCTATAGTGAGTGCGGCTATAATGATAATTTCGGATTCTAACTTTTCGATAAATAAATTTCCATACAAAAATAATTCCTAATGATTCTGGATTGATTTCGTGGTTTATTTCTATATGGTTGAAAAGCACTTAAAAAGCACCTAATTCTTGTACATAGTGAACCCAGCTATTATGATAATTTCGGATTTTCAATTTTGAATAAATGAATTTTTCATAAAAAAATGTTTCTGCTTCAATATCGGGGTTTATTTTTATTCAGTTCGAAAGCACCTAAAAAGCACCTAATTCTGGCACGTAGTGAACCCAGCTATTATGATAATTTCGGATTTTCAATTTTGAATAAATACATTTTTCATAAAAAAATGTTCCTGCTTTAATATCGGACTTTATTTTTATTCAGTTCGAAAGCACCTAAAAAGCACCTAATTCTGGCACATAGTGAACCCAGCTATTATGATAATTTCGGATTTTCAATTTTGAATAAATGAATTTTTCATAAAAAAATGTTTCTGCTTCAATATCGGGGTTTATTTTTATTCAGTTCGAAAGCACCTAAAAAGCACCTAATTCTGGCACGTAGTGAACCCAGCTATTATGATAATTTCGGATTTTCAATTTTGAATAAATACATTTTTCATAAAAAAATGTTCCTGCTTTAATATCGGACTTTATTTTTATTCAGTTCGAAAGCACCTAAAAAGCACCTAATTCTGGCACATAGTGAACCCAGCTATTATGATAATTTCGGATTTTCAATTTTGAATAAATGAATTTTTCATGAAAAAATGTTTCTGCTTTAATATCCGCGTTTATTTTTATACAGTTCGAAAGCACCTAAAAAGCACCAAATTTTGGTCTATAGTGAATGCGGCTATAATGATAATTTCGGAATCTAACTTTTCGATAAATAAATTTTCATACAAAAATAATTGCTAATGATTCTGGATTGATTTCGTGGTTTATTTCTATATGGTTGAAAAGCACTTAAAAAGCACCTAATTTTGGTACATAGTGAACCCAGCTATTATGATAATTTCAGATTTTCAATTTTGAATAAATTAATTTTTCATATAAAAATGTTTCTGCTTTAATATCGGGGTTTATTTTTATTCAGTTCGAAAGCACCTAAAAAGCACCTAATTCTGGCACATAGTGAACCCAGCTATTATGATAATTTCGGATTTTCAATTTTGAATAAATGAATTTTTCATAAAAAAATGTTTCTGCTTTAATATCCGCGTTTATTTTTATACAGTTCGAAAGCACCTAAAAAGCACCACATTTTGGTCTATAGTGAGTGCGGCTATAATGATAATTTCGGATTCTAACTTTTCGATAAATAAATTTCCATACAAAAATAATTCCTAATGATTCTGGATTGATTTCGTGGTTTATTTCTATATGGTTGAGAAGCACTTAAAAAGCACCTAATTCTTGTACATAGTGAACCCAGCTATTATGATAATTTCGGATTTTCAATTTTGAATAAATGAATTTTTCATAAAAAAATTTTTCTGCTTTAATATCGGGGTTTATTTTTATTCAGTTCGAAAGCACCCAAAAAGCACCTAATTTCGGTACATAGTGAACCCAGCTATTATGATAATTTCAGATTTTCAATTTTGAATAAATGAATTTTTCATAAAAAAATGTTCCTGCTTTAATATCGGACTTTATTTTTATTCAGTTCGAAAGCACCTAAAAAGCACCTAATTCTGGCACATAGTGAACCCAGCTATTATGATAATTTCGGATTTTCAATTTTGAATAAATAAATTTTTCATAAAAAAATGTTTCTGCTTTAATATCGGGGTTTATTTTTATTCAGTTCGAAAGCACCCAAAAAGCACCTAATTTTGCCACATAGTGAACCCAGCTATTATGATAAATTCGGATTTTCAATTTTGAATAAATGAATTTTTCATTAAAAAATGTTTCTGCTTTAATATCGGCGTTTATTTTTATACAGTTCGAAAGCACCTAAAAAGCACCAAATTTTGGTCTATAGTGAGTGCGGCTATAATGATAATTTCGGATTCTAACTTTTCGATAAATAAATTTCCATACAAAAATAATTCCTAATGATTCTGGATTGATTTCGTGGTTTATTTCTATATGGTTGAAAAGCACTTAAAAAGCACCTAATTCTTGTACATAGTGAACCCAGCTATTATGATAATTTCGGATTTTCAATTTTGAATAAATGAATTTTTCATAAAAAAATGTTTCTGCTTCAATATCGGGGTTTATTTTTATTCAGTTCGAAAGCACCTAAAAAGCACCTAATTCTGGCACGTAGTGAACCCAGCTATTATGATAATTTCGGATTTTCAATTTTGAATAAATACATTTTTCATAAAAAAATGTTCCTGCTTTAATATCGGACTTTATTTTTATTCAGTTCGAAAGCACCTAAAAAGCACCTAATTCTGGCACATAGTGAACCCAGCTATTATGATAATTTCGGATTTTCAATTTTGAATAAATAAATTTTTCATAAAAAAATGTTTCTGCTTTAATATCGGGGTTTATTTTTATTCAGTTCGAAAGCACCCAAAAAGCACCTAATTTTGGCACATAGTGAACCCAGCTATTATGATAAATTCGGATTTTCAATTTTGAATAAATGAATTTTTCATAAAAAAATGTTTCTGCTTTAATATCCGCGTTTATTTTTATACAGTTCGAAAGCACCTAAAAAGCACCACATTTTGGTCTATAGTGAGTGCGGCTATAATGATAATTTCGGATTCTAACTTTTCGATAAATAAATTTCCATACAAAAATAATTCCTAATGATTCTGGATTGATTTCGTGGTTTATTTCTATATGGTTGAGAAGCACTTAAAAAGCACCTAATTCTTGTACATAGTGAACCCAGCTATTATGATAATTTCGGATTTTCAATTTTGAATAAATGAATTTTTCATAAAAAAATTTTTCTGCTTTAATATCGGGGTTTATTTTTATTCAGTTCGAAAGCACCCAAAAAGCACCTAATTTCGGTACATAGTGAACCCAGCTATTATGATAATTTCAGATTTTCAATTTTGAATAAATGAATTTTTCATAAAAAAATGTTCCTGCTTTAATATCGGACTTTATTTTTATTCAGTTCGAAAGCACCTAAAAAGCACCTAATTCTGGCACATAGTGAACCCAGCTATTATGATAATTTCGGATTTTCAATTTTGAATAAATAAATTTTTCATAAAAAAATGTTTCTGCTTTAATATCGGGGTTTATTTTTATTCAGTTCGAAAGCACCCAAAAAGCACCTAATTTTGCCACATAGTGAACCCAGCTATTATGATAAATTCGGATTTTCAATTTTGAATAAATGAATTTTTCATTAAAAAATGTTTCTGCTTTAATATCGGCGTTTATTTTTATACAGTTCGAAAGCACCTAAAAAGCACCAAATTTTGGTCTATAGTGAGTGCGGCTATAATGATAATTTCGGATTCTAACTTTTCGATAAATAAATTTCCATACAAAAATAATTCCTAATGATTCTGGATTGATTTCGTGGTTTATTTCTATATGGTTGAAAAGCACTTAAAAAGCACCTAATTCTTGTACATAGTGAACCCAGCTATTATGATAATTTCGGATTTTCAATTTTGAATAAATGAATTTTTCATAAAAAAATGTTTCTGCTTCAATATCGGGGTTTATTTTTATTCAGTTCGAAAGCACCTAAAAAGCACCTAATTCTGGCACGTAGTGAACCCAGCTATTATGATAATTTCGGATTTTCAATTTTGAATAAATACATTTTTCATAAAAAAATGTTCCTGCTTTAATATCGGACTTTATTTTTATTCAGTTCGAAAGCACCTAAAAAGCACCTAATTCTGGCACATAGTGAACCCAGCTATTATGATAATTTCGGATTTTCAATTTTGAATAAATGAATTTTTCATAAAAAAATGTTTCTGCTTCAATATCGGGGTTTATTTTTATTCAGTTCGAAAGCACCTAAAAAGCACCTAATTCTGGCACGTAGTGAACCCAGCTATTATGATAATTTCGGATTTTCAATTTTGAATAAATACATTTTTCATAAAAAAATGTTCCTGCTTTAATATCGGACTTTATTTTTATTCAGTTCGAAAGCACCTAAAAAGCACCTAATTCTGGCACATAGTGAACCCAGCTATTATGATAATTTCGGATTTTCAATTTTGAATAAATGAATTTTTCATGAAAAAATGTTTCTGCTTTAATATCCGCGTTTATTTTTATACAGTTCGAAAGCACCTAAAAAGCACCAAATTTTGGTCTATAGTGAATGCGGCTATAATGATAATTTCGGAATCTAACTTTTCGATAAATAAATTTTCATACAAAAATAATTGCTAATGATTCTGGATTGATTTCGTGGTTTATTTCTATATGGTTGAAAAGCACTTAAAAAGCACCTAATTTTGGTACATAGTGAACCCAGCTATTATGATAATTTCAGATTTTCAATTTTGAATAAATTAATTTTTCATATAAAAATGTTTCTGCTTTAATATCGGGGTTTATTTTTATTCAGTTCGAAAGCACCTAAAAAGCACCTAATTCTGGCACATAGTGAACCCAGCTATTATGATAATTTCGGATTTTCAATTTTGAATAAATGAATTTTTCATAAAAAAATGTTTCTGCTTTAATATCCGCGTTTATTTTTATACAGTTCGAAAGCACCTAAAAAGCACCACATTTTGGTCTATAGTGAGTGCGGCTATAATGATAATTTCGGATTCTAACTTTTCGATAAATAAATTTCCATACAAAAATAATTCCTAATGATTCTGGATTGATTTCGTGGTTTATTTCTATATGGTTGAGAAGCACTTAAAAAGCACCTAATTCTTGTACATAGTGAACCCAGCTATTATGATAATTTCGGATTTTCAATTTTGAATAAATGAATTTTTCATAAAAAAATTTTTCTGCTTTAATATCGGGGTTTATTTTTATTCAGTTCGAAAGCACCCAAAAAGCACCTAATTTCGGTACATAGTGAACCCAGCTATTATGATAATTTCAGATTTTCAATTTTGAATAAATGAATTTTTCATAAAAAAATGTTCCTGCTTTAATATCGGACTTTATTTTTATTCAGTTCGAAAGCACCTAAAAAGCACCTAATTCTGGCACATAGTGAACCCAGCTATTATGATAATTTCGGATTTTCAATTTTGAATAAATAAATTTTTCATAAAAAAATGTTTCTGCTTTAATATCGGGGTTTATTTTTATTCAGTTCGAAAGCACCCAAAAAGCACCTAATTTTGCCACATAGTGAACCCAGCTATTATGATAAATTCGGATTTTCAATTTTGAATAAATGAATTTTTCATTAAAAAATGTTTCTGCTTTAATATCGGCGTTTATTTTTATACAGTTCGAAAGCACCTAAAAAGCACCAAATTTTGGTCTATAGTGAGTGCGGCTATAATGATAATTTCGGATTCTAACTTTTCGATAAATAAATTTCCATACAAAAATAATTCCTAATGATTCTGGATTGATTTCGTGGTTTATTTCTATATGGTTGAAAAGCACTTAAAAAGCACCTAATTCTTGTACATAGTGAACCCAGCTATTATGATAATTTCGGATTTTCAATTTTGAATAAATGAATTTTTCATAAAAAAATGTTTCTGCTTCAATATCGGGGTTTATTTTTATTCAGTTCGAAAGCACCTAAAAAGCACCTAATTCTGGCACGTAGTGAACCCAGCTATTATGATAATTTCGGATTTTCAATTTTGAATAAATACATTTTTCATAAAAAAATGTTCCTGCTTTAATATCGGACTTTATTTTTATTCAGTTCGAAAGCACCTAAAAAGCACCTAATTCTGGCACATAGTGAACCCAGCTATTATGATAATTTCGGATTTTCAATTTTGAATAAATAAATTTTTCATAAAAAAATGTTTCTGCTTTAATATCGGGGTTTATTTTTATTCAGTTCGAAAGCACCCAAAAAGCACCTAATTTTGGCACATAGTGAACCCAGCTATTATGATAAATTCGGATTTTCAATTTTGAATAAATGAATTTTTCATAAAAAAATGTTTCTGCTTTAATATCCGCGTTTATTTTTATACAGTTCGAAAGCACCTAAAAAGCACCACATTTTGGTCTATAGTGAGTGCGGCTATAATGATAATTTCGGATTCTAACTTTTCGATAAATAAATTTCCATACAAAAATAATTCCTAATGATTCTGGATTGATTTCGTGGTTTATTTCTATATGGTTGAGAAGCACTTAAAAAGCACCTAATTCTTGTACATAGTGAACCCAGCTATTATGATAATTTCGGATTTTCAATTTTGAATAAATGAATTTTTCATAAAAAAAATTTTCTGCTTTAATATCGGGGTTTATTTTTATTCAGTTCGAAAGCACCCAAAAAGCACCTAATTTCGGTACATAGTGAACCCAGCTATTATGATAATTTCAGATTTTCAATTTTGAATAAATGAATTTTTCATAAAAAAATGTTCCTGCTTTAATATCGGACTTTATTTTTATTCAGTTCGAAAGCACCTAAAAAGCACCTAATTCTGGCACATAGTGAACCCAGCTATTATGATAATTTCGGATTTTCAATTTTGAATAAATAAATTTTTCATAAAAAAATGTTTCTGCTTTAATATCGGGGTTTATTTTTATTCAGTTCGAAAGCACCCAAAAAGCACCTAATTTTGCCACATAGTGAACCCAGCTATTATGATAAATTCGGATTTTCAATTTTGAATAAATGAATTTTTCATTAAAAAATGTTTCTGCTTTAATATCGGCGTTTATTTTTATACAGTTCGAAAGCACCTAAAAAGCACCAAATTTTGGTCTATAGTGAGTGCGGCTATAATGATAATTTCGGATTCTAACTTTTCGATAAATAAATTTCCATACAAAAATAATTCCTAATGATTCTGGATTGATTTCGTGGTTTATTTCTATATGGTTGAAAAGCACTTAAAAAGCACCTAATTCTTGTACATAGTGAACCCAGCTATTATGATAATTTCGGATTTTCAATTTTGAATAAATGAATTTTTCATAAAAAAATGTTTCTGCTTCAATATCGGGGTTTATTTTTATTCAGTTCGAAAGCACCTAAAAAGCACCTAATTCTGGCACGTAGTGAACCCAGCTATTATGATAATTTCGGATTTTCAATTTTGAATAAATACATTTTTCATAAAAAAATGTTCCTGCTTTAATATCGGACTTTATTTTTATTCAGTTCGAAAGCACCTAAAAAGCACCTAATTCTGGCACATAGTGAACCCAGCTATTATGATCAATTCGGATTTTCAATTTTGAATAAATGAATTTTTCATAAAAAAATGTTTCTGCTTTAATATCGGCGTTTATTTTTATACAGTTCGAAAGCACCTAAAAAGCACCAAATTTTGGTCTATAGTGAGTGCGGCTATAATGATAATTTCGGATTCTAACTTTTCGATAAATAAATTTCCATACAAAAATAATTCCTAATGATTCTGGATTGACTTCGTGGTTTATTTCTATATGGTTGAAAAGCACGTAAAAATCACCTAATTCTTGTACATCGTGAACCCAGCTATTATGATAATTTCGGATTTTCAATTTTGAATAAATGAATTTTTCATAAAAAAATGTTTCTGCTTTAATATCGGGGTTTATTTTTATTCAGTTCGAAAGCACCTAAAAAGCACCTAATTCTGGCACATAGTGAACCCAGCTATTATGATAATTTCGGATTTTCAATTTTGAATAAATGAATTTTTCATAAAAAAATGTTTCTGCTTCAATATCGGGGTTTATTTTTATTCAGTTCGAAAGCACCTAAAAAGCACCTAATTCTGGCACGTAGTGAACCCAGCTATTATGATAATTTCGGATTTTCAATTTTGAATAAATACATTTTTCATAAAAAATTGTTCCTGCTTTAATATCGGACTTTATTTTTATTCAGTTCGAAAGCACCTAAAAAGCACCTAATTCTGGCACATAGTGAACCCAGCTATTATGATAATTTCGGATTTTCAATTTTGAATAAATGAATTTTTCATAAAAAAATGTTTCTGCTTTAATATCGGGGTTTATTTTTATTCAGTTCGAAAGCGCCCAAAAAGCACCTAATTTTGGCACATAGTGAACCCAGCTATTATGATAAATTCGGATTTTCAATTTTGAATGAATGAATTTTTCATAAAAAAATGTTTCTGCTTTAATATCCGCGTTTATTTTTATACAGTTCGAAAGCACCTAAAAAGCACCAAATTTTGGTCTATAGTGAGTGCGGCTATAATGATAATTTCGGATTCTAACTTTTCGATAAATAAATTTCCATACAAAAATAATTCCTAATGATTCTGGATTGATTTCGTGGTTTATTTCTATATGGTTGAAAAGCACTTAAAAAGCACCTAATTTTGGTACATAGTGAACCCAGCTATTATGATAATTTCAGATTTTCAATTTTGAATAAATTAATTTTTCATATAAAAATGTTTCTGCTTTAATATCGGGGTTTATTTTTATTCAGTTGGAAAGCACCTAAAAAGCACCTAATTCTGGCACATAGTGAACCCAGCTATTATGGTAATTTCGGATTTTCAATTTTGAATAAATGAATTTTTCATAAAAAAATGTTCCTGCTTTAATATCGGACTTTATTTTTATTCAGTTCGAAAGCACCTAAAAAGCACCTAATTCTGGCACATAGTGAACCCAGCTATTATAATAAATTCGGATTTTCCATTTTGAATAAATGAATTTTTCATAAAAAATTGTTTCTGCTTTAATATCGGGGTTTATTTGTATACAATTCGAAAGCACCTAAAAAGCACCAAATTTTGGTCTATAGTGAATGCGGCTATAATGATAATTTCGGAATCTAACTTTTCGATAAATAAATTTTCATACAAAAATAATTGCTAATGATTCTGGATTGATTTCGTGGTTTATTTCTATATGGTTGAAAAGCACTTAAAAAGCACCTAATTTTGGTACATAGTGAACCCAGCTATTATGATAATTTCAGATTTTCAATTTTGAATAAATTAATTTTTCATATAAAAATGTTTCTGCTTTAATATCGGGGTTTATTTTTATTCAGTTCGAAAGCACCTAAAAAGCACCTAATTCTGGCACATAGTGAACCCAGCTATTATGATAATTTCGGATTTTCAATTTTGAATAAATGCATTTTTCATAAAAAAATGTTTCTGCTTTAATATCGGGGTTTATTTTTATTCAGTTCGAAAGCACCTAAAAAGCACCTAATTCTGGCACATAGTGAACCCAGCTATTATGATAAATCCGGATTTTCAATTTTAAATAAATGAATTTTTCATAAAAAACTGTTTCTGCTTTAATATCGGGGTTTATTTTTATTTAGTTCGAAAGCACCCAAAAAGCACCTAATTTTGGCACATAGTGAACCCAGCTATTATGATCAATTCGGATTTTCAATTTTGAATAAATGAATTTTTCATAAAAAAATGTTTCTGCTTTGATATCTGGGTTTATTTTTATACAGTTCGAAAGCACCTAAAAAGCACCTAATTCTGGTTCATAGTGAACCCAGGTATTATGATAATTTCAGATTTTCAATTTTGAATAAATTAATTTTTCATAAAAAAATGTTTCTGCTTCAATATCGGGGTTTCTTTTTATTCAGTTCGAAAGCACCTAAAAAGCACCTAATTCTGGTACATCGTAAACCCAGTTATTATGATAATTTCGGATTTTTAATTTTCAATAAATTCATTTTTAATAAAAAAAATGTTTCTGGTTTAATATCAGGGTTTATTTTTTTACAGTTCGAAAGCACCTAAAGAGCACCTAATTTTGGTCGATTGTGAATCCGGCTATAATGATAATTTCGGATTCTAATTTTTCGATGAATAAATTTCCATAAAATAACGTATTTCCGGTTGTTATAATAATTCCGGATTGATTTCATAGCTTTTTTTTATATGGTTGAAAAGCACCTAAAAGGCACCTAATTCTGGTACATCGTAAACCCAGTTATTATGATAATTTCGGATTTTTAATTTTCAATAAATTAATTTTTAATAAAAAAATGTTTTCGGTTTAATATCGGGGTTTATTTTTATACAGTTCGAAAGCACCTAAAGAGCACCTAATTTTGGTCGATAGTGAATCCGGCTGTAATGATAATTTCGGATTCTCACTTTTTGATAATTTATTTTTTGTTAAAAAAAATATTTCCGGTTGGATTTCGGAGTTGAATTTTATACTGTTTTAAAGCACTTAAAAAGCACTTAATTCCTAGAAAAAAAAATTTGCCAATAATGCAAGTCTAGATAGTGCTCTGCTAGCTTGCGTTTAAGCTAGCAGAGCATTTTTAACCTTAAGTTATTAGCTAAACTAAAGGAGCACTTAATTTTTCACTTTGGCACTAAATTAGCACCTAATTAGCACCTAATTTTAAGATATTGAAAACTTAATTTCGGGCACTTTGCTCTGCTAGGTTCACGGAGGTGAATGTATGTAATAAGGCACAAGGTGAGAGGTTTTAGCACCCTTTACAAGTGTTCCCCCGCGCAGAAAAAAATAGTCCCGTAAGGACTCCTTGCGGGACTCCCGCAGAGAGTCCCTCCGGGAGTCCTGCAGGGAGACCCTCCGGGTTTCCGGTATGAGGCCCGTTGGAAGCCCGCGAGAGATCCGCGTAAGTCCCGCATAGCCGATTTTCGATATATTGAAAAATATTCTTTATAGCATGTTATTGCGGCTCAGATATTACGCTGTAACACGTTCGCGCACATATAATAATAAAAGAAGAGAAAAGCACTACACGTAAGTGGGGATTTTGAACAGTCAGGAATAATAGAAAAAATGCACTGATTGATTTTATCGACGAGCTTAGTCATCACTGTGCCTTAGTTACCTTCAAATATATCTCAGGAAAATTATAGTTTTCGTTTTCGATATCCTGTACATCATCACGCATAATATCGTGTATAATAACCTGCTCAATATGATGTCGAGCTACGAGAATCTACTGTTTTCTCGTTATTATGCTTAATATCTTGGTCGATATCTTGAACAATATCTTCTTCGATACCTTTTACAATATTTCACCCAATGTTTGTCACCAAAATTTTTACTCAATGTCTTATATGATATTTGTTCGATATCTTGTTTTATATCTAGATTAATATGGTTTGGCTTGGCTAGCTTGCTCGATATTTAACTCGATATTTTATTTAATATAATACCACATATCTCACGCGATAGCTTGTTTAATATCTTACCCACTACCTTACTTGATATCGTACTTAACATCTAACTTGTTGAAAAATCATAGACTTATCCAAAAATGGGATTACTATTCAGCTTTCACGTTATTCTGTTTATATCTTGGTCGATACCTTGAACAATATCTTGGTTGTTATATTCGTCGATATCTTCGTCGACATCTTGAACAATATCTTCCTTGATATTTAGCCGGATCTGTCTTGAGCTTTGTCTTAAGCGGTTTTTGGATAACTCACTTACCTGTAGTGCTTTTTTCTTCTTTTATGGCTTATTATATGTACACGAACGTGGTACAGCGTAATATCTGAGCCGTAATAACATGCTATAAAGAATATTTTTCAATATATCGAAAATCGGCTATGCGGGACTTCCGGGGATCTCTCGCGGGCTTCCAATGGGTCTCATACCAGAAACCCGGAGGGTCTCCCTGCAGAACTCCCGGAGGGATTCTCTGCGGGAGTCCCGCAAGGAGTCCTTACGGGACTATTCTTTTCTGCGCGGGCCGTTTCAACTGTCATTTATGTACACAAGTCTGAAGTATGTTTCAAGCTCAACGCCGTTAAGCGCATCGGCGACACACGTTACGAGTGTAGAACAATGCACAGTGCAGCTATTCAACTCACCATCCGCTCCCTACACACGTAAAAGGCATATTATGCGTTATTTCCACACAGTTTCAATGTCAATCACGCCATTCTTTTTTTCTGGCGGACCTCTACAGAATATGTAAAGATATTAAATTGGTTTCCGTAGAAATGGAGTACTGCCTGTTACGTAATTTCCGTAAAGTAAAACAACCGTAAAGGAATGAATATTATAATAGTGAATGGTAGGTTCACTGTCTGCGGACATATGTTACCCAGACAGACGTGCATAAAACGAATATACACGTCAGGTGAAAGTTGTCAGTTGTCTGACAACTTTACCGCTTGCATTTACGTTCTTTTAAATATATTATTCTATTATTTCTCTTCAACATCCTATTGCAGCTTTCTTCGAGTCCCTGTGCATAGACTAAATAAATTATTAAATATTCTGTAGTCGGAAAATACGGTGGAAATTCACGATTATGTTGCAGATCAAACACGTAATTTTAGTATTTCGAAGTTTATGTGATATTGGTCGATGGTGAGTTTGTATTCCCCAAGACCCAAAAGTGGAATAATCCTGACATGCTGAGTATTATCTGTGTTTTTGCATTAAAACTACATATACATTTTAATGTGTAACGGTATATACATCAGTCGCAGTAGCTTCCTGAAATAGAGGTCCATGTCGTAAAATGGTGCACATTTTTTAAAAGATCTTGTTCTTGATTCACTAAGTCTTTGAAAATTTAAGGATACCTTGGGGAAACAGTTGGCAAATGTAGACAGAGCATCTGAATGTCGCAGTCGACGTAAGAGTGCGAGAACTATCGCCCCCGGCTGAGAGCAATCTGAAATTCCACCCTCTGGTATAGCCAAGGCTGGTGGGCCATGTCGTGTCGGCGAAGGCATTCGCGCGCAACTAACACGAAGACAGGTGAGCGAGAATAAAGTCGTCGCTCTTCTTGCGAATTCAGTGCATAATGGATGAAGGGGAAGGTAGGTTCACAAGCGAGCCTGAACACGCAAGTGAACAAACGCGAGGTTGGACCACGGTGAAATAGAGGGGAGAAAGTGCGCGTGGGCTGAGAAGGAGAGACGCTAGGTTGCGAACGCATGGAATCATGACAAACGACTTTTTCTGCACGTAGTACATTCCAGCATCAGCCTCGAGCAACGGCTAACTTCCTGTCTTATCTTCGTTGATAAAAACAAACAAGAGGCGACTAGAGACAGGATCGAGTGACTGTAGATTGTTAAAGTAACATCGGTATCTATCTAATGGTATGGCATTTTTTCCATATTATGAGAATACTGCAGTGATTTTTATACTGGAATTTGAAGACTGCGAAGTTCGAGCTGACACTCTAAATATTCTCTTGTGTTTTTATAATCTTTGGATATTTAATTAAAATTGATCAGGACGCCGACGAATAATACCCAATACCCTACTCACATACTTTATTTATTATAAATTATGTCCTGAATAATTTGTCATTTACGTCGGATAACCGGGATTTCTGCGAAATAATTCAGTTTCAGACACGATAAATATTGAATATGAGGTCATAAAATTGTTAACGTGCTTGACTATCATTTTTTAACTATGGGATGAAAGTCTACATAAGAAAAATGTCAATGCGTTTTTCTCGAATACGTAATTCGGGCCTTCTGTGTAACTATTACGTAAGTGAACCCGCTTGACGGATCAGTCTATACAAATGGTGACGTGTTCTTTTGGATCACGGTCACAAGATTCATTTTGCTATCGTTTTTGTTAGTGTTTTCGTACACCTAACCTGCCTTGAGTTATCACCGTCGCTAAGAATGACAGCACCGTGTATTTTAGTTACGTATATTGAATTCGGCATGCTCGAATATATCGAGCAAAGTGAGGCTCAAAGAAACGAGTAATCCGGCAGCCGAGTTTCCGACGGGAGTTTTCTACGGATTGGCAGAAGATCAATGCAAGTCCAACGCCCTAAAGA
Organism: Perithous albicinctus; assembly: GCA_964016905.1. Classification (NCBI taxonomy): domain Eukaryota; kingdom Metazoa; phylum Arthropoda; class Insecta; order Hymenoptera; family Ichneumonidae; genus Perithous; species Perithous albicinctus. The sequence goes on along the minus strand of OZ024690.1, from coordinate 10,471,635 downwards.
GAGGGCGCATTTCACGGGAGAGCGGATGCACTCTAAATAACGTCCGCTTGCGGGAAAAGGAATCTGCCTCACACATGATGAAACATTTTTCCGCATATAGAATTTTAATTGTGACAAGCGGATTTCTCTGACCGCAACCGGATATTTTTTGGTGTTCTAGTTTTGGGATAAGAGCAAGGGGTGAAGCATCCTTATTCTATTTTTAATTGTGATATATGCAATTAAAATGACCCTCGTGTACGTTGGGAACCGTGAGAAACGTTGCCTCTCTTACCCTCAACTTTTCAAAGAACTCGGCAACGTATTCCCGCGTAATTGGACCGAACGGGCAATCGTTAGTTCTGATTTTGTTCACCAAATGATTGTCACAGTTTGGTTTCATAACTGAGCTACTTGACTTCAATCAATAAGATGTACAACGTGGTGAACACGCTTGAACAGTTAAGCCAATTTAATGAACACTACTATTATTGTGTATTAATGTGATATGTACAGAATTACAAACCAAAACTGATGTACGCATCAGAGCCTATAGTGTGACCGCAACCCAAATGTATTTTTACGTTGTTGCATAATAATGTCGTGGATTCAGTGGCGATGCTCACTGATCTTATACGCCCTAATACACTTCTTATAGTCGTATAAACCCATGCATGGTGCGTGGCGGAAGAGACATCACAAAAGAGGAATACAGTATTCCTCAAATTTCCCTCAACTCATCGTATGAAATACTCATAAAGGGAAACCAAGCTGTTCTATGCAGAAAAACCGTCATTCCCTCCAAGTTACGTTGACTCATATTTCACTCATCGCGACGTAAAAAAGAGTGCGTGACTAAACTTTCACGAGAAAAGAATGAACGCCGAGCTCATACTTTACTATCACGGCTTCCGTAAAGCCCTTGCGCCTCCAGTTTGATGATGCGTAGGTACGTGATGTGGACGTGATCGCGTGTTACTGCCAGGTGGTAAATCTGGCCTCTCAACTTTAATACCTCTTTCAGCCTGGATGAAGCGATATTTCATACACGTCTTGGCTAAATAACGGTTTTTCCTGGTGCGTAATCTGTGCCATGGGTTTTCGACGCTCTAGAAGTTCGGTGACGTTAATCCATCGATTTTATAGGGACTGTAGTGGATTAAAAGTACTCAATGCGAATTATTATCATTCATTGTCACATTCTATTACGGTAGAAACTTTCAACGGTAGACGTTTCGGCAAATTTTTAACGATCACACTAATCTCTTTACACACAAAACAACTCTACCATGAATAAATTCCGACAAACATATGTACTATACAATATTACTAGCTGGATATAATGAACGTGGGTATGCCTCCTGACCCAGATTATTCTAAGTCGACTCCTACGTTCCCAGATTATTCGAAGTCCCGCTAAATGTCTGAGAGGGTGTCTGTGTTAGTGTCTGTCAGTGTTTTTGAGTGTCTGTGAGTATATGTGAGTGCCTATATGACTGTCCAATGGATTTCAAAGTGCTGTCCTTTATTACTGTTTAGATGTTATGATTATATCCTTACACATCTCTTTATTTTTTTACCATCACCGCATTTATCTCACAGTTATGTTGCAATGAGGTTAGAATGTTTTTTTTTAAATTAGATCACGGTAGAGTACTTATGTTATAGTTATGAATGTCCCAACATTTCGACAATCTCCCTGTGTACCATTAGGAATACTTAATAAACTCTGGAAAACTGCTTTAGAAATCTGAAACCTTACCATTTTGTGTAGCTTTAGGTTATAATAACGTCTCCCTACCACATTTCAAATGATATTTTCCGAAAAAAGTGGAGCGAGGCTCCGTGTAATTTATAAACACGTGACGTATTCTGTAGCGATATTTCTTTTTAATTGTTAATAGCACTCTTGCTTCAAAATACGTTTACCAACAACAATTGTGATCGTATCGATGCCAGAACAGCAAAAAATTCCTCGAAAATAAATAAACATCAGTTATTACATGATGTATGAACTAATAAACAGTTTCGAGGCTATTTTGCAAAACTGCCGTGAGTGGTGGAAATACAATCCATAATTCGTCCAAAAATTTACAATCAAGTTAAGTCAGTTATTTCCCGGCCTGGTGATATGAGCATTGCTCTCTTTATGCAATTTTTTATGTTTGCGCTTCAGCTAATATTATTTTTATCATCGGGATGTTTCTTTTTTTCCAATTGAGAAGATGTTTCCGGTATATACCGAATCAATTTTTTCATCATGTGTTCTACTGTACTGTATTTGAATACAACCTATCGACCTGTTTGCTTCGTGTCATAACTATATACAGCATAGAGCCGGCGGTCAGAGAAGTTCAAATATTCTGTATGGCCAGTTGAGAGTTATCTAAAACGGGATAAAAATGACAGATGGGTCTCTTCACAACAAAAATAGCTTACATTTCAAAAAGCAGCTTACCAATATGAAAATTAGTAAAGAAAATGCCGGTTTATAGATATGCATGAAAATTATATAAGAATGTCTGTGAGTGTTTGTGTGAACTTATGAGTATTTGTGAGTGTCTGTGAGTGCCTGTGAATATCTGTGAGTATCTGCAAATGTCCGTGAGTGTCTGTGTGTGTCCGTTTCGTTTCGCTTGCTGAGTCCAAATGAATTTTCGGATAGTTTCACATAATTCCGGCCGTCTATGGTATTAGAGCTGTCACAGAATTTTGTGATCGATAGATAACCTGTAATCCTCAGTCGAATTTATGAATACGCGAATATACCTCGAAATTTGAATTTGATTTCTACAGCATTTGAACGCCTATAACACATACCAAAAATGACACTTTATATAGATCGTTACTTGTAATATTCAATTACTAATTGGATTAATGCGCGTGCCAAATGTATTTGGGTTCGCTATTACTGTGTATGATGTATATACATCATACACATACGATTGGCGTGCAACGAACGGTAATATAACCAGGCGCACAATCTCTCTCCCAGCCTAGCCGGGGATTCATGGTTTGATCAACAGGACTCCCTGTCATCAGTCGGCCTCGCTCCCCCTACGGACGAGCAGCGTAATCATCGGTGTTTCCAGAACTATTATATATATGTATCCACATGGTACGCGTATTCCCTTCGATGTATAACTTCTCCATGTTGACAAAGCGCAAAGGGAAATCATCGAGCGATAGATGCATCGAAATCATGTAACACACAATACGTTTTCCATCACACTACGTTCTCGGCTATTTCAATCCGTCGACATATAGTCACGAGCGTTAACTTAATATCGATGTGCGTGCATACAGCAAAACATTTCTGCATTGTAACTCAATATTAACATTTATAAAATAAAAATAAATGAGTTTAAACGATATTAGATAAACCGAACAGAATTGTGAGATAGATTTTCGGTTAATAATCCCACGGATTTGAAAGAGATTGGATTTCTCACTCGCTCGGGTGACCCGGCAATTCCTCTCCTCTCTGTCACCAACACAGTAGAGATTTGAAACGCTCGTCCGACGAATTAAACTGAATTCCTGCCCATTTCGATTCGTTTGCTTCGGCCTTTAATCCACTAATTTAATTAGTGGATAGGGGAGCTTGGCTCTGCGGATTTAAATGTTCCTGGTTGGTGGCGCATACAGATACTATGACTCGCGTGGTTCGTGAGACTTTAATTTTTTTTTGTATATGCAAGTTCTCAATGAAAACTTTGCTTTCACGTTTTTATAACCGACTTAGTGGAATTAAATGGTATACTTGTTTTTACACCACAAATACATGGGGCTGAAAAAACATCTGTGATTTTAATTAATTTGTATTTTCAATCGTTTTTGATTTATAAAAAAAAAAGTTACAGTAACAAATGCTCAATTCAAATAAAGACATGATTTCTTGATGTTTATCAATTTCTGTACTCTTTTTATATTATACTGCGTTACATGACAAAATAATTAGCCATACTAATTATGTCGTAAACACGTGCTTACACGTGTTTTTAATTGAAGATGGCATTTTTGAAACAGCAAATTTAATTTTTTGTTGTTGTTAAAACAAGAATGCCGCAAAATAAAAATCTAGTAAAAATGACACGTGTTCTTTTCAGTGATTAATAATAATATAAAAGAATATTAAGGAAAGTCAATAGGAATTTGAGAACAATAGTATAAAAATTAAAAATAGTTGCAAATTAGAACTTTGCACATTGCTTCCTCATTAATTTAGATTTTTCACGAAGCCACCCCTATAAGGAACCTTATTTATCAACGTTGGCTTCCTCATAGAGGAAGCTTTGTGAAAAATCTGGTCACGTGTTTACAGCACTAGTCCGCTTTATGATATCTTTGTAAACTATATAATCTGTTAAAATAAAAAATTTAAATTGCTCCAAAATCCAAACCCATTTACCGATTGTCGCCAACTTTGGTGCATAGCAATGCTGAATATTTTTCATCTGTATTTTTCATTCAAAAGTTTTAATTTATTCATTGTCAGTCGACCTGAGTTATAACAAAACGTTAATTTTTTGAAAAATTAAATTCGAACTGTTATACCGATCATCACCACATTTGGTACGTTCTAGCGCCGAGTATTATTGTTGGTCTGTAGAAAATTCAATTGATTTGGTGATATTTTACGTGAGTTAGAGCAAAATGTAAATTTTTCGAAATATTCGAAAATCCATAAAAACCGAACCTATTTATAGATTCATCCCAAATTTAATACCAATCCTCCTTTAACATAGCTTTACTTATAAAAAATTATTTACCTCTATACCTAGAAATTTGCGGAAGCTAGAGAATATAGACATTTTTCTAACAATAAAAAATTGAATAAAAAGTAATCTTATGTTAATATTTTTTTGAAAATAATCACAAATAAAGGTGTCTATCTGCTCCACGTGCCAAATGTCAGCTCGATTGATAAAGCCGTTTTTTAGGGTTTGGGTTAGGGTTCTGGCGCCCAATTTTCTGTTTGCTTGAAAATTTGACAGAATGCTTAATACGATACGAAGTAAAGATCTGCCAAATATTAGACAGGTACAAGTACAATTTTTTTTCTAATTAACATGAAATAATTAGTTTTTCGATTTTCGTTAAATCGTGTATTTTTCATTTTTTTAACCAATACAAGTGAAAAAACTAAATTAAAAAAAAATCCGTTTGTGTTTTTCTTTTTTTTTCACTGCGATCCCAGATATTTGAAAAATGTAATATATGTATGTTTCAAATATCGTATATTTAGTGATATATCCTGAAATTTACAAAGTGGGGTGGGTTCATATTAAAATTGAATGAAATAATGTATTAAATTCATTTTTATTTAACAATATTTTAATAAAGGTAAATTTATTATGGCGGTGTCACTAAGTTGTTATGTTATTATGAAAACGTAAATTACACTGTATTTGACTGTTGTATAGTCGAGAACCGCCTTTATCAACATACAACATTATTCATATTCCACTAGGGGTAACTGACATAGACAAAAAGTATCTATACATGAAAGTAATTCCGGTGTTGGTGTCTGACCACGACCAATCAGAGGACGAATAAACAGGGACGTTTTTACGATCGTTTTCGAGATACCAACTTTTTAGAAGTTAGAGTTCATTTTTAAAATGAGAATAATTTATTTTGTAGATAAAATTAAGTTTTCGACTATAAAATAATATTTTGTGCATAAAGGTCTGCACTATTTATGACTAATATTCATTTGTGCCTTAAATTGATTTTACTTTATCAAAATAAATATTTTTGATAATTAAGTAAGTTAGACATTAATTTTTCGAGAACGAATTCCAGGAAATCCTGTAATTCGATTCCTCGAATTCATAACACTCGAATTTCCGTTATTCGTCGTCTTGCCTACTCTTATTTTTGGCCTTGCTCTCATTTGCGTGCAACGAACTGAGGATCATTTCATTGGAAAATAAATTCGTAATAGAGGAGACTGAGAAAGGAACTAAGTTTGAGAAGCACAATACGGGTTGCTGATCTTTGTCATTTGGAATTATAGTACCAGGGAAAATGTCTGTCTCAGAATCTTGTTAGACTCGCTCGAACAATAACTTTGAATCAGCGTTTCACTCTCGGTCCATCTCTTTTCTCCTTATCCCCTTGCGTTTTCCAAGGATCGTAAATGAGACCGAGCACCGCAAGGTGATAAAACTTTTTATGAACTTATTCGAACGTACGTCGCGGCGCAGATTGTTCACAGTGGTTCAGAGGATAGGAAGGTTTTTTCATCGCTGCATATGAATAAAAAAAGTAGAACTTTGTACATTGCTTCCTCATTATTTTGGAATTCTTACAAACTACCTCTATGAGGAGGTATGGTGCGACCAATTATGGCTTCCTCATAGAGGATGCTTTGTAAAAAAAAAAATTCTCTGAAATATGAACTGTCTGTTAGATTCTCATCAAATACAGTATCAAACCTCAACGACACATTCTATTCAATGCATAAATTTTCATATAACCACAGTACTAGTTTTTCACCGGAACTGTGGTATGGTGATGTCGTGGAGTAGATTTCTCCACGGGTTGGCACAAATGTGTGTTTCGTTTAACGAAAACTTCCTTTTGTATCAGTGTTTTGCAACGGTTGATTTTATGTCCGCAAATGGGATCAACCTTTTCTCATTCTGTAGCATTGAGCTGCGCTGGTACGATTTTGCGGTAGCGCACGTCGAGGAGTCCCTGGTTCCATATTACCGACAACTTCATAACTGTTCTGTAGACTATGTCAAAGAAAGCAAGAACTTACGTTTCGCAATTTCGCAACTCCGCGTTGGTCTCGTGCCCTCTTACCAGGCCGCGTCTCCGAGTGTAACAAACTTAGCGTTTGCAATTTTGCTTTCCCTTCCACCGCTAAAGCTTCATCGTCATACAGCCATTTCGGAACGGCGCGCCTCATCCCTGGTAGTTCCCATTTCACTGGTTCGATGCTTCTCCGATCTATCTGCGAATCAAACGATCCTTCGAGACCTCCATACATAGCATTCCATGGTAATTCACATAGGATAAAACCCGACCTTCTTAAATTTTCCTAATTTTTTTTATACATAGTGTCCCATTTTAATCTTTCAACTGATTGCGTGTGCGAGTGCGTGTGCGTCTGCGTGTGCGTGTGCGTCAGGCACAGAAAATTTAATCGACCATAACTCGCGAACGGTACAATGTATCGAGGTCAGACTTGGCACGCAAGTCAAGTAGTAACTCCTCTTTAATTGGTGTGGTTTCTAACAACTGTGACGTGATTTTTTCAAATTCACGGTCACAAAGTATATCGTCGTGCATTTGTTGTAGTTCTCGTTAAATGACTCTCTCGAGTCACCCTTCCGTTACGTTACCGTAGAGCTGAAGAAAGATTTGTATCGTTTTAGTTCTTGAGATTAAGTTAAGGTTGGTGTGCTCAAATCTGTCGAGAGGAGAAAGTCTCGACGAAACGAGTTGCCCTCAGAGGAGATGTAGAGGGCTGGAGAACGAGCAAAAGTAGAGTTTGCGTTGCAGTCAAGGGAGGAACCCCTTCGATATGTTTTTGTGTTCTATATGCTCTGTTCTCGCCCGATGCACTAGGGAAACAATCGTGGAGGATCTCACAGTTAGATGCTACCGATTTACGTGTATTCGTTCCCGTTAAAGTTCGAAGGTGGCTCGAGTCAGAGCGCAGTAGCTATCGGATCGTGTAATTTCGGATTTCGAAAATAATCGTAATGTTTCGCTATCGAGAATTAAGTGTAATAATCAGTCCACCTCGAGACGTCGCCGAGACGTCTCGAGCTCCATCAGAGCTCGCGTATTGACAGTTTTTCTGTCCGTTGCCGTTAGCGCGTATAGTGCGGTTCTCGTGATGCCGTGCTCGTGCGTTACGTGTGTTTGGTGCAAGTTTCGCTTTCTCGAACTTCGGGATTTTAGTTTAATGAAATCCGTGTGTTCTCGTGCCGATATTTTGTGCAGTTTAGTGCACTGTGCTCTCGAGTATATAGCTCCCCGTATGGAAATAAATAGAGGTGAAATATACGCCGAAAATAGATAGAAAAATTATAAAATTTATAACTTGCATATATTCTGGATATATGCCATATATGAAAAATATATGAAACATATATGTCCAATATGCGATATTTTGGCGCATTTCCTATATAGGGGATATATGTAAGTTGTATGTGTTATATATGCAAATCATATAAGTTACATATATTCTCTGTATATCTTAAAGTATACAAAACATATATAATGGATATATCGCGTTTATACTTCAGGATATATCTATTATTTGTGGAAATCAAATTTAAAAAACCAATAATTATAAAATAATTAATTGCGCTAATTGAATTCGGTTTACTTTGGACTTCCAGTTGAACATTCGGAGTTATTTTGTTAATTAGTACATATTAATCGCTGGAAACTTTTTTGCCGTGGATGGGAATCGAACCTGGATCGTCTGGGTGTCTGTTGGGTGGCGTAGCCCACTCGGCCATTGACATCTTGAAAGTCTGGTATTTTCATTGTCTATTTGAAGTATATTTAAAGTAAAAAGACGTCAAGACTACATTCATTTATATGATTGAGACCGAAATATTTAAAATGCAAACACCGTGGGCCGGTCATCCTCAAGGATCATAAATGTAATGACCCTTGAGGGATATTGATCAATTCGTCGTGGGGCGGTTACTCATCCAAGTCGTCATACGTAAATATATAGCACAGATGTTTAAAATATACTTTGTAGCCAAGCTAGTCATGTATCCATCACATAATGTAAAAAGTAAACAATTTATATGATCCTTGTTTTTTAAATACATTTTGCAGTCAAGCAATAAATATTAATGTATCCATGACATATATGCAGAATATATATCGCATCTATTTCAGAATATATACCACATATATTTCGCTGTTTTGTAATATATATATTCAATATCTACGTACTTTATATTTACAACATATATACATGATATATACTAATTATAGAACATTTTGACGACATGTATCTCACCCATATTATATATATGTCGCATATATTTTTTGCATATATATTACCTACATATATTTCCATACGGGTCTCGGAGTCCGATGAATTATTTCCCATCAATTTGGTGATTTTGCCGCAAATATTTCGTCTGAAATAAACGAAATAAAATTTATTTCGAAGTGATACTGCTCTCGCTGTGACGGCTATGCGCTGTCACTGCTGCCACTACCGTTGCAGCGTTGACGCTCCGGTTGCGCCTCAGATATCGGGAATTGATTGAGATTCCTCTCTCGATGCGCTGTCGCATGTTCTCGCGGTTTTTTAGCCAAGAAATTAATTTCTGTTTTCTCGATCTTTTGTCTCTCGTAGAGATTAGAGTTCTTGAGATTCTAATCTCATGCTCTCGTTACGAGCAGTGTCGTTTACTGACAACCGATCCCGACCCCTCTACCACAACCAGCAGCCTGAGCGGCCGTGCATTTCTGCCACTGTCGCTCTCGTTGATGCACTCAGGATATACCGGTTTACTAATTCCGGTGAAACAAAAATTGGTAAGTTTCTTTTTTTGTGTTGCGGAGTTCGAGAGTAGTTCCATTCGAACTCCAGGGCATACCTGTTCGCTAATACCGGTGAAACAAAAATTATCTGGCGCTCACCGGGTTTTGCGAGTGCATTAGCGAGGGTGGGCGGCCAAAGGTGACGTCATACCGATATGTTCTCGTTTATTAATTATTTTTGTGTTCTCGTTCGTGGTTTGAGTGTTACCAAGTTGGTAGAATAATTAATTATTCTACGTTACCGAAAAATACGTCACACAACATATATCCATATATACAGATTTTATAGAATTTTTAATTTTTCGAAAAACCGGCGTGATCGCTCTTACTTTCGTAAAAGTTCGACGATCTAGCTAAATAATTCTTCGTAACTGAATACACGTTCAATATTGTTCGGTATTGAATTTCGGTGAAATCGGTAAAGCGGTTTGGATTTTATAGAGTTTTGAATATTTCGAAAAAAAATAATTTTGCTCTAAAACACGTCAAATCTTGACAAATGAACCGAAATTTTCTACAGACAAAAAATAACATACAGCGCTGCTACATACCAAATTTGGTGATGATCGGTACAGTCGTTCAGCTTTTACGCCATTTTGAATTTAAAAAAAAAAGTAGACTTTCGCTCTAAAGTTAAGAAAGTAAGCCAAAAGATTGTACTGGATGGAGATATGGTGCAACGGAATTAATTACAGAATTTACGGTGTTATTTGTAATATAATTTTTGTGTTGTTGCACAAGAAACTTCCGAAAATATAGAAGTAACAAAATAAAAAAAGATGCTAATTAAAATTTGAAATGATGCAAAGTAGAACTTTCCACACTGCTTCCTCATTAAATTAAATTTTTCACAAAGTATCCTCCATGAGGAAGCCAAAATTAATAAATAAATGTCTTCATTCTAATTGCATCATTTTTAAAATGGAACCATAACTTTTTTTTTCTACCTACAAATTTGTCATGTCAAAACTAACAAATTTAGTAGGAAACAATTTTTCATGAAGTCCGTATTTGTTAGGTTAGAAGGCCATGATAAATGTGCCAGTCGATGCACGGCTAAGCGGCTACCCATCCGAGTAGCGGCAGCATGAAATGCTGCTTAACTCGGGGGACCGCGGTAGTCGAACGCCGACCACACAACCACATTTGACATTTTAAATGTCAATATTTTATTGAACCTTCATATTTAAGTCTGTAAAATTTGTAGATTGTAATAACACATGCTTTATCGTGTATTAGACGTTATTAAATTAAGTTGCATATTTTATTACTACGGTAGTGATCGAACCAGATTTTAAAAACTGGCCATATTATTTATATCGAAACAATGATTTTGATTAAATTTAGAATGTTATAAATTGTTCATTTTATTTATTATTTTTTCAAAATCAACAACGACCCAAAATAAAAAATCACAGATGTTCTTTTCAGTAGTAACAATAGTATAAAAATAATATAAAAAAGTTTAATTGATGTTAGCATCTTTTATTTTAAATAGTTACTTCTATAAATCAAGAACGGTTAAAAAAAGTCTAATAATCACAGGTGTTCCTTTCAGTGATAACAACAATATAATAAAATACTAGGAAAATCGAAGATGGTTGAGTTTCATTTTGTATGAATTACCATGGAATGCCCCATACGCTCCTATAAAGTCACGTGCATCAAACGAATTTCAATCGTGTTGGCAATGTACTTCAGCAGTCGATGTTGCAATAAACGGCTTCCAGAAACATGTATTATTCATATAAAATATTATTACTATAAGCAAAGTACTAACAGACATGATTTTCTCTCTATTCAATGCCTTGCAGAAGCTTATGAACCCACTGACAATGGGATCGATCGGAATTACTATAATTTGACTCTCTATACCTGATATGAGAATTTTCATACCACACATTTCCTTGGGCAGTGTGTCCTAAACGAGGGCATACACGCATATAGAGGCAACCTGCTTTCTGGCCAATCTGGCTCGTTCCCATGTCGCGTGCCCATTAGAATCGACGAGCACATTCGAATTCTCTGGAGCGTTGATGTGCGTCGATTTTCGGGGCGAAAGCTTACGCACCGCGGTCCATTAGCCCTCCTGTCAGAGCTTTTGAAATGACGATGAGATCAAGCGCCTGTAGAGCGCGGGTACCAGAGCGAGACAGAGGGGATGCATGCATCGTCGGACACCGGCTGTCCCGCGATAACCCGTTCATGTCCGTCCTATTGCCGCTGATGATGCACTGCCTATCTGATTAAGCAATAATCGTCGAGCTGGCAGGCCTATACTCTATTTCAGATGTAACGAACGCGGGTCGCTTGTGTCCTTCAATTAATATCGTTATCGCGCTCTGTGGTTATCTGAACGACCTATACGAAAAGTTATGTATATGCGTACAGGGATATACGTCTGACGCACTGATAGAGTGCAGACTACAATTTCACTCTTGGCGACGCATAAATCATTAATCAGCTTATAAATGAATGTTCTATGGTTCGCCCATTCATCTGCTGTCACAAACTTCAATTGCCCTTAACCTTTTTAAGCTTCAGGCATTTCAGGTGACATGAGATTATGAATGTTGTTTGTAAGCCATATAAAGTACGCGAAAATATATTTCACCTAACCTGATGGAAGGGAATCTATGTCTACTACCAATGACTGAAATATACCATCATTAATACTTTAAGACCTACCACCCTTTGTAACGACAGTGGCAACCCCGAATCGCTATCGCGGTAGATTTCACTGTGGCAGGGTGAACATGCCAATGACGATTTAGCAATATAATCACCAATAACTCACTGACTGCTGTCTAATCTATAAACTACGTAATGTTATTTCAAAACCGAGGTCGATTTTTCAACCTTGATTTTACACATATTAGTGCGGTTAAATTTGTCGAGACGTTGATGAAGAGAAATTAATTTCTCTTATACACAACTGAATGACCAATATAAAACACGCAAACCCCCTTTTGAGCCTAACCTTTCGGAAAATTGCTCGGGACAGGGTTGTGAATGCTACTGATAATTTGAGATAATAATTTGTCGAAGGAATGACAATTATAATGACATTTATCTAATGAATTATAACATGCAGAAAGATAAAGAAAAAAAAGTACTTACTCGTTTCGTGGAACAAGAATCGATGTTTGTTTCGGGTGAGGATTATTGGTGATAAAAATTAATTACTGAACAACTCTCACTGTTTAAATTTTTTCAAGTTTTCTATATACTTCTTTATTAACGAAATAAAATTAAATGTTTCAAAAAAAGAATGTCTCCCGATTAAAATTTAGACTATAATAATGACAAAAAAAAATAACCGAGAAGAATCCAACGACTCACTCCGGAAAAAAATTAAAACAATTATCTCGATGGAAAATTTCAAGTTTGATCAATAAGAATTTACCAATTTTTTTTTTTTTTTTTTTTTTTTTTTGTTGCATTTCCCCCCGTCTGCAGGCATTACGCCTATTACAGGGTCGGCCCGGGTCAGTAGCCAGTCCCGCCTGGGGGTCTGGTCCGGATCAGTAACCAGGCCCCCATGCGGCCGCATCCGACTTCCCCCTCTATATCGCATTCGCCATGGCATTTCTGCTATGGGCATAGGAAAACTGCGGAAAACCTATGCCGATATAGCCGGTCTCGAGTTCGCCTCCCGGCACCGGAGCTACGTCACGTTTCGTCGAGAACGTAAACACGGACTACAGCTGTATACATGTGACCCCCACAGGTAGAGATACCTGTGTGGGTCTCATGTATACATCTGGAGCTTCATCGCGCCCGTATTTATATTTTCGACGAAAATCGACGGCACCGGGATTCGAACCCGCGACCTACCGATGCTCTGGACTAGAGGCCTGTTCTCTAACCACTAGACCACCGCACCGGTTTTTACCAATTAACAATCATAGTTCATTCCATCCGATAAGACAAAAACCAAAGACAATACTTAGTTTTTTTCGGAGATGGATTCGTTGGTCGTCACGGCGGGTAAGTAACAACTAAGGTGTCAACTAACTTTTTGATAGTCGAATACTTAATGAATTTAGCGTATCGGACGCTGTCTTATATACTAAAATCCCTACCTCTTCTTTTTCGTCATCCGCGCGTGGATGACCTGTTTCTAAGGGATTATAGTTCATGCACGTGGTACATACACACCAAGAGACATGAAAAAGCGTGATTAATTTGAGTCAATTTTATTAATGTTGCTATACATTTCCGAGTTTCTGGCTTTACAAATATGTGTATGTACCCTAGGACGATTTGCTGACAGAGTATATATTTTTATTTTAACACGATATTTATTGTTTATTTTAATTAATATTTTTATTTCCTAAGTTATATTCAATTTTTCTTTTAACAATGTATATAAATTTGGCTTCGAACTATATTAGGTTTGAGTAAAATTTCCTATTTTGATTATTTAGTTAAAGGATAATAATTAATAATATCGTCACATTTTTATTTTATTTTCCTTAGTTTAATCATTTCTATTTTATCTACCACTTCCATTCTTTCTATTTTCTTGGGGGAACGGAACGAAAGAAGTGTATTTGTGTTTTTAAATATTTTTGTTAAGGTATCGAGCATATTCAGATACCGAACTATATATATTTTTTATAACAATCGTGACCAGGTTAATCATGCTATATTGCTACTATTATCTTAGAGCAAGCGGTATCGAGGAAGTCGTCACAGATGTGTTGCATCATCGTGCTATACACCCGCACGTGTTTGTTAAGCTGACCGCTGAGGGTTCCCTTGGAACCTTGGTACTCACTGCAGACAGTTCGCCGCCAGGTGTTTTATTTACTGCCTAGAAATACCTTCATTATACCGGTGGGTGTATGATTATGATGATCCGATATGATATTCCGATGTGTGCTATCACACCGCGAAACAAAAAAAAGGATAAAATTTTGCTTTTTATAAAGTTACGTCAGGTCGTAACAGTAATACCATTTTCTATATACTTTAGGATTCGCGGTATAGATTCGTGTAATTAGAATTTGAATTAGATTTACGATAAACTTTGTATTACAGTTTTAAAATAATAAGATATACCGAAGCGAATATAAACGGCGTGAACTATAAACTTGGTTCAACTGACTTGTCTACCGTCTGCCTTCCAGTGCATACCTCTAGTCAATAAAATAAACATGATGTTGAGCTTTCGTGTCTCCGTCATTGAAAATTAATTGCAATTAAAAAAAAATCAAAAGCTCGATTATCTAGCTGAGATTTTAAGACTATATCGCGTTAAGTGGCTACTCGAATATAGTTATTAATACTGACAGTTAGATTGTCGGCGTGATATTTCATAGTTCGGAATATTTCTCCTTCTTTTATACGTGGTTGTGCATTAACAATCTGATCGGTCTCAGAATTTCAACTAGGAACATCGTGATCTCTATAGCTTGAAAGCATCTTCCAATGTATCGCCTCGGGGAATGTTCAGACTCCTTTGCTCTTACCGTATATCAACCGAGCACGGCGAGCAACAGCAAGCGTTACCTTATTGCAACAGCAATCTTCAGACGTCTGAGACGAAGCTCCGTAGATGGTTTCCCGAGGTAAAGACACCGAAAACCAGAGCAAAACGCTGAGTCGCAGAGTACTGTATAAAGTAAACGATGAGGGTTGAGAGTAAATGTCTACGTGAAACTAAATCATTATGCATCAACTCCCAGTCCTGAGAACTCTCTTATAGAGATTCCGGGGTAGAATGTTACGTTTTGTCGTAAAATGTAGTCGTACTTTTCTCGTCTTCTCCTCATTCCAATACATCGAGAGATGAAACACACATTCCACGTCGTTCGTCGCCTAACTGGGAAGCATCCACGTAGCTTTACGATCTTTCCTTACTTTTTTATGTTTCGAAGATATAAAGTATCGTAGGTATACATTTTTGGTTCGCCGGTTCAATCATACATCTTTTACTTATACTTATCTATTGTGTTTTCTATAACAATTACCGAAACTTAATTTGAAGATCTATCCAAAGTAGGGTTTTGTTGCGGCTCGGGTACCACCTGTCTTAGCACACAAATCATCCAAATATGCTGTTTAAGCAGTAATTAAAAAAGGATATTTATCGAACGAGACATACAGATTTTTATTAGACGTCACTAACAGTTAATAACAACAACAACAACACGTATAACAAGAAAATATAACCGAAGGTACGAATTGGTAATGTCTGAATAACGATAATATTACACATATATCAAGTGTCCTATAAACGGTCTTATTTAATTTCAATGTACGTCACTCAGTATCCATTATTATTTGCTAGTGGACTTAAGGGAATGCTGGCGATAATTTGTAGAGCTCATTTTGTGTTCACATGAACAGTTCTCAATAATAGTAGTCATGAAAAATGATTATGTGGCAAATGGAAAAAACGAGGATTGATAAGTGAGATGCAATTATATTACGATAGATTTAGTATTAATTATTTTGTACAGCTTTCTGGCAATGCAAGACCTTTTTTCGATTCGACTCTATGAAGCTTGTAGTGAATCTATCACATAGTCATTTAATACTACTAGGAAAATTAACTCCCTTTCGTTTAACTCTCTTAAGTGCAATCAGAAAATTGCTTTAATCGCTATCCCGCAACCGACCCAACTATCTCCGGTCTCTTTTACGAGCCCCTCCTTTCAGGAGTTAACCTATCACGTTCACTAAAACGATTCTCTCTTGAATGTCCTGTGTCTCTAGTTTAGTACTACGTGCAAGCGCTCGTGAATAAGCTACCTGGGATTAGAAATTGTAATCTCCAAAATTGTAACGTCCGACACTTTGAAGGCTCTAGGGATATAATTGTTGTATACCTATAGATTCGTAAATTATGGATTCACGCAGCCGCTTCTGTGTATACAACTCAAGCGTGAATTTCACAAACCTGCTTTGCATTCCGATATTCAAACTTAAGCGGATACAACATTCACGCAGGTAGAAAATGCCCAGAGAGACATAGCGTACGATAAATTAATTGCAATACGTGGCACAAAAGTTATTTATATAAAGCGATCCGTTGTCCAGGTATTCTATAAGTAATTTGGGGTATCTAACTTGAGAGCTCCGAGTTGTCTAAAGTGATAGTATTGAGTTTACGATTGTACTCGGGAATTTTCGGTGAATGTTTCTAATAAATGGGGGCGTACTTAGTGAAACTTAATGTCGTTTGTTTAAAGTCTATAGAGCTTAAATGCCAGTTTGCGACTTTTATGAATTAAAAGAACCATAACGGCGCATGTGGATACAACTCTGTATATAACGGAGTCAATACAATTAAAGCTTAAAAGACGTATCTGCTGGTACATGTACACTATGGCTATTACAATTTATTTTCGGGCTCAGGTGATTTCATGAATATACGCTTTTTTGGACTGAAGATTTTTTTTTCAATCAAGAAATCATTACAATGCATAAAAGCACTATAAGAGTGCATGATAAGAGTTATATATTTTTTCAAAGTCAAAATATTAATGAATGATTCTTCTTTAAAAAAAAAAAAAACAAAAAACGGCCATGAGTAAATGAAAAATTCATGAAAAAAACTGTAGAAACAAATGTTCATTCATGAATACACGTGTGCTTTAGAATTACCATGCATTTTTATTAAACTTTTTATTATGATTTCAAAAAGGCATGTTGCTTCCTTATTGTTTATTGTTGTATTCAACTGCATTAATTTTTCTTTATCTCAAGACTAAGCTCAAGATTAACTATTCTACAATTCTAAGCAATGTTATACAAGGTAATACAATTTAAAATAGGATGTAGGTTTCATCGACGGCTGTCAAGAATCTATGTTCCAGTGCCGACGAATGACCGGCATCATCGTCATTACGACAAGTTTTAAATACAAATTGTTATAGTTGTAAGATAAATGCATTTGTATATTTTGATCAATGGTCTGAATTTTTTTCGTATCTATAATTTTCTTGACACGGAACGTTTGAGAGCTCGGTGATTGCGAATCTGATCCGAAAAATGAATTAATATGTTTAAAAATAATTCAATGGAAAATGTAACTTCAACCGTACAGACCTCGCTACTTTGGTTCTAAATATTTTAATTGAAATTATTTTTTGTCAAATATTTGAAAACCCTAATTTAGTTAACTTTGAAAAAACATAATTATAATTGGTTAATTAATGAAGAATTAAGCTGTAAAGTAAATTTTTTTCAATTATAGTTTGAATTTTTTTAAAAGCAGTTAATAAGCTCATGTATAATAATATAATCAATAAGTTATTTATTTTTAGAAACCTAATTTTTGCCCAAATTTTACGGAGATTTCTAAGTTTCGAACTTACATTAATAGAATTTCTAGTTTTCAACGTTTTGAAAATCCTTATAAGCCTTTTTACCCCTTAGCTGGATTTTTTGGCGCTTAAATACCTTAGCCTGTAGACTCGCGATAAGTTCGACTTTAAGCTAGATTAACATGCTTGACATGATGTTTATCAAGTAACAGTACTATTTCCATATTAACCTGCGTTAAATAACGAAAAAATTGTCTTAAGCATACCTGATATTTTTTAAATATATGCTTTGAAGTTTGAACATTTTATTAATGAGATGAAATCACAGCGGAGTCATGGAAATTACGTGAAACCAAATAAAAATCATGGAAATCACGGGAAATCATAGCGGAGTCATGGAAATGACGTGAAATCTAATCAAAATCTTCGAAATCACGTGAAATCATAGTCAAAATTTGGAAGTCGCGTGAGTTAGTCAAAATCTTCGAAATCAAGTGAAATCATAGTCAAAATTTGGAAGTCACGTGAGTTCATAGCGAAATCATGGAAATCATCGTCAAATCATGGAAATCACGTGAAATTATAATCCTATCTTCGAAATTACGTGAGATCATAGCGAAATCTTGGAAATCACATGAAATCATATCGACATCTTGAAAATCACGCGAAATCATAATCAAATCATGGAAATTATTTGGAATCATAGCGAAATTATGAAAATTACTTGAAATCATAGTCAATTAATGGGAATCACGTGAAATCAGGAACCCACAGAAATCATCCGTACACCAAAATTCAGACTGCCCCTCGAGTAAACTTTTATATATATAGTCGTGTTGTTGAAATTGTGATACCAAAGTCGCAACTTAGATATCTCCCTGAAAGTTTTCAGTACTTTTTTTTTTACGCTCCAACAATTATACCCAGAACAGTTGCATCGGAAAATAGATCCGTATCGTTTTCTATGGTTTAGGTATCATTCGTTTTGTCTGAAGTGAAATATGTCACGGAACAGGCACTTCGCTATACTACTATTGGCAGAGATAGAAGCTACTTCGCAAGTTTATTCAAGCAGTACTCGGTGGAGCATCGATGACATCGCAGAAACGTAAAATATCACGAAAAGTTTCGTTGTAAATCGCCACTAGTCCCGTGAGCTGTCGCGTGCAATGGTCCTCTGGGTATGGGATTGTAAGTAACAATGCCTGGTCAGCTACTCGAGTGAGACCGTGAGCGGTGGCTTTTCTGGGTTTTCGAGAAAGCACTAGATAGGAGGCGAATTCCAGCAGCGGCTCCTGAAGCTGACCACCTCCTAGTGTCAACTTTTAATGCTACTTCGTGATACCTAGCTTTTCCACTCTACTAGCAATGTACCAAGCACAGAAACATACCTATGTGCAAAGGATACTACAGACAGCGATATGTTACATGACGTTGAGGGTGGTTCCAAGTTGAGCTATTCTATCTACCGTTGGCGTGAACAACTTACTGTTTAAAAGAAAAGAATAAACCCTGGTTCACTGAATCAAAATAACAGCGTGTAAACAAGAGAGTTTTTCCAGAAAGCATTCTTACCGAAATGCATTTGTGAAACACTAGCAGTTTTCGGCATCCTTTCATTACTTTGTTTGTTTAATTCTCTGGTTTCATGCTCGCTTATTGAAACGTGGTATGGAAGTAGAGAGGCGCCAACGACGGTCGATAAATAACGCAAACAGTGATCGATCAAGAAATCAAAACGTGTTGAGCTATTATGTCTACCGTTCGCACGAACAACTTACTGTTTAAAAGAAAAGAATAAATCCTGCTTCGCTGAATCAAAATAATATATTGTAAACAAGCAAGTTTTCCCTAAAGCAAAATGCATTTGTGAAACACTAGTAACTTTCGGCATCCTTTCATTACTTTGTTTTTCTAATCCTCTGGGTTCAAATTCACTTGTTAGAACATAGTATGGAAGTAAAGAGGCGCCAACGATGGCCAATAAATAAATATATAAATATAACATACTTTTTTAATTTTCCGAAAATTAGGATGCAAAATGGAATTTTGCACATTGCTTTCTCATTATTTTTTAATCTATACAAAACTTCCTCTATGATGATGCCAAAATTGATCCCCATAGAGGGGACTTCATGCAAGATGGGAAATGACAAGGAAACTATGGACAAAGGTCTACTTTTTAATTTAATTATTAATTTGTAAATAAGTTTCCCAAGTTTTTTATTGCAATTTTTGCTTGTTTTGCTATCAGTAAGGTGAGATAACTAAATGTTTAATTTTAAATTGACTAATTATATGTCTTTATATCACCAACTGTCGACATCAATAAGTCGGGTGAACGACTTGACTGCCAACCAAAATCTTCACAAACACATTCTGCAATCGGTGGATTTTTACCCGGAGTGTGTCTTTCAAGGGCTTATTTTTGCCTTTTACGTACTTTCTCCACATTCTGCTTTTATTACATTTTAAGCACATTCTACATTTTTATCCACTCATGCAAGGCATACAGCTAACAATAAGCTGCAATGCACATGCGAATGACGCAAAAGAATTACACTAATGTAATAATAATAATAATAATAATAATAATAATATTCTGAAAGTGCTACACGTGAACTACGAAGCTCGCAATCCTCGTGCTAACGGAAACAAAGTATCCATTTAAATCCAGTCGCCCTGCACTGTGTTTCATGAATTCAACGGAAAAGATTTTTTCAACGCTATGTAGTACAATTTAATAAATGAGAAAAAATCTCATAGAATAATAGGTACATACGAGGGAGTTTATGTGATTAAGAGAATACCGTAGCGGTCGAATATTTTCTCCCCTCCACATGGGATTCACAATGTGTTTGAAGTAAAAAAGAGTTTGAGATCTCGATGCCTTGTCATCAAAGAAATCGTTGTCACTTCATTGATTATTGAAATAAGCTAAAATATGCGAAGAACCCATTGAGATCTAATTCTTTTTATTTGATCTTCTCGTTTCTTTTATCTGTGCACTTGTTCTTTGAGTCGTCCCTACAAAGCGTTTCCGAACATTTGTAAGACGAGCTAAACGTCCCGCTTTTAATTAAAATAAAACGACAACAAAATGTCCTCGTCATTCAGATAACGAAGTAATTCAAGCCGTCGCAATTCTGGGCCAAGTATCGAATGTCCTCAGAGACCGGCCAGAGCCGACGTGGCATTCGCTAATAAAAAGGAAGTCTTGATTATCAGGCCCTTGACACTACGACGACTAGCTTAGTTGTACTTCACCCGCCTGGGACTCCTTCACCTCAAACTATCCTTTGCTCTCCCTCTCTTTACCTATCTCTCTTGGACTTTTTCCATTTTATCCTTTCAACGACCAGGAAAAACTTTCCGTTGGCTGTCGTCTCCCGTAAACCTGCCGTAGATAAAGTCCCACGACGTATACCCACCTGCGAAAAATGCTGTCGCCGTCTTCTTTTCTTCGCTCTATTGTTGGAACGTGGAGAGGTTTCTTTCTTCATGTCTTTACCTCCATTCGTTTACTGTCCCAACGAGCTTTCCCTTTTTTCATTCCCAGAATGCCAGCAACAACGTTTCTCAAGTCCTCGGTAATTACATGCAACGCAGAGTGAAATTGAATTTCATGTGGCAGACCCTGACCACCCTGACTTATGGCGGCTACGTTGAGTGAGAAACGGTATATTATTAAACAAGTATATCATTATATGCAATATGTTATGAATATTCTATTAGATATTATATTACAAGAAAATAGTGGTGCGCTGTAATATCTGACGGTTGCAAAATAATAACTTCCGAAGGCACATCGTAACCACTCATAGGTCTGCCAGAACACATCTCTGAATTTTGGGATATGTAGATTTCTCTCAAAATTACATTTCATAGACGCTACATTTCTGGCAAGCAAACTGGCAATTACGTGTTCTGACAGCCACATGCATGGACGTCCAGAGCTGATGTCTATGTTAGCCTGAGTCTCGTAACTCCAGATCCATTTCGCAAAAGCTTCCTATCTATTTCTATCCTCGAATCGAGATCTGGAATTACTGCCTCCAGGGATTTATAGAGCCCGTTGGCGTAGCCACCAATGAAGGCAATAAGTAAAGCCTGGTGGCATGAGTGTTTCAATGATCTGAGCTCTTCAACCTCGAGAGACAAGCATGACATCGAACTGTGTATATGCCATGTCTGAAAGAAATCATTTCCGTTGAGAAATAAAGGTCCATAACCAAGCTCGGATTCTAATGATGACTTACCCTTGGGTCCCACATACTCTTACTACATCATAGATATTCGTTCTCACTGTAACAAGATAAAATTACCTCAAATTGAAATGGCCGTGAATTACGTACGTACTCCATGTAGTACACGAAGGTGCTATAAATGTACGTACGTAAATGTACTAGTTGTTTTTGTGGTTTGAACAATTCGCTGTCACAAGAACCTTTCCGAAACACTGGAACATGACATTTTGATTTTCGTCAACGTCTTCCAACTTTTGTGATCTACTTGCTTCCCAATTTAATTTCTAACCTTTCTTTATACCTAGGCTTTTTTCTGTTACAACCCGGCGAAAACAGTATTAAAGTAGTATAAAGAAAGCAGGCAATGTCATGACAAGTACATTTCCTTTCTTCTACTGTACCGACCGGCGACGACAAAATGCTCCGAGACCTTTTTATTAGCCAACTCATTTTACCCACTTTTTCGATAGGTTACGTCGTCATATAAACGAATTTTGAGTGTTTTGCTTATATTTTATACTTCAGGTTTATGCACATTACGATTGGGACCAAAAACAATGCTGCAGCTGTTGGTATAATGAAGATATGTTGATTTATGTATTTCATAACTGTGATGTTTTTTTCAATGAATTGGACGGCACACGCTTAACTTCACGCGGTTCATGGCATACAGCTAATTTCTCTCGTCCTGTATTCTTGCAGGATCTGATTTTACCAAACAATCTTATTTTTCGACATTGCAAAATATAATTTTCTATTTAACAGAATTCTTTCTGGCCCAAGTATAGCATTTTGGATTTGACACTCATACGGAGAAGGTATATTCACTTTCGTGGTGAATTTTTCTTTACTCAGCAAGATTTTACCAACTTTACTTTATACACTAAAATCATATTATTTAATGAATTCGTAAAAAAAAACTTTAGATTTCGTAAACTTGGCAAGTTTACGAAATCTAAAAAATCGATATTTCTATATTACATTTTGGTATAACCTCTCAATGAGTGTCTATGAATGTCATGTGTGCGTGTCCAAGGAAACACACCGCCCTTTATTATATCGTAGATAGACAGAAGAGACCAGATTCACATGGGAAACACGTTGATATCCCTATTCACATTTCAGACTCGGGTTTCGAGGCAACAGAGTTTTCGTCAACCAGTCCTATTTTAATTCAGACCAACCTTTCCAAGTCTCTAGTGGATAGCGAAAATATGGCTTCATGTCTAAGTAACTTCGATAAAATAACTATCGACAAAACAACTCGAACAAAATAATTTACGCTAAAATAACTTATCACCAAAATAACTTGGAATTGTATCTAGGAAAATAAGGCCGATAAAAAACGTGGTTATAAGACCTATGGAAAAAAGCGGCTGAATAACGTGTGATAAAAAGAGACTGAATCAAACAAATAAAAAAATGTTTTGAAAAAGTACTTCATTCTTATAACTGAATTCCGTTATGAAATATTTACAGAAGAATGTGTAAAACAGATATATAATTTTTAATAATAATTTCTAAAAAATTATATTACAAAAAAAGATCTCCCCCCTCCGTATTCGTCACTGCTTTTCGTTCCTTAGCATAAAAATAATTGGAGCAGAGGGAGGACATGCTGACCATTCTTTTAGAGGACATGCTGCCATATCAACTTTTATCTAATTTATCCTACATAAATTTAGCTGTAGGCCTCTTTTTCTACCGGCCCTTTTTGCGTCGGCTATTTATTTCTACATTCAATTCCAAGTTATTTTGGTGATAAGTTATTTTGACGAAGATACCGAAAATATGGACTTACACACCTAGTTAATTATTTAAAAGTTTTTTATTGTTAGATAATACATTTATTTCTAAACCGTCGAGTAGACTCGGTCTTTGCTAATGAATGTATCTAGAAGCGAGCTCGAGTATAAACTCTCGAAGTCAACCTCAGTCGTGAAATGTATAAGTAACTACCTAGCAATATGTAGAGAGCCTGGAAGATTCTGGTACCTGACTCCCTGATGCAACTACTCGTTATCTCTGTGCTTGACAGATCTAATGAACTGTCACGTGGATGAGTGTTGAAAGGCATATAACCATGTATTTGTTTCTATATATCTATACATCTGTGTATATGCTTATACTCACATACAACCACATCTCGTAATTACTTGTAAACCCTTGTCACAAGCAGTTGCATGAATACTCTAAAATTATGAAGAAGTAGATATCGAAATGTCGGTGCGGCATATATTTGAAAGACATTAGTTCCGCGATCTATGTGAATACCAGTTTGGAAGTCACATTAACGGGATGATGGAGTAGATTTTGTTACCGACTTTGGTTGGTAAACATAGGCGTTTTCGAACTTATAGAAAATATTTAGACTTCGATAAAAATGGGTATCTTATTGTTTGTGAGGTTGGTCAATGTGAATCAAATGTAAAATTTTCAACATCCAAAATGGCGAATCCAATAATGCAGACCAGAATATGAATAAATAGACTTATGCAAAGAAACAATTTAAAAAAAAATTAAATTGTTCTCAAATCTCGGTCTTTCCCGAACCCAGAGTCATCTTATCTCTCCTAATTTAACGCTATAGGTATCATATATTAAATTTGTGCATATACGTTTACGCCGCCGGTCTAACGAGGGAATTAAGATGAACGGAACTGTCGTACACCGATTCCTCCAATAATTAACTACCCTCGCGTAGGCGTGTTAAACTTACGCATAATTTCTCGCACGAACAAACTTATACCAGGCCGGAGGTACATCATGCGTAACGCTTTACATTATGCTGTACTTATGTGGGTGGAATATATATATATGGAAAATCGGTATTGCCGTACGTCGACCAGACCAGGTCGAATGTGGCCTCGATCACTAACCCCTTTATCGCGGCGTTGAATGGAACGCAATCACTTCATTACTGTGCAGCTATGTAAGCCAGTCTTTCGCAAAATGAAGGTAAAAAGACTGTTTTCCGATGTCCTGGGCACCAGACGAAACCTAAACAAAAGCCACTGCGGCTTGGCCGACATTTTCTCAGAGGCAATGTTCATCGCAAGAATTCGTGATGAAATAGCGAGCTGCCTCGTATTTGGGTGGAATACATAACTATGGAAAAAGGTCGTTGACATGCGCCCAGCAGAGCAGGACGTCTCCAACCCAATTTCTAGTTGGGGTGAATAGAACACGCAGACTTTATTACTCAGCATTTATATAGCGCGTCTTTCGTGGAATGGACGGTAAAAATATCGTCTTCCTGTACCCTGCTGCAACCTTAACCGAAAGCTCATGCGGTTTGTCCGAAGTTTTCTCAAATACCTTTTTCGCAGTGTGGATTCACAATCAAATTATATACAACCTCATTTTCGATTCACTCGCAATGCTACAGATTCACCTCTTTTTCTATGGTAACAACCTTGATCGGATTCGCGAAGGTTTTGTTGCACCTCTGACTTTGCAATGCCAAATAAAATTATAGTAATTAGTCATAGATAATCAGATATGCAATGAGGTGAGAACCGACGGCAGAAATTCCTTCTTTTTCGGCATATAAAAGGGATGAAGAACTTGAGAATTTTCCTCCTTGCACACATACTAGCAACAATGCATATACTGTCAAACTTTAAATATATGCTTTGATTTTTATCAAAAATCCTGCATCTGTTTATTCGGTTACGCAGAAATAGTTGTGATATCTTCGTTTGCAGTAAAATATATATTCCGTACTCATACACGTACTGTAATTACCGCTTTCAGGAGATTTAACCCCTTCACTGTCAGTAACCTCTGTAGGTGTAAGAAAAGTCATATTTATACTATTACGATCTGATTCTCATAGGTAATCATAAGGTATTTGCTAAATCCGAATCTGAAGTCTAATCTGTAAAATATTAAATGTCGGATACAATATTGCGGATTGAAATTCCAACAAATATTTGGATTTAAATAAAAATGGGTTTCCCATCGTTTTTGAGATCGCAAAATCCGAATATAATATAAAAATACTTAAATTCAAAATGACGGATCTAATATAGCGGTTCAAAATTCGAAAACATATTTGGATTTCCATAAAATTAGATATCTCATGGTTTTTGACGTTGCTGAATCTGAATCAAATATCAGATTTTCAACATCTAAACGACTTTCCTCGACGATCCTCGACCATTTGGAGTCTACTGACATGAGAATCTCGAAAAAAAATTTGTTCGCTAAAATAAAGCTTCCTCTATGAGGAAGCAAAATAGAATCGATACTGATAAGTTGTATCTAAACTCTCGTATTCGATGCTCTAGTACCTTTGTAGTCCTGAAGCTGCCTTTGTCACCGGACCTAAAATAGATGGAACGCACACTGCTCGTGCAATGTTTAGCCACTGATCGGCTTAACTCGCGAGGGGCGCTAAACCGCTTTTCCTATCGAGTTCCGGAACTCTCGGAATCCTCTTTCACCCTTGGAAATACGTGAGCCATATAGAAGCGGTTCCTTCGCCTCGTCAGGGTTGCTATGTACATACTCTTGAATCTCTCTGGATGTATGCTGCCACTACGTGTAGTATATGTTACGTGTACGATGTATATTTTTGTTCCTAGTAGTGGAGCCAGCCACTTGGCAGAGTCCTGGGAGATTGAGCGTAGTCTACTTCGTCCACTAGCAGATAGTCAAGAGGAAACGCTTATTTTACAACCTAATGCCGCAGCACGTCGGATTTAAAGCTCTAGTACTCGCGCATAAGTTAGAAATACTTGTAGTAGGATAATACAGATTGTATTTCCCAAGAGGATTCTATCGAATGCATGATCGAGATTGAACATTACCATAGGAGTACAATTAAGCATCAGCTTGCAATTATAACTTGATTGTCTACAATGAATTCGTTCATTCTTGTTTCTGCTACGAAAACATATGAAAGTCATTCGCGTTCACTGGAGGGATTTGCATATTCAAACTCATTCCCTTTTCCACTCGTGAATATATCCAACTTGGCTTTGTACGTTTCCAAGAGGCTTCACAAAAGCGGCCTCGTCGATGAACGAACGCGTTTTCTCGTAAGTGAGGTCTGCTGGCGGCTTACCAAGGCACACGTTCGAAAGAGAATGTGTTAACAAGGCTTGGCCGAACACAGGAGAGCTTTTGAGATTGCGACAGGCCAGAATTATCGATTCGTCGCAGAGTAGTGTGCGTAACTGTATGAAAGGATGTGTTTGTGTAGAATAGAGATAGAACGAACTGAGAGAACTAGAGGAATACTCGGCTCAGAACGTTAGCTGACTAAGCAATATGTGTCTGGTTTGAGGCAAACTGGCTCGGTCACATTCGAGAAGAAAAATCAAATCTCGTGTTGTAGAAATACATTTTCTAAGGGAAAATCCGAAAATTTGGTCTTTAGATGTGACTGTAACTCCTTGCCAAATCTGACGATAAATGATATTATATCACCAGTTGGCTCAACAACGCGGTAGTTCATGCAGAAATTTTAGCAGTGATCTGGCTGAATTCTGCCTAGATTTCCTACTTGCGGTCGGAGAATCTATGCTAGGGACATTTTTTGTTTTAGTCAATTAGCCCTAGTAGAATACAAAAATGTAGTATGTTGATAAATGGAGATTCTCGACTATAAGACGGTAAAAGACAATATAATTAACATTTTCATAATTACATAATAATTTAGTGATCCCACCATGATACATTTATTTTTATTGAAATATTATTAAATATAAATTAATTCAATTCATTAATTCACTATATTTTAATATAATCCCATCTCACTCTGTAAATTTCAGGTTTAATGAGTAAATACACGATCTTCGAAACGTATATATTACTGATATCTATACATATTACTGATTTATTTTGCTTCCTCATACAGAAAGCTTCGTTTTCGTGAAATTTTTTTTTTTCGTGAATTTCATGTCAGGACACTCAGAATGGCCCAAAACGTCGAGAAAAGTAATTTGTACGAAATATCTGTATGTGTGTGTGGATCTATGTATGTATGTGTATGTATGTAAGTGTGTATGTGCAGAATTCCTTGTAATCACATTAACTGTCGTAATTTTTTATGTATCTGCTTCAAATTCGGCATGCAAATGGCAAGTCATATACAACAACGTTTGTGATTGTAGCTGACGCAAATCGGTTCGAAAATAAAAAATTTACAGCATTTTGAAAATTTTGAAAAATCCGTTTTCACTCTATAACTTTCATAAATTATGAGATATCGGGCTGAAATTTTGTACTTAAGTGGACTACCATCGAACCATGTGTTGTGTGCCAAATTTGGCGAGTGGTTCATAGAGTGGTTCTAAGTTTATTGCAATTTCATATTTTTTTAAATGTCTGCAAAGACTGCAACTCTTATAAATTCTAAGATATCCGGCTACAATTTTCGACGTGATTTCACAATTATTGATTATCAATGATGATTTTAGCCAAAAGAACTGTCGATATGTCGGTAAATTTCGATTTTGGTGAATAAAACAGAAAAAATTCCGTTACGAAAAGAAAAAAAAATCGAATTTTCTTGCAGATTTAGCTTAAATATGGTTTACATATTGGCATACATATGGACTACCATTGATCAAGGTTTGAGTACAAATTTGTCCCACATCGGTCAAGCGGTTCGAATCTTATGGCATTTTTAATTTTTTTGAAAAATCTCGTTCGCGCACTAACTTGCATAAATTACGAGATAATGGCTTGAAATTTGGTTCACATATGGACTACCATGGAATTGGGTTTGAGTGGAAATTTGACGCAAATTGGTCGAACGGTTCAAATTTTATAAGATTTAGCATTTTTTTGAAAAATCTCTTTCGAGCTCAAACAAGTCTGCAAAGTAGAACGTTGCAAATTGCTGCCTCAGAATTTTCTATCCTTGACAAAGCTTTTGTTTACAAGGCTTCCTCTATGAGATAGCCAAACTTGATCCACATATTTTCTCATAGAGATCGCTTAAAAGAAAAAGCTTTGTCAAAGATAGAAAATTGTGAGGAAGCAATTTGCAAGGTTCTATTTTGCAGGTTTTTTTAATATCTGGGAACACAGTGAATAAAAGATAAAAACACTTACAAACGGGTTTTTTACAGGTGAAAAATCATTCCTCTTAAAAAATAATATATTTTTTTTATAAAGTACAGAAATTTGCGCATAAGGAATTTTTTAAAAAATTTAGTGTTTTTACCTGTATTCGTTAAAAATAATGAAAAATACACGATTTTACGAGAATCGAAAAACTAATTATTTCACACCAATTAAACAAAAATTGGTACGTGTCTAATATCTGGCAGATCCGTACTTCGTATCGTAGTAAGCATCTGTCAAATTTTCAGGCAAATAAAAAATTAGGCGCCGTTTTCCTATCCATAATTGGTGGAATGACTCATATACAAAATTCGGCCCACCGTAACTACGCACCCACATCAGCAGCTTGCATGGCTTGTTTTCCATTCCAAGCCTGCGGTTTCAGTTCTGAATAGAGATTACAAATAGTACATTATGCTACAAGAGAGGGAAGAGCGCGATAATCACTGAGTGCGAGGTGAATATCGCGCTCCCTCCCGCGTAGCATACGATTCTTTTTTTCCGATTGTGTTGAAATATGACGTGATTTCTGTCGCTGAAAGGCGAGAGCAAATTCGACGATACCTGGCCGTGAGCCATGTGCACGCGCAGCGGGCAGATATACGAGGCAAGACTCGCTCGGGCATCGTGTCCCCTGTTTGTGCGCGCTGCGAACCTCGAAGTGGACCAAAATAGGGGGCAAGATGCCCAAGGGAGTCTTGGCTCGTATATCTTGCCCGCTGTACATGCGCATTGCTCGCGGTCAGGTATCGGCAACTTTCCTCCCGCTTTTCAGGGACGGTATCACGTTATTTCAGCGCAGTCAGGAGAAAAACTTACTCAAATTCCTGCACTCGTACAATCAGTGCGAGACGAAACCATTCACTGTCTAAATACTATACACTATGGCCGTATGAAGAAAATTTGGATAACATAGTATTTGCATGAAAGTATTTAAACATTTACTACCCGTGGTTTTGTAATATAGCTGATTGTTGTTGAAACGTGACTGCTCTCAGCAATTTTACAGACGATGGTTACGAAACATAACTACAAATGAATTGTATTGTTCTTTTAACATACTATTTTACCTACCGCTGCCAGGACCTTAAAACACTATAGTATATACCTTATCAGCGAAATTCTATTACAATGTTTTGATAAAGATTATGCTGAAAGCTCGCTGAACGTTACTCGTTGACAGTTTCGCGAGCCAGCTACTCTGGCAGTTACATTCATCGTCAGCATTTTGGATTATTCAATGTTTTTCCTGGTTCAGTCATATGAGACAATCATATTGGTTATAATTGTGTGTGTAAAGTACTGGTACTGGAGGGAGCGTAGTAAGGTTACTTTCGACCCATCATACTTTTGCTAACCAAGTATTGTCCGTTTAGTTCGGCGTGTGAATCTTGTAAGATTCATATAAATCTTATAACACTTACCAAAAATGGTGCACCTGCATTGATTGGTTGCGAGAAATGTATCGCGAAATGGCCATCTAGCGGCTGAGTGCTGAACCTCGAAATTTCGCACTTTTTCATAGAAAGTTATACTTCAGTGAAAAGATTTTATTTAGCTAAGTTAATGCTTTGACTGAGTTGCAAAAAGTTGTCATACACTCTTGAAATTTGCAGCTTCTACGACAAATTATAAAAAAGTTAGAATCTTGCACATTGCTTCCTCATTTTTTTAGCTCACTATCCACAGTCAGCATTGTTTCATAAATTCTTAACAGTTTAGTGAAGCAATAAGAGTAGAGAAAATTGGGGATTTAATAATTGTTTGAGATTTTCCTATAAATATTACGCGTCGAGTATTTACGTTGGCAAAGTACACTTTACAGGTATATAACGTAACGAAAATTCGGAAGTTAACGAATGCCATTTGTTCACAATGATTTTGCATGTCAAAAAGTAACGATAAAGTAACGGCAACTTCGCTACTCGTTAAAAAAAAAATTAACGAACGTTGCCTTGGCGTTACTCGAATAAAAAAAAAACACCATTACCGGCCGTTACCACCAAAAAGTAACGAATTCAGTAACGACGTTACTTATAACGGGTTTCTTCCGAACCCTGGTATTGAAATGAGTATTAGCAACATGAGAATATAGCCTTAATATTACCTTATGCTATCTCGTTTCATAAGTTCAATTTTTAACTGTTATCGCAGTGTTTATGAGTGCCATTGCACAAAGGACAAATTGAATTTCATGGCACTCGTGGCCAGGATCCTGCGCGAAATGGGTTCTCAACATTACGATAGCGCGGTAGTGGCTTTTTCGAGCATGCCGAAAGCCATGCATCAAGTCTCGGCTCAATTGCACAGTTTACTGTGAAGCAACCCCACTGTTGTTTTCTGTTGGAATATAGTTCTCTATATCTCGATCTCCTTCTATCTCTCCGGCGCAACGTTCGTTTCGAGAATTTATTATATTTCCAAAGCTTCAGAGATTTACAGCAATGTCGCAGATACAAATCCCAATGATTCACGTATGACAACCCGTTGTGCTCGTGTGGTCTATTTACACAATTCAACTGTCCCGATATGTTACATTATATGTCAAGCCTTGTCCCCATAATTAACAATGTAGTTACCATTTTTAAGCAAGTGCTGCCACACATTGTGACGATAAAAAATTAAATCCGCTGCATGCGCCGATGTCTATCTCTGAATTCCACTTTTATCGTTTTTAACTCCCGACTGCCCCAGGGCAAAAGACGGCAGTTATGCGTTTCGCGACGATCTCACCTCGAATCTTCGAAATGCATATTTGTCAAAATAACAAAAAACGTCTTGACAGGACATTCATCCTTCGCCGAAGCTTTCACAACACATTGTCTTGACAAGTTTTGGTACAGAGCTTCAATGGCTGGGAGGTTCGCCACAAGTCCATGGATTTTTGAGATCCATTGTGCCTCCGCGGAGATATATATCTTTGAAAAAAGTTGAAAAACTGCCAATTCTTAAATATCGCTTTGATTCTTACGATTACTGTATACTTGTGTGAGCCTAGCCTGACATGGCGCGTCGATTGGTTCAAGCTAAGGACAGCACAGACGCTGTCGTGCGGCCGTGTCGGTGATATAAACCCGACGGCATCAAAAGTATGGGGCCCTGTTGATATTTCATTTATGTATTTATTATTATTTATTTGTCCGTTTAATTTGTTCCAATTGGATTCTTTCCAATAAGATATGCACCTAAAAAAAACTTTAAAAAGCACATAATAACAAATATTAAACAAATCTAAAAACTCCCGACTGCAAAAATTGACTCTCATTACAAAAAATGTATTGAAAAAAATGACTCACGTAAACAAAAATATTGAAGAAATAATGAAATAATTCCTAATACACTTTAGTCTCAAGTTGAACTCCCTCGAATACAGTTTTTAATATTATGAATGTTATAAATATAGTCGGGAGGCGTATCATTTTAGTCAAGTTCAAAGGGTTTTTACAATCACATAATTCCGTTATGATATGCCTCTTGACTATATTTATAACATTCATAATATTAGAAATTGTATTCGGGGGAGTTCAATTCGAAATTAAAGTATATTAGGAATTCTTTAATTATTCTTTCAATATTTTTGTTTATGTCAGTTACTTCTTCCAGTATATATTTTTTTAATCAGAGTCAATTTTTGCAGTCGGTAGTTTTTTAAATTAACATTTTTGTATCATGTGCGATGTGAGTCGCACATAATGACTGTCCGTTTGCCAGATAAATTTTCGTTTCCCCCTCATCTGTAGGGAACCCTGTATCCCTAGGGAAATCGAACATATCCCTAAAAAACCATCATCTAAGAAATCACCTATCTTTAGGGAATCCTTTATCCTTAAAAACTTCCTGGTCGGGGGACATACGTCCTTCTGATTCTAGGCGGAGGACAGTCGATTTGTGGTTCTGGGGGGGGGGGGGGGTGTATACTTACGCCGTTCTGATTCTGAGAGGTGTGTGGCAGACACATCAGACAACTTTTTGAAATATATTATTGGAGTATATGAGTGCCAATCGCAGAACGACATTTACCTACTTTTTTTTAAGCTGGTGAAACCGACGGAATTGGTCTCGTTCTCTCTGCCCAAGTACAGTATACTATGTGTTGTTATTGAATTTCTCTTGCAACAACTACATATTTTCTTTTTAGGTCCACGTTCCAGACGCGGTATAAAAGAGAAGTAAACGAGTGTATAAGGATGCATTCGAGTAACTCGAAATCTTTTATTTGCTGATGGAAACAGGCCGCGATATGGCTTTCCAACTGTAGGCAATGCGCCGATGGTCTATGAATTCAATGAATAGAAAGGTCTTCGATGTCTAAAGAGGAGCTCCTTGTGTCGTCAAAATGATTCATTCGAGTGAACACAACCGAATATATCAGTACTATAGAAGCACGCTATAATACTGAAGTGGATGATGTATGCCTTATGGCTGCGACACAATGAAATGCAATCGTCTTTCCAGAGTCCTGCCTTTCAAAATGTCGAGAAAAATGTGACATTCGACTCCCGGAAATGCATTTTGTCCCGAATCTTAAGAAAGGTCTCGTTTATTTTCATTCGAAAACCCGATATTCATAAAATATCTTTTAGATAATCTTTCAGTAGGTTATTCAATCTACAGGAAATCTGACCGAAAGCAGAAGCGAGCGTAAAAAAAGGAGGCCTCTTTCAAGAGGCTGACCAGTTAAACCAACACCGAGTTCCTTTTTAATTAATCAGAGATAAAAGGTAAATATAAAACTACCTCTGAGATAGTAATACCAAAACAAAAATGAAAATTGACGCATACTAAATGACCGTGATGAAGATTCCTTGGAGCGTCTGGTGGAGCTCAGTTAACGAGAAGTTTCAGATGAGGCAGAGGTCGCCCTGTCTACTTCACATCCTAACCAGTATCGTATGATGCGCAGAAAGACTTCTTTTTTCTATTTTTCTATGAGAAAATTCAAGAGTGCCGCAATAATGATCATGATCATTTTAATGAGCGAGTTAAGCTGAAAGACTATCAGGTATCCCACGTAAACGTGTACCATATATAGTTGTATAAAAGTGAAACTATAAAATCCCTCGCAAATATATTATATAGACGTTGGTAAACGCAGTGAAATATGTTCAGTTCGCAGTCATCGCCGAATGCCGCCGGTATTCCTACTGGAAAATTCGCGAGTTTCTTTGTGGAAGCAAGTACGCACCTTAAGATTGAAACGAGCTCGTGACCTCTTGGCGTTGACCAAGTGCCTCGGTTGGAGCGAAGCTGTACCGTAAATGCCTCGATAAGCGAAGGGAAGCTTGCGGCCTCGATGGTAGTCGATAAGTTTCAGAAGCGAACCGGAAAATCAGTTGAAAGAAGTAGAAAGTGCTTTGTGAGTGGAAGTGGTGGTACGAGTGAGACGTTGGATGGAGAGTTGGAGAGCAAGTTAAGTTGGAAGTGGACAAATATGGTGCCCAGTGCACGCGAGTTAGAAAAAGCGCGGTTGAAACTGAGAGGGTCAAAGCAGAACAGGCTCTGGCGCACTATACTATATGTATAGCTGAAAACGAGGCGAAAGAAATAAAAAAAGAAAAGGTAGAAAGTCGAAACGAGTTGGGAGTCTTGTAGAGGTAGAAGGCTGTGTAGAGTTCAAGTTTCTGCTTGTTGGGAGTGGCTGAAGAAATGAAGGAAGGTCACGCGTAAACGATTACGACAACGAGAAAGAAACCGGTGGTGGGCATCGTGTGTCATGAGGGAATTTCTAGACAAAGTGAAAAAGGATTGGTGATGTATCGCGAGGACACGAGCAACCTCGATGACCTTGGCATTGCGACGAGCATGAAGAAGCACACGCCGAGCAGGTTACCCGTTCTCGAGGTTGCTATGGCACTATTCGGTATGGTATGGATGTTGCGTTTTCGTTCGGAGATGGGTCGTTGCTCTAAGTGCCGTCGTGAAGAATTTCTCGTTGCACAGCAACAGAATCCTCAACGGCGAAATGAGCAACAACATCAGCAACATCAGTATCAGCGACAACATCATCAACAGTGCTCAGCGTCTTTGGCCACAAGTTTGATTCACACACCGGAAGATGGACTCACGGTGTCTTCAGCAAACACTCTTTTCACCTTGGATACACCAGGTACCGCCGGACCAGCCGGAAGCTACTGTGAGGTTCATGGATACGTACCGCCGAAAGAAGGTATTGTGCAGCACGATTTTAACTAGGATTCCACTTGCGAGAATGCAAGCGTTCCATAAGGTTTTCAGCTAAAGCTATTCAAATATATTGTCCAACTTTTGTACTCTTATGAGTCACAAGTTTTCGCAGATTTTCGGAACTGCAATAGTAGGTATGTACAATAGTCAGTTATTGATTCTGAAATATTGGTGCACTGTTAAAAATTCAATGATATCTTTCGGGTTCTGTTGAATTTTAATTAGCCATTTTGAATTTAGGAAAACACATATGAAACTAAAATTGTTAGTCGCTTTATTGGATTTGCTATTTAGAATTTTTTATATCTGGTATTTAATTTGCATTCCATGACTTCAAAACTATAAAATGCCTATTTTTAGCGAAATCCAACATTTTTCCGAATTATTATGGGCCGGATTGCATCCGCCATTTTTAATTTTTTAAATGCGGTATTTAATCCGGATTCCACACCTTCAAAAACTAAAAAATACCAATTTTTATCGAATACCAACATTTAAAAAAATTTCGGTCCGCCATATTGGATACGCTATTTTGTATTTTGATATTCTTTTCAAATTCGGTTTCAGCCACCCAAGAAACCTTTATAACAAACTTTATACGGTTTTGAAAACTTTTTCCAACACATTTTTGGCATGAAATATTATTTTCCACCTGGCAGCGAAAGGGTTAACACGCTGGATTTTTAATAGTTATTCAATGTTGATTAGAAGATTTATTTTAAACGTACGAAAATACTTGGAGCAGAACGAAACCCGTTCGGTAGTCTTCCCCATTTTGATGGCCAGCGACAAACTCACCGAACCACACATTCAACCAAGCCATAAACCTCCAACGTACTTTTTCGAGCGCTCTAACCGGCAAGCGGTTTAGTGCCGCAGATCGTTAAATTGCAAGCGATACCGTTAGCACAGCTGTGCGTTCACTTGTCGTCGAATATACTATAGAATAGAGACAGAAACGACGTTAGATGAAAATCCCTAAGGCTTCCACGAAGTAACGAGTCCAGAGCCACGACGTAGACGTTGAATGCATGTTTGCTTTGACGAGATGTCGTTTTGTATGTAGAACAGCCGCATACAAAACGGGGTCGGATTTAAGATCTATTCTCTCTAGCTGAAGGGTATGAGGGACGAAAGAAAAGTGTACATTACAGTATACAAGTAAAGTCATGTCCACCGACCCATTTGCCTAAATGAACAGAGCATCCACAAGACACGAATATACACACGTTCGTCGTACTTGTTGTATCATCTTCGTAGTTTTAGCGTTACCCATGAAAAGCTTTACATGTCAAAGCGATAAGAGAATCGTCAGATTTTTAAATTGCGCTTGATCGTACACTGACATTCGTTCGATAAACTTTGGATTTACTATTACTTTACTCCTTTTGCTTTTTTGGACGAAAAAGTATCTCCAGTCGCACGCTAACTCGTTCTCGTTGAATCTTCGAGCTGGGAATTGAGATGGAATCCGTTTGACAGTCTTCAAAGAGAATTTCCTGTATGACGTGGATGGATATGATGGTGCGGAAGTCGTCTTGTTAAAAAAAAAACTTGCCGAATTTACGAGAGTCGAGAAGAGAAACATCAAGACTTTCACTGCAGGGGCATCCACATCAGCACAGATCTTCTCTATACCATGCATACGAGAGGCGATTGTTGGATGGCTGAATTCCGGGGAAGCTCGTTTACATGGATGGTCGGCGACCTACAAGCGGAAGCAAAACAACTTTTATTTGCATGCCTGGTGACTTCCGTCGGTGAAATAGAGGGACCGCACTGTGTGTATATGTGTGTGTGTGTGTGTATGCGCATACTGGAAGAGACGAACAGGATACTGTGAGAATGAGGGTAAACTGTAGCGACACAGGCAGTGCGACGGTAGTGACATAAAAGGATAAAAAGTGCAGTCTCACAAACCCCAGTTTCTACGGTGAAATTCTCGTCGCACTGGCAGCAGCAGTAGCAAACCCCCCCGGCCCTTTGCCACTCCTGTTCCATACTCAAACTCAACGGGTCACGTATTTCACTTGGTATCCGAATACAACGAAAGCTATCGCTATACTCTTGTCGGCGAGGCGAGACCAATGTTAGATAAAGATACATTCTCGATGATAAAGATAAAGGCAGAAAGCAAGCGCGTCCTTTGACGTGTTATGCGAGGGTCGATTGGGAGATCAAAGAGGAATAAACGCAATCGCAGAACGAAGTCGTCTAGTGACGAGATTTTTAGACGACAATTTGCACGTGCTCATTTTTGTTGTTAAAGATGACAACTGCATGATCAACAACGGTCTTCATTGTCCTCTTCTCTTTGCATTCTTTTACTTGCGGTCTTCAATTCAATCTAGTAAATAGGGCACTCCACGGTAATTCACACAGTATGAAATCCGACCCTCTGCATTTGTCCTAATTCTTTTTCGTATGTTCTCACGTATGTTGTAGAGTATCGAAAACTAAAAGACACGTATTTTTCTTTATCTGCCAACAATCGATTTTAAGGGGTGAAATCACCCTTCGAAGTTGGGCATGTCAAAGGCTGATTATACAGTTTCACCTAGAAGGACTCGACTAATTTCAATGAAACAAAAACCAAAATGTTTCTCATCGGGAGTAATGAAGAGTTCACGTTGACATTTTTAAAAAATCGTGTCTTGTGGGGGTGAACCAATCCACGATTTTTCCTTTTTTCACCCTATAAAAAGAACTTACCAATGGAATTGAATGAAACATATACTATTTGAAAGGGCAAATGAAATTGCAGTCGACGTATTTTTGCGTTTTCACGGAAAAATGAGTTTAAAGGGGTAAACTACCCGTTACGCATTAATACATTAACTCTCATACGGAACTTCGTTTTTCGCTATTCAAAAGTTTTAATTCATTCATTTTAATCCTGTCAGTGGAAATCAATGACTTACCCTTCAAATAATGTATTAACGTCTGCTCGCCTTGTTCTCTCTAGGACAATATTTCAAGGAGAGCACCCAAAGTTATGATTACTTTCTCCTGCATATTATCGAACATTCTTGCGGGCGTAGACTACCTCTCATGTAGTAATGCATGATTTTTTACATAAAATCTACATCTACGTCTACATACTTGAAAAATAAGTTTTAAGTGCAAATTAATGATTTCGTACCTTTTCTTAAGGGTATTTAAGGGGATCAAGTTCCCTCGCGAGTTTACCTCTCTATACGCGAATTCAAAATTAGTACTCGGGTAATCATCATAAATGGATAATTATTTTATTTTAAATATTTTTTCATCCATTTTATTCCTGATTCTCAAAACACTTTCTATTTCATGTAGATGAATCATTTATTATCATGTCATTATTAACTATATGAATCAATAAATGAATAGTAACCATGAGTCCATGAATATCCGTAATGAATTTGTCAACAATGTCAGAGCCGATAATATAATTAAACTGCAAACTCTCACACATAGTCAGCTATCATCTCCGAGGAATACGAATCTTTTTATATATACATGGTTCAAAAGCAATTACATTACACAAAATCCAGAAGAGTTTGACAATCTTGTGTATTCCGCCTTCGGTCAATCTTCTCAAGCACACTGTCAAATACTCGGGTGTAATAATTTTGCTATTATGAGATGCCCATGGTGCAAAATATTTTTGTGTCTGAAGCCTTTTTTCGATGATTTTCATTTCTGTACGACTTTTGAGCCATGATTGCAATAAATTATAACAGCACATAATAAGAATAATAGTTTGAAAACTCTGAATTTATCATTAGAAAACAGATAATACTTGTATTGCAAAATAAATCGCAAAAAAAAAGAATTATAAACCAATGTATAAAATAAATTGATATACATTCATTCAGTAAATACGGACGACATGATTCAATATTTGGTCCACGTAAAGATTCAATATTTGGTCCCTTTAAACTCACGGAGGCACTTCACCCCCTTAAATACCGTTAAGAAAAGGTACGAGATCATTCATTTTCATTTAAAAGGTATTTTTCAAGTATGTAGACGTAGATGTAGGTTTTATGTAAAAAGTCATGTATTACTATATAAGAGGTAGTCCACGCCCTCAAGAATTTTCGATAATATGCAGGAGAAAGAAATCATAATTTTGAGTGCTCTCCTTGAAATATTGTTCAAGAGAGAACAAGTCGAGCAGACAGTTTATCCCCGTAATTACACCTTAATACATTATTTGAAGGGTAAGTCATAGATTTCCACTGACAGGATTAAAATGAGTTAATTGAAACTTTTGAATAGCAAAAAAGAGGTTCCATATGAGCGTTAATGTATTAAAGCGTAACGGGCAGTTTACCCCCTTACACTTGTTTTCCCGTGAAATCGCAAAAACACGTCAACTGCAATTTCATTTGCCCTTTCAAATGGTATATGTTTCATTCAATTCCATTGGTAAGTTTTTTTTATACCGTGACAAAAGGAATAACGAAGGGGGTTTCACCCTCACACGATATAATTTTAAAAAATGTAAACGTGGACTCTTCAGTACTCTCGATGAGAAATATTTTGGTTTTTATTTCATTGAAATCGGTCGACTCCTTCTAGATGAAACTGTAGCATCAACCCTTGACATGCCCAACTTCGAAGGGTGATTCCGCCCCTTAAAATCGTTTGTTGGCAGATAAAATAAAATACGTGGCTTTTAGTTTTCGATACTCTACAACATACGTGAGTTTCATAAAAATCGGAGGGGGACACCAAAGTGATGTTCCTTGAGAGAGGAATACCATTTCATGTTACCTTGAAAGAGGAATACCTTTATTAGATTTTTACTTTCGGCTATTTTTGGTTTAACAGAAAAATTTAATGTACAATTTTAAAAATGCCATTTTCAATCAAAAATGGAATTTCGAGATAAATTATATGGCCAATTTTTTCGTCATTTTTTTCCCCAATAGACACGACAGCCACAATCGTCTTGGATCACTGATAGCTTGTAAATACTTTTCCAAATTTAACCTTAGTTACCAACAAAGTGTGCAACTTCATTCTGTTCAAGTACTGTTCAATTTTGTCGATGTCGATGTCTCGTCACGTTTATCGTGACAATCATCCGCGCAAGGTTACGACGTCCCACTCACGAGGATCTCTTACGGAATGTCGCATCGACGCGGAACACGCGTCTCTGATATTTTCTTTACTCTCGTCGTTGTTCGTGCGTCTCGGGGCTGCCCTCTGAGCTAGAAAGCCAGTCGAACGAGAAGGAACACACGTACTACGATGAACCTCAGGAGCGCGCTTCTAGAGAATCGCAAGCTCAGCGATAACTTTCCAAGAGCCGAGAATCGCACCACCTCTGGCGAGGTTTTATAACCGTTTCCACACGATTTTCGTTCAGTCACGTATCACCAGCTATACGATTTATACTGTATGGCGTACGAAGTTCGGCACTAGCACACTGGTTCAAGCTTGCTAACCGCATTGTCGAATGTAGCTGAATCTCATAGTAAAAATGACTGGTTTAGTACATTTTCTGCTGATGCCAAAATCTTGTAAGGCATTGTTCAGATCTGATCAACTTCACCGTGCGTGCTTGGTACAATATTGAACAAATGCAATATACTACATGCTGCCATGTTATATATAATATACCTTATGATGCCTCTTGTGCTTTACAAAGTGACATAATATCGATGAGTAAAAGAGACGTAATTTCGCTTTTCCCCCTTATGGATCATGCTGCTTCCAATACATTGGGAGATATAACAGCTGGTTAAATGACAAGGAGACAGTGAACAATATCGGGCAGACAATGGGGGAGTGGTCCCGGATGACTACATAATATTACATTCTTATTAGCATGAAGAGACAATTATTGAATTATCGAGGAAACATATTGCCGGTCCATTTAAAACTCAAAATTATAATAAAAACCCGTTTTCCGTCGTGACACATGCACCCATTTCTATATTTAATTTCTTTTTATTTGTTCCAGTTCTTTTTATTTATTACTCTGTAAAAAATGCGCCGTTGAATTTTACACTAAAGGAATGTATCTCCTATTCGGACTACATATTAGAGGTGTTGAAATCAATACCAATCGGTGTTGATTTGCAATACTTCGGCATTGCGGATTTACCGCAACTGTCGCGCTGACGGTGCATTAAGTAGCATTGCTAATTGTCTTCCACGTTAAGCAGTATTTCATGCGGCCAGTACAGGGATGGGTGTTCGCTTAGCTATGGCTTGGTTTGCGCGTTACCTGCTGAGCGGGAGGCAGCTTTTTCTGTGTTTCTAACGTATTCTTACCCAACAGAAAGACAGTAAAATAAAATCGCCTGTATCGGCCAGGTTTTCCGCAGTTTCCTTGTGCCCTCGTGCAAATGTGATACAGTAGTGTATTAGGAAAAAGTGGCTGCGGGTAACACTCTGGGAGGGACCTCTAAGAAGGAACGGGGGATATGGGGAGCGGGAACGTAACAGCCTGAAGAAGGCATATGAAGGAGTAACTCATAAGAAGTAAATGTGCATAACCGCATAAAGGTGTTTAATGTTCCTTCAACATATATGAACGCATGCTGATCGAAGCGAGCCGATTGGACAGAGGACCGCAAGTATATCCGTTTTCGAAAGAATAACCCTTATGCCTTATTCCTATATACACCTACACCCTGAAAACTCTGTTTCAGGGTGCAGGCTTATATATAAGTTCATGTTGACTCGAACTCTATACCCTCTAGTCCCCGAATCCCATTGTTTGGTTGCACTGTAAACATCCACTACTCGTACACTATTCGCGTTTATCGTATTGCCCTAGACCGAGTTGCTCATTATCCTTGGCAAACTATTAAAATAGGCCTCAGTTACGTCGCGGAGTCTGTGTGTGTACTCTATCTCCTCCGTCGTTCAGATTTAGCCACTACATGTCTGGAAGTATCCTGGCGTTGAATATATACATCCACGGTGTCGCCAGTCGCCACAGAGGGGCCGGCGCTTCTTTGGGTAATATGGTACAGAACTGAGACACACTAACCCAACAGGTATATAGGCAACTAGCAGGGTGCAAGTGAGCGTGTCCCTATGTACGCTGTATGTTCAAGGAGAGATAACGCGTTCACTCGCCCGGCTGATTGGAATATCATCGTGTGCGAACTGAGATAACTTTACGGAAAATGAGCCGCGGCATACTAAAGGTGTGCCTCCCTCAGGCGCACCATGGAAGTGAACTTTGTGTACCCGATTTACACTTTGGCAGATGCTCTCTTGCGTGTTGCCAGAGAAGTGATAAGGTAAAAGAGTTTGTGCAAAGTC
This sequence comes from Perithous albicinctus, assembly GCA_964016905.1. Taxonomy (NCBI): domain Eukaryota; kingdom Metazoa; phylum Arthropoda; class Insecta; order Hymenoptera; family Ichneumonidae; genus Perithous; species Perithous albicinctus. The sequence goes on along the minus strand of OZ024690.1, from coordinate 10,429,058 downwards.
GAGGCGATATCGCCCAGTACAGCACGGTGTACGAAATTACCTAAAGCTAGTCTCTTACCGTCGATGCTGGAGGCGGATAAGCAAAGCACTGTTGCACCGTTGCTCAACTGGCGTAAAGTCAGCTAGTAAACTATACACAACTGCTCTACCCGTAGACTGGCGCGTACGACTTCTCGGAGTGACTTCTATTCTCACGAGGCGCACCAGAAGCGTACAAAAACCGTTACTTTCTACGTATTCTTTTCCTTTACCTGCTGCCGTGCGACCACTCGACCTAGTTATAAAATAGTTTTACCGGCGGCAAAACTCAGAGAGTGGCCAGTAGACAAGAGCGGGCAGCACCGCGGGAGCGTGAACGCGATATCGCGAGAGCTTTAAAGCTGAAAGCATGTTCGTGTCGAGGGCAGCAGGGGCGGCAGCATGATATCGCCTCTTCAGTTTATTATGTATAGGGTGCGTCTGTGTGAATGAACATGGACTGGATGAACTACGTGATGCAGGATGACAGAAGGGAAACGGAAGTGTCGTTTGATGCGAGATTGAAATCACTGTAGAATGTATTAAAATTATTTCTATCTTATATGCAGGGGTGGATTTGCAAGCGCACACACAGGAAAAACTTCACCATTATTGGTTGATTCGTATAGGGCTAAACTGGGTCTCGTATATACAGCAGCCAGTAGCAGGGAAGTTTTTCCTGATTATTTCTGTGATATCTGTTTCCGTGCCTTCATCCTGCATCACACAGTCCATTCAGTCCATGCTTACAGGTCTTTTGTTCGAGGGATAAAACTGATCTCAAAAAAATATCTCATGGATAATTGATCCCCAATTTAGCACACGAATAAGTGAGCCGTACTTTCTGATAATCGTACAAAATACCAAATTATTCCTATACAAACCCATTAATATTAATATACACATGCATATGTAAGCAGATACTACCGCTAGTACAAAAAAGGTTTACTCCCGATGTGCTGAAAGTGAATCGCTGTAACTAACTTACTGAAGCTATTTCTCACTGTCAGATAGTCACATAGTGATCGGACATTGACGAATTCATTTACGTGTTCCCTCATGAAAATTTACCGTTGATTGACGAATAATTATGGTTGAATCCGAATTGTTCAATGAATAAACTATTGCCATACCATTTGGTTCGTTAGGATTCACACATTGGATTCCTATTACTTGAAGCTGTGAAAATTTCAAACTACAGTTTTAAAATAAGCATACAGAAAACCCAATGTATGGGCGAAATTTTGCCAGTTAATGAACAGGATTGTTGCTAATGAATGAATGGCAAAAAATAGTGAAACTTAAATGGATTGTGTCAATATTCGATACTGAATCTGGACAAAATCGAATGTGTCGTGGTTTGGTACTGAATTTGGTGAGAATACAACCAAGAGTTCATATTTGAGATTTTTTTTTGCAAAGCTTCCTCCATGAGGTAACCAACATTGATCACCATAGATGTTTGATGGGCTGCGAGTTTCGACTCTGTTCTAAGTTATCAGGAGAAGTTTATTAACAGGTGTAGTTTGTTCGTGCTGTAAAGTTTTTTTTACAAAAGCAATAATAAAAAAAGTTTCTTCATCCTTCCTAAACATGAATGCATAACTAAAAACTTATCTAAATATTTTTGATGAATTATTGCTTTAGAAGCTTTTTTGTATTTTATTGGAAAACGATTTCTCCGGTCAAAATATCTTGAGTAATGAGTTGGTAGAATGTTGAGGTTGTGTGTTCTTGTAGTTTCTGTTTAAATGACGGATGTGTGTTGTTGATTGGTTATTTTTGCTTCTTTTTTATTATTAGTATTAATTATTTACCGTTGTTAATTGTTATTTTGTGTGGAGATCTGATTGATGATGATTTTCACTGCATAGCGGATGAGCGAACGAGATGGTGATAATCAATTTTTCGAATGTATAAGGCGGGTTCACAATTTTTGTCATTTTTCTTAAGTTTCTAATGCGACGGTCATTTCACTTGTATGTCAGTCAATTGTTGTTCTAGTTAACCCTAATTCTTAGAGTTAACTTTAAAAAAAACGATAAAAAACGATCTTTTTTTAAAAGTTGTTCTTAAAAAATATTTGTTTTGAAGTGTTAATTATTGGAAATGATTTTAAGTATTTTGTTGAATAGTTTTATAATACTGTTGTATCATATTATATGTTGTATTATGTGGCTTAGGTTCGCGATATCAGTTCGAAAATTAATTCAATTTTTGTCTATTTTGATGTGAATCATTTCCATAATTAACCTTTTATATAGATAATTTTCATGTGCGCGAATTTTAGTGTTGTCGAAATTGACTGAATGATGTGTGTTGTTGTAGTATTGTACTAGCGCTGTGTGATTTTTGTCGGGATGATTTAGAAATTCTTGAATTCTTGTTTTGAGGTATCTTTTTGTTTGTCCTATGTAAGTTACTTCGCAATCTTTACAGGGGATTTTATAGGCCAATTTAGATTTTAATAGTGGTGAAATTTGGTGTTTAGTCGAGCCTGTAATTGTCTAGATTTTGTTTTTGTTGTTGTTTACTAAATTGATGGCATGTGATTTTAGGAGTCGTAACAGTGGGTAGTGGATATGTTCAACGTATGGAAAATTCATAATTCTTTTTGTGTCAAATTCTGAGGGTATTGTTGGTGTGGTGTTGTGACGTTTGATGATTTTTAGCCTTTTTTGTATGTGTTTTTGTATGAGGTTGTGTGGATAGCTATTTCTTCTACGTGTTTTTTCTATTAGTTTTAAGTTATGTTTTCAGTGTTTTTTGAGTGATCGTTTTATCGCTCTATCTACTAGTATATATATTATGCCTATTTTTTGTTGTTTGGGATGGCTAGAAAAGATATTCATAAATCTGCCTGACCAGGTTTTTTTTCTGTCCCACTTGGTGACTATTTTGTTGTTTTCTCGTGTGAGTGCAATGTCTAGGAATGGGATCGTTTCGTTTATTTCTGTTTCTATTGTGAATTGTAGCTGTGCGTTGTATGAGTTGAAGGTTGTTAATGTTACATCAATTTTGTCCTCTAGTAATGCTATTATTATGTCGTCTACGTATCGCTTATATAAAGGTGGGGTGTAGTCTAATTGTGATAAACAGGCCTCTTCTAAATCAATCATCACTATGTTTGATAAGATTGGTGCCAGTGGGGATCCCATTGGTAGTCTTGAGGTTTGTTGATATCTTTTTTCGTTAAAAGTAAAATAAGTCGAGTTCATGATGATGTCGATGGCTTTTTTTAATTCGTCAACAAGGGTGTCATTGTTAAATAAGCTTTTCGTTTTTTCAAGTCTTTGTAGAACTAGGTTTAGTGGGATGTTGGCATATAGAGAGGTTACATCTAGTGATATGTCGACATAATTGCTGAGGACGTTAACACTGTCAACCAACTCCTTCAGCGCAAAGCTATCTTTGATTTCTGATTTATGGTTTTTTATTTTGTTAGAAATCATTTTCTGAATTGGATCAGCTATTCGATGAAACTATTGGTCTGAGTGGAAAGTTTTCTTTGTATACTTTAGGGAGTGTGTATAGTCTAGCGAGGTTGTTGCAAGCGGATGTTGTCGAAACTACACCTGTTAATAAACTTCTGATGATGACTCAAAACCGAGTCGAAACGTTAAGAAGTCTCTTGATTTAATTAAGAAAAATCCCAGGCCGCCTGCAGTCGCAGCTCACCAAGCACTCATTTATCACCATACTTTTTCGTAGAGGTAGCTTTGTACGAATTAAAAAATAATGAGGAATCAATGTGCAAGTTCTACTTTGCATCCTTTTTTTTTAGTTACTAGAAACCGTAGAAAAAAATGCACTTGATCACTTTTTCATATCGGGTGGGGCATGATACCTTCCAAAAAATGTCACTATAATTCACAAAATGCAATTTATTTAAAAAAGTAACCATGTCAATTCTTTTTACATTGTTATAAAAACGAAGATAAAAGTTCTTCTCAGGAAGACATTATTTGTAATAGAATTTGACTCTTATATAGGGGAGACTGGGGTATGTAGGAACACTTTTCGTTCGGCATTTAAAAAAAAAATTGCGTTGATGAGTTGCAATATTGTTATGGAGGTTGTGTTCCATGATCGATTCGGCAGATTCCGTCCAATTCTGAACATCCTGTATAGCTTCGGCTATTTGTGGTGGCGAACAATATGAAGGTCTACAAAATGTCCGGACCTGCCCCATAGCGGGACAAGTTGGAACTGCTTAAAAATGCATAAAAATACAGCAGACTATCATATTTTTGTACGTGAGTAGAAGTTTATATTTTATTTCGGCAATAACTTATAAATATATCTTATACGTACAAGTTTAATTATAATTTTTTATTTTATTTTCTTTTCTCACGAAGGGAGGAGACGCAATTTACGTACTGAAAAAATTGGGTGTCTTCAGATGTGCTGTCTTCATGAGCCCACTAGCTGTACTTTAAGCATTGTATCCATTAGCCGTCTGCCGATGATCGCAGCCATGTCCTGTCGCAATGCATGCAACAACAGCGGCGCACTACGGTGATCACCATAGGTGAACTACATCTCTCCAGAATGCAATTCAAAATTGCTTCACATTTGCTAAACACATTTAATATAGTGAGAGCTGCGCAAAATAGGTTTTTTTTTGTCCTAACTTTCCTCGTCGAGAGTGTCCCAATGTGCTTCATCGTATGGTCTGTAACTCGAAGGCACTAAATGACTTCCAATTAGGCTTATATTTTAATTAATATAAGCCAAGTCTAAAAGGTTTCAAGGAGCTCCTTTCAATGGTCGCTGCATAGAACCTGTTTTACTACGATGATAAAAGTGTACTTTTACACCATTACACTGGTTTTTTACATGTAGCTATTCGAAATTTGACCGAATCCATCTGTAAGTTCACTATAAGTTGTATTCCAGAGTAGTGCTTAAGGCCTTAGAGTGAAAAAATGTGCACCTAAACGTCGATTTTTAAAGTCGCTTGTCCCTACATGTTCCGCGTCTTGATATACCCCGGTCTCTCCTACCTTGAATCATGAAATTAGTAATCTAGATTGTTAATATCAGACAAAATACCGCTACCAAAAAGGGCTTTAAGAAAAATTATGGAAATTTTGTTCTGCACGGTGGATAATACTGTTGGAATCACTCTACGTATTATGTATTATATTAAATCTACGGTACCGTTATCCTATATTCTGTAGAGTCTACACCTATTTTCTGCTGTTCAACATAAAGAAAGTGCTGGAGTCAGCACTTGAAATAGCATTCCCAGTGATATATTTTAAAGACCCCGTTTTGGCACGATGATTATCGGACATTTTGCCCGCTATCCGAAGCTTTATGGCCACCCCAAAATTCACTGGCACAAATTTATTTTATATTTATTGTATTCTGTCGCCGTAGAACAGAGGGTTAGGAAGATAGTAGAAGACCATTTGTTACGCTGTATCAGGGTGTGTATATCGCACATGCGGGTAAATCCTTATTTTAATATTTGTTCCTTCTTTAAATAAACATTTTTTTGTGTAATACTTATCGGTTTTACGTAGTATTTTCGATATTAATATTTTACGACTTTAATCATCAGAAAAATAAATCTTGCCCATTTATACTATATGGTGTCTTCTCGGTGAAATGAACCTACTTTCTTGCCGACATTTTTTTATTTTATTTAAACTTGACTTCCTTTTAACACTCCTAAACATTACATTTCAGAGCTCTAACTATTCATTCCATTGGTTTACTCGTAAATTACTGTTTTTCAGTATTTACTCCTTCAAAGCTTCAGAACTGTAGGAAGTTCACGAAATTAAATCAAATAATTTTTTTTACATTACTTCGATCGGAAATTTTCCGCATTTTCCACAAAAATATATAACTGACTTTGAATGAAAAGTTATGACTTTTAAAATAAAAAATCAAGAAATTTGAAAATTACTTTCCTCAAAAAGATAATAATTTACTTACACAAAACATTCTTTTTTCTGTGTATATCGGTGCAGGTATTCTTTGATAATTCAAGTTGGACTTTGAATTATTGACGAAATAATGTAGTTGAAGCGTCCGATGTGATGCGATCGATCTTGAATGATGCACATAGACATTTATTAGTCGTATAAATTATGGAAAATGTATCTGTAAATAGTAAATTAACGGGTTGGAAAAAAGTGTCACAACGTAGCCTGGTCTCCTCTATTTGCTTTTGTCGTTTACACCGCAATAAAAATTCCTGGACAGCAGATATAGGAAGAGCTAAGAGCCTTTCTCATATTTATTCCTTCACTACTGTTTCCATTTCCCCGTCCTAGTATGGTGTACTATCCTGGCTAGAAACGCAATAAATGTCCTGTGTAAAGTGCCCTCTGAGACTCGATTAGCTAGAAACAGTGACCGCATGCCAGCTAAATCGGTTTTCGCCCCCCCCCCCCCCCCCCCCCCCCCCCCGAAATCCTTGCCGATGGCCGTGCAAGCTGACCGCTTGACATTACATGGTAAAGAGTCTGAAAATTAAAAAAAAAAAATTTTAAATTAAATTAGGCTCATTTCAAGTGGATTCCTTGTCTACATTTTCGTTTTTTCTGTCATGAACCTGAGGACATTCGTGAAAACGAATTTCATACGCAAGTTTCCCTATGAAATCGCGTTATTACAATTTTTTTCTTGCAGTAACTGCGCTCTCTCGGGCAAGCTATACGCATATTTTTGTACTTTACAGCTATCCAATCCTTTTTTTCCTTGCTCCATCTTTCTGGACTTGAAACTGGGAAGCTTAGCGGGCGTTATGAACGCGAGCAGCAGAGCTTGGCCAGCAGAAATAGCACAGAATTATGCGACCGTACTGCCGCTTTCGTGGTGACGGTAGTTGTGATAATTACCTATACTTAGCTACACGTAGACACTGTCGACCCCTCCGGCGGTAGCAGCCGTGAGTAGACCACTTGCTGGTGAATAAATTATTCCAAAACGGGCTAGTTGCATTCCCCAGGCGTGAATTTACTCTTACAACAGATGCTTATTCCAGCTGTAATTCAAGGCATATTATTTTTCGTGACTCTGGTCAGCCTGTTAAAACTATAACAACGTGCATAAGGGGATTTACATAGTAATTCACACAAGAAATTCGACCCTCTTCGATTTCTCTAATATTTTTTTATATTGTTATTATCACTGAAAAGAACAAATATAATTTTTATTAGATTCTTATTTTGAGCCGATTAGATTTATTTAAAAAATTCATTTATATCAGTAACAAATGCTAACATCAATTAAAAAGATAATTTCGACATAATTACCATGGCCCTTTTTATCGACGTATGTTTACGCCCTCTTCTTCGATTCACTGTAGATTAAGCTCTTCTGCTCGATACATGCCATGGTTTATAATAAGGAAGTGCGTAGAACAGCACAAACCGGGCGTAAACTACAATTTATGCAGCGAATAAAATCGTGTAAGCTACAGCGTAGTAAACATGCAGTTTACGCAATTTTCATCGTTACTTTCTGTTTTACGCCCTTTTCAAAGCACTTATTTGATTTCTTATCTCGGACGCCGACGCCATCTTTTTCTTTTAAGCTATAATCAAATTTTTCAATTCAATTTTTTTATATGAATCATCCAAATCCAAATTCTTTTTATCTAATAAAGTCTGTGCCCGGGAAAAACGGTTCATATATAATCATATATAATTGTATATAATTTCATGTATAGTTGTGTATAATTATATATAATTGTATATAACGTAATATATCATTGTATATGGAAACATATATGAGCATATATGAGTTTATATGTACATATACAGTGGTATACATGATCATATATAATACCAAAACCGCCAGCTTGCGATGTCATATATGAACAGATATGATCATATATAGTTATATACAACTATATATCGCCCATTTTTAGCGCATATATGATTGTATGTGGATCCATATACAAATGTATATGAGCGTATATAACTTTATATGTATATATACATTGGCATATATGACCCTATATATGACCATATATAACACCAAAACTGCCTGTTTACCATGTCATATATAAACAGATATGATCATATAGGATTGTATATGAGATCTATTCTGTGTGTCGACTGTGCAATATATGATCATATACAATCATATATGACTGCGCACTGCGTATTATTAAGGTAATAAAAATATGAGTATTAAGGATTCAATAATTTGTGTTAGTCTACATGTTACTAAATCTATATGAAATGAAATCGTCGGACGATTTATATAATTATGGGCACGATTATATATGTACAATTACATTGTAACAATTGTATATGATCATATATAATCATGACTGACCTTATATGCTTCAGAAGATTATATCTATTTAGGCATCGTCTTATATAATCGCATATAACTATATATGATTGTATATGCTCAGATACAATTATACACAATTATATTTTCTCATATAGGATCATGTATACCCAGATACAATTATATATGATCATGCATAGTCATATATGATCATGCATGATCATATAGAGACAAAATTCATATACAATCATATATGAGCAGTTTATATATGATTATATATGATTATATATGAATCGTTTTTCCCGGGTGGGAATAATTATAGTAAATAAATAGACTGCACTTTTGGTAATAAACTGTGAGTAAAAAGATCTGAAAAAGTGAGGGTTGTGCCCCTTTCTTGTAATGAAAAAATCCCTTTGTTTTGTAAAATAACGGCCATTCGCTTCGCTGGTTCAACATCGAGTAGAGAGAAAGCTACAGTGGACAGTGGGATGAGTTGATTAGTCTATGCCCAACCATTCCCGTGGAGGCACTCTTCCACTATAACTTACCTGAGTGACTTCACTTATCTGAGCTCAACTTAACTGGCAACCCACTGTAGAATTTGTATGTTGAAATTAATTTTTCAATGCCCTATTCAATGCGTCGACAACGAATTGTACAGCATTTTCAGTAAAATTTTGTAGACATCCTTCAATTTTTTGTCGCCGAATATTTTGGATAACAGATGTTTTCCCACTCGGAGGTTTTGTCGTCTCTTGTTACAGAACCTGACGTTGTTATGTTGGTGCTAAGCTTGCCTCATCAGAGCTTATTGAATCTTTGATGAAGAAAGAATAACGAAAAACTTACTCGGACATATAATACGGCGAATGCCATCAAGGGTAATGCATAATAAATAAAGTAAACCCCTTCAAGGATGAGAAAGCATGATAAGGATTCCTAATTCCTTGCAGTATATCCATACAATGCTCTGCACTAATGTCAGAACTCGACAGAACTTCTCTGTCCTCATCAGCCTGAGAGTTTCGTATTATCCTGCTGGCGAGGAGCGCATAATAGCAGGATCAGCGAGGAAGGAAGGTCCATTCGGAGAGGTGAGAAGGTTTATTGGACGACAATGGTTTCCCTAATGCTATTGGAGCCGCACCATCGGACTTCCAGGCTTATTGCCTCTACTGGAATACGCTTTCGACCTGAATGCTTCGACCTCACCGTATCACTTCTGCTGGTGTATTCGAGTTGAGTCAAGCTGATATGGTTCTTGTGGCCGATTCAGTTTACCCATGGATTTACGGCACATTTCCACTATCTCAGCGACGTTCAATGAGTTGTAATTCAAAGACAGTCAGAATTCAAAATCAAGGTGAAACGCTATAAGCAACTGGCCGGCATGGCTATAACAACGAAATATCTATTACACCTCCCCCATAGTACCTGTTATCTACAGTTCTATAGCAAAGAGACCGATAGCATGTACAGCATGAATATCTGAAGATATTGTATAAAGAAAAGAGCCATAATATTGGACGAATCAATGCATAAACTACTTTAAGGGGAGGGTGTCAAGTGAAAATTAATGGCATTAATTCAAGAATATTTTAACGAATTGGTTGCTAATATATAATACAATTTTTTTAATATACTGTTACTCATTAAACAAAGAATTTATCAACCCCCCCCCCCCCCCCCCCCGTCGTACAGAAATCTGCAGGAAGTCCCTGTTTTCGATCGGATTCTGGTCAGATTTTCGTTGGGTTCAGTCAATTAGTTGATCCGGTTTTGCTCTCATCACCAGATTTTCACTGGTTGAGATTTGCTAAACTTTCATTAAAAGGGAATCCCATTGAATATTGGAAATTGTAGTATTTATCGACGGCAAAAACAATATTCGGTCGTGTCCTACTTGGAATACGAATAGATCCCGAATTTCCAGTTATTGACCAATACATCAGTAATTGACAATTAGAACATAACTCTTGAGATTTTTTTACAGTTCAAATTCTCATTGTCCGAGTTTTTGTTTGATATCCCGTTCGGAATTTCGTTTGGGATCCCGATCGGAATCCACTTTGCAAGTGTTAAATTTCAAGTAGACCGAAATCCGATGTACAAATGGTTGTAATTTTTAGAATATGAATATTGTTTAAGATATTTGTCTTCGAATTTATAGTGTATTTTTTAACAAACATCATGAGTTGTTACTTGCTAAGAAATAACAGAAATGACAAGCTCAACTTCTGTAAAACTGCGTACGAAATGTCTCATGGATTCGTTAAAACGTTAAACGTATTTGTAGCTCATTTTTTTGCCAACTTAGAGATTTCTTGTTACTTCTATAACAGAAGAAAAATACGACATCAATCATTGTTTCCTAAGATACTTAATACAGCTTTACCAAAGAGATACAGCAGCGACTAAAAGTTTCGCACTGGATATTATTTTTGGCTTCGTTTGCTAGACTTACTATCATACGTCGTTACCAATACGAAGTTATTGAACAATTTCCGAAGAAAATTCGATTGACCTCTGCTATCCCGTTTTATTTCATCGAGGCATTGGGAAAAAAATAAAGAAAGTAAATCACGGTGGTTCTTACGATACCATTAGATATATAGGTTGCGTGGACGGACGTTAAATGATCGCGGATTCGTTCCAATCCATTTGAGCTCTTTCCTCGACCACCGGATGCGAATGCGGAGGATGAGGTGAAGTAAAAAAAAAGTAACAGTAAGCCTATCCATCGAGTGCATCCGGCGCTAGCCGCTGCTCACACTCGACACTCGATCGGACCCATCGTTCGCAAGAAAAGTGTACATCGGGCCGACCTCCCTCGTTTCACGTACCTTTAGGTTTACAGTTCGTTTCCTCGAGATTCTTGAGAACGAACTCGATGTACTTTCTCGGTCATCCTTTATCTATTTTTTGTTTGATTGTATTTCCACACCCCTTTAAGGAGGCTGAGTCTCCTAAATAAAAGCATTGGGAAATATTATTTGTTGAAGAGATTATTGCTTTAAGAAAAAACTTAGGTTTAAACCAAATAACATATATAAAACATTATAATTCTACTATTTTATACAGACATGTAATGCACCAGAGTGATGTGACGTCACATATAATATGCATTTGTCGTAGTTTTCGGACGAAACCAATCATTGGATGTTTCTTTTCCGAGTATAGGGTGATTTATTTCAGGCCTGTATGACAAAGTTATTAATTCTTAGGCTAAGATAATGAAGTAGAATAATTTTTCTCGCAAATTTTCTGCACAGAATTTTTACTCTTTTAAAAAGTGTAGTGGCAATCAGCTATATTCATGTGAAGTTTTATTCGGACTGTGACTGGCCGTCGCTGTCGTCAGACACACACCGGAACCGTTACCAAGTTGGTGCATTGAATCTTTTTGTTTATGTTAAATGTCAAAACTGATAGAAATCGATTTCAATGGGCCGCCATTTAGTAAACGAGCGCTGCAGCGCCCATTGAAAAATGGTGACGCGTGGTAGCGTGTCCGGTCTGGCTAGTATATTTATAAAGTTCTTTAACATTTACTTGAGAATTATTGATTTGCTTGTATCTGTGCAGAAATTTCAGCAAGGATCAGACTGGAACCTGCCTAGATTTCCGACGTACCGTTGGGATCCAGTTAGTCACCGAATCGGATTGCAAGCATGGGATGTGCGCCCGTAATCAGGATTCCGATCAGGACTCTGGTCTGGATTCTTAATGGAATCTCCAACTGGATCCCGAACAGAATCCCGGAGTGGATCACCGATGTATTTTACTGTGAATCAGGAATTTGTAAAATGCTAGGTAGTGCGGTGAATATCAGATTGAACAATATACCAATAATGGACGCAGTGCGGACTTGGATTGCAAAATATCTAAACTATTATGTCAATTACTGATGCACCGGATAATGACTGAATTTCCGGGATCCCTTTTAATTCATAGTAGGATTCGACAAAATAGTGTTACCCATCGATAAATAGAACACGTTCCGGATTAGGATTGAGACTACCCTTTTAGGAAAACCCTAGTAAATCTCGACTAATGAAAATCTGGTGATCAGAGCAAAACCGGAAGAAGATTAGGGATCCATTCGGATTCCAAATAGGATACCCAATTGGGGTAAACCGACCAAAACCCGACCAAGGCTTCATCGAAAACTGGGACTCCCTGACACATGTCTACACGGTTATCGAGAAATTGAATTTTTGTTATAATACTTGTGATCATTTCATCATTCGTTCACGTTCCCATTCTTATAAAGAGATGTACAATCATCTTGATCCATATTTACGATGTGAATCTAACGGCGAGTCTGAAAATAAAAATTATTTCCATCGATAAACTAGACTATTAAATGTGCTTATCGCGATATGATAACATTTCACATGTGCATGTGCACTGTAGTTTTCATTACCATGATATTTCATTACGACGACGCTGTTATCTCTACCAGAAGGTTCACCGCTCTCCCTATTAATCTGATAATGTTGATAATAGAGTAGTATAGAAACGCAGGATAAAGTAGTGTTTCGTGATGAATAATGACGGTTGTTGAGTTGATGCGTCGAGTATACTTTACGGCGCGTTGCAAGTTGTTACACGCGTAAATACCTGACATTCTATACGACCTACGGAAAGAGAGTACAATAATAAATATGAAACGCCGTGATAAATGGTTCGTAATGAAGTATATGTCTATGTAGATGGTCCAGTGATACGAAAAGGGGTCCATCAATTTATCTTGTTGTTTCCCACACATATTCGAGGTCCCGAGAGTAAAGTAAATTTTTACGACGAGTCGCACCTAGTCATTTTCTAGATGGAGAACCGCGATAACAATAATGACATTCTCGGTAAATTATGCACCCTTAGTGTTGAATTTTCAGTCATAAGATCAATCTTATTCGAACTTAAGATTCATTTCAAGTTCAAACTTAAAATCAAACAAGGTCGAATAAGATCGAACAAGATTGAACTGATCAGTTATAACTCTAGTTGGGAGGCGTATCACAACAGAAATATGTGACTATAAATAAAGCACGTTACTAATGTTCTATGCTTAGGAGAATGTATATTACGACTCAAAATATATTATCCACGCTTTATATGATTGGTTTTCCAATGCTCTTAAAACTCTTTGAACTTCTTCGAAATGGTACGCCTCCGAAATAGAGTTACAACGCTTCAATGAATTATAAGGAGTTGTAATTTTTTTAAGGATAGATGGAGCTACGAATATCAAATAGATAAAAGAAGCTCTCTTCGGAGTAGTTCAAATTGAGATTAAAGTGCATTGGGAATTATTTGATTATTTTTTACAATTTCTTTTTTTTCAATGTGATAATGAACTTTTGTAGTCAGGAGATTTTTCAGTAAATACATCTTTTTTTATCGTATCAACGAGGAAACAAACGCAATGTACAATATGCTCAGAACTGTAAGCTTCGGTTAACAATTCATTTGATTGTTACTACTTCACATGGTCTATAATTTACTAGACGCACGTTTCACCCTTTTGTCCAATGAATTGTTTTTTTTTTATTGCACGAGCCTTGGGTAATATTCACCAGATTAATCTCCTAGTCGCTTTATGGATGGTACTTTTCAGCTAGTGACGTGGAAAATATAGTTTGGCACCCTTCGGATAAAAATCGAGAGTAGCACACTCTATACTCCGCGACCATTCACAATCTACCCTTGAGGGCGACATCGTCATAGTGAGCAGCAAGCGAAACAGTCTTAAGTTTTCTTAGAGTGGCAATATACTTCAGAAAGCTTCGATGAATGTTTCTTCTTGGCATAAGAATATCGTACAGCGAAGTTACTAGCTAGTAGTACCATGCCATGGATGTACCTCGTAAAAACAAACTAACCGGTAAAGCTAATGATCGCGTACTTTCAACGAGTCAAGTAGATTATTCACTCCCGTAAATACACTAACCTCGAGATTTCTCTATTTGAGGGTTACTGCTACATATACACCTCACTTTTTACATCGTCTTTAAAAATAAACTTACTCGATTCCATATAGCATGGTAAATGACGCATTTCTAACTAAACTTTATGATGAAAATGTTATATATTTTTGATAATCCCCACAAAATAGTTATATTCCTAAAAAAAAAGGTTGCTAAGTAAAACATTGCTCATTGCTTCCTCATTTTTTCATCTTGCCATCGACTGTACTTTGATCAATTTTGGCTTCATCAAAGGGGCTTCGTGGACCATTTATTTATTATATAATTTTATAATAAGCAATCTTTCTAGACAGTATAACATTCTATGATCCTATTTGATTAACGTGCAAAATGCCAGTTCATTTATTTGAACCTGGAGGTAATTGTCGTATTTTAAAAAAATGGAAAAGTGTAAAATTCTCTAAAATGTGAACTCTCTAAATCACCTGACATCAAATATTGGAATCATCAAATCACGTTGTATAAAAAAAATACTTTTCGTAATAAAATAATATATAGAACAGCAATGAAAGTGAATTCGTTTCAAATATGTATATATACTTACATTTTATTCATTAGATGACGTCAAGATTATGTGCGACAGATGGCACCACTTAAAAAATTTCAGTTATTCGCAGCCAACTGAAGCGAAGTATTCTGCAGTTTAGCCAAAAGCTGAATATCTCGCGATATTCGGTTCTATTTCGCTTTTATTCCCAACTGTATGCCAGGCTCAACAAAGGGAATTGCAAGTTCAAAACAGACTGTTTATTTGGAAAATTTGTTCAGGTCCCAAGATCTCCGGAACTGTTAAAGAATAATTTGATTTATATATATATACATATATATAATTTTATGTAGGGTGATTTTTTCAAACGGTTGTAAGATTGCTTCTCTTGCATTACATTATAATTTTTTTTTTCAACTGTCATTTGATTATATCCAAGTTAAACTTTGCGCTATAGTCATTCTTTGTCAATCCTGTTGCAGTTTGGGCTTGAAACTTTCGAAATTTCTTCCTTTACGACGCTGTATATGAGCATTACCCTTTTTATTACGAAACTACTGAGCAAAGTTTTCGCTCGTACACATCTCCTTTCTGTATTATTTTCCCAACTTCTTGAATAGAATGAAGCGCGAACGCGAAGGACGTTATGGGTGAGAGCTCGAGATGTGTAATGTAAGCGAAGTGGTGCTCCGGAGTAGAATAAACACGACGGCTCGTGGAATAATAATTAATAGGGTCGTGTTTACGCACTCAGGCACTTATTCTGCGTCCACAGCTATGTTATATACGTAGCGAATATATGTGCTATACTCTAACTAGTATACACGACAACAGAAGCTGTAACAGCACTCGTCGAACGCATAAGCTAAGTGAGTTCTTTAAAGATTAAAAAAAAATAAGTACCTATGCCAACGTTATCGGTGAAATATTGAAATACATGATGAGAGTAATTATGGGTAATATATGGAGCATTCTATGGTAAAACACAAAAGATGAAATCCAACAGGATATCGACTTTTTGGTCGCGAGGGTTTCCTTGGTCTGAGCATGCTGCTTTAATTTGCATGTCACAAATTACAAGGGTTGTAGAATTTTTAGTTCTTTTTATATTATATTTGTACCACATAATTTTTTTAATGATACTGAAGCTAAATAAAATGTTGTCGAGTAATAAATATATTGTTATCAGCCAAAAAGAAAACGTGTGTCAATTCTACTGGACTAACTCAAAGTTATTATTGTTTTTTTTACTTATAACATCCTAAACGTATCTACACATTCTGTTTCAGATTTTTGATCAGCGAAAAATATTCGACCAGATGAAGTTCTAACAAACAAAAAAATTATAAATCCTATAATAAGAACTTAATAAGTCGAATGATAAATGTTTGTTAATTCCTGACGATGTGAATCATTATTAAGCCGTATCGTATGCACTAAAAAGCCGACTGTACCTCTGTACATGATTCAGTATGCTATTTAGTCTGTATATACTGCAAGTGCGGTGAATAACGTTTGTTCGCATTGATTGCGAATGCAATTAGCAAGCGACTCCCATATGCCTGGCACGGTTTGATTATTGAGTTGACTTGAATGCTCCATGCTCGGAGGACTAGTTGATCAATCCGCTTCAGTTTGCATTCTGAAGAATCACTTTTTTAAATTCCCGGTTGTAAATACAGCCAGTAAAACATGAATCTAAAATGTATGACATTTTATATTCGAGAATAATGGAACGAATTTTTACATTCGATACTGTGAATTCCAAACAGTCAAAATACAAGTCAAATGCATCTATTAAAAAGGAAAAATCGAGGCTTGTTGGATCACTTTTTGTTATTTAAAATTTGAAATGGTGGTGTTTTAAGCAATCAATATATAAGTCAAGCAATTAAATATATATAGATTGCTCCTCACCAAAAGAATATATGAGCACCCCTCGATGCCAGGATTTTTCTAAGTCCGGCAATATACCCCTCCTCCAGGCTAAGATCCTTCTACGTCCCAGTGCCTGCTCCTGGATCAGGATTTTTCTAAGTCCTACAATATCCCCTCCTCAAAGCCAGGATTTTTCTAATTACTCTCTATAACCCTCTTAACGGATTTAGATAAATCCACGCCCAATGCTTCCTTAAGGGACTTAGAAAAATTCAATTCCAAGGGTCCCTTGTGATACTTAGAAACATTCGGCCCAAGTCCCTTGGGGGACTTTGAAAAATTCAGCTCAACGCTCGATTATCCTACACGGCGGCACCGGCAGCGGCGGCTCCTGCGGCGAGATATTTTTATTATATGGAGAGATACATATATAATATATAAGTATATTTTTTTGGTAAGGAGCAATGGAGTGTTTGAGCTAAGTCAAACAACTTCGCCACGGTCTTCATACATGTATATGTGGTATCCAAAGGTTTAGTTTCTACAGAAAGCGCTACTGGCCACGGTGCACAGTGTCGAAGTAGAACCTCTGCATTGTAGTCAGATGCAGACTGTTTACGGTTATGCTGGTTACACAACAAAGCTCTCAGCGTGCTCATTCAGCACAGTTACTACAGACAATCATCACTGGTGTGGGCTTATGTAGCCTTAACCTGTATTGCATAGCGTGCAAATGTCCAACTGCGATAATGTGGATAGGGTATACGGCGAAAAAGGCTTGGTTACGACTACTAAGCTGTTGATTATATATGCGTCACCTTATGAATTTGCTACACCAACCAAGATTTTGGTTATAACTGTTTTGACCGTAGACAGTAATGCGATAATTATGTTATGTTATTTCGTCATTTTTATGGAAGTAATTCAGAAGATACATAGACTTTTGAATAAAGTACAAATAAGTACAGGACTGAAGAGCACATTTAAAGTTCTGCTAAAAATGCGTCTACCAAAAACATCGCTAACATACAACATTATTATCAGATCACAAAACAAGTAGGAGATACCTTTGCTGATGGTAAAGGGTAAAGCGTTGTCTGTCGGCAGAGTTATCATCCGATAGAGATGTAATGTAGCAGAAATATTTTCCAGAATCAAATTGTGGTATCATCATTTTGTAGTTGTAAAGTCAATCTTGAATTTACGAATGCGCTGCTCTGAGTATAACAAAAGTTAAATTGAAATTATCAAACGCTGGTAAAAGAAAAGAAATTATGTTATGAAAGGTAGAATTCAGATGTATTAATATCGCGGGAATAAGCGTTATATTGAGCAATTGCCGTTTGCTAGATGTAGCGAATGGTAACTGATGAAATTAATATCCATCATCCCCTTTAAACCTCTTCGGTATACTCACTAGAGTCACCCTTAGGTTTAATGCAGTTCCGAAGAGCACTTTAATCTCTTACAAAATAGTGGTAAACGGGATAAGAATTTTAAGCGGCGTGAAACCTGCGCGCGCTCTGCTAACTTCTGGCGAAACTTCCGGGCGTTGTGCGACGAAGCGATGTAATGGTATTGGTGGTAGTAGTAGCAGCAAAGAGTATAGAAGGCTCATCCCTTTGCCGCAGGGTTGTCGTCTTCTGTCGACGATATTCATTGGATAAACATTGCTGCAGTTGTAGTTGTGCGGAATGCACTGCAGTCGGTATACCGAGTCTTCTGTGGATGCGAAAAAAGCTTTTCTCTCGTTCGTAAAGTTTTACGGTGCCAAAAGGTAAAACATGTAGACACGTGGATATTGCACCGTATTTTTCCACAGTTTCGTAAATTTCTCTTCATCCATGTGTTAAAGTACATGTCTACAAGTAGAAAATCCTTTTTTATTGCTTCCTCATAGCGTAAGCTTTGTTTTCGTGAAATTTTTTTCTCGAGTTTTTCATGTCAAGGCTGTTTAAGTGATCTAAAATATCGAGAAAATTTGTTTAGACATCACATCTGTGAGGTGACTTTGTAGAAATTAAAAAATAATAAGTAAGCAATGTGCAAAGATTTAGTTTACATCCTTTTTTCTTGTATAAGGCGTTGACTAGGTGACGGAAAAACTAAATTGAAGTCTAATGACTTCGTGCCAGTGGAAAGAACGATAAGCTCTCAGCGGTGAAGTAGTTTACTTCCATCGAGCACTGCTGTGCGATCTGAGTATACACTTACACTTGAAGGAAAATTAACGGAACCGCGTCATTGGAACCGGTATTTCTGCCATCCGACCTATTACTTTTTCTCATTGCTCCTCCTCGCATCTTATCGTTGGCACTTTACGTCAGTACAGTGTGTGTATTGAGCACCATCTACTCCACACCTGAGCTCATCGTTAAGTTTCGATTGCCTTCTGGAGACTCGAAGAGGGAGAGGGAGAGGGAGAGGGAGAGGGAGAGGGAACTACGTGAAAAATGGAAAATAATGAAGAAGCAATGTATAGAATTTTACTTTGCATGCTTATATAAACTAATTGACGTAGTTTCTACAATGCTTTGTTAAGTTTTACGAAGTTTCAGTTTTTCATTGTTTCCCAGCGTTCATAAAACCACCTCCTGGATTCCTGGATTCTGCCGAGATTTCCCCACTCATGGTCGAGTTCTAGTTAGTTGGCTGATCAGATTCGTAGAATGTTACGGTCATCGACCAATACACCAATAATCAATAGTGTGAAATTGTACTGGAAACAAATTTAAAGTTTATTATGACACAATTGTCAATCACTGACACATCGGTCGATAATTTTAATTCTGAGATCAATTCTTATTCCAAGTGTAGTATCTATTGGGATTCCAAGTGATACTACACTTGGAATATTGTAGGGAGACCCTAACAAATCCCAACCAATAAAAATCTGCTATGTCGATCAATCCTGGTTTTCATAAAACATTAATAAGTTTTGATGAAAATTAAAAGTGTTCCTGAAGCAAAGACCCTTGCTCAATAATTGGTTTTTGCACCAAAAGTTCCGTCCTTATATATTATATAAATACTTGTGTACAATTTGAAGAATTAATCCGACACAGTTCATTTATCAATCTAACACTCTAGACTGAAGGACCTAGAGCTTTCGACAATCTTTTCTCCAGACTATAAATCTTGCCGGATTAAACGATATTGTATATCAGCAGATATAAAATAAGCTGATCAATGACGTCGGTATAGAATACTTTGTGTAGTATAGAATAAATCATGAAAAGTGTCGACGAATACGCGGGAAAAGTGGCCACGGAGTAAAATCGAATTGATACATCGTCGTCGAGAAATCAGACTAGCGTCGAACAATTTATAATATAATAAGGGCTCGGTCTTTGCCACAAACCTGTACAGTTCCTCAGTATGGGCAATAATTCTCCATCGTCGACACAGGGATGGAAATTTGAAACATGAGATTCCTGGGGAGAGATGCGTTTATATTGATCAATACAAACGTATGGTTCTCTACACTTGAATTTTGGTTGAAAACGCACGGAAAAATCAAGAAGGTGGTAATTTTTTGAACTTTGAAAATCAATATGGGTGACACCGAAATAAAAATATCCTCTGTTTTGTAAGATATGAAAGTTTGTTAAACTTATATACGTTGAAAGTGGGTGCACGTCCATTCTCGGAGATCGATAACACAAAAACAAATCCAGATTGCTGTTCTTTATACTTTGCATGGATTTCTTTTAATTATAATCTTGTATAACTTGACGCATATGTGTAGCATATTAACGACTAATAGTGTAAAGTACGAAATGGCCTATTAAGAGACGCGGTAGCGTCTCGAGACAAGTACATTTCCCCTACTTACCGACCGAGAAAACGAGACGCTACAAGATTCTCTCTCTGGAGCCAATTCCTTTTAGCCAGATTCTCAATAGGTTATATCGTGATATAAACGAATTTCGAGTGCTTTGAAGATATTTCATACTGCAGTTAGATAGATTAGCTTAAAATATCACGATTGGGACTAAAACCAATGCTGTAGCTATTGAGTTTAACAAAGATATGTTTGTGTATATTTTCGTATTTCAGAATTTCTTTACAATTAACATGGCACGCGCGTAACTTCACGCCGTACATGGCACGCTCCTAACTTCATGCGGTACATGGCACACAGCCAACGATATATATATATATATATATTTATTATACCATTTATATAAAGCCATACGGACGGAAAATATATATGTATGTATATATAGTAATAGTTCGCAAATAAATTGTATATACATGAAGTGATAAAAAGTGATAATTTGTTACATTATATGACTGAAAATATAAAACAACCTCTCTTAAATGCGTTCAGTGGTTCAGTGTGTATTATAGGTTTCTCCTATTAGTTATTTTTCGACATATTTTATTTTTTATTATACATACAGCAATGTTTGGTGTAATTAACCTAAAATGCGCAAGCTGTAAATAAAGTTTGATTGAAAGCGTTAAAAAACTTGTATTATATTTTACTTATGTTGTACTTATATTTTAAAAACTTGTGACTGTCATTTCAACAAAATACTTTAGAAACTTCTGACTTAAGGGGGGCGAGTCAGCAAAAGAAATTATTTTCAGAGTCATATTTTTTTATTCCAGTCAACCGATGAATATGAAATTCATATATCACTTAAGAACTAATTGCAAACTTAGAAAGTAAAGAATTTATAAATTAGTTGATGTCTTCTGAATTCTTCGTTTCAGTCTTTAAGAGATATATAAAATTCATATTCTTCATCGGTTAACAAGAATAAAAAATGGTTCTCTCTAAAATTCTTTTTTCTTTGCTGGCTCGCCACCCTTAAAAAAATTCAATTACAAAGTCTGATTTTCTTTTTCTTTTAACATGAAAAAAAAATTAATCCACAGTTCTTGGCGTGTTTATATGCTAATACAAACATTCAATGATGAACAACCATGTTGGTACTTCGCAAACTCGCCAAGTACTGTGGATTCATTTTTTTTTTTGTTAAACATTCTTGAATTATTTTACCATTTTTTTCTTCGGTTCTTGTACTTTACATTTTTTTAAAATTTTTATGGCAAGAATTTGTGTTTCATTTCTAAATTTTTTTACTTTCAACTGCAAGACTTTTATTACTCTCTAATAAGAAAAATACTGTGTCTATATCACTTGTTGAGTTGAACAATATATATTGACATGCTGCACATATTTTTAGTTTATTTCGCGACTTTTTGTAGTTATGCGCAGCTTACTGCTCAAGTTTCTGACAGGTTTTTTTTTTTTTTTTTTTATGCCAATCGGATACCACTCACGTAAATGTACTTGTCTCAATTTTTTTACGCTTGAGGGTTTTTTTGGGGGCTCTTACCGTCCGTAGTTCGTAACAAAATCTACTCCAGCATTCCCTTAACGAATAGAGAATAAGAATAGTAATATTCAGATGTGTGGTCGTCTAACATGCATTATATAGAAGTAAGCGGCACGAGATCGAAAAAAGAAGAATTTTGCACATTCTTTCCTCATTTTTTTGGTCCGCCGTAAACTGAGACTTCTCTGTGAAGAAGTATGATTAATTTGGGCTTTCTCATAGAGTGCTTTCTCATTGCGTGCTGCAAACCAAAAAAAAAAGAAAGATAGGATACAATGCACAGCGTTTTATATTCCAACCTTTGTGAATTTGCAACCAAAATGAATACCGAATATTGCGCGAGGTTTTCAAAATTACAATCTTTCCGCATACCCATCAGTCATGGCTTTTCTACATGTGAATCTTTCTGATGTGAAGCATACTGACATTTATATCCCGATTTTTCTTTTTTCATGCACACAAAGGTTTCAATGCGAGGAAGCAAAAACGGACACGAAAATTGTAATATCATATAGCAAAAATTTGTACGAACTCGAGCTAGTGCACAACTACTGCAAACGTTTCCTGTTATCACTGTACTTGGTTGTCCAACGTGCCGCTAATTAAAATCGCACGATTTAAGAAGCCTTTGTCGTGTGTTACAGTACTAGTCACTAACCACGTGTATACTACTACTGTTTCTGCTACTGTTTACCCACACTATCTTCTAAATATCCCAGTCTACATGCCCGTGGTAACAAACCACAATAAACATAGTGGTTCAGACTAACAAAAAGTTAAAAACATGTCATAGTCACACCATAAATCCAGAAAAGCTTGTAAGAGGTTTAATGTTCTTTTACTGAATATAAAAGTGCTATTATAGAAGAGACCGGGGTCGAAAGTAACAAAAAACGAGTTCGACTTTTTCAACTTCAAACCAGAAGCGTTAGATTCTAGGTAACCGATTTTCATACTCATACGATTAACTACTTAATTAAATCTTTTGAACCAAAAAAATTGAGCGACTTATTCAGAGAATTATTTCGAAGGGAGACAGTTTCCGCAAAAGTTTAACAAGTAAGCATGAACTTTGTACGTCATGAAAATATGACGCAGCGGTATGAGTTACGACGCTTCGTAGCCCAGTGTAACGTAGTTTGTTTTTTAAAATTCTACATTTTTATTTTTACAAAGCTTCGTTTATGTGGAAGCCAAAATTGGTAAACATACTTCTTCATAGAAGTACCTTTGTAAAAATTTGATAATGAGGAAGCAATGTGTAAAACTCTACCTTTCATTTTGTTTTACCACGTTGTGACGAGGCGCTAGCATGCGCTCGCGTCAATGCGCTGGGCCTAAGGTGCTCGTGCACCGAAACCGCACGAAAATCAGCATAGCAGTCGCATCGTTTCTCATCGTCAACGCTCGTGCTGTTATTCGAACGTTTAACTACCACCAATATTACGTTTACGGGAATTCAAAGAACTAGAGCAATGGTCCGGGAAGACGTTCGGACGTGAGAGGGTGATCGGGGAGAAAGAGGGCCTGCGGAATAACGCGATGATCGACGAAGTCGATCGATATTAGGCTGTGACCCCCACCCCGAATATCCGAAATGTTGCGTAACCCGGCAGGACTCGCGTAATGAGCAGCAAAAAGATTTGGAATAGTTAGTTAGCTTCGGACTGTGAGTTAGGATAATAAGCCACGGGCTAGTGACTCAAATTTGGTCGAGACTGCGCTCGAGCACTGTTTCACGCGTCTCGAGAGAAAAAGATTAACAACGCGCGCGTAGAGCAAGCGAAGCCACGAGAGTCTCGACGAATATCCGATTAACCCGTGCGCGAGTTCCGCTGCGCATAATCGACGTAAAGAGACGTAATGCGAAATAGCCGACGTGTGAGTGCGAAACCCAGTTCCGCGAAAATTTTCGGACTGGAGTCGGTGCTTGTACGATAATATTGTACAGTTAAGAAAGTAAATAAATTGTTATTAATTATCATCGAAAAGAGTGTCCCGTTTTCGAATATTTAAGTTCGCCAACCCCCCAAACTAGATCCTTAATTACAGTTAGTCGACAACAGACAGTAAATTCAATAACGAGAACCCTGGCTATTCGGTTAAATAGTAGATGGCCTGGTGCCCATCGAAGAAAAAAGTTTGTAGGGTGGTATAAAATTGATTTTGTGAAAATTCAAGGGCGTCATTATATTTGGTTGGTTGCCTCTCCCCCAGTCTCCGAAATACTGGTGCGAGGAGCTCGTCACAACGTATATCCAACAAATTAGAACACAGGGTGTTTTGGTTTGTACACATATTCAATACCTGCCGTAACTTTATAATGAAGGAGTATCATGATGCCGACTATTCAATAGAATATTCCAAGTGATCCGATAACAGGTACGCGCAACTTCGAATTTACCTCGGTTCACATTTAATATGAGCACACGATGCCTTCAAATTCTATGAATTCTCTCGTGTCTAGCGAAGTTTAAAAAAATTGTGAAAGTTGTGGTGGCTATATACATCTCGGGGAATCAATGGGCCTCCCGCAATGCCTTTTTTCTCCTTCTGTTCTTGTTTTTGCTGCTGCGTACTGTTGTTCATTACAATATGGGGTATTCCATACCAATTCGACCTGGGTCTGACCTCTCGGGTTTGGTCCACGATTTCTTATTTTATCCATTCAACTCTAAGAGGCATCCACAATTATTATTATCATTTTTGAATCATTTGATATACTTATACTTATTTAAAACCAACATATCTATCGACATAATCATTTGAATATCTGGATAAATTCTTGAAAATTCTGAAAAAATCTCAAAAGTCCTGACTTATGTATAGAAATGTAGAAATAATAATAATAATAATAATAATCAGTATATAAAATGTTACAACAAAAATCGAGTAAAAATTCTGATTGTTTCTTAGGGTTCTAGCAATAAAATAAAAGAATGTGAATCAAATCCGATAAGTCGAGGTTCAGACCAGGTCGAATCGGTATGGAATGCCCCATATATATCTCCACGGGGATATGCTACCACGTTTACGGGTGTCTCCTTAGAGGATACCCGCTATAACTTTACGCCTTCTAACTATCATACCTCGTAATTATATAGCCTGTAAGACGCCCGAAGTCGGATGTTAAGGAATATAACTCCATTTCACCGAGGCCCAACTATCTCCACTCAATTTTACTATATAATATACCCTCAGGCTATACACTTACTTAAGTTTATTACTGCAGTATCGGAGCCGAATTTAATATCAATTTAATTTACTCGTGACGCCTGTAAGCTGTAAACTTCTGCTACTAAGTTAGCCAACACATATGAAGAGAATTATAGGACTAAGTCTATCATGTAAATGATTAATTCTGAATGGTGATGGAATTGATTTCGTTTCATCAGTTTAAGAATCAGTCTCGTTAAATACATGCAAATGTACAATTTTTTGTTTTGCTTTCTCATAGGGGAAGCTTTGTTTTCGAGAAAAAAAAATTTTCATAAAAAAAGTGGTCGGAAAAAGTGGTTTAGAAAAAATGACCGGATGTATGAATGTGTGCGTGTGCGTGTGCGTGTGCGTGTGTGTGTGCGTGTGATAGAGGGGCTGAAATTGATATTGCCATAATCCGGGAACTACTCAACCGAATCATCTCAATTTTTGGTGCCATATACTGTA
Organism: Perithous albicinctus; assembly: GCA_964016905.1. NCBI lineage: Eukaryota > Metazoa > Arthropoda > Insecta > Hymenoptera > Ichneumonidae > Perithous > Perithous albicinctus. Next base: position 10,403,403 of record OZ024690.1, on the reverse strand, counting down.
CAGTCAAGTGTCTCATTGGTTTCTACATAATAAAGGACAGATTTCTGAGATCCATTGGACACTAACACAGACACTAACACAGACACTAACACAGACACTAACACAGACACTAACACAGACACTAACACAGACACTAACACAGACACTAACACAGACACTAACACAGACACTAACACAGACACTAACACAGACACTAACACAGACACTAACACAGACACTAACACAGATACTCTCACAGACACTCACAGCCACTTACAGACACTTACAGACACTTACAGACATTTACTTACTAAATCACACGCCTGGGGTTCTAATAACAGGACTTATATTTAAAAATTAGGCCCTGTGTCTAATAGTGGGACTTATAAAAATTAGGGTCGTGAGTGCCTCATCGGAAGATTTAGAAATATCAGGGCATGGAGCGGTTACGGACGATTTGCAAAAAAATCGCGACGGCGCGAAGCGCCCGAGCCACGATAACCTGCTAGTACATTTTATAAAAATCGATTGAATTTTGATTTTATGGAATTTTTAAGATTTTGGAAAATGTCTGTGAACACTCTAACTCGAACAAATTTCCAACTATCGGACTGAAACTTGAAACAAAACTTCATCGGGGTGGTGCGACGTTTGGTATTGAATTTGAGCGAAATCGATAAAATAGTTATAATTCTATAAAAATTTCATTTTTGTAATTCTTTTGTTTGTTTCAATATTTGATACTGAATTTAAGCAACATCGATAAAACAGTTAAGATTTTACAAAAATTTGCATTTTCGCAATTTTTTTCAAGACATTTGCAAAGTCAAACTTTGCACATGCGAACCTTGCTTCATACATTTTTTTATGCGCCATCCACAAAGCTTCCTCTATGAGGAAGCCAAATTAAACAACGCACTTTATCATAGAAGAGAGTTTGTGACAGGTAAAAAAAAATGAGGAAGCAATGTGCACCCTTGTTCAACTTTGCACCCTTTTTTATTTATTTTTCTGTATACAAGTACTAAAATTATTATTTATTAACCATAGATAATTTTGTAACCAATTTTTTTTTTTAGCGGCGAGCTCCGCTATCTACCTTGTTTCGCTTCCCGTCTAATACTTCGTCACTCAACAGACCGAATTTCCAGTGAAGAATTTCTAGGAATTCTTCATTCACTCTGGCTGCAGCTGCAAAATGGCAAACTTTTCTTTCAAGCATTTAAAAAAAAAGTTGTACGTGAAACTCGGGCGTGCAGATTATTTTCATCTCGCGTGATCACTGGCAGTCATATGAATATTTGTGCACTAAATACAAAATATTTTATTTCGTGTCGTGTTATATAAAAAACTATTTATTGGGATCAAAAATCTAAAATATTCTAACATAAAAAGTAGGCTATGAAATGTACTTTCTAAGATACATTTTCTATTGCGGAAAAAGACTATTGAGCGCTTTATAGTTACTATTCGGATTCAAAAGTTACTATTAACTATCAATAGTATATTTAATTTGTTCAAGAAACTTTTACATCTTACATAACAGATGGTGTTTATATTTCGGGTGGCCATATTGGTTTTTCGGGAGGTTGAGAAAATTACTTATTTCTTCATTTCTCATGAGTTGTTAAGGACGAATAGTGCAAAGTACGAAATTGCCTATTTTTACCGACCGTAGTTAGTAACTAAATATACTCCAGCATCCACTTAAACCACTAAAAAATTAAAATTTTAATCTTTAAGTACAAAAAAATTAAATTAAAATAATATTTCTGACTTTTTTAGCCCTGATTTGACTAGTGCAAAGCGCTTTAACCTTCTTAATAAATGTCTACATGAATCCTCTTTAAGCCAGGAAGATTTTACGAGTGAAAGACGATAAAGTATTTGCCAAGAAGCCAACGATACGACACAGTCAACGAGCATCATCTTGTATGCTCTCGTTTGAAGCTTGCTTGTAACCCACACTTGTTCATATTGCAGAGACTTTCTTCATTGCTGCTAGCTGGCAGTATTTCCCTCGATCTCCGTATTGTCACGGACTGCTCTATCCGCAGAAACGGTTTCGCGAAGCTCACAAGCCAAGGAATTACGAGTTTCCGCGACCCAGACGACCTGGAGTAGACACGTATCGTGGTTTGATATACATTCTCGGTAGTTCAACGGCGCGAGGGGTTAGCGCACGTTAGCCACGTGACGCACATGCACGAGAGGTCAATTCTATATCCTCTTACTGCACGACGCCCTTCTTCCACCTTGTGTATATAACCACCCCGTTCTAAACTATTGAAAATTATGTCCTCTCCTTATCGCGACGCTCCCACGGATGCACTGACCTTTATGCTCCAGCTTGCCTCGTGATTCCACCGTTATAAGGAGACGGTGCGGGTCACTTGAATATATGCAACTCTGAATGCTCCTATATATTGCACTAACGATAGAGTGAAAAGCACGTTTCATCATCAACTTCGAGCTCCAAGTGTAACGTGTTTCCAACAACTAACGAGTATATGCGGTTTCAACCCACGAATACTACTTTGTGTCCTATGATCCAACGAAATTTCGACCTACCGTATGGAGTTTACGGTTGTGAATATGGAAGAGAGTGAAATTGTCGTTACTGGAGTGCATTCTCGTAATCTGCATTGATGATCCCACCGTACTCCGAATATTTATCGTTAGATTTTCCATTGCGATATATATTGTAGGGAAGGCCTGGCTACATTGTAACATGGGGAAAAATGCGACAGTCGATTTTGTGGACGCTTTGTTGACGGAAAAAATCTGATTTTTGCTCCCTCATTGACGAAGCTTTGTTTTCGTGAAATATTTTTTTTCGAGATTTTCATGTCAGTACATTCAGAATGGTCCATGACGTTGAGAAAAGTGATTTAGAAAGAATATCTGTATGAGTATTTTTTTATGATCCAGAATGTTTTAAAACACTCTACTATAGATAGTCGAAAAATTAAAAAAAAATAAAGAAGAAAAAAACAGAATGGCCTTAATCATTAATTTATTGTTGCTATAACTAAAAACAAGCAGGTTTATTCATTATCATCAACCTGTAAATATTAATCGATTGATCCCAAATTTACGTTTAATGTTGATATATCTATAATGTATTCAAATTTGCCTGAAAATTTTCTTAAAAAAATTGAATACTCTCTAATGTATGTATTACTGATTCGCGTTTCTGGACAATTTTTCCAAAAAGGTGAATAGAAAATAAAACTAAATTAAACGAATGAAAATGAAACGTATTTTTTTTTACCATCAAATCGCCAATTCTCTGTAGATTTATTAACGACAATGTATGCAGTTGCTTTTAAATCAAAGGTGGAATTAGATTTTAGAGGGTGTCCTATGGTTTTATGCCGGCTTAAGTGAAAAATCGATGTTTATAAACACTTTAAATGTATCGAACCGAGTGGTAAACAATTGCTTCAAACCACCAATTTAAAGCATTCATATGGACACAGTAAAATTTAAAGAACATGTGGTATTTACCGGCGCCATTCCACTATATCATCAATAGATAACATGAAGAGTTTTGTCGATTTGATATTCAAAAGCCCGTGCACGTACTGTTACCCGAGTGTGGCACAATCGCAAGCAACATAATATTACATTCGAAAGATGTATCGTACTATTTCAATCACCCAATACGTTTTCTCGATATTTTTCAGATATCCAGGAGTTTTACGAGCTGACGCTGCTGGACGAGTCGAAATCGGTGCAGCAGAAAACCGCGGAAACTATTCGTATTGCCGACAAGTGGGAGGCGAGCGACGGACCTATCACACCGACCTTTGCCCAGAACGACGTAAGCAAATACTTGTATTCATTTTTCTGTTCAAATTAATGTAAGATCAAATAATTGCAGGCCAATAATATAGATTAAATTATAATTTTATTGGTTATTGGCCGACATTATTTACAATAGTGTATTAAATTGCATCTATAGGCGACCTTTCTGTATCATTTCCTACGTTATCCGCCAATCGACTCCCATACAAGAGAATCTCATATAAATTCGAATTCTCAATTTTGTTCACTCTAATTATGTTACTAATTTGTTCCCGTATAGAAATCCGTCAGAAAATCTCAGATTTAGATCGCATCCTGGTTGGGTTTTGGTCGGTGTGCATCAATTTTGTCATCCTACTTGGATCCATGAATTGAGATTCTGCTGTATGGAAAGAATGATTTTTTCTCATCCTTTACCAGAAGCGTCAAAACTTCGTCATGCGCTACAAACACGAAAAAAGGGAGATTTTGTGCATGTGTTAGGAAACAACATTTTTAAAATATGGACGTCACGACTCTGTTGGTTTGTCATGAATTGCTGCATATGCAACGAGCAATCACGCTCCGAGGAGACATTCTGTGGTGCACAATGTCTCCTCGGAACAAAACCTCTCGAATCCGAACCGCACTGCGCACTTGATTAGGTTACTACAAAGTGATGAGAGGCTGCTAAATTGACAAACAGACTTAAACATAATGATAGTAAGTAAGCGTTGGCCGAATGTATATTCAATATCAGATATTCTTCAGCAATGGGCGGACTTGATTTATTAAATAACGAATATTATATTTATAAAGAATTTAATACATATAATAATACAAGAAAGAAAAAGAGAATAATTATTTTGATGCAGAGGAATATAATTCGTAATCATTAGATTATAAGATTCGCACATTTTCTTAATTTATTTCATTTCTTTATTACATATACGACTAAGAGCCGATACGTCTAATTTCCATCGTCAACTTACTAAAGAAAGCCGCCCATTGCCAAAGCATACCTCACATATGTAATAGACAGTTGAGTAAAGGAGTCACTATCATGCATATACATCAATAAAGTCATGTACATTAAAATGATTGCGCTATCCGTTAGTCAATAGTAATTGCAACCTCATCCGGGTAACCAATACGTATCACCATTATTTGACACGACTTTAATAATGTTGCCATGTCCTGCGGGTATTATAGAACTCGTTTACACACCATAAACACAATGTACCGTTGCATATCATATACCTATGTTTCCATGTCACGTAATTGCTCGACGTTTCGAAAACGTTTATATACAGTAAGCGTAACAGTCGTGTTTGCCTATTACAAAGCGTTCTGTGTCATGAGAATGCGCGACCACATTTTCGGCAAGTTATCAAAAATTAGTCATATAATGTCTCATTCAAACCCTAGCAATTAATATCTTTAATCATACTATTGGAGCAGCGACCGTATGCTTCTCTATATTATGAACATATCTCGCCGTCGCCACCGCCATCTTCTATATAGAACATTGGGTATATAGGGCATTTATATAGTCAAGTAGACCCCTCTGATGCCCATATTTTTCTGAGTCTCACAATATGCCCCTTCCTCCGGGCCAGGATTAAACTGGGATCAACGATATCCCCTTCCTTCAGACTGTAATGACCAAGCGGAGATTTGGGGGAAGAGTGTAGATTGGTAGTGAGGACGGCCAGACGAAGTATCGATGAGAGAAAATATATGGTGATCACCGGGACTCGAACCCGGACTGTTCAGTTCCTAAGCAAGAGCGTTAAACACTGCGCTAATGTCACCTATATATTTCTTTCATTCGAATCGTCCTCTTATATGTAACGTAGTGCAGGGCCGTCACAAGGATCAGATTATTCCGAGTCTCATAATATACCCTTCTTCCAGGCCCGGATTAATCCAAATACCACAGTAACCCTTTCCTCTAGACTCGGATTATTCCAAGTCCCATAATATCCCCTCCTCCAGACTCGGATTAGAATAAACAGGGTCTGGGAATAAACAGCCATTCAAGTACTAACCCTTGGAGTCACCCATTTCTCCATCATCAGTGGATGGATACATGTATACCGCATGTATTTTCATTAGAAAAATGTATTGTACGGATAGATATATATCACCGTTCGTCATATCGATTAATTGCTTAACGTAAAGGCCACACATGTGTTACACGCTGTGGTCGCTATGCGGGCAATACTGAACATTGTTGGTACGGCGAGATACACAGTAAATCAATCAACCAAGACAATGACAGATCAAACATACCCTTAGCATCATCTTGAACGCTGATCGAAAAGCTCGTTTGATTCTATTTCATTCTTCCTCTTGAGATAAACGTCACACCGTGCTCGTGTGAGTCTATATATACTCAGCACCCTAGTAGAGTATCAATTTACCATCCAGTCGAGAGGCTAAGGCTGTGTGGATGAAAAATAACTTTGGTGGTTGCACGTAGCAGCAGAGTTCGCCGTTGGGAGCTTGCCACAAATTTTTCATTTTCAGCAGACTAGTAGAGGTAACTCCTATCTTCACTCCTTGGGCGGAGCAAATGTATAACAGTATTATTCAGCGAATATCTTTTAGTTCCTATGAAGTGCGGACAGATATAAAATACTTTTGTTTGTCGCTTGAAAGAATAGACGATGACGCGTTATCGACAAATAAAATCAGTTTAACCAGAATGTATATGGAGCTCGCGTAAGCGTTCATATGCATTCAGTAAAAGGGAATTTCATGTGTGGATGACATGAATAGAGGGCGGATCGTGGCTCACGCAGCATCAGCAATTCAGCGCATGTTATATCAAATTTAGTACTCTCCAGGGATGGCGGTAGTCCAGTAGAAGTTTGCGTTCTACCTCAGGAAGATAACATGAAACAATGTTATGATGAAAGAGCCTGGACAAAATGGTCTTTGAATCCATACTAGAGGTGTGTATAGGATAAATGGTGTGGTATAGTGACCACTGTATTTCCGGCCATGGATGGCATTAGTTTGTATCATTTTGTATTGTATCATTTTTGTATCATTTTGTATTGTACTACGTACTTTCATTTGGTTGAAATTGATATAGATGTAAATTTCATATCATTCGTTCCTCTTTTATGATGAACAATTTAAAAAAATGTTTTCTAGGCCGCATTTCAAGTTAGCATTGGGGAAATAAACACAACTATATTCGTCAGTATATGGCGGATCAGTATCAGTTCAAATTGGGACCAGTATGATCATTTCAGCATTGTGTACCCCTATCAGCAACTCTGGCTCTTAGCTAGCATTGAGCCGTTCTACTATTTATACATGCGTTTACGTATTTGACAAGATATATCTTCTGATCGCACATGTTCTACTCGATAATAAGAAACGGATTGCTCTTCTATCAAGGAAGAAAATAATATGGGAATTCAGTCTCGGAAAGATTCTCGAAAAGTGTCCGGTCAAGTCAATTCCGACACATTTTGTGTATTTTTCTATAATTATCTTGCGGATTCTGTTTTTAACAATAATGACAAATGGTGAAGCCCAAGAAAATCGTGAACAATGAAAATCTGATGGTCAGTGCAAAATCGAAACAAGATTTGAGTTCGATCGAAAACTGTTCCTCCCTGACTGATTTCTACACACGTAAATATCGAAATATACCCGTATAGAAATCGCCAAAATGGCGGGGATCTACGCGTCATCAATGGTGCACGATATCCCATAGAGAAGGGTATATAGGTCGTGAGATGCCTTCCGGTATGTTGTGGGAATTAACACCGGGAGTTCATGGTGGCGGATAGATCTCATGTGGCAGGCGTATACGGGCGCGTCTGCGGTTTCCACAGATAATCCCTCGAAAGTACAAGCACTTTGATTAAGCGGTCAGTCGCTCCCTTCTCCTTTCCCTTCATCCTCCCGATCACTTCCGTAATATTAGGACAAACCAGGTCCACCAAACATACGATGAGATCCACCAGCCGTCTGTTCTTTGACTATGCGCACACCACGCACAACATCACATACAACATCGCATGCTCGATCTCTGAAGGCCTCTGTAGAGCCTCGTGTACAACGTGTACTATGATCGAGTGCTATGCATATAAAGTACGTTCAATAGTGTCTATCAAAAGCGACGCTATAAAGCCTTTCGTAAAAGTATGTCGCGCCTCGCGGGTAAACATCGAATAGCTATCATCATATATCTTTGTCGTCATGGTGGAAAAAGTTGAATCATAACTAACTGAAAAATCATAGTATGCACATAAATCTTATTTGGAAACAAGCCTTTCGATAGTCGGTTCGGAAAATTAGGATTTAAACCATGTTGTTTGTTATCCCCTATAATGATTGAATAAAAAAACTATAACAAAAATCACTATGATTTTGGAAAGTTTCCATTTATTAAAATAAGTTTCAAAGGATGAAATAATTATTGATCAGCAAATTAAAATACATATTTTAATTTACACACACACACACACACATACATACATCCGGACACTTTTTCTAAACCACTTTTCTCGACGTTTTAGACCATTTGGATCGTCGATAACTACGATGTGTGAAATTATTTAAGATAATCGATTAAAAATTAAGACATACAAGTCAAGCGTCAGTCAACTTTACATTTTTTAATCAGTCTTCAGCGACTTGTTGCCGAGTCAACATTGAAAGTCAAATCTCTCGACACACACAAAAAATCACTTGTAGAGTCGTGAAGATTTTTTATTGTTCATTAAATTTTATCGTTGTTAAAATACTGGATCCTCATTCAATCATTCCTCTATACGAAACTAGTTGTGGTTAATTAATTTTCACTACAACAAGTACAGCTTGATATCGCCGCAACAGCGAAACGGGAATTTACGACTCCCGTGAATTCTCTTCAAAGACAATCGTGATATCGGTCGTACACCATTCTTAGTATGCTGACATGAAAATCTCAACAACAAAATTTTTCACGAACACAAAGCTTCCTCTATGAGGAAGCAAAAGTGATTTTTAATTGGAATATTAACTTTAATTAATGTTTCCCAGTGATCTATAATAATAGGATTTGAATGAAAAAAAGATAACAGCGGGGAAGCAACGTCGCAATTCCGATTGCCGCCTTTTTGTAGATGTTTTACTTTGAATTATCAATTCAAAGTAAAACATCTACAAAAAGCTTAATCTGTAATCTTCAAATCAAAAAAATACATGAAAAACATTCTTCTGTTTACATTTCATTAGTAGCGAGATTGGAGATTAGCTTTCGGTTCCGTTTGTACAATGCACATTTCAATGATAATAAGAGATTCGCCTACTCTCGGCAGCCCTCTCTATACCCAGTTGCATATAAAATATTCCATCCATTATCAGGGGCATTCGCCAACCTATCTCGACGAGATCAAACTCTTTTCTGTTTTCAGCGAGAATATCGAATCAATATTAAACAAACTTCCTGGAAAGAGAAAATATTAATGCATAAAATCAGCTTTTAACCTGAATTTATGTTTAATATTTACAGGCCCAATAGATGCAGCTTAAAAGCTGATTTTATCCATTAATTATAACCTCGGGCCTGTTTTTTGAGTAGGCCGGTTTTGAAATGTTACAGGAATTTTATAATAAATTAAATGTTTACATTCATTATCGTCGAAGGTTGCAAAAATATAAGGCATGTAAATCTTAAATGTATTGAGCAATATATAACGAATTTGTCACTCCTGTTGTGGAATGAATTAGATATTAGAATAAACCAAAATAGATAAACATACCTCCACAAAGACGTAACAGTGGGTCATCTTTCATATACAGCGAATCGAAAGAAGACTAAAATTGAAAAACGATATTTAATTTTGGGTAAAATATAAGATTGTAAAATCTGAAACAATTCTCATTTTGTGGCTTACGATATTCTACACAGACTTAGCGACAGGATTTTTTAAAAATGGTCTCAGGTCGAAGTTATCTATTAATTTGGAAATTGCGAAAATAATGTTGATACTTTGTCATGTAACTTTTAAAGTTTTGACTTTTCGAAAACATTTGGACTTTTCGAAAATATGGAGCAGAATTTCCTCGCTGATTTACTTCCCCTTCAAACTGCGTAGAGCGCTCTTGTAACTATAAGCATAATTTTAGTCGCAAGCAAAACAAACAGAGAACATAACCTGATTTTACGTAGTAAGAGTTTCTCTTCGAGAACATAGTCACGTGGTTCTGTGCACAATCAAGATATTGCAGTGTGTAGCAAAAAGGAACGTTGACTACACACAGAAACATCGATTGGTGTAAAACTTTGTGAATTTTTCAGGACAGATGGAAAGTTATGCCCCTCGAGGCGTTGATACTTGGCATACACCCCTCTTGATGGCAACTTTGTTTGTTTGTTTCTTTTTGTTTTAATTCGCTTCCTTCTCCTTGTATCGTTCGTTTTTGTTTTTCTCGAAGGTCACTTTAGCTCTCAAACTTTCTTCTGTGTTCAATTCTTGCTTGCTGAGGCGAACAGATAGCAATCTATCGGGTTTCTTAACAGTGTTCTTGCCGAGGCCTTACTGATATTTCTGGTTGAATGCCCTCACACTTTCTCCTGAGGTGGATTCCTAAGTTTACGATATGACAAACGACACAACAAACAACGAGCTAACGTTATCTCTGTCGTAATTTGCCAAAAGATTAGACTTGTCATTATTGAAAAAGTGAACCTGTTGGTTCGACGATCATACCAATCGGATCAGTCAATCACTTTCCCTTGATATGTAATAAAACCCAAAAATAGTGGTTGAGTATACGTTGACATGTATTCCGTATGTATCTGGCTTACACAACTTTTTGTCACTTTGAGTATATACTGCGTATATTCAAATGCACCCCGAAAAAATATTCGGATATGTCTGAAGGTATAAGGGATACGTAAATAGTAGATCGAAAGTTGTCTCGCTTAACGCGTGTGCGTGTGCGTGTGCGTGTGCGTGTGTGCGTGTGTGCGTGTGCGTGTGCGTGTGTGTGTGCGTGTGCTTTGAAAATTTAGTCGCCTGATACTCAGTAACAGTTCGAGCGATCAAGCCGAAATTTGGCACGCGAGTAGAGTAGCTACCCCTCTTTGAATGTTGCGATGTTTTAAGAGAATACAAGGGTGTGGTCGCTCTAAATTTCGTAAAAATTCGCCGATTTAGCTAAATACTTTTTCACAACTGAAGATACAGTCAATATTGTTTGGTATTGAATTTCGACGAAATCATTAAAGCGGTTCGGGTTTTACGTAACTTTGAATTTTTCAAAAAGTTTCACTTCCACTATGAGAAAGCCAAAATTAATAAATAAACTTCCTCATTCAGGCGGCTTTGTGAAAAATGTAAATTAATGAGGAACCAATGTACAAATTCCTGCTTTGCATGTTTTTTTTTGTGGATCATTTTGGTTGTTTTTAGTTCTGTTTGGTCCGTTTCATTTTTTTTTGTTCTTTCAGATTTTTTTTAGGTTGTTTTTGATAAGGTTCTTTGTTTTTGTTTATAAGAATAAAACTATTTTTAAATATAAAAACTCCTTAAAACTGCCTTTACATGTATATGCAGTATTCCATGAAATCTCAATCCATGTCTGGTGACGAAATCTTAATAGCCTCTTAATTTTTTATATAGAAGTAAATATTCAAGAACTGCCTTGAATAGAGCAAGGGTAAGTGATAGTATGTTTCTTAAGTGTGTTGTAGTACAGAAGAGTCGCAAAACCATCTACTTGCTCTAAAAGGGCATCCATTATAATATAACGAACAAACTATCCCAGAATGGTCCACCTAGTCTTAATCTTGATCAAGCGGTGACAGGAGCATACATGTCTGCTTCGTTACTTTCGACCATTTCGTTCGCATTCAACTTTTACCGCTGGTTGGATACAGCGCTTTTCCATCTAGCATGGCTAGCAGTGCTACAGAGGATATATATTCTCGCTTTTGGATAAACACGTCCGAAAAGCACCCGAAGCAGAATCGAAATTTCAGTTTGCTATCGCAGTTGCTTCATCGGCTAGGCATTGCGGGTTACAGCGCTACGTCGCCATTCCCGTTAATCCACGGGTCAAACGAACTTTTACGTGGGGCCGAGGAAAATACGAAAAGTACTTTCGCGTCTGGCTGTAGCTGAAATGCCAGACAAGTGAGACCTTGTACGTCGACTGAATGTGCGTGAGACTTGACTTCCTTTTACCTCTTTCACTATATCTGTAGCTATTCCCCAACATTTCATCCGCTTGCCGAGGTCGACTTCAGTGCCAAAAATGCATAAAACCTAGTTGTCCTGTAAGCACTCGACTCGCAAACCTACTTACATAAGTACTGCACGGATGTCGATCTACAGGGCCCCACTTCACTGGCACAGACCTCGCGTTAAATTTATAGTGGTCTCCAAAGTGGTCGAAAATTCTCAATATCACAACTTGTACCAACGCGGCGCAATCTGCGTTCTTATTAGCGTGATGATTGATAATCAATATTGGAAAAAGTTTGCCGGATAATATCTACAATTCACTGCGTCATTTCAACAACAAATTACTTATTTCTACGTGCGATATTTACAATTTATAAATTTCGTAAATGTCCGTAATTTTTTGTACCTATTTCTGCAGTATTTTTACAGCAAACTACAATTTGATACAATAAGAAAATAGTTAGTTGAACTTTTTCATATAAACTATAAGAATTTATTATTAAATACAAGTTTCTACATCAAGTACCAAAGTCAATAGAAATTGTAGATGATTTGAGACAATTTGTTGTAATATATCGCAAAAGCTACAATTTTCTATGGAATTTTACATCATTCTATATGTCTGTTGAACATACACGGAAATTCGCGCATAATTGGATTTCTCATTAATTCTTGCAGAATATAAGATTATGTAGAAAATCAAGAGTCTGCAAAATTTGATATAAAACGAAAAGTCGCCATCAAGAAGTATTACTTTTTGTAAATTATTGTAAAAATTACAACTTACAATGATAAATTTCTTCAACTCAATCAAAATTCTTAAAAAATAATTATGGCGCCGTTAATCCTAAGTTCTTGCTGAAATTTCAAGATTCTACAACAAATTACGAGCTTCCAAAATATTTGATTGAAATAGAATATGCGGGATCGAGAAGAATTATTTGTTAACTATTAAAGATAATCTTTCCAATGAACTTTCTATGAAAAAGTGTGAGATTTCGAGGTACGGTTCCCAACCGCTAGTTGGTCAGTCAGCTTCTTTGCATTAATCGAGATCATTGTAAAGGCAATATTCAGCTGGTTCAAAATATAAACCCTACCATTTGCGGTAAGTGATATTGCGATTTACATAATTCCATTCGAAGGAATTATCGAAAAAAAACCGATTTGATGGAATATGGTGGAATCAAAACATTTTATTTGTCAGTTGTACATTATCATAGAAAGTTATAAGTTAAGTTGTTTCCTAAGTGTATCAGTAAAATTGATATTTCGATAGCGACTTATTAGACTCATTACTAACAAAAGTTAGTTTAAGAATTTACAATATATTTGAGATATTGGAATATCGAAAAATTACAAGTAACTACGGGATAGAGCGAGATTTGAAACAAGCTTGTATATTTTGTTCTACATTTTTGGAGAAGATCATATAGCTTACCGACATCGTATTTCCACCGATACGTTATATATCGTTGTAGAAAATTACAATAATCTACAACCATATGCCAAGTTGCGTATTTTTTCATAGAAAGTTATAGCTTTTGGGCAATTTTTATAGGTTCATGTACTTTCAACAGTTTTTTGCGTGCCTAGTTTTAGATTAGACATACAGTTATTTGGTCTATTCTTAAGTGAGTTTTTCTGCCAGGGTTCGCATCGTTTTATCATCGCTTACTCCTTGGCACTCCTTTCCATTACATATGGGGCATTCGATATCAAATCGACCTACGTCTGAGTTCCAACCCTTCGGATTTGGTACTCGATTCCGCGTGTTATTATAACACTTCTCCAGATCAATACATTTACGTAACGATGGCGAAAGATAATTTTATTTTATAATTTATACGTGAATCATTTTTTTTTAATCAAATAAAAAACATAGTGCTTTTCAGAATTGGAACGATACTGTAAAAAATCGTAAACCGAATCCGAGATGTCGACCAAGTTGACCTGTGTCTCATACACAGGTCAACTTGGTATAGAATGGCGCGTATAAACCAATTGCTACCGGATTCTAACGAAGCAACAAGTCTATTACAAACTGTGAGCCACTGATCATCCTTTGGAGACGCGGCTCGGCAGCCTCAAAAACTAATTTTCATTAGCTGCGTAATTAATTAAGATCACCGATGCAGAGCCGAGTAGCTCCTTGTTAAAAAGTGAAAAATATATTTTTTTTCGGAAACTAGATAATCAATAAAGCTTACCCTTATTGATTACGACCTACCTCGTCTAGACTCTTAACTATTGTTTTTCTTAGATTTAAGTTAAGTATGCCACGTTTTGCGGGCTATATAAATATGATATATAAGAGAAAAAAAATGTATATACGTATGTAATTCCAAGTTGTATATAGAACTGTACGTATGTATATAACAAGCTCACTATTATACTCTGGCAAGAAGTTGCCTGTTCCACCCACATTAATCAACAAGCTGGAAGGCGTCAGCGTCATATGCAAGACGAGTAATGGCGTTTATAATAAATATTAAATCGATTTTCAGGCAAGAACCTATCACAGCCGCCCTTGTTTGTATCAACTGTCACGTCATGTCTTTGCGTTATCTTGTTTTCAAATATGCGACAAAAATTAGCCAGCAAAAAGGCAAAGGTAGAGCTCAATTTTTACCGTCCCACTTTACCTACATATTGGAAGGTAAAGTGGAGACAGGTGAAAATCAGATACCGGAATGCGTAAGATAACGGTGCGAGACCTTCAAAAATATTATGAGCGATTATTGAAAAATTCTGTACAAATTTCTGTCTAAACTTCGTAAAACTGTTTCTCGGCTATACAGCGAAGTCTTCGAAAGAAAATGGCGCGAGACCTTCAAAAATGTTGTGAAAGACTGTAGGAAAATTATACACAAATTTCTGTATAAATTTCATAAAACTTCATAAAAGTATCCAGTCCGAAATCCTGAATCGAATCCAGTTTACAAGCGATCCCATGTTTGGAATTCGATCCGGTGACAGCATCACGATCCCGACCCAAATCCCGATCGTAAATCTGAAAATTTAAGCATTTTTGTACCATTAGCACAACAGAAAAAAATTTGCTGATTTAAAGTCATCAACTTCCTTTCATTTATATGTATATTTAAAAAATAACAGGTTGGAGCGCTACAGCATTTTAAATATTTCAGTTTGAAAAATAAATATTATGTTGAACAAAACTTGTGTTCGATGTATCCAAAAATTAAAAAAGATTCACCGTTTAGTTCCCGTGATATTGATAACCGTAGTTGGGGTATTTAACGTTGCTGTTATGGAACCGTCACTGAATGACAGCACATAAACTGATACTGCAAAAGTGTGCGAAAAGATTTTCATGTGAAAAACGTGCTAACGACAAGGGAATTCTGTCTAAAAATATACCGTCAATCTTGAAAATAATTAACCGTTTAGTTTTTGAGATAGTACGAGTGAAACCGACTTCTCCAGCTTTTGTTTCGGTACGCTTGGGCTTTCACACCGCGGACCTCTCACTTACTCGCAATGCCCCGCACCGCGCACGTCGCTGGGTCTACCCAGCCCCACCCCCCCCCCCCCCCCCCTTTAGTAAAACCGATACCAATGATATTAATGAACAAAGGATAATAAAGTGAAAGAAACTTTTGATATACATGGATATCATTATTTGTAAATAAATAAAATATTGTTTTTTTTTATGTTAAATTTCGATTCATAGGATATGATATTTATAATTCTTTATAGATAATTCATATATAGAGTTCAATTATTATTCTAATTCATAGACAATTCATCAATCAAAGTATCTCACGTCAATCATTCATTCATATTTTTAATAATCCCCTCGTCGTTATTTGTAAATAGATTTCAGGAATTATCTAAATTTGTAAGTACTTTACACAATAGCTTCACGCACGGACATAATAACGAATGCAGATGGTTATATATATAGATATAGATCTCTTTTCAAATAATGTAAAAATAGTATTTAATAATAAATCATCATAAACATTTGCATACACCGGCCGATATATAGATTACAAGAAATGAAAACTTGACCTCATGGTCGAACAGAATTGGGTAGAAAAGATATATATTTTAATACTAGAGCACGTCTGGTCCTTTCTACTCACGAAGAGAAAAGCAGGCGATCATAAATCTAGTATCGAAGTCTTGGCCCACGGCCTTGAGATTTCGGTACTATACTATTTACGTGATTACGCCCAACGTTTAAACGAGTTACCTGAGAGCTGTCGCTGTCTCATCATTGACGCGCGATAATTCTCGCGTTTAAATTTTCGATCATTACAATAGAATGTTCAAGGCTATTAAGGATCGTTTAGCCACCCACAAAAAATATCTTAAGCATATTTACTAGTTTTAAACATCATGTAACTGATCCACAAACTTCCAGATATACATTATTCTCACTAGAACTTCGTATATATGTATACTCTACAAATACGAAAAATTTCACGCAAGTTTTTTTTATATCTTACGCTAGTGACATTTTCCTAGTGGCCAAATCTACTACGGGTTATTTGTTAATATTATTTTTGCCATACTTCTTGACAGTCCGACGCGAATCCAAGTTTCAGCTCTGTAATCATAATGTTTTAGTATAGAGCAATAAAAAGGGCGTGCGGCACGCTATTAACCGAAGTATCATAAATATCTCCAGAATATACGTATACACGTACATTTCTATGGTGGTGACGCGTACGGATCTTTGAAATGACGACGACCCCAAATTCATTAACGAACTGTTGGCGACCAGTTCTTTCCTGGGCATACACAAACCGTCCTCTTGGAAGCACATACGAAACCCCCTATAGCTAATACGGCTACTTCCGTCTGTAAACATGAGAAATACACCATCTATCTCAACCATTTGAATGGGCTATGCAAGCGTAATTCACATCGCGTACACTACGCTTTTACCCAACGCAGCAGGCAAGTTTTCGTTTGTGTGTTCGCCTCAGTTCACCTAAGCGTTCATATCGATTAGGAAACTTTGGTGCATTCGAAATTCCCGCTTTGATCGTTTAGGTCGTTATACCAAGCTGCCCGGCTGAAATTCAGATGTTATTTGAGGCATTGAGGAAACTTGATTTCTTGTCGGTTCCTCATCGTCTTACTTTAGAGACTTAATCAAAATTGCACCATTTCCATGATTGAGATTTACCTTAGATACTTTGATGATGGCCCAAAAATGTAAGCTTCAGAGATAAAGTGAAATCGCAATAATGCCACTTCATTATTTTTAGTGGTACGATTAAGTTATCTGAAAAATAATAAATCGAGGTCTTCTTAATCGTCTAGGAATGAGCGTTTCGTAGCGGCGAGCGACGTACTTCAGCAGGAAACAGGCTTATCTCGCCAACGTTGTTGAAACAGTAACGCCGTATATTTTATTAACGTATACTTCACAGGTAAAGTCCTCCTTTGACAGTCTCCGTATTTCATCCAGTCGAGCTTTTTCATCACATTTTGCCACTTCATCTATCATCCCATACCATCTCCCTAAATCCTATACAGATTGTATTATTTTCTTCGTACAAGTAACTTGCTTAGAGGTGACGACGGTTCTTGGATAATGATCCGAATGGCATTTTCTTTTATAATACTGTCAGGCCCACCGTTTACCTCTAATATAGGCAGGATTTAGTACTCAACTACTGAAGTGTTGTAACTTTTGGCAATTGGTTACTCCTGCGTTTTTGGGTTTGACACCATGAGTGAAAGATGAAACGTCTTTGGGTGTAAACAAAAAATCACACAATATATTGTCATTTTTCATTTGTACACAGTGCCCTGTAAGCACAGTGCCCTGTAAGCGCCGTCCTAACCCACAATTATATGAGAGTTATAAGCAGTGTCTTCCTGTGAGAAATCAAGAAAATAGTTTCGTTTCAACTCCGAATGAATAGTTTTCAATTGAAGTAAAAACAAATTGTTTCCCGTTGTTTTTG